>OZ014503.1:24681990-27162678 GCA_963966045.1 Xestobium rufovillosum
GATGATGATATGCGCAATAAGTTCGAGAAAAAGACAAACGAAGCACTAAAGGGCACGGGTGGAAATATTGTTAGGGACATAGAGGCAGAATGGAATTGCATTAAAAATAGTTTAGTTTCCTCAGCTAGGGATATTTTGGGTCATAAACAGAATGAAAGTAGGAAACCCTGGATAACAAAACATATTGTGAGTCTAATAGAGGAAAGGCGAAAATATAAAAATAGGTTAGATGAAACAGGGAAACAAAGATATAAGGCGATCAAGTGGGAAATTATTCGGGAATGTAGGAAAGCGAAAGAGCAATGGATCGATAATAAATGCAAAGAAGTGGAAGATAAATTCGAAGTAGGAAAGACTGATGAAGCATATAAAATAATTAGGAGAAATTTTAGAGAAATTGGATCTAGTACCAAAAACATTAGAAATGAGGCAGGAGATATCCTAATCGGAAGTGGGGAGAAGGCAGATAGGTGGAAAGAATATTTAGGAAACTTATATGCGGGACAGGAAGTGCAAGATATATTAGAAAGCGAAAGCAGTGTAGAGGGGGATAACCTAGGGAGTCCTATAATGAGAGAAGAGTTTGAGATAGCACTAAAAAGTTTAAGGAATAATAAAGCACCAGGTATAGATGGCTTGCAGGCAGAAATCTTAAAGTGCGCAGGTCAAGAGGTAATAGATCGTTTATTTAAACTAGTTAGTCGCATATACCTGACAGGCGAGATTCCAGAAGATTACAAACGGAACATCATAGTAGCTTTGCCAAAAAGAAAAGGCGCGGATAGATGCGAAAATTTTAGAACTATCAGTTTAACTTCCTATGCGTCAAAAATTTTAACTAGAATTGTGCAAAGAAGTATGGAGAAAAAGGCGGAAGAAATATTAGGAGAAGATCAGTTCGGATTTAGACGAAATAGAGGAACGCGCGAGGCCATTCTAGCTTTACGAGTAATTATAGAAAAAACGATAGAAAAGAGAAAGAGCGTCTATATAGGATTTGTAGATTTAGAAAAAGCCTTCGACAACGTAAAATGGGGGAAGATGTTCGAAGTGCTGAGAAAGGTAGGGATGAAATACAGGGACAGAAGAATAATACATAATCTCTACAAAGAGCAAAAGGCAGTTATAGAATGTGAGCAGGAACAAAGGGAAGTAGATATCCGGAAGGGATTGAGACAGGGATGTGCATTGTCACCTCTAGTTTTCAACTTATATATCGAAGATGCGATTAATATTGTTAAGGAAAGAACAGCCTCAGGGATCAATGTACAGGGCCAAACTATTAACATGCTCAGATTTGCGGATGATATAGCAGTGTTAGCATCTAGCAAAGAAGAATTAGGAGCGGCTCTGAATGAAATGGAAGCAGTTTTGACACAGGGCTTCGGCATGAAAATCAATAAAAAGAAAACTAAAATTTTGGTATGTAGGGGATGTGAAAATAGAACTAAAATGGAAATACAAATTGGAAATGAGAAGATAGAGGAGGTCGCGGATTTCTGCTACTTAGGAAGTAAAATAACTCAAGACGGTAGGAGCACTAAAGATATAAAACAAAGAATGGCGCAGGGCCGAGTTGCGTTTAACAAAAAGAAACAACTGTTATGCTCGAGAACGGTTAATATAGAGACTAGGAAGAGACTCTTAACGTCGTATGTATGGAGTACGGCATTATACGGGTGCGAAACTTGGACAATAGGAGAAGCGGATAGAAAAAGAGTAGAAGCGTTTGAAATGTGGTGCTACAGACGCATGATGAAGATACCGTGGATAGATAAGGTTAGCAATAGGGAAGTATTAGAAAGAGTTGGGGAAAAGCGAAAGGTATGGAAAACAATAAAGAGTAGGAGAGATAGGATGGTAGGACACCTTCTAAGACACGAAGGAATAGTTCGTGACATACTAGAGTCAGAGATAGGAATAAAAAGAGGTAGGGGTAGGCCTAGATTAGACTACTGCTCTCAAATAGTTAGGGATGTAGGATGTTCTACTTTTAGGGAAATGCGTAGGTTAGCTCAGGATAGAAAAGAATGGAGGTACGCGTCCAACCAGTCTTCGGACTGAGAACCTTATGATGATGATGATGATGATGATGGAAAAAAGTGATGCATTATTAAACACGTCTGATGAAGAGGAATTATGTTTATTTTCTATTAAAAGTAATAAACAGATAAACGAACCTTTCACAATTACGGTTTTGGTAGAGCAACTACCAATCGAATTTCAAATTGATTCCGGCAGCAGCGTAACTGCTTTCTCGTACGATATGTATTTAAAAGATTTTTCAGAATTTCTATTGGAACCTCCAAACAAATTCTTATATTTTTATAATGGTCAGCAGGTAAAACCGAAAGGTATTTTGAATGCCAAGGTCAATTTTCAAGGTAAAATAAATCAGCTGTCAATTTATGTTTTGGAGAACGGCGGTCCTCCAATAGTCGGTCGAGACTTTTTGTCGAAATTTGACATAAGTTTTTCGAACGTTAATTTCCTAAAGGATGAAAATACAACTTTGAAAAGTTTAATTCACGATTTTAAAGAAGTATTTTCACCCGACGGTATTGGATTATTCAAGAAAGGTTTGGCCACTATCAAATTAAAAAATCCTGATGTAACCCCAAAATTTTTTAAAGCTAGATCAATCCCGTTCGCTATCAAGCAGCAAGTTGAAGATGAAATTAACCGTCGTCCCAGTGTTCAAAAAAAACGGATCAGTTCGTCTCTGTGGGGATTTCAAAATTACGATTAATCCGGTAATCGAAGTTGATCAACATCCGTTGCCAAGAGTCGAAGAGCTTTTTTGCAGTCTGCAGGGCGGAATAGAGTTCTCAAAGCTGGATCTATCTCAAGCTTATCAACAAATAGCAGTAGATGATAAAACAAAGGAGTTGTTAACCATCTCAACTCACAAAGGTTTATTTAGGTATAACCGTCTAACATTTGGTGTCGCATCAGCACCAGCCAAATTTCAGAAAATTATGGATTCATTGTTGGCAGGTTTACAAGGAGTAGCCGTATTTCAAGACGATATCTTAGTTACGGGTAAATCTAAAATCGAGCACATAAGCAATTTAAAAAAAGTTTTGACAATTTTGAGAGATGCTGGTTTGAAAGCCAATATCGACAAATGTAGATTTTTCCAAAATAAAATAAAATATTTAGGTTACACAATCGATAAAGAAGGTTTACATCCTGTCACCGACAAATGTTTAGCGATTGACAAGGCACCACCACCTAAAAACGCATCGGAATTAAGATCATTTTTAGGAACCGTTAATTATTACGGCAGATTTATCAATAATTTGTCAACAATTTTAAACCCCTTGTACAATTTATTAAAAGATAATGTTAAATGGTGTTGGTCTTTGGAGTGCCAGGCAGCGTTCAGTAAAATCAAACAAATACTAAAGTCGACGGACGTTTTAGTTCATTACAACCCTAAGTTAGAGCTAAGATTAACAGTTGACGCTTCAGCAGTAGGCATAGGAGCAGTTTTGAGCCATTTATATCCATCTGGAGTAGAAAGGCCAATCGCTTTTGCCTCCAAAACTCTTTCTGATACACAATGCCGGTATTCCCAAATAGAAAAAGAGGCTATGTCTATAATTTTCGTCATCATAAGGTTCTCAGTCCGAAGACTGGTTGGACGCGTACCTCCATTCTTTGCTATCCTGAGCTAACCTACGCATTTCCCTAAAAGTAGAACATCCTACATCCCTAACTATTTGAGAGCAGTAGTCTAATCTAGGCCTACCCCTACCTCTTTTTATTCCTATCTCTGACTCTAGTATGTCGCGAACTATTCCTTCGTGTCTTAGAAGGTGTCCTACCATCCTATCTCTCCTACTCTTTATTGTTTTCCATACCTTTCGCCTTTCCCCAACTCTTTCTAATACTTCCCTATTGCTAACCTTATCTATCCACGGTATCTTCATCATGCGTCTGTAACACCACAGTTCAAACGCTTCTACTCTTTTTCTATCCGCTTCTCCTATTGTCCAAGTTTCGCACCCGTATAATGCCGTACTCCATACATACGACTTTAAGAGTCTCTTCCTAGTCTCTATATTAACCGTTCTCGAACATAACAGTTGTTTCTTTTTGTTAAACGCAACTCGGCCCTGCGCCATTCTTTGTTTTATATCTTTAGTGCTCCTACCGTCTTGGGTTATTTTACTTCCTAAGTAGCAGAAATCCGCGACCTCCTCTATCTTCTCATTTCCTATTTGTATTTCAATTTTAGTTCTATTTTCACTCCATCTACATACCAAAATTTTAGTTTTCTTTTTATTGATTTTCATGCCGTAGCCCTGTGTCAAAACTGCTTCCATTTCATTCAAAGCCGCTCCTAATTCTTCTTTGCTAGATGCTAACACTGCTATATCATCCGCAAATCTGAGCATGTTAATAGTTTGGCCCTGTACATTGATCCCTGAGGCTGTTCTTTCCTTAACAATATTAATCGCATCTTCGATATATAAGTTGAAAACTAGAGGTGACAATGCACATCCCTGTCTCACTCCCTTCCGGATATCTACTTCCCTTCGTTCCTGCTCACATTCTATAACTGCCTTTTGCTCTTTGTAGAGATTATGTATTATTCTTCTGTCCCTGTATTTCATCCCTACCTTTCTCAGCACTTCGAACATCTTCCCCCATTTTACGTTGTCGAAGGCTTTTTCTAAATCTACAAATCCTATATATACGCTCTTTCTCTTTTCTATCGTTTTTTCTATAATTACTCGTAAAGCTAGAATGGCCTCGCGCGTTCCTCTATTTCGTCTAAATCCGAACTGATCTTCTCCTAATATTTCTTCCGCCTTTTTCTCCATCCTTCTTTGCACAATTCTAGTTAAAATTTTTGACGCATGGGAAGTTAAACTGATAGTTCTAAAATTTTCGCATCTATCCGCGCCTTTCCTTTTTGGCAAAGCTACTATGATGTTCCGTTTGTAATCTTCTGGAATCTCGCCTGTCAGGTATATGTGACTAACTAATTTAAATAAACGATCTATTACCTCTTGACCTGCGCACTTTAAGATTTCTGCCTGCAAGCCATCTATACCTGGTGCTTTATTATTCCTTAAACTTTTTAGTGCTAGCTCAAACTCTTCTCTCATTATAGGACTCCCTAGGTTATCCCCTTCTACACTGCTTTCACTTTCTAATATATCTTGCACTTCCTGTCCCGCATATAAGTTTCCTAAATATTCTTTCCACCTATCTGCCTTCTCTCCGCTTTCGATTAGGATATCTCCTGCCTCATTCCTAATGCTTTTGGTACTAGATCCAATTTCTCTAAAATTTCTCCTAATTATTTTATATGCTTCATCAGTCTTTCCTATTTCGAACTTATTTTCCACTTCTTTGCACTTATCGGCGATCCATTGCTCTTTCGCTTTCCTACATTTCCGAATAATTTCCCTCTTGATCGCCTTATATCTTTGTTTCCCTATTTCATCTAACCTATTTTTATATTTGCGCCTTTCCTCTATTAGACTCACAATATGTTTTGTTATCCAGGGTTTCCTACTTTCATTCTGTTTATGACCCAAAATATCCCTAGCTGAGGAAACTAAACTATTTTTAATTTTCGGTGTTACTAAATTTCACCAATATCTGTACTTAAACAAATTTAAGTTAATTACGGACCACAAACCGTTATTAAAAATTTTTGGGCACGATAAAAGCATCCCACAATTCACAGCAAATAGGTTGAGACGTTGGGCAGTAATTTTATCAGGTTACAATTACGAAATTGAATACGTAAATTCAAAGAACAATAATGCAGATTGGTTATCGCGACAACCCATCGACAATCTAAGTTCTGCGACGGACGACAATCTTGACGTAGATTATATGTACTTCTTTAGCAATGCACCAGATTTTAAACTAAATTTTGACAAAATTAAAGAGTGTTCTGCTAATGATACTATTCTAAAGAAAATTTGTAAATTCGTTACGCAGGGTTGGCCTAGAAAATGTATAGACCCAGAACTTAAACCTTACTTTGCTAAAAGACACGAATATTACATCAGAGACGAGTGTTTAATGTGGAATCATAGAATCATTATACCGACTAGCTTACGTAATGTCGTTTTGACTGAGCTTCACTCAACCCATATGGGGATCGTTAAAATGAAAAACATGGCCAGAGGTTATTTCTGGTGGCCCGGTCTTGATCAAAACATTGAAACATTAACAAAAACATGTAATGCTTGTCTTTTATACAATACTAGCCCTAGCAAAGCACAATTAACTCCGTGGTCCTGGCCAAAGGGACCGTGGGAAAGAATTCATATAGATTTTTGCGAATACAAGCTCAAATTTTATTTGATAGTTGTTGATGCGTACACAAAATGGTTGGAAGTTTTCGAAATGGCAAATATAAGCTCAGTGTTGGTTATCCGCGCTTTGAGAAACCTATTCGCTTGTTTCGGATTACCATTATTAGTCGTTTCAGACAACGGGACTCAGTTAGTTTCCGAAGAAACTGAAAAGTTTCTAACTGATAATACGGTCAAACATATCACCAGCCCATCTTATAATCCATCATCTAATGGTGAAGCTGAAAACAGTGTAAAAACTATCAATTTTGCACTAAAAAAGGCTCTCTCTTGCAATTCTTCTAATAATATTAATTTGATAATTTGTCGGTTTTTATTAGACCACAGAAACACCCCACATACCACGACTGGAGTTAGCCCATCCCTACTAATGTTTGGTCGTCAAATTAGAACAAAATTTTCAACCCTTCTGCCATTAGAAACTAAGAATGCAGACAAAATAGACGAAGTAGATAGTAATATGATTCGCAGAAGAGTTGAAAATAATCAGAAAAAGCAAATTGTTAATTTTAAAGGAAAGAAAAATATTAATTTCGAAATAGGAGAGGAAGTATTAATAATTAGTTATAACAATAATAATAAAAGTTTCATTAAAGGTGTTATTAATAAGAAAATCGGTAAAGCAGTATATTTAGTCGAAGTTCCAGAGTTAAACAAAGTATGGAAGAGGCACAGAAATCAAATAAAAAAATATACTATAAATCAAAATTTTGTTACACCACATATTCCCATACCAACAAACTCTGAAATTCCGACTCAAGAGCTCGAAAGTGAAGTGGATGATACCAATGTATCAAGTGATGAAGGAAGTGTTAAGTTAGTAACCCCTGTTAAACAAAATACTTGTATTAGACCTAAGAGAACTGTAAAACCTGTAGATAGACTCTGTTATTACGTTTTGTCTTAAGAGGAGGATAACTGTAGTGTATTTAAGATGCGCATGCATCTCTTCTCCTAACCCCCGCCTTCGCCCGTTGGCAGTTCTGTACAGTACCTTGTTAGAAGCCTATGGGCGATTGTACTTTTTAAATAAAATACACATAAATACTTTTACCGTAATCATTGGCAACCCTAACAACCAGCATACTTAACAGTTAGGGATGTAGGATGTTCAACTCTTGGGGAAATACGTAGGTTAGCTCCAAGTACGCGTCCAATCAGTCTTTATGTTGATGATAATAATGATGATAATATAATTGTGAATTCTATAGACAAGTGGTTCTGTGCTACTTAACTACTAGTTCGTGGCTACTTGTCTTGGTATTTAAATAATTTTAATTAAGTATAATTGCCTTCTAAAAGGTAATCAACCTGCTTGAATAAATTATTTGTTTTATTATAGAAACTGCGACTGATGCCAAAGCCAATGAATGTAGCTATTTCAAAAACATCCTGTATACCTATCATGGCATCTAAAATTTGAACGAAAATTTGCTTTCGATTTGTGTGATAATTTTGAAGCTCGGTGTTACCGCAATTTTAAAGATCATAATTAAGCAAATTCAGGAAATCAGTATAGTTGAATAACTATGACGGCTTGCTTATAAACTTCCGGAATTAATTGAACCCTTTGTATTTTACCGAAAAACTAATTGGCTTGAATTAGTCCGCCATAATTTTGATAATTATAAGAACTAAGAGAAAATGATAAATTGCTTTATACCTCAGTGTGCAAATAAAATAGCCAAATTATAATAATAATCCCGTCTTTTACCAATGACGACAGTGTATTGGTAAGCATGTCCCTTGTCGCCTTTACAGTAAATCAAAATTCTTCGAGATCACTTGCTTACCATAAAGAAAAACGTAATGTGCATCAGCTGAGTGCTCAGTTGTAGCATTCCGAAGTTCGCGTGTTGCCGCTGTTATTTCTCGGATTAATTTTGTTAGACTCCATTTATACCCATATAAGTCGGCTCAGAGAGACCGCGACCTGGAAAATTGATGGATGCCCGCTCAACCTTTGCTCCAACATTCCTTTTAGATTTATGAAAAGTAAATAACATGGACACATCGATGATTTACATTCAGTTTTCTGTAGGATTAGCGTACTTGCATGATTTATGTCTGTTCGATGGATTTTTATTTCCGTCGGGACATTTAAAAGTTATTACACGAATCAGACTGACAATTCTAGAACAGGCCACAGTTTTCTGTAAGTATGAGTTCATTTTGAAGCACAATATAGGTATTAGAACCACATGTAGTTCGTTAATGTTCGTCTGATGACTACAAGTGAGTTAGCACATTTTTAATTACATATTTATATTTAACAACATTAATTCTAACAACAGAAAGAAATATTAGGAATTTATTAGCAGCAAACGATTTTTCTATTAAGAATTTCTAGCTGCCGGAAGAATCAATCTGCTGAATCATCAGAATCGAATTTTTGCAACAAGTAACTAATTATCTTTTTTTTTCAATGCCCACAATGAAAACTATCAAAATAGTTGGTTCATCATTAATACAGTTATATTTTTATCATGTTTTTGTTTAGAAATTTCTATAGATTCTGAAACATCTAATTGATAACTTTTTTCAAAATTATGCAATAATTTTTATGTTAATAATATACATGAGCAAAAGTTGCACGCAGCTAGTTTTATTAATATACCGTGTGACAAACTTCCATGTGTACATGGGGAAATAACATGGGCAATTACATTTTTGGGGATTCCTGCTCCCCATGTGTAGTTACAGTGGTAGTAAAGGTATAGCAATCGAAAGATTATTTTATTCTGCGTATGAGGATAAAAAAAACTCTACAACTTTCCAATTTATTAAAGCATTAAAAGCAAAAATTACATTAATAATTTTCTAACTAAAACACAGAAATTTATCAGATTATCCATGACAACTTAATTTATTCTAATCACGGACGTCTTTGATTTTTATGGATTTTCTGAACTGTCAACATTTAAAAATGAACAAAAATATTTATTCAGTTCAAGAAAAGGTATTCATTGTGAAAATATTTTACGGCGGCAATAGTTTGCGCGTAGTCAGTGCCTTATTTTCTGTAAAATTCAATAACGGTCTTATTCCTTCGGTATAACAACAAATAATTTAGTAAGAAATTTGAAGGCTGGGAATCTTTCATCGAAAGAAGTTAATTTTTACTAATACATAAACTCGTTTTTTTATTTAGATAATTCTCATTCACATTATTATTGTCATTACCTATAGTCGACAATTAATTGATTACTGGAGTGGATGTTTCGTTGGTGAATGCTGGTCCATAGTTTAGGGTAAATTGTAGGTGTCGTCTAACCTATTAAAAAGTTTTTGGGAAAATGTTAAAGCGGTAAAATGAAATAATAAAAATTAAATTACTTTAATTTTACTGCAATTATGAAAAATTTAACAAGCGGCAACATGAATTTTGTAATCTGGCAATTTAATACTTATTTATTTCATATCTAGATAAGGACAAAAACTTATTAATATTCAATGACATTAAAGTAACATAAAAAAAGAAAAATAACTATAACAAATATTCAAATAAACCCCCATTCTGTATCAGACAGTATCCCAGCCTATTATAGAAGGAATTTTTCACATTCGCAAGTTGCCGATCGTTTATTAAGTTGCATTCCGCAAAAATAGCATTCCTTAAAGAGTCAATATTTGGGTGACGAGTTTTATAAATCTTATTTTTTAAATGACCCCACAAGAAAAAGTCACACGGTGCTAAATTGAGAGATCTAGCTGGCCAGTTTATAGCACCACCTCGACCAATCCAGCTCTCTGGAAATATTTCATTTAATAATTCCCTCACTTGTGCTCCAAAATGTGCTGGGCATCCGTCATGCTGAAACCAGACCTCCCGATTCGCATGTGCAACTTCTTCTAATGCAGGGCCAATATGGTTAATTAAAAGAACTAAATAATCTTCTGAATTTAAATTTCCCTGTATTTCAAATGGTCATATAATGCGATTATTAAAAATGCCTGCCCAAATATTGAGTTTTTGAGGGTATTGCGTTGTAGTGGCTAGATTTATTCTGGGATTTTCCTGGGCCCAATGCCTAACGTTTTGTGAATTTGGCTCTTGATTTAAAGTGAAGGTACGCTCATCGGTAAAACAAATTGATGAGAGGAAGCTGCGATCCCGATTAGCCCGTTCTTGCATTTCTTCACAGAAAGTTTGCCTTGATTCTTCGTCAAAAGGAAGTAACTCTTGGTGACATTGGAATTTAAAGGGATGATATTTGTGTTTTTTAATATGTTACGGACAGTTTCTCTTGAAACATTACATTCTAGGGCAATAGACCTTAAACTAGATGTTGGACTAGTTATCTAAATAAAAACCAAGTAAATTTATTAGTAAAAATTACCTTCTTTCAATGAAAGATTCCCAGTATCTTCAAATTTCTTAACTAAATTTTTTATTGTTGTTACCGAAGGAATAGGACCGTTATTGAATTTTACAGAAAATAAGTCACGGACTACCCGCAGACTATTGCTGCAGTAAAATGTTTTCACAATGAAAACCTTTTCTTCAACTGAATAAATATTTTTGTTCATTTTGAAACCCATTTTGAAACCCAAATTTAAATTTTAAATTGTCGATAAATAATGTTGACAGTTCAGACGAATTAGAAATTAGAATCAAGGGAGTCTTTGATTAGAATAAATTAAATTGTCATAGATAATCTGATGAATATCCGTGTTTTAATTTGAAAATTATTAGTGTAATTTTTGCTTTTAATGCTTTAATAAATTGGAAAAGCAGACTAAATTAAAGAACCTATTAAATTAAAATATTTCTGTCAATTCGGAATGATGCCAGTTTCATAAGAAACAGGACTGTTGACAAGACGCTGTTGGCAACACCCAATAGAAATTACTTGATTAATGATCAGATCCTCCATGAAAAACGTTAATAGATGCAGAGTCTTTAAATCACAACGTATGGTCCAAATAGTAGCACATAAAACAAATTCTTCGGTATTAATCACCGAAAAAAAAACTTCAAAATGGTATGCCATCTACAAGACGCAAATTAATCGTGAAATCATTAAGTTCTTGTCCAGATAAGTGTGGAGTACGTTTAGCAATATTACTAAATCAAGCTGGAACAATGAAAATGCCGATTGCCTCCCGTATTTGCGCTAAAAGCTCTTAATATAGAAATCTATAGTTGGTCTTATCTCCCCTTAATAAATTTTCAAGTTGCTATTTATTGAACGCAATTTACATAGTACACACTTCTTCACTATAAGCGGTAGTGATTTGTGTTTAGAAGCAACCATTTATATCAATTATGGGTCTTGTATGGATGTCAAGAATATCACAACCGTAATAATAGCTATGAATTAAGTATTGCCTCAAAAAAGGTATTCGTTTTCATACCAGGAGTACATACTTGCAAATCTCGTCTGCTCTTGTTCGCCAGCGAGATACCTGCTGCACTTACTAGAGTACGGAATGGTAATTATAAAATTCCTGAAAATCTCCAGCCGCTTCCGTTACAAATGCTTCTTGTCATGCAAGCCTACAGCCACTGTTTAATTGGTATTTAATTTTAATGGTTACTGCCTTAGAATACAGACTAGAAATCCTAAATTCGCGCTGCCCCCAGGTAAACACGATTATAAACTGCTTTTATAAAAAAAACGCGAAATTACTATTTAATACTTAATTGTTATTGTATACCACCTATTTCTAATTCTTTAATACAGAATAGACTACTAATTTTCACATTCCGTGACGTTTCCATGAGTTTTATTAATAACCTAACATATATTTAATGTCTGTCAATAACGTTAAGGTTTTTTGAACAGGTAACGAGCCGCTACTGATTTTAAATCGATCTAACAGCATTAACACTTCATATTCTTTATGCATTTGAAACATTTCCTTGTAAGGCTAATAAATAATTTCAGAAATATTAAGAATAATAACATACAAGGCAAACTTAATGTTTGTATCATGTTTGTAGGTTATAAATTACACAACAAGCTTATAACCTGTATAGCATCGCATCCGTGGAGTTTTGCATTTTTCCTTTTCATTTCTCGAAAGTTTATGATCCGCAACAGAAAATGCTCGGAAATGGTATAAATCTCGAACATGCAAATAGAGAACTGTAATAGTCCCGAGGTGGTGTAGGTACCTACTGATCGACGGTGGCTGCGATTTATGAAGATTTTAGTAATAACTGGGTGGGCATCGTATCCATTATGCTATTATATTGCGTTCTTTCATCTCGAGTTCTTGTAATACGCCCACGCTTCTGCTCTAAGGATATAACACTGTTATTACCTACATTTTAGAGAAACACAACCGCTTGCCGCTCATTGAACATATATACCGTGTGACAAACTTCCATGTGTACATGGGGAAATAACACGGGCAATTACATTTTTGGGGATTCCTGTTCCCCATGTGTAGTTACAGTGGTGGGAAAGGTAGCAATCGAAAGACTATTTTTTCTGCGTATGAGGATATCAAAAACTCTGCAATTTTCCAATTTATTAAAGCATTAAAAGCAAAAATTACACTAATAATTTTCAAATTAAAACACGGATATTCATCAGATTACCTATGACAATTTAATTTATTCTAATCAAAGACTCCCTTGATTCTAATTTCTAATTCGTCTGAACTGTCAACATTATTTATCGACAATTTAAAATTTGAGTTTCAAAATGAATAAAAATATTTATTCAGTTGAAGAAAAGGTTTTCATTGTGAAAACATTTTACGGCGGCAATAGTCTGCGGGTAGTCCGTGACTTATTTTCTGTAAAATTCAATAACAGTCCTATTCCTTCCAAGAAATCTAAATGTTGAGGTAGAGGAAATGGTAATAGGCCTGATAACTGCTAGTCCAACATCTAGTTTAAGGTCTATTGCCCTAGAATGTAATGTTTCAAGAGAAACTGTCCGCAACATATTAAAAAAACAAATATCATCCCTTTAAATTCCAATGTCACCAAGAGTTACTTCCTTTTGACGAAGAATCAAGGCAAACTTTCTGTGAAGAAATGCAAGAACGGGCTAATCGGGATCGCAGCTTCCTCTCATCAATTTGTTTTACCGATGAGTGTACCTCCACTTTAAATCAAGAGCCAAATTCACAAAACGTTAGGCATTGGGCCCAGGAAAATCCCAGAATAAATCTAGCCACTACAACGTAATACCCTCAAAAAATCAATATTTGGGCAGGCATTTTTAATAATCGCATTATAGGACCATTTGAAATACAGGGAAATTTAAATTCAGAAGCTTATTTAGATCTTTTAATTAACCATATTGGCCCTGCATTAGAAGAAGTTGCACATGCGAATCGGGAGGTCTGGTTTCAACATGACGGATGCCCAGCACATTTTGGAGCACAAGTGAGGGAATTATTAAATAATGAAATATTTCCAGAGAGCTGGATTGGTCGAGGTGGTGCTATAAAGTGGCCAGCTAGATCTCCCGATTTGGCACCGTGTGACTTTTTCTTGTGGGATCATTTAAAAAATAAGATTTATAAAACTCGTCACCCAAATATTGATTCTTTAAGGAATGCTATTTTTGCGGAATGCAACTTAATAAACGATCGGCAACTTGCGAATGTGAGAAATTCTTTCTATAATAGGCTGGGATACTGTCTGATACAGAATGGGGGTTTATTTGAATATTTGTTACAGTTATTTTTCTTGTTTTATGTTACTTTAATTTCATTGTATATTAATAAGTTTTTGTCCTTACCTAGATATGAAATAAATAAGTACTTATTAAATTGCCAGATTACAAAATTCATTAGAGCAAAATAAACAAATGTTGCGGCTTGTTAAATTTTTCATAATTGCAGTAAAATTAAAGTAATTTAATTTTTATTATTTCATTTTACTGTTTTAACATTTTCCCAAAAACTTTTTAATAGGTTAGACGACACCTACAATTTACCCTAAACTATGGACCAGCATTCACCAACGAAACATCCACACCAGTAATCAATTAATTGTCAACTATAGGTAATGACAATAATAATGTGAATGAGAATTATCTAAATAAAAAAACAAGTTTATGTATTAGTAAAAATTAACTTCTTTCGATGAAAGACTCCCAGCCTTCAAATTTCTTACTAAATTATTTGTTGTTATACCGAAAGAATAGGACCGTTATTGAGTTTTACAGAAAATAAGGCAAGGACTACGCGCAAACTATTGCCGCCGTAAAATATTTTCACAATGAAAACCTTTTCTTGAACTGAATAAATATTTTTGTTCATTTTTAAATGTTGACAGTTCAGAAAATCCATAAAAATCAAAGACGTCCGTGATTAGAATAAATTAAGTTGTCATGGATAATCTGATAAATTTCTGTGTTTTAGTTAGAAAATTATTAATGTAATTTTTGCTTTTAATGCTCGAATAAGTTGTAGAGTTTTTGATATCCTCATACGCAGAAAAAAATAATCTTTCGATTGCTACCTTTACCACCACTGTAACTATACATGGGGAGCAGGAATCCCCAAAAATGTAATTGCTCATGTTATTTCCCTATGTACACATGGAAGTTTGTCACACGCTTATCTGTAAAATCTCATTTGATTATAATATAACTGGCGCAGTCTGTAGTATTCAAAAAACTATCGACTGTACTAATACACCAAATTTTAATCTATATATTGCACGACTTTGTTCAATCAGAAGATATTTAATTTTCAAAGTTCCTCTACATGTAAAAGTAGGTACTCGATAAAACTGAAATTTAAATTTCAAACAACTTAATTAGCAAGTAGAGTAGCGTGGGCGTTGAGACCATTGGAATAGTCGTAAAGTTAGCGGGAGATACAGTAAATTCTGTTGCGGATAAAAATGATGAATCGAAGAGGAGCCAGTAAAATCATTTGACGAGTTTATCTGGACATCCTACCGTTTTATAATCTCGATAGCACAGGCCATGTCGCCGATTATAAAATTATAACGTAATAAAGCGGTTTTATGGGATTTTATTTGTCGCTATATTTCATGTAATGACACCAGACTCTACGTGTAATAACTATCGCACTGTTTCGCGCTTATTTACACACATCTCGATTTATATGCATTCCAATATTGCGGGTCCACGTCGAGCACAATTTATTTGCGTACCTATGTGATAATTAACTTATTTTAGGAACACCCTGTATAGGGTACAAGTACATCAGGGCTAAATGTTATTTTAGAACAACAAATAATGTTGCCACACAACAGCAAGAAAGAATATTCGTTTAAGTTGCTGGCAAGACTGAGAGACTTCAACGGTAGACCAAGCGAGTAACCCGAAATTTCAATACTGATATGTATACAGGTATTAACGAGCTTTACGTACAGTAAAGCATATAAAACAAGGTTTTCAAGTGTCCCCATCACTGGTTAATTATACTAATTCGAGTACAAAGCTGCAGGTTCAGGTTGCTTCCGATTTTTTTAAAGCGGCACGAGTGGAGACCCAACGGCGGTCGGGGCAAGGCAATTAATTAACACGCAATGTTCTATCCGCAATATTAATCTCTTACGTGTGCCCTTTTCCCGTTTGATTTGTTTTTAGTGCCAAGGCGGTGCTTTGTGCGGAATGAGAGATAGCATTTGTTGCTTGAAATATTATACAATAATTCCTTAGCAAATATTATTTATGCCTAAACGTTTTCAACACAGATTATGCGGAAGTATAATTTTTCTATAGGTACGTAAGCATAGCTGTTTAAAACAAGGGGTGGAAATATCCAGTTTTTCTTTACCGTTCATGCCCTTGTCTGGCAATTTAGCATTGCCTTTAATTTAAATTTAAATAGGTACATTAATAAATTTAAAAATACTAGGTCATCTCGAGCGCTACGCGCGCTCACTGCCCTAGTCGAATCATGACTTCAAAGAAACGCATTATTGCCTGATTACAGAATAACTTACATCTGATATAATTCTCTGAAAACGTAGTTTTGAACTATACGGCCATTTCTTTGATTTCCTAAATAAGTTATCAATCCTTCCCAAGAACGAACTTTTGAATAATTGTCCGTGAGTAAATATTTCTTTTCGGAGATCAATTCTTATTTGATCAAATGTCTTTTAAAAGTAAAAGGATAAACATTTTCACAGTACAACGCTATACGGTTAACGAAAACTATATCTCCATTTTTATCGCCTGTTAAAATTTTGCACTGTAGGATATTGTCTCCCAATTGTAAAATTAAGAATCTCGTACCATTACATAAGCCTCCATTAATGCTGAGATTTCTAACCAACATCGCAATACAATATACTCTCAACTTCAATTCATGCCGAGGAAAATTTAGCGGGTTTAAAGTATTTAAATATTCAGGAAGAATAGCATCGTTTAAATCTCCATTATCACAATTTTCAACACTATCCAAGTTTTTTTAGTAATATTTGTGAATTTATGGCAAATGAAACACTATGTAAAAATATTATCGACGTTTCGCCTCTGGTTAGAGGCTTTATCAAGATTATATATTTAAAAGTTTACAAAATGTATAAATGTGACAAAATTTTTTTCTTAATAAAAATGTAAATAACAGTAACTAAGAACTTATATTAAAAATAGAAATTATACGTAGCACACATGATTTTGTAAAAAAATATGAAGGAGGAAAGAAATGTACATAAATTAGAATCAAGTGGTAGAGAACAGATTTACGTTATTATGTCACTGTAAATTTGACTTAAATTTTGAATGTCAGATCTGTAATTCAAGGAATTTTTATCTTTTTGGATGTGTATCATTTCTAAAACCAGTCTAGCTTTTAAGTTTTTTTCTTGTTCTAAAATAGTAGTATTGTGAAAATCGAAATTGTGTTTAGTATCTTTTATGTGTTTACTGATAGCTGAATTACTATTTTGGTAAGTATGTTGTTTTAACCTAGTTTCAAGGTGATTTTTGGTTTGCCCAATGTATGTTTTATTACAGTTATTACAATTAATTTTGTATACAATATGAGTTTTCATTAATTTTGGAATTGGAGTTTTTAAACGAGAATATAAAAATTGTAAGTTGTTATGCTTTTTATGAGCAATTACAAAATTATGTTTTATTAATAATTTATTGATGTTATGTGATATGTGTTTTATATATGGTAAAGAAATGTAATTTTTAGGTTCTTTTTGGTTTTGATTGTCGTTATTGTTATTATAATAATGATGTAGTCTATTTTTTATAATTTTGTCAATAAAATTTCTTGGGTAGTTATTTTTTATTAAACAATTTATGGTTTTGTTTAATGCATATTGTCTGAATTGTGGACTGGAGAGTTTGATTGCTCTGTCAGTCAAGCAAATCCATCATCATAAGGTTCTCAGTCCGAAGACTGGTTGGACGCGTACCTCCATTCTTTTCTATCCTGAGCTAACCTACGCATTTCCCTAAAAGTAGAACATCCTACATCCCTAACTATTTGAGAGCAGTAGTCTAATCTAGGCCTACCCCTACCTCTTTTTATTCCTATCTCTGACTCTAGTATGTCACGAACTATTCCTTCGTGTCTTAGAAGGTGTCCTACCATCCTATCTCTCCTACTCTTTATTGTTTTCCATACCTTTCGCTTTTCCCCAACTCTTTCTAATACTTCCCTATTGCTAACCTTATCTATCCACGGTATCTTCATCATGCGTCTGTAGCACCACATTTCAAACGCATCTACTCTTTTTCTATCCGCTTCTCCTATTGTCCAAGTTTCGCACCCGTATAATGCCGTACTCCATACATACGACGTTAAGAGTCTCTTCCTAGTCTCTATATTAACCGTTCTCGAGCATAACAGTTGTTTCTTTTTGTTAAACGCAACTCGGCCCTGCGCCATTCTTTGTTTTATATCTTTAGTGCTCCTACCGTCTTGAGTTATTTTACTTCCTAAGTAGCAGAAATCCGCGACCTCCTCTATCTTCTCACTTCCAATTTGTATTTCCATTTTAGTTCTATTTTCACATCCCCTACAGACCAAAATTTTAGTTTTCTTTTTATTGATTTTCATGCCGAAGCCCTGTGTCAAAACTGCTTCCATTTCATTCAAAGCCGCTCCTAATTCTTCTTTGCTAGATGCTAACACTGCTATATCATCCGCAAATCTGAGCATGTTAATAGTTTGGCCCTGTACATTGATCCCTGAGGCTGTTCTTTCCTTAACAATATTAATCGCATCTTCGATATATAAGTTGAAAACTAGAGGTGACAATGCACATCCCTGTCTCACTCCCTTCCGGATATCTACTTCCCTTTGTTCCTGCTCACATTCTATAACTGCCTTTTGCTCTTTGTAGAGATTATGTATTATTCTTCTGTCCCTGTATTTCATCCCTACCTTTCTCAGCACTTCGAACATCTTCCCCCATTTTACGTTGTCGAAGGCTTTTTCTAAATCTACAAATCCTATATAGACGCTCTTTCTCTTTTCTATCGTTTTTTCTATAATTACTCGTAAAGCTCGCGCGTTCCTCTATTTCGTCTAAATCCGAACTGATCTTCTCCTAATATTTCTTCCGCCTTTTCTCCATCCTTCTTTGCACAATTCTAGTTAAAATTTTTGACGCATGGGAAGTTAAACTGATAGTTCTAAAATTTTCGCATCTATCCGCGCCTTTTCTTTTTGGCAAAGCTACTATGATGTTCCGTTTGTAATCTTCTGGAATCTCGCCTGTCAGGTATATGCGACTAACTAGTTTAAATAAACGATCTATTACCTCTTGACCTGCGCACTTTAAGATTTCTGCCTGCAAGCCATCTATACCTGGTGCTTTATTATTCCTTAAACTTTTTAGTGCTATCTCAAACTCTTCTCTCATTATAGGACTCCCTAGGTTATCCCCCTCTACACTGCTTTCGCTTTCTAATATATCTTGCACTTCCTGTCCCGCATATAAGTTTCCTAAATATTCTTTCCACCTATCTGCCTTCTCCCCACTTCCGATTAGGATATCTCCTGCCTCATTTCTAATGTTTTTGGTACTAGATCCAATTTCTCTAAAATTTCTCCTAATTATTTTATATGCTTCATCAGTCTTTCCTACTTCGAATTTATCTTCCACTTCTTTGCATTTATTATCGATCCATTGCTCTTTCGCTTTCCTACATTCCCGAATAATTTCCCACTTGATCGCCTTATATCTTTGTTTCCCTGTTTCATCTAACCTGTTTCACAGCGGGTATCATTTATTTTAACTGGTAACAATTGTCAAAAATCTCCTCGCAACACCATAATATTTCCACCAAACGGAACATCACAATTCATAAAGTCTCGTGAGGTTCTGTCTATAATGTCTAAAGCATACTTTGGCGCCACCCAGGAGCTTCATCCCAAATAAAAACATATATATACACTCCGTAAATAATCTGCTTCTTTTGCATTTTTCTTAAAGTTGGAAGATGAATCTAAAAACAGAGGAACAAGTAACCCAAACGTTTTATGAACTGTTCTGCCATGAGGAAGTAGTGTTGCTGCTATGCCCGTGAAGGCCATGGTACAAACAATTTTATTCTTACTCTTCAGTAAGCTGTAAAGGGTTGTATAAACATAAGTCTTACAGGAGCCTCCTGGACCGTCTATATAAAAACATGAAGATTCAGAAATTGATTCATTTATGTTAGCATCACATTTACCCAAAATAATATCTACAATTTCTTTCTGCTCTTCATTTAGGTGTTTATATTGTCGTGATCCTATTTCTATTGCTTGTTCTTCATTTGCATATTCAATGTCGTGGCATGGTAGGAAACATTGAAAGATTGTAATCTTCCGCAGAAAGCATGGAACTAATTTGAATATAGGCTTTTTTGTCCTTCAGTATTGCTGTAACGTCTTTCATAAGCTTGTGACATTGCTTCTTTAAATTCTTCCCATAATTCTTCCTGATTCTTCTTCTTTTTCCACTCGTGATGATCTTAAATAAGACCTAATTTTAAACACGCTGCTACATAAGATTCCTGTATTTCTCCGTTTACTGTTTTCAGATCTTCAAATCTGTTTGCTCCTTTAATATGAAGTAATAATAATCGAAAATGAAATAGTTCAATTTGGCTGGGGCTTACGGAATACATGCGCCCAGTAACTTTGAATTGTTTTTGATGGCGTATATTTTTACAACGACAACAAACATGATACCTACCTGTGATAGTTCAGACGTACGCACTTTTGGCGATCGGCTCCCGTACGTATTAAAAAGAGACGGAAACGAAAAATCTGACCCCGCTAGATCGAAACGGTACGTGTCTATTGCGAATTCTGGAATAAATTCAATCAATTTTATTTGCAGGTGTTACTTGAACCATTTAGTGCGTTTAAAGAATTGGAATAGACACAATTATTATTACAATCAATCATTTTATTTCGATTTCATGTTCTCTTTAAATACGGGGCACTTAACTATATTAACTGTTATAAATAACTCTAATAAATTCCTCTGTCAGGCCGTTGATTCACTGACAAGCAAATCGTATCATTAATTGCTCAATTTTTAGTTTGATTGATACCTGTTTCAGTTCACTTTTTTTATTTGTATATAATTGTTTGCTTATGTAGAAAAGTAGATGCTGCTTAGAGAAACGTGTCATTAGAGTAACAAAAAGCAAACATAACGGTTTCGTTCTTGTTTTGCCTGTTCCAAATTACTGATTTGATCCACAAATGATTACTTATTTGTGATTCGCGTTGTCAAGTTTCGTTTATCAGCCGAAGTAGTAAATACCCGCAGGCTGAATAATAATTTATTAAAACAAAATTTTGTATCACTAATTTGGTTCACCGACGGACGAACGCAATTCAAACAAACTGCTCTGAGATACAACCATTTCTCTTTTAATCTGTTCGACATACCTCGCGCAGAAAATAATTCTAAATTAAGTTAAGTACGTGTAACAATAACGCAGAAAAAAATGAGAAACAAGACAATTGAAAACCTACAGTTCATTATGATTCTAACACGAGAACCACTTACAAACCATAAAAGAAGCGTACGTTCGTTTATGTTTATCTTCTTCCAACTTTTGATAGCAATGGTGCAACCAAGGATGGAGAGTTTTCCTTCTGCAATCCGATATAATGAAGCTGTAGAACATTACTGTGAATTACAAGGCTATAAGTGTCGTCCCAACATAGTCCGTAGATTCCTTTACGTTAGGGATACACCTCAAGGCAAAATTAACACATTCTATACTAAGGTATATGAGAATAGGCATAATCGTGTTGCTCTTGTTATTGCGAATGCGTGATGACTATGGGTGTTGTAACTTTACTGATAAGGCATTTATTGGGAAAAAGTACAAGCTCACGCGACGATGTTTTTTTCAGGTTTTTCCTGTAGCCACATATTAAGAGAGTATGAGAATTAATTGTCCAGTTTAAGTATAGTCAAATGCAGTCTAGCGAGGTGAAGGGTTTTGATCGTTTTTGTAACCACTCAAATATTTCATTTTTTCCATGAAGATTTTGGTTGCTCATTTAATATTCTAGAATGATGATAGAAAGAAGTGCAACAATTAACAAGGCATTATATTAAAAATCTAACTTTAAGTATAGGTACCTACCTCATATTTTTTTCTGCGACATTCAGCTGTTTTTTTAGAAACATCAAGGAAAGCCCGTGAAAGATATTCTATACATAAATTTTCTTTTGGATTTGCTTCAGCTGTTTGTATCTTTGATAAGACATAAATAAACTTTGTAGCCGTGGTCTCAAAAACAGGGAATCATCCTGTAGGTACACAATAAGGACTTCTTTAACCTTTGTAACGTAAGGATTTCAATACTTTCAATACTTTCCGCCTCTTGCCTTCCAAATTTAAAAACCATCTACAATAAACAAAATCACTGTATACTATGGGACGCCGTTTGGGTCTTTAATCGTCTATTTAAGGATATGTTACAGATGTCTGTAAATCGGGAATTATGGATATCCCACAGATATTTTTAAATATTTAAAAATATCTTACAGATATTTTTAAATCATTTTGGATATCAAACAGTGAACAATGATTATTTTTATCTGCGAGATATCTTTAAATATTTAAAAATATCTCACAGATATTTTTAATTCTATAATTACGGATATCTACTAAGCATTTTGATATCCAAAATTGTGGCGCCACCTATAAGGCGAAAGATGTAATTATTATTTTCTTTTGGGCTGGTGTAAATCGGTCGCGCGGCTCCAGTGTTGCCAACCCTACCGAAATTTCGGTAGATCTACCGATTTTATATGTTATCTACCGATCTACCGAAATGATACATAATTCTACCGAAATTTCATTTTTTAATTATGCAATAGAGTCCATTAGTATAACGGCAAAATCAGAGCGCGAAATTTAAAACGCTATCGGCTGTCCTAAGAGAAAAGTAGGATAAAATTTTTCAATGCATTTTAAATGGAGCTTAGATGACCTTGCACTTCACATTCTATTTTTACCTTTCATCCTGATTTCTTAACATTAAATCAATATATGGCGATTACTATGAAGCTTTTTCGGTGTTTGTCTTGTAAAAGCATTTATTTATGCAGTCATTTTGTTTAAAACCAAAATGCAAC
Source organism: Xestobium rufovillosum (assembly GCA_963966045.1). Lineage (NCBI taxonomy): Eukaryota > Metazoa > Arthropoda > Insecta > Coleoptera > Ptinidae > Xestobium > Xestobium rufovillosum. Next base: position 24,704,851 of record OZ014503.1, read on the forward strand.
AAACTACTGCAATTTACGGCGCTAGAACCGGCGCAATAGATGGTTTAAATCGTCCATAGAAGTCCTTAATAACACTAATTTTTAACACTTTCTTTTCCATTTTACACTTTTTAAATATAAATAAATTCTTAAACCCCCTATTAAATAAAGATTAAACAATAAATTAGCCGGAGAAATAAACAACTTAACCTCAAACCCTGTGCATCAAACGTCAAAATAATAATGATCTGGTCTAAACAAGACATAAGTTCTTTTATTATATGTACTGTACTCATCCGTTTTAAAATATTTCTGAAATTAAGTTGTATTTTAAGTTGTTTTTGAAAATGTAACAGCTGGAAAGAGCAGTCTATTTGTCACTTGCAGAATCCCTGTGAACAGTAAACCGTTGTTAATATTGAAGTGGCGTGTAAATACTGTGAAAATATTGTGAAAATCCCTAATGAATATGTGTCCAAAAATGGCTACAAAAATAGATACAGGATGTTGAAATTTCTTACAAAAATGTAATATCTGCTTGTATCGTTACCTACTATTTTCAGCTGTTTTGTGCTATTCTCGAGTATTTACACGCCAATTCGATATTTACAACACTTTACTATTAGAAAGAATGGATTGACAATTTCGTTTTTAAAATCTCGGACTAATGCACCGTGTTACACAAAATTATTTCTCTCTGAAACTATGCCTCGAACGCAAAAAACAAAAGAGAGATTTTTTCTTGTAAATAAAACAAAGATTCTAATATTTTGCAACATATCTATGTAAGTCAGTAGCGTAACATAGTTTCGGTAATAAATGTGGTCTCCCCACCTCGTAGTGACGCCACTGGTGAGAGTACAAAACTCAAAATTTATAAATTAGTAAATAACTTCAAGGAATTATTATGCCCAAAATTCCAAATGAATAGGTCCGGTAGTTTTCCAGATAAAAAAAAAATAACATTTTTGAAAGAAATTTCAACACCTCGCTTAGCCGGCATTTTTGGACATACGTTGATTAAGGTTTTTCGCATTATTTTTAAGTATTCTATCTACCCTAGAAGTTTGTTACACTCATTATAGATCACCCTGTATTGCATTATACTCCGATCATCTGTTTACCCTACAAAATTTGCATTCCTCTAAAACGTTGAAGATTCACTTCTATCGCGAGTGGCGACCACGCATCCAGTTTTGTTAATCATGTTTTTCCTTGCCCTCAGCGTTCAGGTTATTGCCAATAAGTGGTGCGAATAATATTGAGATATTAATAACGGTCAACGGCAAAACCAGCGCCGGCAACGAAAAGTAAATTTGCTGGCTGCCGGCGGCGACAACGCAGGCACTTCCGGGGATAAATATCCCAGGAAGTACCAACGTTGCCAAGCGTTTCCAATGTGTAAATATCCATCAAGTAGCTCATACAAGAGCCTACCTTGCATCGGCACCTTGGTTAATGGGATACACATGAAGTTAGCGGTTCAGGTAGCTTGGTGTGCAAACCCGCTGGGGATGACTTTTTTAGTCATATTTTTCCTTGCCCTCCAGGCAAAATGCTTGCCTTCTGTAATTTTCAAGCTTATAGTTTCTTAGGGCAAGGGAAAGGTATTTTTTCCCTTGCCCTACAAATGAAAACGACGTAATGCAACGTTGCACATTGGAATTGCAGAAGCTTGACAACGTTGGTATTTCCTACGATATTTAGCACTGATTTTATAATATTATAAAATCACTGATAATTTAGCCGTCCTCTTTATCCTCGGTAAGAAACGTCAGTTATTGCCGAACACGAACACATAAGTTTCACCAATCAGAGTGCTACCGAGACACAAGTCCTGGGGAAACAGAAAACTCGACCGCGCGCAGGCTGGAGATTTAAAGCGGGAGAGCGCGTAAGTCAGATTTACACTAGACCATAAATACAACTAAGCTTACTTCCTGGAAATTAGAGGGCGCTGCAATTTTGGATATCAAAACTGGCAAGTGATATTCATAAATAATTAATTCTATCTTACAGATAATTCTAAATATTTAAAAATTACCGCCCCATATCTAAAATTGTTGATTTAAAAATATCTGTAGGATAAAAATAATTATTTGAGGATATCTCACTGATAGCATTAAATATTTGAAAATATCTGTGGGATATCCTGAAACCAATACTATTTTTGCTCACTTTGGATTCGTATGTAATTCTTTAAGCAATACTTACGTGCTAAAGTCAAAGCTAAGCAAAAATTGATTTGATTTAAAAATATGCTATAGATATTTTCAAATATTTAAAACTATGAGTGAGATATGCATTAATAAATATTTATATCTCGCTGATATTTTTAAATAATGAATTATGGATATCTCCGAGATATTTATGTCGATTTAACAATATCTGGTAGATAGAAATAATTATTTATGGATATTACTTGCATGGTTTGATATAAAAAATGTAGCCTTCCACTTGCTAATCTAAATTGGATAACAATTACAACATGTAAAGGATGGTGTAATTGAATTATTGAATCTTTCGCCTTATAGGTGGCGCCACAATTTTGGATATCAAAATGCTTAGTAGATATCCGTAATTATAGAATTAAAAATATCTGTGAGATATTTTTAAATATTTAAAGATATCTCGCAGATAAAAATAATCATTGTTCACTGTTTGATATCCAAAATGATTTAAAAATATCTGTGAGATATTTTTAAATATTTAAAAATATCTGTGGGATATCCATAATTCCCGATTTAAAAACATCTGTAGGATATCCTTAAATGGACGATTAAAGACCCAAACGGCGTCCCATAGTATACCGCTTCCTCTTTCAAACTTTTGATTAACTCGAAAACATTCGGATAATGTATCTGTAAAATTCTATTTAAGCGATGGTTCCATCCTTCCACAGCGTTATTAGTGCGATGTCGTTGTCCAACATTGTTCCACTTAGAACGCTTAATTATAGAATTTTCCATCCATTCGTCTAAGAAGTAATCAAAAAAATTTTGCATTGGGGAGCAGTTTCCATAATGGTGGAATATAGGTTAAGGCGGCGCATATTCGAATATGCAGGCGTATGCTTTCATTTTCACCTTATATTCTTCTGTTAAACCAAGATTTTGCACTTTCCTCCATAAACACTGGTTAAAATAGTAGTTGCATCCACTTATTTGCGTAGATGGAAACATATTTTTTAAGGATTGCCGCTTTTTCAAAATCAATTTTCACAGTTTGCGGGCGCCATCCAGGAATTTGTATCTCTATCTGTTCAAACATGCTATCGTATGTTCGTTGCTTTTTATCAGGCAGAAGTGCGAACATCACAGGTACCACATTCACTTCTTCATCAGTGCTTCCGATATCGATATGAGTAGATTTGCGTGAACTGCTTACTGCAACTTTTGAACGTTCCATCAATAAACACAGTATTGCTCGTGGCCAAGAGCTATCTCCTATTAGTTGTGGCAAATATTAAAATCCTTCCAGCAGTTTGATCATCGGCGAAGAGAAAATTGGATTGGTCTTCCAATATTAACAATCCTTCTGGGAAAACTATGTGCTCAGAACTGGATGGTTCCATACTAGGGACACGGACAGTTCTTCTACTTCTATTTAAAGAGTGCTTCAACGAATGGAATGAAGGAACTTCGGTAATAAAATCGTAGCCACGATGAAATAGCTGCGTCAATTCTTGGTTATATTTTTTGCGTATTGGAGCTTCTTCCTCCCGAGCTCTCTTCTTTGCCACACAAATTTCATGAATACCTACTATAAGAACTAAATAAATAAATACCTATTTAATTGTTTTGGTATTGGTATTGGTGCTGACCCTACCCAAAGGACTTGTACCTTGACGCAGTTCTAGTAACACTGGGACGGGTGGGATGGCTTGCGCGCTTCAATGATCTAAAGAGCCGAACCATAGGTTTAACCATATTGGAGGGGTTTTTATTTGAGAAGCCAGACTAAATCAAGTCCCTGAAAGGGGGCAGCAGCTCTTTCAGTAATCATAGTGGCAGAGATCGTGAGGGTCGGTATGGCACTGTGATACACACTACTGCGATGTGGAAGGCAACGGGAAACCACCACATTATTATATCCCTGGTACAGCGTACTTCGAATTTATGATGATGGCACTTTCTGGAGTAAAATATTCCGGAGGTAAAATAGTCCCACATTCGGATCTCCGGGCGGGGACTGCTTCGGGGGGAGTCATCAGAAATGATAAGTGTAACATCTCACGAGTCGGAGCGTGGTATGTTAGAAGCATGAAACAAGTAGGAAAGTTAGAGAATTTGAAAATTGAGATGGATAGGTTAGCATTAGACGTAGTAGGTATTAGTGAAGTGCGATGGCCAGAAGCCGGAGACTTCTGGAGCGGAGATTTTAGAGTAATACACACAGGATCTGTAGGAGGAAATTCGGGAGTAGGAATTGTTATGCGGAAAAAAGTAGGGCAGAGTGTAGAAAATTTCTTACAGCAAAGTGACAGGGTAGTTATGGTTAGGTTAGATTCGAAACCTGTAAAAACAGTAATAATACAGGTATATATGCCCACTTCTAACTACAGTGATGAGGTCGTAGAGTCAGTTTATAGTGATATTGAACATGTGCTAGATTTTGTGAGAGGACACGAAAATTTAATAATTATAGGAGATTTCAATGCAGTCGTAGGCACAGGGCGAGAGGGCGGAATAGTTGGTCCCTTTGGATTAGGCAATAGGAACGATAGGGGAGCGAGACTGATAGAGTTCTGCGATAAACATAACTTAACGGTCGCGAACACTCTATTTCACCATCATGTTAGGAGACGCTACACGTGGAAGATGCCAGGAGACCTAGGGAGATATCAAATAGATTACAGTCTTGTTAGGCAAAGATTTAGAAATCAAGTTAGGGATTGTAGAAGTTATCCAGGAGCAGATATAGATAGTGATCACAATATAGTCGTTATGAAGGCCAATCTTAAATTTAAGATTTTGAAAAAACGAAGCGGAAGAAGGTATCTTGACCCATACGCGCGATAAGTTCGAGAAAAAGACAAACGAAGTACGCGGGCGAAAATATTGTTAGGGACATAGAGGAAGAATGGAATTGCATTAAAAATAGTTTAGTTTCCTCAGCTAGGGATATTTTGGGTCATAAACAGAATGAAAGTAGGAAACCCTGGATAACGAAACATATTGTGAGTCTAATAGAGGAAAGGCGCAAATATAAAAATAGGTTAGATGAAATAGGGAAACAAAGATATAAGGCGATCAAGTGGGAAATTATTCGGAAATGTAGGAAAGCGAAAGAGCAATGGATCGATGATAAGTGCAAAGAAGTGGAAAATAAGTTCGAAATAGGAAAGACTGATGAAGCATATAAAATAATTAGGAGAAATTTTAGAGAAATTGGATCTAGTACCAAAAGCATTAGGAATGAGGCAGGAGATATCCTAATCGAAAGCGGGGAGAAGGCAGATAGGTGGAAAGAATATTTAGGAAACTTATATGCGGGACAGGAAGTGCAAGATATATTAGAAAGTGAAAGCAGTGTAGAAGGGGATAACCTAGGGAGTCCTATAATGAGAGAAGAGTTTGAGCTAGCACTAAAAAGTTTAAGGAATAATAAAGCACCAGGTATAGATGGCTTGCAGGCAGAAATCTTAAAGTGCGCAGGTCAAGAGGTAATAGATCGTTTATTTAAATTAGTTAGTCGCATATACCTGACAGGCGAGATTCCAGAGGATTACAAACTGAACATCATGGTAGCTTTGCCAAAAAGGAAAGGCGCGGATAGATGCGAAAATTTTAGAACTATCAGTTTAACTTCCCATGCGTCAAAAATTTTAACTAGAATTCTGCAAAGAAGGATGGAGAAAAAGGCGGAAGAAATATTAGGAGAAGATCAGTTCGGATTTAGACGAAATAGAGGAACGCGCGAGGCCATTCTAGCTTTACGAGTAATTATAGAAAAAACGATAGAAAAGAGAAAGAGCGTATATATAGGATTTGTAGATTTAGAAAAAGCCTTCGACAACGTAGAATGGGGGAAGATGTTCGAAGTGCTGAGAAAGGTAGGGATGAAATACAGGGACAGAAGAATAATACATAATCTCTACAAAGAGCAAAAGGCAGTTATAGAATGTGAGCAGGAACGAAGGGAAGTAGATATCCGGAAGGGAGTGAGACAGGGATGTGCATTGTCACCTCTAGTTTTCAACGTATATATCGAAGATGCGATTAATATTGTTAAGGAAAGAACAGCCTCAGGGATCAATGTACAGGGCCAAACTATTAACATGCTCAGATTTGCGGATGATATAGCAGTGTTAGCATCTAGCAAAGAAGAATTAGGAGCGGCTTTGAATGAAATGGAAGCAGTTTTGACACAGGGCTACGGCATGAAAATCAATAAAAAGAAAACTAAAATTTTGGTATGTAGATGGAGTGAAAATAGAACCAAAATTGAAATACAAATAGGAAATGAGAAGATAGAGGAGGTCGCGGATTTCGGCTACTTAGGAAGTAAAATAACCCAAGACGGTAGGAGCACTAAAGATATAAAACAAAGAATGGCGCAGGGACGAGTTGCGTTTAACAAAAAGAAACAACTGTTATGTTCGAGAACGGTTAATATAGAGACTAGGAAGAGACTCTTAAAGTCGTATGTATGGAGTACGGCATTATACGGGTGCGAAACTTGGACAATAGGAGAAGCGGATAGAAAAAGAGTAGAAGCGTTTGAACTGTGGTGTTACAGACGCATGATGAAGATACCGTGGATAGATAAGGTTAGCAATAGGGAAGTATTAGAAAGAGTTGGGGAAATGCGAAAGGTATGGAAAACAATAAAGAGTAGGAGAGATAGGATGGTAGGACACCTTCTAAGACACGAAGGAATAGTTCGCGACATACTAGAGTCAGAGATAGGAATAAAAAGAGGTAGGGGTAGGCCTAGATTAGACTACTGCTCTCAAATAGTTAGGGATGTAGGATGTTCTACTTTTAGGGAAATGCGTAGGTTAGCTCAGGATAGAAAAGAATGGAGGTACGCGTCCAACCAGTCTTCGGACTGAGAACCTTATGATGATGATTGGTGCTGACGATTTCAACGAGTGAAAATTCAAAATATTTGAAGATATCATGTTGTTTTGTCATTAACCTCCTACAAGTCGTGTGGACTTACAGAGCCTCCACCTTTGTTTCAAACTAATGTAATACACATTTGTTTTGCGTGCCGTATGAGATTTTATCGGTAACTGCTATCAACATACAATGTGGATGACACTCCTTGTTACATGTAACTTATCTGCACCATTACAAATGAAATCTATAGAAAGATAAAATTGATACGAGGTCCGGTCTGATTTTTTGTGTTTGCCTGATGGAACATGATGGTAGTCAAAGCTCGATTTTTTAATAATTATTTCTACTGCTGTACTAGTTGCATAATTGTATCTTTGTACTCGACTACTTCAGAAAAAGCAAATCTAAGACAGCATGCACGTAAATACAGAAATAGATCCATTTTGTCCTCGTAAAACATTTTCTTGCGAGTGTAAAAACCGCAGTTTATACAGCTATTTACTGGAACGATAGCCTCTTTCAGCTCAAAATTCATAGAAATCGATATAATTTTATCACAGGTTGCAAACTGATATAAAATAAAACTAGAGATGCTCTAAAAACTGGATCTTCATATAAAAAGTGTTCTGTGTGCGATCGAGCATAGCGCACTTGATTGAATTTTGCATTCTGATCGAAGAGAGCATTGTCCAAGTAGGAAACGAGAAGGTTGGTCTATGCGAGAAAAAAATTCACGTTTTTGCTGTTTCACTCCGAATGTTTCCCAGATCTTTAATCCGCTTTTAATTAGAAAATGCTCGATTAATTGATCGGTTTTTAATTAAGTTGTTGCGCTGTTTATAAACTAACTGTTTATAAAGTTCATGTGGTCAAGTTATAAAACATAAATAATATGCTTACGATATCGAACTTGTCCCTTATTTTTTTCCCACTGTATCAAGTCACCGTAGTCAAATTTATTCTCATGGGAATAGAACTATTATATTTCCTTTCGAGTAAAGTATTATATAGAGGAAATCCCACGATACTATGAACAATATTCACTTATAAAATTTGCGAAGATGGTCTTTGATTATTAATAGCTTTTATACGCATTTTATACGCAGGATATCCCGTCCTTTTTGCTGTTCATTATTTTGTTTACAGCTAGATCAAATGAAATCACCCAGAATCTATTAAACAGTTAGTAAATGATAGTTTGAACGGTTTCTTAAATTGTAACGAAATTTCCAGCTCAAAGTGCTTAGTCACCATTCTAATATCATATCATAACATCTACTGAAATGTAATCAACTCACCAAATAGAGAGTAGCGTATTTAAAGCAGTATCGAATAATTTAATGGTTCAATTTTTGATTAACTTGTTTGTAAATAACAACAGCAAATATTTAGAAAATGCTGTATACGTTAGGAGACACTATACGTGGAAGATGCCAGGAGACCTTAGGGGGATATCAAATAGAAGGTATCTTGACCTAGAGTAGAGTAGAGCATGTCTTCCTATTTTTGAAACTATTTAAATGCTCTGTAAATCTTTTTATAAATGGTCGTCCTGTTTGATCTACGTAATAAGATCAGCAATAGTGAGGTATGGGCGCTAATGCAGGATATGCCGCATAATTTAAAACATTTTTAAGTCTTTTATTCAGCATACGCTGCCACGATATTTATAGGGTCGTTAGCGCTATAACTAACTGCAATTACTGAATATATATTCATATATCGACGTAACAAATCGCAAGTACACATGTAGGACTCTTATCTTGTACCGATATCCTTCCGATAAATCTGTAATTAGCAGATGACTATGGATTTCAGCGTGCAGACACACCCTGAATATTTGAAACAAATGTGTTTGCTATATTCTTATTTACTGCATCGGGCAAAGTTCTTTTTCACCTCGCGGATTTATTGTTATCGACAGATGCAACATCTTGAACCAGAAGTAGTATCTCACATGAATATTTTATACCGTGTGACAAACTTCCATGTGTACATGGGGAAATAACATGGACAATTACATTTTTGGGGATTCCTGCTCCCCATGTGCAGTTACAGTGGTGGTAAAGGTAGCAATCGAAAGACTATTTTTTTCTGCGTATGAGGATATCAAAAACTCTGCAATTTTCCAATTTATTAAAGCATTAAAAGAAAAAAATACACTAATAATTTTCAAATTAAAACACGGATATTCATCAGATTACCTATGACAATTTAATTTATTCTAATCAAAGACTCCCTTGATTCTAATTTCTAATTCGTCTGAACTGTCAACATTATTTATTCCTTATTGTTCGCTAACTTAAATTTTACTAGGATTATGAGAAATTTAACAAGTGATAACGTGGAGTGAAACAAAACTAAAATTAATCTTATCATTTATTTTTTTCGTCGTTCCAAGAAATCTAAATGTTGAGGTAGAGGAAATGGTAATAGGCCTGATAACTGCTAGTCCAACATCTAGTTTAAGGTCTATTGCCCTAGAATGTAATGTTTCAAGAGAAACTGTCCGTAACATATTAAAAAAAACAAATATCATCCCTTTAAATTCCATGTCACCAAGAGTTACTTCCTTTTGACGAAGAATCAAGGCAAACTTTCTGTGAAGAAATGCAAGAACGGGCTAATCGGGATCGCAGCTTCCTCTCATCAATTTGTTTTACCGATGAGTGTACCTTCACTTTAAATCAAGAGCCAAATTCACAAAACGTTAGGCATTGGGCCCAGGAAAATCCCAGAATAAATCTAGCCACTACAACGCAATACCCTCAAAAAATCAATATTTGGGCAGGCATTTTTAATAATCGCATTATAGGACCATTTGAAATACAGGGAAATTTAAATTCAGAAGCTTATTTAGATCTTTTAATTCACCATATTGGCCCTGCATTAGAAGAAGTTGCACATGCGAATCGGGAGGTCTGGTTTCAACATGACGGATGCCCAGCACATTTTGGAGCACAAGTGAGGGAATTATTAAATGAAATATTTCCAGAGAGCTGGATTGGTCGAGGTGGTGCTATAAACTGGCCAGCTAGATCTCCCGATTTGGCACCGTGTGACTTTTTCTTGTGGGGTCATTTAAAAAATAAGATTTATAAAACTCGTCACCCAAATATTGATTCTTTAAGGAATGCTATTTTTGCGGAATACAACTTAATAAACGATCGGCAACTTGCGAATGTGATAAATTCTTTCTATAATAGGCTGGGATACTGTCTGATACAGAATGGGGGTTTATTTGAATATTTGTTATAGTTATTTTTCTTTTTTTATGGTTAGACGACCCCTACAATTTACCCTAAACTATGGACCAGCATTCACCAACGAAACATCCACACCAGTAATCAATTAATTGTCAACTATAGGTAATGACAATAATAATGTGAATGAGAATTATCTAAATAAAAAAACAAGTTTATGTATTAGTAAAAATTAACTTCTTTCGATGAAAGATTCCCAGCCTTCAAATTTCTTACTAAATTATTTGTTGTTATACAGAAAGGAATAGGACCGTTATTGAATTTTACAGAAAATAAGGCACGTACTACGCGCAAACTATTGCCGCCGTAAAATATTTTCACAATGAAAACCTTTTCTTGAACTGAATAAATATTTTTGTTCATTTTTAAATGTTGACAGTTCAGAAAATCCATAAAAATCAAAGACGTCCGTGATTAGAATAAATTAAGTTGTCATGGATAATCTGATAAATTTCTGTGTTTTAGTTAGAAAATTATTAATGTAATTTTTGCTTTTAACATCAATGTAATCAGTTCTTAGTTCCAGTGGCATTGTTATAAAATAGATAAAAATTTTGCAATTACTGTCTGACAAAGCAACAGTTAATTGTCTTGGCCACCGCTACGTTCAATAAGACCACTCCTATTTGTCCCAACATTAATGGGATAGAAGATATCTATTGCAACTTGAATAATTATAATTAGAAACGATACTGGTATTGTGGTACTTGAAGCCGCTGATTAAATACGTATAGCAAAGTATCGCAGTCATGAAATTTATTAATATTACCTTATAAGAGTTTTATTGGATACATTAAAATACTTCGGCGGAGCTAAATACTAAAATGCAAACGAAAATTTATTAAAAAGACGCCTATCACCTTCTATTAAGATTGTTATCGTCAACCGTGGCAAAATCTACGTATACGAGTATGCATTCACGCAAGTAAGGCCGTAACATTTCTCAAACAGAGTTGTTAGAGAAGTTTGTAATTGTTATAGTCTAGTGCAAGAGTGTTTATACAATTTAATGAAAGAAGCTAACATAATTTATTAGCCATGTTAAATTTGTTTAACAAGTGTTAAACTGTACACCACACGACAAAACTAATATTTCAATTTGTTTTCCTGCATGCCCTGAGTGACTGATTTTTATAGGTAATTGGAAGAAATCGGTGGAAAGGGAACCAATAATAATAATAGTCAGAATGTAAGATGGAAATAACTAGGTACTTACTTGTATAATACTCGTTTCTGATTATTATCGCTTTCTGCATCGAAACTTAGTCACTTTTCATTAAGAACACTGTCATTGGAGTTCACCATAAATTATTAATAACAATTTTATAGCGATATCGCAAACGGGAATACAATTTCCGAGAATATGAACCGGAGACTTCAACGGTGCTGCAAGCGGCGAACCAAGAAGTTTTAATTAAATAATTATTTAAATAACCTTACAATCAAACACAGACCCGACTAATTTAATAAAATTTGATACAATTTCGTTTGGGGTTTTTTACTGCAATTGCTGACGTTAGACACAATTGAAAATTATCCCTTTTTGTTACTATTTCTATACTGATGACATTATTAATGTCTTATAAGAAAGTTAATTGTGCGAATTGTCATTATTAATAATGTGTATATGGTTTACCTAAACAATTCTCAGTACCTAAGTTTCCAATGTCCACAATGAAAATTATTTCACGTAATTTTAATAAGGCCTATAATTTGTACACTGAAGAGAATTGTCCAAAAAGTTTCGAAGCAATTTCGCGGCACGCAACTGGTCAGCTGTTTTTAGTCATTAGGAGCGCGACTCGCGGTCGAGTGCTTGGTAAGGTCCACGGACATCTGAACAACTCACAAGAACTGGTCTGCTCCCGCTACGGTTATGCAAAGAAGTTACCCCGATAGTCAATTGGTAACGCATTTCTTACTACCCCCGTTACGAAATAAAGGGTTGATGAACTGCAGGATGAATACATTGATATTCCAGATACGTAAAACACGGTCTACTTTATTTTCTTAAAATTTAATCACTCCATCTTACATATATATCATTAAAATTGAAACTGGAAGGTGTAAGAACTTTAAAATAAATAATCGCAGAAATTTTACTGTCCCAAAACAGCAACCTCCAAGCTAGTTTTTTTTACTTTTCTTTGCACACCTCGTATGTAATGCTGCTTATGGTAACGTAAACACCATCGTCCATAACAATTTTCCTCACGTGTTCAGATTCCCTCACGAGTTTCTAGGTCGTGTGATGTAACAGCTGAATACTGATGCAGTTTTTGCAGAATTTTTCGGCGTTGGCATCACTGCGATACTTGAAACTTGGTATATTCCCATAGGATAGCTATTTGAAATTAAAATTTTGTGCAAAGCGTGCGTCCAAATTGCATTAGAATATTTTACATACGAATTAACTTGTTGTTTTTGTTCAGTTGAACCCCAAAAGTTCATGTAACTCCAACTGCTCAAATTAATTGCCATGTTTTTCAACACATAATCTACATGCTAGCTCGGCTTGATTGTTGTATCTTCGTGTATATTTTTTCTTTTATAAATGCCCAAACAAAAAGTCTAATATACTCAGATCCTGTGATCTTGCAGGCCACAATATAGGTGCATTTGTACCCAACCATCTACCCGGAAAATGATTTTCTAAATAATTTCTAACTATTGCAGAATTGTGTGCAGGGGCACCATCTTGTTGGAAATATACCCTGATGTTTATGTTTATTAACAGAACATTTTCCATTATCGCCTCTGCGTTAATATTCAACTTTTGCTAATGTATCATCATCATAAGGTTCTCAGTCCGAAGACTGGTTGGATGCGTACCTCCACTCTTTTCTATCCTGAGCTAACCTGCGCATTTCCCTAAAAGTAGAACATCCTACATCCCTAACTATTTGAGAGCAGTAGTCTAATCTAGGCCTACCCCTACCTCTTTTCATTCCTATCTCTGACTCTAGTATGTCGCGAACTATTCCTTCGTGTCTTAGAAGGTGTCCTACCATCCTATCTCTCCTACTCTTTATTGTCTTTCATAGCTTTCGCTTTTCCCCAACTCTTTCTAATACTTCCCTATTGCTAACCTTATCTATCCATGGTATCTTCATCATGCGTCTGTAACACCACAGTTCAAACGCTTCTACTCTTTTTCTATCCGCTTCTCCTATTGTCCAAGTTTCGCACCCGTATAATGCCGTACTCCATACATACGACTTTAAGAGTCTCTTCCTAGTCTCAATATTAACCGTTCTCGAACATAACAGTTGTTTCTTTCTGTTAAACGCAACTCGGCCCTGCGCTACTCTTTGTTTTATATCTTTAGTGCTCCTACCGTCTTGAGTTATTTTACTTCCTAAATAGCAGAAATCCGTGACCTCCTCTATCTTCTCATTTCCTATTTGTATGTCAACTTTAATTTTATTTTCACATCCCCTACATACCAAAATTTTAGTTTTCTTTTTATTGACTTTCATGCCATAGCCCTGTGTCAAAACTGCTTCCATTTCATTCAAAGCCGCTCCTAGTTCTTCTTTGCTAGATGCTAACACTGCTATATCATCCGCAAATCTGAGCATGTTAATAGTTTGACCCTGTACGTTAATCCCTGAGGCTGTTCTGTCCTTAACAATATTAATAGCATCTTCGATATATAAGTTGAAAACTAGAGGTGACAATGCACATCCCTGTCTCACTCCCTTCCGGATATCTACTTCCCTTCGTTCCTGCTCACATTCTATAACTGCCTTTTGCTCTTCGTAGAGATTATGTATTATTCTTCTGTCCCTATATTTCATCCCTACCTTTCTCAGCACTTCGAACATCTTCCCCCATTTTACGTTGTCGAAGGCCTTTTCTAAATCTACAAATCCTATATAGACGCTCTTTCTCTTTTCTATCGTTTTTTCTATAATTACTCGTAAAGCTAGGATGGCCTCGCGCGTTCCTCTGTTTCGTCTAAATCCGAACTGATCTTCTCCTAATATTTCCTCCGCCTTTTTCTCCATCCTTCTTTGCACAATTCTAATTAAAATTTTTGACGCATGGGAAGTTAAACTGATGGTTCTGAAATTTTCGCACCTATCCGCGCCTTTCCTTTTCGGCAAAGCTACCATGATGCTCCGTTTGTAATCCTCTGGAATCTCGCCTGTCAGGTATATGCGACTAACTAATTTAAATAAACGATCTATTACCTCTTGACCTGCGCACTTTAAGATTTCTGCCTGCAAGCCATCTATACCTGGCGCTTTATTATTCCTTAAACTTTTTAGTGCTAGCTCAAACTCTTCTCTCATTATAGGATTCCCTAGGTTATCCCCCTCTACACTGCTTTCGCTTTCTAATATATCTTGCACTTCCTGTCCCGCATATAAGTTTCCTAAATATTCTTTCCACCTATCTGCCTTCTCCCCGCTTTCGATTAGGATATCTCCTGCCTCATTCCTAATGCTTTTGGTACTAGATCCAAAATTTCTCTAAAATTTCTCCTAATTATTTTATATGCTTCATCAGTCTTTCCTACTTCGAACTTATTTTCCACTTCTTTGCACTTATTATCGATCCATTGCTCTTTCGCTTTCCTACATTTCCGAATAATTTCCCACTTGATCGCCTTATATCTTTGTTTCCCTATTTCATCTAACCTATTTTTATATTTTCGCCTTTCCTCTATTAGACTCACAATATGTTTTGTTATCCAGGGTTTCCTACATTCATTCTGTTTATGACCCAAAATATCCCTAGCTGAGGAAACTAAACTATTTTTAATGCAATTCCATTCTTCCTCTATGTCCTTAACAATATTTTCGCCCGCGCCCTTTAGTACTTCGTTTGTCTTTTTCTCAAACTTATCGCGCGTTTAGTTTCTCTGGGTCAAGATACCTTCTTCCGCTTCGTTTTCAGTCTAACTCCCCTATCGTTCCTATTGCCTAATCCAAAGGGACCAACTATTCCGCCCTCTTGCCCTGTGCCTACGACTGCATTGAAATCTCCTATAATTATTAAATTTTCGTGTCCTCTCACAAAATTTAGCACATGTTCAATATCACTATAAACAGCCTCTACGACCTCATCACTGTAGTTAGAAGTGGGCATATATACCTGTATTATTACCGTTTTTACAGGTTTCGAATCTAACCTAACCATAACTACCCTGTCACTTTGCTGTAAGAAATTTTCTATACTCTGCCCTACTTTTTTCCGCATAACAATTCCTACTCCCGAATTTCCTCCTACAGATCCTGTGTGTATTACTCTAAAATCTCCGCTCCAGAAGTCTCCGGCTTCTGGCCATCGCACTTCACTAATACCTACTACGTCTAATGCTAACCTATCCATCTCAATTTTCAAATTCTCTAACTTTCCTACTTGTTTCATGCTTCTAACATTCCACGCTCCGACTCGTGAGATGTTACACTTATCATTTCTGATGACTCCCCCCGAAGCAGTCCCCGCCCGGAGATCCGAATGTGGGACTATTTTACCTCCGGAATATTTTACTCCAGAAGGTGCCATCATCATAAATTCGAAGTACGCTGTACTAGGGATAGAATAATGTGGTGGTTTCCCGTTGCCTTCCACATCGCAGTAGTGTGCATCACAGTGCCATACCGACCCTCACGATCTCTGCCACTATGATTACTGAAAGAGCTGCTGCCCCCTTTCAGGGACTTGATTTAGTCTGGCTTCTCAAATAAAAACCCCTCCAATATGGTTAAACCTATGGTTCGGCTCTTTAGATCATTGAAGCGCGCAAGCCATCCCACCCGTCCCAGTATCACTAGAACTGCGTCAAGGTACAAGTCCTTTGGGATAGGCTAATGTATGTCAACAGATAATTATTCAGTTGTTAGCATAAAATCACAGGTATCTTGGATGTACCTACCTATCTTATATTTTCTAACGTTAAAACTTAAAAAGTACCAAAATCGTTGCCGTTTTTTGAAATAACAATATAAAAGTATATATTTTGATAGCTTAACTTCATTAACTTATAATCTTTGGACGTCCTGTATGCAAAGAGAATAGTTTAATAATTTTTTGCGAGGTTCTGTTTCGTTGGTAAAACTAGCACCGACAACTTGGCACACGCATAGTTTATTAACAATGTGTCCTAATGCTAATAGTGAGTAGAATCGGACGGTCCCCAGAAACGGCCTTGTCAGGCGTTCCGCGTTCTCAACAATGTCGCTGACCCGCCTCCCCCGCAGGACGTATCGTTGACATTCTCATGCACGAATTGCACGTACCAAACAAAAATAGAATAAAGCCAGATTTTATATGAAGCGTAGGTATTATTCTTGAAATTATTACGCGGAAGTTACGCGTGTTGTACGTTAATCTTGAAAGCGTGAAGTCGAGAACGGTATTAGTTTAATACTTGGACTGTCCGTGTATCCATATTTATTTAAACAATTTATGTTCTACATGTAAAAATACAAACTATTTCAGTGGAATGGGTACCAAATATCTAAAAAAAGTTAGGTATAACAAATCAGAAGATACTAGTAAACTAAACTAAAAGTAGAACATATTACATCCTCAACTATTTGAGAGCAGTAGTCTGACCTGAGCCTACATCTCCGACTCTAATATGTCACGAACTATTTCTTCGTGTCTCAGAAGGTGTCCTGTTTCTCTTCGTTATAATTTGTCAGTGTAGTACCTCTTTAAGTGTGTAGCAAGTACAGAAATCAATTTATTAATAGGAAGTTATTTGTGCTACATCTGATAAAAATTAGGGTATACGATTATTATTTACGATGTCAAGATACAAGATCTCGAATAGTTACCTACCAATTTGTGTTTAACTCCTGCAATAAATTCGTATAAAGTATTTATTGGTTATACAAAGTAAGTACATGCCTTTAAGTACCTGCTTTAATTATAAGTTCAAATGATTTCAAGGAATGGTTCGACGTTCCAAACGTGATCTCTTCGCATTTAAAGGAATTCAGATTCCAACAAAGTATAAATCTACAAATAAATCTAAGCAATTAAAAAATACATGTCCCACAAAACGACGAAAACGATAATCTATATCAGAGCATTGTTACTTTAATAATCTGAAACAGAGATCTGGATTTTGCAATGTAGATTATAAAATATTGTATTCAAATGTATTTAAATGTGAAATATTTTCATATGCAAATTGTTAAATACTATATTAGATAAACAAGAGATATACATGGTGATTCTTTTAAGGCGGCCATTAGAAAATTTCTTATTTGCAAATAAGATAGAAACTTGAAACCTGGGTTCCTGTCATAATCGATCATGGCGAATCCAAAAATACAATTTTCAAAATGGCGGCACTTTCGGAAATACCGGAAGTTGACGCCATCTTTGTTATTTTAAATGGATACCCCCATTTTTATTTTATTTTTGAATTCGGCATTAAATTCTGCGTATAATGCACCCAGGCTGTCAGCACTTATCTGTCATAGTTTTTGACATATGCCACTTTTTGTTTTAAATTTAGCATTTGCAGGGGTTCATTTAAAAATTCATATCTCTTAAACCATTTAAAGTGGGTAAATGAGCTTTTTTAGGTTGATTCCCTAAAGTTCAAGGAATCATTTCCCTGTAGGGTTAATGTTCAACGACGTTTCCAATGGTTGCTGCGATTTTTTGAAGATGACAATCAAAAAATGCCAAAAAGTCATTTTTTAAAAGGCAATGGGCAAATTTCATTATGGCAACCGACGTAGGATTAAATTTGAAAGGGACTTATATCAAGGTTTCCTATACCTATCTCAAATAGTTTTTTAATTATTCGTAGTTT
Organism: Xestobium rufovillosum; assembly: GCA_963966045.1. Classification (NCBI taxonomy): domain Eukaryota; kingdom Metazoa; phylum Arthropoda; class Insecta; order Coleoptera; family Ptinidae; genus Xestobium; species Xestobium rufovillosum. Next base: position 24,722,946 of record OZ014503.1, read on the forward strand.
TTTGTAAAAAAATATAATTTATTAAGATTAACTTGTTACCGAGCTTGTTACCAAGCAACAAACATAGTAACAGTGTCAAAAAATATTAATTTAAATTACCTAAATCAATACAAAAATTAATGAGCTAGGTCGGTATTAAAAAATATGCTCGATATGTGCACCGTTTTGATTCAAACACTCAATAATCCGACGTTGGACGGCTCTGGTAGCGTTTCTGATTTCATTCCCATCAATGCCATTCATGGCTTGGGTTATTTTTAGTAATAAGTCTTCCCTCGACGTGGGTGCAGTTTCATAAACGATATCTTTAATCCGCCCCCATAAATAAAAATCTAATGGTGTCAGATCCGGGGATCTTGGGGGCCACAACCATGCCCCATCCATTTGATACCATAAGTTGACGGCATGCTGCAATGGTAGATTATCGACAAAATCTTGGACTACATTGTTAAGAATGTCTAAATATCTGTCTCCATTCAAATTTTCATCATACATGTACCAATGCAACCGATTATCCATTAATAAACAGAAAACGTTTACGGAAAATTGAATTTGATTTTCAACTTCATAGATCAGGTGTGGATTTTCTGCGGCCCAAAAATGTCGATTTCTCCTATTAAATACTCCAGCCTGTGCAAATTTTGCGTCATCAGTCCAAATAATCCGACTCAAAAAATTTGGGTCTTCCTGTTTTTTTATCAAAAGCTCTTCACAAAAAGTTATTCGTCTTGGAAAATCGGTTGGACGAAGTTTTTGTAGTCGTATAAAAGAATAGGGATGTCGTTTGTGGTCATGTAAAATTCTTTGTATCGATGAAAACGTCAATCCCAAATCAAATTTTGCTGCTCTTATCGATGATCGTGGAAATGCGCCAAAATACCCCAGAACATTTATTTGATTATCTTCAGATTCCCTAACAAATTTAGTCCTTCTTGCAGGATGAATATTTCCTCCCTGAAGAAACTTGTTTTTAAGTCTAGAAAACTTCTGTTTATTCATCGGCGGCAAATTTTGATATTTTGCATTAAACTCGCGACATGTTCTTGCAACGATTTTTTGGCAGTTGCCATGTATGAGAAATAAATCAAAAACAACTTCATTCGAATAAAAAGCCATTTATGCTTACAAAACAAAATCAAGAACGTGCTTAACTTAACTTAACTTTTAATTAATGGAGAACTAAAAGATGACAGTTTTAAAACTGAATAGACGAATAACTTTTTGTGAAGAGCTTTTGATAAAAAAACAGGAAGACTCAAATTTTTTGAGTCGGATTATTTGGACTGATGAAGCAAAATTTGCACAGGCTGGAGTATTTAATAGGAGAAATCGACACTTTTGGGCCGCAGAAAATCCACATCTGATCTATGAAGTTGAAAATCAAATTCAATTTTCCGTAAACGTTTTCTGTTTATTAATGGATAATCGGTTGCATTGGTACATGTATGATGAAAATTTGAATGAAGACAGATATTTAGACATTCTTAACAATGTAGTCCAAGATTTTGTCGATAATCTACCATTGCAGCATGCCGTCAACTTATGGTATCAAATGGATGGGGCACCAGCGCATTCAACAAATGCCGTAGATTTAAGACTAAGACAATTGTTTCAAGACAGATGGTGGGGAAATAGAGGTCCATGGTTGTGGCCCCCAAGATCCCCGGATCTGACACCATTAGATTTTTATTTATGGGGGCGGATTAAAGATATCGTTTATGAAACTGCACCCACGTCGAGGGAAGACTTATTACTAAAAATAACCCAAGCCATGAATGGCATTGATGGGAATGAAATCAGAAACGCTACCAGAGCTGTCCAACGTCGGATTATTGAGTGTTTTAATCAAAACGGTGCACATATCGAGCATATTTTTTAATACCGACCTAGCTCATTAATTTTTGTATTGATTTAGGTAATTTAAATTAATATTTTTTGACACTGTTACTATGTTTGTTGCTTGGTAACAAGCTCGGTAACAAGTTAATCTTAATAAATTATATTTTTTTACAAAAAACTACGAATAATTAAAAAACTATTTGAGATAGGTATAGGAAACTTTGATATAAGTCCCTTTCAAATTTAATCCTACGTCGGTTGCCATAATAAAATTTGCCCATTGCCTTTAAAAAAAATGACTTTTTGGCATTTTTTGATTGTCATCTTCAAAAAATCGCAGCAACCATTGGAAACGTCGTTGAACATTAACCCTACAGGGAAATGATACCTTGAACTTTAGGGAATCAACCTAAAAAAGCTCATTTACCCACTTTAAATAAATGGTTTAAGAGATATGAATTTTTAAATGAACCCCTGCAAATGCTAAATTTAAAACAAAAAGTGGCATATGTCAAACACTATGACAGATAAGTGCTGACAGCCTGGGTGCATTATACGCAGAATTTAATGCCGAATTCAAAAATAAAATAAAAATGGGGGGTATTCATTTAAAATAACAAAGATGGCGTCAACTTCCGGTATTTCCGAAAGTGCCGCCATTTTGAAAATTGTATTTTTGGATTCGCCATGATCGATTATGACAGGAACCCAGGTTTCAAGTTTCTATCTTATTTGCAAATAAGAAATTTTCTAATGGCCGCCTTAAAAGAATCACCATGTATATTAGTTGGTGTTGCACAGAGATATATTTCGTCTCTTGTACCAGTTTAGTTGTGTCCTGAATCGATATATTTAATACATATATCGATATTTCGATATTTTATTATCATCACCCACCCCTAGTAGTGCAGAATCTGTTTAGCTATGAAGTTGTGTAGTATAAAATTTGTTTACAGAGCAGTAACTTGCTTTGGTTACAAATGTGATATGAAGATGTCAACTTGACATGTGAATGCAATATTCAAACCATTTAAATCTTCCTGGCCGCCTGGATTTTTGAAAACTTCTCCGAGAATCAGTTGGCAATTTTATATTGTGAGTGAAACGTAACTTATACGGGCTCCCTGGAAATACGAAGTAGCTGTTTTGATATTCAGTGATCGTATAGATTGACATATATATTTTAATGCACCTTTGCTATATCTATCTCTGTACCAACTCTGAGAAATGTTAGACAGGAGTTCTTCATTTTGCGAAAAATCGGCGGCCTCATGCAAGATTTAGGTATGGAGTGAGTATTGAATTCATCAGTAGATGATTTTGATGATTATTTTAGGATTTGGAAAACCATTTACAAGAACTTTTGTCATATCAAAATTATAGCCAACAAAAATGATATGGCATGTGGGTTGTTCAGAGTTAGAACAAATATTATTTATATCTTCATTGTTCTCGATATCGAACAGTGATTTTTTAACCAAATTTACTTCGCACTTGTATCTCTCGCCTTGAAAATGATGACTGAAATTAAGGAAATTGGTTGTGCGACTTGACTTACTGATTTATAGCAAAATTTCTTGCGTTTAAGAATTATAGACCATTTATTCTTAAGTGACTGAGGCAACAAGCTGAGAAGGAAGACCGATATTACCACCATCAGTTGCTGAATGAACCGTGAAAAGCCCGTGAGCTGAACATAATTACTAGTTTCCTACTGTTTATGAAAAATTCTTAACCGGTTGCGTGCACTCTTTGCAAATTCTCCTTTTTCAGCTAAAATATTTCTGCAACTGGATAGTGTAGGTACCTATTTTATTCCATCTCCCGCATATTCCTACTCATTTCTCCTTAAAAAATTGGCTGTTCTCTCCAGTGATTTTCTTAAAGATCTAGTAGACTCTCATAATCCTCGTAGTAATATTAAAAAGCATTGCACGTTAAGTTTTTAGTATTGAAAATACTTCTGGGCGCGTGTATACGGGACTCATCTTACGAAAAATGTATCGACAGGCGACAGATTCTGTCGTAGTGCAGCGATATTCAGCAAATACCAAAATTTTAACTTTGAGTGATCCCAAAGTATAACCAGATGAACCTCTCACAGATGATTCTACAAGTCTTTTGGCACCTAAAAATGGCAATTACGACTTTTTTGGGTGGTAGCGAAAAAAATGAGGGGTGAAAAAGCAGTAAATCTATCCCACCGTGCGCCGGGAGACTCTCGGGCATCTTATACGCGAAAATTACAAGTCGTAGAACTTTGCGTTTTCTTTTTTAATTGTTGAAGAAATATTGACGTTTTTAATGGTGTAAATTTTGTGTAAATACAAGAAACCAAACTAATTTTATTGCACCGTATCTAAAATATGTCGCCACATCGGTAACAATACGTTCCACTTTGAACCTGGATAACTTTTTTTTTCACGATATAGATTTTGTTTTTTCTTACATAGAAAACTTCCTTATGGTATAACGAAGTTATGATTTCAAATAATGTACGGTCGCGTTTCAGAAATAAGTCCGCTATAACACTTTCAATGCACCGATGTCAAAAATTCACTTTCGGTGCACGGGACGAGCCGTGCGAGTGAAAAGGATAGACTCTGGGGAATAGCCGAGCACCAGAAGGAGACAGAACGCGGCCAAGTTACTCTGCAAAAGAACAGCGTTGTAATGCCACCTTTAAAATCTTCTTTCAATCATCATCATCATCATAAGGTTCTCAGTCCGAAGACTGGTTGGACGCGTACCTCCATTCTTTTCTATCCTGAGCTAACCTACGCATTTCCCTAAAAGTAGAACATCCTACATCCCTAACTATTTGAGAGCAGTAGTCTAATCTAGGCCTACCCCTACCTCTTTTTATTCCTATCTCTGACTCTAGTATGTCACGAACTATTCCTTCGTGTCTTAGAAGGTGTCCTACCATCCTATCTCTCCTACTCTTTATTGTTTTCCATACCTTTCGCTTTTCCCCAACTCTTTCTAATACTTCCCTATTGCTAACCTTATCTATCCACGGTATCTTCATCATGCGTCTGTAGCACCACATTTCAAACGCTTCTACTCTTTTTCTATCCGCTTCTTCTATTGTCCAAGTTTCGCACCCGTATAATGCCGTACTCCATACATACGACGTTAAGAGTCTCTTCCTAGTCTCTATATTAACCGTTCTCGAGCATAACAGTTGTTTCTTTTTGTTAAACGCAACTCGGCCCTGCGCCATTCTTTGTTTTATATCTTTAGTGCTCCTACCGTCTTGAGTTATTTTACTTCCTAAGTAGCAGAAATCCGCGACCTCCTCTAGCTTCTCATTTCCAATTTGTATTTCCATTTTAGTTCTACTTTCACATCCCCTACATACTTCTTTCAATGCATTTTCAAAATTCTCTTTCTGTAATAGCCACGAAATAAATGCTAGTAAATGAGGTAGGTACTTATTTAGCGAAACTTTTACTGTTTATATCATCTGGGGAAGGATAATTTTTATTCGGTATTGCAAAATTTTCCATACATTTTCTTAAAATTGCAGCAGCTCTGTGAAGAATTTGCAAATCTGATAATGTATCACCCGTTGTTTCCAGATTAAAATCAGACGATTCGTCTGTTGAGCTTGCGTCCTCATTTACATGCTTGATTTTTTAGTCAAAAGTTCTTTGCCAGAACACAACAAATCACCTGACCTGACCTGGTCTACGAATAAATTGAATAGAGCCTTTAAATCTTTTCGACAATAACATTTTCAGTTTCGCGGATTGTATTGGGGATCTTTCTGCATTACGTAACATAGAATTATATTTTTGTGTTACTGCAGGTACTTAATGGCAGCTTTTCTTTATTATCTAAGATGTATTCTTGAATCCAAGAAGAAAATGTTGAAAACAAGCGATCGGTACTTTTTGTATTTCTGTCAGTTTTATTTTTGTGAGAATTTATATTTCTGGTTGATATGTACTCTGCGTAGCACAATTTGTGGTATTTTGCATCGTATGCAAATAAGTCTTCATACAAAATCAGTCTAGAGATAATACGATTGTCATTTCTCTATCTTGCAGCATTTTTAGGCGAGTGGAATCACCCGTGCCTATAGTAACAAGGACAAACAATACATAATTAACCAAATAAAATATTTAGTACTACGATACCAGTTTGAATTGAAGTAGATAAGGTATGAGCTGAAAAACTGCTTTTACTTCCGGTCTAGGACAAGAACCTAGAGTTAGTCTGGACGCTTGGCCGCTTCTAAACCTGACACTTGATCGCTTCTACCTGTCACTTGAGCGCTTAAACCTGTCACTTGATCGCTTCTACCTGTCACTTGAGCGCTAAAAACTGTCACTTGATCGCTTCTACCTGTCACTTGAGCGCTTCTACCTGTCACTTGTTGTTGTCCTAGACCGGAAGTAAAAGCAGTTTTTCAGCTCTTATGGGACTTTCAATGTTAATTCTGGTCCCGAAGTCTCATAGCTTATCTACTAATTGAAGTAAGTGATTTCCTTTTTGTTAGAAGTTTTTCAATATTGCATGTTTCGAATGTGCATGGAAAACCGTAGACCACCGGTTTCGTCCTTTTGGGACTCATCAGTACGGTGCTCTGCCCTACACACTCGAACTATGCAATATTGCTTGCTTTATATATACTTCCACGCTTGGTGTAAGTGTATATAAATGTAAATCTGGATTTAGTTCTATAATTCAATGTCTGGCGGGGTATTTGCCCGAGGAGTAGTTGTTCGAACGGTTCAGTACCACTCATGATTTCCTTTTTCTTTTGCCAGATCCTCCACAAATTAAGGCAGTGGATAGTAGTCCGCAAGTTACGGAATCCCATCAAGTGTACTACAGTTCCGCAAGTTATGCGTTATACTTTCGTATAAGTACTTCGTTAGTTCAATCTCCACCCAGCAGCGTTTGTGGGTAGGTAGGTTATCGTAGAGAGCTAGTAGTTTGTTACTCTCGGGGAGGGTAGGATCGGCTCCCGTAAACGTTATTTTTTTCTCGCGTTTCCACATTATCTTTTTCGCATAAAATGCGTATGTCTGGTGCGAGGACAAGTAAAGGGTCTGTCTAAAATGCGTTGATACACAATATTTAACACCTGTTCGCATGCCCACAACTTGCGGAACCGTAATGACAAATGATAGTGATCAGTAACTTGCGGACTACTATCCACAGCCACAAATTAAACACATGGTTCTAACGTTAAATTGATCCTGTCTTCTAGGTATTTAAAAGCGTATTGCTATTAGAGGCCGCAGAACCATTGTTGTGTGAGGGTTCACGATTTTTAGTATTGAAAATACTTCTGGGCTCGTGTATATGGGACTCATCTTACGAAAAATGTATCGACACGCGACAGATTCTGTTGGCGGCGCGCGCAGTCGAGGCCGCTAATAAATTGGATGGAGGCGGCTACCGGCTAGCCAGATCGCCAGATGTAAACTAAGGTACGGCGAGAGCGAGTACCGTTTAAGAGGGATATCGCGTTGCAATAAAAGTCCAAACTGTACAAAACGGATGCGTTAATATTTTGTTACGTATTGCGTCAGTTTGACTATGTGCCTTGTGCTTGTCACAAATTATTTATTTTATTGTATCAATAATATACCAACAGATCACTTTTGCTGGGCATCTTAGAAACCGAGTAGTTGTGTCGGTATTTTCAATACGCCTATGATACTTGCGCAAGATGGGAGGTCTGTGAATTTTTTAACAAATATGACTACTATGTATAGTCTACCCGTACTAGAAGCTGCAATAATTATGGGAAATTAATACGAAAATGATTCTTATTTAACAAATACAAATTGGTCAGCCTACTAACGGCAATAATTTATGTAAAATAAGGCTGTTAGTAATCATTTTCTCTACTATAATTCCTGGATACCAAGTTTTAGAGACGATGGAAAAATTAGCAGTCTGCAAGTACCCATTATTCGTTATTTATTAGCTGTACTATCCCACGTTCTTGATTGCAAATTATATCGGTGGCAGAATTTACAAAAAAATTAATAAGAAATTATTTGGCGTACCAGTTAATCTGTATAACTCTGTAATGGATTATTTGTCTACAAAATATTCTTAATTTTATAGACTTAAAAATTCCAGGTGAAATTTATGGAATTTTCACACACGGCCATCCTGCAACCAGGCCATCCTCCCACCGTATATCCAAAGCTGACATTTAGGACTTGAGGAAACTAAGCAATATGAAATTGATCAGTTATTAACCTAGCTTACTATATGTATTCAAACCACAGTCATAGGAATCCCACAAATATAAAATAGCGAGTTCTGGAGTAGGAAATCAGAATACACATGAATACGAGCTTAGAGATATCATTATTTGTACGTCTGAAAGAAGCTGAATACCTCTATACCAGCATTACCTCGATCATCTATCAACCGCAGGTCAGCACCCGCACTTTGATTAATATAGTTAAGATTGAACTCGAATGGATATGATCACACTCAACTCGGAAGAATTGCAGTTATTTATAACAGTGCTGTATATGTAAAGGAGTGGTAGTTTGATAAAATTGTTTGAAACCAAAGAACTTTACAGTGTGGGATTCTTCCATAGCACCTCTATTGTACATTTTAGAGAAAAATGTTATAAAAGAGACCCCCATTAATTTGTGATTCTCTATCAGGCTCACCCTGTATAATACTTAGGGTCCAAAGCGAATAGTTTGAGCTATAGACAAATTTTCACCAAGTTAAGCAAGTTAAGATAAATATTGTTTGCGGCACACGAACAGGTAAAAGGTCCCATTGCCGAGAAACCTGTTACGTACCCAACTATGATATTAGCATTGTAAGCTTGGAAACAGTTTTTTTAACAATAGAAGTCAAAAATCAAGAGGACAGAACCTGAGCTTCATAATATGCACGTGCCACATTGTTACATTGCAAGTTTCTTATTATAATGACACAGGTACATATTAAGCTGAACGACTGGCACGATAGTTTAGTGGGTGTAGTGGTTAGAAGACGACAAGTACAACCAGCGCCGGAAGAATCCCTAGAGCCCCCACTATAACTTGCATCGTCTTGACCATGTAACCGTGTAACCATCTTTCGTAAGCCCTTTTCTTAGCTTAGATTATTTTAAACGGACATAGTATTTTTACTTCTGTTAGGAGACGCTACACGTGGAAGATGCCAGGAGACCTAGGGAGATATCAAATAGATTACATTCTTGTTAGGCAAAGATTTAGAAATCAAGTTAGGGATTGTAGAAGTTATCCAGGAGCAGATATAGATAGTGATCACAATATAGTCGTTATGAAGGCCAATCTTAAATTTAAGATTTTGAAAAAACGAAGCGGAAGACCCAGAGAAACTAAAAGATAAGTTCGAGAAAAAGACAAACGAAGTACTAAAGGGCGCGGGCGAAAATATTGTTAGGGACATAGAGGAAGAATGGAATTGCATTAAAAATAGTTTAGTTTCCTCAGCTAGGGATATTTTGGGTCATAAACAGAATGAAAGTAGGAAACCCTGGATAACAAAACATATTGTGAGTCTAATAGAGGAAAGGCGAAAATATAAAAATAGGTTAGATGAAATAGGGAAACAAAGATATAAGGCGATCAAGTGGCAAATTATTCGGAAATGTAGGAAAGTGCAAGATATATTAGAAAGCGAAAGCAGTGTAGAGGGGGATAACCTAGGGAATCCTATAATGAGAGAAGAGTTTGAGCTAGCACTAAAAAGTTTAAGGAATAATAAAGCGCCAGGTATAGATGGCTTGCAGGCAGAAATCTTAAAGTGCGCAGGTCAAGAGGTAATAGATCGTTTATTTAAATTAGTTAGTCGCATATACCTGACAGGCGAGATTCCAGAGGATTACAAACGGAACATCATGGTAGCTTTGCCAAAAAGGAAAGGCGCGGATAGGTGCGAAAATTTCAGAACCATCAGTTTAACTTCCCATGCGTCAAAAATTTTTACTAGAATTGTGCAAAGAAGGATGGAGAAAAAGGCAGAAGAAATATTAGGAGAAGATCAGTTCGGATTTAGACGAAATAGAGGAACGCGCGAGGCCATCCTAGCTTTACAAGTAATTATAGAAAAAACGATAGAAAAGAGAAAGAGCGTCTATATAGGATTTGTAGATTTAGAAAAGGCCTTCGACAACGTAAAATGGGGGAAGATGTTCGAAGTGCTGAGAAAGGTACGGATGAAATATAGGAACAGAAGAATAATACATAATCTCTACGAAGAGCAAAAGGCAGTTATAGAATGTGAGCAGGAACGAAGGGAAGTAGATATCCGGAAGGGAGTGAGACAGGGATGTGCATTGTCACCTCTAGTTTTCAACTTATATATCGAAGATGCTATTAATATTGTTAAGGACAGAACAGCCTCAGGGATTAACGTACAGGGTCAAACTATTAACATGCTTAGATTTGCGGATGATATAGCAGTGTTAGTATCTAGCAAAGAAGAATTAGGAGCGGCTTTGAATGAAATGGAAGCAGTTTTGACACAGGGCTATGGCATGAAAGTCAATAAAAAGAAAACTAAAATTTTGGTATGTAGGTGATGTGAAAATAGAACTAAAGTTGACATACAAATAGGAAATGAGAAGATAGAGGAGGTCACGGATTTCTGCTATTTAGGAAGTAAAATAACTCAAGACGGTAGGAGCACTAAAGATATAAAACAAAGAATAGCGCAGGGCCGAGTTGCGTTTAACAGAAAGAAACAACTGTTATGTTCGAGAACGGTTAATATTGAGATTAGGAAGAGACTCTTAAAGTCGTATGTATGGAGTACGGCATTATACGGGTGCGAAACTTGGACAATAGGGGAAGCGGATCGAAAAAGAGTAGAAGCGTTTGAAATGTGGAGCTACAGGCGCATGATGAAGATACCGTGGATAGATAAGGTTAGCAATAGGGATGTATTAGAAAGAGTTGGGGAAAAGCGAAAGGTATGGAAGACAATAAAGAGTAGGAGAGATAGGATGGTAGGACACCTTCTAAGACACGAAGGAATAGTTCGCGACATACTATAGTCAGAGATAGGAATAAAAAGAGGTAGGGGTAGGCCTAGATTAGACTACTGCTCTCAAATAGTTAGGGATGTAGGATGTTCTACTTTTAGGGAAATGCGTAGGTTAGCTCAGGATAGGAAAGAGTGGAAGTACGCATCCAACCAGTCTTCGGACTGAGAACCTTATGATGATGATTATAATGGATAAGTATTGCTCCCCTTGCAACCGAAAGGGTGCATATTTATTTTTCACAAAAACCCAGGAGTAAAACGTTATATCATTAATCATCAGAAGCCATGACGCGTGGATTATGTCTTCGCTACTCTAAGGCACTTTAATACAACCCACCCCTTCGTTATCTATTTAGCAAGTAAGAAACCAATAGAAATATGCGCAAGTGTCATTGAAAACTCTAACCAGTTTTTATCTAACTACTGTCCGTTGTAATAGTCCGTGGGAAAGATTTTATACGATATTCGAGAACCTGATTTCATTATAAAGACGCCTCCATGAGGGTTGTTCGTTCATTGTGATTTCCACCCTTACCTGGGTAATGCAATCCATATACCTTCAACGGCAGAAATAATAAAGAAATTAAGTTAATAGGGCAGCAATTGTCAGTTCTTTAACAATCTGACTATTACCTAAGCAAAATTTAAGATTTTTTGGAATTTGATCAAACTTTGTATTTCAGCGTTGGGGCAGTTGTGAACAATTTTGTTAATTGTTAATTACAATCCATGCAATTAATCGTTGTTGTTGGCAAGTTTTGTAAATTTGCGTTGTTTTTTTATGTTGATAAATTTAGTATGAAATTTTTGGTTGTGATTGTTTGAAAAAAATGTTGTTTGTGGTAATATTTTATTCATTCGAATTTCTAGATATTGAAGAGTTTTTGTTATTTTCAGTATGCTAGTATAATATTCATATTATTCGCATTCCTGTAGTTGCACCTGGATGGTACAGTACCGCTTGCCTCGGCATGCGCCATTTCTTAATTGTCTATCATGGGATGATGAATGATCTGTAAAAGCCACCTACCATTACCTACAAGAATGCCACCGTGTCAGTTCTATAGATAATATGCTAACAAAGCACTGAAATAATTTCACTCAATAACATCTGCATTAATTAAATTTCTAGTTCAGGAATTACTGAAACATTTTTTTTAATTTATCAAATTTTCGTTCAATTACTTATTTTATAAACGTATTAATTACTGAACAATTGATACGTATGTAGAGCGAATTCCAGATAAGTAAGTCGGATTTGTTTATTGGAAAAGGAGAGCAACAGCGTGTCCATTGTTCTGGAGATATCAGAATGATCAGAAATACCAAACTCTAAACTCGAAAAGACGTAGAATTATTTAGAGTCCGCGTTTGAAACATTACGGCTTCATTATTATATCGGGGGACAGAAAGATAAAAAGACCAAACATTTTATGGATGACTCCTGATGTTATCTGATGAGAGTAAGATAGAATGTTCATTTATTCAATTCCGCGCATTGATTACATTGTCATGCAACAAAGACTAAAGGCAATTGGACTCAATAACTTATTTAGCATGCATTACAAAATAATATAATATGTATAACATGGGCTATAACTTAGTAACGAATGATTTTAGGACGTAAGGTTATCTAACTTTTTTTCTTATGTCACTCATTCTCATTATTAATGTTGGATAACAATGTATTTGTATGTCTCAGTTTGTTTCGTACTAATTAGTTAGTCCCCGAACTCGCGGAAAGTCCTCGGCAGTCCCGGCACCTCGTCGCCTGCAACAGCGTCACTCGCCGACTCCGACGGCCGGCCCCGGCCCCCGAACTCGCGGAAAGTCTTCGGCACCTGGTCGCCTGCAACGGCGTCGCTCGCCGACTCCGACCATGAAAACTAGTATTAGTGTCACAGTACTGTCAATGTCGAAACAAATTAGTTCACATGCTTGTGTCAACCCATACGCCAAGTAATATTATTCAGACTTTATTCATTTTTGAATTGTTTATTTTCAAAAAATAAATTTATTCATCATCATCATCATACGGTTCTCAGTCCGAAGACTGGTTGGACGCGTACCTCCATTCTTTTCTATCCTGAGCTAACCGACGCATTTCCCTAAAAGTAGAACATCCTACATCCCTAACTATTTGAGAGCAGTAGTCTAATCTAGGCCTACCCCTACCTCTTTTTATTCCTATCTCTGACTCTAGTATGTCACGAACTATTCCTTCGTGTCTTAGAAGGTGTCCTACCATCCTATCTCTCCTACTCTTTATTGTTTTCCATACCTTTCGCTTTTCCCCAACTCTTTCTAATACTTCCCTATTGCTAACCTTATCTATCCACGGTATCTTCATCATGCGTCTGTAGCACCACATTTCAAACGCTTCTACTCTTTTTCTATCCGCTTCTCCTATTGTCCAAGTTTCGCACCCGTATAATGCCGTACTCCATACATACGACGTTAAGAGTCTCTTCCTAGTCTCTATATTAACCGTTCTCGAGCATAACAGTTGTTTCTTTTTGTTAAACGCAACTCGGCCCTGCGCCATTCTTTGTTTTATATCTTTAGTGCTCCTACCGTCTTGAGTTATTTTACTTCCTAAGTAGCAGAAATCCGCGACCTCTATCTTCTCATTTCCAATTTGTATTTCCATTTTAGTTCTATTTTCACATCCCCTACATACCAAAATTTTAGTTTTCTTTTTATTGATTTTCATGCCGAAGCCCTGTGTCAAAACTGCTTCCATTTCATTCAAAGCCGCTCCTAATTCTTCTTTGCTAGATGCTAACACTGCTATATCATCCGCAAATCTGAGCATGTTAATAGTTTGGCTCTGTACATTGATCCCTGAGGCTGTTCTTTCCTTAACAATATTAATCGCATCTTCGATATATAAGTTGAAAACTAGAGGTGACAATGCACATCCCTGTCTCACTCCCTTCCGGATATCTACTTCCCTTTGTTCCTGCTCACATTCTATAACTGCCTTTTGCTCTTTGTAGAGATTATGTATTATTCTTCTGTCCCTGTATTTCATCCCTACCTTTCTCAGCACTTCGAACATCTTCCCCCATTTTACGTTGTCGAAGGCTTTTTCTAAATCTACAAATCCTATATAGACGCTCTTTCTCTTTTCTATCGTTTTTTCTATAATTACTCGTAAAGCTAGAATGGCCTCGCGCGTTCCTCTATTTCGTCTAAATCCGAACTTATCTTCTCCTAATATTTCTTCCGCCTTTTTCTCCATCCTTCTTTGCACAATTCTAGTTAAAATTTTTGACGCATGGGAAGTTAAACTGATAGTTCTAAAATTTTCGCATCTATCCGCGCCTTTTCTTTTTGGCAAAGCTACTATGATGTTCCGTTTGTAATCTTCTGGAATCTCGCCTGTCAGGTATATGCGACTAACTAATTTAAATAAACGATCTATTACCTCTTGACCTGCGCACTTTAAGATTTCTGCCTGCAAGCCATCTATACCTGGTGCTTTATTATTCCTTAAACTTTTTAGTGCTATCTCAAACTCTTCTCTCATTATAGGACTCCCTAGGTTATCCCCCTCTACACTGCTTTCGCTTTCTAATATATCTTGCACTTCCTGTCCCGCATATAAGTTTCCTAAATATTCTTTCCACCTATCTGCCTTCTCCCCACTTCCGATTAGGATATCTCCTGCCTCATTTCTAATGTTTTTGGTACTAGATCCAATTTCTCTCAAATTTCTCCTAATTATTTTATATGCTTCATCAGTCTTTCCTACTTCGAATTTATCTTCCACTTCTTTGCATTTATTATTGATCCATTGCTCTTTCGCTTTCCTACATTTCCGAATAATTTCCCACTTGATCACCTTATATCTTTGTTTCCCTGTTTCATCTAACCTATTTTTATATTTTCGCCTTTCCTCTATTAGACTCACAATATGTTTTGTTATCCAGGGTTTCCTACTTTCATTCTGTTTATGACCCAAAATATCCCTAGCTGAGGAAACTAAACTATTTTTAATGCAATTCCATTCTGCCTCTATGTCCCTAACAATATTTCCACCCGTGCCCTTTAGTGTTTCGTTTGTCTTTTTCTCGAACTTATTGCGCATATCATCATCTTTTAGTTTATCTGGGTCAAGATACCTTCTTCCGCTTCTTTTTTTCAAAATCTTAAATTTAAGATTGGCTTTCATAACGACTATGTTGTGATCACTATCTATATCTGCTCCTGGATAACTTCTACAATCCCTAACTTGATTTCTAAATCTTTGCCTAACGAGAATGTAATCTATTTGATATCTCCCTAAGTCTCCTGGCATCTTCCACGTATAGCATCTCCTAACATGATGGTGAAATAGAGTGTTCGCGACCGTTAAGTTATGTTTATCGCAGAACTCTATCAGTCTAACTCCCCTATCGTTCCTATTGCCTAATCCAAAGGGGCCAACTATTCCGCCCTCTCGCCCTGTGCCTACGACTGCATTGAAATCTCCTGTAATTATTAAATTTTCGTGCCCTCTCACAAAATCTAGCACATATTCAATATCACTATAAACTGCCTCTACGGCCTCGTCACTGTAGTTAGAAGTGGGCATATATACCTGTATTATTACTGTTTTTACAGGTTTCGAATCTAACCTAACCATAACTACCCTGTCACTTTGCTGTAAGAAATTTTCTACACTCTGTCCTACTTTTTTCCGCATAACAATTTATTGGTAAAATAAAATACCGTACATAAAATCTGTCAAATTGTTAAAAAAATCAATAAAAACTAATAAAAATGGAAAAGAACTTTTAAGTATCATTAAAATTACCATTCAAAAAGACAAAAATTCTTTAAATGACATTCAAAATTTAAGTAAAGTTTACAGTAACATAATAACATAACTCTGCTCTCTATCACTTGATAGTAATTTAACATTTATTTATTTCCTATTTCATAATGTTATCGAAAATAAAATATAATTTTAATAAATGAATTGCATCTTGCGTTCTCTAATATGTATTTCGATAAATTTAATAATTCTGTCTAGGCACGGTTAAGCACGGTTAGTTGAGATGCCTATAATCGATAATCCTTCAAACGGAACAAACCGTGAAGAAAGTAATGGATTTTTTTATAACAAGAAGCCGAAGCAAAAATTATAATTAAAGTAAGACGGCATCAAGACTTCGTGTTGTTAATAACATATACACTAGGTACAACAAGTAGGTACAACCAGAAGTAAATTACTCGTGGTAAAAAGGGGCTCTGTAATTTTCGAGGTAAGTTCGGGTAAGCCAGTGGTTGGATCCTCGATGTGGACTGGTGGCGGGTATAAGTTGCTGCTTTTGATTGGCGCTAGTCAAGTAAATATCAATTATTGGTAAATCAGCAATAAATCTACGCGTCCATATATTTTCAAAGTAACCTCTGTAATTCGTTATAATCACTGTTAATGGAGAAAAACGCTTGAATAAATTATGGCATAAAATATCCTCAATTACACTAATGCAGCTACCAGAATGATAATAGTGTCTATTAAGAAATTCCGCATACAACTTTAACTTTATTTTACTATTTAGTATTAAGTACTAAAGGGTGCAGAGAGCTAGATATATTTTGGGACATAAACAGAATGAAAGTAGAAAAACCTGGATAACAAAGAATATTGTGACTCTAATAGACGAGAGGCGAAAATATAACAAAAAGAAACAACTGTTATAGAAGAAGTGGATCGAAAAAGGATGGAAGCGTTTGAAATGTGGTGCTACAGACACATGATGAAGATATTGTGGATAGATAAGGTTAGGTATTAGAAAGAGTTGGGGAAAAATGAAAGGTATGAAAGACAATAAAGAATAGTAGGACACCTTCTGACACACGAATCAGTCTTCGAACTGAGAACTTTATGATGATTTTTTTCTGCTTCACATTTTCCGTTGCATTGTCGTCCTATAAGTATGCATTTTCCTTCTATATACGATTAGAAAGAGAAGAATTTCTGAAACTTAACAGGCTTACGTTAAAGGCTGTCTGTTATGTATATGAAGTCGATCTACTTACTATTAAGTTGTTCTAGCCGCTAAATAATTTGTAAGTCTTCTTCGAGTTACCACTAATTTATTCAACATGGTCGGAGTGTAGCTGTTCGTTCCGGAAGCGAATCTTCCCACATAATTCTCTCTAAATAAGGAAAACAGAAGAATGATAAACTAGTATAACAAGCCTATATGTAAATATTCATTTTCAAATTGCAAATTTTCTATAAGTATGTGTAGGAAATAGAAACAGGGCGCAAAATACAAGTATCAGACAATCCGAGTTAATAAATTTTGTGGACAATATATTCCAGCTATACACGCAAGTGTATCAATGCGTGAATAGAATGGGAAAATGTACGATAAAACATGTAAAATGTAGGCATATTAGAATTTACAAAGCAAATAAAAATTTGTTGATGTTATCGACACAATATAATCGCTGCAGCGAATTATATACTATTACATTGTATTGGCACTGTATATACTTTTGTGCTTGTACCTTGTAGATAACAGGCGGATCCTGGTAACCGTATACCGTGTGACAAACTTTCATGTGTACATGGGCAATTACATTTTTGGGGATTCCTGCTCCCCATGTGTAGTTACAGTGGTGGTAAAGGTAGCAATCGAAAGATTATTTTTTTCTGCCTATGAGGATATCAAAAACTCTACAACTTTCCAATTTATTAAAGCATTAAAAGCAAAAATTACATTAATAATTTTCTAACTAAAACACAGAAATTTATCAGATTATCCATGACAAATTAATTTATTCTAATCACGGACGTCTTTGATTTTTATGGATTTTCTGAACTGTCAACATTTAAAAATGAACAAAAATATTTATTCCGTTCAGGAAAAGGTTTTCATTGTGAAAATATTTTACGGCGGCAATAGTTTGCGCGTAGTCCGTGCCTTATTTTCTGTAAAATTCAATAACGGTCCTATTCCTTCGGTATAACAACAAATAATTTAGTAAGAAATTTGAAGGCTGGGAATCTTTCATCGAAAGAAGTTAATTTTTACTAATACATAGACTTGTTTTTTTATTTAGATAATTCTCATTCACATTATTATTGTCATTACCTATAGTTGACAATTAATTGATTACTGGTGTGGATGTTTCGTTTGTGAATGCTGGTCCATAGTTTAGGGTAAATTGTAGGTGTCGTCTAACCTATTAAAAAGTTTTTGGGAAAATGTTAAAGCGGTAAAATGAAAAATAATAAAAATTAAATTAAATACTTATTTATTTCATATCTAGGTAAGGACAAAAACTTATTAATATACAATGAAATTAAAGTAACATAAAAAAAGAAAAATAACTATAACAAATATTCAAATAAACCCCCATTCTGTATCAGACAGTATCCCAGCCTATTATAGAAAGAATTTCTCACATTCGCAAGTTGCCGATCGTTTATTAAGTTGCGTTCCGCAAAAATAGCATTCCTTAAAGAATCAATATTTGGGTGACTAGTTTTATAAATCTTGTTTTTTAAATGACCCCACAAGAAAAAGTCACACGGTGCTAAATCGAGAGATCTAGCTGGCCAGTTTATAGCACCACCTCGACCAATCCAGCTCTCTGGAAATATTTCATTTAATAATGCCCTCACTTGTGCTCCAAAATGTGCTGGGCATCCGTCATGTTGAAACCAGACCTCCCGATTCGCATGTGCAACTTCTTCTAATGCAGGGCCAATATGGTTAATTAAAAGATCTAAATAAGCTTCTGAATTCAAATTTCCCTGTATTTCAAATGGTCCTATAATGCGATTATTAAAAATGCCTGCCCAAATATTGATTTTTTGATGGTATTGCGTTGTAGTGGCTAGATTTATTCTGGGATTTTCCTGGGCCCAATGCCTAACGTTTTGTGAATTTGGCTCTTGATTTAAAGTGAAGGTACACTCATCGGTAAAACAAATTGATGAGAGGAAGCTGCGATCCCGATTAGCCCGTTTTTGCATTTCTTCACAGAAAGTTTGCCTTGATTCTTCGTCAAAAGGAAGTAACTCTTGGTGACATTGGAATTTAAAGGGATGATATTTGTTTTTTTTTAATATGTTACGGACAGTTTCTCTTGAAACATTACATTCTAGGGCAATAGACCTTAAACTAGATGTTGGACTAGCAGTTATCAGGCCTATTACCATTTCCATTACCTTCTTTCAATGAAAGATTCCCCGTATCTTCAAATTTCTTAACTAAATTTTTTATTGTTGTTACCGAAGGAATAGGACTGTTATTGAATTTTACAGAAAATAAGTCACGGACTACCCGCAGACTATTGCCGCCGTAAAATGTTTTCACAATGAAAACCTTTTTCTTCAACTGAATAAATATTTTTGTTCATTTTGAAATCCAAATTTTAAATTGTCGATAATTAATGTTGACAGTTCAGACGAATTAGAAATTAGAATCAAGGGAGTCTTTGATTAGAATAAATTAAATTATCATAGGTAATCTGATGAATATCCGTGTTTTAATTTGAAACGGTATATGGACTGAAAAGGCAATTCAACAAGCACCATCAGGCAAACGTAAAACTCTCCTGACAAAACTATATCAGCAATTAATGATTTAATGTTTTAAATTTACATCACAACATATTCACGTTCCTTTTGTTGTGTCCACTAAGATTTTGATCTAGTTCTAGGACAGAGACCCCGGATGTAGCAGGCAGAGAAAGATTCTTTTAAAAAAAGCTTCTGAATAGCTTATCTGCCAATGGTCTGCTCTAATTCGTTCTTCGTATTAAAAATACTTAAACGAATTTTATTATCTGCAGTTTCTGAGTCCAATCAAATGGGATGCGAAATGAATAGACAGTTTTTTCAGCATAGCGAAAGGTATATGGAAGACAATAAAGAATAGGAGAAATAGGATGGTAGGACACCTTCTATAGTTTTTTCATATAATTTATATTTTTAATTTATACACTCGCCTTATTCTGTACAGAAATTAAACAACTCGCAGTGTTTCTTGGAGTGGTTCTGATTTTCATATCAATTTTTTCAAAAAATGAGCTAAATGGCAGGTTATAATTAGCGGCGGGTGTATACAATAGGCTATGTATAAATGACCTCAGCTGGGCAGCAGAATATAATGTACCGTCCAGAAGAGCCGCAGGCCGCACGAAGTTGACCCCTCGCGCGCGCTGAGCTACTCCATCCACTTCTGTGTTAACTTGCACCGCACCACACTACTCATTTATTAGTATCATTATTATACTTATTCAGAGGCTCTCCTAGTTTTCACGTTAGCATTTTTGAGCCTTCCTACTTATTGGCCATGCAAATGTGTTACTTGCCCATCACTTAAGTGCATTTTAAACGGTTCTCATACCGCTAATTGGAGGCAGACACACACACAACTGCCGCAAGAGCCTCTGTTCTTTTCGTTAAAGCAACATTACACACTATGTATTGTCCGGGATAGCAAAGAATCGATATATCTGGGTGGAACCGCGACAGTAATTTACGACCTAACAACTGCTCACTAGTCAAACAGATATAATGATTAGTTTACATTTTTATAGCGCAGTTTCCTTTAATAGAAAATGTAAATATTATTGGCAATAAATCTATATTATTCCTGAATTGTCATGATTTTATAAATGATACACTTACAATGTATTGCAGTAACCATACAAAAAAAAATGCAAGAATTGTCCCTGACATTTTGTGTTATTAAAGAATAACATATCAACTGCACCTTGCACTAAATCGTAAAACTGGTGCCCGATTGCAACGCCGTTCTGACGGTAACAATTTAATAATTGCGCAGAAATGCTGAATGACTTACAATTTATCGAAGGACACTAAGTATTTTAAATTAATGTACGTAATGAAATCTTAATATGAAGTTTCTAAATTTCTTTGACACGATCGATTTGCTTTTGAAGTAAAGAAATTCAAAATGTAATGGACAATATAAGCAAAAAAGGACGAAGACATGGAGCTGCCTACAAAAAATAAAAGAAATATCAGCTGCAGGGATTGATACCTATCTACAAATACTTTTTCTCGTGTTAATGTGTTGTTTACACGCTAAACTTTTTATAATTACCAACCAAGTACGAATCCCGCGAGGTGTCGTATCAGATAGCGAGCCTCATTAACAGCCGTGACGTCTGAAATGTAGTCTCGATAGGTCAATCTACGAGCATGTGTAGGCGACTTTATTTCAAGAATTTAATTTAGGACAAACGAATACCAATTTTAAAAAATCGACGAAGTTGCTAAGCTGACGTTTAAAAAGGCAAATATAGGCCATATAAAATTCAAATTATTCACCATCTCTTCCCGGGAGATCAACAAAGAAGGTTTAATTTTTGTAGGTGGTACTTAAATAAAATTCAAGAAAATCCAGAATTTGAGCGGTCTGTCATTTGGACAGATGAAACTCACATAAGTAGCGTAGGATTATTTAACAGGCATAATGTGCGTCACTGGTCTGATACAAATCAGCACCAAACTTTTGAACGTCAGAGGCAAGGACGTTTTGGATTTAACGTTTCGTGTTTTATTTTGGGTGGTCAACTAGCATACCAAATATTTGATGGAAACTTAACGGGATTGAGATACATTGGAAAATTCATTATTATAGGAATCTTCAACCAAACTTCTTTTATAAGTCAAAATTTTAGCACAATCGGGCGGAACATAGGTGATGCATTCTTTGGATTCGACATAACCTCAATTTATGACACGTCTATGGGACGCCGTTTGGGTCTTTAATCGTCCATTTAGGGATATCCTACAGATGTTTTTAAATCGGGAATTATGGATATCCCACAGATATTTTTAAATAGGGATATCCTACAGATGTTTTTAAATCGGGAATTATGGATATCCCACAGATATTTTTAAATCATTTTGGATATCAAACAGTGAAGAATGATTATTTTTATCTGCGAGATATCTTTAAATATTTAAAAATATCTCACAGATATTTTTAATTCTATAATTACGGATATCTACTAAGCTTTTTGATATCCAAAATTGTGGCGCCACCTATAAGGCGAAAGATTCAATAATTCAATTACACCATCCTTTACATGTTGTAATTATTATCCAATTTAGAGTAGCAAGTGGAAGGCTACATTTTTTATATCAAACCATGCAAGTAATATCCATAAATAATTATTTCTATCTACCAGATATTGTTAAATCGACATAAATATCTCGGAGATATCCATAATTCATTATTTAAAAATATCAGCGAGATATAAATATTTATTAATGCATATCTCACTCATCGTTTTAAATATTTGAAAATATCTATAGCATATTTTTAAATCAAATCAATTTTTGCTTAGCTTTGACTTTAGCACGTAAGTATTGCTTAAAGAATTATATACGAACCCAAAGTGAGCAAAAATAGTATTGGTTTCAGGATATCCCACAGATATTTTCAAATATTTAATGTTATCAGTGAGATATCCACAAACAATTATTTTTATCCGACAGATATTTTTAAATCAACAATTTTAGATATGGGGCGGTAATTTTTAAATATTTAGAATTATCTGTAAGATAGAATTAATTATTTATGAATATCACTTGCCAGTTTTGATATCCAAAATTGCAGCGCCCTCTAATTTCCAGGAAGTAAGCTTAGTTGTATTTATGGTCTAGTGTAAATCTGACTTACGCGCTCTCCCGCTTTAAATCTCCAGCCTGCGCGCGGTCGAGTTTTCTGTTTCCCCAGGACTTGTGTCTCGGTAGCACTCTGATTGGTGAAACTTTTGTGTTCGTGTTCGGCAATAACTGACGTTTCTTACCGAGGATAAAGAGGACGGCTAAATTATCAGTGATTTTATAATATTATAAAATCAGTGCTAAATATCGTAGGAAATACCAACGTTGTCAAGCTTCTCCAATTCCAATGTGCAACGTTGCATTACGTCGTTTTCATTTGTAGGGCAAGGGAAAAAATACCTTTCACTTGCCCTAAGAAACTATAAGCTTGAAAATTACAGACGGCAAGCATTTTGCCTGGAGGGCAAGGAAAAATATGACTAAAAAAGTCATCCCCAGCGGGTTTGCACCCCAAGCTACCTGAACCGCTAACTTCATGTGTATCCCATTAACCAAGGTGCCGATGCAAGGTAGGCTCTTGTATGAGCTACTTGATGGATATTTACACATTGGAAACGCTTGGCAACGTTGGTACTTCCTGGAATATTTATCCCCGGAAGTGCCTGCGTTGTCGCCGCCGGCAGCCAGCAAATTTACTTTTCGTTGCCGGCGCTGGTTTTGCCGTTGACCGTTATTAATATTTCAATATTATTCGCACCACTTATTGGCAATAACCTGAACGCTGAGGGCAAGGAAAAACATGATTAACAAAACTGGATGCGTGGTCGCCACTCGCGATAGAAGTGAATCTTCAACGTTTTAGAGGAATGCAAATTTTGTAGGGTAAACGGATGATCGGAGTATAATGCAATACAGGGTGATCTATAATGAGTGTAACAAACTTCTAGGGTAGATAGAATACTTAAAAATAATGCGAAAAACCTTAATCAACGTATGTCCAAGAATGCCGGCTAAGCGAGGTGTTGAAATTTCTTTCAAAAATGTTATTTTTTTAATATCTGGAAAACTACCGGACCTATTAATTTGGAATTTTGGGCATAATAATTCCTTGAAGTTATTTACTAATTTATAAATTTTGAGTTTTGTACTCTCACCAGTGGCGTCACTACGAGGTGGGGAGACCACATTTATTACCGAAACTATGTTACGCTACTGACTTACATAGATATGTTGCAAAATATTAGAATCTTTGTTTTATTTACAAGAAAAAATCTCTTTTGTTTTTTGCGTTCGAGGCATAGTTTCAGAGAGAAATAATTTTGTGTAACACGGTGCATTAGTCCGAGATTTTAAAAACGAAATTGTCAATCCATTCTTTCTAATAGTAAAGTGTTGTAAATATCGAATTGGCGTGTAAATACTCGAGAATAGCACAAAACAGCTGAAAATAGTAGGTAACGATACAAGCAGATATTACATTTTTGTAAGAAATTTCAACATCCTGTATCTATTTTTGTAGCCATTTTTGGACACATATTCATTAGGGATTTCTACAATATTTTCACAGTATTTACACGCCACTTCAATATTAACAACGGTTTACTGTTCACAGGGATTCTGCAAGTGACAAATAGACTGCTCTTTCCAGCTGTTACATTTTCAAAAACAACTTAAAATACAACTTAATTTCAGAAATATTTTAAAACGGATGAGTACAGTACATATAATAAAAGAACTTATGTCTTGTTTAGACCAGATCATTATTATTTTGACGTTTGATGCACAGGGTTTGAGGTTAAGTTGTTTATTTCTCCGGCTAATTTATTGTTTAATCTTTATTTAATAGGGGGTTTAAGAATTTATTTATATTTAAAAAGTGTAAAATGGAAAAGAAAGTGTTAAAAATTAGTGTTATTAAGGACTTCTATGGACGATTTAAACCATCTATTGCGCCGGTTCTAGCGCCGTAAATTGCAGTAGTTTGTTGCATTTTGGTTTTAAACAAAATGACTGCATAAATAAATGCTTTTACAAGACAAACACCGAAAAAGCTTCATAGTAATCGCCATATATTGATTTAATGCTAAGAAATCAGGATGAAAGGTAAAAATAGAATGTGAAGTGCAAGGTCATCTAAGCTCCATTTAAAATGCATTGAAAAATTTTATCCTACTTTTCTCTTAGGACAGCCGATAGCGTTTTAAATTTCGCGCTCTGATTTTGCCGTTACACTAATGGACTCTATTGCATAATTAAAAAATGAAATTTCGGTAGAATTATGTATCATTTCGGTAGATCGGTAGATAACATATAAAATCGGTAGATCTACCGAAATTTCGGTAGGGTTGGCAACACTGTGGAGCCGCGCGACCGATTTACACCAGCCCAAAAGAAAATAATAATTACATCTTTCGCCTTATAGGTGGCGCCACAATTTTGGATATCAAAATGCTTAGTAGATATCCGTAATTATAGAATTAAAAATATCTGTGAGATATTTTTAAATATTTAAAAATATCTGTGGGATATCCATAATTCCCGATTTACAGACATCTGTAACATATCCTTAAATAGACGATTAAAGACCCAAACGGCGTCCCATACAAAATGATAGTGAAAATCTTCCAACTCCAAACAAAAAATTAGGTAAAATAAAATACAGACTTTTATTATTGGATCGAGAACAATTCGACGTAACAAGTTAACCCCACACACCGAAAGACAGACCTTGTATATCCGGTCAAAGATTTTTCTGATGTTAACAGAGAGTTTGCTTTTCGGGACTTTCCCGGTAATATTCAAATAGGTTTATTTAAGCCAGAAAACTCTTTCAATTTGTATTCCTGCGCCATCTACTTGAAAATGGCTGACTTAACTTTATATTAGGTTGCCCGAATAAAGACTTCCTTAGTTTATGAGATTATCTCGCCAGTTATCTACGTTATTTAAGTAGCTTTAACGTATTGTGCTGCATTCTGTTGGACAATATTTGCACTGCATCAAGTGAAGAGTCCAGTTTGTAAAAAATGCATTTAGAAATAAATATAACACACAAAATAATGATTAACTATAAAATAAATAAAATGTCCACCAGCAAAGAAGAATTAGGAATGGCTCTGAAAGATATGGAAGAATGGAAGCATGGAGATCAATAAAAGGAAGACAAAAAAAAAGGTTAGCAATAGGGAGGTATTAGAAAGAGTCTGGGTAGACTCAGATTAGACTACTGCTCTCAAATAGTTGGGGATGTTCTACTTTAGGGAAACGCGTAGGTTAGCTCAGGGCAGGAAAGGGTGGAGGTACGCGTCCAAACTTTTTTTTCG
Organism: Xestobium rufovillosum; assembly: GCA_963966045.1. NCBI lineage: Eukaryota > Metazoa > Arthropoda > Insecta > Coleoptera > Ptinidae > Xestobium > Xestobium rufovillosum. The sequence goes on from OZ014503.1 coordinate 24,748,683, forward strand.
CCTCTTAACAATGATATTCATGACGTATCTTTAATATAGTTTATATTTATGAAAAACCAACTTAAAATGCAAAAAATGTAACATAACTTTCTTGAATAATGTTACCATATCTTAATTATTTGATAAAGCACCTAGGTACAAACAAATAATTCTGAGTACGTCCGCTAAAAAGAAAGTTTAATAAATTTCCCGTGTGCATTTCGCTCATGTTGTTTATGCCAACAACAGGCGTGGCAATGGGACACCAAGGCCGCTTCAAATTCAAACAGAATAAAAATGAGCTTTAAATGTCAACAATCTAATAAAACAATCTTGTATAAATTCTTTCACCCGTCCTGTATTATAAATAAAATTCTAAATAGTAAATGTTACTTTGTAGTCAAGGTTGGTGCAACAATAACCTGATGAAGGGTCATTTTACTGCTCTCAAGCAGTTGAGGCTATCCCAAAGGACTTGTACCTTGACGCAGTTCTAGTAATACTGGGACGGGTGGGATGGCTTGCGCGCTTCAATGATATAAAGAGCCGAACCATAGGTTTAACCATATTGGAGGGGTTTTTATTTGAGAAGCCAGACTAAATCAAGTCCCTGGAAGGGGGCAGCAGCTCTTTCAGTAATCATAGTGGCAGAGATCGTGAGGGTTGGTATGGCACTGTGATACACACTACTGCGATGTGGAAGGCAACGGGAAACCACCACATTATTTTATCCCTAGTACAGCGTACTTTAATTTATGATGATGGCACCTTCTGGAGTAAAATATTCCGGAGGTAAAATAGTCCCACATTCGGATCTCCGGGCGGGGACTGCTTCGGGGGGAGTCATCAGAAATGATAAGTGTAACATCTCACGAGTCGGAGCGTGGAATGTTAGAAGCATGAAACAAGTAGGGAAGTTAGAGAATTTGAAAATTGAGATGGATAGGTTAGCATTAGACGTAGTAGGTATCAGTGAAGTGCGATGGCCAGAAGCTGGAGACTTCTGGAGCGGAGATTTTAGAGTAATACACACAGGATCTGTAGGAGGAAATTCGGGAGTAGGAATTGTTATGCGGAAAAAAGTAGGACAGAGTGTAGAAAATTTCTTACAGCAAAGTGACAGGGTAGTTATGGTTAGGTTAGATTCGAAACCTGTAAAAACAGTAATAATACAGGTATATATGCCCACTTCTAACTACAGTGATGAGGCCGTAGAGGCAGTTTATAGTGATATTGAATATGTGCTAGATTTTGTGAGAGGGCACGAAAATTTAATAATTACAGGAGATTTCAATGCAGTCGTAGGCACAGGGCGAGAGGGCGGAATAGTTGGCCCCTTTGGATTAGGCAATAGGAGCGATAGGGGAGTTAGACTGATAGAGTTCTGCGATAAACATAACTTAACGGTCGCGAACACTCTATTTCACCATCATGTTAGGAGATGCTATACGTGGAAGATGCCAGGAGACTTAGGGAGATATCAAATAGATTACATTCTCGTTAGGCAAAGATTTAGAAATCAAGTTAGGGATTGTAGAAGTTATCCAGGAGCAGATATAGATAGTGATCACAACATAGTCGTTATGAAAGCCAATCTTAAATTTAAGATTTTGAAAAAAAGAAGCGGAAGAAGGTATCTTGACCCAGAGAAACTAAAAGATGATGATATGCGCAATAAGTTCGAGAAAAAGACAAACGAAGCACTAAAGGGCACGGGTGGAAATATTGTTAGGGACATAGAGGCAGAATGGAATTGCATTAAAAATAGTTTAGTTTCCTCAGCTAGGGATATTTTGGGTCATAAACAGAATGAAAGTAGGAAACCCTGGATAACAAAACATATTGTGAGTCTAATAGAGGAAAGGCGAAAATATAAAAATAGGTTAGATGAAACAGGGAAACAAAGATATAAGGCGATCAAGTGGGAAATTATTCGGGAATGTAGGAAAGCGAAAGAGCAATGGATCGATAATAAATGCAAAGAAGTGGAAGATAAATTCGAAGTAGGAAAGACTGATGAAGCATATAAAATAATTAGGAGAAATTTTAGAGAAATTGGATCTAGTACCAAAAACATTAGAAATGAGGCAGGAGATATCCTAATCGGAAGTGGGGAGAAGGCAGATAGGTGGAAAGAATATTTAGGAAACTTATATGCGGGACAGGAAGTGCAAGATATATTAGAAAGCGAAAGCAGTGTAGAGGGGGATAACCTAGGGAGTCCTATAATGAGAGAAGAGTTTGAGATAGCACTAAAAAGTTTAAGGAATAATAAAGCACCAGGTATAGATGGCTTGCAGGCAGAAATCTTAAAGTGCGCAGATCAAGAGGTAATAGATCGTTTATTTAAACTAGTTAGTCGCATATACCTGACAGGCGAGATTCCAGAAGATTACAAACGGAACATCATAGTAGCTTTGCCAAAAAGAAAAGGCGCGGATAGATGCGAAAATTTTAGAACTATCAGTTTAACTTCCCATGCGTCAAAAATTTTAACTAGAATTGTGCAAAGAAGGATGGAGAAAAAGGCGGAAGAAATATTAGAAGAAGATCAGTTCGGATTTAGACGAAATAGAGGAATGCGCGAGGCCATTCTAGCTTTACGAGTAATTATAGAAAAAACGATAGAAAAGAGAAAGAGCGTCTATATAGGATTTGTAGATTTAGAAAAAGCCTTCGACAACGTAAAATGGGGGAAGATGTTCGAAGTGCTGAGAAAGGTAGGGATGAAATACAGGGACAGAAGAATAATACATAATCTCTACAAAGAGCAAAAGGCAGTTATAGAATGTGAGCAGGAACAAAGGGAAGTAGATATCCGGAAGGGAGTGAGACAGGGATGTGCATTGTCACCTCTAGTTTTCAACTTATATATCGAAGATGCGATTAATATTGTTAAGGAAAGAACACCCTCAGGGATCAATGTACAGGGCCAAACTATTAACATGCTCAGATTTGCGGATGATATAGCAGTGTTAGCATCTAGCAAAGAAGAATTAGGAGCGGCTTTGAATGAAATGGAAGCAGTTTTGACACAGGGCTTCGGCATGAAAATCAATAAAAAGAAAACTAAAATTTTGGTATGTAGGGGATGTGAAAATAGAACTAAAATGGAAACACAAATTGGAAATGAGAAGATAGAGGAGGTCGCGGATTTCTGCTACTTAGGAAGTAAAATAACTCAAGACGGTAGGAGCACTAAAGATATAAAACAAAGAATGGCGCAGGGCCGAGTTGCGTTTAACAAAAAGAAACAACTGTTATGCTCGAGAACGGTTAATATAGAGACTAGGAAGAGACTCTTAACGTCGTATGTATGGAGTACGGCATTATACGGGTGCGAAACTTGGACAATAGGAGAAGCGGATAGAAAAAGAGTAGAAGCGTTTGAAATGTGGTGCTACAGACGCATGATGAAGATACCGTGGATAGATAAGGTTAGCAATAGGGAAGTATTAGAAAGAGTTGGGGAAAAGCGAAAGGTATGGAAAACAATAAAGAGTATGAGAGATAGGATGGTAGGACACCTTCTAAGACACGAAGGAATAGTTCGTGACATACTAGAGTCAGAGATAGGAATAAAAAGAGGTAGGGGTAGGCCTAGATTAGACTACTGCTCTCAAATAGTTAGGGATGTAGGATGTTCTACTTTTAGGGAAATGCGTAGGTTAGCTCAGGATAGAAAAGAATGGAGGTACGCGTCCAACCAGTCTTCAGACTGAGAACCTTATGATGAAGCAGTTGAGGATGTAGGATGTTCTACTTTTAGGGTAATGCGTAGGTTAGCTCAATATATGACGAAGGTATAATTATTAATTTGTTGTTTTTCATTCGACATGGACTAGTTAACAAAAGTAAGAAAAGAGAATTCCAAAGACATAACTGTATTTCAGTTTATTACCGATGTTGTTGATTATAAAGAGCTTTTTGTACCTTGGTTTTTCCGTGGACCTTTCTTACGAATTAATAAGAAGTTAATTGGTATTTTTGTTAATTTAAATTCATAGGGAGGTACATTTTAAGATGCAACGCGGAAATATAATTTGCTGAAGTTTTTCCAGTCTATTTTTAGCATAAAATTAATATTTTGCGGGAACGACACACCAACGCAAAATTGCATCCACGGGGTAACTGTAACACCCACTGAAAAATCAATATTACAAGTCGCCAAACTGGAGCTTCGTATAGACCGACGCAACAAGTTGCTGAAAAAGGGAACCCCGCCACCCCCGCAGATTTTCATTTGATTGACGCAATAGGCGAGCTGCATTATACCGCTTCCCTGAAATTTATTGTCCCCAAACCTCTGCGCCTGTTTAGTTGGGGTAATTAAAGGAACAGTACCTTTGCGAGGCAACTAGACCTCTGAGTTGTCCTGACCTAACACCTTAACCTAAACTGGGGGAATTTTATCATTTTATGCTATGAGAGCGCGTAGTAAAAAACCCATCAAAACAGTTTTATCTGTGTTTCATCAAGCGTAATTCGCTTTTAGAAGTTTAATTAAACCCGCTTCAATTGGGACGTAATCAGGACACCCCCGTTTACCCTAAATTTCGAGTGGTGAGAGCGTAGGCGATCGTGTGGAGGACCACGTGGAAGGATGACGTAAAGGCGAATTGAAAGTTGCGCATGGGGAATGGAAAAGATTGTCCAATTCACGGCATTTACTGAATAGTTGTCGGCGCGCGGAGTTATTCGTTTGTGTGCTTGGGAATAATTTCGAAAAATCACACACGTGAATGGGTAAGTCTCTGAAATTTATTGGGTGTTTGAAATGGTGGAGAAACTTTGTTGCTTTCAGTCAACTTTTCATAAGTTTAGGTAATTTAAATTTTCCGCTACAAGTACCAGTTTAGACTGACATTTGACCTATTAATTTTCAAACTAAACTAATCACTTTTTGTACTGACGAATTGCTGTATTCCCCGCGATTACAAAATTTCTTTCCCCGACCATTTTGAGAAAAATAAATAAAGCGATACAAGTTTTAATGTTTTTAATTACAAGTGTTTTGTTTTTGTAATCTAAGATTAAATTCTTATATATAGCTTACACTTAACGATATTTTTTTTAACAAACGTTAATTTTTTCCAATTGTTATCAATGCGACAGATAGATGCCAAGGATATTTCATTTAGTTAATTGTTACAAGTTTTTTTGCTGATGCTTGTATTCAGGTTAATTTTTGATTCGTAAACAGTCTGCTTGGAATTGATTATATAACAGTATTTTGCATAGTTTTGTAACATAGGAATACCTCTTTCGAAAACAATTGTAATCCAGGTCACTAGAACGGTACTGCATTCTCTCGTAAGGTATAATCGCGAATTGCCTACAGTATTCATTAAAGCAAGCCGAAAATTCCACTGGAAAATTGTTGTAACTTCGAATATACCTGCCTTCACAGGTATTTGTCTCGCATGCTCTTTTGAGCATTCTAAACAGGTCGCAGTCTGGAGGATAAAGGATAAATTTATTCAATATAAAGAGATGAAATTCGTGCAATGGTGTCAGTTCTTCCGGTACCTCAGTGTATTCAAAAACGGACGTTTTTGTAGCTGAAATATAGCCCCTACTATCGCGAGTTATTTCTTCCTCTATCTTCTCAGTTCCAATTTGTATTTTAGTTTTAGTCGTACTTTCACGCCCTCTACACACCAAAATTTTGGTTTTCTTTTTATTGATCTTCATACCATAGCCCTCCGTCAAAACCGCTTCCATTTCGTTCAGAGCCCTTCCTAATTCTTCTTTTTTGGTTGCTAATACTGCTATATCATCCGCGAATCTAAGTATATTAATAGTCCTATAATTATTAAATTTTCGTGCCCTCTCACAAATTCAATATCACTATAAACTGCCTCTACGGCCTCATCACTACAGTTAGAAGTAAGCATAATACCTGCATTATTACTGTTTTTACAGGTTTCGAATCTAACCTAACCATAACTACCTTGTCACTTTGCTGTAAGAAATTTTTCTACATCACTGCCCTACTTTCTTCCGCATGGCCGTACTTCATAAACCGTCGCAATCGGGTTGCGAGACATTTTTGCTTGCAATGTCGATTCCTTAGCTCAAAACAACCTGTGCTATTGACATCCGATATTTTTAAATTGTCTGTGTATATCTCCTGAACAACAGTTGCATTAATTAGATGTGTCTCTCCCAGATAACCTTTATATTAATTATTGTAGTAGGTTATGGATTTTGATGTGAAACAACCTTGGCAATCAACAGATACGTAGAAATAAAATAATGCAACTAAAACAATCGCTGAAGCTAGCAATATATTAACAAAAAGAAATAATAAAAATAAAAACCAGTGGTAAAAGATAAGATGATCTGAAAAACAAAAATTGATTTCTGATATTATGCAGTTTCAAGCAACATTTTTTTTAAGTTCGAAGATTATAATTACTCGATTAGACGATATGAAACAATTGACATAATACAATCATTAAGATCTTATAGGTACCTATTCCATCACGGCTAATTATTGGCCTCTTCCCATTATGAAATTGTTGCAGCGTAAAAAACAGTATCTTATATTTATTTGTTTATCTGGTTAAGTAAAAATTTTTATCACATACTCGACAGAAACTAACATGAACGAGTGCCAATATTAAGATACCTACTACTTAGATGCTCATCAAGAAGGATTATGTAATAAATTGTTCTTTACAAAAAAAATGTATTTCTTATTGATGATATATTTATTAGCATAAATCACAAAAGTGTAAGGGGCGGAAACATCCCGCTTTTCTTTACCGTGCGACAGTTTGTGATTGCGCAAAAATAGAAGTTATAAATTCCCAGCAAGCTTTATAAATTCACTTGTAAATTAATTTTAGAGAATGTTGTTTTTCTCGGTTCGCAAAAATTATCAGCGCTACCTACGTATAGCGACAGGTACAGCGATATTCTGGTTGGCCCGACTTTCGCAAGGTCAATGACATTTTTCTTTTAAACTTTCAAATTAATCGGTCTCATGTGCTCCATATTTGACTTCATGATACTCAAGATACGGTGAACACAAAAAGTTCCCAAATTTCGCGGTTGAATAATTTAATGGCGGTTGCTTGGAAAACTGGGGCAAAGGGACTTCACAATACCCGTGCAGCAACAGCACACACTTATCGAAATTTATATTTGGTTACAAAAGTACTAAACTCTCTTATCTTTCTTTCCACAAAAGGTAAGTACAGTTTTAAACCCAACATGCAAGGTCATTGTCAAGTTCATTATGAACAACAAATTTATAACTTTAACATATATGTATGGGACGCCGTTTGGGTCTTTAATCGTCTATTTAAGGATATGTTACAGATGTCTGTAAATCGGGAATTATGGATATCCCACAGATATTTTTAAATATTTAAAAATATCTCACAGATATTTTTAAATCATTTTGGATATCAAACAGTGAACAATGATTATTTTTATCTGCGAGATATCTTTAAATATTTAAAAATATCTCACAGATATTTTTAATTCTATAATTACGGATATCTACTAAGCATTTTGATATCCAAAATTGTGGCGTCACCTATAAGGCGAAAGATGTAATTATTATTTTCTTTTGGGCTGGTGTAAATCGGTCGCGCGGCTCCACAGTGTTGCCAACCCTACCGAAATTTCGGTAGATCTACCGATTTTATATGTTATCTACCGATCTACCGAAATGATACATAATTCTACCGAAATTTCATTTTTTAATTATGCAATAGAGTCCATTAGTGTAACGGCAAAATCAGAGCGCGAAATTTAAAACGCTATCGGCTGTCCTAAGACATTTCTTAACATTAAATCAATATATGACGATTACTATGAAGCTTTTTCGGTGTTTGTCTTGTAAAAGCATTTATTTATGCAGTCATTTTGTTTAAAACCAAAATGCAACAAACTACTGCAATTTACGGCGCTAGAACCGGCGCAATAGATGGTTTAAATCGTCCATAGAAGTCCTTAATAACACTAATTTTTAACACTTTCTTTTCCATTTTACACTTTTTAAATATAAATAAATTCTTAAACCCCCTATTAAATAAAGATTAAACAATAAATTAGCCGGAGAAATAAACAACTTAACCTCAAACCCTGTGCATCAAACGTCAAAATAATAATGATCTGGTCTAAACAAGACATAAGTTCTTTTATTATATGTACTGTACTCATCCGTTTTAAAATATTTCTGAAATTAAGTTGTATTTTAAGTTGTTTTTGAAAATGTAACAGCTGGAAAGAGCAGTCTATTTGTCACTTGCAGAATCCCTGTGAACAGTAAACCGTTGTTAATATTGAAGTGGCGTGTAAATACTGTGAAAATATTGTGAAAATCCCTAATGAATATGTGTCCAAAAATGGCTACAGGATGTTGAAATTTCTTACAAAAATGTAATATCTGCTTGTATCGTTACCTACTATTTTCAGCTGTTTTGCGCTATTCTCGAGTATTTACACGCCAATTCGATATTTACAACACTTTACTATTAGAAAGAATGGATTGACAATTTCGTTTTTAAAATCTCGGACTAATGCACCGTGTTACACAAAATTATTTCTCTCTGAAACTATGCCTCGAACGCAAAAAACAAAAGAGATTTTTTCTTGTAAATAAAACAAAGATTCTAATATTTTGCAACATATCTATGTAAGTCAGTAGCGTAACATAGTTTCGGTAATAAATGTGGTCTCCCCACCTCGTAGTGACGCCACTGGTGAGAGTACAAAACTCAAAATTTATAAATTAGTAAATAACTTCAAGGAATTATTATGCCCAAAATTCCAAATGAATAGGTCCGGTAGTTTTCCAGATATTAAAAAAATAACATTTTTGAAAGAAATTTCAACACCTCGCTTAGCCGGCATTTTTGGACATACGTTGATTAAGGTTTTTCGCATTATTTTTAAGTATTCTATCTACCCTAGAAGTTTGTTACACTCATTATAGATCACCCTGTATTGCATTATACTCCGATCATCTGTTTACCCTACAAAATTTGCATTCCTCTAAAACGTTGAAGATTCACTTCTATCGCGAGTGGCGACCACGCATCCAGTTTTTTAATCATGTTTTTCCTTGCCCTCAGCGTTCAGGTTATTGCCAATAAGTGGTGCAAATAATATTGAAATATTAATAACGGTCAACGGCAAAACCAGCGCCGGCAACGAAAAGTAAATTTGCTGGCTGCCGGCGGCGACAACGCAGGCACTTCCGGGGATAAATATCCCAGGAAGTACCAACGTTGCCAAGCGTTTCCAATGTGTAAATATCCATCAAGTAGCTCATACAAGAGCCTACCTTGCATCGGCACCTTGGTTAATGGGATACACATGAAGTTAGCGGTTCAGGCAGCTTGGGGTGCAAACCCGCTGGGGATGACTTTTTTAGTCATATTTTTCCTTGCCCTCCAGGCAAAATGCTTGCCGTCTGTAATTTTCAAGCTTATAGTTTCTTAGGGCAAGGGAAAGGTATTTTTTCCCTTGCCCTACAAATGAAAACGACGTAATGCAACGTTGCACATTGGAATTGGAGAAGTTTGACAACGTTGGTATTTCCTACGATATTTAGCACTGATTTTATAAAATCACTGATAATTTAGCCGTCCTCTTTATCCTCGGTAAGAAACGTCAGTTATTGCCGAACACGAACACAAAAGTTTCACCAATCAGAGTGCTACCGAGACACAAGTCCTGGGGAAACAGAAAACTCGACCGCGCGCAGGCTGGAGATTTAAAGCGGGAGAGCGCGTAAGTCAGATTTACACTAGACCATAAATACAACTAAGCTTACTTCCTGGAAATTAGAGGGCGCTGCAATTTTGGATATCATAGGGTCCCTATATTTAGAGAGTACCGCAATCTCCGCCATATTTACTCACAATAACAGCCGCCAAATTTGAATTGTGGCGGAACGTCAGAATGACATTTTGCTGCTGACACGGCAGTCCGCCATATTTACTCACAGTTCTGAAACATAGTGGAGCTATTGATTGCGGTACTCTCTAAATACAGGGACCCTAGGATATCAAAACTGGCAAGTGATATTCATAAATAATTAATTCTATCTTACAGATAATTCTAAATATTTAAAAATTACCGCCCCATATCTAAAATTGTTGATTTAAAAATATCTGTCGGATAAAAATAATTGTTTGTGGATATCTCACTGATAGCATTAAATATTTGAAAATATCTGTGGGATATCCTGAAACCAATACTATTTTTGCTCACTTTGGATTCGTATGTAATTCTTTAAGCAATACTTACGTGCTAAAGTCAAAACTAAGCAAAAATTGATTTGATTTAAAAATATGCTATAGATATTTTCAAATATTTAAAACTGAGTGAGATATGCATTAATAAATATTTATATCTCGCTGATATTTTTAAATAATGAATTATGGATATCTCCGAGATATTTATGTCGATTTGACAATATCTGGTAGATAGAAATAATTATTTATGGATATTACTTGCGTGGTTTGATATAAAAAAATGTAGCCTTCCACTTGCTACTCTAAATTGGATAACAATTACAACATGTAAAGGATGGTGTAATCGAATTATTGAATCTTTCGCCTTCTAGGTGGCGCCACAATTTTGGATATCAAAATGCTTAGTAGATATCCGTAATTATAGAATTAAAAATATCTGTGAGATATTTTTAAATATTTAAAGATATCTCGCAGATAAAAATAATCATTGTTCACTGTTTGATATCCAAAATGATTTAAAAATATCTGTGAGATATTTTTAAATATTTAAAAATATCTGTGGGATATCCATAATTCCCGATTTAAAAACATCTGTAGGATATCCTTAAATGGACGATTAAAGACCCAAACGGCGTCCCATATATATGTATATAAATTCCCATCGCAAGCGCAGTGTTTTAATGTGATTGAAAATCTCCTCACCTGTGTCGAGTTATCAAAAATGAAATGTTATCTACTCAAGGATAACGGGATATTCGGTATTTTATAATCTCTGGGTTAAATGGTGTGTACTGAAAGTTGTGTTTATGGTGTAAAAAACACGTTTTTTGATTTTGCACCCAAGTTTCTTCTTTACAATGGAAGTTACAATCTTTGACAAACCGGGACTTGGAGAAATACATCTCCATCACTATTTTGTTGGTAGCTTTTTTTCTTAAACTGTAAGTAGTCTAAGTGAGCAACTTCGTCCTGTCGATTTTTGTTGCATCGTGCGCGCGCATCCAAAAATTTCACTCGTCATTCTTTCATCACGCGCCTAACTTCATCCTGTCGATTTTTGTTGCATCGTGCGCGCGCATCGTGAAATTTCACTCTCATAATTCTTCCATAACGCGCCTAAAGAAGTATGACTTCAAAAAAAGATTTTGCTGATTGAAATGTTGTAAAGCATGTCGCTTAGAAAAGTCAAGGTTGGTTGATATCAGAACTTGTCACTAACCTCGCCTAAAATGTTAAAACAGAAGTATTTTCAGTTTCAGTGCAACCTTGATCACTCGGTATTAACAATTTTCGATAATTATTGTTAAGTTGGCTCAAGGAACTGGTAAATTGGTTCACTTTGGGTTTACAACAACAAATTGTGTAATTCTAATCGAATTAATCTATTTTGTCCATCCTTGGTACGTAGAGATATCTACGAGTAACAACTTCTAAATATAAATGTCTGTAAGTGACATTTCATTATAGAAAGCTTGTATAAAGTGGTCTCTAAATTACATCAGATATAAATTTAAATACCTTCTACTTTTAATGTCTATTTTATTGAATACATTTCTCCTTCGCTTCTATAAATTGTTTTGTCAAATTGTACCTTCATTACATGTGATTTCATCAGTCATATTCATCAATCATCAAACTTTGTTCAGGGACTACTTTCTGTGCACACTTATCTGGAATAAAGTGCAGTGTGAAAAACTTTTGTCTTTATGAATTTTGTGATAACTGGTAACTTTGAAATCAATGCCCGAGCAAACCACAAAAACCAGATTAAAATAATATTAAACAAACAAGTCCGCAAATTATCTTTCACAATAATTAATATAACGATAAGGACATGGTAAATATTTGTGTATAAATGTTAGATAGAATATTTAATAAGCTTATAGATGCGTCAATGTTTAAGAAGATTACAATTTAAACATTTACAGTGTATCCCTAGACAAATTAAAAGATTTAGAGCGATAAAAAACTGCACGTGGGGGCTTCACCTTTAGCAAATAACTACTGTTTCGTACACATTTGTCCACCCTGCATCCTGTTTCCCCCTCTTTCTCTACCTACCCTCAAGCTCCCGTCTTTCTGGCGCCATAGACAATAGTTTAAACATTCCGAGCAAGGACAGCGTTGTTATTTCCAACGTGGTGTAAACAGGGTGGTTTTTTCCGTTAGTGAAATAGATACAGTGATAATGATTATATTCAAGACATTTCGTTCGCTCTGGTTTCGACGAGAGCAGTTCACCATAAATTTATAGTAAGTCCATACCATTTCATTTCCTTTCATTTTTTCCAGTGTGAAACAGCGTATTCGTCCACCTTTAAAAGCGCCACGTATTTTTCATTCTTTCAGTTCCTAGTTAATTTTCAGTTCATTCAAAATACAGTCCACAAGTACAAAACATTTGGTCCTACGAGCCTAGATAGAATCAGCTCTATGAAAAAGATAGTTTAATTTGCTTAATTAGTTCATATACGTTAAATTTCTTTTATGTTTCATATTTCATTATCTATAAGCTGTTGCATTTAGTTGTGTGGTGCGCAAATTGTAGGTACTCGTTTCGAGAAAGGGTAGGTATTTATTACCCTCAGGTATAGTAATTGCGTTTCCTATAGAAAGTGTATCGGCCGGTAGTAAGTAATAGGTAAATAAATATCTTGTTTGAACATTTCTGTAAATATTCAGGTAGTTTGTAGTTTCTTTCGTTTTCTGATCCATTCATATTTATTTATCTCCTTATAATTTCTATATTTCTATTCATTATGACGTACACTATCGAAAAAGCCGTTAGTCAATTTAAACTTACTACTTTTCGGTTAAAATCGTGTTTAAATAGTGCCAAGTCGGCAGAAAGTGAGAGTGCCGTTATCGCCGCTTTTAACAGTGCCCAATCTACCTACACGCACTATGAAACGGTCAACCAGAACATATTCTTTGACGATTCTGACACTGAATTGACAGATACATTGTTTACTTTAATAGATGAAGCAGATTCTTTATTTCGTTAACTTGAAGCGATGTATTTGACAGTAAAGGACAGAATCGGACTTCAACCTTCGGCACAACCTTCGCAGGAATCGTTGAATAGCGGCGGCCACTCTCGTTGCCAAGTTAAATTACCTCGTATTAACTTGGCTACTTTTGACGGTTCTTTATCCGATTGGCCATCATTCTTTGATAATTTCACTACCATCATCCATAACAACAGCGACCTTTCAGCCGTCGAGAAATTCCAGTATTTATTGTCTTGTCTATCCAAAGAACCTCTATCCATTGTTCGTCGTCTGCCGCTCATTTCCGAGAACTATCAAATTGCTTACCAAGCATTGAAAGAAAGATACCAAAACGAGCGTATCCTCGTCACCCATTACTGGACGTCCCTGTATAATGCTCCAAAGGCCACCTCAGACTCCGCTATTTCGCTACACGCATTACTCAACACCTTTACCGAGAACATTTCAGCTTTACAAAAGCACCCACATGTGGATATGTGGAATTTCACATTGTTTAACTGGCTCGTACAGAAATTGGACGATTCAACCCGCCAACGCTTTGAATTGCAGTATGCCAATGTGGAGTTTCCTGATTTCAAGATGTTGCAAAGGTTCATCACTGAGCAATGTCGAGCTTTGGAAACTACTTCTGTTACTAACGGTTCATTAACAGAGCCTGCTCCGGTCCTCACTAAAAATAAGCCATTTCGTCCCGTCTCTAATAATTATTGGAAGTCAAAATCACACCCAAAACAAGTTTTGTTAGCAAACCAGAATAAATTCTCTGAGTCCGTTCCTGGAAGTACCCAAGATTATTGTACGTGCTGTGAAGGATCCCATCCTATTAGACAATGCGAGGGCTTTTTAGCACTTTCGCCGAGTGATCGATTTGCCGCTTCGAAATTTTATCATCTGTGTACCAATTGTTTGGGAGTATCACATCGAGTTGGTGATTGCTTCTCCAGGTATTCATGTCGGCGATGCTCGTCACGCCATCACACATTATTACATTTTGATAGCGATACGCCCCTTCCAGTTGCTTCAAATCCGGGAACTGAATCTCATAATGCTACTAACGAGACACCTACAGCCCTGACTACAGTGCAAACGACAAATACTGTTTTACTATCAACCGCTCTACTTGAAGTCGTAGATCGTTGGGGCAATTTTCATATCGTGAGAGCGTTGTGTGACTCTGGCAGCCAATCTAGCTTTATTACGGAGGCCTGTTGGAATCGCTTAGGATTATCATCTAAAAAAATTCCTGTCCCCATCGCTGGGCTAGGAAATACATCATTCAGTGCTTCTCGTGGGTCTACTCACTTCCACATTCGCCCGGTCGGTATGACGATGCCGACATTAGAGGTTCACGCAGTTATATTGCAGAAAATCTGCGCTGAGCTACCTAGTTCACCTGTACCGTCGTCTCAAGCGTTTTCAAATCTTAATTTGGCAGATCCAAGTTGGCATCAACCTGGCCCGATAGATATGCTTCTCGGTGCAGATGTATTCTCTCTAGTTATTCGTAATGGCTTTATATCAGCCACTGATGACTGCCCTGCAGCTCTTAATACCATTTTCGGGTGGATCCTCTTCGGCAACACTTCAAATAGTTCGCCCACCCAAATTAATTCATTTTTTGCATCCAGTACTCCTACATTGGATGACACTTTGAAAGCATTCTGGCAACTCGAAGAGGTACCTAATATAGTCAATTCGAATCCTGAAGATGATCAGGTCGAGAAATGGTTCAATCATACTCATTTTCGTGATTCCTGCGGACGTTTTGGCGTCTTCTTACCCTTCAAAAACCTCGACTCGTTTCCGGCCTTCCAAGGCTCTCTACAAATTGCGGATCGCCGATTTTTGTCCTTAGAACGACGTTTAGCTGGAAATCCTGATCTTCGTCAGATGTATACAGAATTTATGCAGGAGTATCTTGACCTAGGACACATGTCTCCTGTGCCATTGACACCAACCATATCCGACTGCTATTATATTCCGCATCACTGTGTCCTTAAACAAACTGGTAGCTCATCTAAGATCCGCGTAGTATTTGACGCCTCATCCAAGGCTGCCCATGGTATTTCGTTAAATGACTCGTTGCAAGTGGGCCCTAAGTTACAAAAAGACATCGTGGCAATCTTACTTCGATTTCGCTTACATAATTTCGTCTTTACGTGTGACGTGCGTCAGATGTATAGACAGATACTTGTAGCACCAGAACATCAACGTTATCAGTTAATTCGATGGCGTTTTTCTCAGGAAAGTCCAATTCAAACATTCCGTCTGAACACAGTCACCTATGGAGTAGCTTCATCACCATACCTAGCTATTCGTTGCTTATTGCAGTTAGCACACGAAGGCCAACCCCAATTTCCCTTGGCATCTCAATCCATTTACAACGATCTCTATGTTGACGACTTTGCCTCTGGTGCTGACAGTCTTGAATCTTGGTTAGAACTGAAATCCCAACTTGTAGCATTACTGAATTTAGGTTGCTTCGAATTGCGTAAATGGTCCAGTAATCACCCAACATTGTTACAAGACTTGCCTCCTGAACATTGCCAAGTGCAAGCCACCACCTTCAACGGTGAACTTCCATCTTTTGTCAAAATCTTAGGTTTACAGTGGCAATCTATAGGTGACTCATTTTCATTTGACTTTCAACCCATCAATAATCCAAGCACTAAACGCAACATTTTTTCAGAGGTGGCGAGGATATATGATCCCTTAGGATTCTTATGCCCTGTTACATTCTTTGCTAAACGTCTAATCCAGCATCTCTGGACTTTAGGTCTCGATTGGGATCAAACCCCTCCCCAGGACGTCTGCACCCAGTGGGATCAGTACAAATCGGCCTTGCCTTCCATCTCTGCTTTGAATATTTCACGTTGCTTAAAACCAGAAACATTTACCTCTTGTCAATTGCACGCGTTTTGTGACGCCTCTGAACTTGGCTATGCATCCGTCCTATATCTTAGGTTTGTTGACAGTGTTGGTCAAGTATCTACTTCCTTGGTTATGGCAAAATCCAAAGTAGCTCCGTTAAAACGGATTTCTGTCCCTCGCTTAGAATTGTGCGCGGCTGTGTTACTGTGCAACCTAGTAACATATGCCCTAAAGATCTTTGAAGGTAATTTGTTGATTGAGCAAGTGTTCGCGTGGAGTGACTCCACTGTCGCGTTATCTTGGATTCGATCTTCTCCACACCGATGGAAAACCTTTGTGGCCAATCGGATTACCCATATTCAAGAACGCATCCCCCCATCTGCTTGGGATCATGTGCGGTCTGCAGACAATTCCGCTGACCCCGCTTCTCGTGGCTTACTACCATCCGACCTATTGTCATGTTCGCTTTGGTGGGCGGGCCCTTGTTGGTTGAAACATTCGATGGAATCATGGCCTCCCTTTATTACAGACCCGCAAACATCTACCGACGTGGAAATCGAAGCTGAGAGTAGAAATCTTACATTACTTATACAGGTTAAGTCCTCCATTGTGACTTCCTTATTTGACCGCTTCTCGTCACTTAGGAAAATTCAAGGCATTGTGGCCTATTGTCTTCGTTTTCCAAATAACGCTCGCACCGGGAAAAAATTATCAGGTGCTTTGACCGAGATAGAGCTATACCGAGCTTTAATGCTCATAACAAAATCCGTTCAAATGGAGGTATTCCAAGAAGATATTGACAGGCTTCGTAACGGTAAACCCTGCTCAAAACCATTGCAAAGGTTGTCTCCTTTCTTAGATCAATATGGTACTCTTCGCGTGGGGGGTCGTTTATCAAATTCGTCGTTGCCCTTCGAGACCAAGCATCCTGCTTTACTGCCTCGCAAACATTGCCTAACAGAACTGCTAATTCGCCAGGTACATCAGCAGAATCTGCACTCTGGTATTAATACTACAATGTACTTGCTCCAACAGAATTTCTGGATTCTCTCTGCTCGTCGAGCCATTAGAAGTTCTTTGTCGAATTGCTATCGTTGTCGGCGTGTATGTCCCATTTCGATTACTCCTCCTATGGGAGATTTGCCTCCTGCCCATGTTAATCAATTGAAACCTTTTAGTTGTGTTGGGGTGGATTTTGGGGGTCCATTTCCTATCTTACTAGCTCGTCGTCGGGGTTCCAAAACCCAAAAGGCATATGTGTGCCTCTTTGTGTGCTTCGCCACAAAGGCGATTCATGTCGAACTTGCGTCTGATCTGTCCAGCGACACTTTTCTTGCTGCACTACGTCGATTTGTTTCTAGACGAGGACGTTGTTCTCACATTTATAGCGATTGCGGCACGAATTTTGTGGGTGCCAATCGTGAGCTCGTTTCACACATGCGCAACGCTGTTGAACAAGAATCCATTGAGTGGCATTTCAACCCTCCTTCAGCCCCACATTTTGGGGGTCTTTTCGAAAGCGGTATTAAGTCAGTTAAAACCCATTTACATCGTGTCATTGGCGACCAGATTCTGACCTACGAGGAGTTGTACACACTCATTGTTCAAATTGAAGCTATGCTAAACTCTAGGCCTCTTAGTAGTTTAAATACGGATCCTAATGACTTGAACGTACTTACTCCTGGCCACTTCCTAACACTCGAGCCGTTAACTACGGTACCTGATAATGACTTGTCACATCTGAAATTGAATCGTTTGACTCGTTGGCAGCTCATCCAACGACTTCAACAAGATTTTTGGAAACGCTGGAATAGTGAGTACCTTCACACCCTTTATCAACGGGGCAAATGGGCGAAGTCCCACAATCTCGATTCTGTCGCCATTGGCTCCTTAGTTCTCATCAAGGACGATATGACGCCTCCCCTCAAATGGAAATTAGGGAGAATTTCACAGTTACATCCTGGCAAAGATAATATTTGTCGCGTAGCCACTGTTCATACTCAAAGTGGCCTGATCAAGCGCCCACTTGTCAAACTTTGCCCGTTGCCACAGCACAGCTAAATGCACACTAATAGATATTGTTTGTACATAGTTTTATAGTTTTAGTTTTTTTAATCTCATGTTTTCATTTTTTTGTTATTGTTACCTATTCGAGTTTAAGTTTCAATGTACATATTATTTCGTTTCTTTACCTAGCCAGGTATTTATTTGCATCAAGCGTTGTGAATTTTCATTAGTACCTATAGAAAATCTCCATTTCATGGTGATTTTGGTGGGCGGTATGTTTCGTACACATTTGTCCACCCTGCATCCTGTTTCCCCCTCTTTCTCTACCTACCCTCAAGCTCCCGTCTTTCTGGCGCCATGGACAATAGTTTAAACATTCCGAGCAAGGACAGCGTTGTTATTTCGAACGTGGTGTAAACAGGGTGGTTTTTTCCGTTAGTGAAATAGATACAGTGATAATGATTATATTCAAGACATTTCGTTCGCTCTGGTTTCGACGAGAGCAGTTCACCATAAATTTATAGTAAGTCCATACCATTTCATTTCCTTTCATTTTTTCCAGTGTGAAACAGCGTATTCGTCCACCTTTAAAAGCGCCACGTATTTTTCATTCTTTCAGTTCCTAGTTAATTTTCAGTTCATTCAAAATACAGTCCACAAGTACAAAACAACTACACATGTTTACTTTCAAAAATGCAATTATGGTTTCCTTTTTTTCAGATTTCGTTTATCATATTGTCAGTTTCTACAGTGTTCCAGTGCAATGTAATATGACCAGTTTTCATACAGGAGGCTAGTCTGGCCTATGGATTTTGGTAAGTACCCAAATATACCCGTTTATGACGCACCATGAGAAATTTACATGTAGCTCTTCACTTAATCGCAACTTCATAAATACCAAGCCTAAAAAGTAGAGCATATTAGAATTTGGAACCGTGTCTATTTTCCGTTATCCAATCTTTTAAAAATAACTATCTTTTAATTTTGATGAACTTTAAAAGTATGTATCTAAAAACAGGTACGTATAAGTCGTTGACCTAATGAGACAAGATTGTTGCCTCATTAACAATTCCATTCGTGGTATCAACGTGTAAACTGAGGGTACAATCAATACTCTAAGAATATTGTATACACACGTTTGTCCGGAGTATATGCAGGAGTGCCTCAAGGTTCTCGTTTAGGACTATTTGCTTATCAAGAGTTCGTATAAAGTAAATTGTAAATGTGTTGAACAAATCTGATAATTGTTTATCAGAAACTCGTAATTGCCGAGGTGAAACATTATAATATAGCTTTATAATTAATGTACAAATATTGTTTGAAAGCGCACGCATTACGATACTGTATGATATAAACATTAATATTGTTTTGTATTATTTTATTGTTTTTCAACTGAACTGCATACTAAATTGTTTACCATTCACGACTTATTTATATAGGTATTTTGTACTCCTGTAAATTACGTAACTTTTAGAAATAAATTGCCTAATCAATTAAATCACTTAATTTTTGACATCGAGAGCTTTTCGCAGGGTTTTCAAAGGCGCTTTAAGTAAGGGATGCTTCATTTGAAGACTCTGAATTAACCAGAAAAATGGGACTTGGGGAAAAGCGAATGTAATGGAAGAAAATAAGGAATAGACATGATAGGACACCTTCTGAGACACGAAGGAATAGTTCGCGATGTACTAGCTGTGTAAATAGAAATAGAAAAATGTGGGGGTAGGCCCAGATTACTCAAATAGTTGGGGGATGTACGAGTATGTTGTTCTGCTCTTGTGTTATAGTGTTAAGCTGCAAAATGCGCCTGCCATTTCTTGTAGGGTCTTACATCAGAGAAGAAAGCAATAGTGAGAAATTAAAATCGACTTCCTTGCAGAAAAACGCTAGAATGAAACATGAAATTCGTGTTTAATATAAGAATAAGTTGTTATCTAGAGCAGACGCTGGCACATAACTCGTTCCAGAGCGTTGCCACAACTTTCTAAAGCCCGAGGCAACTGGAATAGATCAAAAGGGGCTACTTTCATACTGGGTATGCACGTGTAACAACCTTCACTGGAAATTATTGCAATAACAGTCCGTTGTGGGAGTGCTCGAAGAGCGACCTTCAGCTTTTTACTATGTTTTTCTATTCAGTGCTCCGCAAGTCCGCAGACACTTTTATTTTCTATCTGTTCGACTGTCTTGAGTAAGATCTAATAAATATAAATGACTTGGTAATGTTAATAGGAGTGAACTGTAAATGTCAAGCAGACACGGATCTGGACCAAATTAAAGCAGCGCATGCATTAAGGATATAGGACACGGATTGGGTTTTTTGGGTACATACCTACTTGTTTACAATCTGTCAGTGAGATAAAATTATAATGCCCACGGTGATCTATATATATATGACAATGCTTGAGCAGAGGTAATATTTGGCAGTTTCCATATTTTTGCGATGGATCTGAATATTTAAGTAATAATAATAACAGCAAGGTCGGCTGCCCACTTCAATAGGTTTTTTGCTCTTGTATAATAGATGCCCATTGCATAATCTAGCCATTCAGAGCAACGCCGGCCGTTATGAAGAAAATATTTTTTGCTTTTCAATAATTTTGTTACAATATTTCAATTAGATAACGCTTCTTTTTCATGTTTTGTACGTTGATCTGGATACCGAACGTTTAAGCTTGTTTTTAAACTGCTTCGGCTTACTGGATGTCAATACCCCCTCATACATAGGTGTCAGTTGCAAAACGCGACCTTCTCGTACATGATATTTAATTATATATGCGTCTCTAATGTCAATCAATGAAAAAAATTCGGAACAGATAATAAATTGGCTCGAAATATACAGCAACCTAATAACCTTCGTGTTCGTTATCTTTTTCATCAAAAGTGCAACAACCAGTGGCGGCGCCAGCTTTATTTTTCAGGTGGGCGACAACCGGCATAAAAATTTTAAGGGTGGACGATGCACATTATTGATTGAGTAGTAGAAAAAGAAATGAATTTTAATATATAGTCAAGTTAAAAAGCAAACGAAGAGAAAATGGCACCAATAAATAGGTACATATTTGTTATAGTATTTTTTATAAAAGCGTTATTCTTCTGTTATTATGTTCAACAGCAAATGAGTCTATAACTGCTTCCAAATCTAGATTTTTTACAATATTTTTTTCCACATACAAAACGCCTAAATCGGCGAGTCTATCTTGTTCTTAAATAATCTTTAATTCTTTTGAGGCTGCTGAAAGATCTTTCACAACTTGCACTAGAAGATGGTACTGTTAATGTGATGTTACATAATTTATACAGTTCATGAAAAACTAAATTGAACTCGTCCAAAAGAACTGCAAGTTCAGATATTGTTTTTATTTTGGTATTGTGATTTACTTCATATCTGCTTATGGTTTTTGGCAATAATTTTATTTCTGCTTCAATTGAGGCTATATCACAACGATAATTGTTGGCTAATGGAATTAATTGCTCCAGATTTAAAAAAGTAGTGCTAGATGGATTTAAGCTGTTAAATCCTTTAAAAACATTGGCATTTTCGTCAAATCTACGTGATAGTTCCGAAGTAATTCTGTCAATTATAGGAAAATATAATTTAGTTTTAAATTGATTTTTCTAAGTGACGCATTCATTTTCAAGAGAAATGATTTTTTGAATTATTATGGATGATCAAATTTAGCTGGTAGTTTTCTAGATCTTTTAGTGTTCACATCATCTAATTTAATACCATTATCTGTGGCATTTTCAACTGCCCTATTCCATAACTTTTCAAATTCGTCTTCATCTCTATATGACATAATCAATTGCTTCACTGATTCTATTAATGTCATGCTCTTCAAAATGTCGCTATTTAAACCTTGAAGATAATCAGAAACGGTTTTTATTTTTGGTAAGAATTCACAGAAAACATGTAAATTAAATAAAAAGGTAAAATTAATTTTATTTAAGAGTCCGTTTGCCTCAGGAGATCGACTGTTATTTGTTGTCGCATATTGATTGAGTAAAACCAATACTGCAGGTAATGTTCTTTTTAAAGCCAAACAGCTTGATACTTAAGAAGTCCATCTTGTATCACTAAGTTTCTTCAATTCAACAGGTTTATTTTCTGGATCTAATTGTTTCTGTATATCCAAAAAGGTACTGTGTACTGCAGATCCGGAAGTGAACACATACAAGTCTTCAAGGAGAGAGAAAAAAATATTACAGTCTTTTAAATTTTTACAAACATCCACCACAACTAAATTCAAGACATGGTTAAAACAATGAACGTATATTGCCTGTGGGACCTCTTTCTTCAATAATGCTTGTACTCCCCTAATTTTCCCGCTCATCACATTAGCACCATCGTATGTTTGTGCCACACAATAATTTATGTCAATTTCACACTGACTTAAACGCTTTTTAATAAACTGCAAAAGAGACGCGGCGTCTAATTTCTCTGCTGCTTCATAACCCAAAAAACGCTCGTACAATGCACCCTTTAAATAATATCTTATTGTTATCGATAACTGCTCAGTTTTACTTAAATCTTTAGTTTCGTCTGCCATTAAAGCAAAATAACGGGCTTCCTTAACTTCACTACTGATACGTTTTAAAGTTAATTCAGCGATACTGTGTATAAGTTCATTTTGAATTGAATGATGGGTGTAACGAGCGTTTTTTGGCCCCTTTTCTAATTTATCTGACAATATGGGATTATCATGAGACATGAAGTGTAGGAATTCTAAAAAATTCCCTTTATTTTCACTAGTTTTCGATTCATCATGCCCCCTGAAAGCAAGACCTTGAGTAGATAAATAAATTATGCTTCTGATGATAGTTTTAATGTATTCTCGATTTTCTTTAATAAATTTAGAATGGGCAGTAGTTAGTTGTGCAACTACTGACTGTTGTTTCTGGCTACTTTTGTAGGATTGCCACGTGATCATTGCACTTTTGTGCTGATGACTATTGTCATGCTTTTTGAATCCAGAATTTGTTTCTGAAGCTCTTTTCCAGTTTTGGTAACCTTCACTAACAAAACCTCTGGGCCCACCTTGTTTGGAAAAAAATCTGCAAGGGTAACAAAATACAGCATCTTGCATAACGCTATATTCGATCCAAGGATAAATCTTGTAATAATTAGATTTAAAACTACGAAGATCAGAACCATATTTCCTTCTACGAAATCTAGCTAGGACCGGTTGCCTTGGAGGCTCATTTAAAGATTGGGCCAAATCTAAAGTAGGATCCTCATCTAAATCTTTGGCTAACACCCTATCAAAGATAAATTTTATATTTACAAAAATATGGCCGAAATAAGAAGGGTAAAATTCTCACGATTCTGATTCAGCAAAACTAGGAGCATTTTCACCTCTATCATCACTGTCGCTATCGCTAGAAGTGGAAGACTCATCACCATGAAATACCTCATCCTTTTGTAATTTTCTTTTTTTCGAAGTGCCGCCTTCAGTAGCTTCAGCATTACTGTCGCTTTTGTGAGGTTTTACGCTATCAGGTGTTCCTGACTTTTTAATTTGTGGTTGAAAAAAGTCACTTATGGTACGTTTGGTACTCATATTTTAGTCAAATCTAAAAAGTCACTACGCACAACAAATAACAAGAAATAAATGCAGCACCAAGCACGCGTACACAAAATAAGAACAAGTGTCTGGCTGGACGCTCGAAACTCATTTGCAAATATCTGTATCTGGGGTACGGTTGCACGTGCCATTTGACAGGGCGGTGTTTTGTTTTTGTAAAAGGCCACAAAGAAATCTTTGAAACACCGACAGACCGACACTCGATAAGAAGGCGGCAAAAACGTCACCAGATGTACACCATTGCCAAAGTTATTATATTATGATAATCCCATAATACCGCTGTCGCCTGCCGGCCACCAGCCAGTTGCAATAAATTGCCTCCATAAATATGCTATATTGTTCGCCCTATCCCATACCTATCACCATTATTACATGATATGAAGCGAACATTGATATGATTTTTCTTAATTTTTTTTCGTTTAATAGGGTGGGCAGTTGGGTGGGCAAGAATAATTTTAGGTGGGCACTCGCCCACCCGCGCCCACCCCTAGCGCCGCCACTGGCAACAACCAAAACTATTCGGGTATCTAATAGATATTTGTCGTTTAAAAGGTTATCAGGACAATACTAAGGAAGAAATTATATGGCTTCGTGCCTCAGAAGGTGGTCCTACCATCCTGCATCCTATCTCTTATTCTTTACTGTCTTCCATAAATTTCGCTTTTCTCCAACTCTTTCTAATATCTCTCTGCTGCTAACCTCATCTATCCATCTAGCTATCCGTCAAAACCGCTTCCATTTCGTTCAGAGCCCTTCCTAATCCTTCTTTGCTGGATGCTAATACTGCTTATTATCATCCGCGAGTCTGAGCATATTAATCTTTAACCTCACCTTCCAAAACCACGATTATACAAATTTTGAAGACCTGCTTGGTATCAGCATGATTTCCGTAGATTTTGTTAGTTTTATGAATGACTAGCGTTTCAATATGTGCTTTCAGCTCAGCATATGTTGATGGCGTAAATAAGTAATTCAAGGTGATAGGAACCCATTCATTAAAGTTATTGTTTTGCGATATGACGTAAATGATAACAGTGCATGCTCAGTTTATGTATTTCATTTTTCCAAGTTTAAATGGTTCACTTGTTTTGGAAAATAATACTAGTCACAGTAAAATAAGGTAAATCTAATATTGAAATTTAAATGTTGGATGTGCATGGAACATCCTACATTCCCAACGATTTGCGAACAGTTTAAAAACACAGCCCTGTGACCTCTTCGAAAACCAAATCGTCAAAGAACTGTCGACGCTAGCGTTCATTTAATAATTGCATGACTTCTGTTTAATAAGTGAAGTACACACCGTATATAGTTGTTTTCAGTTATTTTGGCTCGTACGTCAATATGACAGTATGGGTCAAATATGTATTGCATTCCAGCAATTCTCAACAAGTAGAATTTATGATTATTTGAAAGAAGGCACCATAGATTAATAAATTGCTGGAAAATGCATGCACTTATCTATGTATGTAATTCCCAAAGTAGTTTAACGATTCAATCAGTATAATAATTACTATATTTTCGGGAGTTTCATTGGAATATAGCATCATCATCATCATAAGGTTCTCAGTCCGAAGACTGGTTGGACGCGTACCTCCATTCTTTTCTATCCTGAGCTAACCTACGCATTTCCCTAAAAGTAGAACATCCTACATCCCTAACTATTTGAGAGCAGTAGTCTAATCTAGGCCTACCCCTACCTCTTTTTATTCCTATCTCTGACTCTAGTATGTCGCGAACTATTCCTTCGTGTCTTAGAAGGTGTCCTACCATCCTATCTCTCCTACTCTTTATTGTCTTCCATACCTTTCGCCTTTCCCCAACTCTTTCTAATACTTCCCTATTGCTAACCTTATCTATCCACGGTATCTTCATCATGCGTCTGTAACACCACAGTTCAAACGCTTCTACTCTTTTTCTATCCGCTTCTCCTATTGTCCAAGTTTCGCACCCGTATAATGCCGTACTCCATACATACGACTTTAAGAGTCTCTTCCTAGTCTCTATATTAACCGTTCTCGAACATAACAGTTGTTTCTTTTTGTTAAACGCAACTCGTCCCTGCGCCATTCTTTGTTTTATATCTTTAGTGCTCCTACCGTCTTGGGTTATTTTACTTCCTAAGTAGCAGAAATCCGCGACCTCCTCTATCTTCTCATTTCCTATTTGTATTTCAATTTTAGTTCTATTTTCACTCCATCTACATACCAAAATTTTAGTTTTCTTTTTATTGATTTTCATGCCGTAGCCCTGTGTCAAAACTGCTTCCATTTCATTCAAAGCCGCTCCTAATTCTTCTTTGCTAGATGCTAACACTGCTATATCATCCGCAAATCTGAGCATGTTAATAGTTTGGCCCTGTACATTGATCCCTGAGGCTGTTCTTTCCTTAACAATATTAATCGCATCTTCGATATATAAGTTGAAAACTAGAGGTGACAATGCACATCCCTGTCTCACTCCCTTCCGGATATCTACTTCCCTTCGTTCCTGCTCGCATTCTATAACTGCCTTTTGCTCTTTGTAGAGATTATGTATTATTCTTCTGTCCCTGTATTTCATCCCTACCTTTCTCAGCACTTCGAACATCTTCCCCCATTTTACGTTGTCGAAGGCTTTTTCTAAATCTACAAATCCTATATATACGCTCTTTCTCTTTTCTATCGATTTTTCTATAATTACTCGTAAAGCTAGAATGGCTTCGCGCGTTCCTCTATTTCGTCTAAATCCGAACTGATCTTCTCCTAATATTTCTTCCGCCTTTTTCTCCATCCTTCTTTGCACAATTCTAGTTAAAATTTTTGACGCATGGGAAGTTAAACTGATAGTTCTAAAATTTTCGCATCTATCCGCACCTTTCCTTTTTGGCAAAGCTACCATGATGTTCAGTTTGTAATCCTCTGGAATCTCGCCTGTCAGGTATATGCGACTAACTAATTTAAATAAACGATCTATTACCTCTTGACCTGCGCACTTTAAGATTTCTGCCTGCAAGCCATCTATACCTGGTGCTTTATTATTCCTTCAACTTTTTAGTGCTAGCTCAAACTCTTCTCTCATTATAGGACTCCCTAGGTTATCCCCTTCTACACTGCTTTCACTTTCTAATATATCTTGCACTTCCTGTCCCGCATATAAGTTTCCTAAATATTCTTTCCACCTATCTGCCTTCTCCCCGCTTTCGATTAGGATATCTCCTGCCTCATTCCTAATGCTTTTGGTACTAGATCCAATTTCTCTAAAATTTCTCCTAATTATTTTATATGCTTCATCAGTCTTTCCTATTTCGAACTTATTTTCCACTTCTTTGCACTTATCATCGATCCATTGCTCTTTCGCTTTCCTACATTTCCGAATAATTTCCCACTTGATCGCCTTATATCTTTGTTTCCCTATTTCATCTAACCTATTTTTATATTTGCGCCTTTCCTCTATTAGACTCACAATATGTTTTGTTATCCAGGGTTTCCTACTTTCATTCTGTTTATGACCCAAAATATCCCTAGCTGAGGAAACTAAACTATTTTTAATGAAATTCCATTCTTCCTCTATGTCCCTAACAATATTTTCGCCCGCGCCCTTTAGTACTTCGTTTGTCTTTTTCTCGAACTTATCGCGCGTATCATCATCTTTTAGTTTCTCTGGGTCAAGATACCTTCTTCCGCTTCGTTTTTTCAAAATCTTAAATTTAAGATTGCCCTTCATAACGACTATATTGTGATCACTATCTATATCTACTCCTGGATAACTTCTACAATCCCTAACTTGATTTCTAAATCTTTGCCTAACAAGAATGTAATCTATTTGATATCTCCCTAGGTCTCTTGGCATCTTCCACGTATAGCGTCTCCTAACATGATGGTGAAATAGAGTGTTCGCGACCGTTAAGTTATGTTTATCGCAGAACTCTATCAGTCTCACTCCCCTATCGTTCCTATTGCCTAATCCAAAGGGACCAACTATTCCGCCCTCTCGCCCTGTGCCTACGACTGCATTGAAATCTCCTATAATTATTAAATTTTCGTGTCCTCTCACAGAATCTAGCACATGTTCAATATCACTATAAACTGCCTCTACGACCTCATCACTGTAGTTAGAAGTGGGCATATATACCTGTATTATTACTGTTTTTACAGGTTTCGAATCTAACCTAACCATAACTACCCTGTCACTTTGCTGTAAGAAATTTTCTACACTCTGCCCTACTTTTTTCCGCATAACAATTCCTACTCCCGAATTTCCTCCTACAGATCCTGTGTGTATTACTCTAAAATCTCCGCTCCAGAAGTCTCCGGCTTCTGGCCATCGCATTTCACTAATACCTACTACGTCTAATGCTAACCTATCCATCTCAATTTTCAAATTCTCTAACTTTCCTACTTGTTTCATGCTTCTAACATTCCACGCTCCGATTCGTGAGATGTTACACTTATCATTTCTGATGACTCCCCCCGAAGCAGTCCCCGCCCGGAGATCCGAATGTGGGACTATTTTACCTCCGGAATATTTTACTCCAGAAAGTGCCATCATCATAAATTCGAAGTACGCTGTACCAGGGATATAATAATGTGGTGGTTTCCCGTTGCCTTCCACATCGCAGTAGTGTGTATCACAGTGCCATACCGACCCTCACGATCTCTGCCACTATGATTACTGAAAGAGCTGCTGCCCCCTTTCAGGGACTTGATTTAGTCTGGCTTCTCAAATAAAAACCCCTCCAATATGGTTAAACCTATGGTTCGGCTCTTTAGATCATTGAAGCGCGCAAGCCATCCCACCCGTCCCAGTATTACTAGAACTGCGTCAAGGTACAAGTCCTTTGGGTAGTGACAATAACTAAAGTGATGCTAAATAAGTGGTCGGTAATACGTAAACAAGTATAATATAAATAAAATACAATAATACATGTTACCTAACTGAAATAATGAACTGAAGAAAGTTGAAAAGAAAATTAATTTGAAACATTTACGAAAGAAAAAATTTATAAAAAAGAATTCTAATTAATTGTCGTAATGACTACATATTAGGATCTTAAAAAAGTTCAAAAAATGTATCGTCTTCATCATTCAAGTTTATTATAAGCGGTTCAACTTCATCAAAGCGCACTTCACGTTCCCAGTCTTCCTCCACAATTTTTTCCGTGTGATTTATACAATTTTTCCAAACATCTGGAGTGACTTGGTCTAAAGCTTTTTGCCACATATCTAAAACTTGTTTGTCTCCAAAACCAACTTCTCCAATATGCAGGTCATAATATTGTTTGCAAATACCCCACACCAACTCTCTTAGGACTTGATGACCATGCTCTTGGAGCATTTCGTCTATAGCGTACCTTGGCTGTTGTTGATTCTCTTTACATAAATTTAGAAGTTCAATTTTCAAAGCCGTTTCCGGAAATGGCACATTTTTAGTTACAAGCCAATCTTTTAATTTTGATTTATTCCAGGATGCATGGGGAACTGGCTCTACTAAGAAGCTATGGTATGGTGCATTATCCATTACCACTAGCGACGGTTCCTCAAGGTTTGGTATTAGTTTTTCTAAAACCCACTTTTTGAACGAATTCTGATCCATTGAATCATGGTAGTCCGCCGATTTTGATTTTGTAGAGAACAGCAGCGATGCATTCGGTACAAAACCATGCCTAGTTCCTGAATGAAGTACAACAAATCGCTTCCCATTTGAAGCATGACCTTTCTTACAGCTTTTAACGCTTTCATCTTGCCATGTGCGCTTACTTCCTCCTTTAGCAAAAATCCATGTTTCGTCGAGAAACACAAATTGTCTGGAATGTTCGCTTTTCATATTTTGTATGTATTCTCGTAAAAACGCAATGCGCTTGCTTGCAATGTGAGGTTGCTCACAAAGAAAACGGCGATTATTCTCCGTTTTGAAACAAAACCCCACGTTCTTTAAAATACGCCACATACTCGTATTAGATACATCTACGACGCCCCTTTGCTTTGCTAATTCATTCAGCGTTTGAATTGTAATGTGTTTCTTGTCTTCTCTCATCATATAAAACGTGTTGCGAATTTCGCATTTTATTTCTTCACTTACATCGTCACTATTAAACTTTCGCCTGTTATGCGATTTTCCGGGGGTAGTAAGAGGATCACCAGATGTAGATTCTGCTTTGATACGACCTATGGTTCTTAAACTTATTTTCAACGCGGCAGAAACTCTCTCGTTCACAGAAGAAAATGGAATCAAAGGTCCTTTATTTTCTGCTTCTGCCTTAAAATACTCCATAAGATCTAGTACAAATTGCCTGCACTGTTTTGTTATAGTACACCCAGGCATTTTAGTTTAGTATTTCAATACCAAAATTGTTAGAAATAAATATTGGAAATTACTAATTTGACAGTTAATGAAATAAACTTGACGTTACAACTTATGAAATGCCAAAAAACATTTTTGTGCGTTCTGTTTCCAAGGAATTAAGATTGCACGTGAGTTAGCTGCCAAAGTAATAAAATTTATACATATTTTGATTGATACGTATGGCGTTTATTGCATCAACATACGTTCAATACAAAAACCATTGTGATTTGAACGAAAACATCATAAACATGAGGCGTTGCTTAGTGCATACACACGCCAAGATAGCTGAAATGAACTTTATAAGTTCAGCTATTGTTATGTAAATAGGACAATTTTAATTAGCAACCCATTAATCGTCCATGTGAAATTGAAATATAATTTATCAAGCTGAAATTAAAAGTTAGTTAATAAACGAATTGCAATTCGACAGTTGATTAGACAGGGTATCTAATCTTTATAATTCTTCACTTCAGAAATAACACTGACAGAAACAGTTTCAAAATATGAACGAATTAAAGAGCATGTGGTCGTAATAGCGTGTGACGTCATAATACAGTAGAGACAGCCTCCTTGATTGTTTCACCACCCCCAAGTATTACTCTGGTTTGTTTGAAATTTGAATTATGTAATTTGCAAATTCATTCATTCATTTATTCGATTCGCATTAATTGTCGATTAAAACTTAATAACTTTATACTCCACACAATTTTCTGTTAAATAGATTGAAATCTGTTCTAGGCTAAGTGAGGAAAATCGATTTATTAAAAGGAGAGAAGGCGTGGAGTATGGGTTAGATAAAAAACTGTATGGCGGTGTTAGCAAGTTAATTTTTGAAGATAAAAATTGGAAATTTGAAAACTTCAAATTGTGGCTTTGCCAGGCGAGAGCCTTATTGTATAAAAAGATGACAAACTTTACTATATAGGAGGTATTGTTTTTACAGCGGGAATAAATAAAAAGCTAACTCCGTTCAAGATAAAGTTAATAACCAATAAATTATCAATAAACTTACCTACTACACGTTACATGCTAATTAATTCCTACACCTTGCCATCAAGAAACTTTTACAGCTACGTATTGCATTTCATGCTTATCTGAAGATTAGAAATACAACAATTGTATAAAGTTTAAGTTTTATTTACACGGTGCCTTTAATACAGTGACAAACGTGTATAAATCACTCAAAATTGAAAAGACCCTCTATTTCATTTTTAATTTATTTGATCTATAGCATCAAATATGCTTTGATGTTGTTTAGAGAGTCACCCGGTATAGTTTTGCGTTTTCCCGTTATTATATGGTGAATGGCAAAAATGTGGGTCAACATTCAAAACGTCGATTTTGTATCTGAAACTAATTTTGTCTATTTTATCACTAATTTTAAAATTCAGCTTCTTCTGCGGGTTGCTCAAGATGAGACTACCTCATTTTCGGTTAATTAAAGCTGAAGTCCTTTCCAAACAAGTTTTATGGTAAAAATTCGCAAGCCACATAATTTCCAATTTATATTCCTTTATTTTTGCGTCGAGTTAATTGAGTAAACACAGCAGAAAAAATAGCTGCTGCAAAATTATTGTACCTAATTCATTTTGGGTGGTATTGGACCGTTCGAACAACTACTCCTCGGGCAAATACCCCGCCAGGCATTGAATTGTAGGACTAAATCCAGATTTTGTGTACTGTGTTTCAGACTCCAATTTGGCACTAACATGAGGTCGTTGGAAGTGGCGACTCCATGGCAAGAAGAAGAGGAAGATGTTGAGGTTGAAGACATGGAACTTAGGAAATTGAATGGTAGAGATGATCTCACAGAATCAAGTAGCGACGAAGCGACGTGCAGAAAAATAGCTAGGCGGAAAAACGGAGGTAAACACTTGTCCTATTCTCTTGAAAGACATAAAGGTCTAAATTATAATACCACTTTTCTTTAGGTAGTACTTCCAGCGGCGGGGGTTCCAGCGGAAATCCTGCCAGACGGAGAAAAACATGCATAAGTGCGAGAGAGAGAAATTTAAGAAGACTGGAAAGTAACGAAAGAGAAAGAATGAGAATGCACTCGTTAAACGATGCGTTCGAAGTAAGTCTTTAAAGAAATGAGAACCCGCAACATTTTTAACAAAAAAAATCGTTTAATTTCCAGCAACTTAGAGAAGTTATACCTCACATAAAAATGGAACGAAAGTTGTCGAAAATAGAAACATTAACATTAGCGAAAAATTATATAATGGCACTAACAAATGTTATATGCGAGATGAGGGGAGAAGAAAAACATTACACGTAAGTTTTCCAGTATTCTGGCTTTATTTGGTTAAATTCATCTATAAAGTGCTGCCACCTATCGCCCAAAAGTGTGGTTAGGATTATGCAAAATATAGTCACAATCTATTATGGACTGGTTCATATCACAGCTGCAAACTTAAATCTATTGGACTGTACTTTGTTCTAACATATATGTACCTATATTTATAACCCATACGTTCTTCCCTCCAAACTACAAATATTTAGTTCCGAGTTCCCTCATATATAACCAAGTTCCCTCCGATTATGGAGGGAACAACGTTTTGCGTTAAAAATCATTTTAAACGATTGTCCAACCTTCCTCCTAGCAATTGAAGGAAAATTGCCTGGAGGGTACTTTGTATATCTTTGTCTTGAAAATGGGTGGTTTAGTTCAACTTTCTACCGGCGGCGCTGCAATCGTGTTTGTAGATTACAAATTTCGTTCTATGTTCCCTCCACTTTGTTTTAAAAGATTGTAATTTAAATAGTCGATCTAGTTCCCTCTGAAATTTGACAAAACCGTTTTATTTTACTTGTCTCTGGCAGTGTAGGATTTATGTTCTATGAGTATTAGTACTCTGATGCAACATGCAAATTAAAGTGATCGGATACTTATTAGATGCGAGTGTTGACACGTAGTGGAAGTTATTCAGCTTCAGATTCGAGATTCGAAATTTTACATAAGTAGCGAATGGAAATTCTGGAAACACGTTACTATTGATCAAAAACTTAATAAGTCTCTAAATATTCCTCTAACTAGCGGCTAAAGGGGTGAATTCAACTCCCTTAAATCAGGAAATGTTTTGAAATATCGCGATAACCGTGTATAACTCTGAGACTACAAAAATCGTATGAAGGACAGAATATAAAACCCGAATGTCAAGTGACAAGGGGATGAATTATCAATCCCCAATATTAAAAAAAGCGTAAATGCCGAAAAGTAACTTGTATCACTGAGATTTTGTAGAAGAATCGTAGTAAATAAAACTAATTTGAGAAAAAAATATGAACCCCAGATTCAGGGGATAAGGAGTTGAATCCAACCCTTGAAATCCAGGAAGAATTCGTAAATGCCAAACCGAAACTTGTATCACTTAGAGTGTTTGCACAAAAATTACAGTAAACAAGACTAACTTGGGAAAAAATATGAACCTGAGATTCAGGGAATAAGGGGTTGTTGAATCCAACCCTTGAAATTCGGGATGAATTCGTAAATGCCAAACAGAAACTTGTATCACTTTGAGATTTTGTACAAAAATCGCAATAAATAAGACTAACTTGGGAAAAAGTATGAACTCTTGATTCAGGGGTTAAGGGGTTGAATCCAAACCTTGAAATTCATTAAGAATTCTTAAATAAGACTAACTTGGTAAGAAAATATGAACCCGTTATTCAAGTGATAATCGGTTTAATCTAGTGTTGTTAGACATTTAAATATGTGTCCATGTCAATGTCCGGACATGGACATTTATGGACATGACACATTCAAAAATGTCCTTACATTTCTGAAAGTGTCCAATATTAGGTACCAACAAAACAAGCAGTAACAACTAACCAATTAAAAATAGCACGCAGTTTGCAATTTTTCCAAAAAAAACTTACTTGAACCATCCTACTAGAATAGTGAAACAAAAATATGCGGACAGTATTCAGAAGAGACGAAAAATTTGTTAGTGAATAGTGCTCATTCTATGGCGGCAGTGGCAGACATTACATAATTTAAAAAAATTGCTTTTGGAACTTTGAAAAATCTTCAGAAAGATTACAAAATTAACAGACTAACATTATAACTCATCATAAGGTTCTCAGTCCGAAGACTGGTTGGACGCGTACCTCCATTCTTTTCTATTCTGAGCTAACCTACGCATTTCCCTAAAAGTAGAACATCCTACATCCCTAACTATTTGAGAGCAGTAGTCTAATCTAGGCCTACCCCTACCTCTTTTTATTCCTATCTCTGACTCTAGTATGTCGCGAACTATTCCTTCGTGTCTTAGAAGGTGTCCTACCATCCTATCTCTCCTACTCTTTATTGTTTTCCATACCTTTCGCCTTTCCCCAACTCTTTCTAATACTCCCCTATTGCTAACCTTATCTATCCACGGTATCTTCATCATGCGTCTGTAACACCACAGTTCAAACGCTTCTACTCTTTTTCTATCCGCTTCTCCTATTGTCCAAGTTTCGCACCCGTATAATGCCGTACTCCATACATACGACTTTAAGAGTCTCTTCCTAGTCTCTATATTAACCGTTCTCGAACATAACAGTTGTTTCTTTTTGTTAAACGCAACTCGTCCCTGCGCCATTCTTTGTTTTATATCTTTAGTGCTCCTACCGTCTTGGGTTATTTTACTTCCTAAGTAGCAGAAATCCGCGACCTCCTCTATCTTCTCATTTCCTATTTGTATTTCAATTTTAGTTCTATTTTCACTCCATCTACATACCAAAATTTTAGTTTTCTTTTTATTGATTTTCATGCCGTAACCCTGTGTCAAAACTGCTTCCATTTCATTCAAAGCCGCTCCTAATTCTTCTTTGCTAGATGCTAACACTGCTATATCATCCGCAAATCTGAGCATGTTAATAGTTTGGCCCTGTACATTGATCCCTGAGGCTGTTCTTTCCTTAACAATATTAATCGCATCTTCGATATATAAGTTGAAAACTAGAGGTGACAATGCACATCCCTGTCTCACTCCCTTCCGGATATCTACTTCCCTTCGTTCCTGCTCACATTCTATAACTGCCTTTTGCTCTTTGTAGAGATTATGTATTATTCTTCTGTCCCTGTATTTCATCCCTACCTTTCTCAGCACTTCGAACATCTTCCCCCATTTTACGTTGTCGAAGGCTTTTTCTAAATCTACAAATCCTATATATACGCTCTTTCTCTTTTCTATCGTTTTTTCTATAATTACTCGTAAAGCTAGAATGGCCTCGCGCGTTCCTCTATTTCGTCTAAATCCGAACTGATCTTCTCCTAATATTTCTTCCGCCTTTTTCTCCATCCTTCTTTGCACAATTCTAGTTAAAATTTTTGACGCATGGGAAGTTAAACTGATAGTTCTAAAATTTTCGCACCTATCCGCGCCTTTCCTTTTTGGCAAAGCTACCATGATGTTCAGTTTGTAATCCTCTGGAATCTCGCCTGTCAGGTATATGCGACTAACTAATTTAAATAAACGATCTATTACCTCTTGACCTGCGCACTTTAAGATTTCTGCCTGCAAGCCATCTATACCTGGTGCTTTATTATTCCTTAAACTTTTTAGTGCTAGCTCAAACTCTTCTCTCATTATAGGACTCCCTAGGTTATCCCCTTCTACACTGCTTTCACTTTCTAATATATCTTGCACTTCCTGTCCCGCATATAAGTTTCCTAAATATTCTTTCCACCTATCTGCCTTCTCCCCGCTTTCGATTAGGATATCTCCTGCCTCATTCCTAATGCTTTTGGTACTAGATCCAATTTCTCTAAAATTTCTCCTAATTATTTTATATGCTTCATCAGTCTTTCCTATTTCGAACTTATTTTCCACTTCTTTGCACTTATCATCGATCCATTGCTCTTTCGCTTTCCTACATTTCCGAATAATTTCCCACTTGATCGCCTTATATCTTTGTTTCCCTATTTCATCTAACCTATTTTTATATTTGCGCCTTTCCTCTATTAGACTCACAATATGTTTTGTTATCCAGGGTTTCCTACTTTCATTCTGTTTATGACCCAAAATATCCCTAGCTGAGGAAACTAAACTATTTTTAATGCAATTCCATTCTTCCTCTATGTCCCTAACAATATTTTCGCCCGCGCCCTTTAGTACTTCATTTGTCTTTTTCTCGAACTTATCGCGCGTATCATCATCTTTTAGTTTCTCTGGGTCAAGATACCTTCTTCCGCTTCGTTTTTTCAAAATCTTAAATTTAAGATTGGCCTTCATAACGACTATATTGTGATCACTATCTATATCTGCTCCTGGATAACTTCTACAATCCCTAACTTGATTTCTAAATCTTTGCCTAACAAGAATGTAATCTATTTGATATCTCCCTAGGTCTCCTGGCATCTTCCACGTGTAGCGTCTCCTAACATGATGGTGAAATAGAGTGTTCGCGACCGTTAAGTTATGTTTATCGCAGAACTCTATCAGTCTCACTCCCCTATCGTTCCTATTGCCTAATCCAAAGGGACCAACTATTCCGCCCTCTCGCCCTGTGCCTACGACTGCATTGAAATCTCCTATAATTATTAAATTTTCGTGTCCTCTCACAAAATCTAGCACATGTTCAATATCACTATAAACTGCCTCTACGACCTCATCACTGTAGTTAGAAGTGGGCATATATACCTGTATTATTACTGTTTTTACAGGTTTCGAATCTAACCTAACCATAACTACCCTGTCACTTTGCTGTAAGAAATTTTCTACACTCTGCCCTACTTTTTTCCGCATAACAATTCCTACTCCCGAATTTCCTCCTACAGATCCTGTGTGTATTACTCTAAAATCTCCGCTCCAGAAGTCTCCGGCTTCTGGCCATCGCACTTCACTAATACCTACTACGTCTAATGCTAACCTATCCATCTCGATTTTCAAATTCTCTAACTTTCCTACTTGTTTCATGTTTCTAACATTCCACGCTCCGACTCGTGAGATGTTACACTTATCATTTCTGATGACTCCCCCCGAAGCAGTCCCCGCCCGGAGATCCGAATGTGGGACTATTTTACCTCCGGAATATTTTACTCCAGAAAGTGCCATCATCATAAATTCGAAGTACGCTGTACCAGGGATATAATAATGTGGTGGTTTCCCGTTGCCTTCCACATCGCAGTAGTGTGTATCACAGTGCCATACCGACCCTCACGATCTCTGCCACTATGATTACTGAAAGAGCTGCTGCCCCCTTTCAGGGACTTGATTTTATAAATGTCCAGTAAATGTCCGGACAGTTCTCGGACACATTGGATGGACATGTCACAAAAAATAAATGTCCGGACATTTCACAACACTAGTTTAATCTAACCCTTGAAATTCGGGAAGAATTCGTAAATGTCAAACAGAAACTTGTACCACTTTGAGATTTTGTACAAAAATCCCAGTATACAGGGTGTCCCACGCCAGCGTATTTCCTCCATAGCCCGACAGGAGTTGTAGATATCGAAAAATGATTCGAATGAAAAATGCAGCTAATCAACATCCTCACATTTTAAAATTACTTTCAAGTATACAGGATGTTCCATTTCTTCTGTACAGCACCTAACTTTGTTTTTTTAAATGGAGCACCTTGTATCTGACTACATTTTGGGATTGTTTGTTGAGTTCAAGGGTCAATTTCTTCTTAAGGCTTTCGTGGCCGTTGTCCATGGGATAATGGTTTCCGGGCTGGTTGCCACGTCGTCGTTGGTAATCTGTAACACTAAAATTAAAATTAACATTAATACTTGACGTTTCGACTCGCATATCGGAGACTTCTTCAGAAGCTACTCCTACTCTGAAACTTTCAAGTAACCGGTAGATCTATTCCTCCATCTCTATTGAAATTGGGTCTCTTGAAGATCTCTATAGCCTCCCTGATCCGTCTGGGCCAGAAATTGGGAATCCTTGCTAGCGCCTTAGCATCCTCGAATCGAATCTCGTGTCCTGGCAAAGAAGAGTGTTCCGCAACTGCTGACTTGTCTGTCCGTTGGTTCCTGAAGTCCCTCCTGTGCTCGTGTAGCCTCGTGCTGATTTGTCTCTTCGTTTCTCCGATGTATTCCTTACCGCAGATACATAGGATGCTGGATACTCCTGGTCCTTGATGCTCCTTCTGCTCTCTTATTGTCCTAGGGAAACTTGCAGCAATCTTTCCAGGCGGATTGTACACTACGTTGATCTTGTGTCTGTTGAGAAGGCGTCCGATTTTGTCCGTGTATCCATCTATGTAAGAAAGGTAGGCCGCCGCAATGTAGGCCTCTCGCCGTTGGTCACTCTTCCCGATAGCACACTCTATGACTCTATGGCTCGTAGAGAATATCCATTCCTCCTTAGGGCTGTCTTCAGATGCGCTAGTTCTTCCTCCAAGTGTTGGCGAGCACTGTGCACCAAGGTGTTAATGATTTCCTGCTTCTGTGCCGGGTGATGATGGGAAGCGGCATTTAAATAGCGATCCGTGTGCGTCAGCTTCCTGTATACTCTGTGTCCCACGCTTCCATCAGTCTTGCAGTTGACGAGGCGTCCAGGAATGGGAGGGCGCCGTCTTTCTCCATTTCCATCGTGAACTGTATGTTGGGGTGCAGTCCGTTCAGATGGTCCTTGAAATTTCTGGGGGCGTCCGATCCATGGGACCATACGATGAAGGTATCATCCACATACCTGAACCAACACTTCGGCTTGAGAGTCGCTGTGTCCAGAGCCGTGATCTCGAAGCTTTCCATGTAGATGTTGGCTAATGCTGGTGATAGAAGTGATCCCATGGCTGCTCCATCGGCCTGTTCATAGAACCCCGTCGAAGGCGAAGAACGTAGATTTCGTGCAGAGTCGAGCCAAGTCCAAGAGGTCTTCCATTCCTCGTTGCCTCAGTCTGGAATGGGTCTCCTCCAAAGCGTCCTCAATGGGTACCTTCGTGAAGAGCGAAGTGACATCGAAGCTCACCAAAATGTCTCCTGGGTCTAGTTGTATCCCTCGTATCTTCTCGATGAAATGTCCAGAGTTC
This sequence comes from Xestobium rufovillosum, assembly GCA_963966045.1. Classification (NCBI taxonomy): domain Eukaryota; kingdom Metazoa; phylum Arthropoda; class Insecta; order Coleoptera; family Ptinidae; genus Xestobium; species Xestobium rufovillosum. The sequence goes on from OZ014503.1 coordinate 24,787,659, forward strand.
TTGATGTGGTGCTCCGTCTCCCCTACTAGACTCCGAAAAACTCCTGGGATGTACTTGGCTAGAGGGTGAGTCGCTGATCCTCTGGCATTCACAATAGGGCGAAGAGGGTTCCCGGCCTTGTGAATCTTCGGCAGACAGTAAAGCTGAGGCACTCTAGAGTCCGAATGCACTAGATGTTTGTGGATTTCTTCTGGTATAGACGATGTCCTGATGGCGGCGTTCACAGACTGTTCCACTTTCTTCACAGGATTGGATTTGATCCCCCAGTAAATAGGGTCCGCTAGAAGAGCCTTCACTTTATCCTTGTACTCCGTGATATCCATGATTACAGTGGCAGTGCCCTTGTCAGCTGGGAGTGTCATCAAATCCTTGTTTTCCCTCAGTTCCTGAATGACTGCTCGTTCCGTCTGGGTCACTTTGTTAATCATACATTGGGGTCTATGTCTTACGGATCCGGCGTTACTTAATGTTAAAAATCGTATTTTTTAGTGTTTTTTAATACGATATGGCAACAGCGCTGGAGGGAAGCACGAGTAATTATTAATGATAAAATATATCAGTTCGGAGGGAACTAAGAATGAATAATATCTTGGAAATATATAGACATTTTTTTGGTCCAATTCTTTACCCCTCTCTTGAGCGACGTATAAAGACTACTCCCCCAAATATGTATTTATATATAGTTTAAATTACGTGGTTTGTTTTCTTTTTCAGATTCCAAGATATAGAAGAAGATAGCACACTAGAATTAGATGCGACAGACGAGACCATCGGGGAACAGAATAACAATTCCATGTTCCAGCAGAATTTAGAAATACCTCAAGAGACCTCTTTGATAAATTCTCGTTAGGGTAAATTAGTTGTTAGAAAAATGACTGCATCTGTTTATAAGAAAAAATGACCAAGGTAAAAAAATAGATAATTTAACAGGCAGTGGTGAGCAAAAAATTGCAACTTTTGTGGCATAACGCTGATTCCGTCCATCCTTGATCAATGCAACTTCCGTTATTTTCTTGCCTGGCCATCTGAACCTCGTGATCTTTGACCGTAATCGATCTTTTCAGTATCCTGGAACATTTTTTTAGCTTGTCCAGTGTATTTTATAGGGAAATTCCACTGTACATCAATATTTTTTTGCTCACCAGTGTGTCCCACGAAGAGGTCCAAATATTCAATAAATTTCTTGTCAATTCGTTAGTTTAAAGTTTCTTGGGTCAATTATTTGTAGAATATACGGAGTTTCTTGAATATTTGGATAGCGGTGTCCTTCCAAACTTCGACTTGCAGAAGCAGACGTGTGCATATCTCTTAACCAGCTTTAAGAAGGCTGTATCTGAATTTTAGTTAAGCAAATGTGATTTTTATTGTGCTTCCGTGTGTGTGTTCGTGAATTTCAATTTTTCTTAGGGTAAACGAATGTAAATATGTGTAAAAAAAAAAGAAAGCGCTACTTAAATAAAATTTTATTTTTTAAAAATATATATACACAAGAAAGTATAAATTATTTCTTAATATATTAAGTAATTGACATAAGTGACATTACATTTACCTGTAATATAAGTTAGTTTGTAGAGTAGTGCTTAGAAATATTAAAATATGTGTGTGGTGTACAGTTCAGCTGCTACGGAACTGTGCACGTAACGAGTTACCCAGAGGGCAAGCTTCCTCGAGAAATACTCTAAAATTATGCTCAAAACATGATTTTAGTTCTTTTTAAGTTCATAGCATGCAAATTATTTACTAAATGATTTTACAAAAGTAACTGATTTGTATTCTGTTGATTTGAAAAAGACAAATTCAGGAGTCAAGTTCCAAATGTATATGTGATATATAGCAGAAGTTGCACAAGTTATTTCACGGTCCATGTAAAAATCGAGGTTTTTAACCAAGCTGTGGAACACCTTGTATACCGAAATATAATGTCTATTTTATTATACGATGTAGTATGTGTATTTTCTTGACTATTATACAAAAACATGTAAACTATTTTAAGAGTAAATATATATGAAAAAGAAACTGTATTATTACAAATAAAATGTCTGGTATGATTTGGTTTTTCTAAAACTCCAATTCTTTCCTAGCATTATCTAACTGTTCACGTCTTTGAACAGAAGACTCATCCTGTTCGCGTCCTTCAATTCAAATAAGATTATAACTTCTACCATTGTTTAAAGATGTTATAGTTAGTCAGTGATATGCTCTTATTGGGAAACCGATTTAACGGACTCGCTAGATGGCAGCAGACGCGCTATTTTCTATTTATTTAAAAGTTAATGTAGTACGGATACGCACCTTTTACAGTGTTCAAATTGAAAATGTTGTTTCTATTCATTGTAGATGGCACAACAGTCGGTCGCGGGCTCCACAATAAATTCTTTATGTTACTTGCAAAGGACAATACAGTAAAAGCTTCGAGTAGGAAGAAATTCCATTCAAAATTAATCCGCAGAAAAAGACTGGGCACGTCCAATTTATATTTTAGTTTTAGTTAGTACCTTTGGTATAATCGTATAAATGACTATACCGTTTCTTGATTAGCTGCAGTAAAAAATAGGTGGATTTCTGAATTTAATTAAATCTTTCATTAACAAGATAGTGCAAAATACTTAAATTAATTTTGAGAATGGTTCTATCGTAGCAACGAAGCCGGTGTCAGACTTAAGTCTGTGTTACTTTTTTGAACAACCAGGCCTTAATGTTTTATACTCTCCATTAGTATGGAAAATGGCGACCGCGCCAGACCCTAGTGAACTGTGCAAAGAAAAAGTTGATACTGAGGTGTTTAATTGCAATTATAAATATTGCAAACGTGAAATCGTGAAAAATAAAGTTACTTGCATAAAGTGCAACGAAGTATATCACCCAGGATGTGTTCCAAGGTCCAAATGCAGTCAAAACAACAATCTGCCATGTGTCCAAGAAGGTGAAAACCAGGCTGTTGATAACCTCCATAACGAAATCAAGTTGTTACGACGAATAATACACGAAATGGAAGGTAAAAATCAAGCCCTAGAATTAAATGTGAAACTCCAAGCAGAGAAAATTCTTAATCTGGAGGCAAATTTACTTGCTACAACTGCAAAAGATGCGTCTCCTAAAAGTAAACAAATAGGTCAACGTTTCCAATGTCAAACTCAAACGTCATTAGTGCCAGTGATGCCAACCACTACAGGTGAAATGCAACTCACGATACCAACCGCAGGAATAGTTCAAACGAATGAGGAGTATAAACAAACTACTTCTGAGAAAACCAATCCAATCTTTTAAATTTTAAATTACTCGAAGATTTTACAGTCCAATACAAAAGAAAACCAAAAGCAGACTACTGCAGCCAAGGGAAATTCCCTAAAAATAACAAAACAAATGGTATCAACAGCAGTGGAACAGCAGCACCAAAAAAATAAGATGTCAGAAATAATCAATTTAGACAATTCTGGAGAAGGTGATGGCCACAATATGGTAAGAAGGAGAAGGACCAAACGGAAACCACAGATAGGAGCAGGAGAAACAACTAGCAACAACTTTGAAGGAAGATTTAAAAAACCCGAGGAAGGAAAAATTTGGCTGTTTCTTTCAAGAGTCAAAGATCAAGTTGAAGAAAACGCAGTTATCAATCACATCCAAGAAAAAACAGGGGCTAATTCTCCAACAATTTCTGTAAAAGAGCTACAAACCAGAAATACTTCACCGAACAACAAGTGCTTCCTTGTAGGTTTGGAGAAGCAATATAAGGACATTGTGTACGACCCCAGTTTCTGGCCTAAAGGTGTGGGGTACACTAGATTTGACTTTAGAATCGGACAGCATTTTTTAGACAACTCGAAACCCAGGCAAATCTGGAGCCAACAGGTTGGCCCTCAAGCACAGACTTTAAAGTAAGTACGTCAAAATATCTAAAATTAATTAACATCAACATCCAAAGTATAACAAATAAACTGGAGGTACTTCAAATTCTGGTGGACGATGAACAGGCACACATGGTGTGCATAATGGAACACTGGTTGAACGATAAAAATTACAACCTGTACAATTTAAGAGGTTTTGCCAATATTGCTCACTACAATAGGGTAAGCAATAATCATGGAGGAGTGTGTATATTTGCTAGATCAGACATCGAAGCAGTGGAATTGCCAGTGGTCAGAGAGATGTCTACAGAATTGCATTGCGAAATCATTGGTATTTTCCTACCCAAAGAAAACACTATAATAGTGTGCTCATATAGGATTCCAAATGGAGACTTTGGTAAATACTTGGATACAATAGAATTGGTACTAAGTTACATAAATGAACATTTTCACATAAATACACAAATTATACTGTGTGGTGATTTCAACATCGACTTCTTGAAGGAAAGCACGAGTAGAGAGGAACTGGTTAAATTATTGTACAGTTACGATCTAAGACAAGCATTTTTAGAACCCACCCGAGGAAGTGCATGTTTAGATAATATATTTATCAATAATAATTGTTATGAAGAAGCCAGAACTATATGGGCAGGAATCAGCGATCATCACGCTCTAGCTATAAAAATTGAAATTAATAATCAGTGCACACCTATCACAAATGAGAGAAGGCGCAGTTTCACAAAAAGAGCGATTGAGAAATTTCTCGAATTATTAGAAGTAGACTTATCAGAGTATAGAATTGTGGAAAACCCGAACTTAGCGTTTGAAAACTTCCTGTTCTTATTTGTTAAAGACTTCCACACTGCATTCCCATTAAAAGATGTGGCAAAAGATAAAACTCGTTCAACCTCAAAGTATCTGAAAAACATAAGAGAAACCTTAAGTTTACTGACAAGAATGCTAGCAGACAACTATTCGCAAGTTTTAAGAGATTATGTAGTAAAATATAAGCAAATGTATTATCATGAAGCAAAAATTGAAAAACAGACTTACAATCTCACAAGAATACAGAACGCCAGCAACCAACAAAAAGAAATTTGGAAGATCATAAATGAGGAAACAGGAAGGAAAAAGCACAACAGTAATAAGACTACACTATCATCTGAACAGTTTAAGGAATATTTTGAAACGATTGACCGGTTACCTACGTCATCATCACAAAACACAGTGGAAGGGATGGAGAAAATTGTTACCAATGGCTGCTCGATGTTCTTCTGGCCAACAACGGCACCAGAAGTTCAAGGTATAATAATGAATCTCAAGAGCACCTTAACGAAAGACATTTACGATTTAAACACTAAAGTGATTAAAGCAAGTGCTGCAATTATATCGGAACCCCTAACAGAAATCTTCAACAATTGCATACATAAAGGTATATTCCCTACAAAGCTTAAAATGGCGAGAGTAGTACCAATTTACAAGAAATATGATCAAAATGACTGTAGCAATTACAGACCAATCTCAGTTTTACCAGTTTTTTCTAAAATATTCGAGAATATCATTAATAAGAGAATTATAGATTTTTTTAATAAACATAATTACTTTTGTGAGGAGCAGTTTGGATACAGACCAAAATCAAGTACAGAAGATGCCATGATGTCGTTATTGTCCTATATTGGCAATACCATAAACGAAAATATGATATGTACAACACAACTATGCGACCTAAGCAAGGCTTTTGATTCGATAACACATACTAAACTGCTACAAAAACTTGAACATTATGGTTTTCATGGTTCAGCGCAACAACTTATAAGATCATACTTGGAAGATCGCAAACAAATAGTCGATTATAACAACAATTTAAGCACATCAATGAATGTATCAAGGGGTATACCGCAAGGTTCGATATTAGGCCCAACGATGTTTATAATCTATGTCAACGATTTTTCCAAAAACCAAAACTGTCATACTGTTATGTATGCCGATGACACTACAATATCAGATAGTGATATCGACAAAAATGTTCTACGGGTCAAGTCAACGGAAAATCTCAAAAAAGCTGAAATGTGGTTCACATCAAATGATTTAAATCTCAACAAAGAAAAAACAATAACTTTGACATTCAAAACAGACAGATGGGAGGAAGCTCAGGAACATGCTCTGTTCCTGGGTATTCACTTGGATCAGAGACTGTCTTGGAAGTACCACATACAGCAACTTAGCAAAAAACTTGCAAAAATAACTTTTGCAGTTAAAAAGATCAAACAGACAAGTGGTAAAGAGGCAGCACTAACTGCGTATCATTCTCTCTTCCATTCTACAATGTCTTATGGTATAGCCGCATGGGGAATCTCCAGTCACCTTGACCTCATACTAAAGGAACAGAAGAAAGCAATTCGGAGCCTGGAGGGAGCCTCATCTAGAGAGACTTGCAGACCTCTGTTTGTAAAGTACGGAATTCTAACAACTCCATCGATGTATATATTCAAAATCTTGCAGAAAACTCATAAAGAGGCTGGCACCGCTAAGAAAGTAAATGACATGCATACTTATTCGACTCGAAGGGGTGAGGACATCCATGTACCACGAGCTCGAATAAAAACAACAGAGTTTATCTTCAGAGGTTTCGAACTGTACAACAAATGTCCAACAGAATGGAAAAATCAAAACTTCACCCAACATTTAAAGTCATATCTAGTGAATACACCATTATACAAGTGTGATGAATTTTTGAACCTTTGATGTATACCACTATAATTATATTTTCTTTTCTTGACTTGTATCTGTACAGATGTTAATAAATGCTTATTCTATTCTATTCTATTCTATTCTATTCTTGCTGTATAGGTATCTACGAAATAATCGTACATTTTGAGTTTTTAACTTAATTTTGGTTTAAAAAAGTGTTAGTTATATCGTTCTCAATCCGACGCATGATGAAGATACTGTTGATAGACAAGGTTAGCAAATGGGAGGAAGTAAAAATAGTTAGAAAAAAGAAAGATATGTGGAAGACGATAATTAGTTAGTTCGCAACCTACTAGTGGCAGAGATAGGGATAAAATATAAAAATAGGTAAAGGTCTGCCCAGATTAGAGAATTAGACTACTGTTCGCAAATAGGATGTTCTACGTTTGGGGAAATACGTCCAATCAATCTTCGGACTAAGAATTTTGTGATGAGAAACACAACACGAAACTCTCTCAAACTTCTACTCTCGCCAAAATCTTCACAAAATGCGTTAAAAGCCCTAACCGCGACAAATGTGAAACTCCGTTGAAATAAGGCAGAGGAATGGTGTGGCATGGTCAAGTGATTCAGATAACGCAGAGCCAGACCATGAACATTTTGCCGAAACACAAGCTTTTCAATCAAATACACAGGATAACCAACACTCAACAGCCGATACAGAAAAGTAAGAGATTGAAAGATAACTATATTTTCAAACCGCAACCATTCCAATTCGTTGATCTTCGATGATACTCCTCTGTCAAACTTCCGCATGTCAAACACAAATCGACAGCAAGTATTCTGAACAAGCTGCAGTCTGCGCCTATAAGTAGAATCCAGGCAAGGTTAAAACATAACTATACAATGATTAAATACAGACATGATTAATGACTCGCATAATTTTTTCCGTATCTTAAAATTCAGTATATGTCTATTTGAGAAAAGTGTTTTCATGCGAAAAAAGCTGTTTTGAAGCAATTTACCTACATGCTCTCTAAATCGTAGTTTTTCATCGAAGATGACACCCAAGATTTTAGCAGTGCTAGAAAATTCCACAAGTTCATTACCGACACGTATGTGAAGGTGATTCCACAAATATTGACACTTGCCTCGTGAACAAAAAAGGATGGCTGTTGATTTACTAGCATTTATTAGCAAATTATGATTTAGTGAATAGGTGTAAAGTGATAGTAAATCTTCATTTTTTAGAAAATCTGAATGCTGGACTTCAGAGGGATCAAAAAAGTGTAAGAGCTGTGTATCATCAGCGTACGATTGAAGAGAGGAATTCAAAACACAATTCCCCATATCTGCCGTATACAACAGAAAAAGCAATGGTCCAAGGATTGATCCCTGTGGCACGCCCGAAGTAATAGACCCAATAGTAGAATGTAAATTATTAACAATGACGTACTGGGTTCTGCCAGACAGATACGACTCAAAAAACGAAACAACCGAATCATCAAATCCGTAAAATCTTAATTTTGCACAAAATAAATTGTGATCGATCATATCAAACGCTTTAGAGTAATCGAGAGCGACACAAGCAACAGCTACACCCTTGTCCAAAGATCTTATTATGTCATCTGAAAAATTTACCAAGGCTGTAGTAGTGCTGTGACCCTTTCGGAAACCAGATTGGAATATGGGCAAGACATTGTATCTATCAACATAAGCCATCATTTGTCCGTGTATAATTCTCTCTAAAACTCTGCTTATGACAGAAAGTAAACTAATAGGTCGCAAATCAGCTGTCGATGAAGGATTATTTACTTTGGGCACGGGGCACACTCTCGATATTTTCCATGTTTTGGGGAAGTAGTTTGACTCTAAACAGCAGTTGACAATATGCGTTACATGATTAATTATCGTGGGAATACACAGATTCAACATGTACAAGGTTATACCATCGTGGCCTGAAATGTTAGACTTAATACTACGAATCGCCAAATCCTGATCAACGAGTTCAAACCTGAAGGAACAACTGTCATTGAATTTATTCGCTTGATAGAATTGAATGGTGTCAGTAAACGGTAAACTTGGCTTGAAAATGCTTATAAAATAATCATTTATTAACTCTGCATTCTGAAAACATGGAAGGGCAGAATCGTAATTATTCTTCTGTTTAACTACTTGCATATTATTTAAATTTTGCCAGAGCCTTCTTACATTTCCTTGATTTTGCAACCAGTTCAAATAAGCTTTCTTTTCTCTACGAATTGATGAGAGAGCAAAATTGCGCATGAACTGATACGTTCTCCAACTTTCCCGAGTTCTTTGTTGTTTATATTTAGTATACGATCTGTCCTTCTCCCTCAAAATCATCCTCAATGCATCAGTTAACCAAGGTGACGTCGGTTTGCTAACTCGCTTTGTAACAACAGGCGCATGGAAGTTAGAGGTTTATTATACACTGGCGAGCATAAAATTAGGGTCACTTTGAAAATTGCCAATTTTCCAAGAATTCAAAATATTAAATTTAATTAATTCTTGAAGGCAATAACACTTGCATTTCTGAGAACTGTTATAAGTTTTTTGTGGTTTCTTTTGCACAACAAAGATTCAATATTTCCGATTTCTAGTAAATGCTTGCAGGTGCGCTACTTGGAAGCTTATTTCTCGGGGTCTATTTTTCAATTTCCTTCATTTATTCACTAACTTTCCTGTGTATAACTTGACGGTCGAAAAGTGTTGCAAGATGGTCGGGGGCAACGTGTAACGGCAAGAGCGGTTGGTGTAAGTCTTTTTACAGTTCAGCGGGTATCCCAACGATTTCCGGAAACTGGTAGGCTGACGAGAAGACCAGGATCAGGGCGGAAAAGAACCACCACCCCAAGGGATGACCGTTTTCTTGTGTCCATGGCTTTACGGAATCGGACTGCTACGGCAGTTTCGCTTCGAAATCTCCTCCAAGAAGTCAGAAATGTTAACATTAGCGAATGGGCAGCTAGGAGGCGACATCGTTCTGCTGGATTATCTTCTCGGAGAATGGCTACGGGTCCTCCACTTCTCCGTCGCCATAGAATTGCAAGACTGAACTTTGCTCGAGATCACTTGGGATGGACAAATGACGATTGGGGGAGGGTATTATTCTCAGACGAGTCACATTTCTGTTTAAATGGGTCGGATGGACGTCGGCGGGTATGGCGAAGACCCGGAGAAAGGTATGCCCAGGCTTGTATTGATGAGCGACTTACATTTGGCGGAGGCTCAGTTATGGTGTGGGGAGGAATTTCTTCAGACGCACGTACCGAATTAGTGTTTATCGGCAATGGATCCCTAACTGCCCATAGGTACGTAACGGAAGTTGTAGAAAATCATGTCATGCCTTTTATGACGGTTCTGGGAGAAAATGCAACTTTTATGCATGATAACGCTCGACCCCACGTGGCAAGAATTGTTAGCGGTTATTTGGATGAGGTTCAAATTACGCGATTTGACTGACCAGCACGGAGTCCCGACTTGAACCCCATAGAGCATGTGTGGGATGAGCTAGGACAACGTGTACGAAGTCATACGCCGTCTCCCACCAACGCACAGGATCTTAGGGAGCTCCTACTACAGGAGTGGAATAACATCCCCCAAAATGTGATCCGTAATTTAATTGAGAGCATGCCACGTCGCCTCCAGGCTGTCATCAATGCACGGGGAGGAACCACTCGTTATTAGGGGTCAAAATTTTAACAGTTCCTTGTTTTATTCCAACATTTTTCTCACTACACATTTTTAAGACAATTTTGTTAAAATTTGCTTCTTTACGAATTTTCAATAAAAACATTAGAAAATGAAACGTTTTCTTTTTAAAACATTCCTGTTTAGAGATATGTATACAACGAAATCCATTTACAATAATAAGATACAATAAATAACCAGAAAAGTTGAATTTTTGAAGTGACCCTAATTTTATGCTCGCCAGTGTATTATCAGTGAAGAAACCAACCTTTTCATCTATGTTAGGGATATAATATATGTTGTCCCAGTTTATATTTGATAAATCATTATGAAAATTATTATAATTAAAGTATTTAAAATCACGAATCTTTGGATAGATTTTGGCCGCTTAAATTTAAATTTACAAAAAGTTAATTCGTGATCACTGATCATATCGGCGTTCGCAACCCCACTACTGCTAACTGTATTAAGATCGTTCACAAAAATCGGATCCAAAAGTGTAGCTGCTGTACTCGAAAAATGGGTAGGCTCATGAATTACTTGAGAAAAACCATACGAATCAAATAAATTTGTAACTCTATCGCCCCCGTTAAACAAATCCACATTGACATCTCCCAAAATTGTAACATGATCAAAATTTGGAAGAGTAATATTCAAAACTTTCTCGACACCACTAATTAAATTGTCAACAGAAGATCGTGGAGGACGATACACAGCTCCCACAACATGACTCAAACCACAAAACTGAAATTTTATCCAAATGTGTTCAATGGACTCATCCACGTCATCAAGCTCACCGAAACTTATTAATTCAGAACGTATGCATAGCCTAACAAAAATGCCAACACCACCACCCCTGCCATACTCACGGTCCTTTCGATAAAACTTGTAACCTGGTACCGATATATTTTCCAACAACTGACTGCCAGTAACATTCTTATTATTTGTATTCCCTTTGAAATTTATTAACTATTTCAAGCCTAAATTGGACACATCCACAAACCTAAATACATCATGTATTATGTATACAATGAAATCAATTAAATGCACGCATATATCATCATTTGAAGTTATTTCTATGCGTATGATGTAAATACAACAATAACGCAGTAAATAATAAATATAGTTAGGCGACATAGGCACATTACAAAAATAAAACTGGGAGCAAAATGTTCCCTAATACTCGCTTGGTATTAACTCCGTGACGGACGAAAAAGAACACGCCCCCTAGCCTGAGAATTTACGTTTTTTACCCAACTACCTACCGTGTTTCGCAAATTTGTTTTTCGGAGGCTGGGTTTGAGCGTTGATTGAGAAGTCTTTCAAACCTGTAATAATATATGGTAGGTACTTCGTCTTATCGCTTCATAATTCTATCATTCACCCAGTACCTGTCATTTACAACCTGTCACTCTATTAGTCGGGGAGCAGCTTGCTTAAATTCAAAGTGGTCGTCCGAAGTCGAGGACACACTTGTTTTGAAGACTGTTTTCTATGTAAAATCACCCGCTGAATCCGAATCCGGAGGGCGCCCGTTCATTTGGAACGGCCTTGACCCTGAAAAATGCATTTTTACGTAAAATTTCGAAAAATTGAAAACTCCGAACATTTCAGTTTACATCGTCATATCTTCGTTCTGGAGACAGCTAGGAAGCTAAATTTTTTTTTGAAATGTTCTCCAGGCATTTTTGATTGCAAACCCCAATACACAATTAACTTTCGAAAAATAACTACGTCAGAAATTTGTAATTTTGTACACCGCGTCATTTTTGTGCACCTTAATTTTCACCACGCGAGAAAATTTTTTATTGTAAAAGATAGATACCTATTCAATCGAAACATGTCGTGAAAAGTATGCAGAAGTTTTTAGTGAAAAAATCATCTCGATACCTTCAATACTGACCGAGTTACAGCAATTAACAAAATATTGCTTTTTGCGCTGCGGCATAGTGTTCTATCCTCTACTCTGCCCATCTACCTACTCCGTGATGCATCTACGCCTGCGGGCGGCTAATATCCGTCATATGCGGGAAACTCGTGCAAATACGTATTAATTTTCTTTGGCAAAGTGATAAAACAGTTTCCGATGTAATGAAGTTTATGTTTAAGTTCAATTGTTTACAAATAACATATCATAACTGTAAAACTGTTCTTAATTTTTCAAATTCTGCGACAGACATACCTACACTAATTCTATCTGTTTTTGTACCTGCCGCCAGGGCCGTTTCTAGAGAGCGGAGAATGCGTGTCAAACACACAGGCGGCCAATTTTTGAGGCGGCGGGCGGTATAGGTACACCCGCCGAAAAAACAAAAATCGGATTACCGAATGCCTCTTTTGGCATTCACTTTAAGGCGGCACGTGCGGAGTAGGGAGAACTTCATATTATGCAGTTACTTCTTACTTACATTGTATTTTTTATGTATTTCAATGTAGATCTTATATCAAATTAATTTATGTTACGCCCATGTATGGAGTTCCAATTTTTATGTATTCCCATTTTGAGAACAAATATAAAAACTTTTTAAAAAATGAATCTTTTTCTTCGAATGAGGAACGGTGTAGAGGTGTAGATCTCGGTGTAGATACAGTGTTCGTTAGCTTAGGTTAGGTTGAGGGCGGCAATCCGGCAATACGTAACTTGGCACGCAGGCAGCCCAAAGACTTCTAGTCTTTGAGGCAGCCAAGGGGTCAGAAGCGACCTGCCTACCGCCTTGAACAATGCGTTATATCCATTTTCAGTTACAGCTTGAACTGTTTCTGCTGAATCATTCATCTGACAAATTATGCACAAATTGTAATTGATTTACATTTTCACTAATAGTAATGCATATAACTTAACCTCAGTCTTCAATCAAAATCGCACAGTGATTCCAAAACAATTCCACATACATACTACTCGTACCGACTTGTACATAGTTATTGTTATTTGTAAACAATTAAACATGAACTTGATTATATCGGAAACTGTTTTATCACTTTGTCAAAGAAAAGTAATAGGTATTTGCACGAGTTTCCCGCATATGACGGAGATTAGCCGCCCGCATTCGTAGATGCATCACGGAGTAGGTAGATGCGCAGAGTAGAGGATAGAACACTATGCCGCAGCGCAAAAATCATTATTTTGTTCATTGCTGTAACTCGGTCAGTATTGAAGATATCGAGATGATTTTTTCACTAAAAACTTCTGTATACTTTTCATGACATATTGTTTCGATTGAATAGGTATCTATCTTTTACAATAAAAACTTTTCTCGCGTGGTGAAAATTAAGGTGCACAAAAATGATGCGGTGTACAAAATTACAAATTTCTGACGTAGTTATTTTTCGAAAGTTAATTGTGTATAGAGGTTTGCAATCAAAAATGCCTGGGGAACATTTCAAAAAAAATTTAGCTTCCTAGCTGTGTCCAGAACGAAGATATGACGATGTAAACTGAAATGTACTGAGTTTTCAATTTTTCGAAATTTTACGTAAAAATGCATTTTTCAGGGTCAAGGCCATCCCAAATGCACGGGCGCCCTCCGGATTCGGATTCAGCGGGTGATTTTACATAGAAAACAGTCTTCAAAACAAGTGTGTCCTCGACTTCGGACTAACTCTTTAAATAAGCGCTTTTTGAGATGGCTGATCCCCGACTACTATAAAGCCTTGATTTTTAAGTCTGTCGCTGTTCGAACGGCAGAAAATTTTCAGTTTTTTGTTTGGTGTAACTTAGCAACAAACAAATTGATCGAAAGACATTTTCCAGCGCAGTGTGTCGACGGAGTCCGTCGGCGGAAAGTTTTTAAAAACCAAGGTGTCTGAACGGCACCACACCAATTTATACAAACTTACTTATCCAAAATTTCCACTGTAAGAACATTTTACATGTATGTGGAGAACCCCTCGAAGCACCTGAGAAAATTATTTTGGTGTATACGAAATACGAGTACAGGTGTTCATACTCTCGAGTACCAAACCAAAGTTTTGTTTTGTTTTGGAATGCCCCACATCTGTTTACATATTTGAGTTCATAATAAAATTTTATGAAAGTTAATACTACAAGATGGGGTTTAGAGTGAGGGACTTTTAAGATAATATTACCATTTTAATGCCAGTGTGGACCCAACTTTGAAGAGCTACCTACTGACGTCGTTTACTGGTCGTAGCTATTTAAGAATTCTTTATTAAGCTTAGCGCACATTATTTGTCGGCATCCGACGGACGGCACGCAACGGAAAAACATTCTTAACATACATTTAAATTAGTCAACGCACACTTGTGCGGACCGCATTCAACAGATTTTTAAAATCCGGCGAGTATTCTGCAATGAGAATCAAAATGCGTCCGGCGCTTGCCGTCCGTCCGTTGTGTGCTAAGCTTTAGACTACTTTCAAACCATGGGTAGGTACTTTTGTCACAATAGATACTTCATATCAAAGGATGGACAACTTACTTAATCTAATATATGGAGTTTTGCTGAAAAATTTCAATACCAGAACTTTGTTCGTTAAATTTTCTGCAAAAACAAAGTGTAAGCATTTTTATAAGTTTTGGGTGGCAAAATAGCAGGGGATATTCCCCAAAAATGGTATAAAATTACGGCAAGAATTTCAACTTTTAAGGTTCAGTCTTTACTTCTGTCTAAATTATCAGTCGCAGACCTGCCAATATCAACATCAAACTTAAAACTTAAAAACTACCAAGCATCCTCCCTTTTCCAAACATACCACCAATCAGCTCTAAACATCCCATTATCACACATACACAATTATCCAACCATATCCATTCATTTATCTGCAAACACTCTTACTCATCTCTCAATCTCGTCATCTGATATACCCAAGCTTCATTGCCTCATAATTTTTGCATGTTCAACCTGTCACACTTAGAACTTAACGGCCGTCTGAGTGACAACATACCAATTTACACACACACTTCTTATCGTCAAACTCACACCCATAAAACAAAAATTAAAATACTTTAACACCTGTAGGTACATATAATATTTTCGTTTTTTAATCCTGCATCAGTTTACCATATATATTATTTTCCTGACGCCAAGATATCGCTGCTCCAACTTTGTTCAATCGGAGATATTTAATTTTTAAAATCCCTCTAGGTATATCTGACAAAATTTTCAAAAGAATGCCGGTGACGTAAAAAGTATATGCATATTGGGGGAAAATATCTTACACAACCTCACAGTAGATCAATTATTATCATCATCATAAGGTTCTCAGTCCGAAGACTGGTTGGACGCGTACCTCCATTCTTTTCTATCCTGAGCTAACCTACGCATTTCCCTAAAAGTAGAACATCCTACATCCCTAACTATTTGAGAGCAGTAGTCTAATCTAGGCCTACCCCTACCTCTTTTTATTCCTATCTCTGACTCTAGTATGTCGCGAACTATTCCTTCGTGTCTTAGAAGGTGTCCTACCATCCTATCTCTCCTACTCTTTATTGTTTTCCATACCTTTCGCTTTTCCCCAACTCTTTCTAATACTTCCCTATTGCTAACCTTATCTATCCACGGTATCTTCATCATGCGTCTGTAGCACCACATTTCAAACGCTTCTACTCTTTTTCTATCCGCTTCTCCTATTGTCCAAGTTTCGCACCCGTATAATGCCGTACTCCATACATACGACGTTAAGAGTCTCTTCCTAGTCTCTATATTAACCGTTCTCGAGCATAACAGTTGTTTCTTTTTGTTAAACGCAACTCGGCCCTGCGCCATTCTTTGTTTTATATCTTTAGTGCTCCTACCGTCTTGAGTTATTTTACTTCCTAAGTAGCAGAAATCCGCGACCTCCTCTATCTTCTCATTTCCAATTTGTATTTCCATTTTAGTTCTATTTTCACATCCCCTACATACCAAAATTTTAGTTTTCTTTTTATTGATTTTCATGCCGAAGCCCTGTGTCAAAACTGCTTCCATTTCATTCAAAGCCGCTCCTAATTCTTCTTTGCTAGATGCTAACACTGCTATATCATCCGCAAATCTGAGCATGTTAATAGTTTGGCCCTGTACATTGATCCCTGAGGCTGTTCTTTCCTTAACAATATTAATAGCATCTTCGATATATAAGTTGAAAACTAGAGGTGACAATGCACATCCCTGTCTCACTCCCTTCCGGATATCTACTTCCCTTTGTTCCTGCTCACATTCTATAACTGCCTTTTGCTCTTTGTAGAGATTATGTATTATTCTTCTGTCCCTGTATTTCATCCCTACCTTTCTCAGCACTTCGAACATCTTCCCCCATTTTACGTTGTCGAAGGCTTTTTCTAAATCTACAAATCCTATATAGACGCTCTTTCTCTTTTCTATCGTTTTTTCTATAATTACTCGTAAAGCTAGAATGGCCTCGCGCGTTCCTCTATTTCGTCTAAATCCGAACTGATCTTCTCCTAATATTTCTTCCACCTTTTTCTCCATCCTTCTTTGCACAATTCTAGTTAAAATTTTTGACGCATGGGAAGTTAAACTGATAGTTCTAAAATTTTCGCATCTATCCGCGCCTTTTCTTTTTGGCAAAGCTACTATGATGTTCCGTTTGTAATCTTCTGGAATCTCGCCTGTCAGGTATATGCGACGAACTAATTTAAATAAACGATCTATTACCTCTTGACCTGCGCACTTTAAGATTTCTGCCTGCAAGCCATCTATACCTGGTGCTTTATTATTCCTTAAACTTTTTAGTGCTATCTCAAACTCTTCTCTCATTATAGGACTCCCTAGGTTATCCCCCTCTACACTGCTTTCGCTTTCTAATATATCTTGCACTTCCTGTCCCGCATATAAGTTTCCTAAATATTCTTTCCACCTATCTGCCTTCTCCCCACTTCCGATTAGGATATCTCCTGCCTCATTTCTAATGTTTTTGGTACTAGATCCAATTTCTCTAAAATTTCTCCTAATTATTTTATATGCTTCATCAGTCTTTCCTACTTCGAATTTATCTTCCACTTCTTTGCCTTTATTATCGATCCATTGCTCTTTCGCTTTCCTACATTCCCGAATAATTTCCCACTTGATCGCCTTATATCTTTGTTTCCCTGTTTCATCTAACCTATTTTTATATTTTCGCCTTTCCTCTATTAGACTCACAATATGTTTTGTTATCCAGGGTTTCCTACTTTCATTCTGTTTATGACCCAAAATATCCCTAGCTGAGGAAACTAAACTATTTTTAATGCAATTCCATTCTGCCTCTATGTCCCTAACAATATTTCCACCCGTGCCCTTTAGTGCTTCGTATGTCTTTTTCTCGAACTTATTGCGCATATCATCATCTTTTAGTTTCTCTGGGTCAAGATACCTTCTTCCGCATCTTTTTTTCAAAATCTTAAATTTAAGATTGGCTTTCATAACGACTATGTTGTGATCACAATCTATATCTGCTCCTGGATAACTTCTACAATCCCTAACTTGATTTCTAAATCTTTGCCTAACGAGAATGTAATCTATTTGATATCTCCCTAAGTCTCCTGGCATCTTCCACGTATAGCATCTCCTAACATGATGGTGAAATAGAGTGTTCGCGACCGTTAAGTTATGTTTATCGCAGAACTCTATCAGTCTAACTCCCCTATCGTTCCTATTGCCTAATCCAAAGGGGCCAACTATTCCGCCCTCTCGCCCTGTGCCTACGACTGCATTGAAATCTCCTGTAATTATTAAATTTTCGTGCCCTCTCACAAAATCTAGCACATATTCAATATCACTATAAACTGCCTCTACGGCCTCATCACTGTAGTTAGAAGTGGGCATATATACCTGTATTATTACTGTTTTTACAGGTTTCGAATCTAACCTAACCATAACTACCCTGTCACTTTGCTGTAAGAAATTTTCTACACTCTGTCCTACTTTTTTCCGCATAACAATTCCTACTCCCGAATTTCCTCCTACAGATCCTGTGTGTATTACTCTAAAATCTCCGCTCCAGAAGTCTCCAGCTTCTGGCCATCGCACTTCACTGATACCTACTACGTCTAATGCTAACCTATCCATCTCAACTTTCAAATTCTCTAACTTCCCTACTTGTTTCATGCATCTAACATTCCACGCTCCGACTCGTGAGATGTTACACTTATCATTTCTGATGACTCCCCCCGAAGCAGTCCCCGCCCGGAGATCCGAATGTGGGACTATTTTACCTCCGGAATATTTTACTCCAGAAGGTGCCATCATCATAAATTAAAGTACGCTGTACTAGGGATAAAATAATGTGGTGGTTTCCCGTTGCCTTCCACATCGCAGTAGTGTGTATCACAGTGCCATACCAACCCTCACGATCTCTGCCACTATGATTACTGAAAGAGCTGCTGCCCCCTTCCAGGGACTTGATTTAGTCTGGCTTCTCAAATAAAAACCCCTCCAATATGGTTAAACCTATGGTTCGGCTCTTTATATCATTGAAGCGCGCAAGCCATCCCACCCGTCCCAGTATTACTAGAACTGCGTCAAGGTACAAGTCCTTTGGGATTAAGGAATCCAAAAATGCAATTAATTACAAATAGTTCCATTAAAAAAACAAAGTTTGTTGCTGTACAGAAGGAACGATACGAAGTGTATAAATGGAAATATATAATTTTAAAGTATGGAGAAATAACTTTTCTCTCTGAAATGCATAATAAAGGCACAAAACTCCGCCGCTGCACTGTTTGGACAGTCTATATATTCACAAAACAAATATAGGTATATAAGATTATGGCAGTTATACAACTATAAATTTTAAAATAAAAATCTTCATTTGCTTTGTGTGTAAATATAATAATGATGTACCTACATAGGTACGTAATGTACCTATCCTTCATTTTTGGATAAGGAAAATAATTAATTCCTGAAGTGTCAAGAAACCACCAGCTGCGGCGGCAAAACATGCCTTTGAGCAAGAGAACTGCAGCGCCGACAAAGTACTGTGAAAACGTCTGCGGCGTCTATTGTATTTTTACTGGAGGGATTATATATCATTTTATAACTGGCAGCAGCTCTTTCAGTAATCATAGTGGCAGAGATCGTGAGGGTTGGTATGGCACTGTGATACACACTACTGCGATGTGGAAGGCAACGGGAAACCACCACATTATTTTATCCCTAGTACAGCGTACTTTAATTTATGATGATGGCACCTTCTGGAGTAAAATATTCCGGAGGTAAAATAGTCCCACATTCGGATCTCCGGGCGGGGACTGCTACGGGGGGAGTCATCAGAAATGATAAGTGTAACACCTCACGAGTCGGAGCGTGGAATGTTAGAAGCATGAAACAAGTAGGGAAGTTAGAGAATTTGAAAATTGAGATGGATAGGTTAGCATTAGACGTAGTAGGTATCAGTGAAGTGCGATGGCCAGAAGCTGGAGACTTCTGGAGCGGAGATTTTAGAGTAATACACACAGGATCTGTAGGAGGAAATTCGGGAGTAGGAATTGTTATGCGGAAAAAAGTAGGACAGAGTGTAGAAAATTTCTTACAGCAAAGTGACAGGGTAGTTATGGTGAGGTTAGATTCGAAACCTGTAAAAACAGTAATAATACAGGTATATATGCCCACTTCTAACTACAGTGATGAGGCCGTAGAGGCAGTTTATAGTGATATTGAATATGTGCTAGATTTTGTGAGAGGGCACGAAAATTTAATAATTACAGGAGATTTCAATGCAGTCGTAGGCACAGTGCGAGAGGGCGGAATAGTTGGCCCCTTTGGATTAGGCAATAGGAACGATAGGGGAGTTAGACTGATAGAGTTCTGCGATAAACATAACTTAACGGTCGCGAACACTCTATTTCACCATCATGTTAGGAGATGCTATACGTGGAAGATGCCAGGAGACTTAGGGAGATATCAAATAGATTACATTCTCGTTAGGCAAAGATTTAGAAATCAAGTTAGGGATTGTAGAAGTTATCCAGGAGCAGATATAGATAGTGATCACAACATAGTCGTTATGAAAGCCAATCTTAAATTTAAGATTTTGAAAAAAAGAAGCGGAAGAAGGTATCTTGACCCAGAGAAACTAAAAGATGATGATATGCGCAATAAGTTCGAGAAAAAGACAAACGAAGCACTAAAGGGCACGGGTGGAAATATTGTTAGGGACATAGAGGCAGAATGGAATTGCATTAAAAATAGTTTAGTTTCCTCAGCTAGGGATATTTTGGGTCATAAACAGAATGAAAGTAGGAAACCCTGGATAACAAAACATATTGTGAGTCTAATAGAGGAAAGGCGAAAATATAAAAATAGGTTAGATGAAATAGGGAAACAAAGATATAAGGCGATCAAGTGGGAAATTATTCGGAAATGTAGGAAAGCGAAAGAGCAATGGATCGATAATAAATGCAAAGAAGTGGAAGATAAGTTCGAAGTAGGAAAGACTGATGAAGCATATAAAATAATCAGGATAAATTTTAGAGAAATTGGATGTAGTACCAAAAACATTAGAAATGAGGCAGGAGATATCCTAATCGGAAGTGGGGAGAAGGCAGATAGGTGGAAAGAATATTTAGGAAACTTATATGCGGGACAGGAAGTGCAAGATATATTAGAAAGTGAAAGCAGTGTAGAAGGGGATAACCTAGGGAGTCCTATAATGAGAGAAGAGTTTGAGCTAGCACTAAAAAGTTTAAGGAATAATAAAGCACCAGGTATAGATGGCTTGCAGGCAGAAATCTTAAAGTGCGCAGGTCAAGAGGGAATAGATCGTTTATTTAAATTGGTTAGTCGCATATACCTGACAGGCGAGATTCCAGAGGATTACAAACTGAACATCATGGTAGCTTTGCCAAAAAGGAAAGGCGCGGATAGATGCGAAAATTTTAGAACTATCAGTTTAACTTCCCATGCGTCAAAAATTTTAACTAGAATTGTGCAAAGAAGGATGGAGAAAAAGGCGGAAGAAATATTAGGAGAAGATCAGTTCGGATTTAGACGAAATAGAGGAACGCGCGAGGCCATTCTAGCTTTACGAGTAATTATAGAAAAAACGATAGAAAAGAGAAAGAGCGTATATATAGGATTTGTAGATTTAGAAAAAGCCTTCGACAACGTAAAATGGGGGAAGATGTTCGAAGTGCTGATAAAGGTAAGGATGAAATACAGGGACAGAAGAATAATACATAATCTCTACAAAGAGCAAAAGGCAGTTATAGAATGTGAACAGGAACAAAGGGAAGTAGATATCCGGAAGGGAGTGAGACAGGGATGTGCATTGTCACCTCTAGTTTTCAACTTATATATCGAAGATGCGATTAATATTGTTAAGGAAAGAACAGCCTCAGGGATCAATGTACAGGGCCAAACTATTAACATGCTCAGATTTGCGGATGATATAGCAGTGTTAGCATCTAGCAAAGAAGAATTAGGAGCGGCTTTGAATGAAATGGAAGCAGTTTTGACACAGGGCTACGGCATGAAAATCAATAAAAAGAAAACTAAAATTTTGGTATGTAGATGGAGTGAAAATAGAACTAAAATTGAAATACGAATAGGAAATGAGAAGATAGAGGAGGTCGCGGATTTCTGCTACTTAGGAAGTAAAATAACCCAAGACGGTAGGAGCACTAAAGATATAAAACAAAGAATGGCGCAGGGACGAGTTGCGTTTAACAAAAAGAAACAACTGTTATGTTCGAGAACGGTTAATATAGAGACTAGGAAGAGACTCTTAAAGTCGTATGTATGGAGTACGGCATTATACGGGTGCGAAACTTGGACAATAGGAGAAGCGGATAGAAAAAGAGTAGAAGCGTTTGAACTGTGGTGTTACAGACGCATGATGAAGATACCGTGGATAGATAAGGTTAGCAATAGGGAAGTATTAGAAAGAGTTGGGGAAAGGCGAAAGGTATGGAAAACAATAAAGAGTAGGAGAGATAGGATGGTAGGACACCTTCTAAGACACGAAGGAATAGTTCGCGACATACTAGTCAGAGATAGGAATAAAAAGAGGTAGGGGTAGGCCTAGATTAGACTACTGCTCTCAAATAGTTAGGGATGTAGGATGTTCTACTTTTAGGGAAATGCGTAGGTTAGCTCAGGATAGGAAAGATGGAGGTACGCGTCCAACCAGTCTTCGGACTGAGAACCTTATGATGATGATATAACTGGCTCAAAATACTAAGGCACACGAGCGCCCTCAAACGAGTAATAGCGTAACTTCAACTCGGCCACCACTTACCGACTTTATAGTTCGAAGACTCCAAGAAATATTACAAAAGTTTGTTTTAAAGAGCGCCATCTAACCTCTGCCTCACAAAGCAGATTTTCGGCCTCCCAAACGTGTTTCTAATTTTACACACGGTATTGTCTAACTATAACATCTTTAAACAATGCTTCTACGCAGAATTAGAACTTACTTACCGAGTATAATATGTTTCTTTTCTTCGCACTGTTTCAAAACTTCGTCAAATGGTACGTCGGCATTTATAACTAACACGGGAACAGTGTTAAATTTCTCGTCATTGGTCATCAACCACTTTTCGTGACTATCGTGCAGCTGCTGCAAATATTCCAACGAGACCGTACTTTCCTCGGGCCTACCACGAGCTTTCATCCTCTCGTAAACAACTTCGGGGCTAGTTCTCAGATAAACTGAAATAAAATTCTCAACGAACATTTTCAAAAAGTTACATGGGACAATCAGATTCATTTACATCCAGTTCGATATCGGCAAAATTCGAAATCCTATTACGATTGACTCACCAATCAAATCTAATCTAATATCCACATTTGCAATAATCCATCTGTACCATTTATCCAAAATAGCATAATCTCCTCCGTGAAGGTACCCGGCGTCGTGAGCTTGCTCCAGAAAACAATATCTATTATTCTGTACCGATCTTTCGAACATTTGAACTACGGTTGAATTACTTTTTGGCTTCGAACTTTGAATTTTCAATCGCGATAACTGAACGTACGACTGAAACGTATTCAACCACATATTAATGTCTTTGTATAACAACTCTAATAAGTTGTGACCGTCTAAATTTCGCCACCAGTCTATCGGTTCCTAAAAAGTTTGTTAACGTTACACAATTTGCTCGTCTATTATGAGACGTTCGCTTACAGAATAAGTCTCGATCCCATCCAAATCTTCGAAAAGTTTTATAAAAGAAGACTTTCCTGCGCCAATGTTCCCTTCTATCGATACCCTAAACGATTTCTCCGTTTTACGTTCAAAATTATAATCTTTTATCGGAGTTATACCGACAAATGGTTTTTTCTTTGGGGGCGTGTTTTTATCGGGGCTTACGATTGCTTTTCTTTTACCGTCTTCGGTTACTAAATATCCCTCCATCTTTTTGGAAAAATTAATTTTCCTACAAACAAAATACTCTACTTTTATTAATACAAAATAATTATAACTTGTTTTTATCGTAATTGAAATCAAAAAACTATACTTAATGATACTGAACTTTGCCTGACATTGAAAATCAACCTTTGATTAACTAAAAATTCGACTCGTCTGCAGATTAGACAAAATATAGCATATCAAGAGCATTTTGTGACTAATTTATTTATTGACCTACATTGCCCATTGTTAAAAAGTGACCGGAAAGGGGATCGCAGAAGTAGTTGACCTATGCATGTAAATTTGGGGCAACATAACCTATAAAATTTCTAAGTTTAAGTACACTAATATGTGGTGGCTATTATTTAAGAAACGAAGGCAATTACCTCGAGCTACAGGTATGTTCGACAATCCTTAGAATTTTACACGTTATATTCATACGTTTTCTTTCTCTATATGTAATTTATAACAACCTAATCAACAACACATCGTTTATCTAAAAAATAGGTTAGAATCTAATTTATTTTCCCGCTAAAACTAGGTCCCTATGTACCAGGGTGTACGGATGTTATGATAGACCATTCCCCAAATGGTTTGTTTATGTCAATGTATTATCCAACCGACGAAATAGTAAGTCAAAATAAACTAGATTCGAATCTTAAAACGCGTAGAAAAATGTCGGATTTTAGGCAGACGAAACAAGATATTTCCCATGGCTTCCAAATACAGATTATTTGAACGGTCTAGCAAAAGTAGTAATGATACACCCGCTTATAATGCGTTTTTTAATGTGGTATTATTCAGGTAGCTACGTATATCCCCTAGCTACAACATTCTAAGATTTCTTTTACAGGCACTACGATTTTAATTCCCGCAATTTACGGTGCAAAAGTGGGAACACTAGACAAAATGAAATGTATAATTTTTTCTCCTGGTTTAGGAACATTTAGGTATATTTACAGCAATATTTGTTGCGAAATGGCTTCAAGAGGTTTCTTGGTAATTTGCATTGAACACAGGTAAAATTTATTATTACCTATACAGGGTGTCTGTCACGATTGCAATCGTCGCATTTTAGAGATAATAGTGCTTGTTACACATACTACTATGAGTCCGAAGAGGATGCAAAGAATGGTATCAAGAAAAACATTGATTTTAAAGTGTACAATTTCGGACAGATGCACTATCAGAAGCGAAACCGACAAGTGCATTACAGAGCTACTGAATGTAGCAGAACTGTAGACTTTTTGATCCAAGTTAATAACGGAGTTTCATATAAAAACGTAATAGACGATGTACCAACCAAAAGGAAAATATACTTTAAATTATCAGATTTGCGCAATAAAATAAGTGTGGATGATTTTACTATGGCTGGCCATTCTTTTGGTGGCGCAACCGCCATTTTGACGATGTCAAAACGGGAAATTTTAAAACAAGGAATATTACTGGACCCTTGGATGTTTCCCATAAAGAACGAAAAGGCAGTAGAGGATATAAATCAACCAGTGTTATTTGTAAATACAGAAACATTCCATAATGAACCAAATATTAAAGCTATGTCCAAATATTTAAATGGGAACCATAGAGAAATATATACCATAAAGTAAGTTAACATTTTAATTGAACCTTGCTATAGGTGCGGCATCTAATATTGTTTTAGGCGTACTACGCATGAAAACCATTCTGATTCAGTGTTGGTAGCAGGATATTGGTTGAATTGGTTTATGAAAAAGTTGAATCCGTTGATTGCTCTACGGATAAATAATAATTTAATGTTGAGATTTTTATGTAAACATACCGGTTTTTCTGCCAATGGTGACTTTCAAATATATCTGGAAAATAAGTCTAATAATTTTGAAGATGGTTTGACCCAACCTTGGGCATAATTTTATAATGCATTTCTTTTAATACATATATGTATGGATGGATGGATGTATCTGTTGAACAAAAAAAACGACAAAAAAATAAATATTTTGTTTTTCATAATTTTTTTATTAGTAGTATCCTGTGTTACTCATTTATTTACTTACATTAAGTCAAAACTGAACATTCAAAAGTTTTGAACTGAATGTTGAGCGACGGTTCTCCACACACAACTGTCAATGCAACTGTCAATTTGCTGTTTCAATTTAATGTTCGAACTGTCAATTTACAATTGTAACCTGAAATTTACTGTTAAAACTGTCCATTTGTAGTGTTGTAACTGTAAATTTACTGTTCGAACTGTCAATTTACAGTTGTAACTGTCAATTTACTGTTCAAACTGTCAATTTACTGTTCGAACTGTCAATTTATTGTTGTAACAGTCAAATTACTGTTAGAACTGTTAATTCAGTGTTCGAAATGTCAATGCTACAGTTGAAACTGTCAAGTTACAGTTGTAACTGTCAATTTTCTGTTCGAACTGTCAATTTACTGTTCGAACTGTCAATTTACAGTTGTAACTGTCAATTTACTGTTCGAACTGTCAATTTACAGTTGTAACTGTCAATTTACTGTTCAAACTGTCAAACATTTAATTGTCGAGATTATCTTGAACTGTGGAATGAGCTAAAAAATGTAAATTGACATTTTCAGCAGCTTCTAATTTCCGATGACCGAAAAAGATATTTTCCACAAACAAAACTACAACCAAAGGGAAAAAAATATAAATATTGTGTTTTTCTCATAATTTATTATAAAATTTTATCATGTAGGTAGTTATAAGAAAATGTAAAATATAAATATGGTCAACATTGTTTTGCAAAAAAACACTAAATTACCTAAAGCACCAATTTCAGTTTTCAACTGCGGTTTCTTCTTCTTTATCAATGTACGGTATTTCAGAATCTTTGCCAACTTCCAACGAAACAATTTCAATCGGTTTCTTCTGTTCTTCATCAATTAGAGGTGCTTTACTGTCTTTTTTAATTCTCAACAAAAAAATTACGAAGAAAACCAAATACAAACCGGTTTGTATAGTACCACCAAAAATTGTTATGGGATCCATAAAATATTGCGACTGATAACGGAAATACCAGTTGATGATATATAGACCTCGATACAAACACATCAGTGTCAAATAAAATGCCATAAATCTTGGACATTTACGGGTTTTCAGTATCATATAAAACTGTGGTACCATAGCTACGGCTTCCAGATAAATGCTGAAAGTCCAAAGGATCTGCAAGAATTTTAAGTAACAATTTTTGCCGCTGGATGTTCTCAAAAATGACCACAGCTTACTTCGATAAAGGTAAACCGATGATTTACCAGAACACCTAGTACTAATGATGGTACGATTAAGAACTCCATCATGAAGGAATCGTTATCGAGGTCATATGTTTTCTTAAACTGAACATAAATTAAGTAAACCGTAATCCAAGAAAAACCAATAAAGCCCGCCTTCAACATGCTATTGTAAAATGAAACGTAAATCGTAACAAGATCAAGATATCTAGTTAAATATACTAATGCGAGTAGTACTTGTGTTCTGCCTGAAATCTCTGAAAAAAAAACAAATCATAAGGGCCAACACTTCCGCTGCAAAACTTTCGTATTTTGCATTCGAATACTCCCATCTCTACTCTTAAGTCTTAACGACTACACCCCGTATGCACCCTTTATGAGAAATAGTAAAGGAAGTGACTACCGCTACGGCTAAATGGTCTGTTTCAAAAATGCTTCTCTCCGCTTTAGTTTTTTTTAGCTTCCAAAATGCAAAAAGTGTTGACATTCTGTAATGCGCATGCCCGACCGTGGTCGAATTCCAACATTAGATGACGGTCGGCCGGAGCACCAGTCACTCCCATAGTAAATAATATATATATTTATATTTACAAACCTGAACAAGATCGTCTTATTTTTATCCACAATATTAACATTAACATTGCAATTATATGGCACGTATCACCGGTTACTCGAAAATAAAGATATGTTGGCGTGTTCTTTGTAAGGTTATCAAAAAAATCCTCGATAGTGGTCGAATTCATCTTCGGGCACTTAATTATATCAAAGTTAAAGCCTAGGAACCGTACCTACTGCACACTACACGAATCTAAGGACGTATGATGTTCTATATTGTCTGTTTTCAAAATTAACACGTCAGTTCTTGAACGGTCAAAATAGGAACTATCGGAATGCGTAGACTTTGATATTCGGCTAAAAACGTGGCCCAAATATTATTTTTATTTTGGGTTAACTTGGGACGTTTGTATTCTACAAATGTTAATTTTTATATTAAAAAGCAGAATTTTAATTTTTCGGCTTCAGGGATGCATGCGATTTATCGACATTGTATCGATATAATATATCGATATGTATTTTCTGATATAACCAAAGACATTCTATACTAATAGACACCAAGATCCCATGTATTCGGCATATATATTTTATTTCTACATAAATACATAATTAAATTTTAAACGTCAAATCACCTTGTCATTTGAATTTTTATTTTGCGTACAGGAGTAAACTTGTCAATAAATTGTCGTTATTTAAGTTTTGTCTAGTAATTTCTGTTACTAAATAATAATTTACTTTAACAGCTACTTGACTTCGCTTGACATATTTTAAAATATTCCTAAGAATATTTTAACTTGTCTACTCGGTGCTCACTCTCCTAAGATATTTAATTTTCCCGTACCTAATTTGACAACTTTACACTGACAGGCGTTTATTTATATCCCAACTAGGTTTTGCCAAGTAGGCCACTTTCACTTTCACGCGCTTTAATTCGCTGCAATACCCCTGATGATTACGTTTTGTTAAAGAGGGTTCGACCTTTCCTATATCAACAAAAGGTGTCGGGATCCTATTACCCAGCTTATACCTAGCCTGTTCAGCACGAGCCGCAGGCAAGTGCTGTAATTCATCAAAAATTCACTCAATTACCTAATGCACCGCCATTTCAGTTTTCAACTGGCTTCCTTTTCTTTATTAATGTACGGTATTTCAGAATTTTTGCCAACTTCCGTCGAAACAATTTCAATCAGTTTCTTCTCTTCTTCATAAATTAGAGAATTTCTAGTTTCTTTTTTAATTCTCAACAAAAAAATTACAAAGAAAGCCAAATACAAAAGAGTGTATAATACCACCAAAAATTAGTGCAGTATCCATAGAATGTGGTTGATAATAAAGGAATAAAGGTGCAACGGAAGAATTAGGTAGTGCACCCTGTATAGGATAAGCAGGTATATCTATTTTTTAGACTGACTTGCATAAACAATATAATCTCCGAATAGGGAACATAGGGAACCTATAATTTCATATTCTATACCTAAGTAGTTCTTGGAATAAATGATAAATCTGAATCTTTTTCCCAGAAGCGTTCTTGTACCTAGGTATAATCGGCATAATAAAGCCTATCAATTAAAATTATTAGTCTTCAAGTTGTTAAATTTTTTTCCGTTTATTAGGCAGGTATATCAAAATTTTATTCCTCGACTACTGGCAGAAATATTTCTTTTTCTTTTAGCAAAAAAAAGTGAGCATAAAAACCACCTGAAGTGAGTGTGCTAACCAATTCTTTCAATTGTTTTTATACAAAAAAGTTAGTAATTTATTTTAAACAGTTTATCGTCTACTGTGATTGTGTGCAGACGTCTGCACTTTGCGGTCTATAAAATTATAACATTAATAATAATTAATAATTTTGGTGTGTTGTAAATAATAACTAATTGAACAATCGTATTAAATTCTTGCGTCTGCGTACTGCGTGCATTAATTTAAGTTTTCAAATTAATCGCCGTTTGCTCGGGAGTCCGGAATTATAAACAGAAGTTTTCTTCCGAAAAGTGAATAATTATGTCATATTTTAACGAAATTACGTATCGAAAATCGAAATAATTGATTATTTAAGTGTGGACAGTGTGCTTAGTGACCGAAATGAAGTGGAATTTGGATATGAAGTTAGGATACGGCTTGGTGTGATGTAAGAAGTTTTAATCTACTAAAAATCATCAGCCATTTTTTGTTTTGAAAATGACGCA
This sequence comes from Xestobium rufovillosum, assembly GCA_963966045.1. Classification (NCBI taxonomy): domain Eukaryota; kingdom Metazoa; phylum Arthropoda; class Insecta; order Coleoptera; family Ptinidae; genus Xestobium; species Xestobium rufovillosum. The sequence goes on from OZ014503.1 coordinate 24,817,164, forward strand.
TTCTTTCCAAGCAAATATTTTCAATGTTTTTTATATCAAATCACATTCTTTGAACTTTTTGTCTGGTAAGAATAGCGCGTTTTTTCAGTTCTAAACAAATTTAGAGAAAAGTTGCGTATTTTTATTCTGCTCGATAATCCGAAAAGAAATTTTAACCTATACAGGGTGGGCGAATAATGCTCAGTCCATATCTCTGATACTATTCAAGATACAAACATGAAATTTTACGTGTATATTATGGAGAATCCCGCGAAGCTTCTGATAAAATTATTTTGATGTATACAGAATGTTCACGTTCACAAATCACATTTGATTACATATATGGATTTAAGAAACGCCAGTGCCCTATAATCGAAAGTTTAAATATTTTTTCTTTTGTTACAGCTGTATCTCGTGGAGGGAATGAGATCATATCTGGCAAGGTCAGGGCTATTTTTTTCTTTTTTTATTAACAAATATTCCAAAATATTGTAATTTGATATTGGCACGGTACAATTTCGAGTACCGCCATCCTCTTGCTTAATTTTAAAAGATTGATTTTTGCGGCATACTAATTTATCAATTTATCAAGTACATATACAGTGTGTGTTACCAGTTAGTGCCGAGAAAACAGGTAAATATTAAATGAAATGAATGCAAATATTTTAAAAATCAAAATTTGGTGCGTGAATCCGGTATTCGGGAAAGCAAACGGCTCGGTTTCGCGTAGAGAAATCGCGGTTTAATTTAAAATTGAGTGCCCCCTCCTGGAACTGGTTCTGGATTTTGGATCGCAACATAAGCTGGTTACGATGTAAGTGTCTCCTTAAATTTTATACTATATTTACTACGACACTCTATTGATTTTTTAAAAAGCTTTGTCTCATTTATATTTTACGTATTATATTTTGTTTTTCTCTTGTTACAGCTTGTCTCATGGGAGCGTCGGATCGTAACTGGCAAGGTCAGTCATTTTTTTATTCTTTCGTATCACTAATATTTTTCTTTATTTCTATTGTTGGGTATTTATTTTTGTACGAGTACGTAAAGTACGTTCTCTCCGAAAATTTCGTTTTTTCGGTGAAATTATTTTCCACGTGTGTTGTGTTATTCGAGTGTGCGTCACCCTTTCAGGATAAATTCAAGGTACGTATGTAGTAATTTTTGGCATGGATTTGTTTTATTAATCTATTTTTTTTTTGTTCCAGAAAATGGGATATAGTTTTTCTTTTTCATATTAATTCATTGTTCCACTGTATTAACTTTTGCTTGTTTCAGAATTAACATTACTCTTTTTTTCAGTGTTTGTTTATGAAATGCAAAAACTATAGTAGGTATGTACTTGATTTTGCCTTTTGTTTCAGGGGGCGCAAATACTTATTTTCCCTTTTAGAGTTTTTTCTTATTTTTTGTTTATGTTTCAGCATTAAGAATTATTTTTATTTCAAAAGTAAGTCATTACATTATTAATCAACATATTTTACTGTTTCATGAAAATTATTTTCTTTTCTAAAGTTTGGTATTTATGTTGTTTATATTTCAGCATTAAAGGTTACTTTTATTTCAGAGGTATACATGTTTTTTTCTGTTTTATTTTGATTCAATTGATATACTTACAATTTTCTATATTATAGGTATCTATATTTAATTTGTTTCAGCATCAATGTAAGTATACTTTTATTCCAGGTTTATTTAGTGGGTATATCATATTTTTCAATATGCATATAAGCATAATTTTCTTCTGCTTTAGGAAAAAGACCAAGTTTTGCTTTCTTTTTTGTTTTGTTCAATATAACCCTCGATGTAAGTAACCTGCCATTCTATTTCAGCATTAATTGTATGTGTATATTTTCTTCCAGTTTTTATTTCGGCATCAATACATATGTTATTTCTTTTGATATTAACGTTGTGTTTTTCTTTCAGCTCTCTTTGTCCACCTAATTTGTAACAACTAACAATAATTAATCCGATTCTCATTTCAGGAAAATACAGATATCTGTTTTTGCTTCTGGTGTCTGATGCATTTCATTTTAATGTTTGTTTTCATTCCAGAGGTTTATTTCTTTTTTATTTCAGAATTACAGTTTACTTTTGTTTCATATTTTGTGTTTGAAATTTCAGGAGGACATAGCTGCCCATTTTTATTTATATATTTGTGTTTTGTTTATAGATCTATAAACATGACTAATATTATTTTTAACTATAGTTTCTTATTATTAGTTATCGTTTAAGTATCTTAGATTAATTAATTTTAGTGGCACGCAGGTACCTGCATAGTTCTAAGTCTGTTTTAAGTTTGTAATAATTATTTGTTATTTCCCTTCCTGTAGTTATTGGAAACCTTCCCCATCCCATCCCCAGCAAGACAACACTCTTGACCTCCTCGCGGTTCTTGCTGGACTGTTCGATTTGTCAGAGAGATTCTGAACAAACCGAGCAGACCAACGAAGAGTGAATTCTAGGTTGCTTTCAAACACGGTCGGGTTCGTACGAAGTCATTCAATTCGATCTATGCTGCTTCCGCTAATCAATCAGTGGCAGACCGGTTTGGAAGACACCTGTTGCTTACTTCTTTTTTGATGGCGGATGTAAATATTTTCTGTTTTAGGGCAGAAAGGAATACAACTTTTAATTTTTTATTTATGAATTGAACATTAACTAAAAAGAATCGAGAAGCAGCACTGTTAGCACCGCATATGGGTTCCATTTTTAAAATGCAGATGTTTTGGAAGCCTTCAGAATGATCGCCTTTTTAATATTTTTGTTATTCCAGGTCATTTTTTAATATATATTTTTATCATTATTATTTTCATTGTTTGCCTCATTTTTAATAATTTTTTAGGTACACTAACAAATCTTATAAAATTATTTAATTTATTCCAATTTTATTTCTCATGAGCAGAAAAGGGATTTCAGCTTGCGGTGTTTGGATTTTTACCTGGAAAGTTGCCATCAAATTTACAAAAGATTTACAAAATATAAAATACCAAATATTTAATAATTTATTGTAAAATTTTATCATGTATAAAAAAATGTACAATATAAGTAGGTTTGTGTGGATACCATTCTTGTTTTGCATAAATACGCAAAATATGTGAATTAGTAATAAGCCCAAGAATTAAACATTCTTCTTTGCCGAAGAAAGGCTATTCAGTGGCTGTATCAACTTCCATAGGAACAGTTTCAATGAGCTTCTTCTCGTCTTCATCGATTAAAATCATCGTAGTTTCTTTTTTGGTCCCCAACAAACAAAACGTGAAGGTCAAATACGAAAGTGATTGTACAATACCGCAAAATATTTTAAGAGACTCCACATAGCGTTGTCGTCCAAGGATATACCAATAGACGACATACAGAGCTCGATACAAAAACATCAACGTCAAATAAAGTACCATGAAACATGGGCATTTACCGGTTCTTAGTATCATATAAAACTGTGGTACCATAGCTACGGCTTCGAGGTATATACTGAAACCCCAGAAAATCTGAAACTGGCAATTTAACAAGCTTTCTTGACCCTTCAGTATGATTACTATCTTACTTCAATATAAGTAGGCCACCGTACATTTACTAAAACACCTAGCACCGCCGCTGGTGCAATTAAGAACTCGACCATAAAGGAATCATTACGACGGTCGTAAGTAGTCTCAAACTGTTAAGAATAGTTGAAATTCGCGCTTTGCATTTAGTAAGTAGTTCAGATAATTTTTACAAGAAGGAAAGTACATAGTTCAAAAAGTAATAGACGCGGCGATGACAGAAGACAGTCGAGTTGTAGACAGCAGAAGAGAAGTAACATATTTTAAGTTCACTGTATTTTCTTTTACTCAAAATAAAACACAAAAGCGAAGAACAAGTATTTTATTCGTGTCTGTGCTCTGGCTTATAGAAGAAAAATCACACAAACTTCAAATAAATCTAATAAACTTTCGCCCAAGAAATTGTAATAAGAACTAACTTCGTTATATTGGTGAATAAATCAAATCCTTGTCCTAAATAGAAAAAGGTATAAACGTCCAAAAGGTCAAGGTACCTGGTTGTGTATATTAATGCGTACAGTGCTTGCGATTTGCCCGAAACACCTGAAAGTTATGGATACAAATAACGCGCTTTTCAAATCAATTTAAAATGACGCATTTTACGAGGTTATCGAATTCCTTAGCCCCTTTTTTCTTTCGAGTTAAGGGCTCCGGATATTACATGGTATATATAATAATGTACGTTATGTGTACCATGCGTTTATACAAGTTAAGTTTTCGGTTGATTATGGGGACTCTAAGCTATGCACCTACGACCACTACACCTCCTATGTCGCCTTCATGAAAAATATTACAATAGATTTACCTGAACAAGATCGTCTCATCAATATCCTCAATATTAACATTAACGTTGCAATTACATGGCACATATCACCGGACAATAGAAAATAAAGATATGTTGGCGTGTTCTTGGTTAGGTTAACAAAAACTTCGTCAATAGTGCTCAAATTCATCTTCAGGCACTTAACACCAACGTTAAACACCAAGAAGGGTATCCACGACACACAACGTGTACCAAGGACGCAAGTTTTGTGTTCCCTGGTATTTCCATTCTAAAATTATTAGTGAAGATTCTTAGAAAGTTGTGGAATGGTCAACTTTTGATATTCGGCTAAAAGCGTGACCCGTAACAGCCCCAAATATTATTTATTTTGGGTTCACTTGTACCATAATTAATAATTTAATATTAAAAGTCTATAAATAAGTAATAATTTGCGTTTTCGACCAAAACTTTTGGTGGCACACAGTGACAGATCAGGGATGCGTGGGAAATATTCACAATGTATGGATCTTTCCCATAATAGTATCGATATAATCGTTCATCATAACAAAGCCCACCACCAATTATAAAACACTGCACAAGTGTCGCCGTCATACTCATACGTGACTTTGTTTTGTTTAGAATGAAAATTGACGTTTGTGACGAGCCACTTTTGTAAAATTATATCCACATATAATAAACTACCACAAGTACGAATTTCTTGATGCGTATATCAGCGATGTTAAACAGCTTTGATATTCCCTTGTCCTTGTCCTTGTCTAATTTATTTATTTACATAAACAAGTACAGTAGGTACGCATATTGGTTCACCATGTTTATATGTTATATAAACCGCAATAGGCAACAAATAAAATCGCAATCACACTTTTAACGGCCCAAATGTATAAGCACTAACACAAACAGGAAACAAGTCTTCCACAAAAAATATATAAATATGTCAACATGGTGTCCCCTTCTAGTATTCGTCCAAGGGTATTACAGTACGCCACTGCTTTAAAAACCATCGCCAGTTGGCAAAGACCAAAAGCAAAAATCCCTGTTGCGTCCTTTTCTAACCTAACTTTTAGTGGAACGTCTGTGATTGTGCTAGTGCGTTTTTAGCTTTAAAATGTCCCATGAGGAAAGGCCACAGAAAATTTCGAAAATACTGCGTTTAAAAGCGCAAGAATTTCTTTCGTCTAGAAAGTATTCGAATAATTTGGTAGACATCGCGAAGCATTTCAACCAAGGGGCGGATTTGACAGCTTGTATGCTATCGTTAGAAATGATATTTACTAGTTTATTGAAGAATAGGGAAATGGTTGTGGAATTAATTCCTTTAAAGCCAGTTGAAGCTACCCTGGAAAATCAGTATAGGCAGTGGCTGAGAGCCATATACGAAGAGTGTTTTAGTAAAATGTTGCTTTGTTGCGAGAACGGTGCTCCCAAAATCCAGACACAAGGTCAGTTACTTTTGGGTATTCCGTAGCTTTTTTAAACGCTCACGTAATATAAAATTGCAGCTTTAACGTCCTTGATGAATTTACTAGCTCACGAAGGACGATGTCCTTTAGAACAAAAAGTAACGGGTGATTTTAGCTTACCCGTTAATAGATTGAAAACTATCTTAATGAAAATACTCTCGAATAAGAGTAACTCTAGTTGTTTAATAAATAAATTCGACGAATACCTGTGTTACGACGACGTGTTGTTCTACGCGTGGAAAATTTTACCTCACTTGACTGCCAAATCGAACCCGAATGAAATGTACATAACAAATTATTTGATGCTGCTGGAAAAGATGAGAGTGTTTCCTAATAAGGAGGCTCGTCTTTTGTGCTGTGGTGAAGGTAAGTCTCGTTTACGTAAATCGAATTGTTTATTTGTGTTTCTTTGATTTGTTTAATTGTAATAGGTCAAGGAACCAATTTTAATTTCGACGAAGTTTTCGTAAAAAAATGTTTGAATAAAGTGTGGCATTGCGTGATGCTATGGGAGCACACCCCGAATACTCATAAACAGTTACTTATAGTCCTCCTAGAGCGTGTTCTTTCGCACTTAGATAAGCCGTTGTTATTAACCGATTTTCTGATGGATTCGTTGGACGTTGGGGGCTCTGTAAGCTTGCTAGCCTTACAAGGCATATTCACGATGATCCAGACACATAATTTAGATTACCCGAACATATTCGCTAAGTTGTATTCTATGTTCGAGCCAGAAATATTCCATACGAAATATAAGGCGAGACTGTTTTACTTGTCTGATCTGTTTTTGAGTTCTACGCACCTGCCTGAGAATTTAGTGGCCGCTTTCGCTAAAAGATTGGCTCGTTTGGCTTTGATAGCTCCTTCGGAAGACGTCATCGTCATCTGCATGTTCATAGGAAATTTGATATTGAGGTAAGTTATGCCGGATCGTTTTACGCATTCAAGTATGAAATCGCGAATGTTTTTAGACACCCGGGATTGAAGTGTTTGTTGAACCGTGCCGGCGGTAACACTTCAACAGATCCGTTTATTATGGACGAACGGGATCCAATGAAATCTAACGCAATTAATAGCTCCTTGTGGGAGATACAGTCTCTCCAGCAGCACGCCGTCCCGAACGTTTCCTCGGCAGCTTGCTTCATAAACAACTCGTTGCCGAGCGTGGAATGGGATTTAGGACAGGTCTTGGATAAAACGGGGGACGATATTTTTGATAGGGAAATTAAGAAGCAGAGCAAGCTGATAGTTTTGGCGTTTGATAGGCCCAATGGTATTTATCTCAATAAAGGGGAGAAGTTGTTTGAATACTGGAATCTGTAAGTCTCTGAGTCGCTTGAGGTTGACAATTTTTGTAATATGTAATTGTATTTTTTTGGTTCTTTTACGTTATGTAAGATAGGTGTACATACTATCTTACATGACTAATTTCCGATATAAAGGAACAATCAATTCAGTGCTTCTCACGTTCGAAATCATCCCTTTATCCAATTGCTGTTTAAATTTTCTAAACATATCATAAACCTTCGATTTCATTAATTTTACTCGGTTTGTAATTGTGTATTTCCCGATAGCCGTCACTTAGAAATGTGTAATTACCTGTAGCCTCAAGTATTACAAATTTTGCTGTTTGTATATTATTAACATTATTTTTTTGTTTTCTATTTTTAATACTGTCCAGTGTTAATATTTTATTTGACTTATAAAACTGTTGCTTTTTTTAAGACATTATTTTTTTAACACTTCCTTTCATTGATATAACTTAGAAAAATATGACACAGTACATCCTCGTCGATTCGGAAGGAGTATATACAGTACAGACTCATTAATCCGGATCCTTAATAGTCCGGATTATTCGGTAATCCGGATAGTTCCTTGATTGCATTGCATACTTTGTAATCCGGATAATTTCAGTTTCGGTAATCCGAATGCGCCTCTAACGTACCTTTTAAACGCTTTGCGGGCGCGTCACCCCCTCCTAAGGTGTTTTTCTAACCAATCCCCAAATACTTGCCAAATCAGGCGTTCGGCGGCGAACCCAAATCAGCGTTGCCACAGCTAGTACAAATGTATGAATCTAGTACATTTTTGACTTAATTGTACAAAAATACGTTTTAAATTCTTTTTCCGATTTAATGCTGGCTACTCCACTGGTACAAGTTGATTTTGGTCAACTGGGAGTGGCGGCGAGGGTATCAAAGGGTGAAAATAAAAATGCCGCACACTTCGTTGCAGCTTATGGATGCCGAGGCGGCTTCTTTGTTTTGCAAAGGAAATACCGACGTCTATAAAGAGCCGTCGCATTGGAGTTCCAGAACATTTTGCCATTAACGACTTTGCTTGATGAAATTCAAAATTTACGACTAAAGGTACGCTTTCGTTTGCGCCGGTAGACGCGGCGTGTACCGGCACACAGTGGGATAAAATCAGATGTCGGCGGCCAAAATTCTGAAACTCGCAAAGTCGTCTTGGAATGTGAAGATCATGGGAAAAATGTTGAAAAAAATTCGGCTTGCACTCGGGGTGAGATTTGGGGGGGTTGAAAAAAAATTACCGCGAAGAATTCGAAAAGTCGTAGAATAGTCTCAGGATATGGTCCAAAATTTGGGAGTAATGATTGAAAAAGTTCAAAATCGAATATAAGGTGCAGATGGGGGAGGGGAATCATAATAATATAAAGGGAATTTTTATACTAATTTTTTTAATGGATTAAAAAATTTAAAGACTTCAAATGGAAGAAATATTAATAAAAACATATTATTTCATAAAACATCACATGCCTATATTACTTTATATCAATCTTGATATTCAAAATCACCATCGTTACTCTCTCCTGTCTCAGTAGTTTCTGAATCGACGTTAGCTTCTCTCTCATGAACTTCCTCTTGTGCCAAATCGGGTTCCTGTAATAGATTCACAGCATCCTTGGATATTGTTAATGCAGATTTTCTAGGTAGTGGTCTCATGCTTGTTATTAAAGGGTCAGAAGATACTAGGAGAGCGTTAAATAAATCTGTCATTGTAGCTACCCTTGTTACCTTCCCAGTGTGCTTCTCCCTGTAATATTTCAGGTCCTTGCTCCTCGCTTCTTGTGCTTCTTCAGACAATTGACCTATTGGTAGAAATTGGTTCAACTATCACAGTTAAAACGACTTATTTTTGTACCCATGCTGCATATTTTTTCAAAAAGAATCCTGTTTCCTGGAGCTCTTGGTCCACCTTCGGTTTATTTCGTTGCAAAGCAGAGACAGCTCCTCCTTCGATTTAGCCAGTCTCCTCTGCATAATTTTCGGCGCCAATGACTTTAAAAATTTATGTGCAAACGTATTCTTTAATAGCATGAGAAGATCCAGTTGCCTCATTCCATTTTTCAAATACTAGCCGTCGATTTATTGTTATTTCCTCTGTAACTGAATGTGAGGCCACTGCATATAAAAAAGTATGTTTGAATTAAATTTCTTTATGAAACAATTCGTGAGTTAATATTATTTATTTATTATTATTTATTATTATGTAAACAGCTGTACACACAAATTGTAATTACGGTCACTTTCGCAAGTATTCGCAACTTATCCTTTTTTAGGTCTGATAGCCGAAACTTCAAGGAATCTCCTTATGAAAAAATTACTGCACCCTGGTGCACCTGGGTACTTTGAAAGTCTAACTAAAGTTCGCCCGCACTTATAAAACTTGACTATGTACACTAATATAAACAACACGCTTTTACTAAACAAAGTTCAATGCAAATGCACGACTTTTCGATACTTCTTTATGCTATAAGGTTCAGTCTTTCATACAAAAAAAAATCAAAAAGATCGCCCAATAAATAAGCGAGATTTCGAAGATTGAACTTAGACGATTTTTCACGGTACTGCAAGCTTCAAGACTAAGCGCTGACTGAGCTCTTGTTCGAAGGGCTGCAGCGGAGGGTAAAATGACCTGAGGCGCCTATTGTTATAATTTTATGAGGGTTTGGGATGTTATCTTTCAAGAAACTAAACCTTACGACTATATTGCAAAGTTAATTTTTTGGAATTTTGGCCGCGACTTTGAGATTTTACCCCACAGTGCGGCAGCCGACACACCCGTTGTACTTCTCCATTAGTATTTAAATAGAACTGCTCTCGTTTGTGCGTTTCACCTGCCGGCCGGTGCATTCACGCTCAAATGGGACTGTGTCCGTCGCGCGTGTCGGCCGCCGGTACGGGCCGCATCTACCGAAAGTGTACCTTTACTATTTTTCAACACTGTATAAATGCTCTTTACCCCATGCCCTGAATTCACAGAAGCCGATTAGACAGATTTAAGCATTCAACAATGTATAGATTGGGCTGAAAAGAACAACGCACCCCTAAATGAATTGTTAATACTCAGGCATCAAGCATTTTGTTTGAGTCAGCAGAAGGTCAGCCAAACTAAAATTACAGACTTTATTTATTTATGTAGTAGAATCAATTATGCAAAAGTGTTTTTATGTTCATTTTACCTGTTTTGTATGTTTTTACAATGAAATCATTAAAAAATCCCTCTTGTTCAGTTCTTTTATTAACAAATATATGTAGATTGATTTAATAATCCGGATTTTTCAATAATCCGGATCACCCATGTTTTTATTGATCTGGATTATCGAGTCTGTACTGTACATATAATAAAGGAAATATACGATTAAAACAAATTTATTAAAAAATGAAGTAATGTAAATTATTTGATACTACAAGAGTAAGCCGATACAGCAACAAATATAACAAAGAAAGCAGATAATAGCACTTTAAAATTAGTCCCGTGTCTTTTTTTAAGTAGCGTATTCAAAATGCGCGTTTTCTTTTCGGAATATGGCGGATACCTTGCGGAAGCGAACTTTTCGCTGATCAAACCCAGATCTTTGTACAAGCAACTTTTTTTGTGCGTGAAAGTGTCAAAACTGTATTTGCCGTGGTACGAACCCATTCCGCTGTACCCGACGCCCCCAAATGGCAAGGACTCCGTTGCTGCGTGCATTATAGTTTCGTTAACTCCGATTCCACCAGTTGACGTGTTTTCTATTAAAGATTTGACGTCCGTTTTGTTGTTAGAAAATATGTATAAAGCTAAGGATTTTTCTCGGGAATTAATGAATTCGATGGCTTCTTTTACGTTCGGTATGTTTATAATTGGAAGAATGGGCCCCAAGATTTCTTCCTGCATTATGCTATCTTCAGGTTTAATGTTTGTTAGAATCGTAGGGGATATATATCTTTGGCTAGCATCTGTCTCGCCTCCGAGAACAATTTTACCGTCTTTTATTAATTTTGTGAGTCTCTCGAAGTGTCTATCGGAAATAATCCTGCAATAATCCGGGGCATTTTTGATGTCCTCCCCGTAGAATGCTTTTAGAACCTTTTTAGCGACCTGTATGAATTTATCTTCGACTTCTTTTGTACATAAAACATAATCCGGGGCAATACACGTTTGACCTGCATTAATAAGTTTACCCCACAAGATCCTCTTTACCGCAACTTCCATATTCACCGATTTATCGATGTACACAGGACTTTTCCCTCCTAATTCTAAAGTGGTTGGTGTTAAGTGCTGTGCCGCCGTTGCAAGTATCATTTTGCCTACCTCTGTAGAGCCGGTGTAAAAAATATAATCAAATCTTTCTTTTAACAGTTCTGTTGTTTCTGGGATTCCCCCTAAAGTAACTTGGTAACATTCTGGATCTAGGTATTTTGGGAAAGTTTTTGCCATGAATTTAGCACTTGCCGAAGATTTTTCCGAAGGTCTTATTACTACACAGTTACCAGCGGCTATAGCCCCGCTGACGGGGTTTAATGCGAGCAGAAACGGGTAATTCCACGCTCCCATTACAAAAACTACGCCGTATGGATCGTGAAATATGTAAACACCATCGAACATGTTTAGAAGACTTTTAGGGGGTTTTTCTGGTTTCACCCAATCTCGAATATTCATCAAGGCATTCTTTACATCGTTAATAAGATTATCAACTTCCAAAACAAGCGATTCTTGTTTATGTCTATGCAGATCTACAGCTAACGCTTCGCACATAGTATATTTGTTCTCTTCGTACAATTTTAAGAGTGCTTCAAGTTGTTTTTCTCGAAATTCTATGGACCGTGTTTTACCACTCTTGAAAGATGTTTGAGCAGTGTTTAGTATTTCGGCTGGAGTTTTTTTAATTAATTTCCCATTTTTATTGTAAGTTTCCATGTTTTTCTGAAACCAAAGTTGTTATGAACTAATTTAATTTTAAACTCAAATACATACCTTTTATTGAAACTACTGCAAGTCATGCACTTAGAGGCGACACAATAATAAATACAAGTCTACAACTTCTGCTTGCCTGTTTATACAGTTCTTGACAAACAAGTTTGTTGGTGCCTGGGAAGGGGAATTAATCTTGTCTCAGTAATATAACGCAAAAATAAACAAATCATTTAATACCTCCAAAACAACAAGTAAATATGATACCAAAAATAATTAAAAAAATGTACAGGAACACTTTAAAATCTACCCCACTCTGTGTTTTAAGTAGTGCATTCAAAATACGTGTTTTCTTATCGGAATACGGAGGATATCTAGCTGAAGACAATTTTTCACCAATCGACCCCAAGTCTTTATACAAACAACCTTTTTTATGTGTGAAAGTGTCGAAAGTATATTTGCCGTGGTACGAACCCATGCCGCTGTATCCGACTCCCCCGAATGGTATAGAATCTGATGCCAAATGCATTATGCATTCGTTAACTGCCATCCCTCCTGCCGATGTATTTTCTATTAAAGAATAAACGTCCTTTTTGTTGTTGGAAAATATGTAGAAGGCCAACGGTTTCTCACGTGAATTAATGAACTTGATTGCTTCATTCACGTTTGATATGTTTATAATCGGGAGTATAGGGCCGAAAATTTCTTCTTGCATAATATTATCTTTAGGTTTAACACCTGTTAGGATTGCGGGTGATATGTATCTTTGTGCAGCATCTGTCTCGCCTCCGAGAACAATTTTCCCATCCTTCATTAGTTTTGTAAGTCTCTCGAAGTGTCTATCGGAAATAATCCTGCAATAATCAGGTGAATTCTTAATGTCATCATTGTAGAACGCTTTTAAAACCTTCTTGGCAACCTGAAGGAACTTTTCTTCAACTTCTTTTGTACATAAAACGTAATCTGGGGCAATACATGTTTGACCCGCATTGGTAAGTTTGGCCCATAAAATCCTCTTCACAGCGACATCCATATTCACCGATTCATCGATGTACACAGGACTCTTCCCACCTAATTCTAAAGTAGTTGGAGTTAAATGCTGTGCTGCTGCCATATGTACAATTTTCCCCACCGCAGGAGACCCAGTATAAAAAATATAATCAAATCTTTCCTTCAATAATTCCGTCGTTTCTGGGATCCCTCCTAAAGCGACTTGATAACATTCTGGATCTAGATATTTCGGGAAAGTTTCCGCCATGAACTTAGCACTCGCCGTAGATATTTCTGAAGGTTTTATTATTACGCAGTTTCCAGCAGCTATCGCGCCACTAACAGGATTTAAAGTAAGTAACAACGGATAATTCCAGGTCCCCAGTACAAGAACTACTCCGTAAGGATCGTGAAAAATGTAAACTCCGTCCAGGATGTTCAAAAAACTTTTAGACGGCAGCTCCGGCTTTACCCATTCTCGAATATTCTTTAAAGCACTCCTCACGTCGTTAATAAGATATTCTACTTCAAATATAAGCGATTCGTGTTTACTTTTATGCAGATCTATGGCTAGTGCTTTGCACATAGCATCTTTGTTTTCTTCGTATAAACGTAACAGTGCTTTAAGTTGTTTTTCTCGAAAATCTACGCACCGTGTTTTACCAGTCTCGAATGCTTCTCTGGCAGTATTTAATATTTCTACAGGGGTTTTCTTGATGCACTTACCATATGTACTGTAAGTTTCCATGTTTGCACTAGTTTAATTTGGAACTGAAATAAATACCTTCTATTTATAAACTGCGACACATAAGTAATAACAGCTCTACAAGTTCTCTGCTTATTTATACAGTTCTAGATAAACAAGAATTTAGATATTGGGGAAGGGGAACTGAGACAAAATTATTTAATATACCATCACAAACTCTTGATTTTTAGGCTTTAGCTGAAAGAACAGCCTCTAAAAAAGTACTATTCATCCCATTACTATTAAATTTAAATGCTGAGTAACCTTGTTATTTGTTATGATGACTTGGCAGTTTTGAATATGATTTGTTGATTTGTAAATGAATCAGCAGAATAAAAGATGATTAATTTGTTAATTTACAAATGCTGAGTCATCATTCCAAAAGCAAAAATCATTTGGAACTCTTATACATAATATAAAATAAATTAGGGTAGGTAAACATATAAATTATTGGGGGAAGTACAGAAAGGAAAGGGGAAGTACAGAGAAAATATTAAGGAAGTATGCAATTCCTCCTGGTAAGCAGTGCACAAAATTTAAGTTTATACATGTATATTTAATGGACATACTACAAATACAAACCATATATAAAAACCATATATAAAAAAAATATACAAAAGTAAATTATTTAATTTTTCTGTAGGAATAAGCAGATACAGCACCAAAGACGATAAAGAAAGCGTACAACAGCACCCTGAAATTAAACCCGCTCCGCTTTTTCAGCAGCATATTCAAAATGCGCGTTTTCTTATCGGAATATGGAGGATATCGTGCCGAAGCGAATTTTTCACCGATCAAACCCAAATCTTTATACAAACAACTCTTTTTGTGCGTGAAAGTGTCGAAACTATATTTGCCGTGGTAGGAACCCATGCCGCTGTATCCGACCCCGCCGAAAGGTAAAGAATCTGTTGCTAAATGCATTATACATTCGTTAACAGCAATCCCTCCTGCTGACGTGTTTTCTATTAACGAATACACGTCCTTTTTGTTGTTGGAAAATATGTAGAAGGCCAACGGTTTCTCACGTGAATTAATGAATTTGATTGCTTTATTCACGTTCGATATGTTTATAATCGGGAGTATAGGCCCGAAAATTTCTTCCTGCATAATATTATCTTCAGGTCGAACGCCTGTTACGATTGTGGGGGATATATATCTCTGCCCAGCATCTGTCTCACCTCCAAGAACGATTTTACCATCTTTCATTAATTTCGTAAGTCTTCCGAAGTGACTATCGGAAATAATCCTGCAATAATCCGGGGAATTTTTGATGTCCTCCCCATAGAATGCTTTTACAACCTTTTTAGCGACCTGTATGAATTTATCTTCGACTTCTTTTGTACATAAAATATAATCCGGGGCAATACACGTTTGACCCGCATTAATAAGTTTACCCCACAAGATCCTCTTTACCGCAACTTCCATATTCACCGATTTATCGATGTACACAGGACTTTTCCCACCTAATTCTAAAGTAGTTGGTGTTAAGTGCTGTGCCGCCGCCATATGTATGATTTTCCCCACAGCCGTGGACCCGGTATAAAAAATATAATCAAATCGCTCTTTCAATAATTCTGTCGTTTCCGGGATTCCCCCTGCAGTTACTTGATAACATTCAGAATCTAAATATTTCGGGAAAGTTTCAGCCATGAATTTAGCACTCGCCGTAGATATTTCCGAAGGTTTTATTATTACGCAATTACCGGCAGCTATTGCTCCACTCACAGGGTTCAATGTAAGCAATAACGGGTAATTCCAAGCTCCCATTACAAGTACAACTCCGTATGGATCATGAAAAATATAAACCCCGTCCAGGATGTTCAGAAAACTTTTAGGTGGTTTTTCCGGCTTCACCCATTCTCGAAAATGCATCAACGTGTTTCTTACATCGTTAATGAGATATTCAATTTCTAAAGTAAGGGATTCTTGTTTACTTTTATGCAAATCTACAGCTAATGCTTTACACATAGCATCTTTGTTTTCTTCGTATAAGCGTAACAGTGCCTTGAGTTGTTGTTCTCGAAAATCTACGGACTTTGTTCTGCCGGTCTCAAATGCGCTTCGAGCAGTATTTAATATTTCTACAGGGGTTTTCTTTATAAATTCCCCACTTTTATTGTAAGTTTCCATGATGGTTGCTTAAAAGAAAGTTGTTGTGATCTAGTTTAATGTTAAACGTAAATAAATACCTTTTGTACAAGAATTCAATTTAGTAAAATTTTGCAATTCACGCACTTAAATGTGACACGATAAAGTAATCAACAACCATAATTCAAGTATTAGGGAAGGGGAATTATAAAATAATAATTTAATTGTTGAAAATATGTTCAATTATCAAACATGACGACTTGGGTTTGACATTTGAAGTTTGTCCATCAATGACGAACTACTAATGTAGATTTTAGTCTACTCAAGAGCCAAGTTATAAAAACTTTTTAAAATTCTTGTAATAACAGAAGTGTAATTGTGTTCTGGAGGAAGCCGTTAATAACTAATTATAATCTTTATAGTATTCTTTCAATAAATCTTCGTAAAAGAGCAAAAATAATCCTACCTACACGGTAGTTCTATTTCTCATTTAGCTTCAAGATAGTTCCAAATTGACAGCTGGCAGCCGAAATGTCAAGTAAATGTATCAATCTGTTTTGTGTTTTGGATTTCTCGACTTAATTTACTTTAGAAATTAAAAACGAAACATTTCGGCGATGAAAATCTTCGTGAAGAATTTGCGTGGCGAAAACTGCGCTTTAGAGGTCCAAGAGAGTACGAAAATATCTGAGGTTAAGCAGCAAATAGAAAATGACATGAAAATTCCAGTATCTCAACAGACCCTAGTTTTGCACGGTAAAATATTACACGATGACAAAACTATTAGTTTTTATCCTAAAATCAAAGAAGGGACTAAATTATATATTGCGATAAAGAAGCCGGAAGCGCTGAATGTCGCTTTGGAACGTTTTTTACGACAATATTACAATGAAACGCAAACCAAACAAATAGTAGAGTATTTTATGAAAGATTTTCAAGAACAAGTGAAGTCGCTCAGTTTGGATGATTTAGAACGCATCGCCATATCGGATTTGCATAACGAAACTTCTTAGTGAACATTTAATTTTACTTTTGTATATATTATCGATGTGTGCTTATTGTAGATTGCGTTTGTGTAATTTCTTTTACAAATATTGTCGTAACAGTATAATAGTCTATCTTTAATAAATACATTTATTTACAATACTTATTTTTCAATATACAGGGGCAATTTTGAAAGTAATACGAATTGCAAGTCCCTCGATAAAATTGTCCTGTTTTGGTTTTCTGAATGAAGGGATCACAAAATATCATCTCTCTATTGTATCTTCACCATCGCGAACATCCATGCTGTAACACGTTTAAATATCGTAACAATACTTTAACCGGGTAGTAGTCCTTTAAAATTACGACCAAGTAAAAATAATTCTGCCGAATCTGATCTACTCGCATTAGGTTTAACAATTTTAACACTCCTGTAAAACCTCCCTATATCGATCTCTAATTGTTTCCTCTGTGCACACTCCCATAATTTAACAATTAAAGTTGCGTCAACGTCAGAAACTAGTACCGCAAATTTTAAAACACTGTAACACAAATTTATAATATTTTCTTGATCATTGTCTCTAATTCCTGACGCTTGAGGAGCCATGTCGGATAAAACTACGTTAGGTTTGGCACCGTTCAAAATAGTTTTGATCTGATTTTGAGTTTCTTCGGCTGTAAAATCGGAATTTCCTAAAATGGTCGCGCCTTTGATAGGGAAAACTTGTAATTTGTCTATTGAAATTACCAGTCCGGTTGGTTGGCTTGCTTGCGATGCATCGGAGTTAATATTTTTTACGGCTACTTGAGTCCAAGAGCCTGGAGCTGCCCCGCAGTCTATTACGACTTGGCCTGGTTTTAAAATGTTAAATCGGTCGTTCATTTCGAGCAATTTAAAAGCACTTCTACATCTGAAACGAATTGAATTCTCAATAATTGCAATAACTATAAATTTAATTGATAGTTGTACCTGTAATTTGCTATTTTTGCTTTTTCTACGTATGGATCGGATAACTGCCTTGTTAACCAATGTTGTGAAGAGGTACTTTTACCTTTCAAGTTATTTGGAACAACTTTTTTGTATACTCTTAATGTTGTGCTAAAATTTCTCAACATTCTTACTACTTAATTTCTAGGTTAAGAAAGTTTGATGTTTGACGTTAACGACGCTCACTTACAGTGGCTTTATTCAAGACAGTTTCGACAATAGACGTCGTAGTTGTGATTGGTTGACGCCATATTGAGGCGAATTTCCGTATTCACAGTGTAGCTTTATGCTTTGTACGTGGTTTATGTGTTCTGCAGCAAAAAGTAACCTTTTGTCACAAAAGTTTTGTGATATATTCATAGTAATTAAACGGTACAAGACTGTGCTTTGCAATTTGTACGTCATTGATATTGTCTGTTTTCTTCAAACTGTGGCCGAACGACAATTTATAAATAATATAGTAGTACATTATTTATTATATTATATTAAATTGATTTCAGTACAAAAAAAAATAAATTTCCTATGCTATAGAATTTGAAACTTGCCTCAAAATGGCGGGTGGGCCCGTAATGTCGCCATTGTGATAAATAAAGCCACTGTACGCTTACTCACAAAACTGCGACATCTTGTGTTGCATGGCCAAATCTTTGGTTACCTAGTTATTCATAGCCAAATCACAACTGTATGGATTTTATTTTAGAGAATTTTGGTTTGGGTACAAAAAACACGAATTTTCTTTCAAAATTTATCAGATACTGGCACGATACATGCAATAAATACTTCTTTATATTATACTTTTGTACTTACATAAATTAATTCAATTAAAACATGCTTTATAATTATTATTAAAAGTCTAACCGTAAACACAATTTAAATAAAAATAATATGCAAATTTCAGTCGCAGGTAAAACGTGTTTTATTTTGTTTAATTAGTTTATACACAGAACTTAAGTATTATTAGGTACATTTTAAATAAAAATAAATAGTATATACATTACAGTCGAATACTTTCATATCAGGAATTATGCCATAAAAATAAATTATAACAAATTAAAACATTTGCAGAAACTACAATAATACAAGTATAATATATACAAAAAAAATCATATCAGATTTTATTTATCTGTTCTGATTTTGTCTCCGTCTCCCCCCGAAAATATAAGACAGTTCTTCTTGGGGTAGTTGTCTGTAGAAGCCCTTATCACTCATCTCCCTTAAATTTAATTGGTCATCTCTAAACCTGGCTGTTCCATGCCTATTTGGAAACCTGAACAGGATTGGTTTAGGCTGACTAGTGCTCCAAGGAGAATTCCAAGAACTTGTGCTTTTATCTCTATTTCTATGGCTGTAAATGTGGTCTGTGTTCATTGGTCGAAACTGTCCATTTGCAAAGAAATTACTTGTGGAGTGATGGAAAATTTGAGTGTCAGTACTGGAATCTGGAAAGCGCACGAAGTTAGTCGGCGTCTGTTTCGTCGAACTGTCATTAATTACGGTTTTGTTTTCGTCAGTAATGTCGGTGACAGTTGGCAAGGTCGAATCTGCCTCAAAAGTCGTTAAACTATCACTGATATTCTTTTGTGTTGTCGAAGAATCCTGCCTTTTGTAAGGAGTGTATTTTGTACCGTTTAGTACGTGTCCTGATTCCAGCAATGGATCCAAAAAGAAAATTGCTTGTTTACTTGTTTCCGTCGTGGTTTCTGCTATTAAAGTCGTATCGGTCATTTCTGTTTGCGTTGTTTCGTAACTATCTTCATTCAAGGTAGTTATTTCTTGCGTTACGGTAGTTTCTGTGTTTTCGGGTAAAAAAGTTGACGTTGGAATTTCTTTGTCACCTATAAGATATGAAATAATTGTGCATTAGACATAAACCTATTTGATAAAATTGCTTTTTAACGAGTTTGTTTAAAAACGATAATTTCGTTAATGAAGTCTGCGACATACAGGGTGTTATCTCACTTACCAGTTTCTTCAGTAACTGAAGTTTCTTCAACATCCGTTCCATTCACTTCTGTTCTCTTCACACTAATTTTCACAGCAACTTCCTCTTCCTCTTTTTCTTCTTTGGTGGGGGTTAGCAAAATTGCTACATTTGATTCTTCTTGTTCGCTGTCTTCATAATCTTCGCCCAAAGGGATGTTAAATTGGAAAGGACCCATTGTAGTCTTCTCTTCCTCTTCAAACTCGATTTCTCTAACTCCATTCAGGAGTTGGAACATGTATTTATCTTTGAGGAAGTCGTTATGAGCAACCTCGTTTAATTTGAATATTTTGACGCATCTACCCATGTGGTCAGCTTTGTAACCATCAGCACAAGCTGGGAGAGCGTCTGGCGTAAAATTCGGAGTTATGAAAACATGCTTGGGTTTAATTCTTTTCTTGAGTAAAGTATCGTCTTGTTTCTGATGGCTTTGATTTTGATCGTCAACTAACAGCCATGCTTCCCACGCTAGTTCTGTAGATCTTTCGTTCAGGGGGCGAGATGGGAAGCAAATTGCGGATGTTATAAAGAAAAGTAGTAAAGATATTCGCATGAAATCCATCTGGGTTGGGCATCTCAGGGAAATACTGTCATAATGACTGAAGGTTGTGTTTTCTTCGTCCAGCGAAGGGTCTGGAAGAGATACAGAAAGGTGGATTAAAAATATTGTCCATCTGTGATGGAAGGTGAGATAGTTATGTACCTGTTTAGGAATTAATGAAACTCCTGTTCGTTACAGTATAAACACAGTTCTTTACTAAACTCAAATTTCTCGATTGACTTGATTTTATATATCAAACTTGAAGTAGAGGGGGTTTAGAAGTTATTATTAGCAAAATTAATTGAAAAATCTTCATACATGAAACACAAAGAAAATACACAAAATAGCATATTCAAATTAATGATTATACAGAAGCCAATAGAAGTATGTGTATTAGTTGATGAAATGCTTGTTATGTTTATCAATTATGTTATGTTTATCAATTACCCCAATCAAGAACCCAAATCCTATAGTAAATCACTTACGTCGAGCAATTACAAATTACTATCCTAACCTTTTAACCTTAAATATTGAAATATTTACAAGAGGGTGTCAAAAATTAAACTGGCAATAAACTGTTAACAACCTCTTAATAATTAATTAACACTTAGAGTTTATTATTGTTTGTTTGAACGATTGAACCTACCAGGAAGTATGTATCTACTGTTACATCCTATAGAAACGTAAACTGAAATAAACAGCACATGTCATTCGTCGGGTTTGTCTGAAATCGAACGCAAACTGTCTGGGTGTAATTTTGGAACAGTAAAAAAACTAATGGATGGTATACCGAGTCCTAAAAGTCTGCAATAGCGGAAGTAAGGAATAGAGCAGTGGCTAAAATTTATGTCAGTTAACGCTGAATAACAAAAATAAGGTTGGACCTAATACAGACCCCTGTGGGACATCCCTTTATTGTTAATTGTATATTCAAGCACTGTTTATGCAAATCACGAGAAAATCGTGACTCACTCAAAAAAATACGGCGATATATCAAAAGTAAGTAGGTACTGTGTTTTTTATCAATCTTCAGTGGAGTTCAAATTTATTAATTAATTTGCGATAATACACGCTGGTTAATTAGTTAACTTGTTTTCTTAATTAGTGTACCTCAATTTATTCGTTTAAACGTGTAAAAGAATAATAAACCATCAGTAATTTTACACAAAATTTCAAAAGATCGCATGACCTACGAGTTTATTTTTTTTAAGTTAATATACTCGTAGATATATCAAACTTGTACTTTTCCAGTACTTGCCGACAATTATAAATATTTTCCGATTTTAATGCTGTTGAAAAATCGACTGCAGATTTATGTTTTGAACCGCACAATATTGATTGCGCTTTAATATTATTACAGGAATTCTTGCATGGTAATATTGGCAATTTCGTTGGTTATCTCCCAATCCATCAAATTTCGAGAAATGTCAAATTCAACCAATGGCAACGGTTTTCGATTTTCAAATGTACTTACATTTCAAAATTCAAAGCAACCTTGATGGGACTAATGCGGAAATCAGCCATGTTGAATTTAGAACTGTCATAATTTGACATTAGACATTCTTGGGAAGAACTGCATTCTTGTAGATTACAAAAGCAAAGCGATTATCTAACCGATGTAGGTATAATAGCAGTTCGTGTATAATCATGGCGATCCAGTAATAATTCATAATATCAAAAAGTGCTCCCAAGGACCCAAGTGAAAGTGTTACACCTTCAAATAGTTGATATAATTATACCTACACGGATCATCGCATTTCTCAACCACGAATTGCTTTCACTCAAGGTCCGGGTTCGTAGGTACATCTACAAGTGTCGTTATCCCCTTCTTGATATTGAATTTTTGACGTTCCAAGTGTCATAGAGAATTTATAAATTGAATACTCATTGTTATTAAACAGAGGCGTGCATTCAGTTGTTATTGTACGCCTCACTTTCGTCGTTGTTATTGAGGTTCTTCTAAATTCAATACGGCACACCTTCTGCCATGAATTTGAGAGTGTTTTTACCACAGCCAAGTGGATATTTTCCTTTTCTCAGATACAGTTTCGAAAATGAGCTGTTCAGTACATTTTTGAGTAGTGATTGGAAGAATCAAGAAAACCAACTTCCTGGCGCCAAGTTTCTTGCAATAAATTACATAAATGTATAAAGTGAACTAATTAAAGTCTCTGGAAACGATGGACGATACATGCTATCTGCACTGATCAACAAAATCCTGTCGCAAGATGTCTTTAGGCGCCAGTTGGCGTAAAAGTACCAAGGCCTGATTTAATGAAACAATGCCTGCTATAAAAGAACGTTTAAACTTTATAAAACCAATAAATTGGAATTATTTGAAATACAGGCTATGCATACAGTCCATTTAGAATAAGAAAAGGACGGGTGGTGACGTAAACTGTCAAAACAAACTGTCAAATGGACCGTATTGTTGTTATAAATTGCGTCGACGAGAAGCAAGGTAAACAGTTACATTGACCATTGTTCCTAAAGAGTAATCTGAAATGCACGTTCACCTAGCCTAGCAATTAATTAAATAGTTGCATAATTTCTATCGGTACACGTGAGAAAGTGTATCGAGAAAAATAATTATGCATTTACATTGCAAACTGATTTAATGATTTCTGGATGTGATGAATTTTTCACCTTTTCCGATAGTAAATCCGGATGAATGACTTCAAGGTTGTCTAGGAGCTGAATGCATACCTGTCAAACTGGCTTTTGTAGCACAAAAGTTTTTGCTCATAGTTAAAAAATGTGATTGTTTTTTTAAACAATTTGTACATACTGTTAATGCCGAACAATGGTGCAAAACGACTGCAGAAGTGTTTGCAAAAACTCCAGATTAAAATCCTTAAAACAATATATGTGTATACAATACTTTCTACCAGTGCGGTTTTATTTTTGCTGCACCTACATCTTGCTCTTGAACTAGGAGATATATTAGAAAAGGAAATCAGTGTAGAAGGGGATAACCTAGGCTGTCCTACAATAAGGGAAGAGTTTGAGCTAACAATAAAAAGTTTAAAATTTCAGAACGCGCTCAAAATTTTTCTCCACTTCCGATATTTAAGGATTAAGTGGGTGGGTGATACATTTGCAAATAACGCGTTGTAAATACGTTACCAAGTACACTTTGACTTTCTCTTCCACTCTAAACATTATATTGACTCTAAAATTGTATAATAACTAAACATGTGTGAAGCATACGGTTCTTTTACCTAGTTACATAATCTGAATATTGAAACAAAGTACTTTTACCTCTTCTAATTCGGTTCACCGCAAGATCTAGCACCCTGTAATTAATGTTTTATAAATTGAATATTCATTTCAGTTTATATTCGCAATTAATCCAGGGTCTTTCGGTTGGCAGAACACGCAGTGACCACGGATATCCGGTTTTAGAGCTGTCCTCTCCTGTTCTTGCCGTCTACAATTGCTACACTGTATAGATATTTTAAAAACATCACAACACTTGGCATACACATGTATGTTGCTTCAACAAAAGAATAGTTAATTAACGATTTATAATTCAATTGTGGAGTAACTGTATTCGGTTGTTCGGGTAATTTGCGGGCATTGTTTTGAGCTGTTGCGTTAATTTTGTGGAGCTATTTCTCTTGGCAATTTGCATATGCTTGCGAATGCTACTTCTTCTCCTCTGTAATTTCGAGCTTCCCTATCCATATCAATTTTTCTAGTACTTGTAGTAATAACAATGTTTATGGAAGGTTTTCTGTGGTTTTTGACCTTGAGAATTAATATTGTACCTCAAATTAATGTAAGGAATTACTCAATTGTTCGTTTAATAAAATTGCCGCAGAGTTGCTCAAAGAAATTTCCGTGCCGCGTATGGGGCAATAAAAAAATACGTATATCTTTGCGCTAGGGTATTAATTTGTCGACCTCCTAGGTCCTTAACCTTTAGACTCATCTCTAGGTCAAATTTTCTTTACGATATCATTATAAACAGAAAAAAACTGTTTCTTTTGAGGTTACTACGAGTAGATATTTTGAAAAGATCATCGTACTACAAATGAGACTGTTGTTGAAATGAGTAGGGAAAAAAGTAAGGTCGCGCATTTTTCTGTTTTTATAATGTTGTGGTACGCTAAATATTTGTTTCAGATTGATGCATTCTTGCGTTTTTCGACCGTGAACGCACGCAATCCTTGCTTTTGAAATTCTTCAAATAAACCGAACGCAATATCCACCGCTAGCTCTGTTACTTATTAATTATTAGAAGTACGTACCCCTGTTTAAAGTTTTTAAGTGAGCTGTTCCGTTTGTTGACACATTAACAACGGGTTTAACATCTGCTTGTACTTGAACGTCTGCCAAAACTGCTCCAAACTCTTCCTTTCCTAAAATACTCTCGTGTTTTGACAGAAACCCGTGTAATGACAAAATATAAACAGTAGTTCTATTTGTAATAAATCCAGTTTTTATGATCCAGTTAGGTGCTGCCAAAAATCCCGTAAAATACCTAATACATAATACGTAATACGTAGTACTTGCCCGAGGAGTAGTTGTTCGATTCCTCAAATATCAGTTTCACCAAAATTGGCGATTTCTTTATAGCGTGGAACTTCAGAATGCAAAAATACCCGATTTTAACTGCTGTAAAGTACCGAGCTGTTCCGATTGCTTTCACTATTTCATTAAAGCATGACATTTACGACAGCGTCCACGAAAAGAAAGTGGGGTTTTCGAATCTTGAATGGAATGTGCATTTTTAAAACCTTTTAAATTAGTCTAATGCCTACATAATTGTCGCCGGTTATGCACTGTAATTTTCTGGCCTGAATAATATTTTTTAAGGAGCGTACACGTACTTGTTTCAATTTCCGGGTTCATTTGTGACATTCAATACTTTTGTTATCACTTAGTTTTATTTGTCTTCTTATGTTAGTTTATTCAGAAAATATACACGGTGCTCTATAGGTTTTGTCCGCGTATATCACGCTGGTGCATGCATTTGGAGAAATGTTCCAGAAATTGCATCAGAAGATGATGGAAGCTGAGTTTATTACAGAGAAGGAAATTTCCAGATTGCATCTTTAAACGACTACGCTTCCTTTGAAAACCCGAACTCAGTGACATAACTCATTCATTTTCTATTGACGTACTCTACACAAACATTTATCTCGATATGGTCCATACACGTAGTACGTCATGCATACTACCGCAATTTTCTCGATTTCCACCAAACAGAACGACGCTTTGTGCACAAATTGGTTTCTAACAGATGTTCATTTATAGTATTAATTATTCAATATTAAATTAATTATGTAACCACTAATTTAGCGTAAAGTGTGGACAATTTCAGTCTGTGGAGTTCATTCATTATTTCAATCAACTCGGCACACCCCATGAAGGTTGCTTATTAATTCATTACGAGGGCAAATTGTGACGCAATCCACCAATAAAAAGTTAAGAACTTTGTTCGTCATCATTCTTTGTTTTGTATCTCTAGAGCTCCTACCATCGCGAGTTATTTGACTTCCTAAACACCAGAAATTTGAGACGTCCTCTATCTTCTCGTTTCCGATTTGTATTTTCGTCTTAGTCCTATTTTCACGCCCCCTGCACCCCAAAATTTTGGTTTTCCTCCGGTTTTCCTTTTTATTGATCTTCATACCATAGACCTCCGCCAAAACCGCTTCCATTTCGTTCAGAGCCCTTCCTAATTCTTCTTTGCTAGATGCTACAACTACCAAATATCGGAAGATTTTTCTTATGATTTATACCCCGATTTATACCGATTTAGACGGGGTAAACCGCCAGGGATGTATGGTGTACAACATAGGGGATGTACTGGGATGTACGGGGAAGTATTGAGATGTGCGGGGATATATTGGGATGTATTGGGATATGCGGGGATGTATTGGGATGTACGGGGATGTATGGATTGTAAGCACGTAAAAAAGCCCGGGAATTACCTGATGCACCGATGTGCGCATGAGCGAAGCATTTCATCATCTGCATGTCGGGTCACGCGTGCTATTTGCGTAAGTCCCTCTTTCGTCTTCGGCGCATTGTTATGCTAATTGCGGTTAATTGCTACAGCCTGGGCTACAGCAGTCAATTCAACAGTTTGCTCATCTTTTGAGACGTTTGTAGCATAAGGTACGATTCTTTTGCGTTTAAATAAGTCAGAAATTCTTGCTACTAATTAAGGAATGTATCTAACGAAAGCCTTTGCGCGTAACCTTTCAAAAAACCTAAAAACGGTTATAATGGGGTCGTTGCACTAAATAGAAAATCGATATAATTTTGATAGAAATAAGTAACTAGGTGTTTATTGGCCGTCTGGGTTACATTTATTTACTCACCAGTAGCTCAAAATTTAAACAATGGCGGTTTTAGCACGAAGCGCGCCTTCAGAGAATTAAACAGAAACACGTGCTGCCCCAGTTACGTCATTAGCTTAGAAGCGCTTGTGATTGGTTATCTGAATTGATGTTTTGATACCCAGAAAGCATAACGTTACGTGGAGTTTGAGCCGGTAAAGTAGGGAGCAATAATGATTTGCCCTTGTTAGCAGGAAGTCATAATGATCATATATCTCTTTTGCAAAAAATGCGTGTGTCTGGTGTGAGGACAGCTTAAGGGGTCTGTTTAAAATGCGTGTGTCAACTCTGGGGTCTGTTTTAAAAAAGTTACCGTCAGCAAAGTGGTCTGAACCTAAACGGAGAACGGCGCGCGCATCATGATCATTTACGACCTCCTGATACTACGGGCAAGTGTTAGGAATAATCAGAATTTGACATTTGGAAATTTATTTCTATTTGTGTTGGGTCTGAGTGTATAAATAGTTATCTGCCGTTTATTTATGTGCCTTTATTCCTATTTATTGTGTCAATTAGTATATTTGTGTATGGAAAATAGAGCAAGGTTTCGTTAAAGCCGATTCAGACAATTTTAGGGGTAGTGAAATGATTGACAATTATTATTTATCCAATTTGGACTATTTCAGTGCTGAAATGAAAAATATTAAAACGAAACGGTAAATGCTTCATTTATTTGGGAACTAGACAAACTGAAAAACAACACTGGACACTATCTGTCAAACGACTAGACTGCCATGATTGTTTATTAATTCAGTTTACGTTTGACAAGCAACAGTTGTACTTTCGGGCTAATATCGACAATTCTCGGCATTGCCCCCGATACGTCATCATTCAAAAAAGCTTAAAGGGCCAGCGTCTTAACTTTGAGGCTGGTTTAGATGCCTAAAATGTTCGCTATAAGAAAAATAAAAAATACGGGTCAAATATTTTACGACAATCTTCGGGAAAATATGATTTTAAAAAATTGTGTAACGACCACATTGTCGTTTTTCTTCGAAAAATAGTTTTTCCGGTTTATTTTTGATTTTTAAATTCCCGAGTTTTGCGGTAGCCTACCGAACATGCATGCAAATGGAACTTCCAAGCCCTTTGTTAAAAGTGCTTTCCAAATTTGAATAAACCCAAATGCCCAATTTAAAATGTGCTGGGGGAAAAGCGATAGAACAGCTTTTATTTAATCTGTTGAAAGGCAGGCCCATACTATACTATTCATTCCCTTTTCGTGAATTTAATTTAACATTTCATCAAGAATTTTAATTTCTGCGATAATAGTTACATGAGAAAATGTAAATAAGTCGAAAGTTGTTATATTTTATTGTCGTATATGTTTTAAAATCTATACAACCATTCTTTTCTTCATATACCTATAATATGAATGCAATATTATGTAAAAGTATAGTTGCCACATTATCACCTACCAAAAAATTAACGATCAAATTGTTTTACCGATACCTGTTTATGGCATTTGGGTCTCGATTTAGGGTGTATGGAATTATTTATTTTTCTCGATTTTTCTCCTCAGATGGCCAGTCAATGCTTTTTAGATGTTGAATGTGCCCTAACATAGAGCCTAAATCCGACATTTAAACAAATTTGGTATAGAAGGATGTATGGTGAGATACGGGGATGTACAGGGATGTACGAGGATGTATTGGGATGTACGGGGATATATTTGGTATAGAAGGATGTATGGTGTACATAAAATAGGTGGTGGTTTCCCTTCGGATTTAGACAATGGTGCGACATTCTTGAAAGTTTCAGAAATACAAACAGCAAACATAAAACTACTAAGAATATGAGAAGTAAATCAAAACCTTGCGAATATTTTCCAAATTTGGCCCTGCCATTCGAGTCGTTTTATCGGCCATGAATGCAAAACCCGTTTTTTTTTTTAATTCAACCAATTGGAACCTTGCAATTAAACTAGATCAGCTGCAACATGAATAGCCAATACGTACAATATGTGATAGCGTGAGAAAAAAATTGGGAATTGTAAGGCTATAATGCATTGATTATAATAACAAATTGTGTCAAACTACGACTAAATGGCTTAATTCATAAGTAGGGAAAGGATATGTTTTATTTTGGAAATCGTCTTCTAACATCGTCCCACTTATATAACTCGTTTTATAACTTGATTTATGAAATTTTGAATGTACGTATATTTTTTATATAACAAACTATTTAGGTACTAGGTATGCGTTATTTGAATTCCAAATTCCAAATGGACTTTCTAAAACACAAAATACTGCTTATTAACATAATTTTATAAGCATACTGGATACAATGTTTATTCCAGGTACTGCTGAGCCTAGAATTAAAAAAATATATTCTTGTATTCACGGCCTTGTTATTTAAAGAGGGCACAAACTATTCTATTGGAATAGCAGAAGCTTTCGCTCTCCGTGGGAAATGTGAAGGCTCTCGGGATCGTGATCTTTGAAGATATCGAACACGCGAGTCGAATTCGATAAGCATTACTGCTGCTTTAGTTTTAGTCCTATTTTCACGCCCCCTATACATACCAAGTATTCTGTCGAATTAAAAATGTCCAGGACAGAAGCTCTTTACCAATAAACCAAGGACGTGAGCAAATCAACTTTTTCTACAAAATTAAAATGTCTATTGTGGAACCACCTTATTGTTCTCTTGATCATTCAAATTCAAATCAGAAAACTGTTTCATTAATAATGCCTGCATCCTTGAGATCAGTGCAAACTTCAATAGCAGATGTATGAGATGTTATAGCCACTAAAGAAGGTTATCATTTTATAGTGATTAGCGAACCTTTCAACATGAATGTAATATACTTTTTTAATATATTATTTGACCTCCTTTATATTGTACGCAATATATAATTCATAAACTAATGTTGATCACAAGTTATAAGATTACGAGATGAGTATTTTTTTGGTTTAATTGTACAGGGTGTATCTACAAATGAAATAAATAATCACAGTTGTATTGCCAAACAAAATCGAAGGAAAATTCGATATCATTTGTTACTTATTAATATGTTACTTATTAATTTGTGTATGAGATAATTAAAAAAATTCTGTTCATTTGATTTTTTTCCACAAGTTTCATGATTTGTGTCAGAAATGAATACCTATTTAAAAATGACTCGATTTGGTTAACAAATACATTAATTAATTCGTGTCACTATTAAAATAATAACTTTTAATAGAAACATGGGATTTTTCGATGCCTCTTGTTTAATACACTGAGTTCAGTAAATATGTTGACTTAATTCTGTTTTTCAACTTACTAATGACCCCAAATTTTAGTAATTAGAAAGCTACTCAAATTTTAATGAGTTCAATTGATCAATTTAAAAAACACTGTACAAGAAAATCTGTTTTGGGCCCCACAGAAGATTTTTTTATGATCGCCTAATAAATTTTTATCTCTCAATAAAGAAACTCTTTGTTTAACTCTTATTTCAATCGATGTTCATATGTATAAGTATTTCTTTTCCTGATTCAATTAATGGAATCCATAAAACCTTCGTACAATTGCACCAAAATGCAGAAATTTCAACAATACGTACATTAATGATTATAAAAATCAAAAGGAATTCCCTTGGCAGTGACTCACTTTGCTTGACCCAATTTGCCCATTCTTTTTTGTCTCTGTTGCTGGGAAACTAATTTTTGAGGTGCTAGGCGTGAAATACATCAGAAATTCCACGGTGGCGGCATTCCTTTGGCTTGTGTCAGAGTAAAAGAGACTTAATGCCCTAAGGTGCACCATATGAGTCATCTACAATCCACAATTATTACTAAAGATAGTCTCATTCGTCATTAACCAGATATAAGAGAAAGATTGCAGTCTTCAAGCGAGTTGGTGAAAAGGAAAACAATATACCAGGTGCCGTTCATTATTTTCTGGAAAAAAGTAGCGAGTGCCTTGACTTTGACAATTAAATAATTCCTAGTCTTTGGGCACCTGACAGCTTGGCAGTCATAAATAACCCAGTGTTTAATAAAAAGGGTGGCGCACCCCGGCACCCTTGAAGTTTGTTAATCCTAGTAGCTGGCTGTTATTTCACCCTGCGGTGGTAGGTAAATAATGATTACACCAACAAAGACTGACAGGTACATTGATTCTCGAAATATTCAATAAATACCTAGGTAAATAAATAAATAAAATAGTACGGAAGTAGTAAAATATATGAGACTACACTATGATTGTAATATTGAATAAAAGGGCAGATAGAGAATTCACGTGCCTCAATTATTAATATTTCAATTTATTTGTTTGTTTTCCACCACGTGTGACATAAGAGCTCAGATCATTGCCATTTCATTTAAAGTGTAATACTTAATAAAAAATCCTTGGATCTTGTTATTAATCGTTTAATTTATTGAACTTGTTTGGTTCAAGGGTTAAATTCAATGCTGATTGAAAGATTCCGTCTCAGGCCCTAAATATATTCGGTGATAGCCAAATATGTTCAATAAGAACTCGAAATATAATGTCCTAAAACCCATCTGATCCACTGACCCTGTTCAAATCGCCTGTAGCATTTTTTAATTACAGATATTTAAAATATATTCAACAAGCCAACTTACAATTTACAAAATGCAGGTGGTGTAGACTTGCTCCAACAATTCCTCAAAATCCAAAAGAAAAACGAAACGAAAACACAATCACAAATATTAGTTTCTATGGTCTGGTTCTTTAAGCACTCGCTAGCCGGTTTAATAAAACATTTAAATCGCCCAAAACGCGTCTGAGCACAGTTCGTGTAAAAAATAAATCCAGATTTCATTCATCCAGAGTTTATTGGCTGTTCACCGACAGCAAAACGTAAACATTTATGTCACAGGAGCGCACCGACTACTCACTGACTGGGGAAATGTTGTGTGAATGCTCGTCCGGCCTAGTAGCAATGAGCAGGTGCATTTCTGGAGGGAGGGGACATTTTCCACAATCCACAAACACAATCAAACCGTATCTCGTCCATTTAAGGTACAATGATATCCTTCTGACAGGTAGGATTGGATTAAAGGCGTCAGAATCCAATCTATGCGTCACTTCCGAAAATTTGGACAAAGGAATTTATTTGGGAATCATTGTGCTGTGTAATGGAACCGCGGGGTCATTTTCAGGCAAAAGTAGCCTTTTTTAAATAATGAGACTTCAGCTTGAAGCATTTAGTGGACATCCCTCTGTTGTGCTTCAGAGTTAACCCAACTAGCTGAAAACGAAAATACCCGGGTATTAATTTATTATAGTTTTACTATATAAACGTTTTGATGATAAATTTATAAAACAATTAACCTGCCGACAACAGAATAGTGTTTGGTGCAGCTTTAATATAATCAATTTGCATTTTGGAAGCTTTAACAAAATACCAATAAAATAAAATAGTCTCAGAACTATCTAATTATAAAACAACTTTGTATTGCTGCTTGGGCGTTGGGTAAATCAAATCCTTGACTCAAGTCATTGGTTTGTTGGTAAAGTGCTTCCGTCCCTCTCATTCGTCTGTACGGAAACGATTTATTTTTGCACGCACACTGAATTGTATTGTCTAATAAAATATGGTCGAATTTTGACGTAAACTCAATATAAATTCGTAATAAGTTAACCTCACACGTCAAAAGACAGTGACACAGCACACCCCTGAGGACGCTGACTTTGTCAGCGAAATATGTGTCGAGATTAATGACTGTGTCACTGTCTTTTGGCGTGTGGGGTTATCTTCTTAAGAATTCATAATAAATACACTGCCGGACAAAAAAAAAACGGACACTCTCAGAATTACTATTTTAGTGAATAAAAAACAACGGACGGTTTGAAATTATATTTAACTATATTCTTTTCATCTTAACAATAAATAAAAAACAAGAAACAAAATGATTCGTCAACAAAATGCTAACAAAAGTATTTTTTAGAGATCAACCTGTTACTTAAGAACTTGAAAAGACAAACAAAAAAAATATTAAAAGGAAAAGCACACTAGTAGAACCAAATTAATAATGGGTGTTACCACCACGAACTCTTATTACTTCCCTTAAACGTTGTGGCATGCCCTAAATGAGGCTATCAATAGATTCTTGGGGTATTTGTTCATATTCTTCTTGAAGCGCCATTTAATGTTTCTGGTAGGGGTTGGCGACGTCTAATCCTTTTCTCAAGCTGATCCCACAGATGTTCAATGGGATTCAGGTCTGGACTATTGGCTGACCATGGGAGACATCCAATACCAACCTCTTCACGGTACTCTGTAACAATTCTTGCTGTGTGTGGGTGGGCGTTGTCATCCATAAACACAAAATTGTCCGCTATAAATGGCATATATGGTGTGACATGGAGTTCCAGGCACTCAACAATGTATCGGTGTGCAGTCATTGTTCCATTCTAAATGAAAATCAATTCTGTGTGAGCCCTCAGAGATATTCCGGCCCGCACCGTAATGCTACCACCATTGAAACTGACCCTGGGAGATATGCAACATTGACTGTACCGCTCCCCTGGTCTGACCTGACCAATAAAAATAAAAACATGTGTCCGGATTTTTTTGTCCGGCAGTGTATTACAATTTACAAGAGTATATTTTAATACCTAAAACGTAGGTATTTTAGGTTTTTGCTTTAAAAATTGGTCATTTCCACATTTCTCTCGTTATTTTGTCCTCTTTTTAATTAATTTATAATTATTATACCGTTCCATTTAAAATTTTCAAAGTCTGAAAAGTTTGCTGATCTTTTAAACATCATCATAAGGTTCTCAGTCCGAAGACTGGTTGGACGCGTACCTCCATTCTTTTCTATCCTGAGCTAACCTACGCATTTCCCTAAAAGTAGAACATCCTACATCCCTAACTATTTGAGAGCAGTAGTCTAATCTAGGCCTACCCCTACCTCTTTTTATTCCTATCTCTGACTCTAGTATGTCACGAACTATTCCTTCGTGTCTTAGAAGGTGTCCTACCATCCTATCTCTCCTACTCTTTATTGTTTTCCATACCTTTCGCTTTTCCCCAACTCTTTCTAATACTTCCCTATTGCTAACCTTATCTATCCACGGTATCTTCATCATGCGTCTGTAGCACCACATTTCAAACGCTTCTACTCTTTTTCTATCCGCTTCTCCTATTGTCCAAGTTTCGCACCCGTATAATGCCGTACTCCATACATACGACGTTAAGAGTCTCTTCCTAGTCTCTATATTAACCGTTCTCGAGCATAACAGTTGTTTCTTTTTGTTAAACGCAACTCGGCCCTGCGCCATTCTTTGTTTTATATCTTTAGTGCTCCTACCGTCTTGAGTTATTTTACTTCCTAAGTAGCAGAAATCCGCGACCTCCTCTATCTTCTCATTTCCAATTTGTATTTCCATTTTAGTTCTATTTTCACATCTCCTACATACCAAAATTTTTGTTTTCTTTTTATTGATTTTCATGCCGAAGCCCTGTGTCAAAACTGCTTCCATTTCATTCAAAGCCGCTCCTAATTCTTCTTTGCAACGCCTACATTTCCTCAAGTATCGATCAGGAATTCTATAAATTTTTAGAAAATGTGGTGGCGCACTACATATGTATTTACGAAAAAGTACCTAAGAATCCCGATAACTACGGCACTGGATTAACGTTATTGGTGTGGATATCACTTATCATGCCGTAATAAACAAAGAATCCTTCAATAATCACGTGTACTACCAATTGAAAAGGGTAATATATTCAGTCATATTATTAATTACGAAAACTCGAAATCTATACATAGATTGCAGTAAAACATGTTCTACAATGTCGCAAGTTCGCAAATAGGTACCCAGTAACTTCAAACGGAAACGTACGCTTTCAATATTTTGCATTTTATTGAACTTAATAAAAATTCCTTCCTAAAATTCGTGCCGCAAAAAGCAGTCATTAAAATTCTGCACGTATTTTTTTATACAAATCTGCATTGCGTCAGGAATCTCACGGAAACAGAGACTCTTAAATCACGTAAGTACCATTTATGCTCTTCGATTCGTTTATTAGACCATAAAAGATTTTATTATTTTATTGATGCTATCATCTAATTTTGCCCGACAGGATGATTTAGGGCAGCTTTGGGACGTCGCAAACTGTCGGAGATGAACAGCAGTCAAGTTGTTTATTAGGCAGAATTTATTCACAACGTGTTCGTCCATTCATCTATTTCTCAAAGACCGAAGAGTATGGAAGAACTGTTAGCAGAAAACTTCCACAATAGAACTTATAAACAGAACCAATGGCAGCTTCTTTTACAATTTAATTTAAAATAAGACTACAAATTATTATTGGATGAAATTCATTAGCTATTATCAGAAGAAAAACTTCTTCTCTTCTTTGGTTTCAACATATTTCTCTGTGGAGGACTCGTAAACACATACCCTAAAGGGGTAATAGTTGTCAAGGGTCGATTTCTACAAGAGCTTTCATTATTTCCTTCAAAAAGAGCGAGATCTTTAGCAGCAAAGCACGGAAGAATTTGATTACTCCTGAGCTCGTTCATCACCTGGACGTTGTAATTTTGGACAGGAAATTTTTTACAGGGGGGTGGATTTACGCAGGTGCAACTGGAACAATTGCAAGTGCGACAGGAACACCGATGTTCTCTGGGTTTTTGCACTTTTTCGGACAAGAACGTGAACGGGGGCCAGTGCAGCTTTTTCTTGCACAACCCACAAGAGGTCAACTTGATTTCTTCGCTTCCTGCTGGGAGAACGTGAGGAGTGCACTTGCAACACTTGACAGGCTTCGCTTCTAGTTGTAGCTTTGGTACAACTTTTGCCAAACAAGTGCAATCCGATGGTTGAGTAGCAGCTTCTTGGGTAGTGACCGTCCCCACAGATTTGATAGATTTCTTCTCACTTTCTTGATGAGAAACTCCATCTACCAAAGTACACTGACATTTTATTGACGTCTTCTCGATTTCTGGCTCAGAAATTGAGAGACTTTTCGTTTCCAAGAGAATTTCTGCAACTGGAGCCCCAATCTTACAGTTTTCTTTCGGAGTGCATTTCGAACATTTCGGTGGTTTTGGCGAAGAAAAAGTAGTCGTTCTTGAAGTATTCGTACCGACATCTTGTCTGTTATGAGTCTCCAATGTTTCGGAAGAACCCCAACACTCCTTGCAGGGTTCTCTTAATGGTATTTCTTTTTCTATTGTCTGAGAAGCCCCCCAACATTCTTCGCACGGTTCTCTTAATGATCCTTCTCTTTTTATCGATCTGCTTGCAACTTCTTGAATTAAATCGCAAGTGCATTCCTCGTCTGTTTGAGGAACTTTGCTGCTGGCAACTTCTACATCACATGTGCAGTCCCCAACTGCCTTCACTTCCTTCTTTGGCGTAGATGTCCTACCATCTCTTATCGATCCTTTAAATGATGCATTATCTTTTTTTGAAGAAGTACCAATTGATCTTTTAGCAGAAGCTATTTCTGCATTTTCGCACACATGACAAGTGCACTCCTCATCTTTTGTTTCCACCTTCCTATGTGCAAATGCCCAACAACCGTCACATTCTTCTCTACCGGCCATCTGC
This sequence comes from Xestobium rufovillosum, assembly GCA_963966045.1. NCBI lineage: Eukaryota > Metazoa > Arthropoda > Insecta > Coleoptera > Ptinidae > Xestobium > Xestobium rufovillosum. Next base: position 24,853,322 of record OZ014503.1, read on the forward strand.
TGCAGAATATCTTGTAGCTTCTTTATGGGATCACATGGTTCGCATTCTATGGTCTGAATGCTCGCAGATTTTTGTTCAGAATACTGTAAACTATCTTCGACGACATTCTGCTTTGGTTGTTGCTCCCTTTCATTCGAATATTTAGACCCTATGACAACAAAAAACATTAAATTGTCCTTTTGCAGTGTCATTCTCCAACTTATACCTGACACCACGACTAATTCTTGTTCCTTGTGTTCTGCCATAACCATGTAGACTGCTTCACACTGGCACCAAGACTCACAAAAGCCAACATCTTGTTTGGGCACTCTCCTGTAGAAATATTCCGGTTTGCAGTCGTTATCCACGAATAACAAAGAGTCTGTTTGGACCCCACCATCTTGGCAGGGCAAATCAGGAAAAGCAGTGACGAATCTGTTACTGGGATGATCAGTAACACTGAATCCTTCACTATGACTGGGAATGTACCCACTTCTTATGGTGTCCAAGCTGCCATACTCTTTCCTCTTCTGCTCAAAAGTCTTTGGTTTTTCCACAAATTCCTTGCTTTGGACGTTCAGAAGATCCACGTGATCAGTGTAAGATAAATAAGTGTATGATCCACCTTCTGTTCTGGTTTCCACCACAGTAACATTTCCAGTTTCTCGAATACTCAGCAAATTTTGTTCTAAGGCTTAACCAAAAGTGAAAAATAATCTACTATTACTTTCGACTTACCTGGCGAGACCTGTTGATCGCACAAACAAGGAACCTGATTGAGCAAATCAACTTCTTGTGGACATGGCGTGAATTTTCCTTCCCCTCTTCCATCAGAAGAAAGAAAAATTACCACTTTATCTTTTGTAACCAGCACGTTCGTTGTACCGATAGTAATTTGCAAGCCGGCATCAGTATTTTGCATACTAATTTGGTTCTCGTCTTCCTTTTTGTTTTTCTTGTTGGAGACGATTTGAACGTTTTCTTTGGAAGAAGGGTGGTACTCGTTATCGGAAGAGGAAGAAGAATCAGATTCACAACAGCATCCAGACTTTGTCTGCTTCGGCCTTTTTTGCTTGGTGGAGTTTTGAACACCGGAAGAGGTGCTTTTAGGCCGCTTGCTTGTATTAGATTTCTTTCCTTGACCTTCTTTGTCGCTCATCTGCCTCTTGCAGCATCTTATCTTCCTCGATGGTATAACAAACCTATAATTCCTTCTCATCTTCACTTGAATAGCTTCTGATTTATGGCTGCAGACTATTTTTAATTTTGGGCAACAAATTTCTTTGGTGAAAGGCTCTAAACTCTCTAATAGTCCATCTTTGGTTATAATCCGCAAAATTTCTTTGAGCAAAATCAATTTTTGTTCAATAAATCTATCGTTCATGGTCTTTTGGTTTTTGTATCGCCCATAGACTTCATTTGAATCATCAGACTCGTCAATAGTTGATAAATCTTTGCTTCCAGTAGTTCGTACTTTCATCTCCATCAAAGATGATTCAGTTTCTTCACTTTCTCTTGGCTGAAATAATCAATAGGTTCTATAACACATTTTAAGAAGATACAGAAATGTTTTTACTAATTTTTCGTCAGATTCGATCGTCTCGAAAATTGGAAGAGGATCTTCTTCGTCTACCGTATCTTTTTGGCGTTCAAAATCTGCCATTTTGAAGATATCGTCGTTCAAAATGACGAGATCATCGCGTTCAGAATTCACTGGTCTTAAGTATGAACTCGAGTAGTAATAAGGGTCTTTGGTGGTGACTTCATAAGATGAATCGTTAGAAAAAGATTTGAGAGCTCTATTTTCTTCTATAGCTGAAATTCGATGTCAATTTGTTGCAGAAATTCTTTGTCATACGTACCTAAATCGTTATTTGTTGTTTCTGTTGCTTTAGGAAAAGCCTTATTTTGACAATTTCTACAATCCCTTTTAGGTTCACTAAACAGTGGATGATTTTCAAGATAGAGAGGTCCATAGTTTTTGGGATTATTATCAAAAATCATGTAGTTTAGTATATCCAACATGGTTCGATACAAAAATGGATGACGAACAGTGTTGAATGCATGAAAATTCTGTGTTTGAGTCGATGTACTCTTGGAGCAGTCGCTGTCATCCAAAAACATATAATACACAACGTATTTTTGTTTCTTTGGAGGAATCAGATAGGAATCAAACATGAGCAAGTTGACTAAATTCCTTTTTCTTCTTCTAAAATTATTAGAATCTACCGAAGGATCGTCGCCTAGCCCATAAAACCGATGGAACCAATTAATATGCGGGTTTCTTGGCACCCTCCAGGTTTCTAATCTATTCCTGCTTTCAGAATCGTCGCTTAGAAGACTGAGGGAATCATATTTGCTACTACTCGTGGCACTTGTAAAATGTTGAACAGTTCTACTGCTGTTTCTTTTAAAAATTCCTTCACTGAAAAGATCTAGTTCACAGAAATTCTCACGGTTGCCTTCCCTTTCTTTCGATGGCATTTCATACTTGAGTAATCGGCAACCGGAACTAGAAAATGCGCATCCGGAATTATCGATGTTCTTTAATTGTTGAGAAGAAACAAGAGATGTACTGGATGTTTGAGTGAACTGGGGTTGCAGCAGCAGATTTTCCGTTTGGCACTTTGAATTTGACAGTTTAATTGTGGATTTTTTGCGTTTGGTTTTGGACGGTTTTGCTGTTACTTCAGTGTAAAATAAATCTGCAGTATCCACAGATAGTTTTTCGTATACGATTTGTTTTCTTACGGTCCTTTTGCTTCTTAAATTCGAATTTACTATCAAAGGTATTCTGCTTATTTTCTTGTTTTTGTTTGATAATCGTTTAGTTTCCTCATTTTCTTCTGAAACTAATTTTTCGGGAATCATTTCTACGTTGTTTGTTATTTCCTTATTCATACCTCCGAAGGTATTCTCCAAATTTGAAGGCGTATATTTATTATATATTTTTGGTGAGGTTTCTGAAGAACTTGGAGTATCGAAATTTCGTTCAGGCAAATGAAACTGTCCATTTTTCTTTAGATCCTGCACAGTTAAGTTTATGAAAGAGGGAAACCGATCTACAGGTGGTTTTCTCAGAGCTCCTAATGGTTTTAAAGGCATTGTTTTCTGACGATGACTAACGACTTCAAGTTTGATAACAGATGGGGCTGATTTTTTAGTTCTAAGGTTTCTAAACGTATTCTTCTTCGATGCTTCTACCGAACCGCGTTTTTCACCATCTATGTAAGTTATTACACTATTATCATCATTGCTTTTATGCACATCTATTATTGTTGTACTTCCACCAGGAGAAATTGGTTTCTTTGGTACATCTTCAGTTTTATCAGCTACAGACAACTGTTGCTGATATTCCTCGTAAGAAACAATGGCATCTTCTCTGCTTCTAGTTATCTTCCGGGAAAAATCATTTTCTTTTCCTTTCGATTTCGATTCAGCAATTTTCAGTGAAGAAGTCATCATTTCTTCTACGCGTTTCAGGAAGTCTTGCCATGATCGATCACCTTTTAAATTGTTGCTGTCAACTGGTTTGTTTGGGGTGGCATTGGATTTATTTTCAGAGGCAGGAAATAAGAAGAACTGCATGCCATTCAATATTATGCTGTTTTGCTCGTTCGTAGCCAAAAATTTTGATGTTGTTTGTATTTGTTCGTTATCTTTAGAATTTTTCGTTTTTGTGGAAACAGAAGATAGTCTGACCTCTTTGGAACTTGAACTCAGCGATTGTAGATTTTGAGACCACAACATACTTACACTACGAACAATTTTTTTGTTTTTCTTTGGCTTTTCTTTTTTTCTCGTAGTTTTATTTTTTGTTACTTTTTCATTTACTTTCGCGCCGTCATCACTGCAAAACTAAATGGTCATTTTTATACAAGATCACTACTAAAATAAGCGCTACCTTAGATTTTGTAGGAAAACACAAGCAGGATCCAAATAAACGATAAAAATAAGTACAGGGTTCTGGTGTTTTAATTGTCGAGGTAGGGGCAAAACTAAAGTTGTCTCTTGGTCTAAAAAATTAATGAAAATATTCAGATCGTTTCCGTTTAAGCCTACTGATGTTTAGAATAAAACTGAAGCGGGAATATTCAAAAAATATGCTGTTGTAACCTGCTTTTTTTCTTCTTTTTCCTATATTTCGCGGATTCCCTGCTTCCATCCGGCATGAGTGCGACTCAAACAAAATTTCGTGCTCTAAAAATCCGTAAAAGGATTTAAAAAACTATTTTTGTGAACGTAGACAATAGTTTTAAGTTCTCGATTAGAATATCATGCATAAACCAGAGCACGTATCGACGTTTCGCTTGTTGAAAAGTTGAAAACATTCAGAAAATAAATACAATACCTGTAATACCCATAGAATACTCAATCGAATTTTAAATTTAGAAGCATTCCATTGCATACTGAATAATTTTACACATCTTTCCAAGCTCTTTTTATATCATAATTGCATGAAAATTAGGAAACTTGCCCTGAAAAAAACGTCAACGTGACAGTTGACAAGTGCAAGTAGAGAGAGCGCCACGAACAAAGAAACTGAAAAAAGCATTACTGATTTACAGATTTCTTTTCGATTAGACGTATTATGCAACCAAAGTTACATCCACGCTAATGAGTTACGGCAACGGGTCTGCAACATCCCATAAAACAGCGATTCTCAAAATGTGCTTGTGATCATCGTCCCTCATTTTATATCTCCAACAATCGCGAGTTATTTGACTTCCTAAATAGCAGATATCTACGACTTCCTCTATCTTCTTGTTTTCTATTTGTATTTTAGTTTTAGTCCTATTTTTACGTCCCCTGCTTTTCAAGAAAGCAAAATTATGTGTGCACACCCAACTTTTGGCATTGATAAAAAAACCGCACCAATACCTTGAAATCCTTGTTCCCACAGGTCAAATAGAAAATAGTAGATCATATCAAGGCCAACAAAACTATTACATTTTTAGCATTCGTACAAGTTGTAATCTGACCAATTTGGCGATATGGCTGTTGCAAAATTCTTTCATAAATAGTAATTAACCTAATTTTTAACGAATGCTTGATGTTTCTTAGTTTTTGGTTTTAAATTAATCAGGACGAGTAGGATAACAAATTTTGCGAATACAGGTGGGTTTTGTTGGTGGGTGGCTTCATTTATGGTACAATTACATTAAATATAATTGTTTAATTGAAGTTCGATCAAGGTTTTTGAGAAAAACAATCTGCTGATCACATAAATCATAAACACGTATTGATTTCAAACTGACTCATAAACATTTATTCAAATATTTCCTAGTTAATGTCGATTTCCACATAGCGACACGGCGCGACGCGACGCGACACTACAAAAATCGCTTTCCATATATTTAAACGTGACAATACACACATAGCGACGCGTTGCGACAATGTCGCCTGCGGTCGCCCGCGACAAAAATGTATTGCTCGGAGAAGCGACGAAACTGGTGCGGCGCTACGCGACGCGCCAAAATGTCGCCATGTGTGAATTGGTAAGAGACAGGTTGCGACAAGTCGCACATTGATCTCTCTCCGCAGTCTGAGATTTTCAGTGGTCGTGACAAAAATGGATGACAAAATAGAACAACTGATAATTGCCGTACAAGACTATTCCGAAATTTACGATCAGTCTAGTAAATATTATTCCAATACAACTAGAAAGGAGAAGGCGTGGAGGGAAATCGGGGAGAAAATAGAAGAACGTAAGTACCTGCATAAAAGGTTTAATTTCTCGCAATGGTTACAAAAACAAAATGCAACAAATACAAATACGAATACTTAGGTCCGGTTTTTCAATGAATTTAACACCGGGTTAATGGGGAAGACCCGCTTAATTGAATTTATAACTTTTAGTACTGTAATATCAAGCACAAATAGAATACGTATCGCATACCACGTAAAAATTTTGATTATGCACTGTGCTAAAAGAAAAACATGCAACTGGAAAAGCAGCATAACCGGGAGGGCTAAAGCGCGCGCTTTCTGTGACGTAGAGGCCTATCCGTTGCGCCATGGTATAACGCGTCTCCCTGGATAAAATGGGGAGGAGTCAATGAATGAGCGGGCGCTCAGGGTGTTAACGGATCGATTTGCGCATGTGAAAATCCCTACCTAATCTGTAGGCCCCGTACGTCACAGCGTCATTCAAATATTGTGTTTCAAGCGTGATGCACGTTTACTATTTAATTATGACGAAAATAAGTCTCAAATATAAAAAACGAAAGTTGCGGAATGTGTTTTGGATAGTAAACTATTCAATAGGATCATTTTCAAAATTTGCGGGTTTTCCCCATTCTGACATCGGCTTCGTTGCTATGATACAACCAATCAGTAAGCCGGTATCATAGCAACGAAGCTGGTGTCAGGTTTAATCCGGTGTTGGATTCTTTGAAAAACCGGAACCTAATGCCTTAAATATAGTCGTCTTGCCAGTCAAGAGCTCCTTGTTCAGAACAGAACTCATGATGGCGAAAAGTACCTAAACTAAACTAAATTAAATTCCGTTGTCGCGCTGGCTTGGGAAAGCGCTGCGTCGCGTCGCTATGTGGAAATCGGCAAGCGATTTTGAAACGCTGCGTCGCGTCGCGCCGTGTCGCTATGTGGAAATCGACCTTTAGGCACCTATCTATGTTAATGACTAATTCAACGATTGATAATTGACAAATAAAACGCTGTTTTCGAAAAAGTTTATCTACAGTTTGTTTTTTTAATTATGAAAGAAGTTGCGTCATCAGTGATCATCATAAGGTTCTCAGTCCGAAGACTGGTTGGACGCGTACCTCCATTCTTTTCTATCCTGAGCTAACCTACGCATTTCCCTAAAAGTAGAACATCCTACATCCCTAACTATTTGAGAGCAGTAGTCTAATCTAGGCCTACCCCTACCTCTTTTTATTCCTATCTCTGACTCTAGTATGTCGCGAACTATTCCTTCGTGTCTTAGAAGGTGTCCTACCATCCTATCTCTCCTACTCTTTATTGTTTTCCTTACCTTTCGCCTTTCCCCAACTCTTTCTAATACTTCCCTATTGCTAACCTTATCTATCCACGGTATCTTCATCATGCGTCTGTAACACCACAGTTCAAACGCTTCTACTCTTTTTCTATCCGCTTCTCCTATTGTCCAAGTTTCGCACCCGTATAATGCCGTACTCCATACATACGACTTTAAGAGTCTCTTCCTAGTCTCTATATTAACCGTTCTCGAACATAACAGTTGTTTCTTTTTGTTAAACGCAGCTCGTCCCTGCGCCATTCTTTGTTTTATATCTTTAGTGCTCCTACCGTCTTGCGTTATTTTACTTCCTAAGTAGCAGAAATCCGCGACCTCCTCTATCTTCTCATTTCCTATTTGTATTTCAATTTTAGTTCTATTTTCACTCCATCTACATACCAAAATTTTAGTTTTCTTTTTATTGATTTTCATGCCGTAGCCCTGTGTCAAAACTGCTTCCATTTCATTCAAAGCCGCTTCTAATTCTTCTTTGCTAGATGCTAACACTGCTATATCATCCGCAAATCTGAGCATGTTAATAGTTTGGCCCTGTACATTGATCCCTGAGGCTGTTCTTTCCTTAACAATATTAATCGCATCTTCGATATATAAGTTGAAAACTAGAGGTGACAATGCACATCCCTGTCTCACTCCCTTCCGGATATCTACTTCCCTTCGTTCCTGCTCACATTCTATAACTGCCTTTTGCTCTTTGTAGAGATTATGTATTATTCTTCTGTCCCTGAATTTCATCCCTACCTTTCTCAGCACTTCGAACATCTTCCCCCATTTTACGTTGTCGAAGGCTTTTTCTAAATCTACAAATCCTATATATACGCTCTTTCTCTTTTCTATCGTTTTTTCTATAATTACTCGTAAAGCTAGAATGGCCTCGCGCGTTCCTCTATTTCGTCTAAATCCGAACTGATCTTCTCCTAATATTTCTTCCGCCTTTTTCTCCATCCTTCTTTGCACAATTCTAGTTAAAATTTTTGACGCATGGGAAGTTAAACTGATAGTTCTAAAAGTTTCGCATCTATCCGCGCCTTTCCTTTTTGGCAAAGCTACCATGATGTTCAGTTTGTAATCCTCTGGAATCTCGCCTGTCAGGTATATGCGACTAACTAATTTAAATAAACGATCTATTACCTCTTGACCTGCGCACTTTAAGATTTCTGCCTGCAAGCCATCTATACCTGGTGCTTTATTATTCCTTAAACTTTTTAGTGCTAGCTCAAACTCTTCTCTCATTATAGGACTCCCTAGGTTATCCCCTTCTACACTGCTTTCACTTTCTAATATATCTTGCACTTCCTGTCCCGCATATAAGTTTCCTAAATATTCTTTCCACCAATCTGCCTTCTCCCCGCTTTCGATTAGGATATCTCCTGCCTCATTCCTAATGCTTTTGGTACTAGATCCAATTTCTCTAAAATTTCTCCTAATTATTTTATATGCTTCATCAGTCTTTCCTATTTCGAACTTATTTTCCACTTCTTTGCACTTATCATCGATCCATTGCTCTTTCGCTTTCCTACATTTCCGAATAATTTCCCACTTGATCGCCTTATATCTTTGTTTCCCTATTTCATCTAACCTATTTTTATATTTGCGCCTTTCCTCTATTAGACTCACAATATGTTTTGTTATCCAGGGTTTCCTACTTTCATTCTGTTTATGACCCAAAATATCCCTAGCTGAGGAAACTAAACTATTTTTAATGCAATTCCATTCTTCCTCTATGTCCCTAACAATATTTTCGCCCGCGCCCTTTAGTACTTCGTTTGTCTTTTTCTCGAACTTATCGCGCGTATCATCATCTTTTAGTTTCTCTGGGTCAAGATACCTTCTTCCGCTTCGTTTTTTCAAAATCTTAAATTTAAGATTGGCCTTCATAACGACTATATTGTGATCACTATCTATATCTGCTCCTGGATAACTTCTACAATCCCTAACTTGATTTCTAAATCTTTGCCTAACAAGAATGTAATCTATTTGATATCTCCCTAGGTCTCCTGGCATCTTCCACGTGTAGCGTCTCCTAACATGATGGTGAAATAGAGTGTTCGCGACCGTTAAGTTATGTTTATCGCAGAACTCTATCAGTCTCACTCCCCTATCGTTCCTATTGCCTAATCCAAAGGGACCAACTATTCCGCCCTCTCGCCCTGTGCCTACGACTGCATTGAAATCTCCTATAATTATTAAATGTTCGTGTCCTCTCACAAAATCTAGCACATGTTCAATATCACTATAAACTGCCTCTACGACCTCATCACTGTAGTTAGAAGTGGGCATATATACCTGTATTATTACTGTTTTTACAGGTTTCGAATCTAACCTAACCATAACTACCCTGTCACTTTGCTGTAAGAAATTTTCTACACTCTGCCCTACTTTTTTCCGCATAACAATTCCTACTCCCGAATTTCCTCCTACAGATCCTGTGTGTATTACTCTAAAATCTCCGCTCCAGAAGTCTCCGGCTTCTGGCCATCGCACTTCACTAATACCTACTACGTCTAATGCTAACCTATCCATCTCAATTTTCAAATTCTCTAACTTTCCTACTTGTTTCATGCTTCTAACATTCCACGCTCCGACTCGTGAGATGTTACACTTATCATTTCTGATGACTCCCCCCGAAGCAGTCCCCGCCCGGAGATCCGAATGTGGGACTATTTTACCTCCGGAATATTTTACTCCAGAAAGTGCCATCATCATAAATTCGAAGTACGCTGTACCAGGGATATAATAATGTGGTGGTTTCCCGTTGCCTTCCACATCGCAGTAGTGTGTATCACAGTGCCATACCGACCCTCACGATCTCTGCCACTATGATTACTGAAAGAGCTGCTGCCTCCTTTCAGGGACTTGATTTAGTCTGGCTTCTCAAATAAAAACCCCTCCAATATGGTTAAACCTATGGTTCGGCTCTTTAGATCATTGAAGCGCGCAAGCCATCCCACCCGTCCCAGTATTACTAGAACTGCGTCAAGGTACAAGTCCTTTGCGTCATCAGTGATACCGAATTTAAATTTTCTGGAAGTGGTGTCACTTTGTAAGTTAGGTTAAGATAACAGGGCTGGTAGCTTAGCAACGCTTAACATTGTATTACGTCATTGTTCGTATGACGTAACTTCTTATACCTAAGAAATAAACTATAATACATTTCCTGTTAAATTTTAATGGGAATTTTATTCAAATTTTGTTTGTGTTGCTCCTCACTACTATTATCTTGTAGTACACTACAATGATATCACTTAAAATTACGCAATTTATTAGGAATGCGAAAAGAAATATTTGTATGGAACAATATTTTTCGTACCATAATTTTTATTCGTGTTTTATTATGTTATGGGCATGAATAACTCATTTCTGTGGTTACACTCGTCATTTCCTTTCGAGATAACCCGTGTACTAATTGTTCGTCTTGTTTTTTTGGTTAAAGAAAATTAGAATGATTGTTTAGCATTGCAAAATAACAAGACTCTACACAATGCTTTTATTATGTTCGCTAAGAAAAAAAACGCAAGTACAGAACGTTTAACAAAATTTGTGCATTGCGAATTTGCAAAATGACTCAAATTAGTTTTAATTAGTAAGAACATCTTAAAATTCGGTAATTTCCATTGATAAAAGCCAGAAAAGTCGAGCAGTTGTAGAATTTTTAACGCGCAAAAATTTCCGGGTCATATTTTTTTACTAACTGCTAAATAAAAATTCTAAATTGCAACTTAAGAAAATCTCGGAAAACATAAAACAATAAAAAGCAATAAATAGACTTTGGTAATAATTTTTAGTACGTAAATAAACTTTATTATGATAAGTCATTAAAGCTTGTGTCTGCTTTTCATGTTTTCTATACTGCTGTGTATATTGCATATTATTACAACTACGTGGAGACAAAAAATTGGCACAAATTGTTGCATTTTTAAATCGCTATCTCAGATAGTAGTTTCCACTAATAAGAAATTTAATACCTGAAATACCTGTACAAAATGAAATAACTATAGGTATTTGAGGTTTACCTTAATTTTCGTCTGATAATACTGCACTTTGTTATCTGTGAACCGTATAAAATACACTTGACACTCAATTAAAGTGTATTTATAAGTATGACGACGTGATAATTACAAGTAATTTGAAAATTGGCCGCATATTTGTAGACACCTACTTGCATTTTTGCACTTTATAAATTTGTTACAAACTTATAGTTTGATGATGTTAAAATATAGTTAATGAGATTATTTTTTGAGGATAAACATTCTTCTACGTGGGTAACACCCAGTGCCACGAAAATTCTTACTGAACACGGAAGATTTCAAATTATTTATTTTTTGTGTTTTTTATTCAATTTTCATGTTTCAAAATACATTATTTATAAACTGTTGCATTGTATCTAACCTTCCTGCGGCGCCAGAATTAATAATCTGAATTTATGATGGGGAAATATTACGATTATTTGTTGCCCTTTAAAACTACCCCTTTATGCTAGCGTGTACGATCAGATATCAAAACAAATCGGGCAACAACACACAGGTGGGTATACAACAGTTGTTTAAACACCTCACGTTTAAAAATATCCTTGAATAAAAGAGGATATCTAACCATTACTTATATGACGAATATAACGATGAACTCAGACTGAAAACTGTGTCATGAGCATTTCCATTCCTGAGCTGTTCCACTCTTTCCTTCGTTAGGACGGTTAGGAGATCCACAAAACTACGCATCGGTTCGTGTGCCCCTCAGTTCAGTTTCAGAGCTTTTTGGGGGACGGCACAGCGCGATTAAAATTATTGATCCATAGCAGGATACGCCCTGCAGTATATTTTTATTGTGCAGTGGAAAGGTTTTTGAGTTTCTGTTTTTGGAAAAATGGCCATCAGCAGGTTGTCCATCATCAAGTTTTTGGAACTCGTAAGTTGCCTTATCTATTATTAATTAATTCTTTTTGTTGTTAAAAGGGGTGGCTAAAAATAGACTAACGTGTTTTCATTTCGCAGGATTGTGTTTATATTTTGCGGCAAAGGAACAGGGGAATAATTCTATAAATACATGATTCCTTTCAATATTTCGAAATTGTTTCCGTTTTCGTTAGGTTTGAATATGATTCAAATTTATTTTGGGCAAAATCTTAGTACAAAAATTGAAGACGAATATATTTTGGTAAGATGACTTCAAATGAGCAAATAAACGTATATTGATTAGATAAGAAACGGTTACAATAACACATTTTATCTCTTGTAAAAAAATTTTCTAATGCCAATTTCTTAAAAGAATTTAGTCATAAACAGCCCAAAATGGATGGCATGCGTCTAACTCGAGACTGTCTGTAATATTTATACACAAATTTATTTCAGGACAAAACAATGTTATTCACATGGCCTCATGTAAATTATAAAAAAGGTATCTGATACCTGAGGCCCCCTATTATTCATGCTTAATTGACCAACCGGTTCTGCGTATCACAAAAAAAACTTTCCGCCCTTCGTTCTTAAAATTCATTGTTTCTGTTTAGTGGTGCATGCTTTAGGGTAGTAAAGGGTGTAAAAGTATATATATATATTACCCACTAAAATAAGGTATACCACACCTTATATTCAAGAACATCTAAATACTTTTATTTTTCCGTCTATACATAATCTTTTTCGGTTTAAAAAATTATTTTCGTTTATTACAGGCCATCACGATTATCTGTCTTGGTTTGCATTACAAAAGCATCACAACAAACAAAGATGTTGACATCTTATCCGCTGCTACATTCGGTGGTTTCTTAATTATACTTATTGGTGGATTTGCAGGTAAAATTTCATTCAAAGGTGAAGTACATCCGCTGATATTCCCTTTTTTATTCCAGCCCACTTGATTTCATCGCCAATCACAAGAAAAATCGACATTTTCTACTGCTTAGTAGGGTGCGCTGCTTTCGTCGCATCGGGAGCTTTAAACATCAAGCACTTTGATGATTATGGCAAGAGTGAATGGAGGGATTACGGTCTCGCCAAGGGAGCACTTGCTATCATCAACGGGGCCATTTTCTTAGTGGACTCTCTTTTGACATGGCGCGGGGATTGGTAACTTGATCATCCCCATATTTGTCAAAGAAACATTCGTCACTTTTTTGTGTTCTTTTTGTTTGGCCATCTCAGGTTTTCAAATTCAATTCGCATTTGCTTTGGTACAAATAAGTTTAAGTTACAGTTACCTTTAATTTTTAAGGTTTTAACAACTGACTAATTGCCTTCACTATATTTCAAATTAAAACAAAATGTATACAAAAATATATTTTATAGAAGTTATATTCACAGATTTTATATCGTTATTTTTTGACCAGTATACTTTTACAAAACTACCTTAAGATATTTGTTGACTATAAAGTACATTATTTATTGAAAGCTATATACAGTTTATCTTGTTACAATTTTTTACTTTTCTAATTGTATTTATAGTAACGTAGAAGTGTTAGTAGTAGTCTATGACTGTAAAACATCTATTTTTCCTGCTTTACGTGTGAAATATACAATAAAATACTGTATTTTATAAAAGTATACCTTTTGCCGTAACCATATCCACATATACAACGATAGACGCAATCTGCAACAGATCCACGTTGCTAAGCAACAACTGTCATAATTTGACACAAACTTCAAAATATTTGGGAAATTTTGATATGACTCTTTATTTTGAAAATCCAGTGAGTTTTCGAGAAGTGGGTAGCATATCAACTAGTGGAATATGGCATTCTACTTCTCCACTACTTGCAGTAGCGGGTTTCTCTCAAGAAAAAGGTGGTTTTGTTGTGATTTTTGATGAATTGGTAAGGTTATTGCACCCTTGTTTTAAGTGGTTTTATGAGTTTTTTTGAAGGGACAACCACTGCCTGATGTGGATTACCCGTATCATGCAGTTTCTCAAATAACTGCTCTCGCTTGGCACCCTGAGCGAATTATTTTAGGATGTGGATGGGAGAATGGCGAGCTTAATATATGGAACGGGTCGGACAGAGAGTTTTTGAATGTCAGTGGGCCTCATAAGGCCCCGATTACTTTACTGGAGTTTAGTGAAAAAGGAGGAAGATTAGTTACATGTGATACGGTAATTAATTGATTGATTTTTGCAACTTTTCAACCTGTAACCACTTTCTTTTTAGTCTGGTTCTTTGGTTGGTTGGAAAGTCGATAATAAAGGAGAAACCGTATTGGTTTATCACCACAATTTTAAAGAAACAATTACGCATTTGACTTTTTTATTGACGATAAAGAATAATACAGATTACGATATAGAGGGTTTGGCTAAAGCGGCGGTGAATGGAGACGAGCGTGCTCTCGATATGTTCAGTAACTGGCGTCCGAAAACGACGGCGAGAAAATTTCGGATCGCAAAAAACACGGATAATCAGTGTTGTTACGTCGGGACACAAACAGGCTCAATTTTTTATTTGAATCAAACGGGAGACTGCGTCGAGGTCTTAAATTCAGAAGGGGTGCCTTTGAATTATATTATTCATCACCCCAGTAAAGAAGCGATTGTAGTTATGATGGAGGGTTTAACGGTCGGGTATTTTTCTGTGAATTCCCGCGGAAAGTTGGCGGAGATATCTAAAGTTAAATTGAGTGGGCGGATTCAAACGACGTATGGGGCGTACGGGCAATCGTTGGTGTGGGCAGGAAATAATTGCTTGGCGATATTAACCGGTGATTTGGTTATCAGAATTTGGAATGTAGAAACTAATGACAACTATATCCTTCCTATACGGCAATCGGATAGCGGGGAAGACGATAAAAAATCGTTTAACGAAATTTTTACTTGTATCGCTTATAGCAAAATGAATCAAACGTTATGTGCCGGTAGTAATGTTGGTAGATTATACTTTTGGGTACGAAAAACATTAGAAAACGAGTCGGAGAACTTAGAAGACTGCTGGGAATTGACGAATATAAATACGATAAGCGGAACGATAAAACAGTTGGTTTGGGGTTCTGTACACTTGCGATCACCATTGCTGAGTGTAAATTGCATCACCGCCGTTTACATAATGAAAGAACAGACGATGTGCGCTAGTTTCTCGGTGAAAATTTGGGCCACGCAAAAAAGCGCAAGTAACGTCTTGCTTGAAACAGAAGATGGAGATTATTCGTTGAAATTAGACATTCAAGTTGCGGATATGTGTATTAACAGCAGTTGTTTTGCCGCTACTAATGGCAGAGCTGTTTTTGTGTATGAAATCATTTTAAAAAATTCGTTGAGTACGAAATCTGAGGATAAATCGAATATAATAGTTAATTTGATTAATAACTTTAATTGCGATAACGAAGGTATTCTTGTTCACAATAAAAATGTCGTTATAATATCGTCGAAAGGTGTGGTCATTAAATCACCAAACGGGATTAGTTTAACCACGATATCTACCGTATCCACGGAAGGAGAACCTATAGGGATGGATCTTAACAAAAATTATCTTACTATCTTCACGATGGAAGGTTTTTTAAAGTTATACGACCTTTCCGAGGTTGAACCGAAATTGGTAACCCCTATTCGCAATTTGTACGATTTCTGCAATAATTTCGGGGAAATAATTCAAGCAAAATCAAACAGCTCAGGCAATAAAATCGCGTTAACTCTGGCAGGCGCTAATTTGATACCAGACGGAAAATTATATGTATGGAATATTGAACAAGATTCGTTATTATCGTATAATTTCTGGAAATATGGGGATTTCGTTGTGGACGGTGAGGATGAAGTTGCAGAAAGTGATTCGGCAAATAAAATTGAGGATAACAGGAATGGTTATGATGAAATTTGCGCAAATAGAATTCCGATTGCTTTGCAATGGGACGGGGAAGATCCGCGCCTCCTTGTATGTAACGCAAAGAAATTGAAATTAAATCCTGTTAACAACTTCGATTCGAATGGTAAATTTTGCGGTATACAGTTGGATATTTTTATAATACAACGATAAAAATTTTAGATAATTCTGAAGGATTAAAAAATGAGGAACATATCATCGTAACAATGTTCGTCTCTAGTGAACACGGGATTCATATTCAAGATATCAGACCCACAGCTATCGATGACAGACTCTTAGCTGTACAGACACCGTATATAATTCTCTTACATAAATTATCGATTATTCGAAAACTTATGAACGACTTCGAAGGTTTGGAAAATTCTAATAAGAATACTCGGGAGGCCGTTCTAGATTTCAGTTTCAATTTAAGTTTAGGTAAATAATTGAGTTCGTTATAAATTATTATTCATGTTCGATTTTTAGGCAATTTAGATGCAGCTTTTAAAGCGATAAAATTAGTTCAAAACGCGAACGTTTGGAATATTTTAGCAAAAATGTGCGTAAAAACTAAAAGATTGGATGTGGCAGGGGTTTGTCTAGGACATATGGGCAACGCTAGGGCGGCTAGAGCTCTACGGCTCGCTATGAACGATAGTTCGTTACCGTTAGAAGCAAAATTGGCGGTACTAGCTATTCAATTAGACATGCTTGTTCGTATTATCGTATTCAATAAAATATTTTTTAAACAATACAAATATTTAAGGATGAAGCTGAACAATTATATGTAGAATGCAATAGGTACGATCTTTTGAATAAATTGCTTAGACGCAGGAATAAAATGGAAGAAGCGTATAAAATAGCAGAAACGAAAGACCGTATTCACTTGCGGAACACGGAGCACGCTTGGGCTCGTAGTTTAGAAGACGAAGGGAATTTTAAAGAGGCCGCTATTCACTATGAAAGAGCAAACACCCATAAACACGACGTCCCGCGAATGTTGCTGGATAATCCCGAACAACTCGCTGAATACATGTCTAAAACAAAGGACCGGTAAAAACCTATTTCTACAACGATTCTCTCATCGTCTAACCAAGTTTCTTTAGTGATTTACTGAAGTGGTGGGGCCAGTACATCGAAACCCAAGGCGACTTGAACGGTGCTTTAAAAATATACCAAATGGCGGGAGATTTATTCGCTCAAGTGCGCGTTCTCTGCTTCTTGGGTGAAGAAACGAAAGCCGCAGATGTGGCTCGCACTGGCGAAGACAAAGCTGCTTATTACCACATGGCGCGCCACTATGAATCCACGGGTAACATTCCCGAAGCCGTGTCATTTTTCACGCGAGCAAACGCTTACAGTAATGTCGTGCGGTTGTGTAAAGAGAATCATATGGCAGACGAATTGTGGAATGTTGGACTCGTCGCTGGTAACAGAGAGAAGGTAGAATGTGCGCAGTATTTCGAAGACGTGGAGGATTTGGATAAGGCCGTGGTTTTGTATCACAGGGCTGGTAATAAGTGACGGGTTTTGTCCAATAAATTTCTGTGACTTGTTTTATTTAGGGATGTTGCATAAAGCTTTAGATTTGGTATTCAAGACGAAGAATTACGACGTGCTTTTACAGATAGCGACTGGTTTGGATGCCAACTCTGATCCTGCGCTTGTCGAGAAAT
Source organism: Xestobium rufovillosum (assembly GCA_963966045.1). Classification (NCBI taxonomy): domain Eukaryota; kingdom Metazoa; phylum Arthropoda; class Insecta; order Coleoptera; family Ptinidae; genus Xestobium; species Xestobium rufovillosum. The sequence goes on from OZ014503.1 coordinate 24,870,768, forward strand.
GCGCGGAGTATTTTATGAGAAATGAACAGTTTGATAAAGCGGTCGATTTATTAGCGATAGGGAAGAAAGTTAGTTGCGTTGCTTAATACACTAATCAAAACGAAAAAGGAGCCACTTTTAAAAATGTTGATATTTTTTTCACTGGAATGATGTATTGCTACTTTCAACTAAATTTCGAATAACTTGAGGAGGCAGCTGTTCCCACTCGTCCAGAAAGAGTTCTTCAACGTGTTGAAGGTTTTGGATTGGCTGATGTTCCTTCAATCGTTGTCCAAGTGTGTCCCATACGTGCTCGATTGGATTGAGGTCTAGACTGCAGACGGTCCAATCCATAACCTCAATATTGTGGGCCGAGGGGTGGCTCACGACAGTATTATGGTGTACACCTTGCCAGTATTGTAATACCAGTACTGTATTATACTACAAATATTACAGGTATTATTCGTATTACCTCCAAATTTTTGGTATTATTCAATAGTACGTGTATTATTTCGTAGTCCTAGTATTACATAAGGATTGGTATTACTTCAAGTATTATGAGTATTACGGAGGTATTATTGGTATTATTTCAGGAATTATCAGTATTACAGGGATATTATACAAAAATAATTAGTATTATTCCAGTATTTGGTATTATTTAACGTGAATAATTAAAAAAAAAAACAAAAGTGATACGAGCAGTAATCGATGATGTCATAAAATTATACAGGGTGTCCCACGCTAGCGTATTTCCTCCATAACTCAACAGGAGTAGTTGGGTCTAAGTCTGACGGTTTCGACATTATTAGACGTTAAAAATCATCATGTTTCAAGAGATAAAGAAAAATGACTTACACGTCCCTATCCCAGTTTTTAATTCTTTATCTAATGGGCCTGGAAAATACTGCCTCCTGATTGGTCAAAAAATGAGAAAAAGTTTCCAATTAGGAAGCAGTATTTTCCAGACCCATTAGATTAGATTAGATTAGTCATTTTTCTTTATCTCTTACCGATTCCAAGTTATAACTAACTTATGAACTTGAAAAATGTCGATTTTTAACGTTAAATTGGATGCAACTTTCATTTGAATCATTTTTCGATATCTACTACTCCTGTTGAGTTTTGGAGGAAATACGCTAGCGTGGGACAGCCTGAATACCTAATAATACCTCCCTTAATACTACTGAAGTAATACGGTATTACTCGAAATTATGCCAGACAGGCCCGTGCCTGAGGGTCCGGCCGCCTGCATGTCAATTAAAATTTTGCCGCCCTTCTGCCAAGGTAACCTACAAATTTTTCATGACAGAAGGGCTACAGCCTTGTTTCTAGGGTATTTTATAGGCCTCCGCGGCGCGGCCTGGCGTGTGTGGGGGAGAGATGCAGTACACAAGCACAGCAGTTAAAGTTTTTGGCGGTGTCTTTGAACTATTTTAGCTGCATTTGGTGACCTCCAAATGTAAGTGATTTACTACCGCGGCATTTTATCAATCGATTTGACACTGGTATTAACTCGCCGACAGACGAAAAAGAACACGTGCGTAGCCTGAGAGCTGTTCTGCTGTATTATGCTGTGACACGATTAATTTAGCTCTCCAAAATCAGCCTAAATTCATGTAAAGCAGTGGTTTGTTACGTCGCTGGTCGCACTTGCTTATATATTATTGTTTTCAGAAATGGCAGAGGCCCTAGACAGTGCCGATTTACTCGACTTTTTAATTAATAATGATGGTTATTTTAATAATTTACCTTTGAAAGATAAACTTTAAATTAAAGCGACAAGATCTACTCCTTTGCTATCAATGGGAAGGAAAGATTTCTGCGGGAAATGTATTCGACGGTTCCAAAAAATTTGGTACACTAATTTTATTTGGTTGGTGGGTAGTGTTATTCGCAACCGACTTTTTTTCACTCACACTTTTGTTCCTCGTTAGAGTTCGATAACAATCGTTACGTTAGCCTTAGCGCCGCATTTTTCGCCGGGGATTCCCTATCCCCGTTATAATTGTAAATGCAGAGTATACTTGCCTTTGAAAAATAGATGGCGCTGGGCTATATGCAGTAAAGTGCCTGTTGACCGTCAGCTTTGTTTGTTTTAATTGTATTTATATTTACTCAACAATTTTTTAATAATACCGTTTTGGTATTATGGTGTACAGAATTTGAGTCCGTGAGCCACCCCTCGTTGTGGGCATTGAGGAAATTTTGCCCTTTTCTGGGCGGGCATTATTTTGCTAACTCCGAACGAATTATCACCAGCTCTGTGCGCCCATTCAAATTTATCCCACCTCAAACCATGATGGACCCTCCTCCAAATGGAACCCTTCCTTCCACAGTGCAGTCTAAAAAACTTTCACCTGTTCGTCTCTAGACTCGAACTCATCCATCAATGTGATTTAAACAGAACCTGGATTCGTCAGTGAACAGCACTGCCCCAAGTTCCCATTAGCATGTTCTTCAGCAAAGAACATTCTTGCTCTGCGATGATCACGGCTTAAAGGAGGTACCTTAGCTGGTCTTCTTGCATGAAACTGACGTTTGTGAAGCCTGTTACTTATCCCTTGGGTACTTATTCTGATTCCTGTTGCGTCTACAAGCTCTACGGCTCCTTTTTCGTTTTGATTAGTGTATTTATTTAAGCATGTATTTTATGGTTTTGTGCTTTTTTAGTATAGGGAAGCCATCGAAGTTTGTTTGCAACATAATGTACAGTTAACAGAGGATTTAACAGAGAAACTTACTCCGGAAAAAGGGGATATAGAAGAGGGACTTAGGCTTAAAATCTTGATGACTTTAGCGGATAGCTTGGCGCTGCAGGGAAATTATCATTTGGCCACAAAAAAGTATACGCAAGCGGGAGATAAAGTGAAAGGGATGAAGGCCTTGTTAAAATCGGGGGATACGGAAAAAATTATATTTTTCGCGGGAGTCTCGAGGCAAAAGGAAATTTACATCATGGCCGCTAATTACTTGCAGTCATTAGATTGGCAAAATAAACCGGATATTTTAAGGAATATCATTACGTTTTATTCAAAAGGAAAAGCCCTAGATCTTTTGGCCAATTTTTATATGGCTTGCGCTCAAGTACGGACGCTTTATTGAAAAATATTAGTTTTTGTCGTAAATTTAAAATTTCAGGTGGAGATTGACGAATTCCAAAACTACGAGAAAGCCTACGGAGCTATCACTGAAGCGTCCCGTTGTTTAGCTAAAGTTTCCGCCCCTAAAGATATAAACGTGCACCGTAGAGCCATCGATATCGTCCAGCAACGTCTGACGGACATTAAAAAATTCATCGACATACGTAGACTATTCGAAAGAGGCGACGTTCAATCAGGTACCAAAACAGTGCCCGATGCGTTTTTGTTTAATAAAACCAATCGAATTTGACAGGGTTAGCCCAATCGAAACAATTGCTAATAAGCGGCGGTCCGAAATTAGAGGAATCGATCCGGCGAGGCGACATCTACGCAGTAATGATACAAAACTGTATTAAAGCAAAAGATTTCGCGGAAGCAAAAAAATATTTCGACGAACTTAATCAAAGTTTAAGTAATAACGTTCACATAACCTATTATTTGGGCAAAGAAGTTATCGAAAGCTTAGCAAAAGGTTTAAACGTACCTGTAACCAATTTAGTTCCTTCTTTGGCCAAAACAAAGAATTTGAGCGCTGATGATGGAGAAATAGAAGAATTGGTCAATGATGATTAATTTTTTAAACACTTTTAAATTAAAATGAATTATTTTATTTATTTTTTACCGTTTCATCGGTCAAATAAAGTTTCTACACACAAAAATTGAGTTATTTCATTAATAAGCAACCCCCTTTACCCCTTTTTATCTACGCCCATGGTAGCATTTTTTATTTTGTAATATTTTCAATATTCGCCTGCAATAAATACGATTTCTATTAGTATTTACTTTAATTCAATTAAATTTTGAAAGTCTATTAATACTAAATCAATCAAATTTATTCATAATTGAATTTATATCTCCTTTCTTTGTTTACAAGTTTCAAAATTTACCGCATATTTATACCCAATAACAAGCAAGTTGCGAAGAGAAACCCGCGGGAATTTTGATTTACTCCATATTTTATACAAATTCTCCCTTTTAAAGGCTTATTTTGGTTTTTATTATTAGTTGGGGTGTTTGAAGGAAGTTTAAGAAGGCGATTTGTTGGTTAAATAGGGGTTTGTAGGTGAATTTTGCAATTTAATTGGCGGCTTGCACTACGCATTCAGTTTCCGCCATGATGGTTTTTGACTGTTTATTGTTTGAGGCGCCCCGCGTCCGTGTAAGCCATTAGCAGTGATTACAATAAAATTACGGTAATTTCGTATTGATGAAGACTAGATTTAAAATCGACGTTTTCTCGGATACGTTTTGTGCTATACCATAATGTCTCGGTTGTGTTCGTGACTGTTAAATGCCTAAATTTATTGTCATATTTGTAATGGCTACCCTTCGCGTCCCCCCTTGTCTTTAAACAATGACAGTGAACATTTTCACGTGATATTTTTTAAATATGATAAGTTAAATTGGGCACTTTAATGAATGAAAAATGATTTTCTAGTGAAGGATTTTCAGATTTTAGAATGAATTCTGAGGGACAGGACCCCCTTACTGGGGCCCACAGCAACAATTCCCATAACGAAGTAAGCTATGCTTTTGTTGTGACTTGTGATTGGTTGAAGTTTTGTTGTCAAACACGAAATTTCCCAAATCAAATTTTTGTATTTTTAAATCGAATTTCATAAAGAAAACAATTTATTATTTTTTCAGTAATCATTTGGTATTTTTGCTTATAAACAGATACAAATAAATGCAAAATTGAGCCAATTTGCTGTTTGCAAATTACGCGAACTGTCAAACTTCCGAAAAATTTGTACTTTTGATTGTAGGGCGCAACACAGAGGCCCCCACCTACAACATCAGTCCCAACAGACCTCAGAGTGAATACTACAGCTCTTAATGCAGTAACATTGAGTAGCGTTGCGAATAGTGTTGCAAAATATTGGGTGCTAACCAATTTCTTACCAGGGCCAATACCACAGGTTTCGGTGTACGGTATTCCTGGTTCTCGTACTGATAATGCAGGAAAATTAACGCAGGTGAGTAGAGAATTGAAAAAACCCGCAAATATATTTTTAATTTGGGCCTGGCACGAAGTAGCTCAAATAAGCGACAGTCATTCAAGAATGTGGTAATTACAGGAAAACATGTTGGGGCAACATCCAGGTCTGCTTCCGGCCGACCCTTTGTTGATTCAACATTCGCAAATTCCCGTCAGTACATCACAGGGTGTAACGAATTTAACGATACCTACCAGCATGCATTTAGATGCTACCCAACAAAACCATGCCCATATGAATTCGAATCATCAATCTCAAAACGAATCTCAAAGTATGTCGACACAAAATCAGTCGCAACTAAATCATAATCAGATGAATACACATAATAGTCAGCAAAACATGGTTCAGGTCCAAGTACAAGATAATTTGGTGTCCGTAATTGAGGATAGCAAAGATCACAAGGAGTTAATAGCATCACAGCTAGCGCAGGCACATATACAATTATCGGAGAGCCAGTTGCAGCAACAAACGTTAACGGTGCAACAGTTGCAGCATTTGCAAGCTTTGGATAACGTCGTGCGCATGGAGACATCCATGGAAAACGGGCAGAATCCGTCTAATCAGAACGATAACGATGGGATGTCCGATTCGTTGCATATCGTCAAAGACGAGAAGGTTTTGCAGAATTGCAATAAACTATTAACGGGAGTGCAATTTGGCTTACAAGATTTAAAGGGAAATTTGATGGATGTGCGAACTGCTGATGGAAGTATCGTTAAAATATCGACGGGAATTCAAGACCAGGATTTAGCGAAAACTTTGGGCGCAGAAATGGTGCAGAGTATGTATAAAGTGAACGTAGACGATATTAATCAGCTATTGGCTTATCACGAGGTTTTCGGGAAGTTACAAGGCGATATTACCACTTCCGGACAATCAAATGTTGTCCAGAATTCGAATGTTACTCTCCAACAAACCGGGAATAATATCGTTAATAATATAGCGATAGTAACTCCGAAAACTCTAGTAGAAAATGACCAGGAGCCCAGCACGAGCACGATATCGACCGAGAGTCCTTCCGTGATTACCGGGAATCACGTTTGCGATCTGTGTGGCAAAATGTTCCAATTTCGTTACCAGCTAATCGTGCACAGGCGATACCACACAGAACGGAAGCCGTTCACGTGTCAGGTCTGTGGCAAGGCTTTTACAAATGCACAGGAATTGAGCAGGCACGGGAAATGCCACTTGGGTGGCAGCATGTTCACTTGTGCTGTTTGTTTTCATGTGTTTGCAAATGCTGCGTCATTAGAACGGCACATGAAACGGCATTCCACCGACAAGCCTTACAACTGCACGATTTGCGGGAAATCATTCGCGAGAAAGGAACATTTAGATAACCACACGAGATGCCACACTGGAGAGACTCCTTATCGGTGCCAATATTGCGCCAAAACGTTCACTAGAAAAGAACACATGGTCAACCACGTCAGGAAGCACACGGGAGAGACGCCCCATCGTTGCGAGATCTGCAAAAAGTCTTTCACGAGAAAAGAGCATTTCATGAACCACGTCATGTGGCATACCGGAGAAACTCCTCATCACTGCACCGTTTGCGGGAAGAAGTACACTCGGAAGGAGCATCTGGCTAATCACATGCGCTCTCACACAAACGACACCCCTTTTAGGTGTGAGATTTGTGGGAAATCTTTCACGAGGAAGGAGCATTTCACGAATCACATCATGTGGCACACAGGTAATAGACCAAGAGCCCATAGACCAAAAATTGTGCATAATAGGTTTACTCCAAAAATGCCTGAGATGTTATGATTTTTGGGTCGTGGAGCACAGAAATGCCCATGCCAGTTTTTGTTTTTGGTACAGTGATGTGTGGCAGACCCGTAAATGTGTAAAAAAAATTGCTTAAAAAAAGTATTTCAGGTTTAGGACTGGGGTTTGCGGGTAGCGGTTAAATAATAAAAAGTAATCCAGGGGACGCGGTTCGCTTGTTGTTAATTCTGGGACACTGACCCGCTGCAGGGGTCAAACTGTGTAAATAAATCGCCCCAAAAAAATCGTAGGTTTACGCATGGGGATTGGAGGTATCTCCTAATTTACCCCCAAACATCATGAATGTCGACTCCCATTCATTTTGGTTGGTACAAAGAGGTGCCACTCTCGCGACATTTTGTAAATTCACTCAGGTAAAAAAAATCATAAGTTTATGAATGGCGTTCAGTAACTTGTTTAATATAAACATACTGAGTGCGAAAATACATTCGCCATCGTTGAAAAGTGGTACAAAAGTCTTGCCATTCACGATAATTGATTGTGCACTGAAGCTTCGTTCTTACTGCGTGTAGATTACTGCAGTAAATATGGCTGTATTTTCTACCATGCCGGACATTATTAATCTTAATGTATGCAACAAGAAGAAGAAGAATATGACTATGATAAAGTTGCATCTGAGTCGCACCACAGTTGGCGCTCTTAAGAAAAGTTTCGAATCGTCTGGCACCCACTCGCAACTATCTAATGTGTCTGGCATTGATATTTTGGCATTCTTCATAATACAAAAATTCAGTAAAAGAAAAATCTGTTGGTAGAAAATACGTCACGTGACGCTCCTGCTTAAGATAAGTTTGGGGTTCTCTGGCACCCACTCGCGACTTATAATGTATCTGATTCTTCTTTTACTGACTATTTGTATCATGAAGAATGCCAAAATATCAATGCCAGACACATTAGATAGTTGCGAGTGGGTGCCAGACGATTCGAAACTTTTCTTAAGAGCGCCATCTGCGGTGCGACTCAGATGCAACTTTCTCATAGTCATATTCTTCTTCCTCTTGTTGCATACATTAAGATTAATAATGTCCGGCATGGTAGAAAATACAGTCATAATTTACTATACCGGCTCCCTAACTAATAGGGATAGAAGAATAATTTATTCAGGGTTGCCACTTTTCTGGAAAACCTGGAAATGTCAGGGAATTTAGAAATTTCAAAAATGTCAGGGAAACGTCAGGGAATCCTGTAAAGAGTCATGGAAATTTGCAATATTCTACTTAAAGTTATGGAATTTAATAATCTTCATATTTTTCTGTGTTTAAAAATTAAATTAGTCAATGGAAATGGCAATTTTTCTACCTGTAAGAATTATTTATTATTTTTGTTACTTGAATAAATGTTATTTTGTTTTTTTTTATGTCGGAGCATTCATTATATTTTTCATGTTACTCCTCAAATAATTCAGAATAAGTCATGGAATATTACAAATTTGGTCAGGGAAAACCTGGGAAAGTCCGGGAATCCCAGATGAGAAATGTGGTGGCAACCCTGTTATTCATAATCTACACAAAGAGCAAACGGCAGTTACAGAATTTGAGCAGGAACATAGAGAAGTAAATATCCGAAAGGGAGTGAGGCAGGGACGTGCGTTATCGCCTCTAGTTCTCAATTTATATATCAAAGATGCGATGAATATTGTTAAAGACATCAGAATAGCTGCTGCAATTAATATACAGGGTCAAACTATTAATATGTTCAGATTTGCGAATGATATAGCAGTATTAGCATCCAGCGATCCAACAAAGAAGAATTAGGAAGGGCTCTGAACGAAATGGAAGCGGTTTTGACGGAGGGCTATGGTATGAAGATCAATAAAAAGAAAACCGAAATTTTGTTGTGTAGGGGGCGTGAAAATAAGGCTAAAACTAAAATACAAATAGGAAACGAGAAGATAGACGAAGTCTCAGATTTCTGCTATTTAGGAAGTCAAATAACTCTAGATTTAAGACAAAGAATAGCGCAGGGCCGAGTTGCATTTAAAAAAAAGAAACAACTATTATGCTCGGAAATGATAAATGTAGAAACTCGGAAGAGGCTCTTAAAAACGTATGTATGGAGTACAGCAGTGTCCGGGTGCGAAACTTGGACGATAGGAGAAGCGGATAGGAAAAAATTAGAAGCATTTGGAATGTGGCGCTATAGACGCATGACGAAGATACCGTGGGTAGATAAGGTTAGCAACAGAGAGGTATTAGAAAAAGTTGTAGAAAAGCGAAATTTATGGAAGACAGTAAGGAATAGGAGAGATAGGATAGTAGGACACCTTCTGAGGCACGAAGGCTTAGTTCGCAACATACTAGAGTCAGAGATAGGAATAAAAAGTGGTAAGGGTAGGCCGAGATTGAACTACTGCTCTCAAGTAGTTAGGGATATAGGATGTTCAACTTTTAGGGAAAAGCGTAGGTTAGCTCAGGATAGGAAAGATGGAGGTACGCGTCCAACCAGTCTTCGGACTGAAATCTTTATGATGAAGGATGAAAATTTATAATTGCTTTCTTTCAAGCTTTCTAGCGGGCCCTTGTACCACCGTTCAATGATAAGGAATGTATTTTTGTACTCAGCAGGTTCATCATAATCAAATTCTTGAATGCCATTCATAAACTTATGATTTTTTTTCGTAAGTTTTTTTTCTACAAAATGTTGCGTCTCTAGCGCCCCCCTGTACCAATTTTTTTTATCGGCAACGGTGAATACTCGACTTTTGTGATTGAAATAACTTGTCTCCAAGTTTTGAATAGTAAACTTATGATTTTTTTTACCTGGGTGAATTTACAAAATGTCGCGAGAGTGGCGCCTCTTTGTACCAACCAAAATGAATGGGAGTTGAGATTCATGATGTTTGGGGGTAAATTAGGAGGTCCCTCCAATCCCCATGCGTAAACCTATAATTTTTTTGGGGGTGTTTTATTTACACAATTTGACCCCTGTAGCGGGTCAGTGTCCCAGAATTCACAACAAGCGAACCGCGTCCGCTGGATTACTTTTCATTATTTAGCGCTTCCCGCAAACCCCAGTCCTAAACCTATAATACTTTTTTAAGCAATTTTTTTACACATTTACAGGTCTGCCACACATCACTGTACCAAAAACAAAAACTGGCATGGGCATTTCTGTGCTCCACGACCCAAAAATCACATCTCAGGCATTTCTGGAGTAAACCTATTATGCACAATTTTTGGTCTATAACGTTTATTTCTATTGTATTTGTAAAACCGAACCCAAATTAAATGAATTTCTTTGGATTCGGACTAATAATGGTTGCTTACGAACAATTTCCTAGGTGAAACGCCCCATAGATGCGATTTTTGCTCGAAAACCTTCACAAGAAAGGAGCATCTGCTAAACCACGTTCGACAGCACACCGGGGAATCCCCTCACCGTTGCGCTTACTGCTCCAAATCCTTCACCCGTAAAGAGCATTTGATAAATCACGTGCGTCAGCACACCGGAGAGACTCCGTTCCGATGCAACTTCTGCCCGAAAGCGTTCACCAGAAAAGACCATTTGGTGAATCACGTGCGGCAGCACACGGGGGAGTCCCCTCACAAGTGCATGTATTGCACGAAGTCTTTCACGAGAAAGGAGCACTTGACGAATCACGTGAGGCAGCACACCGGGGAGAGCCCTCACAGGTGCCATTTTTGCTCCAAATCGTTCACGAGGAAGGAGCATTTGACGAATCACGTGCGGATACATACCGGGGAATCCCCGCATAGGTGCGAATTTTGTCAGAAGACGTTCACGAGGAAGGAACATCTCACGAATCACTTGCGGCAACATACCGGTAAATATTTATATTTGAATTATTATTGTTTAAGTGTCGGTGTTTTCCTAAAGGTGAAACTCCTCATTGCTGCAACGTCTGCTCTAAGCCATTCACTCGAAAAGAGCACCTAATAAACCACATGCGTTCGCATACCGGAGAACGCCCCTTTGCATGTGGCGAATGTGGCAAATCGTTCCCACTGAAAGGCAACCTGTTATTTCACCAGCGTTCTCATAATAAAGGTGCTAACGCTGATCGACCTTTCCGTTGCGACCTCTGCGATAAAGATTTTATGTGTAAAGGACACTTGGTTTCTCACCGGCGATCGCATAGCGGAGAACGTCCGCACGCTTGCCCCGATTGCGGGAAGACCTTCGTCGAGAAGGGAAACATGTTGAGGCACTTGCGTAAACACGCTGCCGAGAACGGGCAGACGATTCCTAATCAAAATCAAGCTCAGCAGAGCGGTAATGTGACGCAGGTGACGGAGCCCAATATTCAGATACCGCAAGTGAGCCAGGCACAGAGCATGACGCCAGTTTCTACTGGGAGTATAGTGCCGCAATCGCCACATATGCCGTTACATCAGCAGACTAACCATCCGGTCGTCGTGCCCACTGCTAACGGCAACGTCCTGGCGTCTTACTGATGGTCGGGGTAGGGCGAACCTTGTGTGATATAACGTACTTTATTAAAGCAGCTGTTCTAATAATTGTTTTGAGGTTAGAAATAAATAAATCCATTATCTATCTATCATTTAAATTGTGCAAAATGAGGGGTTTAAAAGTTTGCGATTTCAAATTACGGCGCGACTGACGTACGAACTTCAATTCTTATATATCTGTATGCCAGAGGCAAACTATGTCAAGTCCAAAAAACTGATTTTTCAGGAACAGCACTTAAAGATTTTTAAAGCAGGTTTTTCTGTACTCGATCCTAACTAAAATGTCACATTATTATTTTTTTGGGACCTTAATTTAATTTTTGTATAATACTGGAAGTGAAAAGGAAAATAGTTTTTTTGTAAAGTGACTTAGCATACTTTGGTTTAAGAAAAAAAATTAACTATGGACTTGCAATCATTCTAAGTCCATCATCATCATCATAAGGTTCTCAGTCCGAAGACTGGTTGGACGCGTACCTCCATTCTTTTCTATCCTGAGCTAACCTACGCATTTCCCTAAAAGTAGAACATCCTACATCCCTAACTATCTGAGAGCAGTAGTCTAATCTAGGCCTACCCCTACCTCTTTTTATTCCTATCTCTGACTCTAGTATGTCACGAACTATTCCTTCGTGTCTTAGAAGGTGTCCTACCATCCTATCTCTCCTACTCTTTATTGTTTTCCATACCTTTCGCTTTTCCCCAACTCTTTCTAATACTTCCCTATTGCTAACCTTATCTATCCACGGTATCTTCATCATGCGTCTGTAGCACCACATTTCAAACGCTTCTACTCTCTTTCTATCCGCTTCTCCTATTGTCCAAGTTTCGCACCCGTATAATGCCGTACTCCATACATACGACGTTAAGAGTCTCTTCCTAGTCTCTATATTAACCGTTCTCGAGCATAACAGTTGTTTCTTTTTGTTAAACGCAACTCGGCCCTGCGCCATTCTTTGTTTTATATCTTTAGTGCTCCTACCGTCTTGAGTTATTTTACTTCCTAAGTAGCAGAAATCCGCGACCTCCTCTATCTTCTCATTTCCTATTTGTATTTCAATTTTAGTTCTATTTTCACTCCATCTACATACCAAAATTTTAGTTTTCTTTTTATTGATTTTCATGCCGTAGCCCTGTGTCAAAACTGCTTCCATTTCATTCAAAGCCGCTCCTAATTCTTCTTTGCTAGATGCTAACACTGCTATATCATCCGCAAATCTGAGCATGTTAATAGTTTGGCCCTGTACATTGATCCCTGAGGCTGTTCTTTCCTTAACAATATTAATCGCATCATCGATATATAAGTTGAAAACTAGAGGTGACAATGCACATCCCTGTCTCACTCCCTTCCGGATATCTACTTCCCTTTGTTCCTGCTCACATTCTATAACTGCCTTTTGCTCTTTGTAGAGATTATGTATTATTCTTCTGTCCCTGTATTTCATCCCTACCTTTCTCAGCACTTCGAACATCTTCCCCCATTTTACGTTGTCGAAGGCTTTTTCTAAATCTACAAATCCTATATAGACGCTCTTTCTCTTCTATCGTTTTTTCTATAATTACTCGTAAAGCTAGAATGGCCTCGCGCGTTCCTCTATTTCGTCTAAATCCGAACTGATCTTCTCCTAATATTTCTTCCGCCTTTTTCTCCATCCTTCTTTGCACAATTCTAGTTAAAATTTTTGACGCATGGGAAGTTAAACTGATAGTTCTAAAATTTTCGCATCTATCCGCGCCTTTTCTCTTTGGCAAAGCTACTATGATGTTCCGTTTGTAATCTTCTGGAATCTCGCCTGTCAGGTATATGCGACTAACTAGTTTAAATAAACGATCTATTACCTCTTGACCTGCGCACTTTAAGATTTCTGCCTGCAAGCCATCTATACCTGGTGCTTTATTATTCCTTAAACTTTTTAGTGCTATCTCAAACTCTTCTCTCATTATAGGACTCCCTAGGTTATCCCCCTCTACACTGCTTTCGCTTTCTAATATATCTTGCACTTCCTGTCCCGCATATAAGTTTCCTAAATATTCTTTCCACCTATCTGCCTTCTCCCCACTTACGATTAGGATATCTCCTGCCTCATTTCTAATGTTTTTGGTACTAGATCCAATTTCTCTAAAATTTCTCCTAATTATTTTATATGCTTCATCAGTCTTTCCTACTTCGAATTTATCTTCCACTTCTTTGCATTTATTATCGATCCATTGCTCTTTCGCTTTCCTACATTCCCGAATAATTTCCCACTTGATCGCCTTATATCTTTGTTTCCCTGTTTCATCTAACCTATTTTTATATTTTCGCCTTTCCTCTATTAGACTCACAATATGTTTTGTTATCCAGGGTTTCCTACTTTCATTCTGTTTATGACCCAAAATATCCCTAGCTGAGGAAACTAAACTATTTTTAATGCAATTCCATTCTGCCTCTATGTCCCTAACAATATTTCCACCCGTGCCCTTTAGTGCTTCGTTTGTCTTTTTCTCGAACTTATTGCGCATATCATCATCTTTTAGTTTCTCTGGGTCAAGATACCTTCTTCCGCTTCTTTTTTTCAAAATCTTAAATTTAAGATTGGCTTTCATAACGACTATGTTGTGATCACTATCTATATCTGCTCCTGGATAACCTCTACAATCCCTAACTTGATTTCTAAATCTTTGCCTAACGAGAATGTAATCTATTTGATATCTCCCTAAGTCTCCTGGCATCTTCCACGTATAGCATCTCCTAACATGATGGTGAAATAGAGTGTTCGCGACCGTTAAGTTATGCTTATCGCAGAACTCTATCAGTCTAACTCCCCTATCGTTCCTATTGCCTAATCCAAAGGGGCCAACTATTCCGCCCTCTCGCCCTGTGCCTACGACTGCATTGAAATCTCCTGTAATTATTAAATTTTCGTGCCCTCTCACAAAATGTAGCACATATTCAATATCACTATAAACTGCCTCTACGGCCTCATCACTGTAGTTAGAAGTGGGCATATATACCTGTATTATTACTGTTTTTACAGGTTTCGAATCTAACCTAACCATAACTACCCTGTCACTTTGCTGTAAGAAATTTTCTACACTCTGTCCTACTTTTTTCCGCATAACAATTCCTACTCCCGAATTTCCTCCTACAGATCCTGTGTGTATTACTCTAAAATCTCCGCTCCAGAAGTCTCCAGCTTCTGGCCATCGCACTTCACTGATACCTACTACGTCTAATGCTAACCTATCCATCTCAATTTTCAAATTCTCTAACTTCCCTACTTGTTTCATGCTTCTAACATTCCACGCTCCGACTCGTGAGATGTTACACTTATCATTTCTGATGACTCCCCCCGAAGCAGTCCCCGCCCGGAGATCCGAATGTGGGACTATTTTACCTCCGGAATATTTTACTCCAGAAGGTGCCATCATCATAAATTAAAGTACGCTGTACTAGGGATAAAATAATGTGGTGGTTTCCCGTTGCCTTCCACATCGCAGTAGTGTGTATCACAGTGCCATACCAACCCTCACGATCTCTGCCACTATGATTACTGAAAGAGCTGCTGCCCCCTTCCAGGGGCTTCTCAAATAAAAACCCCTCCAATATGGTTAAACCTATGGTTCGGCTCTTTATATCATTGAAGCGCGCAAGCCATCCCACCCGTCCCAGTATTACTAGAACTGCGTCAAGGTACAAGTCCAAGATTGTAGTATTTCAAATGTTTACACTGTTTTAATTAATATAAATTTGTTTTAATCTTCAATAATTTTTAACTAAACAGTATCAACTAATTTCTATACCTGTGAGTTAAAAATTAAAACAACCTGGAAGTACAAATATTATATTTATTTTTTAAGAAACAAACGAGTTTAATGGGACTCTTCGGTTCCGTGTTGCAGATTTTTATAGAAATCATGAAATCTTCCTGGCACCCACTGAAGGAGTTTTTGAAGATGTTCATATGTTTTTGTGGAAATTGGTTTAGGTCCAATTCTTATTTGGGAGATATTGGTGGGCATAAGATTAGATCGCCTTGTTTTCCTATTTAAATCAACATGAACTGCATTAGAAATATAGAACTCAGCTCCTTCCTCAGATTTTTTTTTGGAAACGAAAGGTGCAAGTGCCCCATCATAAAGCTGCTTAAAATTTTTAAAGTCGCCCACATCCATGTTTATTACATTCAACTTCTTTTTTGATCCACACAAGCGTACCATTTGCTGCCAATCCCATGGCGTCATGACCTGGAATTGTGGTATCTTTTTTCTTTCCCGCTCGATTAACGAATGGTCTGCGTCAGCTTCAAGGTGAGTGTGCCCTCTTGCCAGAAATTTGTGATTTATCACCTTCATTTCAGGTTTAAGCTTCAATGTCCAAAAATAACACATAACCAACATTAGATTACGATTTTGACTAGGGCAGTTGTCGGACCATAATGTTAATTCCTCGACGTTGTTCCCAACTTCATATTTAACCCATTTAAGGAGGCAAGATGCTACTTCATTTCCTCCACGACCAGAAACACTTTCGTCCCACATCATACAGAACGAATTTTGTGCTGTTGAGTCATTAATTGTCAAGTTGTACGTCCAGAGCTTAAGCGAGTAAAAGCTTTGCGAGTTGTGGAGATCTGGAGTCGGCAGGCACTTCTGCAGATCTATCATTACAACCTTCTCTGTGTTGCTACTAAGTCTGGACCTGCTTTTATCCTCTGACTTTAGCTTATACCTGTAGTTGGCGTCTCTTAGATGTTCATCATAATTTTCTTGCGAATTCTGCCTGATCTCTTGAGAAGCCTCTTGAAGTTGCAACTTAAATTTGTCACAGATATCACATGTATCAGTGTCGGGACTTTTAAAGGCATAATTAAATTCGTAATTAAATATTTCGGCATAAAGCCACTCTTTCGCCGTATTTTCTTTTGGTACCCCAAATGTTTGGCATTCTTCTAGGTACAGGCCATACATCCGAGATATATTTAAATGGCTGCCTAAATATCTTCGTTTGGTCTTTTCTCGGCTGTAATGAGATTCATAAGAGGGAAATTTAGAGATGTGAGACCTTACACTATTCCTTATTTCTTCAGATATTTTGTTTGCAGGAACATGTTTTCCTCTCTTATCTGGTGTAATTATCCCACCTTCTTTTTTCTTTTGTATGGCAGTATCGAAAGTTTGATGAGAAATACTTAACGTGTTTAAAAAAAACTTTTTGCAAACGTTCTGCCTGGTACCACCTACTTCGAAATTGTACTTATTCATGTGTTTTCTCTGACCATGCCTTTCTCCTGTTCGTTCTCGTGATCTGTTTATCTCTAATTGTTCCACATGAGAGGCAATAAATTGACGTCTTGTTTCTAATGTTTTTTGTGGGCTCCAAAATTGGGTATGTACCGCGTTTCTTGTTTCCTCGGAAATTCTTTCCTTGCATTTGAGTTTGCATTTCTTTTGCATTTCTTTTCCAGGTTTTAGGGTTCTTCCTTCTTTTTCTCCCTTTGCTGCTTCCAGGTTCTTCTTCAGATATATTCTCGGTGCTACTACTTTCGTCATCAGTACCAGTAAATGTAGGATCAGCAATATCATCATCACTGTCGAAATCCGAAAACTCTTGGGCTCTTTCAGGTGTTTTATGCAGTGCTTCTTGTAAAAGGCTATCTCCAGTAATATGATAATGTTTTGATATTTGATGGTTCGATGATGAACTAGGTAGTTCACTCATTATTTCATTGCCTTCCATTTCCTCGAAATTTTGTTTACCTGGCTTACAAATACTTGAACCGTTCCCACAGTCATTTATTGATTTCTGGGTGATCACTGGAGCAATACAGCTTATTGACAGTTCCTTCTCAGTTTTTTGGGACTCGTTAATATTCGCACCTTTTACAGAATGTCCTGATCCCCCTCTTTCGTCTCCTTCATCAGATAAACCTAAAATAAACCAATATTTATGCAAACTAAAAAACCCACTTCTTATACCCAGAAAATATCTTCTGCATCTATCTAACACAAAAAAATCAACAAATTATACTTTCTAAAAATATGCTAAGTCCTATAAAATTATTTTTAAACTGAATTAAAAATTGAACTCAAGAAGATAAATGATATTTTTTGTGTGAGACATGCAATAAGTCACTAATATAACTCTGTAACTAAACTTACCGTTTTTTTTTTCTGATTCTTGGTTATGTTTTATTGAAACATCTTCATAACACACATCACTATTTTTCTTTCTCAGTAAACTAAATATTTTGTCCCTTCTGCGAGACATTTTTATGCATTCAAGCTATAAAATAGTGTTATTTTATAACTTAGTTCGATCCAGACCGAAATCACTTTAGCTCGCTCTTGTTAAATCACACCTGGTAACTGCGCTAGTGCGATGCCGCGTATGGACTTGGAATCTGTGAGGATGAAGATGGCGTTGAGGCAGAGTAAGCCAATGGGACTTGGCTTTGTCTCGCTCTTGGCATAGTTTATATTTAGCTATCTTTATAAGTATCATTCACACCGACGCGTAGAAACCAGCAATCGATTCTTCATGTAAATACAAAGGACTTGACATATTTACCCCAGTTTCGAACATTTTGGACTTGGCATAGTTTGCCTCTGGCATACAGATATGTGTTTGTTTATTTGTTTCCTTTTAGTTTAGCAACAAAGCTTCGTAAGTATTTATACAAGTTAAGATATTCCAAATAAAGTTTTTGTGACTGTTCTTACTTCAGTACAACACATAACCTCACAGCTGTTACTAGTTTTTGACAGTCATTTCATTGTCGGTAATACAGGTTCCATGTTAGAGATGATTTCTTATTGGTTAGCAGTTCGTATGTCATTGATCATGACATTTTAAATGCAGTGTACCATTATTTTATAGTAAGGTTTTCTAACTTCAAAAACAAAATTATGAGGTATTTAAATTTTAAGCATCACATTTTTGTGATTTTCGAAAAAATATTTGTCGAACGCTGGGAGCAAATTTAATATTGTTCGAATTGTAGAAAGTATAGGGTGTTCACTCATATTTTGACCCTTCTAGTAAGTATAACTGAACATCCTATGCAAATATTTCGTATACATAGGTAAATGTTTCACATTAAAACGTAGATTTAAAACTTTGTAAATAAAATCAGCGCATTGTAGGAAATTTTAGGTACGGTCCTGTAAAATAAAAAAAAATCGAAGCTAGTTGATTACGCGGACCAAAAAAAAATTGTTCCAGACATCTTTGCTAAAGGGCAGTTTAACCAGTTAATAGATTAGACTTCGTTGTATATAGTAATGTAAATTATCCTTAAAAGCGATATTACAGGGAGAGGGGAGAGTTTGTGTTTAAAAGTTCATATTTTGTAGCGAAAAAAATGAATTGTGATAAGAAATTTATTTTTGTATTTGCGGATTTTCCAGTTTTTTTTAAAGTGGCCTAGTACGTTATTTTTTTGAGAGGGACGTTCGATTGATTTTAGGTAATATAAAGCTGTGAAATGTTTTTTTTTATAGCGAATACAGCTGTATTTGTGTATATAGTATTATACATAGTTCAGTGGCTAACAATACTTTATAATAATGTAAAGATTTTGTCATAAAAATTGTTAGGTTGTCGCAATTTTTTTCTTCGTTCTTTAAGCCATTATTTTTTATAATGTAGGTAGATATAAATGTTTTATTTGTGTTTAAAATATTTGTATACACCTATTTATTTTAGTTAAAGATTCGTACTAATACGATTTTATAGAATTATATTCGATTTTAATACAATTAGATTATTTTTTAATACCAAAATGTATGTTTTTTTAATAAATAATTGTATTTGACTTCTTGATATTTTTTTTCTTGGTGGTTTAAAAATTCACAGGCCTTTGCAAAGATGCAATTGGGGGGGCATTGAAAATGATGAAGTACCTAGTGGTAATCTTGTGGGATTTGGAATATGATAAAAATGAGAAATAAATAAAAACTGAGGCAGGGAATTTATAAAAGGGTCTTCATAACCAGTGATCTCACCGAAAATGAAAGAGTAATACAAAGAAAAATTAAAGAAATTGCAGATGCCGAGGAGAGGAGAGCAGCAGCGGGAGTCGGATGTATAATCCACAAAAAGTTAGTAGGCAGTATACAAAATTGGGAAGGACACTCTGAAAGAAGTCTTACTGTAGAACTAAAAAGGAAAAATGATGAAGTTAACGGTTATAGTAGTTTATGGTCCAAACGAAGATGACAAGAAGGAATATAAAGACAGCTTTTGGGAAGACTTAAATGGAGTAACAGAAAACAGCAAAGGGAGAGTAATTGTGGCCGGGGATTTTAACGCAAGAGTTGGAAGAAAAGACAGAAACACTACAGATGTTGTAGGTGATTTCGGAGAGGACAAAAGAAACAATAATGGGGTTAGATTGATGGATTACTGCGGACTAAATAACCTAATAATAGCAAACACATTCTTTGAACACAAGAAAATAATAATGGATGTCAGAGCTAGGAGAGGGCCGGAAATAGCTAGCGATCATTATCTTGTGGAAGCAAAGATCAGGAAGCCACTTGGTGACAAAGAAACGTACACAGAGAAAAGAAGAATAGTACAGCATGAGACCATAAAGACATACAAATTAAGGAACAAGGAGACAGCAGAAAGATATGAAGAAGTAATGAAAACAAAAATGATAGAGCAGAGTTATAAAATAGACGAAACTGACGATGTAGACGAGACATGGAAGAAGTTTAAGGAAATCATTATGGAATCGGCGAAGGAAGCATGTGGTGTAAAGAAGATTACTAACCAGAAAAAGCAAACAGCCTGGTGGAGTGAGGATATAAAAACACAAATAAAGATTAAAAAGAGAAGGTGGATGCAATATTTGCAAAACAGGAGTGATCAAAGATACAATGAATACAAGGAACAACGCAAGGTAGTGAGAGACATGGTTAAACGAGCGAAGGAAGAAAGCTGGATGAAATTTGGAGAGCAAATGGAGAAGAACTATAAAGCAAACCAAAAGTTATTCTATAAGACATTGAAGAACATGAGAAAAGGAAAAACAACCAAAAGTCTAGCAATTAAGAACAAGGCAGGTGACATATTAACTAACGAACAACATATAATGGAAAGATGGAAAGAGTATTTCCAAGAGCTGTTATTAGTATCAAAAGATGAAGATGACATAAATGTTGGTTCAGAGACCTCTGACGATGAAACGGAAGCAATAACAATGAGGGAAGTGGGAGATGCACTGAGAGCAACGAAAAATGGTAAAGCACCGGGACATGACAAGATAACACCAGAGATGCTGAAGTACATGGGGCCGGAAGCAACAGCATTATTGCTGGATATATTTAACAAAGCATGGACAGAAGGAAAAATACCTAGGGACTGGGAGGTTGGAGTTATAGTGCCAATACATAAAAAGGGGGACGCAAAGGACTGTGACAACTATAGAGGAATCACCCTATTGAGTACAGCACAAAAGGTATACGAAAGAATTTTAGAAAAGAGGTTGAGAGGAATCATAGAACCGACACTGAGCGAAGCACAAAGTGGATTTCGAAGGGGAAGAAGTGTACAAGATCACGTTTTTACCATCAAACAGATAATTTCTAAAACCCTGACGAGTCAAACCAAAGCCAATTTTGTATTTATTGACCTTGAAAAGGCATTCGAGCGAGTTAAGCGTGAAAACATTTACGAGAGTATGAAGAACAGAGGCGTCAGCGGCAATCTTGCAGGAGCGGTGAAGAGCTTATACGCTAGAAACAGCAACTACGTCATTAGCAAAAACTTTAAATCAGAAACTTTTGAAACAAAAAATGGGTTGAGGCAAGGAGGAGTTGTAAGTCCACTTCTGTTCACTGTATTCATGGACGACGTAATAAGAGAGTGCACTCCACGTTTAAAAAAGTTACACACTGGATTCAAGAATTTAGAAACTGTTCAAGTGTCAGAATGCGCTTTTTGCTGATGATGTTGTTTTGACCACCCCTAAAACCACCCCCCAAAAAGCATCCCCCAAAACCACCCCCAAGAATCACACCTAAAACCATCCCTTAAAACCATTCCTAAAAACCAACCCCACAACCACCCCTCAAAACCAGCCCCCTGAACCTAACCCAAAAACCACCCCCATGAACCACCACTAAAAGCCACCCCTAAAACAACCCCTGAAACCACCCCCAAGACCACACCTAAAGGCACCCCCAAAAACCACCTCTAAAGCCATCCCCTACAAACTATCCCCCAAAAACCACCCCTAAAACCACCCCCGACACCATTCCTAAAACTACCTCCTGAAAAACCTAACAACCACCCCCGAAAAACAACCCCCAAAACCATTTCTAAAAACCACCTCTAAAAGCACCTACCAAAACCACTCCTAAAAATCACCCCTAAAACCAACCCCGAAAATCACCCCCATAAACCACCACTAAAACCTGCCTGCCTGAATTCTCACGAAGACATACTGCAAATGTAACACGAAAACGAACTCCGTACTTGCCAAAACATAAACATTTTCAATGTTAAAAAGGATCCCCTTGGATTCGAACAAATACTCCCCGCTCAACAAACCTTGCTTGTGTTTTATGTAAGTCTATTAAAGCGCGTGAAAGTGGAAGTGGCCTACTTGACAAAACCTAGTTGGGATATAAATAAAGGCCCTAAATCCACTACAAGTAGACCCAATAAATCCACTACAAAAATTTCCGGCTGATCATTTTTTCCTTCAAAAGTTCATTGTAATTTAGAGAACTTTTACTTTCGATGCGTTCTTTCGGGTTTCCCGTCAGGGAAAGGTTTTTTTTAGAAAATCCGAGATTATTAAACGACGGAAACGCGCTTCGCGAACGACCTGCAGTGGATTTAAGTTCGAATATAAAATTCGCCTGTAGTGAATTTAGAGGGATTCGATTATTTATATTTTAGATTTTACAAAGTAGGTCACTCCCATTTAAACTCATGCTGTGAGCTATGGAAGCAACAAATGTGGCTCAGTATGAAAACGGGTTTTTGGTCGAATCTGGCTAATCCCTTTCCTTTTTTCTTTCAAAGTTTATTGTAATTTACAGGATTTTGCATTCGTTGCGTTCTGTCCGGTGTCCCGCCAGGAAAGGTATTTTTTTAAAGAAAACGAGCGATTACTAATGAAAATTATGAATATCTATGCATTGGCAAAACGCGCTGAAAAATATTTAATTTTAATTTACTTAAGGGCAAAACCTAGTTGGACTATAAATAAACGCCTGCCCTGCAATTGAATTTTGGAAATGACTACTGCTCAGTCTGCAGATTACTTTAAATGTTGTTCGAACACTTTCGGACGTGCGCATTACACAATATCAGTAAAATGACGTTGGGTGTTCGGGTATGGTACAGAGCTAGGGCGAGATGAGTTCTGTTCCCGTACAGCTTGATTTATTTTGCTTGTTTATACATCATCTTTTTTCAAAAAAATACGTGTATCTGGTGCGAGGATAGCTAAATGGTCTGTTTCAAAAATGCGTTCTCTCAGCTTTAGTTTTTTTTACACTTCCAAAATGCAAAATGTGTTGACAATCTGCAATGCGCATGCCCGACCGTGTCCGAACAAAATTTAAAGTAATCGGCGGACAGAGGATTAGTCACTCCCTTCAATTTTGACGTTAATATTTATTTTAGGTTATGCCGTACTGCCTTGCTAATTGATCATTTTAGAATGACGTCACACAACTGACAGCTGGAGGGCACACATTTGTTTGTTTTAAAGCTTATTGGAAGAAGAGGATGAATAACAAAGCAGATGTTTGTGTTACCATTTGGCAGCAAAAAAGGGGCGTAACTTAAACTTAGTCGCTTTACGCCTAGAATTGAATGAAAATTCTTAAAATGATACGACTGGTTGTACTATTGCAAACGTTGTTTCGTTATTTTGAGTTAAATTACATGAACTGTAAACATCACCACTTTGTTTGTCACCAAATCTGTTCAAATTTTGGTAACACTCACGTGTGTAATGTTGTTTATCCATGCTCAGCCCTCCAACAGAAAATGGCGGCCTGTCAAAATCAGGCCATTCTAAAACAGTCTATAGATCATTTTAGAACAGTGAACTGTATTTCAATGTTTTAGAATGTTTTAGAATGGCGTCACACAGTTGACAGCTGGAGGGCACACATTTGTTTATTTTGAAGCTTATTAGAGGGAAGAAGAGGAGGAATAACTTATAACAAAGCAGATGTTTGTGTTACCATTTGGCACCAAAAAAGGGGCGTAACTTAAACTTAGTCGCTTTACGCCGAGAATTGAACGAAAATTCTTAAAATGATACGACTGGTTGCACTATTGCAAACGTTGTTTCGTTATTTTGAGTTAAATTACATGAACTCTAAACATCACCACTTTGTTTGGCACCAAATCTGCTCAAATTTTGGTAGCACTCACGTTCATAACGTTGTGTAACCATACTCTGCCCTCCAACAGAAAATGGCGGCCTGTCAAAATCAGGCCATTCTAAAACAGTCTATCTTAGAGGAGGAATAACAAAGCAGGTGTTTCTGTTACCATTCGGCACCAAAAAAAGGGGCGTAACCTAAACTTCTTAGTCCCTTTACGCCGAGAATTGAACAAAAATTCTTAAAATGATATGACTAATTGCACTATTTCAAACGCTACTTTCGTTATTTTTAGATAAATTACATGAATTCTAAACAGTAACCTGGTTTCATCACTTTGTTTGGCACCAAACACGCTCAAATTTTGGTAACACTCACGTGCACGGCAAGGATTGGGCGTTATGTATCCATACTCTTCCCTCATCTAAGCAGTCTATAGATCATTTTAGAATTCGTCCCTCAATTGACAGCTGGAGGGCAAACGTTTGTTTAAAGCTTCAAGAAGGCAAGAAGGGGAGGAATAACAAAGCAGATGTTTGTGTTACCATTTGGCGCCAAAAAAGGGGCGTAACTTCTTATTCGCTTTACACCGAGAATTAAATGGAAATTTTAAAAATGATATGACTGGTTGCACTATTGCAAACGTTATTTTCGTTATTTTGAGTTAAATTACATGAACTCTAAACAGTAACCTGGTTTCACCGCTTTGTTTGGCACCAAATCTGCTCAAATTTTGGTAACACTCGCGTGCATAGCGTTTTGTGTCCATACTCTGCCCTCCAACATAAAATGGCGGCCTGAGATAATACTTACGTTACAAAAGCGACATTTGATAATTACACCCTTCTAGCTTAACAAAACACAAAATCGACTTTATACAAAAATGCGGATGTGCTCATCAATTCAATATATTTATGCATTTCTAACAAAATTTAAACTTTAGAACATAAAACCTTTTTCACGTCGGCATATAAGAAGCTGTCAAGTATTAACGACAGTTAAGAGGTGGCCTACAATTTATTTGTCGCGTACCGTACTACAGGCAGACAGTTCTAGGGACTTTTGTCTCAGCATCTGGTGACTTTTAGTGTGTTGGCAGCACTAACAATGTTATTCTTATGGGAGAATAAAAACTTCATGTTGGTCGGTAAGTACGTAACCTGTAATTCCACCGGATTCCACCGCATTTTGTTGTATTTCATACCGATTATATCGATGTTTCTTACTGACTAATATGGAATTATCGATAGTGTATTCCCACCACTATAATGTACAATGACAGAAAAATTAAATAAATTAGAATATTTTGGCAATTAACTGTAAAACGTCTCACGCAGAAGCGATTCAAGAAATCAATCAGCGTCTTTATTTTCAGGCGCACCTCTACCATCCAGAAGTTTTCATTTTCGACGTTATAAAAGTTATAGCAGGAAAAACTTTTGATGGGGCATTAGCGGATCAAAGTTCTTAAATAGTTGGCGAAAGATATTAAATAATATCTTCGAAATTTAGCAAAGTATTTACAGAACTTTATCAATAATCCACGTTCAGGTGGATTATATTTTTGTTACCGGCTTTTGCTTTGATCGGTAGAGACGTGAAGGAAATGCTGAGTGAACACCAATGCTACAATATAAAGGATAAGGAAAAACTTTATAAAAATTCACTGTCAATAAATTGAAACTTTAAAGTCAGCCAATAATAAATCTTTGGGATAAAGAAGTATTGGACGGTAATTGTGGGTCACTCTGTATATCCTTACTCGTTCCGCTCCTGGGCGCGCACCACGCGTTGTTCATACTTGGGTTCCTACAGCGCAGCAAGCAGCCTGCTATCATCCTTTTCCACTTGATGTTTCATTATTGAGATTTCAGTCATGTGCTACCACTTGCTAGAGGTAGGTGTACAATATTTCCGAGAAAACAATATGCGCATAATACGTGTGAATTGAAAAGTCTATCAAATTTTTTGCGCACAAAATGTGCACAGAAACAGTTTCTCGAATGGAATTTTGAGCCACAGTTTTGTTTAAATGGTGTTTTCAGTTTTTGGTTTATATTGACTATAATAAACTTTTATCAGTTGTTGTGCGATGTAGAATGGAGACGTCCAAGGTAATTTAGAGATCTGAATCAATTTCTTCGACGTATTTAGTAAAGTGGAACTCAGAAACTCTACTAATATTACACATTTTCAAATGACGTACTAATGTGCTAAAAATATTTGTTTTTCTCTTTCAGTATTCAGCAAAACTGATCCAAAAATTCAAAACAGTTCCGTTCAATTAATGTTAGTTTGCGTTCATATTTTGCAATAAAATAAATAGATCTCATGCACCCAAAAATAACTCGCTTAAAATAAGTCAACATTAAAGAATGAGCATTTTCATAAAATATTCCCGAATTCTGTTTCTCTTACTAAATTTGCAATAATTCATATCCAGTTTTACCCTCTTCTCGGAACATAAATTTAGATAAAGAAAACAGGAAGGGGATTATCCCCCAGTCTGGAAATCAGTGAAGTACTTACAAATACAGATTCTACCTGAGTTTTACAGTAGTTAGTAAGAAGACACCTGATGAAACCTGTTATCTACGAGCTATTGTACACCAAGTATACAGGATATGCTGAAGAACGGTAAAATTATTTAAGGTTGAAACCGAAACAGCAAATTCAACTCATCCTTCGAACTCCTCAAATTTTGTTAATAAATTAGGTACTCCATAGCAAAAAGAATTCAGCTAATATGTTCCCCAAACACTAAACTTGTGAATATTCAATATTTCCCGAGCGCAACAGCAAAATAAAAATGGTAAACAGTAAAATTACTTTCTCTGA
This sequence comes from Xestobium rufovillosum, assembly GCA_963966045.1. NCBI lineage: Eukaryota > Metazoa > Arthropoda > Insecta > Coleoptera > Ptinidae > Xestobium > Xestobium rufovillosum. The sequence goes on from OZ014503.1 coordinate 24,897,282, forward strand.
TTTCACCGTGTCAGGAAAATATAATAACCACCTTCAGTTGTATTTGCAATGCACATTTGGAACAATTATGAGTCTAACATGGCTTGGTACGGATTTTAAAAAGGACTTAATTGTTATGCTGGCTTACGCAACCTTATTTTACTTACGTATGCGATCCTATTCTGAAATTAAAATGAATAACACGGTAATTTATCAGTAACTTAGAAATGCATCTAGTAATTTGAGAATTTCATGCATGAGGCTGATGATGGGCCTGTTAAGAATCGAGAATTCATCGCTTATGCTACATCATACATGGGCAGAATTGAATATACGTTTATAAGAATCTGTTGTTACAAGTTCGCGTAAAATTCTGTAGAGTAATAGTTCATATTCTGGCATTAATAAAAACACTGTAAAAATAAAAGAATCAAAATCAAAATTGCTAAAATGTAATTCCTTTTTTTTATATTTACTTCTTTCGAAATGAATTTCGGTCTACCTTTACAATATAATTTCTAGCTATAACATCATGTCGTGCAATAAAAAAAATACAACAAAAGTACTTTGTCAAATTGAGTGATTTTCTTGATTGAATCATTACGTAGGGTAATGACGATAATGCCATTTGCCTAACATTCGTAATAATTTATTTTAATGCTAATGGAGTCTATTTTATAAACTGCCGGTGTGATTTCCATATAACCGCTAACAACTTTTGGCTAAAAACGTTTGGAAAAGTCCGAAACCGTGTATAATTTTGGATTATCACAAATTTGAAAATAAGGCTTATTACAAAATGGGCGGATGGGACCTTTGTAGAAATTTATGAAGATCTGGTTGTCAGAAAATATCAAAAGAAGATGGCTCAAAAAATTGGCGAGTTATGGTACACAAAGTGATGAAGAATGTACCATTATGGCTTCTAATTTAGTTTAATCGATATTAAAATTGTTCAATTGCGTTTAGCATTGGTTCCCTAAAACTACTTCCGATTTAGAGGCGGTAAATTCAGATTTTATGCCTTTTAATTAGGTAGTATTTAAATAAAACTTGCAGTACATGTTTTTTATAACGTAGGTACTTTCTTTTTGCAATTGAAAACCTATCCATGTGTAAACATGATGAATTATCTGCGTACGTTGTCTACTAATTGGGTTTAATTAATGAATAATGAGGAATTTTGGCACGAAATCAACTATTCGTGAATGATCATCCATTGGTATTTCACGCAAAATAATTCTTATACGCGTGAAAAAATGTTAAGTTGGTACTATCCCAAAGGACTTGTACCTTAACGCAGTTCTAGTACTACTGGGACGGGTGGGATGGCTTGCGCGCTTCAATGATATAAAGAGCCGAACCATAGGTTTAACCATATTGGAGGGGTTTTTATTTGAGAAGCCAGACTAAATCAAGTCCCTGGAAGGGGGCAGCAGCTCTTTCAGTAATCATAGTGGCAGAGATCGTGAGGGTTGGTATGGCACTGTGATACACACTACTGCGATGTGGAAGGCAACGGGAAACCACCACATTATTTTATCCCTAGTACAGCGTACTTTAATTTATGATGATGGCACCTTCTGGAGTAAAATATTCCGGAGGTAAAATAGTCCCACATTCGGATCTCCGGACGGGGACTGCTTCGGGGGGAGTCATCAGAAATGATAAGTGTAACATCTCACGAGTCGGAGCGTGGAATGTTAGAAGCATGAAACAAGTAGGGAAGTTAGAGAATTTGAAAATTGAGATGGATAGGTTAGCATTAGACGTAGTAGGTATCAGTGAAGTGCGATGGCCAGAAGCTGGAGACTTCTGGAGCGGAGATTTTAGAGTAATACACACAGGATCTGTAGGAGGAAATTCGGGAGTAGGAATTGTTATGCGGAAAAAAGTAGGACAGTGTGTAGAAAATTTCTTACAGCAAAGTGACAGGGTAGTTATGGTTAGGTTAGATTCGAAACCTGTAAAAACAGTAATAATACAGGTATATATGCCCACTTCTAACTACAGTGATGAGGCCGTAGAGGCAGTTTATAGTGATATTGAATATGTGCTAGATTTTGTGAGAGGGCACGAAAATTTAATAATTACAGGAGATTTCAATGCAGTCGTAGGCACAGGGCGAGAGGGCGGAATAGTTGGCCCCTTTGGATTAGGCAATAGGAACGATAGGGGAGTTAGACTGATAGAGTTCTGCGATAAACATAACTTAACGGTCGCGAACACTCTATTTCACCATCATGTTAGGAGATGCTATACGTGGAAGATGCCAGGAGACTTAGGGAGATATCAAATAGATTACATTCTCGTTAGGCAAAGATTTAGAAATCAAGTTAGGGATTGTAGAAGTTATCCAGGAGCAGATATAGATAGTGATCACAACATAGTCGTTATGAAAGCCAATCAAAAAAAGAAGCGGAAGAAGGTATCTTGACCCAGAGAAACTAAAAGATGATGATATGCGCAATAAGTTCGAGAAAAAGACAAACGAAGCACTAAAGGGCACGGGTGGAAATATTGTTAGGGACATAGAGGCAGAATGGAATTGCATTAAAAATAGTTTAGTTTCCTCAGCTAGGGATATTTTGGGTCATAAACAGAATGAAAGTAGGAAACCCTGGATAACAAAACATATTGTGAGTCTAATAGAGGAAAGGCGAAAATATAAAAATAGGTTAGATGAAACAGGGAAACAAAGATATAAGGCGATCAAGTGGGAAATTATTCGGGAATGTAGGAAAGCGAAAGAGAAATGGATCGATAATAAATGCAAAGAAGTGGAAGATAAATTCGAAGTAGGAAAGACTGATGAAGCATATAAAATAATTAGGAGAAATTTTAGAGAAATTGGATCTAGTACCAAAAACATTAGAAATGAGGCAGGAGATATCCTAATCGGAAGTGGAGAGAAGGCAGATAGGTGGAAAGAATATTTAGGAAACTTATATGCGGGACAGGAAGTGCAAGATATATTAGAAAGCGAAAGCAGTGTAGAGGGGGATAACCTAGGGAGTCCTATAATGAGAGAAGAGTTTGAGATAGCACTAAAAAGTTTAAGGAATAATAAAGCACCAGGTATAGATGGCTTGCAGGCAGAAATCTTAAAGTGCGCAGGTCAAGAGGTAATAGATCGTTTATTTAAACTAGTTAGTCGCATATACCTGACAGGCGAGATTCCAGAAGATTACAAACGGAACATCATAGTAGCTTTGCCAAAGAGAAAAGGCGCGGATAGATGCGAAAATTTTAGAACTATCAGTTTAACTTCCCATGCGTCAAAAATTTTAACTAGAATTGTGCAAAGAAGGATGGAGAAAAAGGCGGAAGAAATATTAGGAGAAGATCAGTTCGGATTTAGACGAAATAGAGGAACGCGCGAGGCCATTCTAGCTTTACGAGTAATTATAGAAAAAACGATAGAAAAGAGAAAGAGCGTCTATATAGGATTTGTAGATTTAGAAAAAGCCTTCGACAACGTAAAATGGGGGAAGATGTTCGAAGTGCTGAGAAAGGTAGGGATGAAATACAGGGACAGAAGAATAATACATAATCTCTACAAAGAGCAAAAGGCAGTTATAGAATGTGAGCAGGAACAAAGGGAAGTAGATATCCGGAAGGGAGTGAGACAGGGATGTGCATTGTCACCTCTAGTTTTCAACTTATATATCGAAGATGCGATTAATATTGTTAAGGAAAGAACAGCCTCAGGGATCAATGTACAGGGCCAAACTATTAACATGCTCAGATTTGCGGATGATATAGCAGTGTTAGCATCTAGCAAAGAAGAATTAGGAGCGGCTTTGAATGAAATGGAAGCAGTTTTGACACAGGGCTTCGGCATGAAAATCAATAAAAAGAAAACTAAAATTTTGGTATGTAGGGGATGTGAAAATAGAACTAAAATGGAAATACAAATTGGAAATGAGAAGATAGTGGAGGTCGCGGATTTCTGCTACTTAGGAAGTAAAATAACTCAAGACGGTAGGAGCACTAAAGATATAAAACAAAGAATGGCGCAGGGACGAGTTGCGTTTAACAAAAAGAAACAACTGTTATGCTCGAGAACGGTTAATATAGAGACTAGGAAGAGACTCTTAACGTCGTATGTATGGAGTACGGCATTATACGGGTGCGAAACTTGGACAATAGGAGAAGCGGATAGAAAAAGAGTAGAAGCGTTTGAAATGTGGTGCTACAGACGCATGATGAAGATACCGTGGATAGATAAGGTTAGCAATAGGGAAGTATTAGAAAGAGTTGGGGAAAAGCGAAAGGTATGGAAAACAATAAAGAGTAGGAGAGATAGGATGGTGGGACACCTTCTAAGACACGAAGGAATAGTTCGTGACATACTAGAGTCAGAGATAGGAATAAAAAGAGGTAGGGGTAGGCCTAGATTAGACTACTGCTCTCAAATAGTTAGGGATGTAGGATGTTCTACTTTTAGGGAAATGCGTAGGTTAGCTCAGGATAGAAAAGAATGGAGGTACGCGTCCAATCAGTCTTCGGACTGAGAACCTTATGATGATGATGATGATGGTACTACTTTTATGCAGTAATAGAACTGTCATCGAAATGTCAAATTCAAGGGTTGCTAGATTAAAGACACTTTCTTTTGCCTCTGTTATAGTCTTTTAATCCTGGAAAAAAGTAACTGTTCTGATAAACACAGTAGAGGTATCAATTGGTTTTATTGAAATCAGCACGTAACGTTTGAAGCCAACCAGTGCATGAAAGTTTTCACGTAAAGTGCGCTCAGTCATTACTCACGATGCATATCAAATTTATTAATATTTCCTGTGCCATTTTCTTTATTCGAAATATGAATTCATTATCAGAAAAATGCATGCCTGTCTCTCAAATAAGAATATTTTGAGTTAGATGGCAGATTACGTAAAACTTTGCACTCGTACCTAATTTTTTAATTAACAATTCCTTGATAAAAGTTGCGCATATTCATAAACGGTTTGCAGGTACCTTCATTTACTTAAGTGTAATATTCTTTTTGTTTGCAAATCAAGTGAAGATAACTTTCGTTTTTTCCTCAAGGCTCGTTCATTGTTTGTTCATTTGAAAACAAAATTAAACTAAAATTTCTGTGTATTCTTTAAGAATTAATTATAATTGCAGTTTGCCGTGTTCAGGAAAAGTAACAGAGAAAAATGTGCCTCGAGTTGAACTCTTTATTTTTTGCAATAAGTAAGTATAACGTTTTTAAAGTGTAAATCTACAGTTAGGAACCATTTTGGTCATTAGCACTGTTTTTGCTGCGTCTTACAGACCGAGGTGGTTGCTTTCAATAAACTCTGAACATCCCTGCTTGCATTGGCAAAAAAATACAGGAAATTCTACTTAAATTAGTTCAGAATTTTCCAACTGCAACAACTGCATCCCGGAAAACATTGCCATCTCTTTTCAAATTCCATTGTTACACGGTTTGACTGTCTGTCGTATAATAAACAATTTTCCTGGCGGTTATTGTCCCTGTTACCTCTTTCTTTTTGGTTAATGGATTGGAATTGCCATTGTAGAATCGGATGGGCACGCCATTTATTCATCTCTATACACTGGCTTGCATTGCACAAGTGTTTTGTTGTAAAACCCATCGTAAAATGTTTTGTGTACCAAAAAAATTGACGCAAGGCCTTGAAAATCAACTTTGACATTTTCCAAGCTGTGATTTTATACAGAGCAGCTGTGCATATTGAGTTTCTATAGTGGAAAGTAAAAATTATTCAGTTTTTGCTCCTTCTTTGATGGTTTAATGATTTCGATACGGGGCTTTTTGTCTGAGCACGTTCAGGCCGTTGATCATGACCTGGTAGAATTGCCGCAGAACTCTCGCATTTGCGGATATAAATAAAATATTAATTTAAATTTTCCAGGCTCAATCAACAAATTTTGGTGTCAGGGAACTGTGGTAGCGTGTTATTCCAACCTTTTAGAGACGCCCTGTATATATTTTTGACTGAAACATTGAATGCGGCCATTTTGTTGATCACAACAATCAAGATGGACAATAGCAAAAATATAATGGCCAACTTCCCGTCCATAAGCAGAATTTCAATGTAAAAATAGAACTGTTTTCTCTATACAAACCGGCTCATGATTTATTCACAATGTAAATAATGTTTGATTTTCCACTATGATTGATGTAATTGTCGTGTATTATTCTGTTTTCATGATTAACAAATACATTTACGGAAGGACATGTAATAAAGTGTACAACAAACCATGGCCAGCTCGATAAACACTTGACGCGTAATACATCTAGATGGCGTGGTTCTTTAGCTACTTATCTTTAAATATATAAATATATTGCAACGATGGCAATATTATGTTTTAAAGTAACTGACTTTTGACCGTCTGCAAGTTTACTATCTTGGGGTGAAGATAGATAAAATTAATAAATAATTACAATAATTAAAGAATTGCCTGGGTTACCTTATATCGGTTATAGCAATATAAAATATTATATACAGAATAAATTTGTTGGCATATTTTTATGAATATTATACATATACATACATATAAAAATATATAATTCTATAGCCCTTAATACGATGAATTTCATGTCGCGTTACAAAACAGAATCTCCATATTTCTAAGCCCATTCAAGAATGAAAAAAGCTCGTTTTTAAGCTGTTCTGGATAGGGTAAGTCACGACTGGCTGGGGATTATAAGGTTCAAATTTTGAGTTATTTAATCCTTGTAACAAGACCCTATTTGTTCATGTACCTATTCTAAAGATATCGATTTAAAAGTCGTCGACATCAGTATAGATAAGATATGAACTAAATATACCATACGAGGTATTGTGAGAGTCCAGATGTTTATGTTATGTGTTTTTTTTTTCTTTCAGAAATTCGATTTGTGAGGGTGTGGAGGGACGAATCTGGCGACGAGTTCGAACGACGGGCTGCGATGTTCGAAAAACGCGGCCCAATCCAATACATTCCATCAACAAAACGGCAGAGAGAGAAATCTCTTAGAAAATTCCACATTACTCTATAGAAGATATTCTAAAACAAATACAGGTTACATTCAAGAACACTACAGCCCGAAATTCATCAGAAAATTTACTAAATCTAGATCGATTGATTCTGAATTTTTGCCGACAAACAAAAGTAATTTGGGGAACGATAGGGGAAGATCTAGAAGTCCCTCGCCTAGACTACACAATTTCAACAATAGAAAAGTACATTTCTTAGAAGTACCAGGTGACAATCAAGCCAAAGATGACAAGAGAAGAAGATCTCGTTCACCAATAGTGGCCGTATCAAGATTATTAAAAAAAGGGAAGGAATCATTAGCGAGAAACTTTGGGCAAAAGTGTTCCGCAGAGGAAAACAATCCAGACGAACTAAGAGTGAAAAATGATAGTCAAATTCGTCTAAGTCCCGCGAAGCAGACTTTCAGAAAATTCTCTCAAGGCACTGTCAGCTTGATCAAATCTTTGGGGACGAAAAAGTCGGACAGCGAAAGCGACAGAGAAACTCTATTGAAGACTGAACCTAGTTTAAGTTCCAATACCAAAAACATTTTACCAAATTCTACCTTGATAAGACGCGAAAAACTTGGCGAAAAAGCTCAAGAAGTTCGCCAACCTCCTCCTGACAACTTAGTGACCCGAAACATTTCTGATTGCTTCAGAGACAACAAGAAACTAAAATTCTCTCCTCCTCCAGAATTTGCCTCGTCGATTAAATGCAGTGCTGCTGATACTGCACAAAAAACTGCAAGTGTTGATAACAGTTATTCTGGTAACAGCAGTGGCAATATGAGGTTCTTTAGTAGCATATTTAGGACAGGGTTAAAACTTAAAGAGAGACTCGTGGTCGGTGCTAGTGCGGTGGTGGTTTTGTTCACTCTATTGTTAGTGTTAGATCTCCAGATGGACTTGGGTATGTCTGGCCATCATTTAGTACCTTCTCATGGCAGAGTAAAGTATGTCAACCAAGAAGACGTTCCAGGGTCTGCTTATAACAGGTTCAAGAAAAGAATTCTCCAGAAAACCCACAGGTAAGGAAAATACATTCAGTACATACTCAGATCTGGTGATCTTGCAGGCCACAATATAGGTCCATTTGTACCCAACCATCTACCCGGAAAATGATTTTCTAAATAATTTCGAACTATTGTAGAATTGTGTGCAGGGGCACCATCTTTGGTGCTGATTTGTATCAGATCAGTGACGGACATTATGCCTGTTAAATAATCCTGGCGTCTCTTATTTTTTGAATAATATAAATATATCAGTGGCGGCTCGTGGGTTAATAACCAGGGGGGTCATTTTGGTTTTGGAACTTATAATTAATACTAAAAATATATACATATACAACGTGTCCTATAAAGTTCTCTACATATGGGAAACTTTTTTATTATCCGTTTATTAAAAAAATATTCTTCATAAAAAGCTCTGAATCAAAATGCACTCGCAACATTCCAAAAATATCGGATAATATACAAGGGAGATAAAAAATAATAAATTGACTGAAGAGTAAAGTACCCTTATTTTTGAAAATAATGAAAAATGTTATTCGGGAAAGTTATTCAGTATAAAAAGTTATGGACTATTATGAAATAACAGCCACCTATGATCAAATTTATTTTTCTAAATTACAAACGTGTTAATATCTAATAAAGAACTAAAATTATTTTAAATTAACTTAAATTTAAATTAGAGCACTTCCTAAACTATTGCCTCAAAGTATCTACCTTTTCTCTCAATGCAAATTGCTGTTCTTGCTTTAAATTCACGAAACATAAATTTGATCATAGGTGGCTGTTATTTCATAATAGTCCATAACTTTTTATACTGAATAACTTTCCCGAATAACATTTTTCATTATTTTCAAAAATAAGGGTACTTTACTCTTCAGTCAATTTATTATTTTTTTATCTCCCTTGTATATTATCCGATATTTTTGGAATGTTGCGAGTGCATTTTGATTTTTGAGCAATTCAGAGCTTTTTATGAAGAATATTATTTTTTCACAAACGGATAATAAAAAAGTTTCCCATATGTAGAGAACTTTATACGACACGTTGTATGTCCAAATCTTCAAAAATATAAGGGGACATATTGTTAAAATAAAACATACCTTAAACGTGCTTATATTTCAAGTCAATTCTCCTCTCCTTCTGTTCCGCAAAATGGTCTATGACTTTCTCGTTGAAGTTTGGAATGCTCTTGACAAGCATTTTTCTCGATGCTCAACATAGACAAGGCACTAAGTCTAGACTGTCCCATTGTATTGCGTAAAAATGTTTTTATCCGTTTCAAAGTTGAAAAACATCTCTCACTTTCCACGGTTGTCATTGGTAGTGTACACAAGATATTTAACAAGTTCACTGCTTCAGAAAATGTTTCGGACAAATTCATGTTAATAAAAAGTTGAAGAATGGCGACTGCACCGGCACTGTTAGGAAAATCCTCACGACAATAATATATTACTTCAAGTTCTGATTTTAGTTTGGAAATATCTATTGTAGCATAATTAGCCTTCACCATATTTAAAATATTTTGGGGAAAATTGGTAGTGTATGCTTCAAATTTCTCCGTCTGAAATAACTGTGAAATCATGAGATGATCATTGAATCCAAATCTATGATGAATTTCAGACATAATAATGTCGCAAATTTTAAGTGCAGTTAGTCGTTTAGGATCCCCTGCATTAACTTTTCTTCTTTTCGCTGATGATGTGCTTGGTTCTTCCGATTCTAAAATAGCACTTCTCACTTTTTGGATATTGCTGTTGAAAGACATTATGTAGTTTTTGACTGATATAACATCAATATCTCGCATTTGTAATTGTTTGAACAATATGTCTACATGAGGCATTATTTTATGAAAAAAATTTAACCAAAATAAAAAAAGTTCATCTTCCAAATGCCTTTTTAAACCAGTTGCTTGATTTATATTATTTCCGTCTTCCTCCTCATCAATGATTTGCTCCAAACAACATATTAAATCATCTTTATAAGTGTGTACAGTTTCAACACACTTTGTATTGAAAGCCCATCGAGTGGGTGCAGCTTTAGGTAATCTCACCTTAACCACCCTATCCAATACCGCCGTACGTTTTGGGGATCGTCCGAAAAAAGACGAAAATGCATGTAAATTTGCAAAAAATATTTTTATCGGTTTGTGTTGACTCGCCGCTTTTTGGAGGATAAGATTAAGTTGATGGGCATAACAATGAATAAAGTGTGCATTTGGGTACATTTCTTTAATTTTTGTTTGTACTCCTCCCAGCTTACCGCTCATGACTGATGCACGATCGTAACTTTGAGCAATCAATTTATGGGGTGCTTCATTAATTTTTAATAATTGGAGTTCTTCCATTATTGCATCGGATAAATGTTGTGCTGTGGTACCTGGAGGGTTGACAAATTTCCAAAATCTTTCATGCACAATACCATCTAATACATATCGAAAGATAAAAATCATTTGCGTTTTATTGGAGCTATCTGTGCTCTCATCAACTTGAATTGCCACAAAATTTGTCTGGTCAATTTCCTTTATTATATGTGTGTGTACAACGGCCAACATTGAATCTAAAATTTCGTTTTGAATTGTTTTTGATATTCCTTTGAATACTGTATTTTTTTCAAGGTGCGCTCTTTAAATATTAAGTCTAGTTCAGAAACAAAATCTATAAGGCCACGAAAAATCCCAGGATTATTGGACATGTCACTTTCGTCATGACCGCGCAATGCAATTTCAAAGACCACAAAATTTTACACAATCAATTATTTTGTTTAAAATATACCTATTTTTAGAAACCGATTCATTAAAGTCGTGCACTGATTTGCGATACGCACTATCAAGTTGCTGTCTTATGTCTACATGTCCTAAACTGGCGTAACTCATTGAACAATTTATATGAGAAGCAGAAGAAGCATGCTTTTTAATTTTGTCTTTTAAATGTTTCATATCGGTTACTCCATTTTTAGCCCATATAGCAGCATCATTTGAAAATAATAAGCACGGATAGCAAAAGAACGCATTTTTAACACTGCATCCACAAATACAGTCGCACAAATTGTACATCGATTCTTTAAAATATCTTTGGACATTTTTACCTTTATTCTTTGTTGTCTGCTTCAAATTCAGTTTTGGTTTCGGCCGTCCACTTTCCCTCTTTTCAAGCCGGCGTTCATAATTTAATGTTCCAGCTGACTTTAAGACAAATATATCCTCAACAACACTCATCTTGTTTTGCTAAACACACAAAATTTCTCAACGATCAGAACTTCACAACGATCACAGTTCACATTCGCAACAATAAAGAAAGGTTTCCCGCCTGCTATCTAAGAAGAACTGAGATCCAGAGTCCAGAGAAAATATAACTGAATACTGTAGAACTAAACTCGATTCTGCGCAGTTGTAATCGGGACATTGACCACGTTGGAGATATAGGAGTAAAAGGTGACTCTCACTTCCACTCAAGAATTCGCCATCTGCTGTCACTGTTCTTCTTTACATGCATTTCTCCATAAGCCATAAGAGCTGTGCAGGGTCAATTTGAATAATGTCCCGGCTTGCTAGCGAGCGCGCAGTGCGGCTTGACGCTTGGCTATTTCTAGTATTGCTGCGAATGCAGACCGCTGAAGATTTTAAATTTGAGACTGTTAGACAAAAAATATGTTTATTAAAATTATGGTTTTGATTAGAATATTTTAGGAGGGTCATTGACCAATTGACCTTAAGGAGAAACCGCCACTGAAATATATACGTATATATCATAAGCAGTAATCATAGCAGTAAAAATATTATAAAATATAAACATGGAAAATAGCAGAGATCAAAATTGTAACCTCTGAGGGGCGCCAATTATTCACTTTCAACTGGTTCGTCATAGAATTTTTTATAAACTTTCTATTAATACTGGCTTTAAAACAATATTTATATCAAGGACAATTTACAGAATGTTTCTCTTAACAAATTTGTTTGAGAAAATCAAATACAAAGGAAGAAAATAAATTTAAAATTGTTACGTGGGATGAAATGTGAAATAAGTAGGCTGAGAGTTTTTATTCAATTATTTTATTGTTATTGTACGAACAGGTGCAGACGGTACTGCAACATTTTTCTGCATGTGCAACAGTTCCATAAATCTATAAGAATTTTCTCGCAAACCTACAATTAGTACAGAAACAAAGTACCGTATTAAAGGTAATTTATTAGTACAGGTACAATGAAAATTAAACTGTGTAGTAGAAAATAATTTATGAATTCTTTAAGATAGCGTCAAATTAACATTAGAAGTTCAGCAAACGGATCGGATTAATTACAGAATCTCATGTGCAATGTTGGAATTAAACTCTGCGATTAAACACTGTTCAAAATAAAGCAGCATCATTATGGTAACAAATTTACCGAATAAACGAGTTACAATTAGCAAAAATAAACAAACTTTTCTGTTCAGCGACTGTAAACTCTTTCCTAAACTAGAAATAATGATGTTTTAAATGCCGCGGGCTATTGTTTCATTTTAATGACTTAACTGGCGAACAAAAGAAATGCTAAACAGCGATTTGTTTCCATGGCTCACTAGTAGTGATATTTTTAGTAGCGTACCCTGTATAGTATGTGTGTTTTCAAATACTGTGTCCACAGGAGAGTCGTTAGCGAAGTACCAAACTTTGAGTCTTCAAATACTCATTGTTTTACTGCTGTTTTTATTAGTTTCTCCTCAATTTGTTTTTCAGTTAAATCGATACTTGGATAGAAACTTTCTTGCTCAAAACGAAATTGGGAATCTGCTATATACCCATCTTTAATGTGAAAGATTTACAGTTTGAATTAATAAAGGAAAGAAGTCAATTTATTAACATGTTTTGACGTTCACAATGACACTGTCAAAATCAGTCTTGTCATGGAGGTGCAAAGGTCACCAATCGTATGAATGAAATCGAAAAATCCGGGGGGGGGGGGTCACTCACGCGAAATTTGGGATACTAAATATTGTCACTTGTTCCAGAATACTCAATAGGAATTCCAAAGATTTCCAAGGATTTCCAAAGATTTCCAAGGAATTCCAAAGATTTCCAAGGAATTCCAAAGATTTCCAAGGTATTCCAAAGATTTCCAAGGAATTCCAACGAATTCGGAGGCCTTCCAAAATAATTTTATGGAATTCCGAACGTCTTCGAGGAAAGCAATCTCCTCCCAATTATCCCAAACAAAAGTGCAATACTGGCATAAACCTTTTTACTTTTATGCTTATAAATTTCTTAATAGAGTGCTTAAAGAAACAAAATAAACTAATTTTTGATTATTTAAAACAAATATTATTTTATTAAAGAAAACAAAATATATATATGTGTATAAAAAAGGCAGCTCTTTAAACTAAAAATAACAAAATGGTAGCTTGAAAATAAACGTAAATACTAATACTACTCCGCTTGACCTTAACCTGGCAGATTTTTATGTTACGTACGCAAGTACCTTGACGCCCACTCTAGTACTACTACAGCTCCATGCCTTAATAATTGGAACAGAAAATAGAAAACAAAATAATTTATTATTATTAGTATTATTGCCACCGCGTCTTGGAACCCTTTCGCAATTTCCTAAATCAAATATTCTCGAAATTATCAAAAAAGTACTATTTAGAACCCAATAATACCTACAACGGACAGTTACCCAACTAAATTCACAGATTAGAGACTAAACTTCTGAAACTAATACAAAATTGTGACAGCACTGTAGGTACCTCACCCCACCCTCAAAATGAAAATTATTGGCCGGTGGATGTGAATGCAATGGATGCCTGCAGATTGCAGAAACTCAGATACCCCTCCTATTACTCATCACACCACTAAAATTTTATTTTCATACAGTTAATGAGTAGAATATTAAAATGTATTTCAAATATTCTTAAGGAACGTGTGGAGAAATTAATATTTACCGACAAAGTTCTTGGAAAAGATTGTCCTTCTATAAAATTTGCTATTCAACATTGTTTGCTGAAAAACCATTAGGAATCTACTGCTCCGTGCTTCTTTTGCCCGGAAAAAACGATAATTAAAACGAAATCAAAGTTGCTTTAGAAACATTTGGAATTGAGTGTTTTACCTCATAAGGACCACATACAAAATTAACGGTTTCGGGGAATTCCAGGGAATTCGAAATCGAATCACAAGTTGGTGTTTCCAAAACAAAAGTTCTAAAAATATTAAAAAAAGGCAAATATAGGCCATATAAAATTCAAATTAGGGGATATGACATCATTAAATTGCATAGTTTTTCTGCTTCCTAGAAAATGTGTAGTTTACGGGAGTTAATTTTATCAGCTACGGTTTTTTAACATTTCTGACAAATTTAAACCCTTATATTATATTATTTATGCTATGACACAACCAATCAGAAGCCGTTATCAGAGCAACTGACCTAGTGCCAAATTTAATCTAGTGCTACTTTGTTCCTCGCTTTGTTCTAACAATGGGGTCTTGCAGCTCCTTATACCATTGAGATACATACATATTCTAAGTGCAAATGCGGCAAACAAAAGTGATTTACATCAACGTACTCGCCTATCACTGCGACAAACAAGTATAAAATTGGTCATGCTCTGGTTGAAGTTAAAGACAGTTAGAGACCAGTAGTTTTTTAAATGCAAACAACGTAGAACGTTGGCAGAAGCATTCGGTTTTGTTTTGACATACTTGATGGAATTACTAAATTATTGCGGAATTATATGAATTCATAAACATACATTGAAGGTCTGAGTTTGCACTGTATAATTATTCTGTTTTGAATATTAATATGATGCAAAGGATCTGAAGGATTTGAGCTGATTGTTTCCACTGTTATTAGTTTTGCATAAAGTTGCCGCTTCTCTTACTTCAAATTAAAATTGTATATTCCAAATAATTGCGACGCAGAACCTTGCCTGAAATTTAATTTTTCTTTTTCTTTTCGGTTGTTGATTTTTTCTTCTCTTTTGTTGCAGCTCCGGCATGAATGCCTCCAAAGAAAGTCTTCCAGTAGATTTATCGAAATCGTCGAATAATTTCGAAGCCACAAAAACCAAAAAAGAAGAAGCTGTCAAGAAATCCTCGGTCCATGACGATTTTACCGATCTTATGGATTATGTAACGCTAGATAGTGCTGAGAGAGAGAAGCACCGGGTTGAAGTCGATAGAGTTCATCCTGTTATACAAAAAAACATGGAAGGTGATTTGGTCAGAGTTGATAACCCCACGATTGCTGAATTGAAGAAGATTAAGATACGGTAAGAGGCCATATTGCAAACGTTTGCTATTTACGTCTTATTCAGAATTATGCAGTTTTCGTCTTCCTCTCGTATTAGAAAGAGGGGAGGGGGGACTTACTCTCTTTACGAGAGTAATCTACTTATTCCAATTACTAAATTGAATAATTATTCCTTCGTTTTAATCGACGTTTAATGTTCATTTTTATTAACTTCTTAATCTAAATTTCCTCTGCTCTAAAGCAGATGATATATTTTATGGCAATGCATTAACTACTGTTTAGTTTTCGTCGGATGGATTGAGGTTGACATATTTGTAATTTTAAAAATAGGTCCCAGCTTCAGATTCCGTAATGTTCCTTGGATTGCAGCCAGACTGTAACACCCGCGTTAAAAGTGATCCAAATAGTCTACCTTTTCTATTTCCAATGCTGAATAGCGTTAAAATATACGTGAATAAACTTATTTTTGTTGTTTTTTATTTGTGCTAAGGACAAAGTTTTCTTCCAAAAATAAAATATAGCCATTCGGAATACTTCTTTATTTTATATTTCTAGAGCTCCTACCATCGCAAGTTATTTGACTTCCTCTATCTTCTAGTTTGCTATTTGTGTTTCAGTTTTAGTCCTATTTTCACGCCCTCTACACCCTGTATATTAATTCCAGCAGCTATTCTGTCTGCCGTTTGCTCTTTGTATAGACTATGAATGGTATATTACAGTGGCGGCTCGTGGGTTAATAACCAGGGGGGTCATTTTGGTTTTGGAACTTATAATTAATACTAAAAATATATACATATACAACGTGTCCTATAAAGTTCTCTACATATGGGAAACTTTTTTATTATCCGTTTATTAAAAAAAATATTCTTCATAAAAAGCTCTGAATTGCTCAAAAATCAAAATGCACTCGCAACATTCCAAAAATATCGGATAATATACAAGGGAGATAAAAAAATAATAATTTGACTGAAGAGTAAAGTACCCTTATTTTTGAAAATAATGAAAAATGTTATTCGGGAAAGTTATTCAGTATAAAAAGTTATGGACTATTATGAAATAACAACCACCTATGATCAAATTTATGTTTCGTGAATTTAAAGCAAGAACAGCAATTTGCATTGAGAGAAAAGGTGGATATTTTGAGGCAATAGTTTAGGAAGTGCTCTAATTTAAATTTAAGTTAATTTAAAATAATTTTAGTTCTTTATTAGATATGTATTAACACGTTTGTAATTTAGAAAAATAAATTTGATCATAGGTGGCTGTTATTTCATAATAGTCCATAACTTTTTATACTGAATAACTTTCCCGAATAACATTTTTCATTATTTTCAAAAATAAGGGTACTTTACTCTTTAGTCAAATTATTATTTTTTGATCTCTCCTGTATATTATCCGATATTTTTGGAATGTTGCGAGTGCATTTTGATTTTTGAGCAATTCAGAGCTTTTTATGAAGAATATTATTTTTTCACAAACGGATAATAAAAAAGTTTCCCATATGTAGAGAACTTTATAGGACACGTTGTATGTCCAAATCTTCAAAAATATAAGGGGACATATTGTTAAAATAAAACATACCTTAAACGTGCTTATATTTCAAGTCAATTCTCCTCTCCTTCTGTTCCGCAAAATGGTCTATGACTTTCTCGTTGAAGTTTGGAATGCTCTTGACAAGCGTTTCCTCGATGCTCAACTTAGACAAGGCACTAAGTCTAGACTGTCCCATTGTATTGCGTAAAAATGTTTTTATCCGTTTCAAAGTTGAAAAACATCTCTCACTTTCCACGGTTGTCATTGGTAGTGTACACAAGATATTTAACAAGTTCACTGCTTCAGAAAATGTTTCGGACAAATTCATGTTAATAAAAAGTTGAAGAATGGCGACTACACCGGCACTGCTACGAAAATCCTCACGACAATATATTACTTCAAGTTCTGATTTTAGTTTGGAAATATCTATTGTAGCATAATTAGCCTTCACCACATTTAAAATATTTTGGGGAAAATTGGTAGTGTATGCTTCAAATTTCTCCGTCTGAAATAACTGTGAAATCATGAGATGATCATTGAATCCAAATCTATGATGAATTTCAGACATAATAATGTCGCAAATTTCAAGTGCAGTTAGTCGTTTAGGATCCCCTGCATTAACTTTTCTTCTTTTCGCTGATGATGTGCTTGGTTCTTCCGATTCTAAAATAGCACTTCTCACTTTTTGGATATTGCTGTTGAAAGACATTATGTAGTTTTTGACAGATATAACATCAATATCTCGCATTTGTAATTGTTTGAACAATATGTCTACATGAGGCATTATTTTATGAAAAAAATTTAACCAAAATAAAAAAAGTTCATCTTCCAAATGCCTTTTTAAACCAGTTGCTTGATTTATATTATTTCCGTCTTCCTCCTCATCAATGATTTGCTCCAAACAACATATTAAATCATCTTTATAAGTGTGTACAGTTTCAACACACTTTGTATTGAAAGCCCATCGAGTGGGTGCAGCTTTAGGTAATCTCACCTTAACCACCCTATCCAATACCGCCGTACGTTTTGGGGATCGTCCGAAAAAAGACGAAAATGCATGTAAATTTGCAAAAAATATTTTTATCGGTTTGTGTTGACTCGCCGCTTTTTGGAGGATAAGATTAAGTTGATGGGCATAACAATGAATAAAGTGTGCATTTGGGTACATTTCTTTAATTTTTGTTTGTACTCCTCCCAGCTTACCGCTCATGACTGATGCACCATCGTAACTTTGAGCAATCCATTTATGGGGTGCTTCGTTAATTTTTAATAATTGGAGTTCTTCCATTATTGCATCGGATAAATGTTGTGCTGTGGTACCTGGAGGGTTGACAAATTTCCAAAATCTTTCATGCACAATACCATCTAATACATATCGAAAGATAAAAATCATTTGCGTTTTATTGGAGCTATCTGTGCTCTCATCAACTTGAGGTGCCACAAAATTTGTCTGGTCAATTTCCTTTATTATATGTATGTGTGTGTACAACGGCCAACATTGAATCTAAAATTTCGTTTTGAATTGTTTTTGATATTCCTTTGAATACTGTATTTTTTTCAAGGTGCTCTTTAAATATTAAGTCTAGTTCAGAGACAAAATCTATAAGGCCACGAAAAATCCCAGGATTATTGGATATGTCACTTTCGTCATGACCGCGCAATGCAATTTCAAAGACTCCACAAAATTTTACACAATCAATTATTTTGTTTAAAATATACCCATTTTTAGAAACCGATTCATTAAAGTCGTGCACTGATTTGCGATACGCACTATCAAGTTGCTGTCTTATGTCTACACGTCCTAAACTGGCGTAACTCATTGAACAATTTATATGAGAAGCAGAAGAAGCATGCTTTTTAATTTTGTCTTTTAAATGTTTAATATCGGTTACTCCATTTTTAGCCCATTTGAAAATAATAAGCACGGATAGCAAAAGAACGCATTTTTAACACTGCATCCACAAATCCAGTCGCACAAATTGTACATCGATTCTTTAAAATATCTTTGGACATTTTTACCTTTATCCTTTGTTGTCTGCTTCAAATTCAGTTTTGGTTTCGGCCGTCCACTTTCCCTCTTTTCAAGCCGGCGTTCATAATTTAATGTTCCAGCTGACTTTAAGGCAAATATATCTTCAACAACACTCATCTTGTTTTGCTAAACACACAAAATTTCTCAACGATCAGAACTTCACAACGATCACAGTTCACATCCACAACAATAAAGAAAGGTTTCCCGCCTGCAATCTAAGAAGAATTGAGATCCAGAGCCCAGAGAAAATATAACTGAATACTGTAGAACTAAACTCGATTCTGCGCAGTTGTAATCGGGACATTGACCACGTTGGAGATATAGGAGTAAAAGGTGACTCTCACTTCCACTCAAGAATTCGCCATCTGCTGTCACTGTTCTTCTTTACATGCATTTCTCCATAAGCCATAAGAGCTGTGCAGGGTCAATTTGAATAATGTCCCGGCTTGCTAGCGAGCGCGCAGCGCGGCTTGACGCTTGGCTATTTCTAGTATTGCTGCGAATGCAGACCGCTGAAGATTTTAAATTTGAGACTGTTAGACAAAAAATATTTTTATTAAAATTATGGTTTTGATTAGAATATTTTAGGAGGGTCATTGACCAATTGACCTTAAGGAGAAACCGCCACTGGTATATTAAAATAATATGAATAAATCATAGTTTGAACAGGAAATGAATTAAAACTTACAATACAACATAAATTTCGAATCCGTACAGACCTGTTCTAAAAAAAGAATTGAGCTCAATAATTCACTTGGTGAGCCTTTTAGGACATATGCAAAATTTATAGGTGCCGACCTAAAGGACTGCGGTGACCACACGAGCTTTTCCAATATAATAAAAGAATAATGTACCATTACACCCTTTGTCTTTTCCGCATCCCCTAAAAGACAGATGGTTAGAATATCGTCTGGAATATTCATATCTGGTCGACCTTACTCCGCGCCCTTAAAAAGACAGAGCGAGTTCGATGTTTCTCATAGGGAAGACTTGCATACAAGAGCTCATGCATACGAATTGGCTGCTACCAGGAGAATATATTTCCGATATTACCACAGTGTCTTACCTCTCCGATAAGAGAACGATGGATCGGTTATTTTATTATATATTCCTCGATTTCCGGGGGATGACCCTTGAGAGGGCGCGAGTCACGAGGGTCTTTATTAGGCATCAAAGATGGGACTTCAATATCTAACAAGAACGAACTCTCGTATCTCCTGAAATATTGCGGTTATAATTAGTTATTAATAAGTATTTCATCATCATAAGGTTCTCAGTCTGAAGACTGGTTGGATGCGTACCTCCACTCTTTTCTATCCTGAGCTAACCTACGCATTTCCCTAAAAGTAGAACATCCTACATCCCTAACTATTTGAGAGCAGTAGTCTAATCTCGGCCTACCCTTACCTCTTTTTATTCCTATCTCTGCCTCTAGTATGTCGCGAACTATTCCTTCGTGTCTTAGAAGGTGTCCTACCATCCTATCTCTCCTACTCTTTATTGTCTTCCATACCTTTCGCTTTTCCCCAACTCTTTCTAATACTTCCCTATTGCTAACCTTATCTATCCACGGTATCTTCATCATGCGCCTGTAGCACCACATTTCAAACGCTTCTACTCTTTTTCGATCCTCTTCCCCTATTGTCCATGTTTCGCACTCGTATAATGCCGTACTCCATACATACGACTTTAAGAGTCTCTTCCTAGTCTCAATATTAATCGTTCTCGAACATAACAGTTGTTTCTTTCTGTTAAACGCAACTCGGCCCTGCGCTATTCTTTGTTTTATATCTTTAGTGCTCCTACCGTCTTGAGTTATTTTACTTCCTAAATAGCAGAAATCCGTGACCTCCTCTATCTTCTCATTTCCTATTTGTATGTCAACTTTAGTTCTATTTTCACATCCCCTACATACCAAAATTTTAGTTTTCTTTTTATTGACTTTCATGCCATAGCTCTGTGTCAAAACTGCTTCCATTTCATTCAAAGCCGCTCCTAATTCTTCTTTGCTAGATGCTAACACTGCTATATCATCCACAAATCTGAGCATGTTAATAGTTTGACCTCGAGTTTGACCCTGTACGTTAATCCCTGAGGCTGTTCTGTCCTTAACAATATTAATAGCATCTTCGATATATAAGTTGAAATCTAGAGGTGACACATCCCTGTCTCACTCCCTTCCGGATATCTACTTCCCTTCGTTCCTGCTCACATTCTATAACTGCCTTTTGCTCTTCGTAGAGATTATGTATTATTCTTCTGTCCCTATATTTCATCCCTACCTTTCTCAGCACTTCGAACATCTTCCCCCATTTTACGTTGTCGAAGGCCTTTTCTAAATCTACAAATCCTATATAGACGCTCTTTCTCTTTTCTATCGTTTTTTCTATAATTACTCGTAAAGCTAGGATGGCCTCGCGCGTTCCTCGATTTCGTCTAAATCCGAACTGATCTTCTCCTAATATTTCTTCCGCGTTTTTCTCCATCCTTCTTTGCACAATTCTAGTTTTGACGCATGGCAAGTTAAACTGATGGTTCTGAAATTTTCGCACCTATCCGCGCCTTTCCTTTTTGGCAAAGCTACCATGATGTTCCGTTTGTAATCCTCTGGAATCTCGCCTGTCAGGTATATACGACTAACTAATTTAAATAAACGATCTATTACCTCTTGACCTGCGCACTTTAAGATTTCTGCCTGCAAGCCATCTATACCTGGCGCTTTATTATTCCTTAAACTTTTTAGTGCTAGCTCAAACTCTTCTCTCATTATAGGATTCCCTAGGTTATACCCCTCTACACTGCTTTCGCTTTCTAATATATCTTGCACTTCCTGTCCCGCATATAAGTTTCCTAAATATTCTTTCCACCTATCTGCCTTCTCCCCGCTTTCGATTAGGATATCTCCCGCCTCAATCCTAATGCTTTTGGTACTAGATCCAATTTCTCTAAAATTTCTCCTAATTATTTTATATGCTTCATCAGTCTTTCCTACTTCGAACTTATTTTCCACTTCTTTGCACTTATTATCGATCCATTGCTCTTTCGCTTTCCTACATTTCCGAATAATTTCCCACTTGATCGCCTTATATCTTTGTTTCCCTATTTCATCTAACCTATTTTTATATTTTCGCCTTTCCTCTATTAGACTTACAATATGTTTTGTTATCCAGGGTTTCCTACTTTCATTCTGTTTATGACCCAAAATATCCCTAGCTGAGGAAACTAAACTATTTTTAATGCAATTCCATTCTTCCTCTATGTCCCTAACAATATTTTCGCCCGCGCCCTTTAGTACTTCGTTTGTCTTTTTTTCGAACTTATCGCGCGTATCATCATCTTTTAGTCTCTCTGGGTCAAGATACCTTCTTCCGCTTCGTTTTTTCAAAATCTTAAATTTAAGATTGGCCTTCATAACGACTATATTGTGATCACTATCTATATCTGCTCCTGGATAACTTCTACAATCCCTAACTTGATTTCTAAATCTTTGCCTAACAAGAATGTAATCTATTTGATATCTCCCTAGGTCTCCTGGCATCTTCCACGTGTAGCGTCTCCTAACATGATGGTGAAATAAAGTGTTCGCGACCGTTAAGTTATGTTTATCGCAGAACTCTATCAGTCTAACTCCCCTATCGTTCTTATTGCCTAATCCAAAGGGACCAACTATTCCGCCCTCTCGCCCTGTGCCTTCCACTGCATTGAAATCTCCTATAATTATTAAATTTTCGTGTCCTCTCACAAAATCTAGCACATGTTCAATATCACTATAAACTGCCTCTACGACCTCATCACTGTAGTTAGAAGTGGGCATATATACCTGTATTATTACTGTTTTTACAGGTTTCGAATCTAACCTAACCATAACTACCCTGTCACTTTGCTGTAAGAAATTTTCTACACTCTGCCCTACTTTTTTCCGCATAACAATTCCTACTCCCGAATTTCCTCCTATGTGTGTATTACTCTAAAATCTCCGCTCCAGAAGTCTCCGGCTTCTGGCCATCTCACTTCACTAATACCTACTACGTCTAATGCTAACCTATCCATCTCAATTTCTCTAACTTTCCTACTTGTTTCATGCTTCTAACATTCCACGCTCCGACTCGTGAGATGTTACACTTATCATTTCTGATGACTCCCCCCGAAGCAGTCCCCGCCCGGAGATCCGAATGTGGGACTATTTTACCTCCGGAATATTTTACTCCAGAAGGTGCCATCGTCATAAATTCGAAGTACGCTGTACTAGGGATAGAATAATATGGTTAAACCTATGGTTCGGCTCTTTAGATCATTGAAGCGCGCAAGCCATCCCACCCGTCCCAGTATCACTAGAACTGCGTCAAGGTACAAGTCCTTTAGGATGAATAAGTATTTTGCATATATAAATAACTTCGAATGAGTAAATAATTTTCGAGCACTTTGCGTAGTGGTTGGTATTGCCTACAGAATATAGGTATCGATTGATTCCCCAGATTAGGGGGGAATATTTGTAAAGCTCCACTAAGGGCAACATGCAACAAGTAGTTTCTGTACACAGGAACACATAGAATCTTAAATGGTGCTTCTAATCCCAAAACACATAAAATTCGAATAAAAATCGTCTTTTAATTGCAAGGATAAATCAAAACTTGGATCAAACACCGCAGTAAATCACGTCGCGAACCAACCAAAAACAGTATTTAATTGCTCCGTCAAAAAAATATGGCTATAAGTACTAATTTATAGACCAAATACTCTCGCAAATATGCCTGATTTATTCCGCAAAGTTTCGACAAAACTTTCCTCCTGATAATCAATCAATACGCCTGGAGAACTTTTAGGAAAATGAAGTCTAGCTGTTTTTGTGGGTTCTTACGTCTTATAAGAATCAAGATGCATTCTTGGGAGGTGAACTGGAAGAAATAATCTACATAACCATGAAAATGACTTATCTTTTTGTTACGGTATGTAGACGCACATGCCATCGAAATCTCGGGCACTGTAACAACATACAGGGTAGCATAACAACTACGCATCCTACATACAAATTTGTGCATTTAAATTCTACTTGAATATGCCTTACTGTCAAGAGCCTTATTAATGACATGCAACCTGCATATCTTGGAGAGGAATTCTACGATTTATGCGAAGTTACATCCTATAGGAAAGTGTGTTAACGCCTATTTTGCAAATTAAGATGCTCTAAAAATACTTAGGATATTTATTGTATGTAGGGTGAATTTCAGTTGTGGATTTCCATAGGTGTGAACTAGCCTACCTATTAGTACTGTGCACGCCAACGTGGGGTTGACACAGACAAAGAGAACATTTAGTTTAGAACTGTATATTTTCGTCTTCTTATTATTATTCTATGAATTTCGGACGCAGACGATTCAGTGGTCTAGGAATGTGGTTATCCCGACTGCATGTAACAATGTAATCTTATCATTACCGCTAATTACTCAACGCTGAGAGAATTTGAACTTTAAATGGTTCCTAGGATGTAGATATATACCCGAAAAGCTTAAACGTATTTTAGGAAGCTCCATGCTACGAATTTACATGTACAATAAAACAACTACTGTACCATGTACTTAGAAAATAAGATCCTGCGGCAAATGAGAAGGAACGACTATGTTCAGGGTACAGCACAAGAACAATCTAGTAGCCATGATTACAAACAAATGCCGGACGAATTTATACGGTCGGTTCCTATTACCACGCAAACTATTTGCGGATAAATTAATTTTAATGTTCCGAGATTCAGGGACTCTCCGGGGACGGGGAAAAGGTAGACCGTATGAGAGTGGAAAGCGGGAGGGGGAGACCAGGATAAATGTCGCTTATATCACAGCAACAAGGGTAGATGACTGCTGGGCCAAGAAAATTGTTATGAATGCGGTTAATTCGTTTAAATTAACGGAATTAAAAAGAAATGTCGGGTTCGCCTAATAATTTTTAACTCTCAAGCACGTACACGAACCTATGCATAAATCTATGCATGCATAATTGGAAATCTCTGATGAAATTCGACACCTGCTCGGTAAAATTCGACGCCTCCTCCTATCCTATCCTGAGCTAGTCTGCTCATTTCGGCAAAAGTAGAACATCCTGCGATCCGCGATGGAATATAGAATAGGTGCCCGCATGAGGATAGAGAGAGATGGGACGACCCAGGCGGGCGGTTTTAGCTTAGTACATTATTTGGCCTTTCGATACTGTAGCGATTTTTGGTGGATTATTACGCAGGTCATAAACAAGGAAACTGTGATTGTTAAAACGAGCTATCTTTAGGAATAATATGGCTGGGCTTTATTGGATTTGTTAATGGCATACCGTGAGTGAATTTAATCCCAAAGACAGGGCAAAATGTGTCCCAATATATCTCGGTAATTGTAATAAATGCAAACACGTTCGTATTCGCTCCAACATAATTTTCTGTGGCGGAACGAAGACGACGACATCTATGAGCAAACAATTTCTGGCATCTCTGAAACAATTACCTTAATGTTATTGTCTTGGAAATTACAAACGCTGGAGTTAATCAACCGGGACTAAAGTAGGATTAAGAGAATAATCAAATACCAATTACGAGAGGCGACGATCAAAGCGGAACTCATTTACTACCATTGCAGGTGGCAGCACAGGTCCTGACGTCTTGCATTCATTGTTTTAGCCGCCAGTTTCAAATTAAATTTATTATTCCATTATTTTCCGGGGGCGTTCTTAATTTATTTAACAAAAGCTCGTACGGGCGCGTCTCCGCAAAGTTCACGGCTTAAGTTTTGATTGTCTAGCTTTAATTTAGGGAAAAATGCTTAATCCAATTAATATTCATTGGAAAGTAGCTATTAATCGGTAATGAGGTTGGGGATTGTTTCGCGCTCCGCCGCGCCACCGAGGGAAGAACACAAACGCAACATTTGTGTGGAACAAACGGTCCAATACCTACTAAACAAATATTATTTAAGTCCTGCAGATCACAGAACAAGTGGGCTTAAATGTTTCTCATTCAAGAGCCCGGGACAAAAATAAATAAGCTTTGCCTTTTCCGAAATAAAGCTTTAAACCCCTTCGACGAATGATGCCTGCTCTTTAGGGGGATTGTCGTTCTAGTAATGGGAAATTTAATAGAATTTCGAAAGTAGATGTCCCACATTGGCGACTGATCACTGTTGGCTGCATCCTGCACCTTCAATCTGCCGAACTTCGTCCGGATTTTGGGTTGATTTATTATCAAAACATAGTCGAGTTTAAATACCAAATTTGCAATAAACTCCATCTGCAAACAGTTGCGGTTTGGATTTATGCTACAGCTCGCGCGAGCCTCACTCGACAGTTAAACTTTGTTAGCGATGTGTTAATTATTAATAATTATTATCGCATTCTATATTAAATTTGATATTCTGGTTTAAATAGATTAACATAAACGCTTTAACGCGCATAAAATTAAGTCAAATAAATAGCTCCTGTTTGATATGTCAATTGACTCATTCAAGTGGTCCTTCTCCATAAAAAGTTCTGTTTAGAGACAGGCCTCTGTATAGTATGAAACCGGAAGTTGAATAACGTTGAATATGTTGCGACACATCTTATTACACCGAGTTTGAATAAATCTGCGCATGCATAATTTGAAACCCCTGATGAAATTCGACACCTGCTTGGTGAAATTCGAAATTAGAATGCTGTAGTTGGATGGGTAGTGTTAAATTTCATCAGAGTGAATTCAAATTATACAACATATAAAGCTACACTCTTTTTTGGAAAATTCTTCACATCGAGCTCGGATAGTTTCCATCCAAATTCTTCGCCTTATATGCCCACTTTTTACCATATATGACATTCTGTGGTAGCAGCACATCTACCAGTGTCGTCTTTTTAATGTACAATTTAAACGCGGCCGTTATATATTTTTAATTTCCTCAAGAATTGCGAATATTACACCGAGTTACGTCGCAGGTCTTTTAAGGAAACGTTATTTTTAAACGTGTTTTATATCAGGACTGGGGGCCTCGAGTTTAAGTGATGGCCGGAGCTGTCTCCTTTTTTAAAAACGGTCGGAGATAATGCCGTGTTAAAATACTTTACGTGAAGAGATAAAATTTCACGACTTTTGGGTTCGTTCTTTAACGTTTATAAATTTTAGAGAAATGTATGTTTTATCATGGTAAATAATAGAGCAAGCAAATTCTTGAGGATGGAATTTACGATGCCTTTACTGTATATGCAATATATACTATATATTTTATTACAGGATTGATCTATTATTCTATATACACTCAATATATTTCTTATAGTTTTGCAACGAATATTTTACAAGCTTTCTCCATTATTGTTCTGTTTTTCTTAAAAAAAATCATATAGCCTCAATTCTTTTAAGTATGTTTTTGTTAAGGGTTGAAATATAGCACTCAATGTATCAATGCACCCTTATACGGTGACTGACTCAAGTACTCCCAGCCGTCAGTTTTTGGTATCCAAATGTGTTGACATACTAAATTCTCTCTGTGACCCCCTATCGTTTTAAATTGACTTCCTTGGTCTAACAACACAGTGGGGCACAAAATCCATACACGTGGCATGAGAATAACACACTTGGAAATTATTTTATACCAGCCATTAATTTAGTTTTTTTGTTCATGAATTAACACATGTACTTATATTCAAAGTTTGGTATAAGTAAAGTATTCAAAGTTCTATCAGAGCTATTCGATAGAAATGCTAATAATTCTGGTCATAATTACCTAGATAACATTTCTACTTGCTTGCTCACGAATGTTTGTCCACGATTTATTTTGCTGTAAAGTTAGTGGAAGGAATCTTTGCTAGTTATGTTAATAACGTTATTACAGAACAAAATGTTTTAACTTATACCAGGATTTTGAGGTATTCTTGAATCCCTATTTGATCAATCAAATATAAAAAATATTAGTCAATAAGAACACAATTTATAATGACGTACGAAATTGATTTTTTTATGGTGCGCATTTTGATTTGGCCCTGGGGGCCGTTTAGCAGCCGATAGAGGGAAAAGTTGGGGATAATTTTGTCGTGGTGTAAAAGGATCTTGTCAGAAAATCAGAAGAATCACGTTGGCCTTTATGTCACCGGCGGGATGTCGGCAGTTTGTATGCTAATCCATGTCGTGCAAGTTTGATAGAGAAATGAATATTGTTATTACTAGGGCTGTATAACATTGGGTACGGGCGATGGGTATTTTATTACGTGTAATCTGGAATTCTGAATAAATCTGAATGGTAATTACTATTTTTATTAGGGCCACCGAACTAGAGGTCTAGTACCTACCTAGGTCAGTCTGAAAGCTCTGTGCTTTCGTGGAAATTTGTTCTATTACCTATCACGTAATTTTGTCAATCAAAAGTGGTAACCGAGTTTGGATAAATCTATTCACGCATAATTTGAAACCCCTGATGAAATTCGACACCTGCTCGGTAAAATTCGACGCCTCCCAGACCTAGATCAGTCTGAACGTTCTGTGAAATGTGAAAGAAGGAGCAGTTCTCTGGTTTCTTACACCCTAAGCTTAAAAAATGGTGCTTAATCTAATAAATTATTTTAAAAATTAAAAAGATATGAATTCATCAGTCAATATTCGGGAAACAGACTGAAGATTTGAGTGGAAGTCGGTTCTTCAACAGGATTTGTTTAATTTTTTCGTCAAAATATACTAATTTGTTTCGATTCAGAGCTCGGGGATAACAAGCATGAACTTTTGCGGAGGAAATTTTTGCGTCATCAAAACAACTAGCTTAGTTAATTACAACTAGGTATACAACTACAGTGATTTAATGTTTGGAAAACAAATATCGCAAACTCCGCCATAGCGAGCACCAAGCTAATATTGACATTATTGTCCAGGAAAACATATACATTTCCGACCTGTCTGGGGTAGGTATAACAAACAGTTGCTCCATCTCAAAACCAAAGAGAACAGTCACTTAATTCTTTAATTGCACCACAAAACAATTTATGATGTATGGCCTATAATTTTTGCCGTTGGTAAATGTTTTATTCCATCAGAAACTTATTCACGTACGCAAATAAGAACCATAAATATATTTCCCGAATTTATATCGGGGAAAGACGAATCGGATGAACATTCCCGCTTTTGGTTGTTTGTTATAAATGCATCGAGTCAAAAAATTTACATAAAACTCTATGAATAAATTTAAAAAGAAAAAGCCCAGGAATACATTTAATTATGCTTGACACAAGACGTACTATGTACACATAGAGTAAGTAAACACGCCATTTATTAACCCTCCCGCAAATTAAAAGAAATATTCCAGACATAAATTCGTTTCCCTAAATTACTTCACAAAGAAAGCAATTTTCGTCGCGTGATTTAATTATAGTTGGTACACGGCAGGGACGAATAAATCCTACGGCTACGTCGCCATCGTTTAAACAAAAGACGCCTCTAATTTGCCCAACAATTATTCCCCAAATCCCCCCGCTGACACAGGAATTATAAACAAAACAAACACCACCACTGGGTACTCCGTTAACTTGGCTTACCGTGTCAGTTGCACTGCTTCAGAATCGACTATCGAACAAGGAGTTTCGCCTGTATAACCAAGGTACCTTTTCTGACAGTGTCAGTATCACATACGATGTATTTATACCGTGTCACTCAGTGGCGGCTCCTGACTTTAGAACTTGGCAGTGCTCTAGAATGAAATCACCGCTCAGGGGTTGGGGGAGGAGTCTGGCGGATTCTCCACCGTAGTTTTTTTAAATGAAGTGCTTTAGAAGCCATTTTCAAACATTTTCAAATAAGAAATTTCACTCACCGCAATATTTAACGAAAATCCCAAATCCAAAAGGTTAAACTTTCGCACACAACTTTTACCGCGACCTTTCGAAAAGCTGAGGACGTCCATTTCATTTTATTTCAAGTATTTCGTCAAAAGTCTATATTTAGATAAAATATTCATTTTTAACTGAATGGAGTATTACAACACAATAATAATTTTGAAAATTGCAAAATTCAGGCGACCACTTTGTTAAAGTTCACTCCACAACGTTTAAGTGTTGACTTTAACCAAACCACTACCTTTAGCCATGCTAAGTATTGGAAATTTCAATATTTAGAAACAAACACGATAATGCAGCTAATTACTCAAGTTATAAGCAAAGCAACGAGCTCTCTCAGACCTAAATATGGTAAACAAAAACAATAAACACTGCCGCAGAAGTACCAACTCTCGCGTCCCATGCTTCGCCCAACAGTAAGTGTGTGCTCAAACAGCGCTCCCAGACGAGCCATAATTCTTCCACCTAAAAGCATATACGACGAAATTTTCCCGAGTTACGCCGATCTCGCTCCCATATCGAATATGCATTTGCCTTAGAGTGCCACACCTCAGTACTCGGACGGCTGGTTGCGTGTGTGGTAGGCATTTTGAAAGACGACGCGGAATGCTTAGAGCGCGTACTATTTATTATCTCGCATAATAATTAATATATATTGCGGAAGAGATTCAAAAACTTTTAAACTTATTAGTTTATAATTATAAGGTTTGAACCTTTTATCAAAAAAGGTTAAAACCATATTTTTGTAGGCAGTGCGCGCGCACGAGCGCACTTATTGCGGAGCCGCCGCTGGGTCACTGCTGCACAACTTTATCCCAGAATAATACCGTGTCATTTGACTCATAGTAGTTGCTGGAACAGTCCAGTACTTGTTTTTATGTAACTGTGTATACCGAAAATATTTTCAAAGATGCTCTTTTCTACCGTGTCAAATGCTAAGTTCGGTTTTGCTCATGTTCTTGTTTTTGTTTCAGGAAAAATGCGACAGCGTTGGAGAGATTTCATCTGCAAATAGCCCAACATGAACTTTATGGGGCAAATGACAGGACAATCGACGATCTGCTCAACAAGCTAGCTACAGAACCAATTGTGCATATAGGTTTGTCATTTTCTCTAGTACCAGTTTTTATCAAACACAATATTAATTAGAAAGTTTTCTTGCGGTTAACCTTAAGTGGGTTCCATTAGAAGTTTGTGTGAAATTATGAATAAATAAAATCTGTAAGGGGGTCGTAGAAGTTTGTATTAATGACGGAATAATTTTGTTTTGAGTCTGCACTTCGGAGTCAATCATATGCGATCTAATTATAACATCAACAGTACGTATAATTGACAATCGATTGGATTGGGGGTTGTATTTACCCCTAATTGCTTACATTGTTGGTTGGCATCACTGGAGATTATTAATTTGGTCGTGAAGTTTGCGCCCTTTGGAAAATAATTGCAAACTTGTTCAAAAATAAGTTTTCTCATTCCGGGGTGCGAGTGAACGCAACTGTTGCGCTAAAAATAAACAAACATGGCGGTGGTAACAAGTGCCGATCGCTCTTTTGTCGCTTTGTCGGAATTGGAGCATTTTATTTATTTATTTATTAAATTCAAATTCGAGTTTAATATCTTCGAAACCCTTGTGTGCAATAATGAATTTTGTGAGGAAATCAAGTTGGCCATTGTTGATTTAATGTGGTTTTGATGGGGGTTGTTTTCAGTTGCTATTCAAAGGCACAAAGGGTTGTTTCGGGTACGTACATGTATAGCGGCCTGCATACATTATGCATTTTGATACTCTGGAATATAATTTCGTGGTCTTAGGAAATTGATGGATGAGACTTTTGGGACTTGGAAAGTTTTTGAGAATAGAATCCACAACTTAAAACACCTAGTAACGTTTCTTCTAACGTTTTTAAAGATAATTGTCATGATTAAACGCTAAGTGGAAGAATAAACAGTAGCGAAATAAAGTTGATAAAAATAATTAAGTAACGTCATTCTATGTCACATTAATTTTTTAAAAGACCTTAGATCTAATTAAAACATAAATAAAGTACAAAATAAATTGTTATTAACACCCACTATTAAAACGACGGGAGGTCACACAACAAGATGAAGCGAGAGTTTGCATAGCTCATTTTGACTTAATTAGCCTAATAAACATACCGGGTGCATGAAGATAACGAGGCCCAACGTTTAATTGGCGAAAATCACATTAGAAAATTTTGTAGCTGATGAAACGATGCTCGTTGTCGATCTCGATTGTGTTATGAACAAATTTTAAGGGTGATCGGTCGGAGGGGCAATGGGGCACAAAATCCATAACCTAATGTAATATCCGAGCGTAATTTCCTCGAGGAATGTTCGCAAGAAAATATGGAATTTCAGTGAAAATTGAGCATTATAAAAATATGTGTATCTGTACCACATTTTTCTGTTCCTTTACTTTCTATTCCGAGCATTTTAATTTTATGGTACGCCGCTTTTTTACTTTTAGGTAATTTCTCTAAAAATCTTGTTTCACGCCTATGATTTTATTTGCGTTATAAAAAAAATACAGTCGCCGAAAATGCCTTCGTACTCGAGTTACATTAGTGGGTAATTTTGTTGCCATAGAAACAAATCTTTGTACGAGGGGGTCTTGATGTCTAGTTCAACCTAAGCACAAGAAAATAAAGCTGCATGTGTTGCCTCTGCTAGCTCGGCTTGATTGTTGTATCTTCGTAAGTATATTCTTTCTTTTAAAAATGCCTAAATAAAAAAATCTAATATACTCAGATCCGGTGATCTTGCAGGCCACAATATAGGTCCATTTGTACCCAACCATCTACCCGGAAAATGATTTTCTAAATAATTTCTAACTATTGCAGAATTATGTGCAGGGGCACCATCTTGTTGGAAATATACCCTGTTTATGTTTATTAACGGAACATTTTCCATTATCGCCTCTGCGTTAATATTCAATAAATTAATGTATCTCAATCCCGTTAAGTTTCCATCAAAAATTTGATATGCTAGTTGACCACCCAAAATAAAACATGAAACGTTAAGTCTAAAACGTCCTTGCCTCTGACGTTCAAAAGTTTGGTGCTGATTTGTATCAGACCAGTGACGCACATTCGTGAAAACCCCGAGGCTCTATCTCTGTTGCTTCTATGAGAAACCCTCAAATCACAACGAAAATGGGACACCCTGTACAGTCTATCCTTTTTAAATTGTAATCTACGTGTTGCTGAACACACTTTAAATTTTTGATGCAGTTTATACACGACTGCAACTCTTCAGTCAAACAAAACTTTGCCTTTGCTTGTTTAGTTTTGCTTTATTTCGAGATCAAGTATGTATATATACACTGCCTTTGCTGTTAGACTCACTAAACTATTCCCTTTATACTTATCTATGAGCATACGTCACATAAAAGTATGAAGCATATAAGAGCAGATTTTCATGTTGTAGAAAAGTAGTAGATAAGCTATTCCGTTTCTAGACCAAATTTACTATGTTATTTCTTATGTGGGTTCGTATTAGCGTTTAAGGTCTTAAACGGGGGTTTTTACTCACAACTGAGTTCTAAAAGATATAATTCATAAATTTGGACAGGTTGTATAGCCAGCAGAGGCTGACCGCCATTATTTCGGCCCCAATAAAATTAATTAAAACTTTGTGGTGTACTTGGGCGACAGTTATTTCCACTCAATTAAAAGTGGATGTAAAAATGATGCTTTGTCGATGGAAACGGGCTTGTAACTCGCGCGAAAGTCAACCCCAGAGGGTCCCGTTGGATGACGATGAGAATAACGATGAGAATAACGATCGCCATTTCAGAAAGAGGTAATTGGGTTCTAGGAGTTAATTAGGTTTTTGGTTGTTTAGTGTTGCCTATGTCCTCATTATTCTCCGCCTCCCTCAATTAAAATACCCCCATTCGGGGCAAATAAGGACAAATTGAATTACAAAATGCTGGTTTTAATACCCGACGCAGAAAATTTTAATAGATTACCTATTTCGGGCGAAATTGACAAGTTACTGATGATAATGGAATCTAAGTGGCTGAGGGGATGGTACCCTGTATAAATTCAGACAAACAGATATTTGTAGACAGGGAGCTGCATCAAGCTTTTCCCGGATTTCAGTAAATATTTGAAAGTTTATAGTATAAAAGTTGAAGTTGGTCAAACACATGAATAATTCCCTGTTCAAGTTGCATTTTAAATATTAAACAAATCGGAGGCGGCAGCAGTTCCTTTGAATACCTAATTCAGTTTGTGTAATTTCGAACGCCCACGTAAAGTTTGATTAATAGTAGAAGTCCGTAAAAAAGTTCATTATTACTATTCATATTGGCTCAAAGAAAATATCAAAAAATGATTTGTGTTGTGTATGGTAATGCAGTCTGATCAATCAGCATGTAAGCGCATGAATAGTGTCAAGATCGGTGAAAAATTAAGCGGTGCCGACCAACACTGTATGACTAATCGATATTTGCATATTTATCATGCTCAAAAATTATACACCCCATTGAAAGGGGTATGTGCAGCGCGTTCGGGCTCCGGCGCCTTTCAATAAGTCATTGCATGCACACAGTATTCATTGCACCACCAGTTTTATTAAGTTTCTGAAATGGGGTATACCGAAATGGTAGTAAATTGTAGAACTAAAATCTAATTTTTGTGTACTACGGGACCCCAAAAATGTTGTATTAATTAATTTTCCTTTGTTTCAGCTCAAAAGACAGGTGGAACTCAACTTAAATTGGTCATTGACTATCCACATAAAATGCAGGCTCTCTTCAAACCGATGAGGTAAGCACCGATTTAACACACACAATTTAACAGTCCAACTATCTTTACAACTCAATACAACCCTTCGGACACTCCTCGTAAATCTATGGGAATTTATAAACATGAAAGTGATAACAAAAAATATAACTTATTGCGAAGCTGCCTGAAAATCGATTTTTCGTAAAATTTTCCTAAATCAATTTTCGACCATTTTCAATACTTTTCTTGTTGTATTTCAGCAACGAAAATAGTTAGAGACCTGTTTTTTTCGTGGAATATACACTGAAGTGTGCTGATCATAACAGTGTACTCAAGTTGCCTCTGCAATTTTCAAATTTTACGAAAAAAAATATTTTCTTGCTAGACCACAAATTTGTGTAATGTATTTTTCATGTACCGGGCAAGTAATCTTATTTTTCGGAATTAATGTATACATATGCGGAACCAAATACGGGCAAAGGCTCGAAATTATTTTTGGCGAAGAAACTAAACATTAATGTTGTTGCTGAAAAAAAATACAGCGAGTTAAAAACAAATAAGTTGTGCGCGCCATCCGCGCTGAGCCATGTAAGAGTAACTTTTTTCAGCAACAACATTAATGTCTGCCCAAAGGACTTGTACCTTGACGCAGTTCTAGTAATACTGGGACGGGTGGGATGGCTTGCGCGCTTCAATGATCTAAAGAGCCGAACCATAGGTTTAACCATATTGGAGGGGTTTTTATTTGAGAAGCCAGACTAAATCAAGTCCCTGGAAGGGGGCAGCAGCTCTTTCAGTAATCATAGTGGCAGAGATCGTGAGGGTCGGTATGGCACTGTGATACACACTACTGCGATGTGGAAGGCAATGGGAAACCACCACATTATTTTATCCCTAGTACAGCGTACTTTAATTTATGATGATGGCACCTTCTGGAGTAAAATATTCCGGAGGTAAAATAGTCCCACATTCGGATCTCCGGGCGGGGACTGCTTCGGGGGGAGTCATCAGAAATGATAAGTGTAACATCTCACGAGTCGGAGCGTGGAATGTTAGAAGCATGAAACAAGTAGGGAAGTTAGAGAATTTGAAAATTGAGATGGATAGGTTAGCATTAGACGTAGTAGGTATCAGTGAAGTGCGATGGCCAGAAGCTGGAGACTTATGGAGCGGAGATTTTAGAGTAATACACACAGGATCTGTAGGAGGAAATTCGGGAGTAGGAATTGTTATGCGGAAAAAAGTAGGACAGAGTGTAGAAAATTTCTTACAGCAAAGTGACAGGGTAGTTATGGTTAGGTTAGATTCGAAACCTGTAAAAACAGTAATAATACAGGTATATATGCCCACTTCTAACTACAGTGATGAGGCCGTAGAGGCAGTTTATAGTGATATTGAATATGTGCTAGATTTTGTGAGAGGGCACGAAAATTTAATAATTACAGGAGATTTCAATGCAGTCGTAGGCACAGGGCGAGAGGGCGGAATAGTTGGCCCCTTTGGATTAGGCAATAGGAACGATAGGGGAGTTAGACTGATAGAGTTCTGCGATAAACATAACTTAACGGTCGCGAACACTCTATTTCACCATCATGTTAGGAGATGCTATACGTGGAAGATGCCAGGAGACTTAGGGAGATATCAAATAGATTACATTCTCGTTAGGCAAAGATTTAGTAATCAAGTTAGGGATTGTAGAAGTTATCCAGGAGCAGATATAGATAGTGATCACAACATAGTCGTTATGAAAGCCAATCTTAAATTTAAGATTTTGAAAAAAAGAAGCGGAAGAAGGTATCTTGACCCAGAGAAACTAAAAGATGATGATATGCGCAATAAGTTCGAGAAAAAGACAAACGAAGCACTAAAGGGCACGGGTGGAAATATTGTTAGGGACATAGAGGCAGAATGGAATTGCATTAAAAATAGTTTAGTTTCCTCAGCTAGGGATATTTTGGGTCATAAACAGAATGAAAGTAGGAAACCCTGGATAACAAAACATATTGTGAGTCTAATAGAGGAAAGGCGAAAATATAAAAATAGGTTAGATGAAACAGGGAAACAAAAATATAAGGCGATCAAGTGGGAAATTATTCGGAAATGTAGGAAAGCGAAAGAGCAATGGATCGATAATAAATGCAAAGAAGTGGAAGATAAGTTCGAAGTAGGAAAGACTGATGAAGCATATAAAATAATCAGGAGAAATTTTAGAGAAATTGGATCTAGTACCAAAAACATTAGAAATGAGGCAGGAGATATTCTAATCGGAAGTGAGGAGAAGGCAGATAGGTGGAAAGAATATTTAGGAAACTTATATGCGGGACAGGAAGTGCAAGATATATTGGAAAGCGAAAGCAGTGTAGAGGGGGATAACCTAGGGAGTCCTATAATGAGAGAAGAGTTTGAGATAGCACTAAAAAGTTTAAGGAATAATAAAGCGCCAGGTATAGATGGCTTGCAGGCAGAAATCTTAAAGTGCGCAGGTCAAGAGGTAATAGAGCGTTTATTTAAATTAGTTAGTCGCATATACCTGACAGGCGAGATTCCAGAAGATTACAAACGGAACATCATAGTAGCTTTGCCAAAAAGAAAAGGCGCGGATAGATGCGAAAATTTTAGAACTATCAGTTTAACTTCCCATGCGTCAAAAATTTTAACTAGAATTGGGCAAAGAAGGATGGAGAAAAAGGCGGAAGAAATATTAGGAGAAGATCAGTTCGGATTTAGACGAAATAGAGGAACGCGCGAGGCCATTCTAGCTTTACGAATAATTATAGAAAAAACGATAGAAAAGAGAAAGAGCGTCTATATAGGATTTGTAGATTTAGAAAAAGCCTTCGACAACGTAAAATGGGGGAAGATGTTCGAAGTGCTGAGAAAGGTAGGGATGAAATACAGGGACAGAAGAATAATACATAATCTCTACAAAGAGCAAAAGGCAGTTATAGAATGTGAGCAGGAACAAAGGGAAGTAGATATCCGGAAGGGAGTGAGACAGGGATGTGCATTGTCACCTCTAGTTTTCAACTTATATATCGAAGATGCGATTAATATTGTTAAGGAAAGAACAGCCTCAGGGATCAATGTACAGGGCCAAACTATTAACATGCTCAGTTTTGCGGATGATATAGCAGTGTTAGCATCTAGCAAAGAAGAATTAGGAGCTGCTTTGAATGAAATGGAAGCAGTTTTGACACAGGGCTTCGGCATGAAAATCAATAAAAAGAAAACTAAAATTTTGGTATGTAGGGGATGTGAAAATAGAACTAAAATGGAAATACAAATTGGAAATGAGAAGATAGAGGAGGTCGCGGATTTCTGCTACTTAGGAAGTAAAATAACTCAAGACGGTAGGAGCACTAAAGATATAAAACAAAGAATGGCGCAGGGCCGAGTTGCGTTTAACAAAAAGAAACAACTGTTATGCTCGAGAACGGTTAATATAGAGACTAGGAAGAGACTCTTAACGTCGTATGTATGGAGTACGGCATTATACGGGTGCGAAACTTGGACAATAGGAGAAGCGGATAGAAAAAGAGTAGAAGCGTTTGAAATGTGGTGCTACAGACGCATGATGAAGATACCGTGGATAGATAAGGTTAGCAATAGGGAAGTATTAGAAAGAGTTGGGGAAAAGCGAAAGGTATGGAAAATAATAAAGAGTAGGAGAGATAGGATGGTAGGACACCTTCTAAGACACGAAGGAATAGTTCGTGACATACTATAGAGTCAGAGATAGGAATAAAAAGAGGTAGGGGTAGGCCTAGATTAGACTACTGCTCTCAAATAGTTAGGGATGTAGGATGTTCTACTTTTAGGGAAATGCGTAGGTTAGCTCAGGATAGAAAAGAATGGAGGTACGCGTCCAACCAGTCTTCGGACTGAGAACCTTATGATGATGATGAACATTAATGTTTCGTTTCTTCACCAAAAATAATTTCGAATATTTGTCCGTATTTGGTCTCGCATTTATGTATATCTTAATTCCGACCTGTTATTTGTCCCAATTGAGTATTACGTTATAAAGCATCGCGGGGGCCCCGACAAAGTAAACCCAAGTGTCCGAGATGGAAGTGAATAATGTTGTTTACATGCATCTTCTAATCTGATGTCATGTAGCAGAGCTTCTCAGTAACAAACCACAAATCTCTCCACCGGCAAAATTACGTGGCGAAGCTGAATTCGATTAGAGAGCGTTAGCTGATCGCTAGAGAATATAAATGCCTCAGTTGTTGTCTGTAAACTCGTAGTTACATAGACAGTAAACAATTCGTGGTGATAATAATGTAAATGTGTTGGAATATTGCATTATTAAACATCAGAATATTTATTCGTCCCTGCGCATCCACCATATTTGGTCAATTTTCTTTAAAACCGCATTGGGCATGACTGGCAGTGACTAATCATCGACTGATTGGTTTTATCAGAAGATTTCTTAGTGGGTAGCCTAATAATATTTTTATTAGGTCTTAGGAATTGGCGCGAGGGCCATTAACAATAGAAAGAATGGGCCCTCTTTTTGCTGTGGAAATATTTCCCTGAAAGTTGGCTTACTGCACGCCAAACTTCCATCAGAGCTTAGAAAGTTTTGATTGGTATTTAGCGTGTTTTGGAAAGACAGGTAAAAACAAACCCATGTCCTTTTTGAGTGGACAGTAATACATATTTTTCACTAACTCTCCGAGAAACTGCCCTCTTTTCTATCAAGCAAATTGTTTCGTAAATCTGAAATAAAAATTGATACTACCTTTTGTCACGACAGTATCTTGTTTTGTGGTTTATTAGATATTAAGTATTTATCTGATATGGGATATTAGTAGTTTTAGAATGAATAAAATCGTGTCTTCCCGAGCAGGTCGTTGGAAATGGTATTTCATAGTTATTTTGTTCACAATTCACGATTTTTATAGTAGAGGATTAGGGTAATGGGCCGTCAAAATCGATAACAGTAATGTAAATACAGGGAGATAATAAAAGATTAGTAAATATCAAAGTAATAAAAAACAAATGTTCGGGAAATCAATACCAAATACATACTTGCTTTTTAGTGGTTTATGGATAATTAAATGATTATTTATTTATTTTTAGTTATGGTATATACCTGTTCTACAAAGTTTCTTTTATAGAATGTAGTGTAAGTTTATCTATATTATTCAAATTTTGAGTTACCTATCTTTTGCACTCTAAAATTTTGTTAATTTTATTAAAAGAATCAATAGGTCCATCTGGAGACACACTGTATCTCATTGTACCCTGTATGAGGTATCTAGGATCTGCAATACTCATCTCTTAAGTGCTCCATCGAAAATACTTTACATAAATTAAATGGAAGTGGGATAACTTGGGGGTTGTTGCACATGATAATGAAGGAGACGGGGCAAGTTCTAAGTGAGATGTTGTAAACCGGACATTAGGTTCACCGTCCACCTCTAGGTACTATTAAACTCTAAGAGGATTGCGGAGGCAGCTGGCAAGGGGCCCGTGAGACATCTAAATCATTTCAGGACTCCGGAACGTATATTTGAAACTCCTTGTGTTATCTCCCAGCTTGCGAATTGTTCGTGTTGCATAAACTTCTCCGGCACGGACTTAATGCAGTTTATCCAAACTGAAAATCTCTTATGTGCCCTGAAACTAAAACTGAAATTTTGGGAAAGGCGTTAAAACTTCAACACCTAGTACCACAAGTGAAACAATGAACAGTTTTAGGCCAAACCAACGAGAGGCAGGCCCATTATCCATGAAAAATCTCTATAAAAGACGAGCAAGTACTTTTTATTTTAAAAAATAGCCAGTGATCTGTCAGCTCTCTGAAGTTCTTGTACTCCAACGAAATCGTAAAGCGTTCGCACATTTCCTCAAAACAAATCTAGAGAGCCCGCTCGTAAATGGAACAGTAAAATATTCCGATTGGTCAATTTCGTAACCAGGGGTGATCGGAGCGTGTTAGCATTTTTATATTTTTCAGCGTACAGTCAGACAGAAATTTATATGTTTCTCACTTTATTCAAAATAGTCTTCCGAGGTTCATTGCAGACTAAATTGCAGAAACGTCAAATGCAACGCCTACTCGTTTTTTTGAAGTAAGCGAACGAATCAAAAATCGACAAAAAAAAAGAGCTCACACGTTGGTTTTGGTAGGCAGTGAAATTGACACATATATTTTTATTAATTATTAAACTGACAAGCACCATTTTTTGATAATAAAATAAATGAATATGAAAGAGTATTTCTGGTGATAAAACATGTCTGGTAGTCAGTTGGAGTACACAATACACTCAATCAGAACCCCCGAGACCGCAGAAAAAACGGTAAGGAAATTTATTCCAAGTTTATTACATGATACATACTTAAGGTACATTTTTTGTGAATGTTGGTAATAAGTACACTTGCAGATGTACCAAAAATTGTTACCAATTATTATGTGATTAAACGTTTATTGTGAAACAAAACTGTTCTAAAAATAAAAGCTTGATGTCTGAGACGGAATAAAATGATGTACCTTTTCAATGAAGCAGCAAGATATTAAAACAACGGCACAATGCTTTTTGTCATTTGCTCGACACAGCAATAAGGTGATTGTGAAAAGATTAACCACGTTTTATTCCACTTATTCTGTCCCCATCCCTTTTAAGTGATCGTCCTACGCATAAAAATGGAAATCTAGCGCTTTATTTCTTTAAAATGGACAAATGGAGATAATTTGATACGTATAGTGTTTAGGGGTTGTTCAAATTTTGGTCTAATAACTTCTCTGTATGTATACCACGAAGTTGGTTTGCTCTTTTGAGGATTATACAGTCCTCGATTCGTATTAATTTTCAGCGATGATTCTGACTGTAATAATAATAAACCAGAAAATACGATTTTTATGTAAAATAAAATAGAATCTCGGATAATGTTCTCTAGGGGTTTTCTCTACTGACGTACGCCCCTAGCTTAACCAAGATAACGAATTGAGCCCTGCTGTACGTGATTTGATTAGCCAAAATTTTATGTTAGCATATCACACCTATAATACTTTTTTCGGAAAATAATATTGGACATTTTATTAAACATTATTAGTGTACTTGAGTAACTCTTGTTGTGGTGGTTCTTCTGCGTGTTTTGGGGGTTTATATCGTGCAATAATATCGGTTCCTTTTTGCAGGTTCCCAAGGGAGCAACAGACACTTCCCAATCACTTCTATTTCACAGACTTTGAGCGCCATAACGCGGAGATTGCCGCTTTCCACTTGGATAGGTATGTCGACCTCAGAGATCTACACTTGTACCGATTATATTGTGTTTTTGAGGTTATTTAAATTTCCCATTCCGGATGCGTAACATTTTAGTGACAAGCTGAAGGATAAGTCGAGGGATAACTTTTGAAAAATTAAACCCAAGTCGTGCTGTAGCGTATTTATCATTCAAGCCGTCGACTACATTTCTCAAAAGTCAAAACCGCATATAGCTCTGTAGCATTCCGGGGTACTTAGAGTTGTTAAAGTAACAGTTTCAGTTTCTTGTTCAAATTACACTTTGCAAAGTTTGAGATGACATTTTAAAGTTCGAAAAGTTACATGCAGGTGGTGGGTTAGTAAGTTGTACCCGCATTTTCTTGTTTAGCTGCAGGTCGGACGAATTTTTCTTTGTTCAATTTTGTTGCTGATTGCCACCCCCTTCATGTTAAATCAAACCCTTAATCCAAATATTTCAGCACTAGTCCTATTTTAATCAAATGAGGGGTAAATATCCCGAAAAATTTTTGTACACAGGACTCGGAATTCCAAAG
This sequence comes from Xestobium rufovillosum, assembly GCA_963966045.1. Lineage (NCBI taxonomy): Eukaryota > Metazoa > Arthropoda > Insecta > Coleoptera > Ptinidae > Xestobium > Xestobium rufovillosum. The sequence continues at coordinate 24,939,399 of OZ014503.1, forward strand.
ATTTCCAAAGATTTCCTATGAATTCCAAAGATTTCCAAAGAATTACAAAGAATTTCAAGGAATTCCAAAGATTTCCTAGGAATTCCAAAGAATTTCAAGGAATTCCAAAGATTTCCTAGGAATTCCAAAGATTTCCAAGGAATTCCAACGAATTCCGAGGCCTTCCAAAATAATTTTATGGAATTCCGAACGTTTTTGAGGAAAGTAATCTCCTCCTAATTATCCCAAACAAAAGTGCAATACTGGCATCACTGCCTCACTTTTTACGACTCATTGCTCTGTTATTAAAATGGAAGTGAGATATATTGTGTAACGAATGAATATCATTAAAAAGAAACATAGAACGTATAACCTCTAATATAGGTAACTTTACATAAATGTTACAGTAATTGTGATTCATCCGGCTATTTTGTATAAATATCAGCAATTATACATACTTAATCACCACGAAATTTGGCGAATATAATAAATTCTTTAATATTTGCAGTAGGTAATTAATTGAATTGGCTGGTTTTTATATTTGATACCCACAACTTAATGGTAAATGTAATAAAAGCCTTTAAAATATTCGATTTTTTAAATTAACCGGACGATATATAAAATCACCAACCAAATATGGCATCATCATAAGGTTCTCAGTCCGAAGACTGGTTGGACGCGTACCTCCATTCTTTTCTATCCTGAGCTAACCTACGCATTTCCCTAAAAGTAGAACATCCTACATCCCTAACTATTTGAGAGCAGTAGTCTAATCTAGGCCTACCCCTACCTCTTTTTATTCCTATCTCTGACTCTAGTATGTCACGAACTATTCCTTCGTGTCTTAGAAGGTGTCCTACCATCCTATCTCTCCTACTCTTTATTGTTTTCCATACCTTTCGCTTTTCCCCAACTCTTTCTAATACTTCCCTATTGCTAACCTTATCTATCCACGGTATCTTCATCATGCGTCTGTAGCACCACATTTCAAACGCTTCTACTCTTTTTCTATCCGCTTCTCCTATTGTCCAAGTTTCGCACCCGTATAATGCCGTACTCCATACATACGACGTTAAGAGTCTCTTCCTAGTCTCTATATTAACCGTTCTCGAGCATAACAGTTGTTTCTTTTTGTTAAACGCAACTCGGCCCTGCGCCATTCTTTGTTTTATATCTTTAGTGCTCCTACCGTCTTGAGTTATTTTACTTCCTAAGTAGCAGAAATCCGCGACCTCCTCTATCTTCTCATTTCCAATTTGTGTTTCCATTTTAGTTCTATTTTCACATCCCCTACATACCAAAATTTTAGTTTTCTTTTTATTGATTTTCATGCCGAAGCCCTGTGTCAAAACTGCTTCCATTTCATTCAAAGCCGCTCCTAATTCTTCTTTGCTAGATGCTAACACTGCTATATCATCCGCAAATCTGAGCATGTTAATAGTTTGGCCCTGTACATTGATCCCTGAGGCTGTTCTTTCCTTAACAATCTTAATCGCATCTTCGATATATAAGTTGAAAACTAGAGGTGACAATGCACATCCCTGTCTCACTCCCTTCCGGATATCTACTTCCCTTTGTTCCTGCTCACATTCTATAACTGCCTTTTGCTCTTTGTAGAGATTATGTATTATTCTTCTGTCCCTGTATTTCCTCCCTACCTTTCTCAGCACTTCGAACATCTTCCCCCATTTTACGTTGTCGAAGGCTTTTTCTAAATCTACAAATCCTATATAGACACTCTTTCTCTTTTCTATCGTTTTTTCTATAATTACTCGTAAAGCTAGAATGGCCTCGCGCGTTCCTCTATTTCGTCTAAATCCGAACTGATCTTCTCCTAATATTTCTTCCGCCTTTTTCTTCATCCTTCTTTGCACAATTCTAGTTAAAATTTTTGACGCATGGGAAGTTAAACTGATAGTTCTAAAATTTTCGCATCTATCCGCGCCTTTTCTTTTTGGCAAAGCTACTATGATGTTCCGTTTGTAATCTTCTGGAATCTCGCCTGTCAGGTATATGCGACTAACTAGTTTAAATAAACGATCTATTACCTCTTGACCTGCGCACTTTAAGATTTCTGCCTGCAAGCCATCTATACCTGGTGCTTTATTATTCCTTAAACTTTTTAGTGCTATCTCAAACTCTTCTCTCATTATAGGACTCCCTAGGTTATCCCCCTCTACACTGCTTTCGCTTTCTAATATATCTTGCACTTCCTGTCCCGCATATAAGTTTCCTAAATATTCTTTCCACCTATCTGCCTTCTCCCCACTTCCGATTAGGATATCTCCTGCCTCATTTCTAATGTTTTTGGTACTAGATCCAATTTCTCTAAAATTTCTCCTAATTATTTTATATGCTTCATCAGTCTTTCCTACTTCGAATTTATCTTCCACTTCTTTGCATTTATTATCGATCCATTGCTCTTTCGCTTTCCTACATTCCCGAATAATTTCCCACTTGATCGCCTTATATCTTTGTTTCCCTGTTTCATCTAACCTATTTTTATATTTTCGCCTTTCCTCTATTAGACTCACAATATGTTTTGTTATCCAGGGTTTCCTACTTTCATTCTGTTTATGACCCAAAATATCCCTAGCTGAGGAAACTAAACTATTTTTAATGCAATTCCATTCTGCCTCTATGTCCCTAACAATATTTCCACCCGTGCCCTTTAGTGCTTCGTTTGTCTTTTTCTCGAACTTATTGCGCATATCATCATCTTTTAGTTTCTCTGGGTCAAGATACCTTCTTCCGCTTCTTTTTTTCAAAATCTTAAATTTAAGATTGGCTTTCATAACGACTATGTTGTGATCACTATCTATATCTGCTCCTGGATAACTTCTACAATCCCTAACTTGATTTCTAAATCTTTGCCTAACGAGAATGTAATCTATTTGATATCTCCCTAAGTCTCCTGGCATCTTCCACGTATAGCATCTCCTAACATGGTGGTGAAATAGTGTTCGCGACCGTTAAGTTATGTTTATCGCAGAACTCTATCAGTCTAACTCCCCTATCGTTCCTATTGCCTAATCCAAAGGGGCCAACTATTCCGCCCTCTCGCCCTGTGCCTACGACTGCATTGAAATCTCCTGTAATTATTAAATTTTCGTGCCCTCTCACAAAATCTAGCACATATTCAATATCACTATAAACTGCCTCTACGGCCTCATCACTGTAGTTAGAAGTGGGCATATATACCTGTATTATTACTGTTTTTACAGGTTTCGAATCTAACCTAACCATAACTACCCTGTCACTTTGCTGTAAGAAATTTTCTACACTCTGTCCTACTTTTTTCCGCATAACAATTCCTACTCCCGAATTTCCTCCTACAGATCCTGTGTGTATTACTCTAAAATCTCCGCTCCAGAAGTCTCCAGCTTCTGGCCATCGCACTTCACTGATACCTACTACGTCTAATGCTAACCTATCCATCTCAATTTTCAAATTCTCTAACTTCCCTACTTGTTTCATGCTTCTAACATTCCACGCTCCGACTCGTGAGATGTTACACTTATCATTTCTGATGACTCCCCCCGAAGCAGTCCCCGCCCGGAGATCCGAATGTGGGACTATTTTACCTCCGGAATATTTTACTCCAGAAGGTGCCATCATCATAAATTAAAGTACGCTGTACTAGGGATAAAATAATGTGGTGGTTTCCCGTTGCCTTCCACATCGCAGTAGTGTGTATCACAGTGCCATACCAACCCTCACGATCTCTGCCACTATGATTACTGAAAGAGCTGCTGCCCCCTTTCAGGGACTTGATTTAGTCTGGCTTCTCAAATAAAAACCCCTCCAATATGGTTAAACCTATGGTTCGGCTCTTTAGATCATTGAAGCGCGCAAGCCATCCCACCCGTCCCAGTATTACTAGAACTGCGTCAAGGTACAAGTCCTTTGGGATATGGCAAATGTAATAAATTACGTTAGACATAACCGACCTGCCCTGTACGGAGTTCACCCTTGGAATGTATGACACTTGCGTACAAGGCAAATTTTATGGCATTAGCGTCCATAAAGCAAAATAAGGCTCAGCAGGTAAATTAAACAACTTTGATCTAGTGGCACTTGCGTGCAACATAAAATTTGGATTCCTAAATTAAATATTTATTTCGAACACCTATTATGTTAAATATTGAGGTAAGTTAACTTGATTCCCCCGGTGATTTCTTTTGTAAAATGTTTGTTGAATGATCTTTGAGGAGAATCATATTATAAACGCTAACGACTGAGACTTACAACGCCCCGCTCGCTTCGCTCCGCTCCGCTTGACCTTAACCTGGCAGATTTTTATGTTGTACGCAAATGACACTTGTTTCGAGCTGCCCGCTTTTCCTGCTGGACATCTTTCCTTATGTACGCAAATGTTCCGTACGCAAGTACCTTGACGCCCACCCTAGTACTACCACAGCTCCATGCCTTAATAATTGGAACAGAAAATAGAAGAAAACAATATAATTTGCGTCTTGGAACCCTTTCGCAATTTCCTAAATCAAATATTCTCGAAATTATCAAAAAAGTACTACATATTTAGAACCCAATAATACCTACAATGGACAGTTAGGTACCCAACTAAATTCACAGATTAGAGACTAAACTTTTGAAACTAATACAGAATTGTGACAGCACTGTACCTCACCTCACCCTCAAATTGAAAATTATTGGCCGGTGGATGTGAATGCAATGGATGGCTGCCGATTGCAGAAACTCAGATTCCCCTCCTATTACTCATCACACCACTAAAATTTTCATACAGATAATGAATAGAATATTAAAATGTATTTCAATTATTCTTAAGGAACGTGTGGAGAAATTAATATTTACCGACAAAGTTCTCGGGAAAGATTGTCCTTCCATAAAATTTGCTATTCAACATTGTTTGCTGAAAAGCCATTAGGAATCTACTGCTTCGTGCTGCTTTTTCCCGGAAAAAACGATAATTAAAACGAAATCAAAGTTGCTTTAGAAACATTTGGAATTGACTGTTTTACCTCATAAGGACCACATACAAAATTAACGGTTTTGGGGAATTCCAGGGAATTCCCAGAGAATTCTAAGGACTTCCAAGGAATTCCAAGGACTTCCAAGGAATTCCATTGGAATTCCAAATAAGTGTACACAAGTTTTTCGGGATATTTACCCCTCATACTCAAAAGTGTAATCTATACATATCTTACGAATTTGCTCGCATACCTGGCCTTTCTATTATGATGAAACAAAAACATCATAGAAGGATTATTTGATACGATATAAAGTATAAACTTATCAGTAGGAAGTAATACTAAAAATAACTATTAGTAACAATAAATATAGTTTGGATAGATAGGTCAGTCTGAAAATAGTGTACAGGGTGTCCTATTTTCGTTGTGATTTGAGGGTTTCTCATAGAAGCCGCAGAGATAGAGCCTGGGGGTTTTCGCGAATTTCGGCTACTTTTTTGAGGATAATAGAATGCCGAAACCAGCAAAACAAACAAAAACAACAAACAACAAAATTATAGGAACTGCTCAAATTGATTGCCATGCTTTTCAACAAATAATCTACATCTTTTAGTTAATAAGTTGATAACAGTTCTGAAATAATTCAGGTTTTGTGAGGTGGTGCACCATCGTGTTGAAAAAATGGCACGTCATCTACGAATTCCTCAATTACGCGTTGATTTATCATTGATGGCAACCCCTTCTGCATTTTCAATATGGTAATTTCTTGCTCCAATATTTTAGTATTAAAATTATAGTCAATTTATACACACATTTGAAAAATAGCTTTATTAAATTCTTGGGAATTATTTTGAAGACATTACTCTTCAACACAGTTTTCTATAATATCTAGAATGTGAACGTATACAAACTCGAGACAATATATCCACAATTCTCTGAACTCCATAAATAAAAGTATTCTCTTTCCGTTTCCTCCAGTAATCGCCGTAATCCCTTTGAACCTTTTGAAAACATCTAAAACATTATTCCAGATTGCTAGGATTTCGAAGGGCCATGCCGGTAATAGGGAGACTGTTAAATATCACTAGTGAACTGTACGAAAAAGCGGACGGAGAACTCCTAAAAACATTCTTCGTCTCGCCGTCCAACAATCTGTGCTTTCACGGAAAATGCACATATTATTGCGACACTTCGCACGCCATCTGCGGTAATCCGGACACACTAGAGGGCAGTTTTGCCGCTTTTTTGCCCTCCAACGAAATCGTCGAGAGGAAGGTAATTCAATTGGTTTATAAAACGGAATGGAACAAGCAAAATTCGACACTGTATTATATACTGAAATTTTCTTTAATTATTTGCGCCAATAATACCCTGATCGATACATCAAAAGTCTTGCGAGGTATCAATTTTGCCTGGTCTATCAAGTTTCGGAGAACTTGCAGCATTTGTGTTGTTCTCTTGTACTTTTTTCGTTAATAAAAGTAGGTATGGAGGCATCCCTGGAGGCGGTCGTATCATAAAAGGAGGAAAGCCCAGTGGGAGACCGATTCTAATTACTGCGCTCTAGTTAGAGAAATACCGCCCTACGATCACGGGAGACGGCTCTATGACATCATGGACATGGCCGTCTTCGATTTCCTTATGGGGAATATGGATAGGCATCACTACGAAACTTTTCGGTAATCGAAATAGACAATATGTCGACTGTTTTTTGATTATTTGTTTTAGGGTGTTTGGTAATGACACGTTCCCGATACATCTGGATCATGGACGAGGATTCGGGAAGCCCTTCCAGGACGAAATATCAATTTTAGCCCCAGTCCTGCAGTGCTGCATGCTTAGGGAATCCACACTTGAAATGCTGCTCAAGTAAGTTCCAACTACACCGTAATTTCATCTACCCTACCTGGCATTTACTATATTAAATAATTGAATGTGTTAACTGCGATAGCCAAACTTTCTGACGAGCAAGTTTAATATTAATCAAAAAAATTTTAAGATCCCTCCAGGGAGCCAGTTAGATTTTAATTTGCAAGCGCATCTCTATCCAGTACGTTGTTAATTAATAACCCACTAACCGCGCATAGCAGCCCCTCCCCAACCCCCGCAGTCTCTCCCATTCCGTAATAATGATAACAAAACTTTTAAATATCAGAAAGGAGGGCCGGAAAGTTCCGGAATTGCAGGGAAAACCTCCTCTGTGTTTTTCCCACCGAACGCAATTAGCCTAAATGGCTATCGTTACACGCGAATCTGGACTAAGCTTTTCTATTAAAAGGGGTAGTTTGGAAAAGTCTCTCGAGATGGCCTCTGGCACAAAACTTTATTGCCGGATATATTTCGCGATGACTTTTTTAACCTTGCTTCACCGGAAGTGCATTATCTTCAGTTTTTTAATTAGCTGAAGATATCAAGTAAATACGTAGCGTCACGTAATCGCCGAATTTTGGGCGTCTGTTGTAATCACAGAACCAACACCGGTGGTCAGTCCAATGGTTATAGTAAGAAAAAAGAACCAAATAAGGATATGCATTGATCCTACCGATGTTAACAAGAATTTATTGAGAAGACATTATCCTCTGAAAACGATGGAAGAAATCGCAGCTAAAGTTGCAGGATCCAGGTATTTCACTTTGCTAGACTGCAAAAGAGGGTTCTGGCAAATAAAAGTCAGTGAAAGAACTCAAAAATACCTAACATTTGCTACTCCTTGGGGAAGATATTGTTGTACGCGACTTCCATTTGGTCTCGCATCAGCACCAGAAGTCTTCCAACAAGTGATGAATTCCTTGTTAAGAGACATGCCCAATACAGAATGTTCAATGGATGACATATTGATACATGCAGGGTCAAAACAGAAGTTAGAAGAAATCACTGCAAAAGTCATGAAGAAACTGGAAAATGCTGGATTGAAATTAAACGCAGAAAAATGTATTTTTGCCAAACCAAGCATAAAATTCCTGGGGCATATCCTATCAAGCGAAGGTCTAAAAATAGACATAGAAAAAGTCCAAGCGATAAACAAGCTGAAAACGCCAGAAAACAAAACTCAGTTACAAAGACTGCTAGGCATGGTAACATATTTGAACATGTTCATAAACAACATGTTCAAATTAACAGAACCATTAAGGCAGTTGCTGAAAAAAGATGTAGCATGGGTCTGGAACAGAGAACAGCGTTTGACAAAATTAAAAAAGTACTCACTGAACCACCAGTTCTGAAATACTATGACGTCAATGACAACGTAACATTGTCAGTAGATGCAAGTTCCAAGAGTTTAGGAGCAGTTTTACTCCAAAGTGGTCAACCAGTAGCATACGCTACCAAATCCTTAACCAAATCAGAACAGAACTGCCCGCAGATAGAAAAAGAAGCACTTGCGATCAAATTCGCTTGCACAAAATTTCATGAATACATCTACGGAAAAACGCTGTTTGTGGAAACTGATCACAAACCACTGGAAGTAATCTTCAAAAAACCAATTCAGTCAGCACCAGCGCGTCTCCAAAGAATTTTGTTTGATATACTCATGTATTCACCACAAGTAAAGTACATAAAAGGGACAGAAATTCCAATTCCAGATGCTCTGAGTCGTGACTGTAATAATGAAGAAGAAGAAAATGAGGAAGAAGAATTGGAAGTGCAAATAATACTAAGCATGAGCAGAAAAGCACGAGAAGATTTTGTACAATCAACAAAGCAAGATCTCGAATTGCAACAATTACTGGAATACATAAAAAATGGTTTTCCAGATTAAAGTAAAAAACTGCCAAATTGTATAAAGCACTACCACAACTTCCGCGAAGAACTTTCGTACTACGAAGGTCTAATTTTCAAAGGTGAAAAAGTAGTTGTTCCTAAATCAGAAGTGAACAGAGTGCTAAAAGACATTCATGCTGGACACCTCGGCATACAAAGTTGTCTAAAACGCACAAGACCGTTGTTGTACTGGAAATCGCAGTATAAAGACATACTAGACTTTATCAACAAGTGCTCGGTGTGCCAAAAAACGCAACGCGCGAACATCAAAGAACCATTGGTGAATAAAGAAATACCAAATTTCCCATGGCAAATCGTCGCGAGTGATCTTTTTACGTTTCGCGGTAAAGAAAACGTGATGATCTACGATAGTTATTCCGGGTTCGTGGACTATAAACTGTTAAAAACACTCACCTCAAAGGAAGTGATTGATAAACTTAAAGAATGGTTCGCCACCCATGGAATTCCAGAAGTGCTCGAGACCGACAATGGTCCGCAATATACTTCCAGAGAATTCAAAAATTTTGAATCATCCTGGGGATTCGAACACAAGACTTCTAGTCCATATCACTCAAGTGGAAATGGGTTAGCTGAACGTGGTGTTCAAATAATAAAAAACATTTTGAAAAAGTGCTCAGAAGATGACTCTGACGTTCAATTGGCATTGCTAAATTACAGAAATACACCAAGAAATGATGTACTGCACTCTCCAAACGAAAGGTTAATGAGCCGTGTAACTAAAACAAAACTACCAATTGCAAAAGAAAAATTGAAACCAAAAGTTACAAAAAACGTCTCTGAAGAACTGAAAAAATTGAGAGAAAAACAGAAGCAATACGCAGATCGAACAACCAGAGTAAGACCAGAGTTTCAAAAAGGAGACAAAGTTGGCATCCGAGTAGCACACAGGAAATGGAAAGGAGGAGAAGTAATAGAAAATACGGAAAATCCAAGGTCAGTCCTGGTAAGAGCAGAAGATGGAAGTGTTTATAGAAGAAATTCCTATCATCTTCGTAAAACCGAAGCCAAGTTTACTGAACCCATTACCGTCGTTCTATCCACATTGACTGTAAATCTCCAACCTCCATCTCCAGAAACCCAAGAAGTTGAGAGAGATGATTCTCACTCTTCCCAACCAACTACAGGACCAAACCTGGCCTCACCCATCAAGACAAGGTCAGGAAGAATAGTGAATCCACCTCAAAGACTAAATCTTTGAATACAAAAAGGGGGATGTAACGTAACCAGAAGCGCTTACGTACGATCCTGGTTGCGGTAAATCCGAACGCACGGCAGATACAGGTTGACGGTCAAGTTCATGGGCCGCACCAGTTGGCAATCGCTGTCAATGGCGTAGTCGTGTATTTACTTAATGTTGTTGTGTACTTGTCGTATAATATAATAATCATATGCAAATAAGTGTTAACTAATAAAATATGTTCTCTTAACGTTGTGTCTAATTGCCCACACGTTACAAAAATCCAAAGCTTTGAATAGTGTATTTGCCAGAGTACTACCATTGTTTAAAGATGTTATAGAAAGTCAGTGATATGCTCTTATTGGGAAACCGATTTAACGGACTCGCTGGATGGCAGCAGACGCGCTATTTCCCATTTATTTAAAAGTTATTGTAGTACGGATACGCACCTTTTACAGTGTTCAAATTGAAAATGTTGTTTCTATTCATTGTAGATGGCACAACAGTCGGTCGCGGCCTGTCAACAAAGAACAAAGATAGATTTGTCTTTGTGAAAAATAAATCAATATCCCAGCATAATATTTTAGATGCGTTTGGAGAACTCCAACCGTAATATTATTGATTTACCATCGCGGTGTTTATCAATCGGTTTCACACATCAGGGTAGTATTATAAAATTTGAAGGGGCTCCACAATAAATTCTTTATGTTACTTGCAAAGGACAATACAGTAAAAGCTTCGAGTAGGAAGAAATTCCATTCAAAATTAATCCGCAGAAAAAGACTGGGCACATCCAATTTATATTTTAGTTTTAGTTAGTACCTTTGGTATAATGGTATAAATGACTTTACCGTTTCTTGATTAACTGCAGTAAAAAATAGGTGGATTTCTGAATTTAATTAAATCTTTCATTAACAAGATAGTGCAAAATACTTAAATTAATTTTGAGAATGGTTCTATCGTAGCAACGAAGCAACTTAATTTTGGTTTAAAAAAGTGTGTTAGTTATATCGTTCTCAATCCGACGCATGATGAAGATACCGTTGATAGACAAGGTTAGCAAATGGGAGGAAGTAAAAATAGTTAGAAAAAAGAAAGATATGTGGAAGACGATAATTAGTTAGTTCGCAACCTACTAGTGGCAGAGATAGGGATAAAATATAAAAATAGGCAAAGGTATGCCCAGATTAGAGAATTAGACTACTGTTCGCAAATAGGACGTTCTACGTTTGGGGAAATACGTCCAATCAATCTTCGGACTAAGAATTTTGTGATGAGAAACTACTCTTATATCAAGATAAAATAACAACTGACTGCCAGTAACATTCTTATTATTTGTATGCAAATTGTTCCATTAAAAAAACAAAGTTTGTTGCTGTACAGAAGAAACGGTACGAAGTGTATAAATGGAAATACATAATTTTAAAGTATGGAGAACTAAAAATAAGGACGAGTCCCTCATATAACTTTTCTCTCTGAAATGCATAATAAAGGCGCAAAACTCCGCCGCTGCACTGTTTGGACAGTCTGTATATTCACAAAACAAATATAGGTATATAAGATCATGGCAGTTACAATGGTACTACCAGCATTCGAAAGTTTTTAATTTTTTACTAATCAATACGAAAAATATTGCGTCCCCGATTGGGGCCGCTCAAATGACACGTTGCATAGCGACAATAGAACGTCGAACGATGTAAGTACGGCAGGACTAGAGATTTACTAGTGTGTTATTGCTGGAAAACTATATTTTTTCAGCCTTGTATATACATTATACTCTACTTATGTATGTACTTAGTTTTCTCGCTATAATAAAGTAAAACTAACGGCTCTAGATAGGAATAATAAATGGCAATAATAATTTAAGCAAGATTCGAGATGAGCATGGGTGCAGGGAGGAACTGGCGCAGTCGGAAGTAGAAGCCAACCAGGAAATTGACTTTTATGAAATGTGTAGTGTTTATTTAACCCAGAATCGGCTTAGGTGCTCATGCATGTTTTACATTTCTGTTGAGCCCCGACGCGACGGCGTATATGTTCTGCTACTATATATATCGTACTAACATCGTATATCCGGCGTTTGGCAGGGTGGCAGGGAATATATATGCCATCAAATATCCTTAATTTTATAACCTCGTAACTCAAAATGTGTTAGTCACACGAATCTCCTCTTATTAGCCTTTTTTTATTATGATTTGTTTCCTGGTGCATCGGAGGTAGGAGACAAATAAATTATGTTGTTGGCGGGGTAGATAACAGTTTTAATTGTGAGGTTGGAGGTTTTCGAGGATCGCGATAAACGGGAATTGGCAGACTCCACTTGCATATATGCGTTTATCTTTGCGTCACGGGCCATCGAATATGTTGTTTATGAAAATTACGTTCAGTTCGGCAAGCCACTAAATATATCTACATAGTTTAACTAAGGACCCTTGAATTGCGATTATTGACTTCATTTTGACCATAATTTTACGTAATTTTCATACCCGTCTCTCCTGCGAGTCACTATATTCTTTTCTTCCCCACATTAAAAGTTTAAAGGGGGTAGTGTGGCGTATAGTTACTCAGACATTGTGCTTTGAAGTAGTATATTCCTATTCTGTTCCTATACTAGCCCCTGAAATTTATATTTCCTACCGGAATCGGGCCAATTAACATAAGGGGACAGTTTGGTGAAAATTGCTCGAAAACAACTACTCGAAAAATTGTTCTTCGAATGGGAAGTTCCTCGAAGTAAGGGAATAAGGCAGATGGTGGGTACTTAAAAAAAATTTTTTTTTCAATTTACCTAGATTAAAAATAACTAGATATACTTTTTTTACATTTATATGTTACGGTGAATGTAAACAGATCGGTAAATGTGTACATTATCCGGTAAATGTATACATATGCCCGTAAATGTTTACATTTACCAATTTAGATAGACATAATGAACAAATTCACATGGCGAATGATCGAGACCGATAACGCTCCGCTTGACCAAAACCTGAACATAGTAAGCCATGGAACATTTTTTGTTGAGGCTAATTTGTTTAAAGAAATTATAAAAACAATTCACTAAATAAGTCAACTATAAATAGGAAAATGTATACATTTACCGACCTGTTTAGTGTTTACATTCTCATATTTAGTGCGAATTCGGCATCTAATTGAAAAAATTGCTTGGCATAAATGGAAAAAACATCCTCTGTGTCTGGTTTCGGGATATACGGCACTTTCGAAATCGGACTATTGTTTGTGGATTTGCATCAGGTATAAATTCTTTAATTTTGCGAAAAAGTTCAGAATAGGTGTCCTCGGTTTTATTTGGCAGAAGCGCGTAAATTAGTGGCACAGCATTATTACCTTGTAGATGTAGATTCCAACAAACGTAAGTTCCTTCTAAGAGGTACTGGACCGTTCGAACAACTACTCCTCGGGCAAATACCCCGCCAGGCATTGAATTATAGAACTAAATCCAGATTTTGTGTACTACGAGACCTTATGCGGAATGCTACCCCAAACATATCGTTGGGCTTGAAACATCCTTAGATCTCTACGTACTTTCCTGCTCTACCAGCAGTAGGTTTACGTAAGTTAGAAGTTTTTTCAATATTGCATGTTTCGAATGTGCATGGAAAACCGTAGACCACTGGTTTCGTCCTTTTGGGACTCATCAGTACGGTGCTTTGCCCTACACCCTCGAACTATGCAACATTGCTAAGCTTAACATAAATGTTAAGCTCCGTAACATCGATGTTTCAGGTCGGGCCGAATAAAAATTATCAAATGTACACTGGCGTACTTAACAGGAAATAGTTTCAAATATGGATACTGGACGTGAGTTAGTAACTTATTCATAACGTTTTGAGCATCGAAAGGAGCTACTTTGTAACGTCGAGGCGAAGTAACGACGTAAGAAGAGCTTGATTTGGTGGCTGTTTTATTTGATTATCCCCGGGTTTTAGGGGTGCAATAAAAGCCCTTAAGGTTCCCGAAACTAATTACATAATGTATTTTTTATTAAACCGTAAATTATTACGTCTATTTAGCATCGGCGTACTCACGATTTTCATGGTACAGCAAGTTTCTTAGCTGTCCGCTTCTGAGGTGCAACTGAACGCAGGGAAGATGTTCTAGAGGCGCTTAACTGATATCGTGACTTGGCACTATTTAACCTTTGGGCTGAAGTTCGCTAAGGGATTGTGTATAGGAAAAGCAATCTCGGAACTGCTCATTTTGGATGTGGTTTGCCTCATTCAGTACGAATGAATGGAGGATGGTAATTGTCGCGTGCCGCACGCAGTTTTGATTCTACCAAATTACGCTCATTGTTCCCAAAATGTTTTGTGTTGTTCTACAAATCTCTTAATGCTGAAGTCCTGATACTCCTATCATCATAAGGTTCTCAGTCCGAAGACTGGTTGGATGCGTACCTCCACCCTTTTCTATCCTGGGCTAACCTACGCATTTCCCTAAAAGTAGAACATCCTACATCCCTAACTATCTGACTCTAGTATGTCGCGAACTATTCCTTCGTGTCTTAGAAGGTGTCCTACCATCCTATCTCTCCTACTCTTTATTGTCTTCCATACCTTTCGCTTTTCCCCAACTCTTTCTAATACTTCCCTATTGCTAACCTTATCTATCCACGGTATCTTCGTCATGCGCCTGTAGCACCACATTTCAAACGCTTCTACTCTTTTTCGATCCGCTTCCCCTATTGTCCAAGTTTCGCACCCGTATAATGCCGTACTCCATACATACGACTTTAAGAGTCTCTTCCTAGTCTCAATATGAGACTAGTTGTTTCTTTCTGTTAAACGCAACTCGGCCCTGCGCTATTCTTTGTTTTATATCTTTTGTGCTCTTACCGTCTTGAGTTATTTTACTTCCTAAATAGCAGAAATCCGTGACCTCCTCTATCTTCTCATTTCCTATTTGTATGTCAACTTTAGTTCTATTTTCACATCCCCTACATACCAAAATTTTAGTTTTCTTTTTATTGACTTTCATGCCATAGCTCTGTGTCAAAACTGCTTCCATTTCATTCAAAGCCGCTCCTAATGCTTCTTTTCTAGATGCTAACACTGCTATATCATCCGCAAATCTGAGCATGTTAATAGTTTGACCCTGTACGTTAATCCCTGAGGCTGTTCTGTCCTTAACAATATTAATAGCACCTTCGATATATAAGTTGAAAACTAGAGGTGACAATGCACATCCCTGTCTCACTCCCTTCCGGATATCTACTTCCCTTCGTTCCTGCTCACATTCTATAACTGCCTTTTGCTCTTCGTAGAGATTATGTATTATTCTTCTGTCCCTATATTTCATCCCTACCTTTCTCAGCACTTCGAACATCTTCCCCCATTTTACGTTGTCGAAGGCCTTTTCTAAATCTACAAATCCTATATAGACGCTCTTTCTCTTTTCTATCGTTTTTTCTATAATTACTCGTAAAGCTAGAATGGCCTCGCGCGTTCCTCTATTTCGTCTAAATCCGTACTGATCTCCTAATATTTCTTCCGCCTTTTTCTCCATCCTTCTTTGCACAATTCTAGTTAAAATTTTTGACGCATGGGAAGTTAAACTGATGGTTCTGAAATTTTCGCACCTATCCGCGCCTTTCCTTTTTGGCAAAGCTACCATGATGTTTCGTTTGTAATCCTCTGGAATGCGACTAACTAATTTAAATAAACGATCTACCTCTTGACCTGCGCACTTTAAGATTTCCGCCTGCAAGCCATCTATACCTGGCGCTTTATTATTCCTTAAACTTTTTAGTGCTAGCTCAAACTCTTCTCTCATTATAGGATTCCCTAGGTTATCCCCCTCTACACTGCTTTCGCTTTTTAATATATCTTGCACTTACTGTCCCGCATATAAGTTTCCTAAATATTCTTTCCACCTATCTGCCTTCTCCCCGCTTTCGATTAGGATATCTCCTGCCTCATTCCTAATGCTTTTGGTACTAGATCCAATTTCTCTAAAATTTCTCCTAATTATTTTATATGCTTCATCAGTCTTTCCTACTTCGAACTTATTTTCCACTTCTTTGCACTTATTATAGATCCATTGCTCTTTCGCTTTCCTACATTTCCGAATAATTTCCCACTTGATCGCCTTATATCTTTGTTTTCCTATTTCATCTAACCTATTTTTATATTTTCGCCTTTCCTCTATTAGACTCACAATATGTTTTGTTATCCAGGGTTTCCTACTTTCATTCTGTTTATGACCCAAAATATTCCTAGCTGAGGAAACTAAACTATTTTTAATGCAATTCCATTCTTCCTCTATGTCCCTAACAATATTTACTCCTAATACTAAATTAAATAATGATCGGTGTATATTGGATATAAAAAGGAAATCACGACGATGAGACAGTTCAAGACACCATCAAAACTTGGAGATTGATTGTCTATTATTTATATCAAATTCTGATGCGCCACAGGTTGGTATCCGAGTTATAGTTTCTGATATCTGTCAGTAAGGATCTCCCTGAACAGCATGTACAAGCCAGAAATCCCTCGCGGCCACACAATAGACGAGTTACTGTCAAATTCATGAACATGTTCCCACTTCTGAAGCTTTCATACATTAATGAAGTTCTCTCTCGTCTCTTCGCTTCCAGATTTTATAGTTTTTAACTAACCGAAAAAGTTCCTCATCATACAGTTCTTATGCAGTGTTGTGAACGTCTTTTTATATTTAATCTCTAACTCTGAGCAATTTTCCGGATTGCCTGGAGCTTTTAAAAATATTTGAATGCAACCACGAAACGCTTTCAATATAAATTAACAATTAAAGAAGGAAATTAGGGGCGGTAACACTCTATACTTTTTAAATTTCGGTAATGGACGTATTCGATCATGTTAATCTTGAAGCTGGCAAGTGAATTAAGTCGGGCGGGTTTTTCCACTTTTCCTCTCGCGAGAGGGTGCCTCTCTTGACACCCCCATGCATTACTCAGCAGCGCAGATTGGTTACTTGGAAATGTAAATCCATCAATATTAATACTTTAAGTATTCTCAAGAAGTGTCTCCCTGCAATGGACACTATCGTTGTATAAAGGACCTGCTAAAAAGATTTTGGTACTTTTTACCTTTAGAAAATATAAGATAGATACCTGTGATCCGATATTTATATTTATAATTTAACAATGTAACACAGAACTTCTACTTTTCAGAATTCCCGATTTAACGATTTTTCTTCCGTATACAAAATCTGATAGTAACACATGTGCAGAATAAAAAATACCTTCCCCTATACCTTACAGCACGCGTTCGCCGTTATAGGAACCTTATTTAATATTTGACTGCACGTCGTTAACTCAGGACGATCTTCATGAATTATAAGACTGAAATCCATTATCTCCTTCTCGCGGATAATGGAAAAGAAATGTGACCGTCTATTTTGAAAACCAAATTTCACTGCTTGGCAGACGTTGAGATTTAAAGCTAAATAACAATTCCTCCGTGTAAATTTGTTAATATTTTTTTTACTCGCAGATTTCATAATGGCCCTGTTCCGCTCAGTGAAGCTTTGCGAACGAGCATGGATAGAGACCCCATAGCCCCAATTTTGTGGGAGCCACATTTCACCGCTTTAGATAGGAGGGTTGAAATTATATTGAGGGGTATTAGGGATTGCTTAGATAAGGGAGAAGAAGTTACTTCGATAGACGACGAGGAAGAGCATACAGGAAAATAGTGAATATAGTTACCTATTAGTAAAAAAAAAATTAAGAACTATATGAAATTATTTTTTTAAATTTACTCGCATGTTGTGTGGTATTTTGGTTATTATTTCGTTTTAATGTTTTAGTCGGTTGAGTATAAGACAATATGTATATAAACAATGTAAATAACATTTTTTAAAAATAATATTTAAGTATAAAGTACTGAGTGTATCGAATCAGATATGCGTATATGGGTATAACAAACCAAAAAAATATTTAATTTCTGTTGATTCAAGTTCTCAAAATTGCCTAAGGCTGTGAATGTCTGCTATTGTCTTATGTTGCATGTATACCAAAAAAAAAAACAACTGACTGCTCAAGAATATATGAACATACTGTTTTACCAATTTTTTGGTTCTTATAGTCGGGGAGCAAGGTGCTCTAATTCAACACCTTCTATACAACTCGAACACTCACAAGAAAATGAAGCAAGAAAATTTTCCGAAATCAATTTTCGACCATTTTTAATACGTGAAGAGGTAAAAGAAGTCACAACCAGGGGTTGAATTCATCCCTGGTTCATCCCCTACCCTCTAAACTAATTGAAACATTGTAGAAAAACACACCATAACTCCCAATATTTGTACCAATATACGGACTATTTTTAGCTACAGATATCCGAGACGCCTCACCTACCCTCCCCTTCCCTACCCTCATAAAGAAACAATTATGTCTATAGCCTACTGTTAAGGTCACTTGTTCAGTGGTCATACAACAGGACCTGTCAGCTATTCGGGCCCATGAAGACCTGTCTAGAAGAAGTCCGGGTAAACTCGCCCATTCAAGATGGCTGACTGTAGCTAACAGAATTTTAAGATTATATATTGCCACTAGCGATCCAACCGAAAATCTTAAAACGTTGGCTGTATTTGTTATGAAGGTTTATGCTCCCATGTGGTTTACCATCAAGTCGAAACATCTTTGCCAAAATGGTGTGCAAAACGTATGGAAAACGATTCATTTGTCCAGGTATCTGAGTCATTGAACGCAACGCTTACTTTAGTCGCCCAGAAAATATTCTATTGGCAATTATTGCAGATACTAGCAGAGATATAAGGCAAAGAGGAGTCGAAATTATTTTGAAACAGTGGGAAATTAAAATCTGATGGCGATCTTCAACTGATAATCGACGACGAGAGAATATTTGTAGACAAAATCCCAAAATTACCTTGTCATACTCAAGCAGTTGAGGTTTTGAGCGTTCCAGGGTTCAATCCCGGATGGTAATGCCGGATTTTGAAACGAAATCTAAATTTGCTGTGTAATAATAAAGTAAAATTATGTAGGGAGGGTTGGGGGTGGAACTCGACAAGCAGCCACCTCCTAGTGGTGAGTTCCGGGTTGTTTTGACATTTTACTTCAAAACAAGCAGAGAGCCGCTACTTTTTTAATTATTTCCTTTTCTTCATTTTCAAATTATATATGGCCCCAGTAGCAAATGAAGACGTCGTCCAAAATCGAAAAGCCACTAAGATTTCCAAAATCTAATTTTTCGACCCGGCCTATTGTATAGAGAGTGTTTAAAACGCATCTTTCATTCGGTCTGCTCCCCGACTAGTATACTTTCGTTTTTTTTATTCTTAAGTTTGATTTATGGCCATTATTCTGTTACCTTCAATTTATTATAAATATGAAATAATATTTTTATTTAGTGATTTTTGTACCAAAAAGTAACTAACTTTATATTTGTTATTTGTATTTATTATTATACAGGATATTAGCAATATCCGTCCGAAATTTCGCAGCTCTCCAGCTGTGCTGTCGACGAATATGTGTCATTTGTTTCTGTTAATACTGTATACGTTTTTATTTTATATAAGTACCATTTAATCTATTATAGTATATTGTATAAATTGTATTATTTGGTTTTGTAATTTATAAGTTCTGCAAATAAAGTTATACCAAAGCAAGATTGTAATTGCAATGTGATTATAAATAAATCTCTACAGAAAGTTGTGTATTCAGTTCATTGTGAAAGAAAACAATAAATAAAAAAATATAATTCGCAGTCAACAGGATTTCTAAAGTCGACATTAAAAATTGACTTTGAAATCGATTTTAAAAATCGAATTCTAAAGTCGATTTTAATGTTGACTGAAAACCGATTTTCAAAATATGTATATGGTTAGGTTTTTTAAAATAAATTATTAGTTATTTAACGAAAAAGTGTATTAATAAAGGCGATTAATAATCGAGACAGTTAATTGTCGAGATTAGTAATCGCTTTTTAATATACGAGTTAGTTACAAAATTTTTCCGTCGACTTTTAACGGCAACATCCATTTCGCCCGAAAAACTAAGAACAGCTGATTGTCAGTGTACTTCTGCACATGCGCAGTAACGAAATGAAAAGGTCTATTCCATCATCTTGTTGGTCTTGGGATATAACCTATGAAAATTTGACAGATGGGTGTTTGGACGCGAATTTGACATTTTCTGCGTCAAGGTAACCTCGATATGCTACAATAGATTTTTTGTATGGGTTAACAAGCCATTAAATAATGAATGTATAATTTAAGGGTTGCAGGTAAATACTATACTTATCTAGTATTTGGTTCAGCAGTTATTATGCTCCTGTGTTAGAATTAGGAGCAGTAAAAAACTATAAATGCTGTTCCTGGGAGAGTTCGAGCATCGTGGAGGGAAGGTTTTTAGTATCTCTACCCAAGAAATTTATTAGCATTGACCTTTAACCTCAAAGACATTTAATTTCTTTATCTGTACCGGAGCAGATTTTAGGGTCCTTTTTGCCACCATATAGCGGCATAAATTACTAAAGATAATTTAAGTTAGTTCAGGAACTGCCATGAATTACTTCATTTAAATTTATACAGTACATTAAAATATTATTTCTGCTTATAATTCGCAGTCAACTCGAATTTGCTTTGTCGCATTAGGATTAGGTACATTGCGGCAGTCTTATAACTTAATTTCTTCAGTTGTTACTTGTTATAATTGATATTAGCTAGTAAAAGTTACGCTGTGCACATTATACTAAACTAAAAGCGCAAGCTGCACTTGATAAAGCGAATTTATGACATACGAGTGCTTTTTAACACAAATAAATGAGAAGAACCAACTTAGTTGCAGTCTAAAGTCGAGGAATGTCATTTTGGTGCACACACACCAGCGTATACGTTGCGCGTCATGCAGAATATACAATAAAAGTTGGAAATGGCAAACACAATAGTAAAATACAGAGATGGTCATCTCTAAAATGAGCTAAACGCCCTCTAGCGCTTTGGTAAATATTGCAAACTGCAAAAAGAGTCGGGCAGAGTAGAGATTGTTCGCTTTAATGCCCTGTATTCTGTTTTATCCCCAGTGATACAAAAGAATTGTATATGGGGTAAAGAAAATATTTAATATACTGCTTCTATTGTTGAGAAATGCCCACTGTTCTGTCTTACGTATTATGCCCCTATGATGATCTTCAATATAATATTACTTAGGAATAATGCAATGCAATTTCATTGGTAAAAAAATTTAAGTACTAATTGAAATGGTGTGTATAGAGCAATCCCCGAACGAGAATTGAACAGGCAGATAGCTTGTTTACTTACCATCTACATTATTTAATCAGTACATCAACCAGGATTAAACCCGATCAACTTACACAAATGTAATTCTGGCAGAGAATAAATTGTTTATTATATGTTACATGAGTAGGTTTACCAGTTTCACCAATATAACTACTGTAAAAATCAGAGAACTTTAGTTGGTTCTACAACGAAAGTTATGTAGAATTTGTAGATTTGGAAAAGCCTTCGACAATGTAAAATGGAAGATGTTCGAAGTGCTCAAAAATGTAGGGACGAAGTATAGGGATAGAAGAATAATTCATAATCTATACAAAGAGCAAACGGCAGGAACATAGAGAGGGTGTCCAGTTAATATTCCCTCTGACGATTGTACAAAAACCAAACCAAAAAATTACATTTTTTTCAATTTTTTTAAATGGAATGCCTATGGCTTTTTCAGGTAGATGAATAGAGCATTCAATTCCCCACATTTTGATATCATACACTTTAGTTTTATTTCAAACTGTTTTTGAGATATGAGTGTTTCAAATAAATTGTTTTTGTAAATAAATTTATGATGATGGCACCTTCTGGAGTAAAATATTCCGGAGGTAAAATAGTCCCACATTCGGATCTCCGGGCGGGGACTGCTTCGGGGGGAGTCATCAGAAATGATAAGTGTAACATCTAACGAGTCGGAGCGTGGAATGTTAGAAGCATGAAACAAGTAGGAAAGTTAGAGAATTTGAAAATTGAGATGGATAGGTTAGCATTAGACGTAGTAGGTATTAGTGAAGTGAGATGGCCAGAAGCCGGAGACTTCAGGAGCGGAGATTTTAGAGTAATACGCACAGGATCTGTAGGAGGAAATTCGGGAGTAGGAATTGTTATGCGGAAAAAAGTAGGGCAGAGTGTAGAAAATTTCTTACAGCAAAGTGACAGGGTAGTTATGGTTAGGTTAGATTCGAAACCTGTAAGGAGAAGATCAGTTCGGATTTAGACGAAATAGAGGAACGCGCGAGGCCATCCTAGCTTTACGAGTAATTATAGAAAAAACGATAGAAAAGAGAAAGAGCGTCTATATAGGATTTGTAGATTTAGAAAAGGCCTTCGACAACGTAAAATGGGGGAAGATGTTCGAAGTGCTGAGAAAGGTAGGGATGAAATACAGGGACAGAAGAATAATACATAATCTCTACGAAGAGCAACAGGCAGTTATAGAATGTGAGCAGGAACGAAGGGAAGTAGATATCCGGAAGGGAGTGAGACAGGGATGTGCATTGTCACCTCTAGTTTTCAACTTATATATCGAAGATGCGATTAATATTGTTAAGGAAAGAACAGCCTCAGGGATCAATGTACAGGGCCAAACTATTAACATGCTCAGATTTGCGGATGATATAGCAGTGTTAGCATCTAGCAAAGAAGAATTAGGAGCGGCTTTGAATGAAATGGAAGCAGTTTTGACACAGGGCTACGGCATGAAAATCAATAAAAAGAAAACTAAAATTTTGGTATGTAGATGGAGTGAAAATAGAACTAAAATTGAAATACAAATAGGAAATGAGAAGATAGAGGAGGTCGCGGATTTCTGCTACTTAGGAAGTAAAATAACCCAAGACGGTAGGAGCACTAAAGATATAAAACAAAGAATGGCGCAGGGACGAGTTGCGTTTAACAAAAAGAAACAACTGTTATGTTCGAGAACGGTTAATATAGAGACTAGGAAGAGACTCTTAAAGTCGTATGTATGGAGTACGGCATTATACGGGTGCGAAACTTGGACAATAGGAGAAGCGGATAGAAAAAGAGTAGAAGCGTTTGAACTGTGGTGTTACAGACGCATGATGAAGATACCGTGGATAGATAAGGTTAGCAATAGGGAAGTATTAGAAAGAGTTGGGGAAAGGCGAAAGGTATGAAAAACAATAAAGAGTAGGAGAGATAGGATGGTAGGACACCTTCTAAGACACGAAGGAATAGTTCGCGACATACTAGAGTCAGAGATAGGAATAAAAAGAGGTAGGGGTAGGCCTAGATTAGACTACTGCTCTCAAATAGTTAGGGATGTAGGATGTTCTACTTTTAGGGAAATGCGTAGGTTAGCTCAGGATAGAAAAGAATGGAGGTACGCGTCCAACCAGTCTTCGGACTGAGAACCTTATGATGATGATTTCTGATGCGTTTATGGTCTATCTTGTTCTTAAAGCTGAAATTAAAATTTCTGTATTATTTTTATTGCCTATATTAACTTCAAAAACAAAGACTGGACTTTACCAACCCTACGATTTCTCCTTTCACGTATAGTTTTAGACATATCGATCTTCTACGTAGATCAAAACCACCCGTTCCTCACGTCAGGAAGTTTTGATCAGTTACCAACATTATCGAAGTTCACATAATTCAATTTATGCTTTTACTACCAAGAGAAATTAATATTTCCTACTAAATTTATTTTAATTTTAATAGGTAATTAGAAATGTGGAGAGTTATGTAAATGCGTGATTATTTTTCTGTTTCACTAGAAACTACAAAGCTATCTTATGTAAAAAAAACCTCGTCTGTGAGTAAAACAAGCCAAAGTTAATTATCTGAATCGAATAGCCTATAACCCAGTACTCTTGTAGTGTGTGTTTTTTGTCTCTTTATTAAATTACTCCAACGCTCCATTTTTTACGCGAAAGCCCAAATTGATGATAGCACCATCTATTTTTTCGGCAAGAGAACTGACGCACATGTGGCTTTTTAATTCTATTAAGTCTCCACTAACTACGTTATTTCCAGTGTTTATTTAACGCATGGGGAGTTTTACATACAAGGTTGGATCGAGATAATATTTGGTCGTTTCTGGACACTCGTAAATCACTTAGTGGGCTCTACGTATCAACTACAACTATTTATTACGTTTCCCTAGTTCTTATCTTTGTGAAGCTGGAATTTCTGGTGTGGTTGCTTCAGACATTAAATATAGGGCTAAACTCCAAATAGTTATCAAATAGTGACTTATGTAACCTACATATTCATAAGCAGTGGAATTCTACATCGAATTGAATTCTGACTAGATTTTAGTTTGCGCAAGATTTAATAGAAAATAAAATTCGCCCCTGGAATAATAATATTCCTGGCGTTATAATAGTTATTATTCACGCGACTGGAGACACTGTGGTGAGAATAACTAGCAAAAATTTCTTAAACCAACATCGTTGAAGTACGTGACCTACATGCATTGAAAACTCATATTGAAATTCAAACAGAAAATCTACTTGAAATATGGACTTTTATATTGTGATTTATGTATATACAGAGTTTTTTACTTTTTTCGAAACTCCCGCACAATTCTCGTGTACCCATTTAAAACACTTCATACATTTTATCATGTCTTCTTGGCTACTAGACTCGCAAATGAAACAAAATCAACTTTCTGAAACATTTTCAAGCAACGCTTCAACTTATCTGATACCTCTTTTATTAGATTCCTTATTCGTCTTCTTTATTTCTCTTTGCTTTTTTCGATTTTCTGTCTCTTTGATTTTCTTCAATTTTTTCTCTTCCTTATTTTTATAATATTGTTGCCATTCATTTGAAGTGGCAACTGAAGGAACCTTCTCAGTTGCTTTTCTTTTTTTATTACTATTTGGCGAATTTGGCCAAAAAAGAACTCTTTTGAAAGGCGAGGGTATGCCCTCAAGAATCTTACTCGTGGAAGGTAATGGTGGAATTTTTTCGCTTGCTCTGATGTTTGAGGATGAAGGATTTTTTCCGCTTGTTGAATTATGCTATTAATGAGAGAATGTGTAGAACTTGTCTCGTTCTGTATTTCATAAGTGGTTTCGTCACTAAGTTTAGCTTTTTTTACTTCTTGGCTCTTGTTATTAATGAGGCAAGGCGAGGGAGTTTTTTCACTCCGTGTTTCAGTATGGACTCTTCCACCAATTTCAGTAAGAGTTCCACCTTCGTCAACCTCATAAACAATTAGGTACTCTTCGATTTTCAAACAACTCTTCTCCAATATTGGTATTTTGTTCTTCATTGTTTCCGTCCAGGTCGAAGTTAAACTCTAAATTCTGCTCTTCAAAGTTTGTAATGTCGTTGTTAATAAGAAAATTCTGCTCTTCAACGTTTAGGTCGCGGTTCCAGTCCAAATTCTGCTCTTCAATATTAATATTTGAATCATCTAAAGTAACAAATACGAAATAATACTTTTTTAATAAGAGTAGGTAGATACATACCTATTCCAATTTCAGAAGAAATGGTCTTTTTATTGCCTTCTGAAATGGCTGATTTGATTTTCTGACTGAATTTTTTCCATATATAGAAGAGTTCGGCGTCTTGTATGGGACCAGTCCATTCTTCTCCGGATTTTCTAAATAATTCCAATTTTTTATTTGAAATTAAACTTTCAAAATATTTGAAGTGAGTTTTCACTTCATTTTCATTATCTTCATCATTCATCATCATAAGGTTCTCAGTCCGAAGACTGGTTGGACGCGTACCTCCATTCTTTTCTATCCTGAGCTAACCTACGCATTTCCCTAAAAGTAGAACATCCTACATCCCTAACTATTTGAGAGCAGTAGTCTAATCTAGGCCTACCCCTACCTCTTTTTATTCCTATCTCTGACTCTAGTATGTCGCGAACTATTCCTTCGTGTCTTAGAAGGTGTCCTACCATCCTATCTCTCCTACTCTTTATTGTTTTCCATACCTTTCGCCTTTCCCCAACTCTTTCTAATACTTCCCTATTGCTAACCTTATCTATCCACGGTATCTTCATCATGCGTCTGTAACACCACAGTTCAAACGCTTCTACTCTTTTTCTATCCGCTTCTCCTATTGTCCAAGTTTCGCACCCGTATAATGCCGTACTCCATACATACGACTTTAAGAGTCTCTTCCTAGTCTCTATATTAACCGTTCTCGAACATAACAGTTGTTTCTTTTTGTTAAACGCAACTCGCCCCTGCGCCATTCTTTGTTTTATATCTTTAGTGCTCCTACCGTCTTGGGTTATTTTACTTCCTAAGTAGCAGAAATCCGCGACCTCCTCTATCTTCTCATTTCCTATTTGTATTTCAATTTTAGTTCTATTTTCACTCCATCTACATACCAAAATTTTAGTTTTCTTTTTATTGATTTTCATGCCGTAGCCCTGTGTCAAAACTGCTTCCATTTCATTCAGAGCCGCTCCTAATTCTTCTTTGCTAGATGCTAACACTGCTATATCATCCGCAAATCTGAGCATATTAATAGTTTGGCCCTGTACATTGATCCCTGAGGCTGTTCTTTCCTTAACAATATTAATCGCATCTTCGATATATAAGTTGAAAACTAGAGGTGACAATGCACATCCCTGTCTCACTCCCTTCCGGATATCTACTTCCCTTTGTTCCTGCTCACATTCTATAAATGCCTTTTGCTCTTTGTAGAGATTATGTATTATTCTTCTGTCCCTGTATTTCATCCCTACCTTTCTCAGCACTTCGAACATCTTCCCCCATTTTACGTTGTCGAAGGCTTTTTCTAAATCTACAAATCCTATATAGACGCTCTTTCTCTTTTCTATCGTTTTTTCTATAATTACTCGTAAAGCTAGAATGGCCTCGCGCGTTCCTCTATTTCGTCTAAATCCGAACTGATCTTCTCCTAATATTTCTTCCGCCTTTTTCTCCATCCTTCTTTGCACAATTCTAGTTAAAATTTTTGACGCATGGGAAGTTAAACTGATAGTTCTAAAATTTTCGCATCTATCCGCGCCTTTTCTTTTTGGCAAAGCTACTATGATGTTCCGTTTGTAATCTTCTGGAATCTCGCCTGTCAGGTATATGCGACTAACTAGTTTAAATAAACGATCTATTACCTCTTGACCTGCGCACTTTAAGATTTCTGCCTGCAAGCCATCTATACCTGGTGCTTTATTATTCCTTAAACTTTTTAGTGCTATCTCAAACTCTTCTCTCATTATAGGACTCCCTAGGTTATCCCCCTCTACACTGCTTTCGCTTTCTAATATATCTTGCACTTCCTGTCCCGCATATAAGTTTCCTAAATATTCTTTCCACCTATCTGCCTTCTCCCCACTTCCGATTAGGATATCTCCTGCCTCATTTCTAATGTTTTTGGTACTAGATCCAATTTCTCTAAAATTTCTCCTAATTATTTTATATGCTTCATCAGTCTTTCCTACTTCGAATTTATCTTCCACTTCTTTGCATTTATTATCGATCCATTGCTCTTTCGCTTTCCTACATTCCCGAATAATTTCCCACTTGATCGCCTTATATCTTTGTTTCCCTGTTTCATCTAACCTATTTTTATATTTTCGCCTTTCCTCTATTAGACTCACAATATGCTTTGTTATCCAGGGTTTCCTACTTTCATTCTGTTTATGACCCAAAATATCCCTAGCTGAGGAAACTAAACTATTTTTAATGCAATTCCATTCTGCCTCTATGTCCCTAACAATATTTTCACCCGTGCCCTTTAGTGCTTCGTTTGTCTTTTTCTCGAACTTATTGCGCATATCATCATCTTTTAGTTTCTCTGGGTCAAGATACCTTCTTCCGCTTCTTTTTTTCAAAATCTTAAATTTAAGATTGGCTTTCATAACGACTATGTTGTGATCACTATCTATATCTGCTCCTGGATAACTTCTACAATCCCTAACTTGATTTCTAAATCTTTGCCTAACGAGAATGTAATCTATTTGATATCTCCCTAAGTCTCCTGGCATCTTCCACGTATAGCATCTCCTAACATGATGGTGAAATAGAGTGTTCGCGACCGTTAAGTTATGTTTATCGCAGAACTCTATCAGTCTAACTCCCCTATCGTTCCTATTGCCTAATCCAAAGGGGCCAACTATTCCGCCCTCTCGCCCTGTGCCTACGACTGCATTGAAATCTCCTGTAATTATTAAATTTTCGTGCCCTCTCACAAAATCTAGCACATATTCAATATCACTATAAACTGCCTCTACGGCCTCATCACTGTAGTTAGAAGTGGGCATATATACCTGTATTATTACTGTTTTTACAGGTTTCGAATCTAACCTAACCATAACTACTCTGTCACTTTGCTGTAAGAAATTTTCTACACTCTGTCCTACTTTTTTCCGCATAACAATTCCTACTCCCGAATTTCCTCCTACAGATCCTGTGTGTATTACTCTAAAATCTCCGCTCCAGAAGTCTCCAGCTTCATCATTAATGGCATCAATATTATTATCAATTTGACTTTTTATCCTGAAGTACTTTACAGCATTTGGGTTTAGAGGAAATAAACCGCAAGTTCTAAATCCATTTATCAGGAGCTGAGGTTTAATTGTCTTTTGGAGGACGGTATTCAGTAAGATTCCAAAATTGTCGCGACGAAGGCGGATACCAGCATTTTCAATTCTCCAATCATATACTGCCTTTTTCCAGGCTAATTTCAAGGGATGGAACACAGAAACATCCATTGGCTGAAGTATGTGGGTGGCATTAGGATACAACGCTATCAGTTCAATTTGTTTCGATTTGCAAAATTCACTGAGAGGCAAGGTCAAATGTGATACGTGTCCGTCAAGGTAGAGAATGATCGGAAAAGCTATATTATTTTCTACGGGCCATGGGTAAAATACATTGCATATGTATCCAAAAAAAGTCTGACCAGTCATCCACCCGTTGTCCGATTTTCCTATTGCCCAGCAGGATGGAATGGAAGTTGCTAAATTTTTGGGCCCTCTCTTCAAGTTAACCACAATCATGGGCGGTGCTACTTTTCCTGCAGCATTACCCATAATTAGAGTGGTTATACATTCTTTTTCATCCGAATTTATAATTGTATGAATGATCTTCTGCCCCCTTTTCACTAGAACTTTATTGTTACTTGGACTGACAAAAAATGCAGTTTCATCACAATTAAAAATTCGTTCGCTATCTGAAATTGCTTCTAAGAGATCATACTTCTCAAAGTGCTGTTGTATCTCCATAAACCACCCTCTAATTTTATCTTCTGTAACTATTGCCCTCGTGTTTGTTAAATTTTGGGCAACTCTTCTTACAACTTCTGGATGCCTACGAAGAAATGCTTCGTACCAGTGTCTTCCTGGTCGATCGTTAGTAAAAGGACAATTTGGTTTTCTCAACTCTTTAATCAACATCTGTACGCTATTTAATAATTGTTCCTTTCCCACAGGAAATCCTTTTTGAGCCGAATGAAAAATCCATTTTACTAGGGCCAACTCCTCTTCGTCGGAAAGAACAGACGGAGGGCCCATTTTCCTAAAAATAGGAGTTTTTCCTTTCGCCTTATCGGATAAGGTGCTTCAAGAACTTTAAAATTTTTTGCGGCAGAATAAATGGTCGATCCATTTTTTACCGCATTTAAAGCACTTTCCATGTCATCTTGACTATAATTTAAACGGGTCATATTCTCTAAAAATGAAAAACCCAGTGTTCGTCAGTTCAATGTTCCAGTGTTCAGCCTAAACTCTAATAACTCTAATTCGTTTAAACTATATTTATATGACGATTACTGGTACGTATATTTGTTTGGTTCACGGGAATATTGCCAACAAATTTAATTTGATATAAGCGTTATAATAAATCAGAAATTGCAGTTTTGTTTTTAGTCATCATGGTTCCAGTGTTCGGCACACATGACGATGATTGGGAAATAGCCAATAATCTGAGTACCAGTAATCGTCAAAGTAAAAAATTTAAATTAGGTTAGTTTTAGCGTACGAATTCTTGTATTTTCATAAAAAATATAGTTTATATATTAAGAAAAACTTACTTGAACTAGACCGGTTTCTTGAGTTTAGAAGTGGGAGTCACTTCCTTAACGAAACTAATCGTTTTAATATGCACTAGCACGCAGTCGCAAAAAATGAAAATTTTCAAAATTTTTTACTGACAAATAAATTGACAGAACAGTAATGTAACTTTACAAAACTGATACGAGATGGCTCTAGAAGCTTAAGACATTGAGATCTAATTTGTATGGTCCTATAAAGTCTTAATTTATGTTGCCAAAGTGATTTTATGTCGATCATTGGGACAATGACGGGCACTGGTACATTTACCTTAATTGTTCAAAGTGTCCACTATTTTCTCTGATGTAAAAATTACATCTTTGACGAAAGTTGTATCTTACTAGGTACCTACTCTTTCAATCATCCATCATCTTCCCTGACCTGACCTGTATATTGTCTCATGGAAGCTTATTTTAAATTTTCACTTTGTAGGATAAGTACAAAACATTGTTTCAGTTAAATATATTTTTATTAATTAGATATACAAACATATTTGTGCTAGCATCCTTCAAAAGTGTCAGTTTTCATACCTGGTCGTTTTTTCGGCTCCTCGAGGAACTTATCTGGCTTAAGCTGGTAAAAATCGATAAACTCTAGAGTGACGCCAATGGTCCATCCGAAACCCCAATGGGTATCTATTCCTGTGCCCTTACGCCCAACACACCTGACGTCGTACTTTTCGTAGACTTTGTTTTCCTCGTCATAACTTTTCTTGACGCTTAATACCCATCTCCGCGCGAACAGAAAAGCGACTTCAAGTGTTTCAGCTGTGTGGTTTTGTAGTTGATGTATAGCTTGCACTACAAAGGCCTGCATGGGTGGCCAAGCGTTGGGGAAGTCCCAAAGTTCTCCCGAATTTTTTAAGGTTGCGGGTACGCCCCCTGGATAATTCCCAACATGCCCCTCTAAGTACTTAATGAGACGATTTTTGAATTCTTCCGTATCGGGGTATATTCCTACATCTGCCCACAGAGGTGCCAAATTGGTCGGATAAAATTGTCGTACGTGTTCCATTGTCCTCAGATCATAATCAAACCACATCATCTCAGTCTTATTCCAATGGGCAGCTTGAATGCTCTTTTTCCACTGCTCGTGTCTTTTTAACCAGATCTGGTCTTTACCTTTTTGGTCTAAGTGAATGTAAAAATCACCCAGTATTTTAAAACTCCTGCACAAGAAGGCGTTCAGTTCTACTGGAATTATCGAACTGACTTCTGTGTAGGACTTGTTGAGGAATTCGTTGTTTCGATACATCCATCTTGAAGAGTAACCCCATCCGGATTCAGATGCACTGTTGATTTCCCTGTAACATATTGCTTTTTCTTCTTCAGATTTGAATAATTTTCCTGCTTCTAGGTCTGCTTTGTAATGTTCCCCTCGTGGGACGGAGCTCGTGGAATCGTATCGACATAAAGTATGTAGCTCATCGTCTACTTCGAAAGTTATGGTCCTTTCTTTCAGCCAGAAGTTCAGATCTTCAGCCAAGACATCTATGTATCTTATGAGCCAAGGCTTGCACACGTTTTTCTTATAGAATTCATCCACCGCCAAAACCAGCATCGGAGGGTTGCTACGCTTTAAATAGTATTCCCTGTTCCCAGCTGGTATATACCCATATTTTTTAACAGAGTTTATTAAATTCTCTATGATTAATCTGGCTTCGTCGGACATGCCGCTTAGCAACAACCCCTTGACGATCCAGTAATTATTCCAGTAGTTGAATTCGGGGCTTACCTCGCTGCTAACAACGAAGGGGTTGGCGACATGCGTTATAGATGATTTTCCTTTCCCCGTCAGCACTTCGTCTTTCACTCTTACGAACAACTTCTGCCACGAAGTAACCAGGAACTTTATGAAGTCCTTCATTTTGCTAACATCCTTGGAGAGACTTAATAACTCTGCATCGTCGGGAGAGAATTCTGGTGTCCACTTTACCATGTCTTGTAACAATTTAAGGTTATCGTCTTTATATTTGTCTGCTAAGTCGTCATTAAATGAGGTCATGCTGAAGACCATGTTCTCGTATATGTCAAATATGTGACTCCCATGAATCTTGGGGAATTTTACGAGTAAAACACACACTAATAGAGCACACTTCATTGGGAAAATTTTGTACAAAGTGCTTGTTGTGAAAGCTACAAATATTTACATTAATTTCTTTCGATAAAATAGCTATTAATTTATCCAGGAGCGGGTTCAGAAAGTTTCCAATAAAATAGTTCCTCATCTCAATATCTCTTTATTATCCACAAAATAATATTTAATGAATTCTAAAGCTACCCCATTAGTCCATCCAAACCCCCACTGTGGGATGTACTCCCCTCCATCCCCACTTTTCCCAACGTTTACCACGTCGTATTTTTCGAACATCTTTTGGTGGTCCATGAAACCTCTGATGTTGGACTTCAGCCATTTCTTCGCCAGTTTTCTTGCTAATTGTTTAGCTGCAATTCCTCCAGATCGTTCTAAGCCTTGAACAACTATTGCTTGTAACGGA
Organism: Xestobium rufovillosum; assembly: GCA_963966045.1. NCBI lineage: Eukaryota > Metazoa > Arthropoda > Insecta > Coleoptera > Ptinidae > Xestobium > Xestobium rufovillosum. The sequence goes on from OZ014503.1 coordinate 24,971,819, forward strand.
GCCCAAGCGTTTGGAAAATCCCATTGCTCCCCAGTTTCTTCTATAGATGACGGTATTCCTCCAGGATAAGTAGGTACTTGATTTGATGTTAAATACTGCAGCACCAAATTTTCTGAATGCATTGACAAAGGTTCTTCATGCAGCCCTACCCATAAAGGAGATAAGTTACTAGGGAAGAAATGTGTCCGTTGATTCGACGATTTTAAATCGTAATCAAACCAAACACCAAAAGTTTCATTAAAAAGAACCAAGTCGATGCTGTTCTTCAATTGAATGGATTTCTTTGTCCAAAAATCTTCTTTAACAGTATTATTTAAAATCTTATAAAAATTAGCTAATACTTTGAAGCCTTTCCAAAGAATAGAATTGAGGTCCACTGGAATGACATTTGTGACGCTTATGAACGTTAAATTTCTCAGTTCTCCATTGGTGTACAACCATCTTGAAGTAAAATCCCATCCAGATTCTGCCCCACTTCTGATTTCATTAAAGCAAATACGCTTTTCCGCATCTTTTGAGTAGAAACTAGCAGTTTGTAAATCTGCCAAGTAGGATTCTGGTCTTGGGCTGCTGCACTCGGATTGGTAGCGCGCCAGAGTGTGTACTACATTGTTCTTGACAAAAGTAACAGTTTTCTCCTTCAACCAAAATCTTAGTTCTTTGTCTAACAAGTATATATTTTGCTTCAACCAGTCGTAGTCATTTGTAACTTGAATATAAGAGAAAACCATGTGGGTTAGCAAAGGCGGTTGGGACCGGTCTAAATAATAATACCTATTACCAGTAGGCACAAAACCAAACTGTTGAACCATGACAAGAAAGTTGTCGATTATTCCCCTGGCAGTTGAATACATCTCGCTTATCATCAAACCATTGATAATCCAGTAAGAGTCCCAATAATAGGTTTCTAAGAATCTTCCACCAGGAACGATGAAACCATTGGGTACTGGGAACATCGTGTATTGTTTTGGATTCTTCAAAACGTCTTCTTTGATTTTACGAGCTAAAATTGGCCAGAGCCTTATCAAACTTCTCGCTAAATCCTTCACCACTAAGTCGTCAATTTCATCCAAAAACGCTGGCTTAACTTGATAATCAGGAGGATTCCATTCTTCCAATTCGTTTCCATATTCGTAATTTTCATAAACGAATCTCTTTACTTGGTTTTTACTAGGATTGTTATTGGTTGTATTCATCATTACATGAAATTTTTCCATTACATCTTCAATAGTTGTTTTAATCCTCATATCCACAAATGTTTTTGAATCCTGAAATATCCTGGCTCTTTGCACGGTATCCAATAAAATGCCTCCAAAGCAAAACGGATTTAGTTTTGAAGAGACATAAATAACTTTCGATAGAATCAAAAACAAGTCCAATAACTTCATTTCTTCGTATTTGGCTATTGATGTTTTTACCTGAAAGCAAAATGAATGAGCCAAATACGAATTTTGTGCAAAGACGAATTAGGAATAGCTATGGAGATATTAGAACGAGTTAGGAAAAAGAGAGAGACAATAAAGAATAGGAGGGATATGAGGGATAGGTTGGTGGGACACCTTCTGAGACCCGAAGGAATAGTTCTCGACATATTAGAGGTAGGGGTAGGTCCAGATTAGATAGTTGGAGATGTAGGATGTTCTACTTTTAGGGAAATGCGTAGGTTAGCTCAGGATAGAAAAGAATGGAGGTACGCGTCCAACCAGTCTTCGGTCTGTATTATTGTAAAAAATAAAAGTTATAATAAACAAATTAGCGAAAATATATAAACTGCTTACCTTAAATTTAATATTTCGATGCACGCACCTACTCTAAGGTTTATCTTGCAACTAAAACTGGACACTATCAGGAATTTTACATAAAAATACAATGCGGTTAAGTAATTATCTTTAAATACAGCGGATGTAGTGGAAAAGTTTGTCTGGAGCGAGATAACTACATTGGAACGACTTTGAACTATAATAACGCGTTCACTTGCTTTTTCACAAATAGTGGGCACCTTTGTTCCAATTTTATTTAATTTTAAAATGACTTGGCCAAGTTTATGTTGGCACCAAGTTAAATTAAATTAAATAATCGAATGGCAACACTGCCAACTGCCAATGTCACATGACAATTGACGAAAGTGTCAATATATTTTCAAATTTTTGATAAAACTAACTTAAAAACAGAATAACAACAAACGGACATGAATTCTTAGTATTTTGGTGGTGGAGCTTTATTCAAAATTCTAGTAAAATGATAATATTTCTTATCGCGTTTTCGTTGCTCATCCAAGAAGCCATATTAAAAATGCAAATAACGAACAAGCCTTCATGCCATAGCATCATCTACTGTCATGGGAAACTCCTGGACACAGTGCAAAGAGCTGGACTGTACGACGATTCAAAAACGTTTGTTGATTTGAAAATGAAAAAATCGGTTCGCGAGACCATGCAGAATTTCAACAGACTCATGAAATTCACGAATGACAAGCCAAACAAAATGGAAGTTCAAGAATTTGTTAATGGTCATTTTGAAGAAGGGGATGAGCTGCAAAAATGGTTTCCAGAGGATTTCCAACCACGGCCCAGGTTTCTTCAACAAGTGCAGGGGGAGCAGATGAGACAGTTTGCAATTGATCTAATTGAACTTTGGCCTTCGCTTGCTAGAAAGGTAAAACCTGATGTAGCCGATTTTCCCGAGAAATATTCTTTAATACCCGTACCACATGGGTCTATAGTACCAGGGGGTAGATTTAGGGAATTTTACTACTGGGATTCTTACTGGATCATAAAGACATTGCTGAGATGCGAAATGATTGATACAGCGAGAGGGATGATCGAAAATTTTATGTCGATGGTCCAAAAATACGGTTTTATTCCAAATGGGGGTAGAATTTATTATTTAGACAGATCCCAACCTCCGCTACTGGCCATGATGGCCGCAGATTATTACGAAACAACAAAAGATAAAGAATGGTTAAGGAATAACATCAGACATTTAGACACCGAGTTGAATTTTTGGCTCAAAAAGAGGACGAGAACTATTAAAGTTATTAAGGTAAATTATACAGTAGCTCATTATTTATCTCTCAGTGGTACTCCGAGGCCAGAATCGTACATAGAAGATATAGAAACGGCTTCCTATTACAATGACGAAAATGCCCAAATCAAGTGCTACTCAGAAATAAAAGCTGGGGCCGAAAGCGGTTGGGATTTCACCTCCAGATGGATCTTCGACAAACACTGCGGCATGGGGGTCGACTTATCCCAAATTCAAACCAGCAGAATAATACCAGTAGAATTAAACGCTTATTTATACAAAAGCTTTAGAATAATCGCAAAGTTCTATTCAATCTTAGGAGACTGGGAAAGAGCTTTCTTCTGGCGCAAAAAAGCTGCAGAATGGTTAAGCATGATTTCCAAAATACTTTGGGATGAAGACGATGGAATTTGGTACGACTTCGACACGAAGCTAAAATGCCGTCGTAAATTCTTCTTCGCCAGCAATTTAGCCCCACTCTGGTTACAAACTTTCGAGAAACACAACACTGAGAGAATAACAAAGCGTGTTGTGGCGTACATCAAAAGGAATCGCATCATGACCTTCCCTGGTGGAGTACCATCCTCCCTGGCCAATTCAGGAGAACAATGGGACTTTCCAAATGCTTGGGCACCCTGCCAAGTCATCGTAATCCAAGCTTTAGAACGCACACAAGACCCAGAAGCTGTTGACATGGCTTCAGCCCTAGCCCGAAAGTGGGTCAACTCTAATTTCAAAGCTTATCAAAGTTATGGAGTTATGTACGAAAAGTATGACGCGTCGCAATTTGGGGAGAGGGGTGGGGGTGGAGAATACGTGGTACAGTCTGGTTTCGGTTGGACCAACGCAATAGCCCTGGAACTAATTTACGATTACTACACCAACATTACCAGGAAGCCCTACGAAAATTAAAAAAACGTTTGGAATGTATTTCATTTTTGTAACGTTCCTTTGTAGTTTCTAAAATAAACATCTTCTTTTACCGTTTCATTACCATGCATACATAACAAGAGTGAATGCATATTACAAAATAAAAAAATATTCAAGATGCAATTTAACAAATTTATAAATATTCCCATTTCCTCTTCTGTTGGACAGATGAAAGGGTGTTTGTCAACCAGAAAAGTGTTACTTATTTAACAGAATATTTACTAAAGTCAAAAAACTGCTTTATAAAAGATGCCCAAAAGCGTAAGTCTGGACTGGTCCAAAAATAGCTTCTCAGACACTTAAGTTTATTTATATACAGTATATAAATCGCGTAGTGTCCCAACAGCTCATTAAGTTTTAAGTTAACCTGTTGCTTGGTGCTACCTCAAAACAAGTCGTAAATTCTAGAAAGATGGATCAAAAACCTCATTTTGTAGAATACAGAATCGAGGAAAACAACATCTTAGGCCGGTAAGTCAAAAAAGTTGGACCTTATCCAGAAAACGTGTTAGATAACCAGAAATTTCATCTTTCTAGATTTATGGTGGCTAATAAGGACGTCAAAGAAGGGGAAATAATTCTAAAAGAAAAACCAGCCCTGATAGGTTCTACAATTAAAGCGACCCATATCTGTTTCAAATGCTTGAGACATTTGCGTACGAATTTTCAAATTTGTGACGTCTGCAACATTGCCCTGCTGTGTTCCAAGATTTGTACAGGTCAGTTAACAAAGAGTGGTATTTGTTTCATTTTGATCTGTTTCTGTAAACTTTACTATTTTTTTCTCTTCTCTTGGAAATATGAATGAATTTTTAAGATTTCTGATCACATGATTTACAAAAGCCAATTCTTTCTCTATCCTATTTAAAAACTGTTTAATTCAATATTTTTAAATTAGCGCATTGTTGAGCAATATACTCGGACACGTCGATTTTATTTTTTCTTGTGCGTAATTTGATGTATAAATTACATAGATGATGATATTCAAATTCCGGATATGACGTCATCTATGACAACAGGTTATTGTAGTTTATAAGTTTCTACGAATAAAAGTTATTTCAAGTTTTCTTACTGTTTTAAATTTTACAAGAAAAAGAACTGGTTTTGCTTACACCTAACTACAACATTTTGAGAATTTCCAAAACTGTCGAAAAAAATATCGATAGTTCTCCACCTCTAGACTGATGCGCACGCACGTGATCTCAGCATGGCACATGCGCATGAAAAAACTAATATATTCCTACTTGTACCAACTTTATCGTTTTACAGGTATTTTTCATAACGAAGAGGAATGTCTAGCCTTAAAAACAACCAATTTGAAGCCAAAGAACCTAATAGAAAATCCTCAGATTGTTCTACCAATCCGCATTCTTCTACTGAAGCAGTACAACGAAAAACTATGGGACAGGTTCAACCAATTAAAACCACATTTAAACGAGCGCAAAAACACCTGGATTTGGCGCAGTCACAAATACAACGTAGAACAAATATTGCAAGAAGTTGGTTTTATTAATAAAAAGGAAGTTGATGAAGGAATAATTCAAAAAATTTGCGGTATTTTGGACGTAAACTCTTTTGAAGTTCGCCCTAAAGGATTTCAAGGTCAAATAAACGTTAATACTAGCTTCTGCTTGAGGGCGGTTTATTTGGAAGCAGCTTTAATGTCCCATGATTGTGTTGGAAATACTCATGTGGCCACAGATGATGAATTCAACATCACCATAAGGGCTAACCGAGCAATTTCTGAAGGAGAACCTATTTTCTTTAATTACTCCAATGTTTTAGTGGTAAATATGTCAAATGACGTCACTAATATGGCTGCCACCGGCTGATTTTAGGGTACTTACGAACGTCGGGTACACTTAAAGGAAGGTAAATATTTCCATTGCAACTGCAAAAGATGTTCGGATCCTACTGAACTTGGTACTGAAATAAGTTCATTGAAATGTAGGTTATGTCGGAAAGGGATCATACGTTTAGCGATTGACAGTTGGAAATGCTCTTTTTGCAAACATGAATTTAGGCAATCGTTGATTAACTCCACTGTTTCAGAAGCTAGAAGATTAATAGAAACTTTAGGTAGGTACGAAATAGTATACATATTACTTTTAGAGTACTCTAAAAGTACGGTCACTGCCTCACAATCGTATTTGGCGACACCGAAGTTTTATAATTATACAGGGTGAGTCACTAAGGCGAAATCGGCCTATAACGAGAGTACAGTTCAAAATGGGAGAAACTTTTTCAAATAAAAGTTTTTCAAAAATAAATGCTTAATGAGATAAAAATATTTTCAAATATGGCGGACTTCCGGTTATACCGGAAATGGACACTAACTGTGTTATTTTAAATGGAACACCCTGTATTCGTTTGCATTTTTGAATTTCTCGTGAAAAATAAATGTCAGTTTGTTAATCAAACATTGGGTCTCAGTCGAACCGCTATGGAGTTTTTTAATTTTTTTTGAAAATTTTGACGTTTGCAGTAGTTGGCGCCATTTTGAATATCTTCGAAACGAAAGCACTTAGGGGAATGCGGTTTCGACAGTTCGTTTCTGGAAGTAACAGCCTATCAGACACAAGTATAACATGGAATCATAACTTTTTAATCAAATGAAATTTATCCATGCCAATATTTACTAATTCAAACAGGAATAACTCTTTTTTTTAAATGGAATGCTACAATGGTTCTCACCTCATAAGACGCAAAATTAAATTTCCTTTCTGATGATGTATGATTGTTGGCATCTGTCACCAGCAGTTTTTAAGAAATTTGCGTTTTCTGGAAATTTTAAATAATATCCTGTTATTGCGTTAACAATAGTTGGCGTTCGGCGATTTTGTTTTGTTTTGCCAACGAAATGTCATTTCTATTAAATTATTGTTGCGTAAGAGTGCAATTGGAGTTCAATTAGTGAGAGTATTGATTTCAATTTTAATAAATATCACAATTAAGAAAACTGAAAATGTACACTCAAGAAGAATTAATTGCTATGGTGTATTCCTTGGGTGAAGCAGAAGGAAATTCGTTACTTGCCTCAAGAATGTATGCGCAACGTTTTCCCGAGCATAGACATCCAAATGTAGCGGCATTCGCAAAATTAAAAGAGAGGTTTGAACGAACTGGTTGTGTGGGATACGAGAAGAAAGAACGTGTAAAATCAGTGACAAATGAGGAAAATCAAGTTTTAGTAGCTGCTACTGTTGTCCGAGATCCTCATTTAAGTACCAGAGAAATTAGTCGCGAGTTAGAAATAAGCCAAACTTCTGTATCTCGAATACTGCGCAAAAATAAATTTCACCCGTACCACGTTCAGTTGGTTCAGGAATTAGATCAAAATGACTTCAACAATCGGTTGCAGTTTTGTGAGTGGGCTTTACGTAAACTTCAGGAGCGAAATGACTTTTTCGATCATGTTTTCTTTACGGACGAAGCTTCGTTTCACAAGAACGGGTTTGTTTCAAGATACAACTGCCATTATTACAGTACTGACAATCCCCATTGGATAAGGCCATTGGATCATCAACATAGGTGATCTTTGAATGTATGGGGTGGCATAATTGGACGACACGTAATTGGACCACATTTTTTCGATGGAAATTTGAACGGTAATAGCTACCTACAATTTTTACAAAACGATTTGCCAAAAATGTTAGACAATTTACCACTTGCTGCAATACAACAGATGTGGTATCAACAAGATGAAGCGCCTGCACATTACGGGAGGGATGTAAGGGAGCACTTGACTGCAGCATTTCCAAACACATGGATAGGAAGAGGAGGTCCGACACCTTGGCCAGCGCGATCTCCAGACCTAACAAAGCTTGACTTTTTCTTGTGGGGGTACGTAAAGCAGTTAGTTTACAGGGAACCTCCAACTACTCGAGGAAATATGATGGAACGAGTTCGCGATGCATTTCAAAGTATCAATGAAGATATGTTGATAAATGTGAACAATTCTTTGTTGAAACGATTGCGTGTTTGTTATCGTGAGGATGGCGGTTATGTCGAACATTTAATCTAAATTTATTTTTGTTGCTGTTATTATCTAATGATCTTTGAAGGTTTGGAAATAGTATAGAAGATTTGGAACATTTTGTAAGACAAAACAAAACAATATCGCCAAACGTCAACCATTGTTAATGCATAAACATGATATTATTCAAAATTTCCAGAAAAACGCAAATTTCTTAAAAACTGCTGGTGACAGATGCCAACAACCATACATCTAGGGTTGCCAGATGACAGTTATTGTTGGGCCGGAGATTAATAATAATAATAATAATAATAATAAATTACCATTAGCAAATAGTAATAATGAAACTCGTATATTAGTATTAAACTTGTTTATATTTCAAATGAAAAACAATAGATAAAGATCCTGATAAAATTATAATACTTCAATATCATACTTTTTAACTGCCTTTTCACCATCAAATTTAATGGTAAAATTAACACTGCATAGGTAGAGTGCATAATGTATCAACTTATCTTATCCATTAAAACGTTTTTACCCAAGAATCTTGGAATGAAGTAAAGTACTTTTTTGAGGCGGTAAAATTTCGATACTCGAAGTCGTAAGCTCGACAATACTTGATTCAGATTCCTCCATCTAATCAAAATAAAAACGCATAAATGCTAAATGGCTAAATGCATCAAGCTTGTTTTTAATTTTTGTCTTCACTCAAAAATTCAAAAACTTATCCCTTCAATCTGAGGTGCACCTAATTCCTGAGCTTCGGTCCAAATCAAGGTCACATTTTTTGTTCGAGCGCGCTTTTGTTTCGGAACGAAAAAGACTGATACGACGCATTTTAAACAGACTCCTTAGTTGACGTCCCACACACGCATTTTTGCAAAAAAGATGATGTAAAAAAGTGAGAGAAAAAGTAACCTCTACGGGAGCCGATCCCACCCGACCCGAGAATACCAAACCACAAACTCTATGCGATACCTACCCCACCACGGACGCTGCTGGTTGCGTTTTCAACTAACAAGTTACTTAAACTGCCGATTATTAATCCGCCATGCAAATAACAAATGTGACCTTGATTTGGACTGGAGCTCAGGATTTAGGCACAGAAGACCATATGGTATTGTGTGATTTAGTTGCAATTTTCAATCTGCTGCCGGAAGACGCAGACGAAACAGCTGATAAACGAACACTGTCGGACGCGGGCGACTGTACACAGTTTGTCTTTGTCTACGCACTTGCCTGTCGTCTGCATCTTGAAGCGTGTAATGGCCACGGCACATGGAATCGCTTCAGCAGCGGCGATTTTTTTAATAAGGTATGCAATAAATAATTTAATGCGCCATATAGAAAATAATTTATTTTCGCCCGAAGAACTTTCATGGCCGGCCGGAGATCGGATATTGTTATACAAAACCGGAAACTCTGGGCCAAAACCGGAGATCTGGCAACTCTACATACATCATCAGAAAGGAAATTTAATTTTGCGTCTTATGAGGTGAGAACCAATGTAGCATTCCATTTAAAAAAAGAGTTATTCCTGTTTGAATTAGTAAATATTGGCATGGATAAATTTCATTTAATTAAAAAGTTATGATCCCATGTTATACTTGTGTGTGATAGGCCGTTACTTCCAAAGACGAACTGTCGAAACCGCATTCCTCTAAGTGCTTTCGTTTCGAAGATATTCAAAATGGCGCCAACTACTGCAAATGTCAAAATTTTCAAAAAAAATTAAAAAACTCCATAGCGGTTAGACTGAGACCCAATGTTTGATTAACAAACTGACATTTATTTTTCATGAGAAATCCAAAAATGCAAACGAATACAGGGTGTTCCATTTAAAATAACACAGTTAGTGTCCATTTCCGGTATAACCGGAAGTCCGCCATATTTGAAAATATTTTTATCTCATTAAGCACTTATTTTTGAAAAACTTTTATTTGAAAAAGTTTCTCCCATTTTGAACTGTACTCTCGTTATAGGCCGATTTCGCCTTAGTGACTCACCCTGTATATAATTTGACAGATTTTACGAATGTGGTAGACCCTGAAAAATTAACGCAAAAGCTACTGTTGACCTTCCACCAAAACCATTATTTGATTTTGGAAATTGAACAGAACCTAATCGCAGTTTATACGCAAAGTATTCCCAATGCTACCAACTTAAAAAGAAAAATAAAACTTTGCAGACACCAGCTGGAAGTTTTGGGAATTATCGAACCTGGTATTTCTAGACATCAAGGTATACTTAAACTGCGTTTCACAGGAGAACGGACTGTGACGTATCGAGGGCACAAACAAAAATTAATACAATAAACTTATCTTTTGCAGCCATAACAATGTACGAACTGCAATCTGCTGAAGTGTCTTTGGCGAAATTGCAGGTTGACAAACGCGAAATTTTCGAAGACGAATTCATGGACAGAATAACTTCTGCCGAGGAAATTCTAAAAATTGCTATTAAATATTTGCTTTACGAGCCTGCTAATAGCCCTGAAGGTAGATTAGCCCACGTTGCCTTAAAAGAACTTGCACTTTTACGCAATGACCTAAAAATTGCCGAAAACAAGTGCAACAAGATGAAAAATAGAAAGATAAAGGAAGAAATAAAAAAACAAAAAATAGTTGTATAAAAATTTATTATTTTTCCATGAAATAAAGCAATGAAATAATTAAAAAGCCCTTTATTCAATATCGTAATCACATTTACATGATTTAAGTACACAAAAATATTCGCTTTTCGTTATATACAAAATAATTTACGGAATCACAAAATTAATCGCCCATTTCACTCGTACTCCAAGACGTGCTTATGATAAAATAACAAATACCTATAAAAAATCATGAAAAACTCGCCCCACACTTAGTACTCAAATACTAACCCTTCAGAAGCTAAAACATCTTTAAGATTCGCCCTGGTGATGGTGGCATCATCACATTTGTACCAAAAGTCTCTTTGTTGCCTAACGTAAGCTATGTAATGTCCACCATCATGGCTTCCACGGTGGTTAATCACGGCAAATAAAGAATAACGATAGTCCGCTGGAATAGGGGGTGGTGTTTTCGGCCTACTCATAAACGGAGTCATATCGAGCATTTCGGGGAATGATATTAGAGTCGATATTTTCTCCATCTAAATTTAAATACATCGCATTTTGTTGGACAGTTCAATCAATGACATACTGGGTGCCCACGAAATCGTTGTGCAGTCCACCAATGCCTTGCTATTTAACGTAAAGACTTTTGGTATTAGTAGTCATTAGGGTGGAGCGTCAGACATAGGGAAATTAATTTTTTCTTCAAACTGCTTTTCCTGACCATAGAAAAGTTGTATTATAAGAAAACCTTTCTTGCAGTATTTTTTGTTTTTTTTTATCGAAACATTTTCCACCGGCGCAATGACATTTCCAAAAATTAATTCTTTCGATATAAAAAAATCAAGAATAATGCATTTTTACCTTTTTTTACAGAAAGACTTGGATTTCATGTTAATTTACTACCATAATAATGACATTGAAAAATAATATTTTTATTAAACAACAAAATTAAACATTTTTTTTAATACTAATTATAATAGAATCCATTATTTAACATAAAAATCTTTCTTTGTTTCGTATTTTGGCATGTTCCCCCTGGATTCTAATTTACTTCTTATGAAGCCGTCTCTTCTCTCGCTTCCACACACTGCAAGCGATGCTTCTGTGACTATTTTTACTGCCCTTTCGACCGCTTGTGTATGACAAGGGTATTGTACTACGTATGAGAAATCACTGGAATTTGGATCCTCAACAACTTCTTTCAGCTGATCTTTGGATAAACTCAACGTTAAAGGTGGTTCAGGCCATGGAGTGTTTCGGCAGTCGACTAGCTCGTAATAATCATTGGCTTCGAAGTTGAAATTTGGAATAGTCGCTTGAATAACTTTGTTCTCTACTTTTTAATATTCTTAGATATGCTAGCTGTCTTATATGTTTTCTTTCATCGAATAACATTCCCAAAAGGATATTTTCGGGTTTTCCAAAGTACCCATTTCTTTGTATAGTTTTATGGACTATATCTTTTAATGGTTGTGGTAAATAGTCTGAAAGTCTTATAGTCTCAAGGAGATGCTTTGCGCCATAAATGCAAGATGACTGGGTTTTAATGCGAAACCACATTGGCGCATACACTCTCATCACAAACTGTGTGAGGATTTCTAAATTTTCGGATGGAGTTTCGCTAGATACGTATAAACGAAGAATGCGTGTAGCAGTCGTTAGCCAGCGAGAATGAACAAGTTTCCCAGGGTCCCGCTTAGAAAGCTCTATTGAACAAACTCCACTTCTTACGGCTTGACAAATATCGTGCAAGTATTTCTGATCAGTACTTAAATCACTGCTACGCAATTCAGGAATTGGGGTATCCAATTTCGAGAACTGTACTACTGGAAGTTTTTCGCAATTTTGCAAAAGCTTTCCAATTATTCCAGAGAAAGCACGTGGTCCACTTGTATTTCCGTCGACGTGTTGAAACAAATGTCTCAAGGGCAATTCATTTGCGTGGAGCTGGCAAATGAACCACTGCAACCGTCTTTGAATCTTGTTTTCTAGTAGCACAATAATTCCTCCTTTACGTCCTGTGTTAGTATTTGTGCCATCGCAACCAATCGCTTCTAATCTATTTAAATTAATATCGAATCTCTGCAGAAAATCCAAAATCTTGTTAACGATATTTGCGGCTGATCCAGATGTGAGAGCAAAGTGACCTAGATATTTGGCTCCTCTATCATTGCAATATGTTCCTCCACTATAGTTCTTCTTCTATTTTCCTCCATGACTAAGGTTTTATCTTTGCGGCCATCAAAATACAGGCCCCGTAAAATAAATGGTACTGAATCTTTTTGAAGCTCAAGCCGTTTTCTTTCTCTCGCTCGTCTAATTTTATGTCTGTCGATTACATTGTCTGCATTTTCTCTATTAATAACTCCATAGTCTTGTAATATCGCGGAGGCAATAGCTGCACCTGCTCTATCTGAAACTGAGTATCTATCAAGAGTTCCTGCCAATCTTGAAATATCACGCATATTTCGTTGCGATATATTTGATAATTTCGATGTGCTCGCTTGTGGAAAAGCAATTTCTGGAGGAACCTCAAGAGGAACATCTGTGACAGCGGTAATATCATCACATTTGTTTTCTTCTGCCACATTTGTAAACAAATTAAGGTGAAAAATAAGGACATTTTTGCGTGTGATGGGTGTGACAGGGCGGTATGCAGGGAATCTGGAAATCTTACGGCATCAGAAGTGAAAGTTTTACAGCTAACAGGTAGTCGGGTGTTGAAATTTTATTGTCCAGAATGCCTTACAGGTGAGTCATTGGGGCTACTAAAGAAGTTGTTAGAAAGCAAGGAATCAATGATCGAAGACAAAATTGCAATTATAGACCTACTAAGGGAAGAAATCGAGGGACATAGGAAGAATGCAACATCGGAACAGTATGGGTATAGCAACGCAGTAAAAAAACAAAAGGAGAAAGTAATAATAGTAAAACCAAAGGATTCCACTCAAACAAGCGAGGATACTAAAAAGAAAATAGAAGAAAGAGTCAATCCTTGCAACTTGGGAGTTGGCGTATCGAAAGTAAAATATGTACGCGATGGGGGAATAGCTATTAAATGCAGTGAAAATAAGAATGAGAATGTCCAAAATATATGCGACACTATTAAGAGTTCATTGGGACAAAATTATGAAGTGAAAATCCCTGATAAGAAAAATCCCAGGATCATGATTTTCAATATGAATCAAACAGAACTGGAGGATAAAGATGCTTTCCTGAATAAGATGATTATACAAAACACTATAAATACGAACCCGAACATAAGCGAACTAAAGATAGTACATACATATAAGAATAGGAAAGGTATGGAGAATGTCATTCTGCAGATGGATGCGAAAACATATGGATGTGTTGCAAAAAAGGACAGAATACATATTGGTTGGAAAACTTATTTTTATAGAGACCATTTCAATATTAGACAGTGTTTCAATTGTTGGAAATTCGGCCATATGGCTAGAGTGCAAAAAGGAAAATCCTACTTGTCAGATATGCGCGGGGGAACATAAGGAGAAGGACTGCCAGTCAGGTGAAGTGTGCTGTGTTAATTGCAAATATGCATCAGAAGTATTGAAAATACCCTTTATAGACTACAAACACAAAACATATGATCGAAACTGTGAGGCATATAAGAGAGTAGTTGAGCGGGTACAAGAAGGAATAAAGTATCCAGAATTACATAGCGGCAGCAGTAAAATATAGCAACCAAAAGTAGCACTAATGTATTTAAATATACAAGGATTAAGTGCACATAAAACTCAATTAGAATGGATGGTAAATCAGAATAAACCTGTAATTATATGCCTCTCCGAAACACATATTACGGAAGATTTTACACAAAATGAAATAGATATTATGGGTTGTAACACGGTTTGCAGTTTTTCATTGAGTACCCATACAGGTGGGACATTAATATATATAAAAAAGGGATTCAGATATAAAGAAATAGTAAATATTGCAAACAGCAAAAACGTGTGGATATCTGGAATTGAAATTACTATAGAAAAACAGAAATACTATTTGTACAGTTTATATCATTCACCCAGTGCGAGCAATGCCGAATTTTTGGAAAAGCTGGATGATTTTTTTGAAAACATGAACCTTGATGCGGTATTCATAATGGTGGGTGACTTTAACATAGATTTGGCCAGCAATAGCTTTTACGCAGGTAAATTGAATAGTTTGATGGATAGGCATGGTATCTACCAATTGGTCGACAGTTGCACTCGTGTGACAAACAATTCCGCTACAAAAATTGATCTTGTACTTACAAACAAAAAGGAATTAAACCACAAAGTACATTTGACTCCAAAAATAACTGATCATTCGATTATTGAAGTACAGTTTACGGAGAAGCATATCAGAAGAACTAAAATGACAACATATAGAAACTACAGGGGTATGGATGTAACGGGATATCAGCTTAGGCTAATGGATATGACATGGCCATCGGACTCTTCAGATATAGATGTTTTGGCTGACAGCTTGGTGGACAATCTAACGTCTGCACTGGATGAGTTTGCACCAGAGCATAGAAAACTTGTGGAAGAGGATTGGGGTAGTAAAATGTGGCGGAATCAAGAGATAAATGATGAAATGAAAAGAAGAGACCGATTATATCAAAGAGCGACTATAACTAAGTCAGAGGAGGACTGGAAAAATTTTAGAATACAAAGAAATAGAGTCATATCAATGATAAGAACTGCTAAGAATGTTTACTTCAGTGAAAAAATTGACCAGGTAAAATATGACTCAATAGAAATGTGGAAAACTGAAAAAGTTAGTGAATGTTAAAAGACATGAAGGTATTAAAAATGAAATATTGTTTAATAATAGATTAGTATTGGGGAAGGAAATATGTGAGAGTTTTAATGATTTTTTTCTGGACAGTGTTAGCGAAATTTCGGAAAACATAACACCAAGCAAAACACATGAAGAGAGTCTAGAACTTATAGAAAATGAATATAGAATGGAAAAATTTCACAGAGTTGAAATGGCAGAGTTAAGAAAAATTATAGAACGAATGAAGAATAGGGAAGGTAGCACCAATGGCATTACAGTTAAGATAGTTAAAGAGGCATTCGAAACGATAGGGGATAGAGTTCTTAATGTGGTTAATCAAAGTTTAGAGTATGGGACTTTTGTGAGGAAATGGAAGGTGAGTACAGTTATTCCGATTGAAAAGAAGACTAGTACTTTAAAATGTGACGAGTTTCGGCCAATAAACATGGTTCCACCGTATGAAAAATTGCTCGAGATGTGTGTGAACGATCAGATAGTGGATTACATAGAAAAGCATAATATTCTAAGTGACTATCAGGCAGGATTTAGAAGTAGGAATTCTTGTGAAAGTGCATTACAGAGTGTTCTTTTCGACTGGAAGGCCGCATTGGGAGAGGGAAAAATTATAGGTGTGGTTTTTCTAGAATTTAAACGTGCGTTTGAAACAATAAATAGAAAACTGCTGTTGCTAAAAATGGAAAAATATGGTTTTGGTAGTGTAATTTTGAGTTGGTTTAAGGATTACTTAAGTGATAGGACACAGATAACGAAATATGGTGAAATTTCAACTGCAAGAAAAACAATATATGGTGTGCCACAGGGGACAGTTTTGGGTCCTACACTTTTCTTGTTGTATATAAATGACATTGTAAAGGTAGTTCATAACTGTAGAGTTCAATTATTTGCGGATGATACCATCATTTATGTAATGGGTGATAAGATAAATGAAATAATGCAAACATTAAATGTTGAACTTAGTAACTTGCTGGGGTGGTTAAATAGCAACTATCTTCAGTTGAACATAAGCAAAACAAAAATGATGGTCATTAGGAATAAACATGACAAATTGGACTTGGCAGCAAATGTGGATGTAAAAATCAATGATGAAGCTGTAGAATTGGTGAACTGTTTCACATATTTAGGTTGTGTGATCGATGAAAATCTTACATTTTCTTCTCATTACGAATATATTACAGGGAAGATAACCAAGAAAATTAATGTGTTGGGACGTATGTCGGAAGATATGAGTTCCTGGGCAAAATTGACTATATATAAAACAATCATCGCACCACATTTTTACTTTTGTTCTATATTACATTGTTGTTTTTGATGAATAATTCTGAGATGGGTACTTTGAAGAAAAGATAAAACAGAGCTTTGCGAATTATAGTAGGTTGTAGTAAATATACCAGACGTGCTGATATGTTGAATTGTGCAAGCCTTCTGAGTGTTAGACAGACTGTGACATATAATACTATGGTATATATATATAAGATGTTAAATCAGTTGTTACCTCCACATATGTTAGCTAATTGCAGGTTTGTTAGGAATATTCATGAGCATAATACTCGTTCAAAGAATAACTTTTATCTAGACAAAGTTCGTACTAGTTTTAGTCAAAATAGTTTATTTTATAAAGGGCTGAAGCAATACAATGAGTTACCAGAATATATAAAAGATTGTGATAGTTTAATGAGTTTTAAAAGGTCTTGTATAGTATATATTAAACGGACCATTGAGATATAATAAATATCTGTATTGAGTTAATATGTTTATAATCGCTAGCCAAGTGCTATTAATAAAGATTATTATTATTATTATTAGTATCTTCTTCATTAGCCGACGAAGTGCAAAAATTGGGATTTAAAGTACTAGTTGTGCCAGATGGTTTCGACGACATATTTCTCATTTCCCTCTTTCTCTGTCGTTGCATCTCAACAATATCGACGGAACCAATCATCATTTTTCGGCACGTCCGTTGATCCTGAAGGAATTGACGTTCCTTTAAAGGTACCTGAAATATTTATTTGCAAAGTTATATTCTACCCAAAGGACTTGTACCTTGACGCAGTTCTAGTAATACTGGGACGGGTGGGATGGCTTGCGCGCTTCAATGATCTAAAGAGCCGAACCATAGGTTTAACCATATTGGAGGGGTTTTTATTTGAGAAGCCAGACTAAATCAAGTCCCTGAAAGGGGGCAGCAGCTCTTTCAGTAATCATAGTGGCAGAGATCGTGAGGGTCGGTATGGCACTGTGATACACACTACTGCGATGTGGAAGGCAACGGGAAACCACCACATTATTCTATCCCTGGTACAGCGTACTTCGAATTTATGATGATGGCACCTTCTGGAGTAAAATATTCCGGAGGTAAAATAGTCCCACATTCGGATCTCCGGGCGGGGACTGCTTCGGGGGGAGTCATCAGAAATGATAAGTGTAACATCACACGAGTCGGAGCGTGGAATGTTAGAAGCATGAAACAAGTAGGAAAGTTAGAGAATTTGAAAATTGAGATGGATAGGTTAGCATTAGACGTAGTAGGTATTAGTGAAGTGCGATGGCCAGAAGCCGGAGACTTCTGGAGCGGAGATTTTAGAGTAATACACACAGGATCTGTAGGAGGAAATTCGGGAGTAGGAATTGTTATGCGGAAAAAAGTAGGGCGGCGTGTAGAAAATTTCTTACAGCAAAGTGACAGGGTAGTTATGGTTAGGTTAGATTCGAAACCTGTAAAAACAGTAATAATACAGGTATATATGCCCACTTCTAACTACAGTGATGAGGTCGTAGAGGCAGTTTATAGTGATATTGAACATGTGCTAGATTTTGTGAGAGGACACGAAAATTTAATAATTATGGGAGATTTCAATGCAGTCGTAGGCACAGTGCGAGAGGGCGGAATAGTTGGTCCCTTTGGATTAGGCAATAGGAACGATAGGGGAGTGAGACTGATAGAGTTCTGCGATAAACATAACTTAACGGTCGCGAACACTCTATTTCACCATCATGTTAGGAGACGCTACACGTGGAAGATGCCAGGAGACCTAGGGAGATATCAAATAGATTACATTCTTGTTAGGCAAAGATTTAGAAATCAAGTTAGGGATTGTAGAAGTTATCCAGGAGCAGATATAGATAGTGATCACAATATAGTTATTATGAAGGCCAATCTTAAATTTAAGATTCTGAAAAAACGAAGCGGAAGAAGGTATCTTGACCCAGAGAAACTAAAAGATGATGATACGCGCGATAAGTTCGAGAAAAAGACAAACGAGGTACTAAAGGGCGCGGGCGAAAATATTGTTAGGGACATAGAGGAAGAATGGAATTGCATTAAAAATAGTTTAGTTTCCTCAGCTAGGGATATTTTGGGTCATAAACAGAATGAAAGTAGGAAACCCTGGATAACAAAACATATTGTGAGTCTAATAGAGGAAAGGCGCAAATATAAAAATAGGTTAGATGAAATAGGGAAACAAAGATATAAGGCGATCAAGTGGGAAATTATTCGGAAATGTAGGAAAGCGAAAGAGCAATGGATCGACGATAAGTGCAAAGAAGTGGAAAATAAGTTCGAAATAGGAAAGACTGATGAAGCATATAAAATAATTAGGAGAAATTTTAGAGAAATTGGATCTAGTACCAAAAGCATTAGGAATGAGGCAGGAGATATCCTAATCGAAAGCGGAGAGAAGGCAGATAGGTGGAAAGAATATTTAGGAAACTTATATGCGGGACAGGAAGTGCAAGATATATTAGAAAGTGAAAGCAGTGTAGAAGGGGATAACCTAGGGAGTCCTATAATGAGAGAAGAGTTTGAGCTAGCACTAAAAAGTTTAAGGAATAATAAAGCACCAGGTATAGATGGCTTGCAGGCAGAAATCTTAAAGTGCGCAGGTCAAGAGGTAATAGATCGTTTATTTAAATTAGTTAGTCACATATACCTGACAGGCGAGATTCCAGAAGATTACAAACGGAACATCATAGTAGCTTTGCCAAAAAGGAAAGGCGCGGATAGATGCGAAAATTTTAGAACTATCAGTTTAACTTCCCATGCGTCAAAAATTTTAACTAGAATTGTGCAAAGAAGGATGGAGAAAAATGCGGAAGAAATATTAGGAGATCAGTTTGGATTTAGACGAAATAGAGGAACGCGCGAGGCCATTCTAGCTTTACGAGTAATTATAGAAAAAACGATAGAAAAGAGAAAGAGCGTATATATAGGATTTGTAGATTTAGAAAAAGCCTTCGACAACGTAAAATGGGGGAAGATGTTCGAAGTGCTGAGAAAGGTAGGGATGAAATACAGGGACAGAAGAATAATACATAATCTCTACAAAGAGCAAAAGGCAGTTATAGAATGTGAGCAGGAACGAAGGGAAGTAGATATCCGGAAGGGAGTGAGACAGGGATGTGCATTGTCACCTCTAGTTTTCAACTTATATATCGAAGATGCGATTAATATTGTTAAGGAAAGAACAGCCTCAGGGATCAATGTACAGGGCCAAACTATTAACATGCTCAGATTTGCGGATGATATAGCAGTGTTAGCATCTAGCAAAGAAGAATTAGGAACGGCTTTGAATGAAATGGAAGCAGTTTTGACACAGGGCTACGGCATGAAAATCAATAAAAAGAAAACTAAAATTTTGGTATGTAGATGGAGTGAAAATAGAACTAAAATTGAAATACAAATAGGAAATGAGAAGATAGAGGAGGTCGCGGATTTCTGCTACTTAGGAAGTAAAATAACCCAAGACGGTAGGAGCACTAAAGATATAAAACAAAGAATGGCGCAGGGCCGAGTTGCGTTTAACAAAAAGAAACAACTGTTATGTTCGAGAACGGTTAATATAGAGACTAGGAAGAGACTCTTAAAGTCGTATGTATGGAGTACGGCATTATACGGGTGCGAAACTTGGACAATAGGAGAAGCGGATAGAAAAAGAGTAGAAGCGTTTGAACTGTGGTGTTACAGACGCATGATGAAGATACCGTGGATAGATAAGGTTAGCAATAGGGAAGTATTAGAAAGAGTTGGGGAAAGGCGAAAGGTATGGAAAACAATAAAGAGTATGAGAGATAGGATGGTAGGACACCTTCTAAGACACGAAGGAATAGTTCGCGACATACTAGAGTCAGAGATAGGAATAAAAAGAGGTAGGGGTAGGCCTAGATTAGACTACTGCTCTCAAATAGTTAGGGATGTAGGATGTTCTACTTTTAGGGAAATGCGTAGGTTAGCTCAGGATAGAAAAGAATGGAGGTACGCGTCCAACCAGTCTTCGGACTGAGAACCTTATGATGATGAAAGTTATATTAAAAGTGCAGTAAAGAAACTATTAGGTATGTCTCACCTTATATTGTTTCAAACAAGAACACAACTCAAAATTGTTGCATTTGCAGGAAGCTATGTCAAATAGTTTTTGACTGTTGTTTTAAGAAACCTTCTAGTAGTGATTTGTAACTTGCTACATTTTGTCTTGCTTTGTAAGATTTTAGAATAGTTTTGCGTTTTGTCTGATATTAACGAAGTAAGACGACAATTCTTTGATGGCTTAATAAGGAATCGAAGCGTTATTCCAAATTGCTTCGATTTTCTGGGCCACAATTTCCAAAGCTTCAGACATAAGGCGATTTCTGTTGACATGATTTGTTTCCAAATCAAGTCGAACCCATAAAATACATTTTGTTACATCTTTGAATGTCGGTAGTAATGATTTATTTAAATCAGCAGGTGCTCCAAAAATAGGACATTCTGTCGCACTTCTCGTTTTAGCCATACTATTGAGTTATTCAGACAAATCGGTCCGCACTACACAAAATTCCGGTAAAAACTGTCCACACTAGCACACTGCGCGGAAAAAAGTAAACAGTAAACACACGTGTTAGAGGGAAGGGGGTCGCATAGTTTTAATGTTACGTCTGTTTACGTTGTAGGGATTCTCTTAGCGAATCTTGCAAATTTGCACCGCTATGGAGAAAGTAAATTTCTTTTTCATTCTAAATGGAAAGTCCTGTATGTTTGAAAGTTAGATATTATAAATTTATATAATTTCATGTGAAAATATGTCGAATTGCTAAACACTTTCCACCGCCGCAATGAAATTATAGGAAATACTTAATTGAAGCTTTTGCGCCGGTGGAAGATATTTCAAAAAAAAAAATGTTCCAAAATTCTTCTTTTAATTAGACACAACTTTCCTGAACACAGGCGTTTTGAATTTCCAGAAAAAAAAATTACGCTCCACCCTAGTAGTCATAATTCATATTTGGACTAAATATGGCGTCTAAATTATCCGTTTTTTTATGAAAAAGTTTATAATCTTCATTGCAATGTATGCAATCACTATAAACATCATGGTGCATGTGTAATTTTGGCGCCATTTTTAGTCCAATATTAAGATGACACATCACTGAATTGGTGGACCGCACAACGATCTCATGGGCACCAAGGGTATGGCTTCAACTCACGCTCTCGCTGGAATGTTGAAGAAACCTTTTCAAGTGAAAGCTGACCACGATGGGCAACGACTTCATGGTCAGCTGTTTGGTAGTTTGCTGATAGGAGTGACAGTGTGAACATAAAATATCCACTCCTAAATGTTCCGCAGTGGTATACCTTTCCAAGCAATCGATTAGAGACGAGGGGGGTCTTCCTCCATCAGCGGCAGCCGACAGCTCCAAAGAGAAATCCCAAATGGGGTCTATCTTTGTAGAGACGCCACTAGAAAAATGCTGACTCTTAAGATTTTAAGTCCTAGCAAACAAAATACAAAGCTGTAATAACACGTAAAAAAATTATTTTATTCGTGAGGATTAAAACCTAAAATTTAAAACAGAACGAAAAGAAAAAAAACATTTTTAGAATTTTATCAACGTACTTGCAATGTTGACAGACAAGATCACTTTGTAAGCCGCCAGTGAAGATTTGATCGATTATACAGGGGCAACGCATTATTTTATCTGTAGAGCCCTTCTTAGGAGCTATAGCATCTACACAATGCCGATGCAAGATGTCCAACGTCGCTATAAAAAATTCGTGTGCGTCCTGCTGTAAGTAGCCCGCTAAATGTCTAGCATGCGTCCAAACTAAATGTAGTAAATGGTGCAGAGCAAGGGGCCCCCTCGCTTCTTTATAATAAGCCTAAATAAACGTTAATCACGTGCCAGAACTGACGGAAAAACGAAACTTACCTGAAATAACTTTGATAATTCACAAACGAGACATGTACCAGGGGTCCCATTACATTTATGTCTTTCAGTCATAAAATAATCTCTCAATAACGGAGTATGCATCAGCGCCTGAACGATGCAATTCATAAAACACGTATGCCCTAAATTTAACAGACCCCGCAGACCTATAGTGGACTCCGGGGCCATGCAAACCACTTGCGACTTGTACGTTATCAATTCTTTTTCTTGTTCCGTCAATTCCCGCGACATCCACTGGAACAATCGCTTCCGGCAAATTCTCGCTTTCATTTTGTTATCGTACGCTATATTGTC
Organism: Xestobium rufovillosum; assembly: GCA_963966045.1. NCBI lineage: Eukaryota > Metazoa > Arthropoda > Insecta > Coleoptera > Ptinidae > Xestobium > Xestobium rufovillosum. The sequence goes on from OZ014503.1 coordinate 24,994,639, forward strand.
TATTTCTGAATCGTATACATAATCGTGACATCGCGAACAATATACTTGTCCGTAAATAAGGTCCATTGCAATATCATGCTTTTTCCCATGTTCCCTGATATGTTTCTGGCAACCGAAAAATACACACAACAAACAGGCGTGTATGAAAGGGCCAATTCTTTTGCAAACATGGCATCTTGCGTTTATAACCTACGACAAAAAAAATTTACTGTAATTAGCCCTGCGTTGGCGCCGCCCATGCATTAATCAATAATAATATTGCGTTATTAGCATAATCCCAGGTTATTTACCGCGGTCAAGGTCGCAATTATGTGTCACGCCGAAAAAAGGTAAACAAACTTTTGGCATTACAACAAATTTCCAAATACAGCAAAACTATTTGCCGGCCTCAAAAGTAAAAAGCGTGACATGGTCTTACCTTGGTTTTCCTAGATTCATCAGTATCACAAACGACAAAAACAGAATGAACAACTTGGTAAGTCTTTGTTCCTTCAATTTCTTTATATTTGTCTAAATGAACACATCCTTTTCCCATTTTATTTCCCACGGTTTTATTTTGGAAAAAAAGCTCTCTTTGTTTTCTTCAGGACTTAGGCTAGGCGTGCGCCAGCCTAGCCCAAAAGGGAAAACATGTTCCGGATCGGGATATTGCAAATATACTTTGGGGGAACTCCTTGGGACTTTTATTTCTTTATTTATTAATCACTCACCCTCTGCAGCGTTGCCAATCAATTAGTCTTTTCGTATGATCAAAAATTAGTAAGTTACACACATACTTCTAATCGTCATTTGTATTGTAATAGATTACATCGATTCTCTGTCATGGAAAAGTTGAGAAATTTAATGATTAATTATAGAAATTAAATTCTTTACTGCAGACATAAAAGATTTATTGGAAGCTTGGCAACCCAACACCAAAATGTCAGATTACAAAACAACCAACATAATCTTTTTTCTCGTATTTTAAATAATCTTTTTCTGTTCTCTAGGGACTTTTGAAGAACTCAATTAGTAGTTTACTTGAAATATTAATGCAACTTTAATTCATGGTTAATTTGTTTATTTATTTGTAATGAAACATACATACTTATTTATATTTATTTTGTTGGTCATGGCAATATCAGCTGATCCTGGATTTGTTTGGAATCTGATTTAGTGCGTCAAGCACCGACAAACTTTTTTAATTTTTCAATTGTTAGTATAATACGAAGTAAGTGACAAAAACCGAGGACACTTGTCAGATCTTATTGTCTTGCAAATTCCTCGTGTGCGATTGCCACGATGGCTGCATTACCATCATCAAAAGATAACGTAAATAAACCGGGTGGTTCCATAAACAATATAGAAACTGCGAAAAACATGCCTAGTATTCCTAATAAAACCGTAAGTTTTTTTAACTAGAAATTAGTCAAAATGTTTAAGGTGCAATTGTAGGTGCAGTTGGGAGAAATTGCAATTGAAGCATCAGAAATTGTAAGTCGCTTAGAGCAAGTCGCTGAAGGTAATAACTTGTCTGATGGGTCGTTTACTCAACCCGCAGTGTTTCTTGGGTTAGACCACAAAAGACCCGAAGAAATAGTGCAAAGTATACAGGGCTTGATAGCTGTCGACGAACACGGCGAACTGAATTCATTTCCTGCTCCCGACGAAGTTTATAAGTTAGTTTTGGTTGCACATAGCTTAGCTGCTTATTGCGGTGGCTTGGAAAGGCACGTTTCACAAAAATTGAGTACTAGATTTACTACGGATACGACGAGGTGGCTAAGTCAGTTATTTGGGTAAGTAGTTTTGTTTGTTTATCTCCATTCGCGATAAGAATGAAAAATATTTCATTGTAGTTTCTTTGATTCCTCCGTATTTTATCATGATGACCAACAAGAAGGTCTGGTTAGAGTTACTAGAATGTTACTTCATTACAAATATCCTCGTTACTTAGAAGACGGAGCTCTGGCGTTTGCCACGAGCCCGCCTATGATTTACAGTAGTATCGCAAGCCCTTTAGGGGTAGTTCAACATTTGTGTAGGCAATTGGGCTTGCCGCTATCGTGCGTCAGACCTGTGCCAGTCAGTTTGCATTTCGGTAAGTAATTTTCGCTGCGTCAAATTTATTTCCGAGTTATTTTGCCGTGTGAAGGTTCGCAGTATACAATGGACATAGCGTCTTTGCAAAAAATGTTGGTAGAAGACGTTGATGCGAATAGGACGCCTCTGATTATCATAGCCGATGTAGGGACGCCAATAACGGGACACGTCGATAATATTACGAGGATACAGGAACTGTGTAAATCGCACAATATTTGGTTGCATTTACGCGGACACGGATTAGCCGCTTTGAATTTACCGATAAGCCAACACAGTGGACACGTTAGTTTTCGCAATTTTATGTACCTACGTTTTAGGATTAACAGTTTTTTGTAGGTGCCTTCAATTGCCGATAGTTGCACGTTAAATGTAGGCAGTTGGTTAGGGATTCCTTCGTTACCCATGGTTGTATCCTTTATAATATATGCGCAAGCCCGTTATTAGATGCTGTTTAATTTCCTTAACGATATTCAGACGTTGTATAGGCTATGGGAGTCCAGTACGAGTGCAAATTCTATCCAAAAGAGCAGACAAGTTGGTGCTAGTCGAGAAAGCACTCTGCCGTTAATAGCGGGTCTTAGTACCGATCACCACCAAGGCAGGAGGATTCTATCTTTACCTCTATGGGCTGCTTTGCAAGCGTTAGGTAAAGAAGGGGTGCACACGCGAATCCGGGATAATTTCTTGGCTAGTGAGCGCCTGTGGGCTGCAATAGATGTTTATAGACACGTTAGAGTTTTAGTAAGTTTTACAGTACGTTGTCTAGGTCATTTTAATAATCTTTGGCGAATTTAAGAGTCAAAAACCAGGAGGGGAAAGTGGAACTTATACTATATCAGAGTTGATATCGAGGCCAGGAAATATTCCTGTAAGTTTTCGATTCTTGTTTGTTTTTTCAGTAGCTTTTATGAAAATTTGTAGTTACTGTTCGAAACAACAGCGACGTCTGTTGTTTTTCAATTTACCCCGGAAATAAACGAAGGTGAAGTTTTAAATAGGGTACCTCCGTATTACGACAAATTAAATTCTTGGTTGGGTCAAATACTGCAGTTAGACGCACCTCAGGTACTTAAATATCCGATTAGTACCTTGTAAAGTATTCTAAAATCGTGGTTTATCAGGTTTCGATTGATATATGCGACTTGGAAAATATCGGCATCGTTTTGAGATTTTGTCCGTTTGAAAACGCGACAAATGGTAAACAGCCTACAGTAGAAGAGGTACAATCTTTCGTACAGTGTTTAGAAACGCAGTTGGTCATACTGCGAGCTACGATACAACACAAAGATACGTTCGTAAAATTAGTTGAAGCTTCGCCTGTTTTGAGACTCGTAGAATTACCCGATTGGGCTGGTAAATTCGTCTAATTTAATATACATATAAAATATTGATTGTGTAATCTAGGTTTAGGAGGGGTTAGGTATGCTCCAGAGGGTTGGGAACAGCTTCTAACGGACCAAGCAAAGGAAGAACTTAATAATTTGAATATCGCTTTGGTGGACTCGTTAAGAGCCACGGATTCAGCTTTTTCTTTAGGAGAGGGCGTAGATGGATTAATGTGTGTTCGATTCGGAATGTTGACTCCTCAATCTGATGTAGAAGAACTTCTAAATTTGGTTATTCGAGTCGGACAATCGGTGGAAGAAAATTCGCGCGTCTTGGATTCCATGGGAGAGATTGTCAAAAAAGGTTGGATACTTAATAGAATTTATAGGTGGAAATTGTTTTGATTGTGTAAAATTAGGTATAGAAACTGCGACGATCGACTTACAAAAAGAAAACGAAGAACGACTTTGGCAAGAAGGGATTTTACGGCAAGTCCCAGTAGTCGGTACGTTCGTCAACTGGTGGTCGCCAAAAACTAAAGAAACGGGAGTTCGGGGGCGCAGTTTAAACTTAACGCAAGGTGTAGTCGAGTCCACTGAAAATATCTACAAATATCACATGCAGATGCAGAGCGGTGCAGTCAACTCTGGTCATAGAAGTCCGCCAACGCCTTCAGTACAAACACCTGTCGGTGGGAGCCACTCCAGGTCCAGTAGTCACGCTTCGAGTCAAGGAGGGTTGGTGCAGAATAAATCTGATGGTGAAACGCAACAAAATGTGGCACCCACGCCGAACAATAGCTTGGCGCAGGTGCTCGTTAACGTCAAAGAAAATAGTACGGAGATTAGGGGTAACAATATTCAAACTGAAGTTGTTACCAAGTTGAGTAAGCTGAAGTTGACGGAGAACAATAAAAAGACGAGCGTTTGATTTTCTTTTTATTAGTTTTCGGTCGAAATTATTTATTTTTAGCTGTTTTTTTTGTACGCGACGTGCAGTTTGATTCCTGATCCAAACTGCTCTACCGAAAGTATTCTATAGTGCTTTAAATTGTTTTTATTGCAAATATGTTTAAAATGTTCTGTTACGAGTTTTTATTTTAAATAAATTACTACCAAAATTTTTATATTTAATTTAGCACACCTTCTACTTCTGCAGTTTGGTTTGGCAACGTTTAGAATTAAAATACTGGGAGTAATGGTGATGGTAGAAGTGCAGAGATATAGGAAATAAAGGATAGGGTTTGAGATTCAACAAAAATTGTTATGATACCTGTTACGAAGGCAGGATATCAAGAACTCAGTGTGCACATACAAAATCGCCTGGCTGGTGTCATCCTGACGTTTCATTTAATATCTTATTTATTTTCACATTATAAATAGGGTTTTGTCTGCCATCACAGTATTTACCCGATAGTTTGTCGTTGATAAAACAATAGTCGCGACTTATATCAAGTGAAGCAAATTTAAAAATTTTGTAAATATACTTTATTGGTTTAAAAACTAATAAACTTCATTACAAAATCAAGCAAACATAATAGAATAGTCCCAAAAGTTAAAACATAATTATTTTATTTTTCTTTTCGGCTTTTTTCTCTGCACGTTTACCCTCGCCGATATCCAAAGCCTCGATATTTGCGTCGTCGATTGTTTGGGCGTTTAAACTGCTAGCTTCGTTTTGTATCTGACTTTTCGGGCAATCCTTTTTCAGATGGGTGACTTCGCCGCATAAGCGACAGGAACCCCCTTTTGGATACAAACCTTTAGGATTATCCGGGCATTGGCTGGAAATATGTCCTTGCTCTTTGCAAATGAAACACTGGGCATACTTATATTCTTGATTTCTGACCACTTTGCACTGGAAATGAGTGTGTTCGGTAGAGCCGCATTTAAAACAGATGCCCGTACCAATAGTGTCTTGTCGAGAGTTTAGCTTGGGACATTCCGATAAATTATGCCCGGACATTCGACAGTTGAAACAAACGGACTTTTTAATTCGCGTTAACGCTTTCTCAGCTTTTCGTCTTTCGAGCTGAAGAGTCTTCTTTATTTCACTCGCCGGTATACCTTTAGTTTTCATCGATTGCCTTAGTTGTTTGAGTCTAGTTGCGTCTTCTTTTAATACAGGAAATCCTTCCACGTAGGCTATCTCTACGTCCCTGCCGTTAATAGACATTTTTTCTGTTAATTTGTCTTTGTTGTGCTTCTTTTCTACTAATTTTCCTTTATTTTTCTTCGATTTCTTATCAAGATTATTCGTATTATTGATAGTACTATTTTTGTTGTCTTTTAGTAGTTTACGTTTTTCTTTCTGTCGCATATGTTTCTCCCTTTTCTTAGTAAATCTAGCGAGTTCTTCAGGGGTCATTTCTTCCACAGACTTCTTCGGAACTGCAACTTTATTTTTCTTTGATTGTTTGAGAACCTTTTTCCCCTTTTTCTTCGAATCTCCTGCCTCGCCAACAGTCTCAGATTCTTTTTTAGCTTCAGCTCGAAGTTTTCGTTTCTCTTTTTGCCGTAAACGCCTCGCTAGTTTCCGTTCTAACTTGTGTTTTTCTTCTTCCGTTAAATCTTCTTTCAATCGCATTGTTAACGGAGGTTTGTCACTTATTTTACTACTTTCATCTGCGATAGTTTTGTTTTTCTTTTTACGCACTTTTTTAGGCTGTTCAACAATGCTGTTCCCTTCCAAAACTGATATAATTGTTTCGTTATTTTTATTATCGAGATGCTCTTTTTCTTTAAGTTTCGTCTGCATTTCTTCTTGTGCATTTACGGTTATTTTTAGCGGCGCTCTCTTTTGCTTCTGTTTTTTAATAACTGCAACTTTTGGGGTAATTTTAGCACTAATTTCTTGAGGCGCATCTTCATCATCTGTTTCCTCATCTTCTACAATTCCATCATTGCTATTATCGTCATTTTCTTCCAACCCATTTTGACGTACAGAATTTTTAAATTCGATTTTAGCTAACGTTTCATCTATCTTTGATTTCCACACGTTAAATTGACTGTCCAGTTCCTCAACTTCTTCAGCTTCGTCCTTCTTCGAAATTTTATCTTTTAACGCATGTTTTAACTTCTTTTTTGCTTTTATAACTTTCGAATGTTTCTTCACACCAGGAAATTCGGCCCATTTAGTATTCTTGCTCCTTTTCTCCTCTTCATCTTGCAAAAACGAGTTGTAATTTGCCATTCGTTTCGCTTCTGCTTGCTCTTTCTTTTTATTTTCTTCTTTGCTCTTGTATTTTTCTACTAGCTTCTTTTTCATGTCTTGCCAAGGCGTGGCGTTTTCTGGTACACGTTCATTTGATGATTTCGAGCCTTTAGCTCGTGCAAATCGAGTCATAATTTACAATTTTTCACTACCTACATAACACATGTTACGAAATTTATAGGTTATGGGGATATTGACAAGTGACAACTGCCATGAACCCATCATGAGACTACTTGAAAATTTGGAATATTCACTAACTATCTAATAATAAATCACAATTTTGGTCCAAAAGTTCAACTAAAAGCAGTACAGTTAATGTTATTAAGCAGTGGAAGTACTTTATAACATTATTACATCAAGAGAATTTGAAATTGAGTTGTAGCCTCGCTACGTGTTTCTTGTAACAATTTGATTGTAAAATGTGGATAAAATTGCGTCAAACGGCTTTTGTAGTTGCTCGAATTCCATCGAACGGTGCTGTATCACACATAAAATGGAAGGAATAAAAAAACAAAAGCATATTTTTTAACTGTGTTACTGCAAACTGCATACACATTTTTTATTTAGTATTATTACAATATTTAACCATTAACTACCCATTGTACTTAAAAGTATTTACTGTTTAAGTCTTTAAAAAAATGGTGGCGTGGCACAATGAATTGGTGGTATACTGATATATGAATAAATTGAGTTTGTTTCTTTAATTAGTCACAGTAATCACAGTCCCGATTTCATCTATTTATAATACAGGGTGCACATTAAATTTTTTTACCCTGAAATATAAAATAAAAATAACTACAAGTTTCTTGGAATATTAAAAGATACCGTTACAAAACCACTACGAATTGTGTAACCGTTGGATTGATTCGAGAATAAAAGTAAATAAAAATACTGAATTTAGAAATACTGATTTAAGATTTTCAATTTAACTTATAATTAATAACAAAATAAGAGACGACCACAAAAGAAATAATTGCTTTTACTCGACTATCTAAGTATCGATCATTATGCGATGCCATTTCCATTTTCCAGGTGATTCAGATGCCGTTCTTCGTTTTTATCTTTTACGTTCATTAAGAACGGCAACTTACATTCCAACATCATTCCGGAATCGGGAGCCAATCCAATACAAGCTCTTAAGATGTTCTCTATGCAAATGCGCTGTTTGAACAATGGGTTAATGACGGGAGTACCTTCTGGTACCAAAGGGGCCTTGCACAGGTAGCTCAAAATAGACAATACGGGATGGAAACGGGCGTAGCTTGAATCTTTCTCACGCTTGAAGGAGATCCTCGAGCACAACTCTGCTAGGATCACCAAATCTAGCATTATGGGCGTTGCCAGGAGACTGTCTTCGCAAGTGTTGTGGACCACGATGGTGTTCAAGCCACCCATCATTATTTCAGAGGTGTATTCGTCTAAAGCCCTTTTGGAGTCACCTGAAAATTTAAAACGGTATCCAGCCATTTTGGTTCTCTACATTCATTGTTGACTTACCAACATATGGGACATATTTTATTACGACGCAGTGATCTGGATGTTCACCGGGTTTGTATAATATCGAATTTGATGCTACCATATCATCGACGACGTTACTTTTGGAAATCTAAGTAAAAACATGTATGAAAAAATTTCTGTTATGACGAATACATATATGTACCTCTTTGGAACGAAACTGTTTGGGCGCAGACAGATTTTTACCATCGTTGTTACCCAGATGGTTGTAGCTTACTATGCTGACTGGCTTTATACCGGCAGAAACGAGAAAATCCACCAAAACGCTCTTTAATTTCGTCTGCCCTGACTTGAAATCATCGCCAGCGATAAATACATTATTACTTTCCGCAAACTCTATCAGTCCTGGTATGAAAGTGTTTTGTGGAGATCCATTGATGTAGGTACACTGATAAATAGAAGAAATGTTTTAAAACGAATGCTGCGTTGCTGAATAGACGAATACCTTCATCGATATGGCCGCATAAGCAAACAAAGTCGAGGGCGATATCTCTGGATGTCCCTCGGCGATTGCTTTCTTAAGATTCTGAGCGGTGTCATTGACGCCGGTTATTAAGTCACAAAATCTTTCCGTGTTCGCAGTCCAAAGTATTATAACTTGGTCCACACCGGTAGCAAATCGAAACCCTTCAATGTCTTTGCAAATGCTTTGCACTTGCTCAAGTTTTGTTCCTTTGATTACGTTATCTGCTCTGTCTGCTTGGTTGGCTGCTATGAAGTCGGGATCGTAAATTGACGGTCTGGGTTTTAGGATGGATAATTTAGATTTTAGTTGTTGCTGAAGGGGTGGTTCTAAGACTTGTGCCCTCTCCACGGCTTCTGCAATGTTAGCCCCGGAAATATCCCAGCCGTCAATGACTAGATCATCAGGACTGACCATAGGGAGGATTGTATTTAAGGGTACATAAACATCTTCCCCGTTTTCGTTATTTCCTAGACGGATAGTGGAAGCTTGGGTAATGGAACCAAACCAATTGGCGTGTTGCACGCCTCTTTTCGTCGGCCAAGAGATGCCCAGTTTATTGGCGAGGATGGCTGCAGTGAGCGTACTACCATTGTTGCCGCCCCAACCCACCAACATGACTCCCAAACGGGGTACTTTACGATCAGTTCGGATATTGAGCTTCTCATTTTTTGGACGTGCCTGGAATGATTACAATGATTGCGAAAACATACGGGACTTTACCGCTACGCTGAGATACCCGCCCTCTAGTAACTCCAAATGAAGTTACATATGTCGGTTGACAAAGGTACCTGTATTTATTTGAGCGGGAAATTGAAATCCGATTTGACGATGAAACTGATGAATATGGACAACCTGAATATAAAAAGTCAAGGTTCTTTTACAATACAACCACCAAATTCATTATGTATCGATTTATTGCAAAATATTGATGCATAGGTGCAAATATTATCGTTTATCGTTTGCCTGGTACTTGGTCATACAATTTTGTTATCGTAAAATGTTGAGGCACCAAATGTTGACAAAATTTCATTACGAAAACAATGGAAAGGAAAATTCCGGGTGTAATTTTTGTTAATCAATTCATTGGTAAAATTTTCCAACAAATGAATAATACAAGAATTCCTATTGCAAAAATTATGGAGATCGCTGAAGTTTAAGAATAGATATTTTATGTGGCTCTATAAAAGAATTCCATGTGCTGGCTTTTATGTAATTTATTTAATTATAGTTCAAAAATGTGGGAAGGAATGTTTTAAAAAGTTTTATTTAGATTTCCTATATTTATTTTACGATTCAATGTATTGTGGGTACATACTCGATATTTATACAGTATACAAGGTGTTTAGAGTGATATTTTCATTAACTAAAAAAAGTCACGGTCAAAAATAGTAATATTTGTACGATAGATACGCCAATGGTTGAACGAACCAAACATTGATTTTTAACGTTCCAGAAAATTCGACGTTAGATACCCCAGGGGAGGATTTTCCACGGAAATGTTTAAAAACTTGTCAAATCAGTATTTTCAAAAAACTTACCAAAAGCTTGTTCCCCCTCTTTTCAACTTTAGTAGTTTGGTAGTCGTAGTCCGCTTCTATATAGTTTTCTGTATATTTGACGTTACTGCTGTCAACAACGATATCCATTTTGAAAAAAAAACAAAAACTAAACTCCAGCAAATGTGCGACACGGATGGCTTTTCGATATAACGCAAAAGTAAACTGGCACTATTATATTTAAGCGTTTCCGAATTTCCCTGTTTTCTGTTCACAGACGTTGAGCTAGAGTGTGTTGGTGCGACGCTTCTAGGGCAGTGACAAATCAATTCCTCGCGATGTGCTCTTCAAGGACGCGTAAAAATATAAACTTTGTAGCCGGCTCATACGCTCAATTCCAGATTTCCTGCCACAAATACTCGAATACCACGAATTTTATGGTGCAATGTCTTATCACAGACGGTTTATAGAAAGGCAATTTGCCCGATAAAACGTTTATTTGCTCTTCTAATCTTTGCGCAACCGCCATATTTGATCACGTGAGGAAAATCTTCTTTGGAAGCCGGATATTGCTTTGATACAAAATTATTTTCACATATGCCTTTTGTGTACGTAGGAGAGCCAAAGAACAATGAATAGATGAGAATTTACAGAAGTTGATAAAATTTTCACGAAATCGAAATATTGGCATCCGCACACTGAAACAACGGGGTTACGTGAAACGTAAGTGACTGCACGTCGCCAATGGTCGTCTGCCAACAAGTTGCGCGCGGCGATGACGTTCTCACGAAATGTTCGAAGTGCTCTCAGAAAGGTGTGGATGAAATATAGGGACAACTTGGATTTAACAAAATGAGACAACAGATGAGTCATTTCAGTGCTCTCTTTATGGCACACCCCGTATGTTTAAATTATTTTGAATTCACAACTCGATACTAAAACGCAAAATAATAAATAATTACATCAAACATAATACTAAACATAATTATTATATCGACATAACTTAAACAATATAACTGATATAATATGTATTTTGAGAGTGGATGAGTAAATAAAGTAATAATGCCGACAAACAGAGAAGGACTTTTTCAAAGTATTTCTAGGAAAGCGTACCCCTAGGGGCTGTAGGTTCTCCAAGTTCCATAGATTAAAATTTATTCGAGATAGAGGGGTTGTTGGGTAAAAGAGGGGGCAGAAAGGAAAATAAATCAATAACCTAGCCGGCACATAGCCCCCCTTATATTTAAAGGGCGTTGTAGTCTCCCTCTGAAGCTCTGAACATTCGGTATCGTGTTACCCTCGCAGCGTGGACGTGTGCTTTGATAAAAGTTTAAAAACATACAGTTTTGAATTCAAAGAAGGTATGTACAAGTCAAAATTATGTTATTCTTGCTTATATTTTATATAGATTTGCCGTTAGTTTGAGTTAGATGTTCATTAATTGATTTTTTGTGTATTTATTCGAAAATATTTTTGGCTGTATAAAACAATTTGTGTTCAACTTGTTTGGCTTAAAACTTTTAATAATTTAAGAAAAGGGGACTGAAATTTAGACAAGGAAAACACAATTATATAGAACAAACTTAATATAGAAAAGGACGGGTGTACAAGTTAGCGACTACCCCACTCGAAGGGTGGCAATACGCAGGTACTAGAGCTAAAGTTATTTATGGAAAGCCCAACCGGTTAAACTTATTTTTTAAGGGTAGGGTAGCTAGTTTGGGTTTGGCATTGCTTCAGAGGCAGCAAAAAATAAGAAACATTATTTGGAAGGATAATATACAGGGTGAAACTTATTAAAACTAATTTGTTTTGTAAACAGATGAAGAAGCGAACAGCAGAAATGTTTCTAAAATGGAACGACCACGAAAAATTGGTAGGGTCCACTTTCAAAAACCTCTACGAAGATGAATCTTTGACTGACATAACTTTGTACTGCAAAGATGGGTCCATAAGGGCGCACAAAATAATAATAGCCACGTGTAGTCCATATTTCCATAGGATTTTCCGGGAAAATCCCAACACACACATGGTTATTATGGTTAAAGGAATTAGTATAAATGAAATGAAATATTTACTCGAGTTTATGTACAAGGGAACGGTCAAAATACCGTCGAATATGTTCAAAAATTTGGCTAACACTGCAGAGGAATTGGACATTAAAGATTTTAAAACAACAGCGGAATTTGGCGAAGAAGACCCGTTAAGTGAAGACAAGAATAATTTTTTTAAAAACCTCAATATGTCAGTAGCCCAACCATTTATTACCAAAATAGAAGAGAAGAAAATAGAGACTATAGAACCTACACCAATACCATTCGTATCAATACCAAGTAAGTAATAATACAAACAAAACATAAACAAACAGGTAATAAAAAAGAAATTAAAGCATCCATAGATATTCAACCCACAGAAGAAACAGACGACACAGATAGCACAAACGAAGCAATTAAACGCAGAAATATGATCCTTACCTGTAAAATTTGCAAACAAAGATTCAAAAACACCAAGCTGCTTTCATTACATCTAAAGAATCACGCCAAAATAAACAAGAAACCTTTTGCTTGCGACAGGTGCCCTGCAAGGTACTGTCCTTACTCTAATTAGGCATTTACCAGTACAATAACTCAAAAATTTATTTTAGTTTTAAGCGGTCTTCGCATTTGTCGCGCCACAAATTAATCCATACAGGCGAGCGACCGTACAGTTGCGAATCTTGCGATAAAACCTTTTCTAGGTTAGACAAACTTAAGCAGCATGTCAGGAATACCCATGAAACTTTAAAGGAATTATCTCCAGTTCCTGATGATCCAGAGAATATATACTTGCAGTTACCAGCGCGTACGCCCATAGAAAACAGTAATGATGGGAACGTTAAAAGGCACAGAGGACGGCCTAGGAAATTCTCCCCGGGTATTTAGATCCAACTTTTCTCCATAATTTTTAATGTACTCAGATGCTTCATTTCAGAATCGTCAATTACTATCAATACAAGAATTAAGCACCCTCGCACGGAAGATTATGAAGGTTGGTATCAGCAGGCATATTTCGTTATTTCTGTCCGCGCTCATGTTATTGCTTTATCTGCAGGGAGTAATGCTTCAGCCGAAGACAATTACACGTTGACAACTCTGCCTTTTGGCGATCTGAATTACCTGACAATGCCCGAAGAAGGGCCCCGATCGCCCGCGGTAATAATGGAACCTTTAGTAGAAATAAGCACGGGCAGCGAGAGCATGGCCGCTGGTACTACACAATTCAAATATCCTGTTAAAAGAGAAAGAAGTATCGAAATTGAAGAGTATCCATTCGGAAAAATAGGAGAATGTACCGTTTCTGTAACTAATTCTAATTGAATAAATTCGCTTTTATGGATTTGAGTTTGTTTAGTGACGTAACTTTCTGGTAGGTTAATTTTTGTTGCAAATAAACGACGTGCCATCTCGTGGCGCATCAAAGAACCATTCAACTCGGTAAGTTAAAGGGTTTGTACGAAAGATGCGTTGCGGACAGTAAATGATAGATGGCGCAGAATAGCGTTGGATAATCTGTCAATAACTCCAATTTAACGCTAAGTGAAGAAAATTATGCACTACTTCACGATGTTTTGTTCAATTCATCAAATAAATGTTTCCAAAACATAAAAAATAATCCTCTCTAGGGCCATTCACTGTTTCAGACTGTAAAAAACGGGAAAATGTTACTAGTTTTAAATGTCCGTTTTACGGCTTTTTCTAAACTCGGTTTTAAGTGCAGACAGGACGTATTATCGCAAAGTTCTATAAACAAACGGTTCATGTGCCAAAACTGACTATCTAGTCTGTGCACAAGGCGAGAGACCAAGATCAGATCAATACTTTGTTTTTATAATGGTGTTTGGTTGTCAAACGTCGTTAGGAAAGTTATCATAGTAACCGTTGCTGTTTATAAAAATTATTATTAATTAATGACAGATGTAAAGAAAAACATAAATAGAGAAAAGTTTCAAGTAATTTCATTTTTCTATTTTGATCTACTTCTTGTCGTTAAACATGGTCCTTCGAGCCGGATCACATAGCCACAGAAGCGATATTTGCAATAATATCATCAAAAGCAACGGAAGGTAGTCGTAATCCACTACAACGAACAAACTGGTACCCACGATTAACGCCCGGACCAGGGTAAGTGGTGCATACTGATCATTTCCGTTACTTAAAATTCAAACGAAAATCCATTCGAATATCCTTGTGTTTTCATTGGGAGTGTTGCTTGTCAGCGTGTGTAGCGGCTGCATTTTATTTGTTCAATACATAACACAATAAAAATGTCGCTAGAAAATCTTAAAAGAAATCGTAAAAACATTAAGAGTTTTTTTACACGCACAAGTACTTTCATCACAACCACAACACAATGGACAGATAAAACAGTTGCAGACTTAAAAAGCAGGTTTCAAAAATTTGACAAATTTTATGAAAATTTCGAAAATTTGCAATCACAAATAGACATTTTGGAACCAGACATAAGTGAGGAGATCTCTGATCAAGAATTCGACGAATTTGAGCGAAAATTCTTCGATCTTTCAGCAAGCATTTCATTAATTTTAGAGAATCATTCACAAGCGAATAAACAATCACAATTAAACGATGTTGTTAATACCTCCTCGGGAGATCGCATGATTGATCAAATTGCACGAATTAAACAATTTTTTGAGAGCGGATACAACAGTAATCTTGTCGAACTCGAATATCGATTAAATCAGTTAACAGAGTCGTGGAATCGATTTGAAATCGCGTCAAACGGAAGTATAGCAGACATAGAGGATAATTATTTCCATATTTGTGGTACAATTAAAAAGTTTTTAATTGATAAAAATACACCAATACATACAAATCCTGTAAATCATAATTCTCTAGTTATACCTCAAAACATCAAATTACCGATAATAAATCTTCCACAGTTCAATGGCAATTACGTAGATTGGTTAAAATTCAGAGATTTGTTTAATTCAATGATACACTTAAAGTCAATAGCAAAAATTCAAAAGTTTCATTACCTCAAAACGTCACTAATCAAGGATGCCGCAAATGTAATAGATTCGTTGGAGGTAACTGAAGACAATTACGAAATAGCATGGAAATTAGTACAGGAACGATTCGAGAACAAACGCATTTTAATTCGTAATCACGTAAATGCTATTCTCGAACTTCCAAATTTAACTCGTGAGAGCTATACTGCGCTTAGAGAATTGATTGACACGGTAAACAAACATCTAAGGGCACTAAAGACTCTCAATCTTCCAGTTGATCAGTGGGATGCTATTCTTGTCAACATAGTCACATCCAGACTGGACAATCAAACAAAGAGGGAGTGGGAAATGTCAAATACATCTGATGAACCATCCACCTTCACAGAACTCATACAATTTCTAAATAATCGTTGCAATTATTTAGAAACATTGTACGCAGGAAAATCACAGTCAAAATTCGAATCACAGACAAAATTCGAATCAAAATCAATTAACATAACCAAAAGGCAACCAGGTAAGCAAACGCAATGCAATGTAGCAACTACACACTCGAACTGGAAGACATGCATTTTCTGTAAAGGTTCACACGTCATATTTAAATGCGATTCATTTCGAAAACTTCCAATCGTTACAAGAACGTCAGAAATTAGCAAACTCAACTTGTGTACAAATTGTTTTCGTTCTGGTCATGGTGTCAACGAATGCAAATCCTCCAATTGCCGAGTCTGCAATAAAAAACATAATACTTTATTGCACACTGATTCATCCACGTCAATTCAATCACAAACACTTCCGTCAAATATTCAAACTTCATCAACATTGACAGCTCAGATTAATTCATCACAAATTTTGTTGTCAACAGTACTAGTAAACGTATATGACGCAGAAGGTGGCATTCATGAATTGCGGGCATTATTAGACTCAGGTAGCCAAAGTAACTTCATAACAACAAACGTTTGCAAACGTTTGAAAATTCACACTCATGCCATAACTCAATCAATTTCTGGCATTCACCAAAGTTCAATAAATGTAAACGAAAGAACGAATGTAACAATCCATTCAAGGGTAAAGCAATTTTCTAAGGAAATCTCGTGTTTAGTACTTCAGAAATTAACTGAGAGTCTTCCGTCTGAATACATTTCAGTGTCACAATTGCGAATTCCTAGTTCAATAAAGTTAGCGGATCCTGACTTTAACAAATCCAAATCAATCGACATGTTGATCGGAGCAGGAATCTTTTGGGATCTTTTGAGGGAAGAACCGCAGATACGTTTAGGCCGCGATCAACCAATTATTCAGAGTACAGAATTGGGATGGATAATAGGTGGTCCCATATCTACTTCAATATCAAATCATTCTAAGAGTCAAAATTGCCTTTTAACCACGATTGAACGGCAAATGCAGAAATTCTGGGAGGTCGAGGAAATTCGAAATTGCGACATTCGGTCTGAAGAAGAGCGCGCATGCGAACAACATTTTTTGGATACTCATAAAAGAAACTCTGAAGGTCGGTTCGTAGTAAAATTACCATTCAAAGAAACTGCGAAGCCTCTCGGTGATTCAAAATCAATTGCAGAGAAACGTTTTCATTTGCTTGAACGCAAATTAAATAGAAATAGCGAATTGAAAAAGGATTATAGCACTTTCATGAACGAATACGCAGATTTGAATCACATGGAACTTGCTCCACAAATTTTGTCTGCACCAGAATCAAACAAAGAATTTTACATGCCTCACCATGCCGTGTTTCGAGATTCAACAACTACCAAAGTTCGAGTTGTTTTTGACGCATCAGCCAAAAGCACCACAGGTATAAGTTTGAACGAAAACTTAATGGTAGGGCCAACCATTCAACCTGATTTATTTTCAATAATAACTCGGTTTCGTATGCATCGGTTTGTGTTGACTGGGGACATAGCTAAAATGTACAGGCAGATCTTAGTAGCCGAAGAAGATCGAGAATTTCAAAAAATTCTTTGGCGTGCTGATCCAAATTTACCATTGCAAACTTTTCGTTTATCTACTGTAACGTACGGAACTGCTTGCGCTCCTTACCTAGCAATCAGATGTATTAATCAAGTAGCCATAGACGAAGAGTCAAAATTTCCTCTAGCACGTTCTGCAATCGAAAACAGCTTTTACGTAGACGATTGTCTCCTCGGTTCAAATTCGGTCAGAGAGCTTGTTAAAATTCGAGATCAAGTAAGTTGTTGTCTTTTACAAGCAGGGTTTGAATTGCGCAAGTGGACTTCTAACGTAGTTGAAGCACTTCCAGATAATAGCGGTTCATCTGGAGACTCAATCATTAATCTTGATAAACAAGGAAAAATCAAAACTTTAGGTTTATCTTGGAATTTTCAGGAAGACGTGTTAACCTACGAAGTAATTCCAATCGATAAATCAGTCAAATTTACAAAACGAAACGTTCTTTCTACAATATCCAAACTGTTCGACCCACTAGGTTTAGTCGGGCCAATACTAACAACTGCCAAACAAATAATGCAGCAGTTATGGTCTTTAAAAATCGAATGGGATGATACATTGCCACTTCAAATACAAATTTCATGGAACAACTTCATAACAGAGTTATCCAATCTTTGTTTATTAAAGATTCCAAGAAACGTCACTTCCGGGACAATTAGTAGTTCAATCGAACTCCATGGTTTTTGCGACGCATCCGAAATAGCGTACGGTGCGTGCTTGTATGTACGTACTATCGATGACGACGGTAATTATCAGGTTCACCTGCTATGCGCCAAATCAAAAATTGCACCTTTAAAAACGTTATCAATTCCTAGATTGGAGCTCTGCGGCGCATTACTGTTGTCGAAACTTTATCATAAAATATCAGAAATTCTAAAGGGCTTGATCAAGCATGTTTTCCTTTGGACAGACTCCACAATAGTATTAGCGTGGCTATCATCGCCTCCAAATACGTGGAAAACTTTCATTGCCCACAGAGTAGCTGAGATATTGAAACTTACAACTTTTGAATTTTGGGCTCATGTATCTTCAGAAAATAATCCTGCAGATATTATTTCACGCGGTACAAACCCAACAAATTTAGCAAATTTAACAATTTGGTGGCAAGGTCCTTTTTTCTTAAAACAAAAACAAATTGATTGGCCTCCACAACCATTCTTAAAGGAAACAAATATTGAACAAAGAGGAAACATAACACTCACAACGATTTCTTTTGATCCCAATCCATTGGCACATTCATTTGTTAACATTTCGACTTGGAATAAATTGCGAAGAGTGTTCGGTTATGTCTTGCGTTTCATCAGCAATTGTAGAATACCCAAATCTGAACGGTCAAAACAAAGCTTGTTATGTTCCGAAATTGGAAAGGGCGCAATGACAATAATAAAAATCACTCAACAAAATGAATTTTTCAATGAAATCAAGCAGCTGAAAACCCGAAACAAAATTGACAAATCAAATCGTTTAATTTCGTTAACTCCGTTCTTAGACACCGCTGGAATACTCAGGGTGGGCGGTCGACTTTCTAATGCAGACATTTCAAATGACAGAAAACACCCGATACTTCTCCCTAATAATAATCACGTTACACGAATCATAATATTACATGAACACGAAAGACACTTACATGCAGGTAATCAAGCTACTTTAGCGGCAGTTAGGGAAAATTATTGGCCAATTTCCGGACGAACTCAAGTTCGAAAAATTCTTCATAAGTGTTTGAATTGCTTCAAATATAAACCTAAGCTTATGCAAGAGATCATGGGAAATTTGCCATCTGATAGGGTAACAATTTCAAGGCCATTTCAAAATAGCGGCGTAGACCATGCAGGTCCAATAATGATTAAAGAGTCACGCACTAGAAACAAACGTATGGTCAAGGCTTATGTTGCTTTATTTATTTGCTTTGCGACAAAGGTAATACATATTGAATTAGTCGGCGACCTAACAACTGAAAGTTTTTTAAGTGTTCTAAAGCGATTCACTTCGCGTCGGGGACACGTGAAAAATTTGTATTCTGATAATGGTACAAATTTCGTTGGTGCCCACAATGAATTGCGTCAGTTAATGAAATCAAAAACTTTTCAATCAAAAGTAACAGAATCTCTTATGAATGACCAAATAAAATGGCATTTCATTCCTTCTAGATCTCCTCACTTTGGGGGTTTGTGGGAGGCAGGTATAAAATCAGCAAAATCACACATAAAAAAGGTATTAGGAAATGCAGCCGTTACATATGAGGAGATGTATACTCTCCTAGTGAGGATTGAAGGTTGTTTAAATTCACGACCCCTTGTTCCTTTATCCGAAGACCCAAATGATCTTTCTGCACTTACGCCCGGTCATTTTTTAATCGGGGCTCCGATAACGTCAATCGACGAACCTGATTACATCGAGGCAAAGTCAAATCGTCTATCTAGATGGCAAAGGATCGATCAACTTTCGCAACACTTCTGGAGAAGGTGGGGGAAGGAGTATTTACCTACGTTGCAACAACGAGTGAAATGGCGAGTAAATGCAAAGCAATTATGTATTCCTAATGCTATGGTACTGATACATGAAGATAACCAGCCACCTCAGCGATGGCGACTGGGACGGATTATCGCTCTCCATCCAGGTGAAGACGGAATTGTGAGAGTGGTGACGATCAAAACTGCCAATGGCAACATTAAAAGAAGTATTCACAAAATTTGTGTACTTCCTGGGGAACCATAACTTTCAAGTTCAAATGTTGGTTGGTGTTTTTCGTTGTTTAAAGACTTTTACTGAATTATAATTTGTTGAAAGCTGCCATCTTTCAAGGTGGGCGGAATGTTTCGTTGTCAAACGTCGTTAGGAAAGTTATCATAGTAACCGTTGCTGTTTATAAAAATTATTATTAATTAATGACAGATGTAAAGAAAAACATAAATAGAGAAAAGTTTCAAGTAATTTCATTTTTCTATTTTGATCTACTTCTTGTCGTTAAACAAATGGATTTTTTACTATGCTTTTTGTAATAGGTATTTTACAGCTATTTACGATATAAGTGGGATATGAACTTTAGTTGAAACATGTTTTTGACAGATGATATAAATTTGTTGCATGCAAAAAAGTGTTCGTAAAACGTTATGGTCTGAAAAACTGCAGCAAGTTAAATGTCAATACGACTTTAACGTATTTTTAAAAAATTTATTTCCAAAAACTAAGTACAATTAAAAGGTGTTCTCAATTCAAAAGCAAAAACAGTAATGATCCTAAGATCCTCTATTAATTCATTTACTGAAGCAAAAGTGTAGAGTAAGCTACAATACAATCTTATTTCTATAGAAATACATAGGCGGCTCGTCATATAACTCCTCCATCCTTAAGAAGTTCTTTCAGGGATGAAAAGAACTGAAGGGGTTTGATTTTCTTGATGCTTTTCTGTTCTTCTTGTTTTTCTAACGTTAATCTTCTGAAATCGACTCCACTTGAATTTTCTAAAGACAAATTGAACAATTATAATTAAAATGATCAAAGTCACAATACTCCAAAGGGACCACTTGTGAACACTGAAGTCTTGGTTATCTTCCATATTTACAGGGTAGTGGCTTCTACTTGTTTTTGAAGTCTTCTTATGTGAGGCGGTTAAAGTCATAGTGGTGTAAGTCATATTTAGCTCATTTTGAGAAACTAGGAGTTTCATAATAAATCCTGTAAAAAATTCCAAAGCATGAAATTCGTTGCGGTAATATATTGAATGTAAACTAGATATATGCAACAAGTTAGAGAAACTGAAAAGAAATGAGATTCTTCAAAAAAGTACTATTTTTGGCATTTGAAAATGACTTACACCATTGTGTAGTTCAACAGAAAGGATTTTTATGGTCATGTAAATTAAAATAAAACGCTTTTTTGCATGTTTATATTATTTTTTAATGGTAATTTAGAAATACAACAAACGAAATAGAACTTACAAAATCTGAGATAAACCAAAAATGGTGACTGCCCTTTTCATGGATCTTCTTCTATGAGTTCTAAGGGACCTGCATCATCTTCTATGACTCCTGCTGTTTGGAGTGACTGAAAAAATGCATGGTGGATTGGTGGTATGTATTGAAGAAGGTCTAGCATGTCCCTTTTCTTTTCTTGCGTAACTTTCCTTGGCTGGTGGTACAGACTTTCTTGAGTGACACGTCCGAGAGAACATGGTCTTCCTACCTTCACTGGCTTCAAATCCAGCATGGAAAATGGTAAATCTTCATTGAGAGTTTCTTTATAATACATTGTGTACGGCTGACCTTTTAGAACCCTTATCCATTGGATTTTTAGCCAGTTAACTGGTGACTTAAGCTCATTTTGTTTCCTTCTTGTAATACATTTTTCCAGGTTCGCAACAGATTTAAACTCGGGTTGTGTCATTTTTGAGAGATGGAAATACTTCTTTTTCTTGCATTTAGTTATGACATCATACCAGTCTTCAGGTACGTAAATGGATTTTTGTTTTGTGTACATTTCCATAGACCCAAAATCGGAGTCGTTTGGCAAAAAGGAATGTCCGCTGACCATGAATTTATGATCGATGATTTCAATAGTGCTACTCTCACTTTCAACCAATTTCATCAAAAACAAAATAAATTTTATATTTCGGTTTTGTCCGGTGCAAGTATCGCTGTACATGACAACATGTTTTGACATTGATGCACGTGTTTGTAGATGTTTTGTAACACAAGAGCCAATCTCTTGGGAACCTCGAGAAGCGATAGTCTCATCCCAAACATACATGAAATCAAGATCCGAGCCTAACTCATGACAACCTAGATTGTAATCGTACATATTCCTTTTATAATTTGCAACAGAAGTTGTCAGTATCGGGAATGGCAGTGCTTTCTCTAAATCGAAGGTAAATGCATAAAAAGAATCATCTTCTTGAGCTGTCTTTGCATCTTTTTTCATAGATGTACGCGCTGCTTCTGCTCTCCTTAGGTGGAGTTCATGCTCACTATGTAACTGGGTTTTTTGCTGTTCATCTTCAAGTGCTGATATTTTTATGTTAAAAGAATCACATTTGGTACAAGTGTCTTTCAACGGTGAATGAAAATGGAAATTAAATTCATTATTGAATGTTCGCCGGTAAATAGCCTCATTAACAGGCATCAAGTTTTCGCCAAGGCATTGTTCTTTGTACAAGTTGTACATGAATCGTATATTAAAATGCGATGGTAGATACCTTCTATTAGGGTTATGGGATCTCGTATAATGTGACTGGTAAGATGGAAAGGAGGTAATGTGTTGACGTACAAAATTCAATCTTTCGCCGGAAATTTTATTGGCAGGAATATGGTGCCCTCGATCATCTCCCCCAGGTTGCTGATTCATGGTCAATTTTTAATAGCTCTAGTCATCCTTCCATCCGAAATTTGCAGTGTTTTCAGAAAATACGCTTTGCAAACATTGATGCTTGCATCCTCAACTTGGAAGCGATAGGTGTTGCTTGACATCTTTGGTGGTCTAGACGAATTTTTAGGACGTCTCACGTTAGGGACTGTTTTTGTAATTAAGCCGCATAAATAGATGTTCTGTGCTGAAAAGGATCCTATCTTCCAGAACGTTTCAAATAGAAGTCTCCGTGAGGCTTCAGTAATCTTCTGTGCACTTTGTTTCTTACAGCCACAATCAAGATTTTGGAAAACTTTACCTTCGACTTGCTGTCTCCTGGAACTTGTGTAAGGCAATCCCGAATACCTTGCCCTCTTTCGCTGTTCAGCCTTACTCTCCTTTTTGCCGTTTTCTTGTTCTGGTTGGCTGAAGTACTTCACCTTCTTCATCTCCGGAACTTGTAGGTGGATCGTCTAAATTATTTCTGTCGTCTACTTCTTCCTCTCCTATGACAAAACAATAAGGTTAGAAAACCTGAAAGCTTAACTACTCACAGTAAACTAATAGCATCTATGTCACTACCTACCTTATTTTAAATCATTAATTTATTAGCATTATTAAAACTGTTTAGTTATGTACTAAACTTTACTTAGGTATGTTCAAAAAAGAAATGAAATTTACCCACCTGAAGTTTCTGAATTAGCAGGCTCCCATTCGTCGCTGCTTTCTATATCCTCGAAAGGATCAGGCTCACTTTCCCCCGGATCCATAATTCAAACCCAGAAATTCAAAATATAGAAAATTCTCCAACTTTAGTAGTGATAAACAACGAGCAAGCATGCGAATGATGTGACTTGTGACCAACTGGAAACTTTTACCATGTACAATGGTGTAAGTCTGACTTGCACCACTGTCACTGTCAACATAACGGCCGTTCCTTTTATCTATCAAACTTGTGCTGCCATCTGTCGATGATGTAGTGAAGTTATGACTTACTTCACATTTTCATTCAATAATTTGCCATGTGCAGATTTCATTTCTGGACTTGCACCAAAATTTTTGAGAATGTGACTTACACCACTATGGTTTTAAGCGCCTCATGTCATCTAGAGGTATGTTGTTTAACTGTAATTTTTCTTCATTTTTCGGTTCCAAAATTTTGAAGTTATTCAGGATCCTTGGTAGTATTAAAGGGTGTTGTCTAATATTTGATTCTGTGTTTCCAAATTTAAAGTTTCCAATTTCGACGCTACAATTAGTCGGTACTTGGATCAAGTTGGCTCCGTGTAAAATACTAAGTTGATTATTAGGACATTTCCCTTTTAATTTAGTTTCTTTTTCGAATAAAGTAATTATATATTCACTGTTGACTTTTTCTATAATTTGTTGTGGCTGATGAATATGTACCAAATTGCATATTGAATCTTGACCATTTATGAGTGAAGGGATGCACTCTTTTTCGGGGTTTGACATCATCTGTTCTTGTGGACACAGGAAAAAGTTTTTGATTGGATCACATGAGTTTTCCGTATATTGGTAAATGTTGTCTTCGAGAGCCAGGAAAGATTTGGGGGGAATAATTAAGGTATTGTTTATTGTTGGCACTGGGTATAGGTGGTAATAATCGAATGTACGAGGGTAAATTATGGGGATTTCTAAGGCGAAAATTATCTGTTCCTCCGAAATATAACAAGTTGTTCTTATTATGGAGTACCAAGTAAAAAGATCTGTTTTTATTATTTCTTCCTGTGAATGAAAATGTGTTAATTGATTTAATATTTGTTCTAATTCGCTTTTTGTAATTATGTCCGGGTGAACTATATTTAATTTTGCAAAAGTGATTGCATTTTCCAAGTTTTCTATGAAATTTATCAAAACGTCAGCATTTGTATGAATTTGAGCTATGATACTGGAAAATACAGAGTGTTTATAAAGTTCGTGAGTTATTTTGTTCAGAATATGATCTTCATAATTATTAATATAATCTGTCAGTTTCTTTTGATTTTCCGTTATTGTTTTTATAGTGTCAGCGTAGTTTTCGATTAATTGTTTGGATAACGAAATTTGTGAATTTACTTCATTTATGGATTTTTGTTGATTATTCTCTAGCTGTTGTATAGCTTTGTCGTATCGTTCGCCATCGGCGGCATCTAAGCTACCTGTAAGCCACTTGCTTGCAGATCCTATAATATTGAACAATCCTCTTTTTGATCTAGTTGCTAGTAGAGTTAACGTGAAAGTTTATCTTGATGTTCGCTGTACATTGAAAGGTAAAAATGTATCAAGTACGTTTTCGGATATTATTTGGGGTGCATAATTACCCCCTAAATTCGTCTGGCGATATCGATGTCCAAGACACCCCCAGAGGGTAAAAACTGAAAAAACGAGGAATTTAGAATATTTCATTTGCTATCCGGCCATAAAAAAGTTTTTCTGTTCCGTCAAGTAATAAGCGAGTTATAACTAATTTCCGTTCAAAGTTTAACATTAGATGAACAGAAGAATATTTACTAAAATCGCTTGTAGTTCCATTATTATTCGTATTTCGATTTCTGACAAAACTGAAAAATTTCTAAAACGCGATAACTTTTTAACGACACAAGATATCGAAAAAATTCAAAAAGTAAATGTTGCAGTCTGATACTTTTGCAAAGCAATGGTTTTTGAAATTTTGAAATCGAACAATAAATAAGGAAGATATTGCCAATTTACACCAGGGATGTAAATGTCGCCGCCGGGAAGCGCGCGCTCTGTCTCTACTTTCGCCCGTTTCCCATCTCATTCTGACGGGCTCCACCGTGCCCCACCATGGCCCGCAAGCCTCCTAGTATCGTACTCGCCCATACCCGGCGCCGGCATTGTTTGTATTGGTGAATGGTGAATAATAATTAATAATCAATTATCAATAATTATTTTCCAGCAATTTTCGTGAATTTGGCATCAGAATGGAGAGTTCTTCAAGTGTTACAACAGACGATGAACTATTACATAAATTTAAGTCAAAAACAAAACAATTAACGCGTGATGATAACAAATGTGTAATATGCAAAAAAGGTGAAAAACTGGAGGAATTTACTCTAAATACTATGGAAACCATTAACAGGTCAATAAAAAGGAGACTTGATGTGCAAACTTACAATAAAGACCTGAGGGTGCTTAATGATAAAATAAAAATTAAATAATTCGTGTAAGTTAAGGTGGCACAGAAACTGTTACTCCTCGTTTACAAGCTTGAAAAACATTTCCACGACAATGAAATTAAAAGCACAAAGTAGTCAATGTATAGGAAATGAAGATGTAATCGAAAGCAAGACAGAAAGAAAGCCAATAAATTGCGATACCACAAACCTAATTTTAATATCAATTTATGTGTTTTCTGTCAAAAATTGAAGAAGGGTAAATCTGTGAGCCAGGTGTTGACAACTAATTTCAGTAATAAACTTCACGACATAGCTAGCGGCAATTATAACCTTTTTAAAAATTAACACATTAGATTTAATTGATGCTGAAGTCAAATACCATAGTAATTGTTTCGCGGTAGAGTGGAAAATATATAGTAGCAAATCTGAATCTAAATTAGCTTCTATGGATGACTGTGCAAGTCAAAACAATAAAGGAAGCGAGACCTGGCAAAAAATTGTTTCGGAAATAAAGCAAAGCATATCCAGAGGAAAAGTAAATAATTCCGCTGATTCCTTAATCATTCAACTTCGTTATAAGTATTATTTTGTAATTTTGGGTACATTCAAGTACCCTCATTACTTTTATAAGATTTGACAAAATCGACATCCTCCTTAAAACAAATTTTCAGTTTCATTAGGAAATACTACGGATTCAAGCTACCACCCATTAGCGCATATCGGTCGTAAACTGCAGCGAAATTACATACTTTTCCTTTGGATATGCCGTGCTTTATTTCTGCAATAACTTTTTGCCAGGTCTGGTCTAACTCCCTTTATCGTTTTGACTTGCACAGTCACCCATAGAAGCTACATTAGATTCAGATTTGCTACTATATTTTTTCCACTCTACCGAGAAACAATTACTATGGTAGGTATTTGACTTCAGCATCGATTAAATCTAATGTGTTAATTTTTTAAAAAGGTTATAATTAACGGTAGCTATATCGTGAAGTTTATTACTGAAATTAGTTGTCAACACCTGGCTCACAGATTTACCCTTCTTCAATTTTTGACAGAAAACCCATAAATTGATATTAAAATTCGGTTTGTGGTATCGCAATTTGTTGGCTTTCTTTCTGTCTTGCTTTCGATTACATCTTCATTTCCTATACATTGACTACTTTGTGCTTTTAATTTCATTGCCGTGGAAATGTTTTTCAGGCTTGTAAACGAGGAGTAACAGTTTCTGTGCCACCTTAACTTACAGGAATTATTTATTTTTTATTTTATCACTAAGCACCCTCAGGCCTTTATTAAGTTTGCACATCAAGTCTCATTTTCATTGACCTGTTAATGGTTTCCATAGTTTTTAGAGTAGATTCCTCCAGTTTTCCGCCTTTTTTGCATATTACACATTTGTTATCATCACGCGTTAATTGTTGTTTTTAACTTAAATTTATGTAATAGTTCATCGTCTGTTGTAACACATGAAGAACTCTCCATTCTGATGCCAAATTCACGAAAACTGCACGAAAATAATTGATAATCGATTATTAATTATTATTCACCATTCACCATTCACCAATACAAACAATGCCGGCGCCGGGGGTATGGGCGAGTACGATACTAGGAGGCTTGCGGGCCATGGTGGGGCACGGAGGAGCCCGTCAGAATGAGATGGGAAACGGGCGAAAGTAGAGACAGAGCGCGCGCTTCCCGGCGGCGACATTTACATCCCTGGTGTAAATTGGCAATATCTTCCTTATTTAATGTTCGATTTCAAAATTTCAAAAACCATTGCTTTGCAAAAGTATCAGACTGCAACATTTACTTTTTGAATTTTTTCGATATCTTGTGTCGTTAAAAAGTTATCGCGTTTTAGAAATTTTTCAGTTTTATCAGAAATCGAAATACGAATAATAATGGAACTACAAGCGATTTTAGTAAATATTCTTCTGTTCATCTAATGTTAAACTTTGAACGGAAATTAATTATAACTCGCTTATAACTTGACGGAATAGAAAAACTTTTTTACTGCTGGATAGCAAATGAAATATTCTAAATATCTAGTTTTTTCAGTTTTTACCCCCTGGGGGTGTGTTGGACATCGATATCGCCAGACGAATTTAGGGGGTCGTTATGCACCCCAAATAGCAACCGAAAACGTACTTGATACATTTTTACCTTTCAATGTACAGCGAACATGATTTCTAGACGAGTTTTTCAAGCACGCGAACTCTACTATACTGGTTGAAAGACAATATTTTGAAATTTTGTATTTAATTCTGAAATTAATGGTGCTAAATTCTTATAAATGTTTTCTAGGCTTTCCGAGTACATGGTATCATTACGGGGAAGCGAAGTATTTAACTTAAAATAATTTTCTAACAAGCTACTTACTTCTAAATTAAGAGAACTGAGATTTACATAATGTAAAAATACGTGTTTGCTGCTAATTATGTGTGCAACTCCTAACCTAAAGGGTAAAATTCCGGGAGAGTTTTCCAAAGGAATTACGTTAATTTCTGCTACAGCCAGGAATACTGGAAGGGTCAGAATTGTCAGTAGTCGTTGGTTTGTTTTGCGTGTCATCGTCTTGTCTTGGTTCCTGTAACAAAGTGTCACTTGTGAATTTTCTTGGCCTTTTTAATTTTTTCTTGTGGACAGTTTTTGTCTGCAACTGAGCTTTTATACCGAGATTCTTTACTAATTTTGTTTTCTTGAATTTTGGATTTACTTTGACTCTATTACCTGTACTTAAATAAACCGTCGTGTTTTCTGGATACTCAATAGGAGCTTCCCTAGTTTCGTTTCTTTTATTAATGGTCTTTTCCTTTTCTGACTGATTTAATTCATGAATTCGGTCATACAAAATACGAGTCTTTTCTGAATGTTTATGAATATAATCGCTAGTAATTGTTTCGTCTGTTATGTCAAATGGATCTAGGGTATTAACATGTCCATTAATTATATTAAACGGTGTTTGTTTTGTTACAGAGTGTATGGAATTATTATATGCCAGTATGGAATATGTCATCAACTGTTCTGTCGTACTTTCTTTATTTGTTAGTCTAAGGCATCTAATGTGTTCAATTAATGTTGAATGTACTCTTTCTACCGGGCTGTTACTGTTAGAATTTTGGGGCGTTGTTATGTGTAATTTGATTTTATGAAGCTTGGCAAATTCCTTCACGGTCGTGTTGTCAAATTCTTTTCCACCGTCAACCGTAATACATTTCGGTGTTCCATGATGTGAAATAAACTTTATAAAACTATCCGTTGTAGTTATCGCGTTTGCACTAATAACTGGATAAGCTTGACAATATCTGGAAAATGTGTCTATTACCGTTAAAAATTTTTGTTTTTCAATTTGGAAAATATCAACATGGACTACTTCAAAAGGTCTAGAACTTGTGGGGGTTATATTAAATTTAATTACTGGCGGATTTCTGTCGTATTTTGAAATTTGACATGCATCACAATTGTTTATATATCGCTCGATGTCACTGCGCATTTTAGGCCAAAAGTATTTTCTTTTTAAAGCTAATTCGGTTTCATTTATTCCTCTGACAAGTTTTTGTTTCGTGGTGGTACTGAATGGTTTGTTGTTGATCTTCAGGATCTTTAACATCTGCTAATATTATTGTGGCTTGTGTGAATTTATATGAGGAATTTTTGAACAGATTTTGCACTATATTACAAAACTTCGCCATTATTTCTGGAGGATCGAAATAAATGAAATATGACTTTTTCGGATCTATGAATTCTTTTAAAAATTTAATTATATCATTTTCGAAATTCAGATGTGATAACAAGATTTTTGTTCTAGTTTTATCCTCAAAAGGATGGGTTTGAGATACCTGTGTTTTTGAAATTTTTTCGTTAGATTTTATAATGATTTGATTGTTAAAAGAATTTAGACATCTGTCAGTTATAGGTATTTCCAGGACGGGGTTTTCTGTGGAACTATGAATAGTTTCGTCAACGTTAGATGGGTCAGGTAAGGTGTCAAGGATTTCGTCTAAGTCGCTGTTATCTATTTCTGGAAGATCTAGTGCACTTATTTCTCTAAGGAAATTTGTAACATCTTCATCAATTTCACCAGGATTTACAACTATTGATTCATTTTCGATCGCGTTAATACTAACAGTATTAGGAAGATTTTGGTATTCACTATAACCGTGTAATTATTGGAAATTATATTTGAAGTGAAATCTATGTGGAATCCTAATCTTTTGATGTCTTTAAAACCTAAAATACCATCGAAAAATTTGTGAAATTTAAATAAATGAAATACTATATTACCGTCTGTTTGAAATTCATCGAACAGGGGTATGTCAGCCTTAAATCTGCATTTATTTTCGCCATTGCAAGTTTTGATCGAAAACGGGAGTTTCGGCAATTTTAGGATCTATGATGGATTTCATTGAGCCTGTATCGAGTAAAAGTTTAATAGGTGGATTTAAAATTTCTATGTAAGGTAAAGAAGTTTTGTTATCTGTATCCGCATTTATTTCGAGAATAGGTACGTCGCTAGATAATAATTTTTGCTGAGTGGATTCAGTTACGTTAGGTCGTTCACTGAAGGTGTTTTGTAAAAATCCTGCTGGGTGTTTATGTCTTCTTGATAAGGAATACTTGGAATATCAATTTCGTGCAATTCAGCTTGCTCTATCGATTGTAAACTTGACATTGCAGAATAATCTGTGGGTACTTCCTCGTAGTAAGAATTATCAGGATAATCTGAATCATCTAAATTGTGCAGTTCTTCTGCGATAAAATTCTGTGGACCTGTTCGTTGGAAATAATTTTGATTTGGGAAATATCGAGGTTGTCTCTGCATTGTATAATTCTGATATGAATTAGGTCTTTGAACTGTATTTCTGGAAGTAATAGACATTGGCGTCGGTTTATTCACAGGTGTTTGACCTGTAGGTTTGAAGACGTTTTTTGGTTGTCCGAACACTTGGGAATTTGTCGGTAATTTTTGTGGGCGAATATTTGGCCTGGTTTGAATATTTATTGGCCCAGTTGGGAATTGGTTTCGTGGAGGTAGATTAAACGATTGAAATTGGTTATTGAAATTGGGAACATACATAGGATTATTTTGCGGGAATCTGTGTGTATTAAAATTAGGTGCATTAAAATTAGAATTGGTATTAAAGTTAGTGTGAGTTTGTTGCTGAGGATTTCTATTCTTTGGCACATTTTGCCTGTCGACAAATAATGTGGGTTGATTATTTGAGGGTCGTTGCGAATAAAGAAAATTTTCTTCCTCGATGGCATAAGACATGGCCAATTCGAGACTGTCAGGATTACGTAGTCTAACCATATCTTGCATACGGCCAGTTAATCCACGTATGAAAGTTTTTAAGGAAAGTTCCTCATAATTTCTAATATTTAATAATTTTTCATTTGCGGGAACGTTCATGGATGTTAATTTTGAAACAATTAAACTGCGGACCTTTTGGATTCGCTCCCCAAAGTGATAGGGAGACTCATTCCTTAAAGGACGAAGAACAATTAAATCCTGCACGATGCAATCGAGATTTCTTTGATCGCCAAAACTGAGACGAAGCATGTCTCGTATGCCTGTCCAATTTCGGACTTCTGTACGAGAACCTATCAACATTAAAGCTCTACCTGTAAGCTTTCCAATGATTGCTCTCACTAGAAATTGATTTATTGGGTCATTTACATTTTCATAATTAGTATACGTATCCATTAAATAATTACAATGATCGATGAAGATTTCCAGTACATGGGAATCCCCAGAAAACATTGGGATCGTATCAATATACAATCGCAACAATTGGTAGTTTACGTTAGTAGCCATTTCTGAAGTATTTGAAATTAATTCTGTTTCACTTAATGTTCTATTTTCTAAACTAACACTATTAAAACTTTCAACTAAATCGTCGATATCTGACATAAATTAAGTATAACCTGTATTATTCTTTATGTATTTTTCAATTAAGTACTTTAAAATTAAAATTTGTTCCTTAACTTAATGCTCCAAAGAATCTTATACCGAGATTTTCAGAGGACTAGCAATTTTCACTTAAGAATTGGAAAAATGAAGGAGTAAAAATTTAAGGAAGGCTCACCAATTTGCAGTTTATAGTTGCCAATGGTCCAGTTCCAATTATTCTAGCTCCAGCCACCTTTCACGCACAGAGTTCTTTTGGGAAACAAAGTCCGAAAATCAGTGTAAACCGTTTAAACGGACGGTTTTTTCACGAAACTTTTCACGAATTTCCCGAGCACTGATCCTACCGACTGCGCCAGTTAAATGTCAATACGACTTTAACGTATTTCCAAGTAAATACATAAAAAAATAACTTCTCGTTTTTCACAGTCACCCACGTAAAACTGTTTTGTTCAGAAGATTTATTAAAAAAATATTTTTCCCCTTGAAAAAATGGCTGAAAATGTGTGATACATCCTTGGGATATTTCATAGAAACTACAGCAATTTGAGAATCAAAATATTTTAGCATTTTTTCTTTTAATTTAACTTTGCATGTAGACTTTTCAACTTTAAATTGGCTCAGTTTAGGATGGTCCAACATTGATGGTTGACTTCGTCACGTGTAGTTCTTTCCCCAATTTAAACACACCTTGTATACAATCGTAATTCAGAGGAAAGAAGTAAGAGCTTGAAAATGGGAAAAGTAGTGTAATTGAATTCTTACGTGAGCTGAACAAACATCTTCGAAATTTTATATCAAACACACATACCAGCGACAGAATAACTCCATATAAACGTTCCAGAAGAATGAAAATCAATATCTTTTATATTTTTCGACGTGTTCTATCACGAGGCGCTCCATAATCCAGTCATCTTTTGTCCGATTCTCGCCAATAATCGATCGGAGGGTGAAAAAATAATAAATGCCTTCAAGTTTTGCGAAGTCACTTCAAAATACGCCCCGCCTGACCCCTTCAATCTTGATCGGACCTGATAGGCGCTGACCTGTTCTGCTGCTTGTTTATCAATTCCAGTTATTGTAAAACAACTTTAGAATGTAGATCAATTCTCTTGTATTTGTAAAAAACCCACGACAAGTTTATTGCCACCCCCTTTTGTCACTTTCACTTTCCTGCACCACTTCAGTTCGACTCGGTCATCTGTCAAGTGGTTGATCCTGCAGTAATCCGATGCAAGCTCACGTTTCTCGACGCCCTTTCACACTCCACTTCATTTCGATAGTAGACGTAAAAAGGATTATGTTTGTGCATTATGTTCATCTGCATAATTTTAATGACAGTATTGAGGGAGATAATAACGTTATTGAATGCTTTGAGCCTGTACGGTAAACAATACAAGATTTATTTTGTGTACTGCAGAAGCAGTTAATAATTGAAAATAGTACTCCATGTTACTTTTTGTTGAACAGACATTTAAAGAGCAGCATCTCTAGACATCTCTACGCAAATATTTAAATTGAATTTCCTTCCAACGCAAACGTTTAAATAAACATTTGTACAAGATATGTACTGATATAATATACATACTGTACGTGGATATTTTGTCAGTCCCATGGATTTTATTAGACACATCTTGTTAACTTCGAACATTGGGCTGCGATTTTTTGTCTTAATCTTGACATACCTTTGTTTTCCTCGAGATTAAATCCTAAATAGCGTTTTCCCTGAAGGATTATCACGAGAGTTGTGTTCTCCGTCGTTACCCGGATCTCTATACTTTACAAGAAAATTAAACACTACCTAGAAGCTATTCTACCCAAAGGACTTGTACCTTGACGCAGTTCTAGTAATACTTGCGCGCTTCAATGATCTAAAGAGCCGAACCATAGGTTTAACCATATTGGAGGGGTTTTTATTTGAGAAGCCAGACTAAATCAAGTCCCTGAAAGGGGGCAGCAGCTCTTTCAGTAATCATAGTGGCAGAGATCGTGAGGGTAGGTATGGCACTGTGATACACACTACTGCGATGTGGAAGGCAACGGGAAACCACCACATTATTATATCCCTGGTACAGCGTACTTCGAATTTATGATGATGGCACTTTCTGGAGTAAAATATTCCGGAGGTAAAATAGTCCCACATTCGGATCTCCGGGCGGGGACTGCTTCGGGGGGAGTCATCAGAAATGATAAGTGTAACATCTCACGAGTCGGAGCGTGGAATGTTAGAAGCATGAAACAAGTAGGAAAGTTAGAGAATTTGAAAATTGAGATGGATAGGTTAGCATTAGACGTAGTAGGTATTAGTAAAGTGCGATGGCCAGAAGCCGGAGACTTCTGGAGCGGAGATTTTAGAGTAATACACACAGGATCTGTAGGAGGAAATTCGGGAGTAGGAATTGTTATGCGGAAAAAAGTAGGGCAGAGTGTAGAAAATTTCTTACAGCAAAGTGACAGGGTAGTTATGGTTAGGTTAGATTCGAAACCTGTAAAAACAGTAATAATACAGGTATATATGCCCACTTCTAACTACAGTGATGAGGTCGTAGAGGCAGTTTATAGTGATATTGAACATGTGCTAGATTTTGTGAGAGGACACGAAAATTTAATAATTATAGGAGATTTCAATGCAGTCGTAGGCACAGGCCGAGAGGGCGGAATAGTTGGTCCCTTTGGATTAGGCAATAGGAATGATAGGGGAGTGAGACTGATAGAGTTCTGCGATAAACATAACTTAACGGTCGCGAACACTCTATTTCACCATCATGTTAGGAGACGCTACACGTGGAAGATGCCAGGAGACCTAGGGAGATATCAAATA
Source organism: Xestobium rufovillosum (assembly GCA_963966045.1). Classification (NCBI taxonomy): domain Eukaryota; kingdom Metazoa; phylum Arthropoda; class Insecta; order Coleoptera; family Ptinidae; genus Xestobium; species Xestobium rufovillosum. The sequence goes on from OZ014503.1 coordinate 25,028,937, forward strand.
GATTACATTCTTGTTAGGCAAAGATTTAGAAATCAAGTTAGGGATTGTAGAAGTTATCCAGGAGCAGATATAGATAGTGATCACAATATAGTCGTTATGAAGGCCAATCTTAAATTTAAGATTTTGAAAAAACGAAGCGGAAGAAGGTATCTTGACCCAGAGAAACTAAAAGATGATGATACGCGCGATAAGTTCGAGAAAAAGACAAACGAAGTACTAAAGGGCGCGGGCGAAAATATTGTTAGGGACATAGAGGAAGAATCGAATTGCATTAAAAATAGTTTAGTTTCCTCAGCTAGGGATATTTTGGGTCATAAACAGAATGAAAGCAGGAAACCCTGGATAACAAAACATATTGTGAGTCTAATAGAGGAAAGGCGCAAATATAAAAATAGGTTAGATGAAATAGGGAAACAAAGATATAAGGCGATCAAGTGGGAAATTATTCGGAAATGTAGGAAAGCGAAAGAGCAATGGATCGATGATAAGTGCAAAGAAGTGGAAAATAAGTTCGAAATAGGAAAGACTGATGAAGCATATAAAATAATTAGGAGAAATTTTAGAGAAATTGGATCTAGTACCAAAAGCATTAGGAATGAGGCAGGAGATATCCTAATCGAAAGCGGGGAGAAGGCAGATAGGTGGAAAGAATATTTAGGAAACTTATATGCGGGACAGGAAGTGCAAGATATATTAGAAAGTGAAAGCAGTGTAGAAGGGGATAACCTAGGGAGTCCTATAATGAGAGAAGAGTTTGAGCTAGCACTAAAAAGTTTAAGGAATAATAAAGCACCAGGTATAGATGGCTTGCAGGCAGAAATCTTAAGGTGCGCAGGTCAAGAGGTAATAGATCGTTTATTTAAATTAGTTAGTCGCATATACCTGACAGGCGAGATTCCAGAGGATTACAAACTGAACATCATGGTAGCTTTGCCAAAAAGGAAAGGCGCGGATAGATGCGAAAATTTTAGAACTATCAGTTTAACTTCCCATGCGTCAAAAATTTTAACTAGAATTGTGCAAAGAAGGATGGAGAAAAAGGCGGAAGAAATATTAGGAGAAGATCAGTTCGGATTTAGACGAAATAGAGGAACGCGCGAGGCCATTCTAGCTTTACGAGTAATTATAGAAAAAACGATAGAAAAGAGAAAGAGCGTATATATAGGATTTGTAGATTTAGAAAAAGCCTTCGACAACGTAAAATGGGGGAAGATGTTCGAAGTGCTGAGAAAGGTAGGGATGAAATACAGGGACAGAAGAATAATACATAATCTCTACAAAGAGCAAAAGGCAGTTATAGAATGTGAGCAGGAACGAAGGGAAGTAGATATCCGGAAGGGAGTGAGACAGGGATGTGCATTGTCACCTCTAGTTTTCAACTTATATATCGAAGATGCGATTAATATTGTTAAGGAAAGAACAGCCTCAGGGATCAATGTACAGGGCCAAACTATTAACATGCTCAGATTTGCGGATGATATAGCAGTGTTAGCATCTAGCAAAGAAGAATTAGGAGCGGCTTTGAATGAAATGGAAGTAGTTTTGACACAGGGCTACGTCGGGGCTACGGCATGAAAATCAATAAAAAGAAAACTAAAATTTTGGTATGTAGATGGAGTGAAAATAGAACTAAAATTGAAATACAAATAGGAAATGAGAAGATAGAGGAGGTCGCGGATTTCTGCTACTTAGGAAGTAAAATAACCCAAGACGGTAGGAGCACTAAAGATATAAAACAAAGAATGGCGCAGGGACGAGTTGCGTTTAACAAAAAGAAACAACTGTTATGTTCGAGAACGGTTAATATAGAGACTAGGAAGAGACTCTTAAAGTCGTATGTATGGAGTACGGCATTATACGGGTGCGAAACTTGGACAATAGGAGAAGCGGATAGAAAAAGAGTAGAAGCGTTTGAACTGTGGTGTTACAGACGCATGATGAAGATACCGTGGATAGATAAGGTTAGCAATAGGGAAGTATTAGAAAGAGTTGGGGAAAGGCGAAAGGTATGGAAAACAATAAAGAGTAGGAGAGATAGGATGGTAGGACACCTTCTAAGACACGAAGGAATAGTTCGCGACATACTGGAGTCAGAGATAGGAATAAAAAGAGGTAGGGGTAGGCCTAGATTAGACTACTGCTCTCAAATAGTTAGGGATGTAGGATGTTCTACTTTTAGGGAAATGCGTAGGTTAGCTCAGGATAGAAAAGAATGGAGGTACGCGTCCAACCAGTCTTCGGACTGAGAACCTTATGATGATGATAGAAGCTATTTCATATTCTCTTCTTCTACCATCTATTCTGTCTGTTCCTGATTGTCATCAGTGTAGTGGTGGAATAAAAAAATTAAATCTTGTGTGACAAAACCAATTTTGGCGGAGGTGCCGGTTAAAATATCGATCGAGTTTCCTATTACAACACATTTGATCTTTAGTATATTGTTTAGCTAAATAACCTCGGACAAGCTGTCCAAGTGATGGTCCAGAACTAGTCGTACAAAAATGTGTATTCGTAATTGAAGCTTTTCTGAACTGAACAAGGTCAATTACGAACAGATACGAATGTAAATTTAAGATTTTCTCCAGGAATTATTGATTTCTTGTGACGTAGTCTTCTGGACAGCAGAAAATCATGGAAATTACTGAAGACAAAGGTGAAAATATTTCGTGGACTGACGTTTTTGATAATTGGGGTAAATCGTGATATCCTTTTCCGGAATACGCAAGCGCTTAACGCAGAATCCGGTGTCCGGAGGTAGCTGACTCATCTCCCGGAGTTTACTCCGGGGTGTCTAGACGCGCAGACCTATATATCGAAATCTTGGTGCTACTGTTTCTTCTGCTACATTTTATTAAAGAAAAATACATACCGAATTTATATAAAATAAATAAATAAAACTGTTTTAATAAATTTGTACTTATATTATAATTTAATGTAGATATAATCAATTTATTTAAACACGTTGCTGGTTAATTGTGCAAATTATCCCTGGGGCCAAACTAGAACAAGAATTTCTACAAGAGAACCACGAAAATGGAAAACTAGATGTCGGGCAAAAGGGTACGTATAATTAATTTTACGAAAAATCGAATCGGTGCATGAAATTTAAAATTCGAAACAGGTCCGTGCACAAAACTTTTTTAAAAGTCAAATTCTCATCCGAAACATATTTCGGGTAATCCTATTAAGCTTTAGGGGATAAAACTTTGCCAACTTTTATTTAATTCAAGTTGAATTTTTTGCAGAGTCCTCGTGAGACTTTTTCGCGTCCCTTACGCACTCTATCAAACTCTAAAAAAACAAACTGACAGTTCTGGTAACAATTTGTTGCTTGCAAACACACAGGGGATATTATTCTGAAATTCCGTGAAGTTTTCTAAGGCTTCCTTCGTATCGAAGGTCAGAACAGCTTTGGGGATTAATATTCAACGCGAGAAAATAGGACTAAAACTAAAATATAAATAGGAAATGAGAAAACAGAGGAAGTCGCGGATTTCTGCAGATCAGACTACTACCTTCAAATAGTTGGGGATGTAGAATGTTCCACTTTCAGGAAAATTATTCAGTGTTGATAGCTGTGGACGTTCATCGAACAGTTTTTCACTGTAGATAATATTCTACTTCGCCTACTTTGCCTTCATTTCTATTACCTGACTTGGTGGGAAAATGCTGAAATTTGTAGCATAAACACGTACAGATTTCGAGCTTCTCCTCTCTGGGTAGACTTAATCCGTCTTAAAAGTGATAAACTAAAAATAATGGGTCGTATTATTTGCCTTTCCTACGACTGTTTTATGTCAAGGATAAAATATTAATGGGATTCCATTACTTTTGTTGATCTCCCCCCCCCCAATTAAGTTATAAATTTAGAGTAGTTTGCTAAAGGGAATTCGAGAGATCAATTTTTAGTACAAACATTGCTCAAGTTTGAGCAAATTTAAAAGAATAAATACATGACACCAAGCAAAATAATGTTTTCGAGGTTAAAATCAAATTTAATTCACTATGGGTCATTCAATAAACCTAGAAACAAAATTTATAATAAAGAAAATAGGGAAGAGCAAGAAATAAATGTTTTATGGTTGGTTGAGGCGACACCAAAAACTTCTTGTCGAGAAATCGAATCACAAGTTGGTGTTTCCAAAACAAAAGTACAAAAAATATTGAAAAAGGCAAATGTAGGCCATATAAAATTTAAATTCAAAAAGTGGAAATTAAATCTACCTACGTACAACCTTTAGCATTTTTCATAAATGTCCCAAGTGCGTAGGAAGAAAGCTCTAAACTGTATTACGTTATATTTTCTTTGAAAGGTATACTCCCCCATAAAGATGTAATATGATGAAGAGGCAGCTCAAAACACGTATTAGTGTACTTGAATTGAATTCGAAGTCAAACTTGTTAGCGAGTTATTCTTAACAAACAAGAAAATTGAATTTTGTTACCCCAAAAAATTTTCTTTGTAAGGATTCACTAAACGTTACTGAGTTTTTTTGTATAAATTCGCTAAAGTTGAGCAGCTGCATGAAACAGAATTTAAATTCCAAATATTCGGTTCATCGTCAATATCGATAATCAACTGCAAGAAGATATAAACCTCTCCGCGGCGTCGTTTTTCTCTGTTACTGGACATATCTTTTTAGTATTGAAAATACTTCTGGGCGCGTGTATACGGGACTCATCTTACGAAAAATGTATCGACAGGCAGTGGATAGTAGTCCGCAAGTTACGGTATCCCATCAAGTGTACTACAGTTCCGCAAGTTATGCGTTATACTTTCGTATAACTACTTCGTTAGTTCAATCCCCACCCAGCAGCGTTTGTGGGTAGGTAGGTTATCGTAGAGAGCTAGTGGTTTGTTACTCTCGGGCCGGGTAGGATCGGCTCCCGTAAACGTTATTTTTTTCTCACGTTTCCACATTATCTTTTTCGCATAAAATGCGTGTGTCTGGTGCGAGGACAAGTAAAGGGTCTGTCTAAAATGCGTTGATACACAATATTTAACACCTGTTCGCATGCCCACAACTTGCGGAACCGTAATGACAAATGATAGTGATCCGTAACTTGCGGACTACTATCCACGGCCACAAATTAAACACATGGTTCTAACGTTAAATTGATCCTGTCTTCTAGGTATTTAAAAGCGTATTGCTATTAGAGGCCGCAGAACCATTGTTGTGTGAGGGTTCACGATTTTTAGTATTGAAAATACTTCTGGGCTCGCGTATATGGGACTCATCTTACGAAAAATGTATCGACACGCGACAGATTCTGTTGGCGGCGCGCGCAGTCGAGGCCGCTAATAAATTGGATGGAGGCGGCTACCGGCTAGCCAGAACGCCAGATGTATGTACATATAAGTAGGCATTTTACCATCACGTAAAGCAGGCCCGTGCAACCTTTTACGCGAGAGGGCCATTTGCAAATTTTATGAAATCTTAGTGGGCCACACTACTGAACTACTGTCTATTAAGTTAGTGTTCCCTCGATTTTGAATAATTAAAGACGAACGCGTTAATATTGAGATTTGCGATTTTATAATAGAAAAAGTTAACAAAATACACTTTTTTACCAGAAACATTAAACAAAAACGTTATTAACTTGTACATTTGTGTGTGTAAAAATAAATAAAATATTTACCATCAAAACCCAAATTATTGAGAAAAAAAAATTTATTCTTCAAACAATGTTTTACAAAACTTATAGGTAGGGCTGGGCGATAGCAGAAATGCGGTATCGTATATCGATACCTTCAAAGTATCGATACTATTCAAAGTATCGAAAGTATCGAATTATCGAAAGTATCGAAGTATCGACAGTATCGAGGTATCGACAATTTTGAGGTATCGAAAGTATCGAAAGTATCGAAGTATTGAGGTATCGAAAGTATCGAAGAATCGAAAGTACTGAGGTATCAAAAGTAGCGAGGTGTCAAAAGTATCTAGAATTCTAAATTATTAGAGGAATAGGTAAATTGGTATGGATGTATGAAACGTATGTATATGTCGAAGCCACATAACAAAACCTGTCGTTTTATAAAACGTCTAGTCGTTTTGTGAGTCTGGGTACCCCATTAGATAAGGGAATCACATTCCAAGAAACACACGTTTTATAAAACGACAGGTTTTGTTATGTGGCTATGACATATATACCTTAGTGAATTTGTTACTACGTATACGTAAATAAATTTATTAAATAAACGAAACAAAAACATATTATAAAAATAATAAATAGTACCTACTACTGCTGCTACCTACTCTAAATTGGTACAAAACAAAACTACCTATTTTGGTAGAAATTTTTTGACAAAAAAATAGTTGTTCTGCATGTTCAGAGGTGTCTGTGATTACGTGTCTGTGGTTACGTTTCCACCACAACTAAACAAACATTCCGATGCTGTACTTGTGCCTTGGCATGATAAAATTTTTTTACTAAATTCCGCTAAAATAGGAAATGCACTTTGGTGCAATTTCCACCATGCAAGAGGATTCTCTGAAAAGCTAATGGTACCCATTGCCTAATATTAATTGCACTCCATTTTCAACTTATCTTCTTTCGTAGCAGCAGAAGACACAGAATTTTCTGTACTTGTGCTTGACAACAGAGCAGCTATGCCACTTAACTTTTCTTTTTCTTTATGAGGTAGAACTTCATCAACGAAGAGTTTGTTAATTAATTGATTTAATGTTAGTTCCAAGTTCACCTTAACGCAGAAGAGATATCGAAAGTATCGAGGTACCGAAAGTATCAAGGCATCGAAAGTATCGAGGTATCGAAAGTATCGAGGTATCGAAAGTATCGAGGTATCGAAAGTATCGAGGTATCGAAAGTATCGAGGTATCGAAAGTATCGGTATCGATATATTCGATACTTCGATACCTCTATGCAGTCAGTATCGACGACCGATACTTGATTATGTATCGATACCTTCTTTAAGTATCGATACTTTTCCCAGCCCTACTTAAAGGTACTTCAATAAAACGTGTACAAAAATTCTAATTTAGGACAAGAGGAATGGATGACCACTGTGCACGCACTGCGTCTGCATACTCCCACCACGATTAGTGCATATTGTGTGGGTAATTTCTTTATGTAACCAGTAAGCGTCCTCGGCTGAATTCGGGCGACGTGAGGTGTTATAAATCAAGAAATAAACTGTTTTCTTGGAATGTGATTATCTTATCTGATGGGACACCAGACTCACAGATTAATGAGCTGTAAAACTTTAAATACAAATTCGGAGTTAACGCAAAAAACAGTAACAAACTAAAAACGGCAACAAATTGGGTTTGATCTGCGGATATCTCAATTACAGAACCAGCGCATTAACCATCCCGACATGGAGGGAGTTGCCTGACAACTTAACGTAGAAATAGTTAACAAGTGTTGCGGTGAAAGAATTTTCCCGAATTTAGCCAAACGAGGTTCCATAACGCATACTGGTTACATAAAGAAATAATGCACATTATGTCGCACCACAGACACCTCAATGTCTATGTGTTCCACGCACTTACCGTAACTGTACAGTTCATGAAAAGGTTCATTTCGCGAAACGGAGTGTTAGAAAAAAGCTTTTTCATGTATTGGGGCATCCAGTTTATGAAATGTATAATCACTGCATGTGCTGAACATCAAACGGTGTATTTTATGTGTTCCTTGTTGGGAGATTTTTAATTTCCTTAACAGACATTATTTTGCTTTATTTTTTAAATATTCAGTTCATCACTCCTGTGCCGCGGGCCGCACAAAAATGCCAGAGGGGCCGCAGGTTGCACGGGCCTGACGTAAAGCTTTTAAGTATCTCAAAAAAATCCACCTAAAGCTCATGTACAATATTTCACATCCCCAGCCGTGCAATAAACTTAGAACTCATAAATCTTGGGCCGCATATTTTATAATTTATTAAACTAAAATAAAAAAGGTAAATTTAAAAAACCACGTTCTATACCAACAAAGAATACCGACAGATTTTATCTGTTCCATGCTTTATCGTGGATATTGGCAACATAATGGAGTATTTGGAATTTGAAGTTTCTATCTCTCTAGTATTTATGCGAAGACCAGCTTTTACGTTCTGGAACAGTTGGGATATTCGCCGTTTAAGATGCAAATACTTTATTGGAGGCCATAATTTGAATACGCGTAGAAAGCCATCAATACAAGGCGTACATATTTCAGTATTGTTTGAAACGATGAAAATCTCGAATTCAAAATTTAGTTTCATTTCCATCGTGTTATTTTTCGTTATGAGCATATCAAAGAAAAATACTGCGCGTAATATGATTTTGAGCTAGACTCCTACGCAGTTAGGGGATGTTATTATTAAAGGTTGCTTGTGGGTAGTTGGGGTAATAATGAAGCCAATATATGGCACTAGGGTGTCTATAAATAATTCCTTCATTTCATGTAAACGTAAAATAATTAAAACGGTTTGTTGGGCATTTTGCAAATTTCTAGTTCATCTGTGCATTTCCTGATCGCCATCAACTAAAATATACGTGTTGGGAAGATGTTGCTCGTTTTCATGTATGGCTGTAGTGCAGACGATAACAGAAAGTATTGATTTACAATTCCGAACCTCTGCAACCCTATTCGATTCCATCGAAAGTTTTTTTAAAGGCCAAACATGAAACGTGCTTCCAACATCTATGAGATCGTTTTATACATTGTTGACATCTATTGAAAGTTATATTCCCACAGTCTGCAATGCGACAAGTTTAAAAAAATATGTGGCAAAATACTTATTGCATTTTGCTTAAGAATATATTATTTACCCAATATCCTTAGGTTTATAGATAATACCTTGGAGAACTATCGCCGCTTTCATCCCTCTATTTCATCTATAAAACATGAGATACATGAGGGGTAGTTGTCTCTTGACTCTCTTTAACTTGTAGTTTCAGATTCCGACGAAGATATCATCATTCTTGTAGGAAAAGACAAACTGCAATCGTCGCCTTCTTATGTCGCGTTTTTTGTGTAACAAGCACCTCATCTGTTAGAAATTTGTCTCCCGCTGAGGAGATATTGATGTATTAATGTCCCGTTTTTATTCAAGTTTCCTTTGGCCCGACGTTCACGCTACACCGGTTAAATAGAAACAAATTCACGTCATGATGAAGCCGTTTTATCTATCCTAAAAGATTTCTTGGCATTTCTTGTAATTCTGTGCAGTCCTGTCTGAAATCCCGCATTTTGTCATTTCTTCACTTTTTCCGGCTCAATAGACCTTATAGTTAACGTAAATAACGGGGCATACTTTCAACTAAATTTGGTATAACTTGAGGAGGCAGCTGTTCCCACTCTTCCAGGTGGATTTTGTCAACGTGTTGAAGATTCTGGATTGGCTGTAGAGGTACTTCTGCGCATTCTGTTGGCTCAAATCCGTATTAGACGATCTTCTCTTCCGGAAGTTGCCCTTGCGCGACGTGGACAAGGTAGCCTTCTAACAATATCATACATTTGAGACCTTTCAACCGGAGTATGTTTACTAAGCAGAAGAAAAAATGTACCTTTGATTAGTGTATTATAAAAAAGATTATTGCGAGTATGAAAAAGAGGAAACGACGGCCTTACAAAGTACGGTCAAAAACGTCATTGTGTTGGCGTGTAAAACAATTTCATCTAAAAGTCAGATGCTCAGAATAATAATGTAAACGTTGGAAATTAAAACGGCAAAGGCATCACGAGTTCTGTCCCAGGAAACCTTTTATTCTTATACTCAATTGTCAAAGGGAAATTATTCCATTCAGTTTAATTGGACCCAGGAATTTGCGTTTTCATTCCGAGACTAGTGGATAATTCAATAACCGCGTGTACGTTAAGTGACAACCTGAAAATTACGAAACCAACTGAATAATATTAATTAATACAGGGCATGGTAGCCACGAAGAAAAATACGAACAAGCGCCGTCTGAGGATCGATCCCAGGTCTTCCGCTTGCTGCACTCAAACGAAGTCTTCTATTCCCATCCCCAGGTTCGCTTATCATAGAAATTAACTGAAAACGGTACATAACAGCAAGACAAGGCATACTACAAGTTTATTTAATAACAGCGTTTCTGTCTGCCGCCACGTCAGATATAATATTTGATATAACGTTTTCTGCCGTCAAATGCCATTTCTAAAAACTGAAACGTGATGTTGCCTTCGCTATCGCGGACTAATCCAAGACTTTATTAATCTCATAAAAATTTCATGTGTTCCTTCAGTACTTAACTTACTTTCCTTTTATTATCAAAAATTTACGAGGACGGGATAATGCATTTTAGGGCTTTAATAATTTTGATGGCTGGGGGAGTAGAGACGTAACGATTTTCAGTTAACACAAAACGAACTGTGTTATACGAATAAAAGCACATATAAACCCTCATGAATACATGCAATTAAAGTTTTTCTCACATGATACCATAATTTAGGAACACTCTGTATTAAAATATGCGAAAGAGTCAAATTATAAGTCAAGCAATCGCTTAATTTTTCAAGATCTTCCCTAGCAGCTCGATAAATCCAAGCGGCTGTGCTCGATGCTGGCCCGTTTTTGCCTGCAATAATAAATCAAGTTTGTGAATATATCGCTCCAGAGTCTAGAAGATCAGAGAAACTCAGTTCAGATCGCCCTCTGTTATAATAAGAAAATTCAAAGGACCTAACCAACTGTAAGAGCACATATTTTGTTATCGAAAATACAATAGTGTTCAACGTGCTCGAAGAATCAAAAGCTAGTCTACACATTTCCCCAAAAGTTGAACATCCTACGTCCCTAACTATTCGAGAGCAGTAGTCTAATCTTGGCCTACCCCTACCTCTTTTTATTCCTATCTCTGACTCTAGTATGTCGCGAACTAAGCCTTATCTATTACTTTCTTATTCTGGGTATTTAAACGGAAATGTATAAATTGTTTTCGATAGGGTTGATAGCAATTGGTAGAATAAACAAGAATTGACGTTCCCCCCTATTAATATAGTTCACAGACAGAGTGGTGCTATCATTTTACCTGCTTTGAAAGATTGTCTTAAGAAAATGGAACGGTTCCAATTTACTTTTCCCTTTAAATAAATTGCTATCTTATAAATCCCCTTGCGCCCGAGGAGATAACTGAGAAAACTGATTTTTAGGGGTTGATATCGTTCTTATAAAGTATTGATGTTCTCCCCAATTAAGCTTTTATCGTATTTACGATGGAAATGTCTGAATGTCGTCGATCCTACATGTTTAAGCTTGAACTTTATATAATCTATACTTAGCATACTGATGTTTTGTTTTTTTTTTCTATTTCTTTACACATGCAGAATCTAAAATACCAAAGTTGCAGTCACAAAAGTAGTTAACGAAAAGGAGGATAAAATAATAATAATGTAGTAATTAAAAATTGCCCGGTTTGCCTTTTTGCAGATAACCACCATCATCATCATCATAAGGTTCTCAGTCCGAAGACTGGTTGGACGCGTACCTTCATTCTTTTCTATCCTGAGCTAACCTACGCATTTCCCTAAAAGTAGAACATCCTACATCCCTAACTATTTGAGAGCAGTAGTCTAATCTAGGCCTACCCCTACCTCTTTTTATTCCTATCTCTGACTCTAGTATGTCACGAACTATTCCTTCGTGTCTTAGAAGGTGTCCCACCATCCTATCTCTCCTACTCTTTATTGTTTTCCATACCTTTCGCTTTTCTCCAACTCTTTCTAATACTTCCCTATTGCTAACCTTATCTATCCACGGTATCTTCATCATGCGTCTGTAGCACCACATTTCAAACGCTTCTACTCTTTTTCTATCCGCTTCTCCTATTGTCCAAGTTTCGCACCCGTATAATGCCGTACTCCATACATACGACGTTAAGAGTCTCTTCCTAGTCTCTATATTAACCGTTCTCGAGCATAACAGTTGTTTCTTTTTGTTAAACGCAACTCGGCCCTGCGCCATTCTTTGTTCTATATCTTTAGTGCTCCTACCGTCTTGAGTTATTTTACTTCCTAAGTAGCAGAAATCCGCGACCTCCTCTATCTTCTCATTTCCAATTTGTATTTCCATTTTAGTTCTATTTTCACATCCCCTACATACCAAAATTTTAGTTTTCTTTTTATTGATTTTCATGCCGAAGCCCTGTGTCAAAACTGCTTCCATTTCATTCAAAGCCGCTCCTAATTCTTCTTTGCTAGATGCTAACACTGCTATATCATCCGCAAATCTGAGCATGTTAATAGTTTGGCCCTGTACATTGATCCCTGAGGCTGTTCTTTCCTTAACAATATTAATCGCATCTTCGATATATAAGTTGAAAACTAGAGGTGACAATGCACATCCCTGTCTCACTCCCTTCCGGATATCTACTTCTCTTTGTTCCTGCTCACATTCTATAACTGCCTTTTGCTCTTTGTAGAGATTATGTATTATTCTTCTGTCCCTGTATTTCATCCCAACCTTTCTCAGCACTTCGAACATCTTCCCCCATTTTACGTTGTCGAAGGCTTTTTCTAAATCTACAAATCCTATATAGACGCTCTTTCTCTTTTCTATCGTTTTTTCTATAATTATTCGTAAAGCTAGAATGGCCTCGCGCGTTCCTCTATTTCGTCTAAATCCGAACTGATCTTCTCCTAATATTTCTTCCGCCTTTTTCTCCATCCTTCTTTGCACAATTCTAGTTAAAATTTTTGACGCATGGGAAGTTAAACTGATAGTTCTAAAATTTTCGCATCTATCCGCGCCTTTTCTTTTTGGCAAAGCTACTATGATGTTCCGTTTGTAATCTTCTGGAATCTCGCCTGTCAGGTATATGCGACTAACTAATTTAAATAAACGATCTATTACCTCTTGACCTGCGCACTTTAAGATTTCTGCCTGCAAGCCATCTATACCTGGTGCTTTATTATTCCTTAAACTTTTTAGTGCTATCTCAAACTCTTCTCTCATTATAGGACTCCCTAGGTTATCCCCCTCTACAATGCTTTCGCTTTCTAATATATCTTGCACTTCCTGTCCCGCATATAAGTTTCCTAAATATTCTTTCCACATATCTGCCTTCTCCCCACTTCCGATTAGGATATCTCCTGCCTCATTTCTAATGTTTTTGGTACTAGATCCAATTTCTCTAAAATTTCTCCTAATTATTTTATATGCTTCATCAGTCTTTCCTACTTCGAATTTATCTTCCACTTCTTTGCATTTATTATCGATCCATTGCTCTTTCGCTTTCCTACATTCCCGAATAATTTCCCACTTGATCGCCTTATATCTTTGTTTCCCTGTTTCATCTAACCTATTTTTATATTTTCGCCTTTCCTCTATTAGACTCACAATATGTTTTGTTATCCAGGGTTTCCTACTTTCATTCTGTTTATGACCCAAAATATCCCTAGCTGAGGAAACTAAACTATTTTTAATGCAATTCCATTCTGCCTCTATGTCCCTAACAATATTTCCACCCGTGCCCTTTAGTGCTTCGTTTGTCTTTTTCTCGAACTTATTGCGCATATCATCATCTTTTAGTTTCTCTGGGTCAAGATACCTTCTTCCGCTTCTTTTTTTCAAAATCTTAAATTTAAGATTGGCTTTCATAACGACTATGTTGTGATCACTATCTATATCTGCTCCTGGATAACTTCTACAATCCCTAACTTGATTTCTAAATCTTTGCCTAACGAGAATGTAATCTATTTGATATCTCCCTAAGTCTCCTGGCATCTTCCACGTATAGCATCTCCTAACATGATGGTGAAATAGAGTGTTCGCGATCGTTAAGTTATGTTTATCGCAGAACTCTATCAGTCTAACTCCCCTATCGTTCCTATTGCCTAATCCAAAGGGGCCAACTATTCCGCCCTCTCGCCCTGTGCCTACGACTGCATTGAAATCTCCTGTAATTATTAAATTTTCGTGCCCTCTCACAAAATCTAGCACATATTCAATATCACTATAAACTGCCTCTACGGCCTCATCACTGTAGTTAGAAGTGGGCATATATACCTGTATTATTACTGTTTTTACAGGTTTCGAATCTAACCTAACCATAACTACCCTGTCACTTTGCTGTAAGAAATTTTCTACACTCTGTCCTACTTTTTTCCGCATAACAATTCCTACTCCCGAATTTCCTCCTACAGATCCTGTGTGTATTACTCTAAAATCTCCGCTCCAGAAGTCTCCAGCTTCTGGCCATCGCACTTCACTGATACCTACTACGTCTAATGCTAACCTATCCATCTCAATTTTCAAATTCTCTAACTTCCCTACTTGTTTCATGCTTCTAACATTCCACGCTCCGACTCGTGAGATGTTACACTTATCATTTCTGATGACTCCCCCCGAAGCAGTCCCCGCCCGGAGATCCGAATGTGGGACTATTTTACCTCCGGAATATTTTACTCCAGAAGGTGCCATCATCATAAATTAAAGTACGCTGTACTAGGGATAAAATAATGTGGTGGTTTCCCATTGCCTTCCACATCGCAGTAGTGTGTATCACAGTGCCATACCGACCCTCACGATCTCTGCCACTATGATTACTGAAAGAGCTGCTGCCCCCTTCCAGGGACTTGATTTAGTCTGGCTTCTCAAATAAAAACCCCTCCAATATGGTTAAACCTATGGTTCGGCTCTTTATATCATTGAAGCGCGCAAGCCATCCCACCCGTCCCAGTATTACTAGAACTGCGTCAAGGTACAAGTCCTTTGGGAAGGAGATAACCACCAGAAATTTATTATTATAACATTCCCGACGCCATAAATTCCATTTTACTCGTGGCTCTTGTAATTAAATTTCCAGAAAAACTATAAAAGTTGCTTGTGGTGAACTAGCGGTTCTTTTATTTTCTTTGTTGCTTTGGTATTAGTTACGACTGCAGATAAGAGAGTAATAATATTGCTGACCACATTACTAGCGGTTACCATAGTATAACTTTTTGAATTGTCACTGAAATCCTGAAATGCCGTTGAGAAACTCTGTAAATTTATTTTCATTAATTTTTTTGTTTGAATATATTTAGAAAAGGTCCTTATATACAGCTGGAAGCACACGGAATTGTCTAAACGTCCTCAGCTTCTATGAACCACGCGTAGAACTCCCCTAGGTCAGTATGTCAAAAGGGTAAATTAAATATGTTTGGGGAAGAATGGGCGTCCATTTCATTCGAGGCAACATTTTCGCGTAGGAAGATTCAACAAAGGACAAGTCTCTAGTGAACAGAAATAAGATACACAGATACACTTTTTACCTAAAGTAGCAATGTTCCCCTAAAAAAGCGTAACAGTTCCTGCCTACTTTTTTATTTTTAAGAGATAATGAACTCAATTTTCTACAGGCAATAATTGGATTATACGATCATGGCAATAAAAAGACAAGCGTCTACAAAAATTCAATTCGGAGGATTTTTTTATGTTTAGGCATTTTATTATCGCAAGAAATGATAAGTTTGTATCTCGTTATTTCTTGGAAAGACTCTTAAAACTTTCAAAAAGTCTCCCATGTAAAAGCATTGAATGAATGTAACCTCAATAAGGTTTCAATGTACCTAGCTACTTCTGCGTTTTCCAAGCTGCCTATTATTATGTCGTCAGACGCTTATATCCATTCCTTATCATCACGTAAGTTCCATAATAACCCAAACGTTGAAGACGAATTGAGATTTTCCAGTTGAAAAGCTGTAAAGGGTGCTTGAAATATCTCCTCTATTCCGCTGCAGCCTTTTAGAAAATTTCTCTTCGCGGCACACGTAATAAAATATAACCGGTGCTCCTTAATCCTTCCTGTTTTATTGCAAAAGCTCTTTCCATCTCCCAGATATATCTGAATAAAAGCTTTAGCGTCGTAATACGTTTTTATTAACGTGTTCCCGTCTTAACGTCCTCTTTTCTTATAAAATAATGCATAAATTTAGCTATTGTTTGTAATTACAAAAGCCAGTTTCAAGAGCAATTAGGGGCCGAATAGAAATTAATAGTATGTCAACTAAGATCGATATCAACTTCGGTTGCCGCATCTCAATTTCTCTATCATCAATCATAATAATATTTCTCGCTCCTACGTCTACAGAAATTGAATTATACATACGAATTCTGATCATCTTTCCCTACATCGCAGAACAAAAACAGCAAATTCAAAACAACATATTTCTTACCGATGTTTCTTACTGACCAGAATGAAAATATCGATAGTTTCCCACCACTACAAACTGACAATCGACAGAATGAAGCAAGTCAGAATATTTTGACATTTAAACGGCAAAACGTCTTGCGCAGACGCAGACGAAAATGAAATCTTGGATGAGCACACTTTTCTTCTTCCACTAAGATCCTGATGACGTTTAATTACCGTACCTTTTTGGATTATCCTAGATATATAAGCAAATTATGAAAATTGAGTCGTGTTCCTAGGGAATTATTTCGACATTTATCAACGGCAAGAAAAAATCCATTTAATTGAAAGACTCGCATCATCATAAGGTTCTCAGTCCGAAGACTGGTTGGACGCGTACCTCCATTCTTTTCTATCCTGAGCTAACCTACGCATTTCCCTAAAAGTAGAACATCCTACATCCCTAACTATTTGAGAGCAGTAGTCTAATCTCGGCCTACCCCTACCTCTTTTTATTCCTATCTCTGACTCTAGTATGTCGCGAACTATTCCTTCGTGTCTTAGAAGGTGTCCTACCATCCTATCTCTCCTACTCTTTATTGTTTTCCATACCTTTCGCCTTTCCCCAACTCTTTCTAATACTTCCCTATTGCTAACCGTATCTATCCACGGTATCTTCATCATGCGTCTGTAACACCACAGTTCAAACGCTTCTACTCTTTTTCTATCCGCTTCTCCTATTGTCCAAGTTTCGCACCCGTATAATGCCGTACTCCATACATACGACTTTAAGAGTCTCTTCCTAGTCTCTATATTAACCGTTCTCGAACATAACAGTTGTTTCTTTTTGTTAAACGCAACTCGTCCCTGCGCCATTCTTTGTTTTATATCTTTAGTGCTCCTACCGTCTTGGGTTATTTTACTTCCTAAGTAGCAGAAATCCGCGACCTCCTCTATCTTCTCATTTCCTATTTGTATTTCAATTTTAGTTCTATTTTCACTCCATCTATATACCAAAATTTTAGTCTTCTTTTTATTGATTTTCATGCCGTAGCCCTGTGTCAAAACTGCTTCCATTTCATTAAAAGCCGCTCCTAATTCTTCTTTGCTAGATGCTAACACTGCTATATCATCCGCAAATCTGAGCATGTTAATAGTTTGGCCCTGTACATTGATCCCTGAGGCTGTTCTTTCCTTAACAATATTAATCGCATCTTCGATATATAAGTTGGCAAAGCTACCATGATGTTCAGTTTGTAATCCTCTGGAATCTCGCCTGTCAGGTATATGCGACTAACTAATTTAAATAAACGATCTATTACCTCTTGACCTGCGCACTTTAAGATTTCTGCCTGCAAGCCATCTATACCTGGTGCTTTATTATTCCTTAGACTTTTTAGTGCTAGCTCAAACTCTTCTCTCATTATAGGACTCCTTAGGTTATCTCCTTCTACACTGCTTTCACTTTCTAATATATCTTGCACTTCCTGTCCCGCATATAAGTTTCCTAAATATTCTTTCCACCTATCTGCCTTCTCCCCGCTTTCGATTAGGATATCTCCTGCCTCATTCCTAATGCTTTTGGTACTAGATCCAATTTCTCTAAAATTTCTCCTAATTATTTTATATGCTTCATCAGTCTTTCCTATTTCGAACTTATTTTCCACTTCTTTGCACTTATCATCGATCCATTGCTCTTTCGCTTTCCTACATTCCCGAATAATTTCCCACTTGATCGCCTTATATCTTTGTTTCCCTGTTTCATCTAACCTATTTTTATATTTTCGCCTTTCCTCTATTAGACTCACAATATGTTTTGTTATCCAGGGTTTCCTACTTTCATTCTGTTTATGACCCAAAATATCCCTAGCTGAGGAAACTAAACTATTTTTAATGCAATTCCATTCTGCCTCTATGTCCCTAACAATATTTCCACCCGTGCCCTTTAGTGCTTCGTTTGTCTTTTTCTCGAACTTATTGCGCATATCATCATCTTTTAGTTTCTCTGGGTCAAGATACCTTCTTCCGCTTCTTTTTTTCAAAATCTTAAATTTAAGATTGGCTTTCATAACGACTATGTTGTGATCACTATCTATATCTGCTCCTGGATAACTTCTACAATCCCTAACTTGATTTCTAAATCTTTGCCTAACGAGAATGTAATCTATTTGATATCTCCCTAAGTCTCCTGGCATCTTCCACGTATAGCATCTCCTAACATGATGGTGAAATAGAGTGTTCGCGACCGTTAAGTTATGTTTATCGCAGAACTCTATCAGTCTCACTCCCCTATCGTTCCTATTGCCTAATCCAAAGGGACCAACTATTCCGCCCTCTCGCCCTGTGCCTACAACTGCATTGAAATCTCCTATAATTATTAAATTTTCGTGTCCTCTCACAAAATCTAGCACATGTTCAATATCACTATAAACTGCCTCTACGACCTCATCACTGTAGTTAGAAGTGGGCATATATACCTGTATTATTACTGTTTTTACAGGTTTCGAATCTAACCTAACCATAACTACCCTGTCACTTTGCTGTAAGAAATTTTCTACACTCTGCCCTACTTTTTTCCGCATAACAATTCCTACTCCCGAATTTCCTCCTACAGATCCTGTGTGTATTACTCTAAAATCTCCGCTCCAGAAGTCTCCGGCTTCTGGCCATCGCACTTCACTAATACCTACTACGTCTAATGCTAACCTATCCATCTCAATTTTCAAATTCTCTAACTTTCCTACTTGTTTCATGCTTCTAACATTCCACGCTCAGACTCGTGAGATGTTACACTTATCATTTCTGATGACTCCCCCCGAAGCAGTCCCCGCCCGGAGATCCGAATGTGGGACTATTTTACCTCCGGAATATTTTACTCCAGAAAGTGCCATCATCATAAATTCGAAGTACGCTGTACCAGGGATATAATAATGTGGTGGTTTCCCGTTGCCTTCCACATCGCAGTAGTGTGTATCACAGTGCCATACCGACCCTCACGATCTCTGCCACTATGATTACTGAAAGAGCTGCTGCCCCCTTTCAGGGACTTGATTTAGTCTGGCTTCTCAAATAAAAACCCCTCCAATATGGTTAAACCTATGGTTCGGCTCTTTAGATCATTGAA
The DNA here is from genome assembly GCA_963966045.1 of Xestobium rufovillosum. Taxonomy (NCBI): domain Eukaryota; kingdom Metazoa; phylum Arthropoda; class Insecta; order Coleoptera; family Ptinidae; genus Xestobium; species Xestobium rufovillosum. The sequence goes on from OZ014503.1 coordinate 25,048,140, forward strand.
GCGCGCAAGCCATCCCACCCGTCCCAGTATTACTAGAACTGCGTCAAGGTACAAGTCCTTTGGGTAGAAAACGAAATTTCTTTCAAACCTAAGACGTAATCGAGAACGTTTACCTTTTCAAGCCTTTTCACATGCCAAATTCTCGGCTTAAAATATCATATTTTACGTTTCGTGAGGTGTCTACATAACGAATTCTCAATATTTGAGAGCTTTAATCTGTTGGTTATAAATCAGGCAGCCATCTTGTCGTGGTTGTCAAATTATTGAGTTAATAAAGAACACTGTAATACTTACACAAAAGAACAAGGTTTAGGTGCTTCAATGCGTTTAATAATTTAACATTGCCCCGTTTTCGAGTGGTGAATGTAAACTTCCTAATTTATCGGGATAAAAGTGTCGCCGGTTTCCCAGGTAACGGTAGCTTTACGATCTCCCCTCTCACACTGACGCCTCCGTTGCAGACATCATTTGTCAGTTCCTTACTTTTATGCAAACCATGCTTTTATACAAGCTGCACTAAAAAATTTGAAACAAAACTCGCTTAAACGTTTATTACAAACATGGAACAATTTGAGCAATTTAAAACATCGATCGGGAGACCTAATGTAAACAGAAACGGTTGACTTAACGGGTGCAGTGCAAATTTTCCCCTTAAATTGCAAATTGACTTCCCTTTGACCGTAGGGGATGCCTCAAATGTGATTACTTTCCGGAAAAAATGTTATCATATTGGATCAAAGAGGTTCTACAAGTCTAACCCTATTTTGCAGTATTTTATAGTACAAAATATATGTATAGACGTAATAGCATTGCCTTCCTCTGGGAGCAATTTACTAATTTCATTACGTCTAATTATTCATCTGAGACAAGTATTCCCGTATTATACACATTGTATCTACATGTTCTACATAGACAAACATTCGGTTCTATTGACAAATAGCTGCAGACAGTATGCGGTACTTAGACACATTATTACTATCAAGACAGTTAATCCATTGACCATAATTCCAACCAAATTTCTATAATTAACTGTCTTAGATTACATTGGAACATCTGGATCATCAAGCACCGTTGTAGAAACGTTATCGTAGAGTTACTCGCCGTATTATTGCAAGAGCCGAATCGAATAATTCTGGATTTATTGCGAATGTAAAAAATTTTGGTATAAATCAAAAACTGTAAAAGACAGCAAAACCAAGTAAAATTTTTATAAAATCGTTAAGAAATATGGCATTTTTAACCAATCAGTGCAATCCTGCATGCGTCTAAGAAATTATATTCGTACAGCCGAATGAGAAGGATGGAAGCACTTTACCAACAAGCCAAGTACGTGAGTCACACTGAACTATTATTTTTCCTTTGTAATAAGACCATTATCAATACTGATTACTTCACTTACCTCTTGTGATATTCTTGTCGTCGTCAACAACGATAAGACGCAATAAAATAAGTTAATAAATTGTGGGGGCTTTTGTGAAGCTGAGCATTTGGTATCTCTATTTCAATTACGTAGTCTTAGTGCGAAAATACAAGACTTTGTAGCAGAAACACGTACAAATTTCGGGCTTTTCCTCTCGGGGTAGACTTAATCCGGCTTAAAAGTGATAAACTAAAAATAATGGGGGCGTGTTACTTCCCGTTTGCTGCTACTGTTTTATGTCAAGGATAAAAACCCTAATGGAATTCCATTATTTTTGTTGATCTGCCTCCAATTAAGTTGTAAACTCGGGGTACTTTTCTTTAAGAGACTCGAAGGTTGGCTTTTTATTAAAAGAGAGTGAGTGAGCAAAAAATGCATTGAAGTTTGACTTTGAATAGTATGGGGTTATAATTTTTTGGTGCATCTTATCATCACAAAATATTTAGTCTGGGTTCTAGCTTATCCTAAGCTAAAGCAATAAAACATTTCTCTAAAAGTAGAACATCTTACATTCCGAACTCTTTAAAACGCCCTCCTATTGCCAACCTTAGCTATCCACCTTCAGGGTAGGCAAGATTTCAAGGAATCATTAATATGAGTATCAATAATCCAATCTTTTCCTCCTTTTAATATTCCCTTTATTTACAATAGTAGTTCAATGTGCATGGGCCAACGGAGGATAAGGACGAAGAGATGAAAGAAGAATTTTACACAAGACTGGAGGAAGAACTTGAGAAAATAGCAAACTATGATTTAAAAGTAATATTGGGAGATTGGAATGCTAAGATTGGAAAGGAAGGGATATACGAACCTGTGATAGGAAAACACAGCAAGCATGACATTAGTAGTGAAAATGGAAAAAGACTGATAAATTTTGCAGCTGGCAGGAGAATGAGAATATGTGGAACTTTTTTCAGACATAAGGAGATACATAAAGGAACATGGGTATCACCAGACAAGAAAACAATCAACCAAATCGACCATATTTTAGTCGAACAGAAGCATGCAGGCAGTATTAAGGATGTAAGAAGTTGTAGGGGAGCAGACGCTGACTCTGATCACTTTATGGTGAGAGTAAAAGTCGCACAGGAAATGCTTAAGGAGAATAGACGAATAATAAGTAAGAGGGAGGCACATAATATAGGACTATTAAAGAGGGAAGAAAATGTAGTGAAGTACACACGAGAGATCGAACAAAGAATGGTGAGAGTGGGAGATGGGGAAGTGGAAGATGTATGGAAAGAGTTAAGAAGTATAATATGCCAATCAGCAGAAACGGTGATAGGGAACAAACAAAAGCAACAAAGTAAGGAATGGATAGACCAAGAATGCAAGGAAAGAATGGAGGAGAGGAATAGAGCACGGTTAAGAATGCTGGAATTTAATACAGAAGAGACCAAAGCAGACTACGAGAACAAAAGAAGAGTAGCAAAAAGAATATGTAGAGAAAAGAAGAGAAAGTATAAGGAAAGGAAAATACGAAACATACAAGAATATTATGACCAGAAAGAAATAAGGAATTTTTATAAAGAAGTAAGAAAAAACAAAAAGAAGAACAGTGTAAATACCATGTACTGTTATAACAAGGATAGGCAGCTTGTGGGTGGGAAAAGGGAAGTGCTGGAAAGGTGGAGGGAATATTTTTCCGAACTACTGAATGTGACTGAGGTGCATGGAGATTGTAAAGATACCAACCAAAACGAGATGAGACCACGGGATAAGAACATAGAACCACCAAGTCTCGAGGAAGTGAAAAGTGCTATAAAACAATTAAAGAACAACAGAAGTCCAGGAAAAGATGGGATAGAAGTAGAACTGATAAAATATGGGGGCCACGGGCTGCACAGCAGAATACACAAGCTGCTCCAGGACATATGGGAGAAACAGCAAATGCCAAGGGAGTGGAGACAAGCAATAATATGCCCATTACATAAAAAGGGAAATAAACAGGAGTGTGAGAACTATAGAGGAGTAGCCCTATTAAGCAATGTATACAAAATATTTGCAAAAATATTAACACAAAGGCTGAAGGACAGTACGGGAGTGATGTTGGGGGAATATCAGGGAGAATTTAGGGAGAACAGATCTACTATAGACCAAATCTTTACATTGAGGCAGATACAGAGTGAATGTGAGGAGCAGAATGTGCAGCTACACGTGGCTTTCATAGATTTCAAACAAGCCTATGATAGTGTAAACAGACGACAGTTGGATGGAGTAATGCGACAACTGGGAGTCCCGTGGAAAGTAATTGCCTTGGTGAAAATGACTTTGGAGAGCACAGAATACCAAGTTCGAATAAATGGCACGATGTCGGAAGGTTTTATGGTCGGCAATGGTCTGAAGCAGGGCGGTCGGCGGTGCTCTTTAATCTGTTGCTAGAGCAAATTATCAGAAACAGCAATATAAACAGAGATGGCACAGTGCTTAAGAACTCACACCAGTGTATTGCATATGCTGATGATGTAACATTGATAGCAAGAACAAAGGAAGAATTGAAAGAGCTCGTAAGGCGGCTAGGAGACGAAGCAAGAACTTATGGATTAAGGATAAACGAGCTAAAGACAAAGTACATGACGACAAAGAAAGCAAAAGAAGAGGAAGAACATCTGAGCGTGAAAAGTGGAAAAGATAGAAAGAGCATATTTGAAAGAGTGGAGAGTTTTAATTTTTTGGGGACAGAAATTACAAGAAACAATGACCAACTAAGAGAAATTGAAAAAAGAATAATGATAGGTAACAGAAGTGCTGGGGCTCTGAGGACAGTGTTGAGGGACAAGAATGTGTCAAGAAAAGCGAAGATACGGATATACAAGACCATTATCAGACCGACTGTAACTTATGGAAGTGAAGCATGGGTTTTAAGAAAGGAAGACCAGCAGAAATTAGAGATCTGGGAAAGGAAAATATTAAGAACAATTTTTGGAGGGATAAAGGATGGAGATGAGTATAGGAGAAGAAACAATGCAGAGTTGGGAGAAATGTTCATGGAGGCGGACATAGTCCAGTATGTGCGTGCGCAGAGAATGAGATGGCTAGGGCACGTTGCTAGAATGGGGGAAGAACGTATACCGAGACAGATGCTTGAAATGAAGAGAGAGACAAGAAAGAAGAGAGGAAGGCCTAAGAGAAGATGGAGAGAATGTGTGGAGGAGGATGTCAGGAGACTAGGCATTAAGGACTGGAAAAGCAAGGCACAAGACAGAGCGGAGTGGAGAAAAATAGTAGGACAAGCCATGGGCCTATAAGGCCTGAAGAGCTCATATATATATAGTTGAAACAGTTTTGGTGGACCAATAAAATCTAACGCCCTGTAGAAGAGTGAAGCTGGTCGTCCAAACAGTCTTCGGGCCGAAAACTTGGTGACGGACGATGATTGATATTCAACAAATTTTTTCATGATTCAAAACGTGCATTTACATACTGTTCTACTACAAGTGAGCTATTTTAGTAATAAAATCTCGAAGATACCCTACACTTGCCAGGGAATCAGGATATCCAGAAGCACATTCTTTCTCTACTGCCGAATTGATTCCATGAAGAATCCCGTTGATTGTGAATCCTCCGCCAGAATCACCCTAAAAATTTTAGATCATTTTACAAAAGGTGCACTTACAGTGGCCCCAACTGAACTAATAGACGGCAAATTAACAATTCAAATCGAAAATTATTCAATATTTGCTCTCTAATAACTAATACCTATGTAACAATCTATAAATTGTTTTAAAAGAAATTCTTCATAAGTTAAGTAAGTACATACCATTGTTATTCCAGTTATACCATTGTTTTGTGATTGACATTCTATATTATTGACCTAGGTCAACACTAAACCTATTATAGTCTAAGATCCCGATTAAGGTCAACCTTCATAGACCAGGAGCCCATAGACCAAAAATTGTGCATAATAGGTTTACTCCAAAAATGCCTGAGATGTTGTGATTTTTGGGTCGTGGAGCACAGAAATGCCCATGCCAGTTTTTGTTTTTGGTACAGTGATGTGTGGCAGACCCGTAAATGTGTAAAAAAAATTGCTTAAAAAGTATTATAGGTTTAGGACTGGGGTTTGCGGGAAGCGCTAAATAATGAGAAGTAATCCAGCGGACGCGGTTCGCTTGTTGTGAATTCTGGGACACTGACCCGCTGCAGGGGTCAAACTGTGTAAATAAATCACCCCAAAAAAATCGTAGGTTTACGCATGGGGATTGGAGGGATCTCCTAATTTACCTCCAAACATCATGAATCTCGACTCCCATTCATTTTGGTTGGTACAAAGAGGCGCCACTCTCGCAACATTTTGTAAATTCACCCAGGTAAAAAAAATCATAAGTTTATGAATGGCGTTCAGTAACTTGTTTAATATAAACATACTGAGTGCGAAAATACATTCGCCATCGTTGAAAAGTGGTACAAAAGTCTTGCCATTCACGATAATTGATTGTGCACTGAAGCTTCGTTCCTACTGCGTGTAGATTACTGCAGTAAATATGGCTGTATTTTCTACCATGCCGGACATTATTAATCTTAATGTATGCAACAAGAAGAAGAAGAATATGACTATGATAAAGTTGCATCTGAGTCGCACCACAGTTGGCGCTCTTAAGAAAAGTTTCGAATCGTCTGGCACCCACTCGCAACTATCTAATGTGTCTGGCATTGATATTTTGGCATTCTTCACAATACAAAAATTCAGTAAAAGAAAAATCTGTTGGTAGAAAATACGTCACGTGACGCTCCTGCTTAAGATAAGTTTGGGGTTCTCTGGCACCCACTCGCGACTTATAATGTATCTGATTCTTCTTTTACTGACTATTTGTATCATGAAGAATGCCAAAATATCAATGCCAGACACATTAGATAGTTGCGAGTGGGTGCCAGACGATTCGAAACTTTTCTTAAGAGCGCCATCTGCGGTGCGACTCAGATGCAACTTTCTCATAGTCATATTCTTCTTCCTCTTGTTGCATACATTAAGTTTAATAATGTCCGGCATGGTAGAAAATACAGTCATAATTTACTATACCGGCTCCCTAACTAATAGGGATAGAAGAATAATTTATTCAGGGTTGCCACTTTTCTGGAAAACCTGGAAATGTCAGGGAATTTAGAAATTCCAAAAATGTCAGGGAAACGTCAGGGAATCCTGTAAAGAGTCATGGAAATTTGCAATATTCTACTTAAAGTTATGGAATTTAATAATCTTTATATTTTTCTGTGTTTAAAAATTAAATTAGTCAATAGAAATGGCAATTTTTCTACCTGTAAGAATTATTTATTATTTTTGTTACTTGAATAAATGTTATTTTGTTTTTTTTTATGTCGGAGCATTCATTATATTTTTCATGTTACTCCTCAAATAATTCAGAATAAGTCATGGAATATTACAAATTTGGTCAGGGAAAACCTGGAAAAGTCAGGGAATCCCAGATGAGAAATGTGGTGGCAACCCTGTTATTCATAATCTACACAAAGAGCAAACGGCAGTTACAGAATTTGAGCAGGAACATAGAGAAGTAAATATCCGAAAGGGAGTGAAGCAGGGACGTGCGTTATCGCCTCTAGTTCTCAATTTATATATCGAAGATGCGATGAATATTGTTAAAGACATCAGAATAGCTGCTGCAATTAATATACAGGGTCAAACTATTAATATGTTCAGATTTGCGAATGATATAGCAGTATTAGCATCCAGCGATCCAGCAAAGAAGAATTAGGAAGGGCTCTGAACGAAATGGAAGCGGTTTTGACGGAGGGCTATGGTATGAAGATCAATAAAAAGAAAACCGAAATTTTGTTGTGTAGGGGGCGTGAAAATAAGGCTAAAACTAAAATACAAATAGGAAACGAGAAGATAGACGAAGTCTCAGATTTCTGCTATTTAGGAAGTCAAATAACTCTAGATTTAAGACAAAGAATAGCGCAGGGCCGAGTTGCATTTAAAAAAAAGAAACAACTATTATGCTCGGAAATGATAAATGTAGAAACTCGGAAGAGGCTCTTAAAAACGTATGTATGGAGTACAGCAGTGTCCGGGTGCGAAACTTGGACGATAGGAGAAGCGGATAGGAAAAAATTAGAAGCATTTGGAATGTGGCGCTATAGACGCATGACGAAGATACCGTGGGTAGATAAGGTTAGCAACAGAGAGGTATTAGAAAAAGTTGTAGAAAAGCGAAATTTATGGAAGACAGTAAGGAATAGGAGAGATAGGATAGTAGGACACCTTCTGAGGCACGAAGGCTTAGTTCGCAACATACTAGAGTCAGAGATAGGAATAAAAAGTGGTAAGGGTAGGCCGAGAGATTGGACTACTGCTCTCAAGTAGTTAGGGATATAGGATGTTCAACTTTTAGGGAAAAGCGTAGGTTAGCTCAGGATAGGAAAGATGGAGGTACGCGTCCAACCAGTCTTCGGACTGAAATCTTTATGATGAAGGATGAAAATTTATAATTGCTTTCTTTCAAGCTTTCTAGCGGGCCCTTGTACCACCGTTCAATGATAAGGAATGTATTTTTGTACTCAGCAGGTTCATCATAATCAAATTCTTGAATGCCATTCATAAACTTATGATTTTTTTTCGTAAGTTTTTTTTCTACAAAATGTTGCGTGTCTAGCGCCCCCCTGTACCAATTTTTTTTTATCGGCAACGGTGAATACTCGACTTTTGTGATTGAAATAACTTGTCTCCAAGTTTTGAATAGTAAACTTATGATTTTTTTACCTGGGTGAATTTACAAAATGTCGCGAGAGTGGCGCCTCTTTGTACCAACCAAAATGAATGGGAGTTGAGATTCATGATGTTTGGGGGTAAATTAGGAGGTCCCTCCAATCCCCATGCGTAAACCTATAATTTTTTTGGGGGTGTTTTATTTACACAATTTGACCCCTGTAGCGGGTCAGTGTCCCAGAATTCACAACAAGCGAACCGCGTCCGCTGGATTACTTTTCATTATTTAGCGCTTCCCGCAAACCCCAGTCCTAAACCTATAATACTTTTTTAAGCAATTTTTTTACACATTTACAGGTCTGCCACACATCACTGTACCAAAAACAAAAACTGGCATGGGCATTTCTGTGCTCCACGACCCAAAAATCACAACATCTCAGGCATTTTTGGAGTAAACCTATTATGCACAATTTTTGGTCTATGGGCTCTTGGTCTACTAGGACAATCCAAAAAGGTAAGGTAATAATTATTAAACGTCATCAGGATCATCATAGTTTTCGTCTGCTTATTCTACGCAATACGTTTTGCCGTTTAAATGTCAAAATATTCTGACTTGTTTCATTCTTTTATGTCACTGTCGATTGTCAGTTATAGGGGTGGGTCTATTTTTGGTCTATGGGCTCCTGGTCTATCACCCATCTGTTTTCCTAATGAAAGGTCTTTTTTATCAAACATAATATATAAACAAACAAATCGCGGATGGGTTGCCTAATTATATCAGGTCAAGACTACCCTTAATTAAAAATAATGTAATATTTTTTTTATAATTCTTCACAATTGGACCCGGTAGGTGGCGCTGCAATCGAGAAGGACAACGTCTTTCGGGCCCACTAGTAATATATAAGTAATAACAGAGTAAACAGAGTAAATACTTAAAGAAATTAATACAAATTTTAGAAAACGACAACAAATAGTTAATAACACATTATTGTAGTAAAGAAGTATTTTGTTATAAAATTCTGATGTTATTAGGTATGCATATAAATACAAAAAGTTATTCAGTATCAGATTTATCAGAAGTTGCAAGATGATACTAAACTTCTAAGAAATCGTTATCACTGTTTGTCAAATGCAATATATCATCAACTTGTAAGGGCGTTGGGTCCCCAACGAACAGTGGCGGCGCTAGGGGTGGGCGCGGGTGGGCGAGTGCCCACCTAAAATTCTAAAAGCATGACAATAGTCATCAGCACAAAAGTGCAATGATCACGTGGCAATCCTACAAAAGTAGCCAGAAACAACAGTCAGTAGTTGCACAACTAACTACTGCCCATTCTAAATTTATTAAAGAAAATCGAGAATACATTAAAACTATCATCAGAAGCATAATTTATTTATCTACTCAAGGTCTTGCTTTCAGGGGGCATGATGAATCGAAAACTAGTGAAAATAAAGGGAATTTTTTAGAATTCCTACACTTCATGTCTCATGATAATCCCATATTGTCAGATAGATTACAAAAGGGGCCAAAAAACGCTCGTTACACCCATCATTCAATTCAAAATGAACTTATACACAGTATCGCTGAATTAACTTTAAAACGTATCAGTAGTGAAGTTAAGGAAGCTCGTTATTTTGCTTTAATGGCAGACGAAACTAAAGATTTAAGTAAAACTGAGCAGTTATCGATAACAATAAGATATTATTTAAAGGGTGCATTGTACGAGCGTTTTTTGGGTTATGAAGCAGCAGAGAAATTAGATGCCGCGTCTCTTTTGCAGTTTATTAAAAAGCGTTTAAGTCAGTGTGAAATTGACATAAATTATTGTGTGGCACAAACATACGATGGTGCTAATGTGATGAGCGGGAAAATTAGGGGAGTGCAAGCATTATTGAAGAAAGAGGTCCCACAGGCTATATACGTTCATTGTTTTAACCATGCCTTGAATTTAGTTGTGGTGGATGTTTGTAAAAATTTAAAAGACTGTAATATTTTTTTCTCTCTCCTTGAAGACTTGTATGTGTTCACTTCCGGATCTGCAGTACACAGTACCTTTTTGGATATACAGAAACAATTAGATCCAGAAAATAAACCTGTTGAATTGAAGAAACTTAGTGATACAAGATGGACTTCTCAAGTATCAAGCTGTTTGGCTTTAAAAAGAACATTACCTGCAGTATTGGTTTTACTCAATCAATATGCGACAACAAATAACAGTCGATCTCCTGAGGCAAACGGACTCTTAAATAAAATTAATTTTACAATTTTATTTAATTTACATGTTTTCTGTGAATTCGTACCAAAAATAAAAACTGTTTCTGATTATGTTCAAGGTTTAAATAGTGACATTTTGAAGAGCATGACATTAATAGAATCAGTGAAGCAATTGATTATGTCATATAGAGATGAAGACGAATTTGAAAAGTTATGGAATAGGGCAGTTGAAAATGCCACAGATAATGGTATTAAATTAGATGATGTGAACACTAAAAGATCTAGAAAACTACCAGCTAAATTTGATCATTCCATAATAATTCAAAAAATCACTTCTCTTGAAAATGAATGCGTCACTGAGAAAAATCAATTTAAAACTAAATTATATTTTCCTATAATTGACAGAATTACTTCGGAACTATCAAGTAGATTTGACGAAAATGCCAATGTTTTTAAAGGATTTAACAGCTTAAATCCATCTAGCACTACTTTTTTAAATCTGGAGCAATTAATTCCATTAGCCAACAATTATCGTTGTGATATAGCCTCAATTGAAGCAGAAATAAAATTATTGCCAAAAACCATAAGCAGATATGAAGTAAATCAATACCAAAATAAAAACAATATCTGAACTTGCAGTTCTTTTGGACGAGTTCAATTTAGTTTTTCATGAACTGTATAAATTATGTAACATCACATTAACAGTACCATCTTCTAGCGCAAGTTGTGAAAGATCTTTCAGCAGCCTCAAAAGAATTAAAGATTATTTAAGAACAACCATGTCCCAAGATAGACTCGCCGATTTAGGCGTTTTGTATGTGGAAAAAAATATTGTAAAAAATCTAGATTTGGAAGCAGTTATAGACTCATTTGCTGTTGAACATAATAACAGAAGAATAACGCTTTTGTAAAAAATACTATAACAAATATGTACCTATTTATTGGTGCCATTTTCTCTTCGTTTGCTTTTTAACTTGACTATATATTAAAATTCATTTCTTTTTCTAATACTTGTTTTACTTGTACTTACCCCCTCCCCCCGCGCGGCCGTTAAAATCAATAATGTGCATCGTCCACCCTTAAAATTTTTATGCCGGTTGTCGCCCACCTGAAAAATAAAGCTGGCGCCGCCACTGCCAACGAACCAACCGCAATTTTCAGGTCGTAGTTTGACACAATCAGGATCAGTCGCATTAAGCCACATAGAACTGATGTATATTGTACGTAAAAAATTTTGTTTTAGCGATTCCCAGCATGGTGGAATCATATTTGAGACATAAACTTTTGATCTTTTTCATAAATTGTTCATTGTCTTTAAAAACCATCATTTTTCAAATTTCATCAGTTATAACTTGGAAACGGTCCGAGATAAAGAAAAATGTCTATATCCTAGTTTTTAATTCTCTATCTAATGGGTCTGGAAATTACTGCTTCTGATTGGCAACTTTTTGTGATTTTTTTGACCAATCAGGATGCAGTATTTTCCAGACTCATTAGATAGAGAATTAAAAACTGAGATAGGAACATGTAAGTCATTTTTCTTTATCTTGTACCGTTTCGAAGCTAAAATTGATGAAATTTGAAAAATGACGTTTTTAACGTCAAATAACGCCGAAACCTTAAGACTTGGACCCAATGTATAGTTAAGAAGGTGGCCCTTAAATTCAACAAACAATTCCAAAATTCAATCAGATACAGGGTGTTCCATTGAAGAAAATAAAGCTAGGTGCTGTGCAGAAGAAATGGGATAACCTGTATAGTCGAAAATAATTTTATAATTTGAATCATTTTTCGATATCTACAACTCCTATGGAACAAATACGCTAGCATGGGACACCCTGTATAGTCTACCAAAAAGCAAATTGATTGTGTTAATTTTTCTTGTTAATTTCCCATCTATTAGTTGGATACATACGACGCAGAGTCCTTGTCTTTTCCCTTGTGCAATAATACGAATGAATGTGGCAGTGGGCGATCTGATTATATCGTATACTCTAACATTAATGGCTTGCAGCTGGTAGGGAGTAACCCGAACAATGGAAGAAACTATGGATCCCCATCCAGACACTCTACCACTTTGGTATGGAGCAGGCAATGTGCCTCTTTCAGGTAATTTAACTGCACCTATGGTGTCGCTAAATTCGAATTCTTCAGTTAATTCCAATAAAGCAATATCGTAAGTTATATCGGATTCAGTCACGAAGCTGCCACTTGCTGTAAAATTTATATTTTTGTATATCTCCAACACGGATTTTGTTACGCCATCAAAGCCACTAAAGTAAGAGGAACCAGCCCGAACAGTCGTGAGTTCAGGATGGTCGGTACTGGAAATTTTTGAATGAAAATATAACAAATCTTATGGTGTTATTCATCTCAGATTGCATACAAGTGACCAATAAATTTTACTAAATATTTATGTAGTCTCGATTTGATTTATGTATATTATTTTGTCACGTGTACACAATCTGACTCAGTTATTGGATCTTACTTACTCTTTAGCACAATGAGCAGCAGTAACTACAAACTTCTTGCTAATTATAGAGCCTCCACAGAAAAATTGTCCTGCATAAAATAAAGCTACTTGATGTTTGTACTCTCTAATATCGACTGAATGTCCCCCAACAATCTTATTTTGGGGTTTCTCCTCTAGTGAAGGGGCAGCTAAATTCGAGTTATTACATCATTTTATCAACCAGCAGATTTTACACAATAATTTAACACTTACCCGAAGCAGCAGCACACACCAACAGCACAGTCACAATGAAATACATGGTAACTAAGTACAGTTTAGAATCTTGCGTTCCTATTTATTTGAAATTCTTATCGAAAGCGTGATGAAAAGCTCGCAAATTTTTTTCGTGACACACGTTATTATAATACATTTCTAATAAAAACTAGTAGTGGAATAACCTATGCACGAAAATCTTTCAAAATTTTATTTTACCAACCGAACTAGCAAACTTGGACTTGTATCCAAACCGCAAAGGAAATTTTACATCTAGTTGTAATTCGCAAATACTTCAACCCGATGTGCGAAATGGCACAACGGAGACTTCGGGATGAGTTACGACTAGAAAACTTATCACCAAGTTGCCTCTGTATTCCAGTTACAAACTTTAAAGGTACATGTCCACCTGAGAGTAAAACTCTCGCGAGCAGCTCTCGAGAGTGAATATCTCAAGTGGACACAGATCTGAGAGTAACTATCATATAGTTATGTCCCACTAGCAGACAGCGTGCGAGTTGCGACCTGCTCGCAAGTGGACATAGATAAATCGGGAAATTTGAGAGTAACTCTAGCAGTTCGAATTCATTTCGAATTGTGAGAGTGCTCTCAGAACAATATGGAATGGAAAAAAGAAAATATAGAAAAACTAATTGTGCTCTACGAAGAAATTTCCATATTGTGGAATACAAAATTAACCGATTACCGAAATATAGGGGAAAAAAGTTGCAGCATGGCAAAAACTTGCGGAAGAGCTGAATTGTGTTGTGGAAGAGGTACAACTAAAAACTGCTGTACGAATCGCCTGAAAATTTAAAATTAATCATGAACTAAATAGGAAAATTATCTTTCAACGACATATCTGAAGCTAAAAAACTTAATGTCACTATAACCCATTCCTTCACAGAAATGGCGTTTCGCATAACTGTATCCTTTTTTGCTATGGTTGGACCAACCAAATCTATAATATGCTGAACCTCATATGCACTCATGCGAAAAAAAATCGAAATTGTTGTGGATCCTCTATGTTTAATTCATTTTTAAGTACAAAACAAGCGCCAAACTGTACTCTTCGCTGAATCCATGGTCTTACCCAACATTTTCGACACACTTTTGGTGCTTTCTTCCGCTTTTTTAAAATATTGTATGCTACAATAGCAGCCGCAAGCTTTACAGCATTCATTTTAGTATTTACTGGAACTCTGATATTTGGCTACTGAAAACTGATGTCGCAGTAGATCATGCACCGTGGACATGGCCTTGAGAGTACTATCTAGAGAGTCGCTCTCAAGGAACTATCCGAGAGTGGCAAAATCGCGCAAGTACTCTCACGTGGACACGCACCTGAGAGCAAATGTCGAGAGAACTCTCGAGATTTTCTCTCACATGGACACATGGGTTGTACAAACTTTTATCTTACTAATTCTTGAAACGCAAGATTCGTATAGTAGGCTGACAGGCACAAAGAATGTCAAAATGACAGTTAATTTGGTTGTCACATTAACAACTCTTGTCCTAATAGCTTGTGTTCAAGTTTCTAAATGCAGAACTTTGAATTACGAAAGCAGACTAGACTCGTTCTCGTCTTTAGCTTTACATAAGAGAAACGCCGTGAAGAATCCTTTAGAAACTGATGAGAATGACGAAAACGAAGCTGGAGATGATTATGAAGGTAACAATATTTCTTAAAATATCGAACTTACCTCCCACGTTTTATTTTATTGTGGTATAGGCGATGATCTGTATAATGTTCGATTTTCAGCGCATATTTCTCGATTTTCTTAAATTTTATTGAAAATGATTAATGACTCTACCAATATCCACATGAAACTGTCACTGTGCCAGCGTTAAAATTATACGTCTCATTTACGCCTCCACTCACACAAACTCGCAAATTAAATTATCCGAAACAGTTTCCTATTCGAATGAACGTAGGGGCGTTAAAAGAGGTCACCCTAAGCTCACTAATGATTTCTATGTGCTTTTAACAGAATTCCTGGGGAATAAAGCTAAAGAGAAACACCAGGAAGTGTCTCACTCCGGCCCTAAAGTATGGGATCGGTGGGGGAGGTGGAGTACATGCAGTGCTACATGTGGCATAGGTAAAATAACACGCTGGAGACATTGCGTGTCGGGTGGCTGTGCGAAAGGGGAGAAGGAAGCTCAAATCAAGACCTGCACACTGCCGGCCTGCTAGATTTATCACGAGAGGAACTGATTTCGGCGCAGTCGGGAAGATACTTTTGTTGATTAAAATTTATATACCAGCAATCGTTCTGTTTTTATTTCTTGTATCATGTCTTGAATTATAACAATGTGTTACTTTATTTTTACAAACAGAATTTAATTTGTGCATCACAAAACAATCGGCGACTGAACATATTGGCTTAATAATTAGTGCTCTCATCCTGTAAAGGCAGTAACGAAGGTTTGTTTACAAAGTGATTAGTTCAAGCTGCCCTACAACAGAAAAATAACATCGGTAACGCTTTCTGCAGTTGTTTTGTTCGCTCATTGTTCGTGAATGGTTTTGTCATAACAGACCATACATAACCCAGGGTAAGTTGTTAAATAATTTGCGTTCTAACCGGAGATGATATAATATCATTCAGAAACAGATGCACGGATCGATATTATGCAAGTATATGCAAATGTTGGTGTTGTTTATGGCACTAATAAAATAAAATTTTATTGAATTCAGAGTTGTGTTTTAGAAATGGGGCTGTGTTGCAAAAATATTCCTAAAAACTGCTGTTTCGTATGACCATACATTTTGCATCTCTCAAGCCAACTGTTTGTCTTAAAATGCACCATTTTATTTTTGTTTAAATCTTAAAATATCCGCAGCGTTGAACTCTTGAACTTAATCAACCCAAGCTTTTCTTCCTCAGCCAGCTGCAAAAATCGCGAAGGCAAAAATACAACTTCGTTCAAGTTTCGCGTAACTTTTTCGAACAATCCTGTTCTCTCTTTTACAGTCCATTATCAGGTGCTTCAGAAAAGAAAATACTGTATTAGCTTTGTGTTCCGCGCAGATAATTAGGGAAAGACTGTGTCTAATTAAATTCCTTGTTTTCCAGACGGCTCCTCCAGTCATGAATCAACCGCTTCGCAGGGAGATCAGCATGGACCACACAGGTAAAAAACCTCTCACATAAACATAATTTTAATAAATTTTGTAACCTACAAAAATCAATTGAGTAGATGATTTTTGGGGAATCTGACTCACTCGACTTTCTCAGTGCATTATGCACCTTGAAAAATACACCGAAGTGTAATCTTTGATAGACGACGTTCATTAAGAACTTTTGAAATTTAAGACGATTAAATGTGGGAAGTTTGTCAAATATACGTTCTTTAAGTTGCGAGTAAAGCCATTACTTTTAATGGAGGCTCGTTGTTCCAAGGCGTGGAGAGTTGCTGAAAGCTTTTTGCCTATCCGTTAATGGTAAGAATATTAATAAGACCTAAGCTGTTTGGTACCTATACATTTTGATTCAGGTTTAATCTTAATAAGAAAAAACAGCAAAACAAACAAAACAAACAAGAACAAGGAAAACAACAAACAATAAAGTTATTATAGGAACCCGGAAAATTATTTTCTAAATAATTTCTAACTATAGCAGAATTGTGTACAGGGGCACCATCTTGTTGGAAATAATAAACAGGGCATTTATGTTTATTAACGGAACATTTTCCATTATCGCCTCTGCGTTAATATTCAATAAATTATTGTATCTCAATCCCGTTAAGTTTCCGTAAAAAATTTGGTATGCTAGTTGACCACCCAAAATAAAACACGAAACGTTAAATCCAGAACGTCCTTGCCTCTGACGTTCAAAAGTTTGGTGCTGATTTGTATCAGACCAGTGACGCACATTATGCCTGTTAAATAATCCTACGCTGCTTATGTGACTTTCATCTGTCCAAATGACAGACCGCCTAAATTCTGGATTTTCTTGAATTTTATTTAAGTACCACCTACAAAAATTAAGCCTTCTTTCTTGATCTCCCGGGAAGAGATGGTGAATAATTTGAATTTTATACGGCCTATATTTGCCTTTTTTAAATATTTTTTGAAATTTTGTTTCGGAAACACCAACTTGTGATTCGATTTCGCGACAAGAAGTTTTTAAGGTCGATTCTCATTTACGCGACACTGAGCTTGGCGACGCGACGCGACATCGCGATGCAATCTGTCGCGAGCATGGTAAATTCTCACTTGCGCGACAACGAGCGACGCGACGCAGACAATTTAAATTGGTGCATTCAGTTCAGTATTGTGTTTCGATATGGAGAGTTCTACATCAAGTAGTGACGATGTGCTGGCGTTAGCTTTAATATGTCATGGATACAATCAAGTAGAAAGAAAAAGGGAGAAAAGAAAATACTGGGTCCACGACATATTTAGAGCATGGCTTCAAGCCACTAGAATTATCAGTCTGTCTGTTTTCTCGCAGTCCATTTTAATTTTAAATTACATATACATATAGGTACGTAATAATACCAACTACCCTAGTTCTGAATAGGCATTTGTATATTATTTCGCAGGCGCAAGTAGCTGGTTGTTGGCGCGCAGTGATCCCCACTCTCGCGACAGCAAGCGGCGCTACGCGACGCGACATGAATTTAATCGCTCGCTGAGAATTGAAAATCCGTCGCGCGTTGCCGCGTCGCGTAGTAAAGCTCAAATGGGAATGCTTTCGTTTAAATACATGTAAAACATTATTAACTACAATTTGTCGTATCGCGTCGCGTCGCGTCGCGTAGCTTGGTGTCGCGTAAGTGAGAATCGGCCTTTAGTGTCGCCTCAACCGACGATAAAACATCTATTTCTTCCTCTTGCCTATTTTCTTTATTATAAATTTTGTTTCTAGGTTTATTGAATGACCCATAGTGAATTAAATTTGATTTTAATCTCGAAAACATAATTTTGATTGGTTGTCTTCTTTCTGGGTATCTAAATTTAATAAATCGATGGATAGGTATTATACTGGAAATGGGTACCTATCTAGGAATTTTTTGTGTACCTGTTGAGATATAGATCCATTGATTCATTTACATTCTCACGACATTCATTGAACACTTTTTGTGTGTTGACAATTTCTAAAAAGGCCATTTTCTAACTAAGCAAAAATTACTCCGTGTATCTGATGAAGGCTAAACAGGTTTTCAGACAAGCACAAATACCTGATGTTTTTTGAAAAATCGAAAGTGAAAATTTTTACCATTTGATGCCGACTTTTTAGCGGACTTGTCCGCGCACCGAATGTGCCAATGTATGGCATTGTCCGCTATAGTCCGCGCACTGCTCATCGGACCAAAAGTCCCTGTGCGCTAGATTGAAACTGCCCGATTTTTCGGACCAAGTCTCGCGGAAATGTGCCAGTGTGTGGTGAACAACAAACGCGGACTTGATTATTGGTTAAGTTATTTGTATTAAAGCCCTATTACGATTGAGCCTCGGATTGAGCTATTTGTAGATTTTTGACACCGTAGTTCGCAAAATCAAATTACCTTTATAAGCTAAAAATAGAGGCCTTCTGATCTCCAAAAACTTTTATTTCATCTATTTACACTTCTACGTCTGCCTTGTTTCACATATTTAAAGCAAATAATTTATGGAAGTACACAGGTACCTACCCATTTTCTTTTGAAGTGAAACTTCTTTTGTCTCGGTAGAGTAAGTTCCTGTGTTGGCAAATGCGAGCGTCACGAAAAGTGAAACGAATGGAGGGGAGCAGTCTGAGAAAACGGGCAAAGGAGAAAGGGAATATCGTACGCCCCACTCTTTAGCCACGCTCTGTCTCATGCTTCGCGCCGTTTCTCTCAGGCAAGCGTCATTAAAGCGAGGACACAGCGTTTCAGTTCTCGTGACAACACAAAGCACTTGGTTAGAAGCATTAGAATTCGATTTATTCTTTCATTATCATTATTTTTCTTTCCTCTAATAACGTTGAAGTTTCACATTTATCGCGTGTGGCGACCACGCACCCAGTTTTTTGTTTTTTATTTTCAGACTCAAGAAGTTAACCGAAAATATAATTCGGAAGAATATATCCGAGGTCTGCTCGAAAATTATCTAGAACTTCCTTGCTTTTGGACGGTAAAATCAAAATGTTATGCGAACATAAATATGAATGAAGACGAGTATGAAAAGGTAGTGAAGTACACGAAAGACACAAGATGAGAATGCTCCATTATTACACACCGCTCACAATGTCCGTCGGACTAGATCCGCACACTGCTGTGCGCTAATGTATGGCCCCTATAAGAATCGGGGGTTTTAGGGGTTCGGACCTAGAGCGGACTGCAAAAACTATCTGGATAAGCAGGGAACTAGTCGACCAAACTAACATTGAGAATGAACTTGTTGCACGCACTTCCTATTTCGGGATCGATTGACAGCTGAGCGACTTTGATCAGTAGTCGAAAGATAGACGAGAGCACGAGCTACGACGAGAAAATTCGAATGGAAGGGTACCGCTGTTTACTAATAACTTTTTTGTTTTTCGGCCGAAATTGAAAATTTTATGTGTTCTTACAAGCCAGAAGTTCAGTCTACTATTGCTATTAACCAGATTCTGAGATTTTCTTTTCAGGAAAGTTTTATTAGGTTCTATAAGAAGCAGTTTTTCGCCCACATATAACATGCTCCTTCGTTTATTGTTTTCATATTTTTTAACAAATTTCAAAATAGCAACAGTAGATTTGTATTTTAAGAACTGTTTGCAAACAAAAACAACTTCATATCATTTATAGTTTTTGAAATATTGACAAACAGGCGAACGTCTACCGTGCTCCCAAAATTCCTGTGGCTCTTAAGTTTTTATTAAAAAACCACGATGCACTTAACGTGCATTGTTCTTTCGTCATGATTTTGATAACAGTTTGCAATATATAGGAAGAAAAGAAATTGGGACAGTATTCAATTAAAATGTATTCTGCTTACATTGTTCTGTTGGGATGTGCGGTTGTTTTGGGTAAGTAGGTACTGAATTACAGTAATCCATATAGAAACTAAGCATATTGGAATTTTACAATAATATCTAACGCTTGTAAAAGGAAGTAAATTAAACACATATAGTACATAGTTTAATATAATTTGTAATCTTTCTTGTAATGTAGGAGCTCCTTCGGTTGAGGATAAAACTCAAAACAGGATTTTTGGTGGATCGCCGGCCAACATTAAGCAGTTTAAATATCAAATTTCAGTGTTAGCGAGTTTTAAATATAATGGACGTTCACTAACATCTCCCGTATGTGGAGGTTCCATAATAAGTGAAAAATTTGTAGTTACAGCAGCTCATTGTATCCCAAGGTAATATTGTCTTTAATATGATTGACAACAAAAAATACAGTGAATACTGTTACAGAACTATCAAGGTCCGAGAACCATTAGGAGTTGAAGTTGAAGTTGAAGTTAAAGGTTATTCTATTCGCGCTGGTTCAGAGCGAAACGATCAGGGTGGTGTGGAAATAAAGGTTTCAAACAAAACTCCTCACCCTGACTATCAACATGATGAATACGTTTTCGACATCGCTGTGTTAGAACTTTACGAAAAACTTGTATTTAGTGGCACAGTAGGAGCAATTGCCTTACCAGCAGTTATGGAATTCCCACGTCCATGGCAGCAAGCATGGGTTTCTGGTTGGGGTAAAACACCGAGTGCGCTTGCCAGTACTTATTTATTATATACAGTCATTCCAATACGTAGTATCGAATCTAATTCTTCTGGCCCCTATATAGTAGCAGGATCCAAAGGATCTGGGAGTTGTTTTGTGCGTATTTCCATACATACAATCAATTTTCTTAGGTAAAGAAAGAAATTTTTCAGGGCGATTCGGGTGGACCACTCGTTGTCGACGGTGTTCTTCAAGGAATTGTTGGTGGGGGCCATGCATGTGGTGATGGAGAAGGCATCTATAGCAGTGTAGGATATCTGCGTAGGTTTATATACAGAATAGCAAATGTTTAAATCAACAAGTAAATAAATGAATGCCTTACTTGTCAGGACAAAAATGTGTTGTGTTATTGCTGAATGCTGATGTCACGAGTCACGACTTTTAAAATTGTTGACGCATATACAGCTGTAAATCAACCTTATTCCGAAGAAATCCAATACATACAACATATATTCCCTTACCAAATAATTGCAGTCGCGTATCATAATCACATTATCATTACATGTCCTCATGTCCAGCATTTCCTCATTTTCAAAACAAACAAAACTCAGGAGTTTCGGCCTATTAATATGCTTCCCACAATAGAAAAAATTATTGAAACAGCAGTATACGATCAAATGACCGAGTTTGTCGAGACTAACCAACTTGTAGTAAAAGAGCAATCTGGATTTCGTGCGTGAACATAATTCTGAACCTGGCAATACAATTCGTAATATCGGATTGAAAAGAGAAATAGTAAACTTAAGAACTTTGGTATAGTAGGCGATGCTCTTAAATGGTTTCTGAAACTAAAGAAGCCCTTTTTGGAGTTCCGCAGGGGAGCGTTTTGGGTCCTTTTCTCCTTTCATTATATATCAATCTGTAACAACATTTCGTCACATATACAACTTTTTGCTGATGATACACTCTTTTACCTATCTGGCAAAGATCACTGTAATCTGGTTAGTACACTAAACGGGGACTTAAGGGTGGATTTGTAATAATGAACTGAAACTTAATACAAGTAGAACAAAATATATGACTAGGGAGTAAACAAAGAGAGCTCGCATTCATTAGAGGACAGTAAGTATAAGGTAGTTATAGCGTTATAGGTTTAGATATTGCAAACACGAGTACGCTCGTGTGACTTCTGCACTCGTACGAAATTTGCAATTTCCATGCTGGTTGCATACTATACTAATTTTGATTCGTTAAAATTTCATTTCTATTTAATAGTGTATAGCTGTTACTAAAATGTTAATCGTCGTTCTTCTATAACAATTTTCCTTTTCATTATTAGGTGGGTACTTTATTGCAGCATCTCAATACCTATTGAGCGATCTACGTATAATTCATAAGGGTAGATTTGTATAGTAGAGCGCCCTCGCAATCCAGATAGTCGAACCGTTCTAAACCAGAAAGCAGAAACTGACGATACTATTACTTTTAGAGTTTCTAGGCCTTGTTAGCGTAAAACAAACCCAACATTTATTATTAACGGCATCAGCAAACATATGGTTTAATGGTTTTCTGAATAAGTTAAAGGGGTAGTTTATCTATACATTACGAACTTGCAAACATTCTGTAATTACTTGATGAATAATGTATAGTCCAAACTTGTTTCATTATAAAGTTTTTGAATTCTTTGAAGAGTTGGTTTTGAAAAATGCGCGTTCTTAGTTAAGATTGGGGTGAGTTCAGGTTGCTATTGAATAGAGAGAAGGGTTGAAAGGC
The DNA here is from genome assembly GCA_963966045.1 of Xestobium rufovillosum. Taxonomy (NCBI): domain Eukaryota; kingdom Metazoa; phylum Arthropoda; class Insecta; order Coleoptera; family Ptinidae; genus Xestobium; species Xestobium rufovillosum. The sequence continues at coordinate 25,070,563 of OZ014503.1, forward strand.
GTGAATGTATAAGAAATATTTATATGAATAACTTTTACCGAGGGCAAATCAAAACAAATATGAAATTTAAGAAAATATCGAACTGATTTTCGCATCCTTCTAAAAATTGCTTTTCTCGTCTCTCTTCTGCTGTGCATGCGCCCCACGGAGGTTTATCTCGCACATACCAACACTAGTGTATCTGGAGGCGACAAACGAGCGCACGCCGTCTGGCCACTCGTTTTTATTAAATTCTCCAGTTAAGTGTGTTCCCTGTATTGATTGTTATGTACCTACTACCACATTTCCGGTTGTAACTGGGAAAACATTTTACAGCACGCGAGGGAAATTTGATATTTTTGTGTTTAGAGACGAATCTTTAAAAAAACAAAGTGGCTGAAGAAAGCTTCCCCAAGGCACTTTCCTGGTTCTTGCATTGTTTGGGTAAATATTTTAATTTTCTAAGTCATCGGTGTTGTCGGATTTTGTATGTGCATACACCCCGTCCTTCACTGGTTCGGTGTCACACAAGGTTCCACCTGAGGACCAGTTTAATGTTACATTACTCGTAGAGCATGTCTGATGTCATTATTTTATTGGACACATTTCTGCGCGTACGTACAGAGTTATTTATGGCATAGAACCACGACAAAGAATAAGTGGGCCACTTCAGAAAAGATAGAATTATAAATTTAACGTTTCCTACGTCTCCAGCATTCCCATCATTCAACTTCAGGAACTGCATTAAAGAAGAGGAGAAATTTCCCTTTGCTTATAAATTTTTGATACGGGACTGTCTGGAAGCATAGACACATTGCTTTTTTCTCCAGAAAGAATTGCATGTTTATTGGACGTTGATAAATGTTTGCAAGTCTCTGTATTGTATAGGATAATATACCGAATTAGTTAACTTTACACACAATATAATCATCATAAAGTTTTCAGTTCGAAGACTGGTTGAACGCGAACCTTTCCTATCCTGAGCTAACCTACGCATGCCCCCAAAAGTTGAACATCCTACATCCCTAACTATTTGAGAACAGTAGTCTAATCTGGGCCTACCCCTACCTTTTTCATTCCCATCTCTGGCTCTAGTATGTCGCGAACTAAGCCTTCCAGAAATTTCGCTTTTCTCCAACTCTGTTGCTAACCTTATCTATCCACGGTATCTTTATCACGCGTGCTTTCATCTTAAATGAGACACTACGCAGAATTTCGTAGATTCAGACGTAGATATTGCTTAGGAAATTGCTTCATTAAACTGCATCGGATACTATTTGGAAGTTGTCCTCAGATTTAGGTATGAGTAATTGCAAACTTCTCACGGTGCTCTACACGTGAAGCTATACACCAAATACGTAGTCATTTATTGATCTAGATGTTTACTAAAACAATTGGTTATGATTCTGCTTTTGTTTTAACATCGTTTGTTTCCGATTATATCTGTTCTGAAACCTGCACTCTCTCTTCAACAATTTTGTTCGACTGATTGCCAATTTTCCAACAATTTTTTTTTTATTAAAAGCAAACTTGTGAATACGGGCAACCAGTTGGGGTTGAAACTCGCCCCTGTAAATTTGATACTTAAATTCACTGTTTCACAGCGGGTAGCATTTATTTTAACTGGCAACAATGGTCAAAAATCTCCTCGCAACACCATAATTTTTCCACCAAACGGAACATCACAATTCATAAAGTCTCGTAAGGTTCTGTCTATAATGTCTAAAGCATACCTTGGCGCCACAGGAGCTTCATCCCAAATAAAAGCATCTACACTCCTTAAATAATCTGCTTCTTTTGAATTTTTCTTAAAGTTGGAAGATGAATCTAAAAACAGAGGAACAGGTAACCCAAACGTTTTATGAACTGTTCTGCCACGAAGAAGTAGTGTTGCTGCTATGCCCGTGAAGGCCATGGTACAAACAATTTTATTCTTACTCTTCAGTAAGCTGTAAAGGGTTGAATAAACATAAGTCTTACAGGAGCCTCCTGGACCGTCTATATAAAAACACGAAGATTCAGAAATTGATTCATTTATGTTCATTTATGTTACCCAAAATAATATCTACGATTTCTTTCTGCTTTTCATTTAGGTGTTTATATTGTCGTGATCCTATTTCTATTGCTTGTTCTTCATTTGCATATTCAATGTCGTGGCATGGTAGGAAACATTGAAATATTGTAACCTTCTGCAGAAAGCATGGAACTAATTTGAAAATAGGCTTTTTTGTCCTTCAGTATTGCTGTAACGTCTTTCATAATCTTGTGACATTGCTTCTTTAAATTCTTCCCACAATTCTTCCTGATAAATTGGTCGGCAATGCATTAAAATACGAATGAATAAATATCTCAGCTGTCTGGGAATTATCCAAATTTCAGCTTCATTCATGGCTCTTTTCCACTCGTGATGATCTTAAATAAGACCTAATTTTAAACACGCTGCTACATAAGATTCCTATATTTCTCCGTTTACTGTTTTCAGATCTTCAAATCTGTTTGCTCCTTTATATGAATTAATAATAATCGAAAATTGAAATAGTTCAATTTGGCTGGGGCTTACGGAGTACTTGCGTCCAATAACTTTGAATTGTTTCTGACAGCGTATACTTTTACAACGACAACAAACATGATACCTACCTGTGATAGTTCAGAAGTACGCACTTTTGGCGATTGGCTCCCGTACGTATTAAAAAGAGACGGAAACGAATAATCTGACCTCGCTAGATCGAAACGGTACGTGTCTATTGCGCATTCTCCACGACTAACATCACTTTTATTAGATAGGATACTTCTTGAAGTATTCCAAATCTTTATGTCATTCTGCGTCTCTGATACCGTTTAGTGATTCTCTAAAGTGTCCCTTCCTTTTTCCCTTTCGATTTTGAAAAGAAACAATAACACGAGAACAAAATCAGCACAAAACAATGTAGAACACTTATATCTTTTTATGGGACATAAAATTTATCAAATTTAAATGCAAATGGGACAGATATCAGAGTTCCATATTAAAAGCCCTATCGTCAATAGCGACGTTCTGGAAATTTACAATTTCGTAATTGAAATGCGAATATAATTTAATTTTTATTGTATGAATTCTGCGCTTGAGACAATCTACAATTGAAAATTTGTTTACAGGGTATCTGGGAAATGCCAGGGTTGTGCACAACAACCATTACGACGCTGCCACTCAGGTAAGATGATAAATTCTTGCCTGCGCCCACTGACCCCCACCGCTCGCCATCACTCGATCGGTTTATTATGTATATTGATTATAGGCTGATATTCATCACGTAGCCCTCACTTACGAGTCCGAAGATGAGGCGATGGGCAGGCTGCATTCGAGAAGCAGGAGAGGGACAGCTCTGTACAGCAAACAAGATATTAGGGAACAATACTGTATATCGGACAGAGGTTTAGGTGCCTTAGAAACGGATCGCCAGAGTTTATTTGGATGCTTGTCATCACACCAAAATTCCCCTTGCTCAACTAGAACCTCATTGCTTACAGTATGCGTCCGACAGAAAATACCCTCTGACGAAAACCTCCAAGATCTCTATAGAAGACACCCTGCTGACTATGCACCCTATCCTAGAAGAGTTCGGTAAGTGAAATTTTCATAGTGACACTCAAATTTAACAGGGAAACCTTGTAGGTACCCTTGGGATCCTCCACCGCCTGAAATTTTCAGGTACGACAAAGAACTGAGTAGTTCTTATTTGCGCCGAACCCACATGGACCCCAATAAATACACCTGGATGCCTTCGGATGATGAGTCGGTTAGAATGGAAAGGCCTAGGTCGGTTTTAGAACCTTGCCCCGCCCATATAATCATACCCCCTCCACCCCCACCAGCTGCTAGGTAAATTAAATTTTTGCTTGCTTCTGTTGGAAGACCGTTTAGTTCTTTTAGACCAAAACACGTAAGTTTCGCAAGATCTCATACCCTAGCTTCATTTGATGATGCAGCAGTGTCCTTAAGTACTTCCTCGACTCCTATAAGAAGGATGACAAGGAGTCAAGAGAGGTTACTGGATGTACGAAAGCCAGATGCCCTTCCCATCACCCGCCAACCAGAATTATCAGATAACATGTTGGTCATGGGTAAATTTCCGTAATTGCCCATATATCTTCCGTTATTAATAGTAATTCCGTAGAAAAACTGAAAAGGGGCCCCATGAAAACTCAAGCTACTCAAACAGAAGCAAGTTTAGGACGCAAATACATCCCTTCCAGCCAACTCAATTTAAGTCCTAGAACAATCCATAGGGTAAACAACAATGAACCAGTTTAAAAACACCAAGTGCAATTTGTTTAAATGATTTAGGTTAAAATGGTTTCCCAGGGCGCCCAAACTAATGGCATGCAACAAAATGGCCGCAAGCTGATGAAATCCTTGTCAGAAGTTGGTACCACATTCGGGTTCAAAGAAGATATTGCCAATGGAGAACTGATCCCAGAACATGAACCGTTGTTGAGGACCCAATCAGATGAACCGCCCAGGTCACCCTTCATCGTCACATCCCCACCACTGCCACTACCAAGCGATTCATCTTCCATAACTCACGACTCCGAAGAATCCGAAACAAAAAAAGAAATATTCATAGACTTCAAACCTCTAATACCCTCTTCGCAAGGTAACTCTTCCAAAAAACCCTTGATCAAAACAGTCTCTGACGGCGAAATACTTTTGGACCACAAGAAAATCTTCCGCGGCGACATTAAGGTACCATCAAAACACATTACTTCCATGAGCCACGAAAACATAACGATCGAAGAGGAACCCGTTCGAGCATTTGAACCGTACTTCAAAAACACTCCCATCAGAAACGAGGGTATCTTCAAAACTTTAGAAGGTAGCGTGTATTCTTCGATGTCAGAGTCTTTTGAAGGATCGTTCGTTCCTCAAGATTCAATAGAAGAAGAATTTCACGAAAACATCATTTACAGCGGCATTTATTTGAGTCCGGGTGGTACCACCGAGTTTAGAGCCATCACAGACGATCTCCCTGAGCAGTCCATAGAGAATTATTCCCCTGAAGATGAAAGTGTTGTTCCTTCTTTTTGTTTGGCTGATAGAAAACTATCTCCTTTTGCTTCCAATGATTCTTTAGCCAACGATATTAGGTACTACTTCCTAAGAAATTCAGATATGATAATTTTTTATACTGTGCTTTACAGGGACCATTCCGATGGTATCTGGAACGAATCTCAAGCAACGGTACTTCAAGTAGACTCGGGTACTGATAACGGTACTGCTTTGAGTAGTTCTGAAGTTGCTTCAGTCGCTTCTCCTAGTTCAACAAATTTATTAACTCCTTCCTCGAGAAGGAAACATCTTCTGTTGCTCCAGCATCAGCAGAGATCGTCAATGGACACTGAAGCTCTTGAAGAAGAGCTAGCGGAACAAGTAAAAGCATTTCATAATCAAATAATTTTTCATGTTCTTGTGTCTTTTTTGCTAGTCTTTCACTCCTATATCTCCAAGGATTACGATAGAAACAGTAAGTAAAGAAGTGGTACCGAAACAGCAGTACTTAACGCCTCATAGTGCTATATCGCCTATTCGAAGAAGAAAAACCCCCGAACCACAAGCAGAATCGCCACTACCAGCCGTTGTTCCTGACTTAATTTTATCAAGAACAGACTCCGGAAAGACCAATACAGATATTTCTGAAAGTACCACCACTGATGACTACATAACTGCCACTTCTGGTACTGATAGTTCAAGAAAAAGCGGTTCCACGAAAGTAAGTACAAACTTCTTCGATTCGTCCGATCATTTACTGGTAGTACTTTAAGGGAGTATCCGAGAAACATCACCAGGATGGTAGTTCCTTTGAGAGTGCTTCATCTTTGTACAGTGTTGCTAAAGACGTGTTAGGAGATGATATGGTAGTACCAACGTTTTCACCACCGCCTATTCCGGAGGAAGCGAGCAGTATGGCGAGTACCCCAGTGCCTGAGGCCGGTCGATCGACACCGTCCGATATTAGTTCATCGTCTGGTAGTTACAGTGTGGATGGATCCTGCCCTGAGTTGCCTCATAAACCAATCGTGCCTTCTCCCAAAAAAGCTCCATCCCTTTCCGAAGATGAGCGAAGTGGTTACTACGAGTCTCCACAAGAAGAAGAGTACGTCTCTTAAGTTTAATAGTTTTCTCTTTATTAGACTCGCTTTTCTTTAGCTTAACTTGGACTAAGTCGAAAGAAGTACGCAAAAGGCCTTATACCTTGGACATCAACACATATCGTGGAAATGAAGAGGACAAGAAATCCGCACAAAGATCAAAAGATCAAAATCGTCTATCTCCTCTAAAAGACACGAAGAACGAGAAGCAGAAGAGGAGTAAAGCAAGGACTCGAAGTCCAATGCAAGGACACAGAAAGAATCAAACACTTAAAAGAGGGTCTCCTTTAGTCAGAAGTCCAGCCGTTAGCGACCATTATTCCGGTGACAACTGGGAGAAATCTGAAGAAAAAATAACATCCGACGAATCCAGTTGTGATCGACCGTTATCGTCACAAGTGTCCCCGAGGAAAACAAAGAAAAACAGGGACAACATGAGGAGAAAATCAACTCCTCGTTCTCCGACTTCTACTAAAGGGCGCAGAAGAAGTGGTAGCGACGACAAACCGTCTAGTTTACCAGGGAGTTTACCAAGAAGACGATCATCGACTCAAATGAAAACTTTAGACCCTGATATGTCCCAAAAATATCCAAGCAGCGGAAGACTAAGTCCATATAGTCCCACAGGTTCACCGACTAAAAGACATTGGAGCCCAAAAACCAGTCCACCAGATTCATCAAAACTGAAGGCACTTAGTGCTGAATCGTTACGTTCCGTGAGTCCCGGGAGCGATAGTGTATTTTATAGTGACCCCAGCAGTCATGCCGCGGCTGGCGATCACCAAGTACATTGTCTGCACTGTGGAAAAGAAGTAGACATAGTTACAACTGATGATAAGAGTTTAAGCAGCAACGGGAATCAACCTGATATCGTCCAACCACCTGCTGGTTTCGCAGATTCTCCGCGCTCGAAACCTTCCGGGAGGTTGTACAAGAAGTTCGACAAAAGATTCAGATCAGAAGACCGCACCCACGAGAGGAGGCACCACAGACACAAATCCGACGCCAGAGCAAAGGTTGGTATAAACTAAACAATTACGTTTGGAGTTCAATTACAATTTCGTTAGTCAGAAGAACGAGGAAGTAATTCCGAAACAGCCCGAACGAAATTGCGACCAATGGCCCGGTCCACGGATGCAAGTCTGGAAGGTCTGAAGGCAACCGATTCCAGTCCAAGCGTGCTTCCAGGAGCCCCAGAAGATGAGGACGATCTCGGCTTGTACAACGTGCCTTACACCGAAGGTTGCTGGATCTACATCGACGAGAACGAAGAAATGCAAGCTTGGAAGAAATCGGATTCGGGTAAGTTCATTCCCAACAAACCTACTCCTTCTGATCAGAGAATGTTCTGATGTTCTGATGCAGATTTGGCCAGGCGAGACTCAATCTCAAGCATCGAAAGCACTGAATCGGAACAGGAATTTAGGAAGAAGTACCAGGCTGTTACACATCGGATGGTGCATCGCAAGTCGTGTCTTGAGATGTACAAAAGACAACTGTCCAAATCTTTCGGTGAGTATGGAAAGAGTGAGCGATTATAGAATGTAAATTTGTACAAAAACGATGTGTGCTCATTTTGCCGTAATCATCAGTAATTAAACTCAACACGTGTTTCGCTAACATCAGTACTCTCAGGATTATCCTTCCCAACGGACTTGCACCTATCTAATACTGGAACGGGTGGGATTGCTTGTGTGCTTCTGGAGCGGAGATTTTCGAGTAATAAACACAGGGTGGGTAGGAGGAAATTTGGGAGTAAGAATTGTTATGAAGAGGGCAATAGGGCAGTGTAAAATAGTATATTACGTGTCGAGGTATAACAACAGGTACAAGAACTTGTTCAATATAACGCCACTGGTTCATGGCTCCATGGTGCAAATCGATTCCAGCCCATACCATCACAGACCCTCCTCGGTAATTGTGAACTTCCTGGAAGTGCCGGTCCTCTCCAAGGCTCCACTTCTTCGCCACACTCTCGTTCTTCTGCTATCAGGTTGAAATTCGAACCGAGATTCGTCGGTAAACAGAACCTTGGACCATCCTCTGCTTCACCCCATTGAGCATGCTCTTCAGCCCATTCAAGACGAGCTTCGCGATTGCTGTGGCAAAGTACAGGTACTCTAATTGGTCGACAAGAATGAAGGCCAGCTTCATGGATACGATTTATGAAGGTTCGATCAAAAACCGCTACGGCATGTACATTTTGGAGTCCGCAGAACGTTCTCGTGTCGTAATTGATGCATAATAATAAATCGGTCTTGGGCAGGTGTTGTTTCTCTTCTACGGCCGTCGTGTCTTTCGGCCACAACGCCAGTCTCCTGGTATCGTCTCCACGATACTCCAAATTCGGCCGCACCTGACTTAGTGAACCACCAAATTCAATCATCCCCACCACACGTAACATTTCGTCGCGGGCTAAAGCGCGCCATTCACGTTGAAACGGTCGCAGGGACTGTCGATGGGACCGTTACAAGGACAGTTCCATTATGATATATTCGGTTGAAATGACGGTCCTGCAAAATATGGATGTCTTTAGTGAGAAGTGCGGTCGTGTCGCAAGGTTTGTAGACTTGTTCAACGGACCTCCGACATGACCTTGATCGTATGGTTCGCTCTGCGACCAAGCGATTCACGATCGAACTTGTCGAATACGACCTAAGTCCGTGAGACAGTCCCTGCGACCGTTTCAACGTAATTGGCGCGTTTAAGAGTCGTCGTTGCATTGTAAATTGCTGTCTTATGTTCAACACAAACAACTCAACTGACCATATTATGCTCAGAGATGATGTCTTCGACCTGAAAACTGTGATGGAAGAATTCATAGAGGATTTGCACGGTACCTACGTCATGCAACACCCTACACATTTTCTTAAACTATTATTGATCCAAACATGGCAGCTCTAGTTCTAGATTTGCTAAATATCTGCACAGAAATACAGAACAATAAATCAACTTGAAAGTTGGAGTAAGTATGTAAATGCACCAAGTTTAGCAGCATCAAGAAACTTAGTGCAAATACTGCGTCGGATTGATTGCGGAGAAAGTGGATTTTTAGGTTAAGTTATTGTTTGAGTTAGCACTACCTACATTACTAAAATATAGAGTATTGAAACCTACTTATTTTTCGTTTGAGACCAACCTATTAATACATCTGCCAGACCTAGTAACTTATAGAAATGATTGAACAAAGAAATCAGACGATATGAGAGAAGATCTATTCTTAGTACCCTTTAGACTCATAACCGCTTCAGCTACAGATTTTACTGCCGAAAAATATTCAGAACGCCGGCATTCGCGTCTAATTGCGCGCTGTTTATTTTTAAATTCACGTGTACCAAAATATTTTATAACAGTGAAAGTTGCGAATGTCAAAATAGATGTAAATATATAAATAATGGTGTTGGGTACGTAGGTTACGGTTATTTTCAGTTTCCCATCGAAATGTAACGCGGTTTTGACCAATTATAGTTCCAGAATCCACAACGGGCGAACACGAGTCTCTCAGAGAGCGACTCGAAGAAATCTTAAAGTTAATGTTGGTGTTGTGGTGTCGAGAAAATCAGGCTGTTAAAGTATTATCTTCTGATCAATGCAATGGTAACTTTTTCCTACAGTATCCTCTTTATTTTTGTTCTCGCACATATCCTCACGTTTTCAACGGGGCGATAGTGCGGCTTCGATACCGTGATCTCCCCATTGGCAATTTACGATTGCAGATGAATAAACGCACTTTCTTCCAACAGAGAGCGACAAAACTGTTGTTGTGCGACGTGAATCCGGCGAGTTTGGATTTCGAATTCACGGTTCGAAACCCGTAGTAGTATCCGCCATTGAACCCGACACTCCAGCTGAAACTTCTGGCCTAGAAGTTGGAGATATAGTGCTGGCAGTTAATGGAGTTAATGTACTGGATAAGAGTCATTCGGAAGTTGTTAAAATTGCTCACGCTGGCAGCGATACTTTAACGTTAGAGGTACGTCGGAAAGGCATTATGTTACTTTCATTTAAAATTGTCTTTTTTATATTTCGTAGACTGCTATTTTATGTTTTACTTTAGGTTGCGAGAACCTGCGGCGTGTTGAGTCCTACGTCTGCAGACATTCATGGTGGTAGTGCAATATGTAGCGGGTATTTGTGGAAATTAGGTGGCACTGCAAGTGGGGCGCCCTCTACGAAATGGATACGGCGATGGTTCGCTTTGAAGAAAGACAATTGCTTTTATTACTACAAGACTGATTCGGTAAACTTTAAATATTAAACAAACAAGATTGCTGAACGCCAGCGCGGCTAGCGCCCACAAATGATTTGTGTTTAACTCGCTGTAACTTTTTTCAACAACAATATTAATGTTTCGTTTCTTCACCAAAAATAATTTCGAGCCTTTGTCCGTATTTGGTCTCGCATATGTATATGTTAATTCTGAAAAATAAGATTACTTACCCGGTACATGAAAAATACGTTACACAAATTTATTGTCTAGCAAGAAAACATTTTTTTTCATAAAATTGGAAAATTGTAGAGGCAACATGAGTACACTGTGATGATCAGCACACTTCAGTGTATATTCCCCGAAAGAAACAGATATCTAACTCTTTTCGTTGCTGGAATACAACAAGAAAAGTATTAAAAATGGTCGAAAATTGATTTAGGAAAATTTTACGAAAAAAACGATTTTCCAGCATTTTCGCAATTCCCGATGTTTTCGCGACCTCAAAATTCGAATCCGGCAGGTCATTTTACATAAGAATTAGCTTCATTTTTGTGTGTGTGTGTTCGAGTTGTATAGAGGATGTTTAAAACGCGTCATTCGTTGGCGGAATAGTCCATTTCGCAGTGTGATGGGCAGGGAACGTCTAATCCTCTGTCAGAGCTTACAGTAATTGTCAAATATCAGTACCTAGTCAGTTTCATTGTTGATGTAACTGTCTAAAATTAGTGCGTGGAGGGAATTTATAATTTGATTGAAATTAGCAATGATTTTGTATCGCAGGATAAACAGCCGGTGGGAGCCATGATGTTAATAAACTACAAGGTAACAGAGGTGACAACAGGAGGACCAGGACCAACGAATTCCTTTAAATTTAGGATAGAAAATAAGAGCATTCCAGTTCTGCAGTTGGCGGCTGACACCGAGGAGGCAGCTGTGAGGTGGACAGATGTAATAGCACATGCGATCGAAGAAAGCCAGATGGCAGATGCTTTGCTGGAACAAACGAGGAGAAATTTGACTTTACCGCCGAACGCTATACAGAAGCCCGATTGCTTTGGATACTTGGTTAAGCTGGGCACGCAGTGGAAAGCGTGGAGCAGAAGATATTGCGTTTTGAAAGATGCGTGCCTCTATTTCTATCACGATGTGAATGCCAAAAACGCTTTTGGTGAGGGAAAACACTATTTTTTTCTAAGGAAACCTACCTACTTCGAATTGCATATTCCAAAATCCTGATCCCCAAGTTTCCAACCCTTTAGTTTTATAGGTTTTATAACCTTGTACACTTCGATATAATAAACTAAGGAGAGGGTCTAAATGAAGCATCTCCTCAAACTTATTGCCATCATATTGAAGTTCTAGTATGTAACCTCGACCAATATGTGAAAATCCCTGCGAAGGGTCTGCTTTTATTCCCTCGAAAAATCTCATTGCGATTCATGCAGTGTCTTGGAGATACTCGAGCTGAATTCGTAAATTTTTCAGGAGTAGCTTGCCTCCAAGGATACAGAGTACAGCAGACGGTATCTGGGAGTAAAAAACACGCGTTTGAAATACTTCCTGCCGATCCAAATCAAAAGTATTACTATTTTCATACCGAAACAGAAATGGACAGAAAAAGGTACGTATGGAGTTATGCGACACTTTCATGGACACTTTCGAATTTCACCGAGGAAGTGTCGAATTTCATCAGAGGTATGCGTAGATTTATTCAAACTCGGTGTAATAAGATATATCTCATCATACTCACGGTTATTCATATTATATTCGCTGGAGCCATCAAATGATGTCTCAGATTTCATATTACCATGAAATGTAATGCGATCGCGCAAATATAATATGAAAGCCGAAGTTGAATAACCTTGAATATGATGCGACATTACAGAGTTTGAATAAATCTACGTATGCATAATTTAACACCCCTGATGAAATTCGACACCTGCTCTGTAAAATTCGACACCTCCTCGGTGAAATTCTAATGCTGTGTAGTGTTAAATTTCATCAGAGTGGATTTAAATTATACAACATATAAAGCTACGCTCTGTTTTGGATTACATAGTTGGCAGGATAAATGCCATATTGGCAACACTCTTATTGACAATAGATTGGTCGTGTATGAGTCCTTTATGTTTTAGGTGGTTGGCTGCCTTGGAGTATTCGATAGATAGGTGGTTGAAGGTGGGCTGACTCAGTTTCGCGCATTCTGGGAACCGTCAGTATCAATACGTTGGCTGTTAGTCTATAGTGATTATTTAGATTTTTATTTGGCTTGCGGTTTACGTCGCTAGTTTATTAAAAAAAAATAGACTTACGTGTACTGTGCCAAATACCTTTCTCATTTGCCAAATAAAATCGTCGTAACTGTACATTACTAAGCAAAAAAAAAAAAGATTTTTTAAACATTTATATTATAAATAAATTTATAATAAAAGAAGAGCTACGATGTCGTTATAAATATATAAATCGATGTTTTTTCTTATTTTTTGGTAACTAGCGTAGGGAAAAAGCTCAAATATAAAAGAAGACTATAAAATTTAGCGGGTTTAAAAGTTTATAAATATTATATAAATACTTAATAAAAAAACACGGAATAAAACAAAACGATAATTGAATGAGACATAAAAAACGGGACTTTATGTATCGTGTGTATGTTCCAGTTTGACGTTGTATGCTCTGTGCACTGCCATGCGTTGTAAATAAAAAAATAAACACTAAAACTGAGTTTGTTTGAATATTTATTTGAGTACTACTGTAGTGTTATTTTATATTTTTTACACTCCCCGTACATCATATCTGAAATTTAGTTTTACCAAAAGTATTATTTTTCCACGCACCAACTTTTATCAAGAATACAATTTTCTGAGAAATGCACCATATTCCATATTTGTGGCCAACTTTCTGCCAGTCACTAAATAAAAAAAATGACCTAAATAAAGTGTTTTATTTTTATTCCAACTAGGTGTTTTGCCAATGCAACTTTTTAGCGTGCTATTATTCCTTTGTTTTCATTAGTAATCGCGGATATTCTTTATAAAAAATACCTTTCGTGACGGGCCACCGGACACAACACATGGAAATCAAAATTCTGTAAATTACAACAAACTTTAGAAGAAAAAAAAAGAAAAAGGATCCGCTTGGATTCGAACAAAAACTCCCCAGGCGTTTTGGTACTGAGCCAGGTCTGTTGCTTGAATAACGCGAAGTTTAACAGTCTAGTAAAGCGCGTGAAAGTAGAAGTGGCCTACTAGGTGGCATATAAATAAACGCGTTTTTCACACAGTATTGTCAAAAACGGAACTTCTTCCAAAAAATGTGTCTGGTGTCCCGTCAGTTAAGTGGTCTGTTTCAAAATGCGTTCTGTCAGCATTCGTGATCTATATCTCAAATGTTAGAGGTATACCAGTCATTTTCTTATGGGACTAAATTTTTAACTGGTGAATCTCAAGGAATGTGATTCCCTTATCTGAGGAACACCGGACACACACAAAATGAATCGTGAAGAAGTTCGGAGTTAATGGAAAAAGCGGCAACAAGCTAGGTTTGATCCGTGGATATTTCGATCGCAACCCAACACCTTAACCATCTGAACATGAGGGAGCTGGATGGCGTCTTCGAATTAAAGTAGAAATAGTGAACAGCAATGGTGGACCTCTAACATTTGGTATAGATCCACCATTGGTGGACCTGTAACCACTTCCTATTAAAAAAATGGTCAATATTCTGCCTAAATTTCAAAAAAAGCGACCCAAAGGCTTTTGAAGAATAATTCATGAAGTGGAGAGAATCAAAAATTAAAATGTTGTTTCTAGAGTACATAAGTGTCCAGAACCGCTCCAATTTTACACTGAATTTTAATTTTTAATGTAATTTGTTTTGTTAAATAAATATCTGTTTATAAAATGGTTTGTTTTCTTTGTAGTCGTAGAAAAAATGTTGTAAACAACACGTTTGAAAACATCTTTTCACACTCGTTCGACTTATGGCACTCGCTTTCGGCTCGGCCACCAAACTGTTTCAATGCAAAAGATATGACGTACTTCGGGTATGTCTAATAATATTCAAAATGTACAGTAAATTGATCATTTTAGAATGGCGTCACACAATTGAAAGCTGGAGGGCACACATTTGTTTGTTTTAAAGCTTATTGGAGGGAAGAAGAGGAGGAATAACAAAGCAAATGTTTGTGTTACCATTTGGAACCAAAAAAGGGGCGTAACTTAAACTTAGTCGCTTTACGCCGAGAATTGAACGAAAATTCTTAAAATGATCGACTGGTTGCAATATTGCAAACGTTGTTTCGTTATTTTGAGTTAAATTGCATGAACTCTAAACATCACCACTTTGTTTGTCACCAAATCTGCTCAAATTTTGGTAACACTCATGTGCATAACGTTGTGTATCCATACTCTGCCCTCCAACAGAAAATGGCGGCCTGTCAAAATCGGGCCTTTCTAAAACAGTCTATTGTGACATGATATTCCTTAGATGAGGGAAGAGTATGGATTCGTAACGCCCGACCTTTGCCGTGCACGTTACCAAAATTTGAGCATGTTTGGTGCCAAACAAAGTGATGAAACTAGGTTACTGTTTAGAATTCATGTAATTTAACTCAAAATAACGAAAGCAGCGTTTGAAATAGCGCAATATTGGTCATATCATTTTAAGATTTTTCGTTCAATTCTCGGCGTAAAGGGACTAAAGGTGGATTTATGCAGTATGAAATTAAGAATTAACTTAACTTAAACATTAACTTAATATTTAAGCACTGTGTATTTTAACGGAGCAGTTTATGCAGCTCATTATCTTAACTTTAGAATTAACTTAACTTAAGGGTTGGTTAACTTTTATCTTTTTAAGTTAATTCTTAGGTGAAATGCAGATTGGGCATGCGTGTGCACCCAGTTGTATTTATTTGCATGAAGAGTATTTACTTAACCCAGAAATCGCAAAATTTGAACCGTCAGGACAAAAACTATATTAAACAACGTCACAGCTGCAACTAAATAACGCTCTAACATGAAAGTTAGGTTAAAAAATTGCAAATTCCGATTCTGACATATCATTCACTGCGCGTGCGTGAAATAACTTAAATGTTAGTGCATGAAACACCCATAAAATTATTAATTCTTAAGTTAATGTTTAAGTTAAATTAATTCTTAATTTCATGCTGCATAAATCCACCTTAAGAAGTTTAGGTTACGCCCCTTTTTTTGGTGCCGAATGGTAACAGGAACACTTGCTTTGTTATTCCTCCTCTTCTTCCCTCCACGAAGTGATATTCATTCCAAACATAACCTACAATTTTGAAATGTCACATGTCGATTTCCAGTTGCAAAGATTTTTGGAATCAGCTGAACACTGCGCGCGGTAATTTTTACTCGAATACTTGTCAGAAACCGTCATTAAAACTTTATCGTGCCTTAGCAATATTTACTGCCCATTTTGACATAAATTTTGTCCAGAATTACTTACCTAGTTTCGGCTCTTCCAATAATGGAATTTTTTGCAAAGTTTGGCTACTACAGATGAATATCTAAATTATAAATGGCATTGGGGAAACAGGCGATTGATTGGGTGAGCGTTTTTGTGTGGATTTTAAAAGATTGTAATAGAAAATGGAATAGACTATTTTAGACTGCCTCATTTTGACAGGCGGCTATACCGGGTGTCAACGAGAGCATGTAACATCCCGCCATTTGTTTACTTTTTGAAGTACACTCTGGCAATCCGCTGTAAGTATTATACTCCTAAAACCTCATAATTTTATCATATTTGACATATCTAATTACTTCCGGTTAAACCGGAAGTGACATCAACTTTATTATGTTAAATAGCAATATATCATTTTTATTAGATAGTTCGATAGGCCTTTTTATTCTCTTCACAACCATCTATCATACATACCCAAGAACTTTATATTTTTGACGTCAGAGGGCGTTAAATGAAAAAGTCACGTTGGCTGTGAATTTAAAGATATGTGTCTGATTTTAAAAGTTTTAATGAATTAAACTATTAATTCTAACAGACTGTTTTAATGTCCAGGGAAAATTTTTCGAATTTGAAGCAGTACATCCGTTATTTTTTTAAAATAAGTTTAACATAGTCGTTTCAAGGGTTTTGAAAAATGTAATTTAAGTTAGTAATTGATCATTGAATTGCACTTTTTATGCACTAATTGTGAGGACAATAAACTGAAGTTCGAAAAATAAGAAAAATATTAGCACCTTGCTATTTAGAATTTCAGGAAAAACTCGGTTTCAAAAACTATTTGAAATTTTTAAATTTTAAATATTCGTTTTTAAAACCGAGTTTTTCCTGAAATTCTAAATAGCAAGGTGCTAACATTTTTCTTGTTTTTCGCACTTCAGTTTATTGTCCTCACAATTTGTGCATAAAAAGTGCAATTCAATGATCAATTACTAATTTAAATTCTATTTTTCAAAACACTTAAAACGACTATGTTAACCTTATTTTTAAAAAAAAAAAGGATGTACTGCTTCAAATTCGTAAATTTTTCCATGGACATTAAAACAGTCTGTTAGAATTAATAGTTTAATTCATTAAAACGTTTAAAATTATTCTCATAACGCCAAATTCACAGCCAACGTGACTTTTTCATTTAACGCCCTCTGACGTCAAAAATATAAAGTTTTTGGGTATGTATGATACATGGTTGTCAAGAGAATGAAAAGCCCTATCGAACTATCTTAAAAAAATGATATATTGCTATTTAACATAATAAAGTTGATGTCACTTCCGGTTTAACCGGAAGTAATTAGATATGTCAAATATGATAAAAATATGGGGATTTAATAGTATAATACTTACAGCGGATTGCCAAAACATATTTCAAAAAGTAAACAAATGGCGGGATGTTACATGCTCTCGTTGACACCCGGTATATTGTTGGAGGGCAGAGTGTGGATACACGACGCCCGATCTTTGCTATGCACGTGTTACCAAAATTTGAACAGATTTGGTGCCAAAGTGGTGAAACCAGGTTACTGTTTAGAGTTCATGTAATTTAACTCAAAATAACGAAAGTAACGTTTGCAGTAGTGCAATTAGTCGTATCATTTTAAGAATTTTCGTTCAATTCTCGGCGTAAGGAGTTTAAGTTACGTCCCATTTTTGGTGCCAAATGGTAACACAAACATCTGCTTTGTTTGTTTTAAAGCTTATTGGAGGGAAGAAGAGGAGGAATAACAAAGAAAATGTTTGTGTTACCATTTGGAACCAAAAAGGGGCGTAACTTAAACTTAGTCGCTTTACGCCGAGAATTGAACGAAAATTCTTAAAATGATACGACTGGTTGCAATATTGCAAACGTTGTTTCGTTATTTTGAGTTAAATTGCATGAACTCTAAACATCACCAATTTGTTTGGCACCAAATCTGCTCAAATTTTGGTAACTCTCATGTGCATAACGTTGTGTATCCATACTCTGCCCTCTGAAATAGCGCAATTAGTCATATCATTTTAAGATTTTTCGTTCAATTCTCGGCGTAAAGGGACTAAAGGTGGATTTATGCAGTATGAAATTAAGAATTAACTTAACTTAAACATTAACTTAATATTTAAGCACTGTGTATTTTAACGGAGCAGTTTATGCAGCTCATTATCTTAACTTTAGAATTAACTTAACTTAAGGGTTGGTTAACTTTTATCTTTTTAAGTTAATTCTTAGGTGAAATGCAGATTGGGCATGCGTGTGCACCCAGTTGTATTTATTTGCATGAAGAGTATTTACTTAACCCAGAAATCGCAAAATTTGAACCGTCAGGACAAAAACTATATTAAACAACGTCACAGCTGCAACTAAATAACGCTCTAACATGAAAGTTAGGTTAAAAAATTGCAAATTCCGATTCTGACATATCATTCACTGCGCGTGCGTGAAATAACTTAAATGTTAGTGCATGAAACACCCATAAAATTATTAATTCTTAAGTTAATGTTTAAGTTAAATTAATTTTTAATTTCATGCTGCATAAATCCACCTTAAGAAGTTTAGGTTACGCCCCTTTTTTTGGTGCCGAATGGTAACAGGAACACTTGCTTTGTTATTCCTCCTCTTCTTCCCTCCTCGAAGTGATATTCATTCCAAACATAACCTACAATTTTGAAATGTCACATGTCGATTTCCAGTTGCAAAGATTTTTGGAATCAGCTGAACACTGCGCGCGGTAATTTTTACTCGAATACTTGTCAGAAACCGTCATTAAAACTTTATCGTGCCTTAGCAATATTTACTGCCCATTTTGACATAAATTTTGTCCAGAATTACTTACCTAGTTTCGGCTCTTCCAATAATGGAATTTTTTGCAAAGTTTGGCTACTACAGATGAATATCTAAATTATAAATGGCATTGGGGAAACAGGCGATTGATTGGGTGAGCGTTTTTGTGTGGATTTTAAAAGATTGTAATTAGACTATTTTAGACTGCCTCATTTTGACAGGCGGCTGTATTTTGTTGGAGGGCAGAGTGTGGATACACGACGCCCGATCTTTGCTATGCACGTGTTACCAAAATTTGAACAGATTTGGTGCCAAAGTGGTGAAACCAGGTTACTGTTTAGAGTTCATGTAATTTAACTCAAAATAACGAAAGTAACGTTTGCAGTAGTGCAATTAGTCGTATCATTTTAAGAATTTTCGTTCAATTCTCGGCGTAAGGAGTTTAAGTTACGTCCCATTTTTGGTGCCAAATGGTAACACAAACATCTGCTTTGTTTGTTTTAAAGCTTATTGGAGGGAAGAAGAGGAGGAATAACAAAGAAAATGTTTGTGTTACCATTTGGAACCAAAAAAGGGGCGTAACTTAAACTTAGTCGCTTTACGCCGAGAATTGAACGAAAATTCTTAAAATGATACGACTGGTTGCAATATTGCAAACGTTGTTTCGTTATTTTGAGTTAAATTGCATGAACTCTAAACATCACCAATTTGTTTGGCACCAAATCTGCTCAAATTTTGGTAACTCTCATGTGCATAACGTTGTGTATCCATACTCTGCCCTCTGAAATAGCGCAATTAGTCATATCATTTTAAGATTTTTCGTTCAATTCTCGGCGTAAAGGGACTAAAGGTGGATTTATGCAGTATGAAATTAAGAATTAACTTAACTTAAACATTAACTTAATATTTAAGCACTGTGTATTTTAACGGAGCAGTTTATGCAGCTCATTATCTTAACTTTAGAATTAACTTAACTTAAGGGTTGGTTAACTTTTATCTTTTTAAGTTAATTCTTAGGTGAAATGCAGATTGGGCATGCGTGTGCACCCAGTTGTATTTATTTGCATGAAGAGTATTTACTTAACCCAGAAATCGCAAAATTTGAACCGTCAGGACAAAAACTATATTAAACAACGTCACAGCTGCAACTAAATAACGCTCTAACATGAAAGTTAGGTTAAAAAATTGCAAATTCCGATTCTGACATATCATTCACTGCGCGTGCGTGAAATAACTTAAATGTTAGTGCATGAAACACCCATAAAATTATTAATTCTTAAGTTAATGTTTAAGTTAAATTAATTTTTAATTTCATGCTGCATAAATCCACCTTAAGAAGTTTAGGTTACGCCCCTTTTTTTGGTGCCGAATGGTAACAGGAACACTTGCTTTGTTATTCCTCCTCTTCTTCCCTCCTCGAAGTGATATTCATTCCAAACATAACCTACAATTTTGAAATGTCACATGTCGATTTCCAGTTGCAAAGATTTTTGGAATCAGCTGAACACTGCGCGCGGTAATTTTTACTCGAATACTTGTCAGAAACCGTCATTAAAACTTTATCGTGCCTTAGCAATATTTACTGCCCATTTTGACATAAATTTTGTCCAGAATTACTTACCTAGTTTCGGCTCTTCCAATAATGGAATTTTTTGCAAAGTTTGGCTACTACAGATGAATATCTAAATTATAAATGGCATTGGGGAAACAGGCGATTGATTGGGTGAGCGTTTTTGTGTGGATTTTAAAAGATTGTAATTAGACTATTTTAGACTGCCTCATTTTGACAGGCGGCTGTATTTTGTTGGAGGGCAGAGTGTGGATACACGACGCCCGATCTTTGCTATGCACGTGTTACCAAAATTTGAACAGATTTGGTGCCAAAGTGGTGAAACCAGGTTACTGTTTAGAGTTCATGTAATTTAACTCAAAATAACGAAAGTAACGTTTGCAGTAGTGCAATTAGTCGTATCATTTTAAGAATTTTCGTTCAATTCTCGGCGTAAGGAGTTTAAGTTACGTCCCATTTTTGGTGCCAAATGGTAACACAAACATCTGCTTTGTTTGTTTTAAAGCTTATTGGAGGGAAGAAGAGGAGGAATAACAAAGAAAATGTTTGTGTTACCATTTGGAACCAAAAAAGGGGCGTAACTTAAACTTAGTCGCTTTACGCCGAGAATTGAACGAAAATTCTTAAAATGATACGACTGGTTGCAATATTGCAAACGTTGTTTCGTTATTTTGAGTTAAATTGCATGAACTCTAAACATCACCAATTTGTTTGGCACCAAATCTGCTCAAATTTTGGTAACTCTCATGTGCATAACGTTGTGTATCCATACTCTGCCCTCTGAAATAGCGCAATTAGTCATATCATTTTAAGATTTTTCGTTCAATTCTCGGCGTAAAGGGACTAAAGGTGGATTTATGCAGTATGAAATTAAGAATTAACTTAACTTAAACATTAACTTAATATTTAAGCACTGTGTATTTTAACGGAGCAGTTTATGCAGCTCATTATCTTAACTTTAGAATTAACTTAACTTAAGGGTTGGTTAACTTTTATCTTTTTAAGTTAATTCTTAGGTGAAATGCAGATTGCGCATGCGTGTGCACCCAGTTGTATTTATTTGCATGAAGAGTATTTACTTAACCCAGAAATCGCAAAATTTGAACCGTCAGGACAAAAACTATATTAAACAACGTCACAGCTGCAACTAAATAACGCTCTAACATGAAAGTTAGGTTAAAAAATTGCAAATTCCGATTCTGACATATCATTCACTGCGCGTGCGTGAAATAACTTAAATGTTAGTGCATGAAACACCCATAAAATTATTAATTCTTAAGTTAATGTTTAAGTTAAATTAATTCTTAATTTCGTGCTGCATAAATCCACCTTAAGAAGTTTAGGTTACGCCCCTTTTTTTGGTGCCGAATGGTAACAGGAACACTTGCTTTGTTATTCCAACTCTTCTCACTCCTCTAAGTGATATTCATTCCAAACATAACCTACAATTTTGAAATGTCACATGTCGATTTCCAGTTGCAAAGATTTTTGGAATCAGCTGAACACTACACGCGGTAATTTTTACTCGAATACTTGTCAGAAACCGTCATTAAAACTTTATCGTGCCTTAGCAATATTTACTGCCCATTTTGACATAAATTTTGTCCAGAATTACTTACCTACCTAGTTTCGGCTCTTCCAATAATGGAATTTTTTGCAAAGTTTGGCTACTACAGATGAATATCTAAATTATAAATGGCATTGGGGAAACAGGCGATGGATTGGGTGAGCGTTTTTGTGTGAATTTTAAAAGATTGTAATAGAAAATGGAATAGACTATTTTAGAATGCCTCATTTTGACAGGCGGCCATATTTTGTTGGAGGGCAGAGTGTGGATACACGACGCCCGATTTTTGCTATGCACGTGTGTTAGCAAAATTTGAACAGATTTGGTGCCAAACAAAGTGCTGGGCTATAAATTCGACAACTGTCAAGTATACATATAATATACGCATGGCGATTATCGGTCATGGAACCACAAAGCATGCTTTGTGCATGGAACACTGCACGATGGAACAGCGAATTTTAATAGTGAGAAAAATATTACACAAATAAAATAAACTCAAGAAAACTTACATACGTATTTATTCTAAAATTACAAAGCAAGTTATGTTTTTCAGAAACACCAATATATTAAGTTTTGCAGACATGAGACCACCTGTTCTCCGCTAAATACAAAATATCAAACTCCTGCCGACACTTAAAACACAAAACGGCTTGCTCCGCTTTGTGTACAAGTTGGAAGTGCAGCAGAATTTCTAATTTACCATTAAAACCGACCCATTTAAAATTACAAAATGTGCAATTATACGTAATGCAAGTATTGTTGATCAGATTTCCAGAATTTCCCGTTTGTAAAAATCTCTCCAAAGTCTCGTTCAGATTTTTGTACGTAATTTGCTCAGTCGTAGTATCTTGCACCGGGTTAAAGTGATGCAAAGTAAATTCAACTTTCGGTGTTAGGATCTCGTAGAAATTAACCGCTCTAGGGTTTCTGTAAACAAATAAAGATGTAGGTATAAAACGAAATAAGAAATCGATTGATAACGTACGTTGCGTTTTTACTGACAACTTTCTTGTTTCTTATGTATTTAAATTTGCCTATATTAAAGCAAACTGTGGTAAGGGTAGCCATGCTGCCTTTGTAAATATTTACTTCGTTTAAATCTTCCATAAATTCCAACATAACGTTCGTCACATCAGAAACGTTCGTATTATCTAACTAAAAATACAATTTATTCAAAATTCGAGTCTAACCATTTAGAAATCATTTTACCCCATATATTTGACTAGCAACACTAGCAAACTGATTAATATAATAATGAAGGTAGTTAAGATCATAAATGGAATGTATCACTTTCTCTTTCGTCGGCTTTATATAAGAAACAGCATCTATCTCGGGTGCGACATCTTTTGCCTCGCCCAACAAACTAATAAATCTGGAATATTCGTGCACGTTCGATCTGGTAAAAATCAAATTTTCCAGGCATAGTGTCACAGAGAAACTCGGCCAGTTTAAGAGCTGTTTAAAGGTTAAGTCTACCCAGGCTTTGCGGGCGACAAATTGTCTGAGAACAATGTTACCTGCGGAAAAAACAATAACACGCACACGTCGGCGCTGCGAATTTTACTCACTATCATTTTCAAAGAATACAATGCTATTTAACCCATCAGGTGGCCCTGAGATTTCCATAACAACATCAGAAGTATCGCTATTGCTCTCGTCGGTCATCGTTTCAGCGTTTACACCTTTACCGGCATCATCGGCTTTATGAAATTTTTTCTCGTTGTCAATAACGTATTTCGTATGGAATTTTAAATACGCAGTAAATTTATGGAAATACTCCGAGAAGACCAGAGTGCCTTTGAAATATTCCGGACTGTTTTTCCAACCAGGCCAGACCATCATGAAGTAAATGAGACTGTCGGGCAAAACTCTCTTCAGCACCGCAGACAGATTATCGTAATTTATATCGAGGTCATTTCGGAGAATATGTGTAGCAACGGCTGGAGGAACAGAGATCTCTTTCCCGTTGATCAACGCAGTAAATGTTTTGTATAACGGGCTAGAATTTTTCGCACTATCTTTAGCTTTTGATAGCCGAATTACCTCCTTATTAGGTCCGTCCGATTCAGATTCCTTAGTAAAGAAATTTATAGAAGAAACAGTTTTTGCGCTCTTCTTCACTTCCGTCATTGTTGAAATTTCCCGGTACGAAAACTTCTTGAATTTTAGGTTAGGTTTCACGTAAATTTAATATTCTACTTACTCACATGTATTAAAACTATTTTATACACTATGAGTGGGCGTATAAGCACTTTCCAAAAAGTTATTTGAGTTTTTCACTGTTACAGAATATTATTTCATAGCACAAATTCCATATCCTAAATTATCAGTGTTGCCAGACTGAAACAGCGTTCCCAGAAGAGACGAAATTAATGTACTGACTGAAGAACAAAAAACGTACTGATTTTGGGAAAAAAGTACTGCAGTCAATTTTTTTACAAGCCCCCGATCGCCGATTTCAAGCCTGTTTTAGTATTATACAGTATTTAGCAAGTGCATTTTGTGTATTTAAAGTAAAGTTATAACTCATAACTGTCAATAATTGTCAATGTCAACTCGAAACTATGGTTAGGAAGGGATAAATCGCCACCCATGCGGATCGATCTGCGCATGAGCTGATTCTTAACCTCAAATTTGCGTGATAGATATAATAGAGCCTAGACCCCGCCACAAATTGAAAATAAACTGTTTTCACTGCAAAACGTCTAGAATTATATTGCAAAAACTAGTTTAAGACGTTCTAAATAATATCGATAAACGTCAAATGGCACGTGCTTTTGTTTTGTTTGGAATGAAAATCTGACGTATGACGGAGGCACTTATGTCCCGAATTATTCACGCTAACCACGTGAAACGTTATAATAGTTATTCGTTAGCAAAAAGTGCAACCAGCAGCGGCGGTAGGTAGGGAGGTATCGCATAGAACTGATAGTTTGGTATTCTCCGGTCGCGTGGGATCAGCTCCCGTAGAGGTTAGTTTTTCTCTCACGTTTTTACATTATCTCTTTTGCAAAAAATGCGTGTGTCTGGTGCGAGAGGGCAGCTAAGGGGTCTGTTTAAAATGCGTGTATAAAAACGTTTAACTTGAAAATGTTTTTTTACTTATAACTATAAAATCGGGAATAATTGTAGAGTGGCGGGGTATTGACTGTATTATACCCAGACTTATAGAGGGGACTTAGCTATTTACATTTCCGACTGAAGCAGGAGGAATACACACAGTCTAAGCGTTTGTTTGTGGAAAAGGCAAAACAAAGCAGCCGACCCAGTTGTGTAGTAAACAGGTGCCGCCGCGGAAACAGAATATCGCCGAACATTTGTCTGGTCCGTTGCTTGAATATAATAACAAACGATCCCCACGACCCGCTGGCCAACGAACGTGAAGACTTCAAAACAAAATCAGCTGTTGCATAAGGACGCCAGGTCCATTCTAGATGTCTTTGATTATACCTATTTATAAGTAGTTTTTCATAATAAAACATTTCACCAAATGATTGCATATTATCCACCTTGATAAATCAGATTGTCAAAAACAAGCTTTTTACTGAAGAAAAAGGCGTATCAAGAAAAAAAACTTCGTAACTCGCGCGTCTAGTGTGAACGCTTGCGCAGTATAATGCCGCATGGGTGGCGATATATCCGCTCCTCCATGGTTTGGACAAAACGAACTACAACGACGGTCGCGCTTCAACCTCACTTTTGCCAATATAAGAATGTATAACGTTTGACAGTTTAAAGTTTACAGAAAATGATACAAAAATTAAAATGTTAAAATACCAGTAATCAGTAAAAGCAGGAAATCGCCAAAATCCTAAAACGTACTGAAATAATGAAAGTAGCACTGACGTACTGACGGCATATGAAAAGTACTGATTTCAGTACAATTGTACTGACACTGGGAACGCTGGACTGAAAGCGGCGTATTATCGCACCAACGTCCACAAATTATCGTATCCAATCGTACACAATTAGGGACCTAAGTGGCGCGTCACAAACGTCAGATTTTCATTCCAAACAAAACAAAGCCACGTACTTTCCGACGTTTTAACCTAACCTCCGAAATATAATTATAGTCGTTTTCAAGTTTTTCCACGTAAGCCCAGCACACAAATTGAAAATAAACTGTTTTCACTGCAAAACGTCGAGAATTATATTGCAAAAACTAGTTTAAGACGTTGTAAATAATATCGATAAACGTCAAATGGCACGTGCTTTTGTTTTGTTTGGAATGAAAATCTGACGTATGACGGAAGCACTTATGTCCCGAATTATCGTTCCTTAAAATTTTGCACCGTACGTACATTTATTGCATTAAATAAAGTAAAACACAAAAATCAAAGCAAGGGACATGATAAAGAGTGCTACAATAACTCTGCTTCTCTTTCTTCAAATAAAATTTCTTTCTCTCCTCGTCCTCCAGAAACCGCCAATTCGTTGTTTTTAGAGTAAAGATTTGATGACGTCATTGCTTGCACCATTTCCTCAGAAGGATTAAAGCTCACGCAACAATTCTTCAAATTAATACGCTCTGACGACAGCAAAATTCCATTCAATATGCTTGTCAACCTCATTACTTTTCTAGCAGATTTTCAAAAGATTGCAACTTTCCTTCCTTCCTCACTCACTGTATCTGTTATGGGATTTATATACTGCATAATACCGGCTCCTAAGGTACTATAAACTCCAAAAGTGGTGTTCCAGTTTGCGATGCGAATCTTTTATGCCGGACGTTGCTATGTTTTCGTCAGCCCCGCCTCCCCATAGCGATATGATTTTTCGTTAAAAGAACATGATTATTTATCCATTTTTTTGCTGCCCTTTGTTTACTAGTGCAAGGCTAACACGTTTGTTGTCATTCAAATAAAATCAGTTAGATCCGCCTTCAAAACTATAATTGGCGGACATTACTAAGGTTTTTTTTACCTCAGAATGTAATTGGTTATGACGTTTTAAGCGGAATTGAACCGTAAAGTGGAACAGCAATTTTGGCGTTTATAGTACCTACATGCTTTCGTACTGACTAAATTTAGCCTCATTTGTAGAGTCTATAATATTCTCTATACCACAATTCGCATAACGTAACAAAACAATATTAACAATCGCGAATTATGCACGCTGACTGAAAATAAGAACAAGTGTAATAGAACAGCGCAGCTGCAGATTCGGGGATTTCGCTCACTTCCATGAAGTTAGCTCAGTTTGCTGTCAGAATAGAAATTGCAATCTATGGAATTCGTATTAATTAATGCTTTTTTGACGCATGACGAACCGAGTGATTAAAATTTTCTCAAATTATCGTATAATTAGGTCTAATCGTAAATGTGATATCGTACATCGTACCCACGGAAAATTAATCGTACAAATACGATATTTATCGTACATCTGGCAACACTGTAAATTATTCTGGAGTAATGATGGCAAAAATATATCGATATATTCAAAATATCGATAAATGCAGTCATATATATCGATATATTTATATCGTTTTTAATGTTCTAATCTATCGATATATCGAAGAGTTTACTTTCCCTTTTCTCTCAGAGGTGCTATTTTAAAATTTACACAAAATATACACACACACACAGACATTACCTTGAGAAAAGCACAAACTGTGCTGTACGCTGATGCTCTGTTAGGCTTTTATTTATATCCCAACTAGGTTTTGCCAAATAGACCACTTCCACTTTCACTCGCCTTAATAGACTGCTTAACTGCATGCTAAACAAGGAACGAACTTGACTCAGTAGCAAAACGCGCAGGGAGTTTTTGTTCGAATCTAAACGGATCCTTTTTTCTTATAAAGTTTGTTGTAATTTACAGTATTTGCATTCCATGTGTTGTGTCCGGTGCCCCGTCACGAAAGGTATTTCTTTAAAGAAAATCCGCTTTCTCATAAAACAAGGGAATAATAGCACGCTTTATTCCTGTCTGTTGTACCTAGCTTTTGGTAGGCAGGTTTTTGTAATAAAAAAATATATCGATATTTCAAATATATCGATATTTTCTTTGCAATATAATATAGTACGTATCGATATATCGTTTCAATATATCATATGATACAATATATCGATATACGAAAATATTTTGCCATCCCTATTCTGGAGATTAAAGACAAAACAGTGATGTACCAAATGAATTAATTCGATTGCTCCCACGAATCGATACCTCAAGCCTCGACTAAGAAGAATCGACATGGCTAGAGTGCCGCAAGCGGGATTTAAATCAAAAAATGAAAGTTCGGCAC
Organism: Xestobium rufovillosum; assembly: GCA_963966045.1. Lineage (NCBI taxonomy): Eukaryota > Metazoa > Arthropoda > Insecta > Coleoptera > Ptinidae > Xestobium > Xestobium rufovillosum. The sequence continues at coordinate 25,098,498 of OZ014503.1, forward strand.
GGAGTTTTTACAAAAACTCGACTGGATGAATATGCACTCTCTTTAACAATGAAACAAGGTTAGAAAGAAACGATTTATTTTAAATTTACAAAGAATATCACATTTATTGCAAAGAAAGGATTAAATCAAGATTTGCAGACATGGGACCACCTGCTTTCTGCTAAATAAGCGAGATCAAATTCTTGCCGACATTTGAAACATAAAACAGACTCTTCTGCTTTATGGACAGTTTCGAAATGCGACATAATTTGGTATTTACCGTCTAAATCGGCCGCCTTATAGTCACAAAATGTACAAGCGTAGGTAACACAATTACCACTTTTTCCTAACGTTTCTCTTTGCAGAAATGTCTTAAAAGTGTCGTTATAACTTGTGAAAATACGCTCATCGTCCTTCAATGGACTGAAATGGTGCAAAGTAAATTCAACTTTGGGAATTAAAATTTCGCAAAAATTAACGGTTCTAGGGTTTCTGTAAGGGAATAAAATTTAAATCAGCATATATAGGAAGGAACAGAAAATATGATAGTGTACCTTGAATTCAGAATTTTCTTACTTCTCAGGTATTTACATTTGCCAATATTAAAGCAAATTGTGGCCAGAGGCATCTTCGTACCCCCATTAACATTTACTTCCTTTAAATCGTTGAGAAATTCTAACATAACGTCCGTTAAATCAGACACCTGTTCCTCATTCAACTAAAAATATGTATTTGATGTTTTTGGATACGAATATTTATCAACGATTTTACCCCATACATAGGACTAGCGACATTGCCGAACTGTTTAATATAACGTGTTAAGCAATTAAGAGTATAAACAGAATGTCCGGTATCCTCTTGCGTTGGTTGCGCAAAAGAAACTGTATCACTCTCGGACAACCCATCATTTGCTTTGCCTAACAAACTAATAAATCTAGAATATTCGTGTACGTTTTTCCTGGTCAAAATAAAATTATCCAGGCAGATTGTAACAGAGAAATTCGGCCAATTTAGAAGCTGTTTTAAAGTCAAGTCTTCCAAGATTTTATGTACCTCAATCTGCCTGAGAACAATGTTGTCTATAAAACAATTTTAATTAATAAAAAATGTCCAATTGACGCTTCGAAATAATGAACATTGACGATTAGAAAGTCGGCACTTTACTTACTAGCATCTTCAAAGAATGCAACATTATTTAAAGCGTCAGGAGGTCCCGATATTTCCAGATGAACGTCGGAAGTATCGCTACTATTTTCTTCAGTCATCGTTTCAGCATCTACGCCTGCAGTACGAAACTTTTTTTCATTCCGAATAACGTACTCCACATTATCACTTAAGAATGCGGTAAATTTATCGAACAAGTCTGTGAAGGTCAGAGCTCCTTTGAAATATTCCGTCATGTTTTCCCAACCAGGCCAAGCCAATATGAAATAAATGAGGCTGTCAGACAGAACTCGCTTTAATACTGTCGATAGGTTATTAAAATTTACATCCAGATTAAGCTGGAGAATTTCTTCAGCTACACACGAACTAACAGAAATCTCTTTTCCATTACTTAAGGCAATAAATATTTGGTACAACGAGTTAGAATACAATACGTATGCCGAACCATCGTCCCCAAGAACATAATTTCCTGTAACTCTTGGTATCGGAATTACTTCTTTCGCGGGATTTGTACAATGTAATTCTTTAGGAAAAAAATTTATAGCATAAACAGATTGTGTATTTTGTTCTGCCTCTGTCATTCTTGAAAAGTTCTTTGAATTTAAACTTCGTCCCTAAACTTATAGGTTAGGTAACATTTAAATTCGTTTATATTTACTCACATTATTGATTTAAACTATTTTACACAATCATGGATTAGTTTAAGTAGCTTTGAAAAGCGTTATTTCCAGTTTTTCACTATTTTTTTATTCTATGAACCTTACCGCACAAAACAGTGACAGTTGACATTAACAAAGGTTGGGCGGCACGTGTCGTTTCTATAGAATATCGATCTTTTAGGTACCGATATTCTGCATCGCAGCTTCTTTTGGCGATATATCGGTGGATTTATCAAATATCGAACTTAGAATTAGAGGCTTACACTTCTGATTGGATGTTTACACAAAAATGTAAGAAGTACACTAGTTGTTTATTGGTCCTTTCCATGGAGAAACTTCTATTTACTCATCCCTAGGATACTGAAATGCCGATAAAAATGAAATCTATAATAACAACTGTAAGTGATTAACGAGCATGGATGCATCCACTCTGAGAACCAAGCGAGAAGCCGTTAGTTTCGAGACCACTCCTTGTGATGGCGGTAGTGAACCATCTTGTAAAAGTCAATATAAATACAAATTTTAAAATGTGATTTAACATTCATAGGTTTACTTACATTATCAGTTGTTGCTTGTTTGTTAGTAAAGGTAGTTTGTAATTTTAAGTAACTTTTAAAATTATTAGGGAAAATATCTAAAACATTTTTAACGCGGTAGGACAGGTTGTAAGGTATTCATGGCACGATATTTCTTGAGGAATCTGTTATCAATTCTTGTGCCGCCGACCGGCACTAAATTATTCTATTCTCTCCACGCCGCCTTTCTTTTATCGACTGTCTCTTTTCAGCAAGATGCTGTGTAATGTCGTCTACATATGCTAATCTTCTATCTCACCTTTTCAATGGAACTGTGCGCCATCTAGAATATAAGAACTCGGTGATAAATTTTATAAGGAATTTTCAGAGAAAGCCTTTATGAGTTTTTATGAAAATATTAGTTCTATATTTCTCGGAACGAAATGCTAAGGAATTCGCTGGAGTAATATATCGAGCTGGCAAGGAGGAAGCTGAATGCCCACATAATGTTTCGTTCATAACATATTATGATTACGCTTGTATATCTGCTTCGCCAGTTTCAATGAATGGCGAAGAGGAAAAGCGGTTTGAGGAGAAAACTGTATTATTCCAGATTTCTGCAAGTACAGTCCATTCAGAATGAGAAAAGACATGTCATAGTGACGCTGTTACCCAGTCTAGACTTTAAAATTTCCAGTGCCCCTGGCCATGGAGTTTCCATATGAAAGTTAAATTTGAGTGGTGGGGGATATCCGGAACTGCCCATTCTCCACTACTAATATTAACAATAGTGAATTATTAAACATGTCTGAAAAGCAAAATTTTACTAGGTACATTTAATGAAAGCAACTTGCAACCCTTAAAATTCGCTGCCACAAAGTTTTAATATGACTAAAACGAGCACATTCCCGTATTTCTCTACCCCTTGACGACATCCTCTTATAAAACACTGCATGCTGTTCCTTATAACGACCTGTTAGCTAACGAATTTCCTTTCGGTGGAGACTGAAATCACTTCAAGATCCCATGTATTGAATATAACGACGCCGACGGCTTTTGTAAGGGTTTAAAGGGGCCCGCTCTCCAAGGAACCCTAACTGCATGCAAATCTGAATCCTTTTTGATTGAGCCACGGCGCTGTGATTTGACCGCTGTTACTTGTAAAGCTGACAGTACAAAGGTCAACGTAGGTCAGATTGCTTGCTGCGTCGTCGATCAGATTCGCTCTGGTGAAAAATTAATGCGACGCCCGGCGTCGCCCGCCACTTTACACGACGGAGAACAATTCGGCCGGTCGAGAGCTATTGGAAATTATTAATCTGGTTGTGACAGTACTTTTCATGGCGAGAATAGTAGCTTTTAACATATACGAGTTGTATTTACCTTAAAATGGTTAATTCCAATAGCTACTGATGAAAAAACGCAGTTTTCTTCAATGGTTAATTATTGTTGCTGCTAGGTTACCTATACTTCAACACACGTTAGTTAATCCGTCATAGAGGTATAACAGGCTGTTTCTGAAACTTGGCTATAACTCAGTAGATGTTCATTTCAAGAATTAGCACAGCTGACTGGCTTGCACATCTGTGCTGCGACGACAAATCTTGCTGCATCGGTGAAAAAATACCAAATATAAATATATTAAAAAGTGTGAAGCAATAACAACGTCAATATTAATAATTTTCTGGTAGTTCGAAAGGGGTGCTTCCACCCTTACGCCAGCTGGTCGATTTTACTTCAAACATAGAGTTAACGACTTCCTGTTAAGAAGGAAGATAAGACCGAGTAATGGGATTTTAAGAGCATAAAACTGAAAGCTCTGGGAGTGCCAGCAAGGTTTTTAACGTCAGCCATCGTTACTGAATATTCACAATACCTAATTGTTGATCAATTATTCAGTAGAGAGCGTTTATGTCACTTAAATAATTCCACCGGTTAGTTTTCAACTTTGTCGCTAGAAGACTCCTCTCTTAAAAGTTTTAAGTAATCGTCGAGTTCACGAAAGTTTCGCATAATTTTCTTCAGGAGAGTATACCTCGGGGAAATAAGCAAACATAAAGACTTTGGTAACTCTAAATGTGTTACAGTTAGTACCAACGTTTTTATTTGTTTATGATTAGAATTCAGATGGAATCTGTGGACAATTGCAGACTTAGTCGAAATTCGACCTTGAACAACAAACGGCTGTTTGTATAACTGTTGCTCTAAATTTGTGCAGTATTTTGTTGACATATTCTCCAACTAGATGAGATGTGTCTAATTGGATTGTTTCTTGACTTCTTTCTAAATGAATTAACTGTTAAAAAGTATAAGAAAAAGAGAGTGTCATGAGACACATCAGGAATTTCTTGGCGACACTCTCGAGTGCTTAAATGAATCCAGGAATTCTTACCTCTCAAAATATTTGCTCTAGGAAATGTCCTGGCATGAAGCTGAAGACTTTACAACGTGTTAAACCGTCGGAGAACTCCGACATTCTCACTTACATGTACAGCCATCATAATAAGCCAGAAGCTAATTCGTGAATAGCGTGGCAAATTTAATCAAATCACAGCGCGCGGTGCGACACATTGCTCTAAACCCTCATCATTTTACTTACACTTAACTGGTCTAGCAAGTTTTAGTATGTTTATACAATTTGAACCGCTTATTACCCCTTTCCAAATTATTTTCACTTGCTAATCCCCTTATGAAATATAAATTCAAATAACAAATCTCCAATGAGAGGGTAATAATATAGAAATAGAGATTAGAAGCAACGTGAAATAGTACGAAAACTAATAATTATTATAGAGCAAAATCCAACAGATTTAAGTTGGCGAGGGGTGGGGTACGCATTAGCATACGTAAGGAAAGCTGCACGTCACAGAAATATAGGGAAAAACTAAACTAAAAAAGTAACTTTAACCCCAAACGTAACATTCCCTCTTATCTAATAAGGGTTGAGGATGAAGGGAAAGTCCGGGAGAGCTTACGTTTTACCACCCTATAGAGACAAAAACTTCGTGAAAAACAGCTGAATCTCATTTATCTTGGGCCCCCCCAACAATAAAGTGCTTCGCTGTAATTTTTCGAGGAAAACTCCACAATATTTGAAACAATTTGAGCCAATTGACATGCCGCACATGATATGGCAAATAACGGGAGGTGCATACATGTGGAAACAACATGTTTATAATCGAAAATCTATATTAAGCTAGTGCAATTTGGGTTTGCATGGTTTCCTCAAATATTTATTGGTGTAGGGGGGCACACGTGACGTACAAATTGCCAATTATTATCATTGCTACAATGTCGCAATTTTATGCAATTTGGACACGTACGTTGCTTGTTGGATCGAAAAATTACAACGTATGTTGGAAAAAAAGTGGGTATATATTGTTCCAACTACGTATACAAAATTAATGACGCAAACATCAGAAACACTACGAGATCCAGTTAGATCTCGAAGACCATCCAATCAGAAAAAGAAAAGCAAATGTAACAGAACGAAACTAATTTGTACCGATGTCAAAATAGTTGGGCAAAACTTTTATAGGCGCGCAGAAAGTAATCTTTTTCCGACTAAACGTGATTCCAACTTCAGATACAGCCTTTTTTAGGTCTAACCCAAAATTACTTTCGGCAAAAGCGAAGCAATTCGAAGCCCCGGTTAGGTCACGATACGAACGATTCCAACAGATAAATTGGCTTTTAACTTATGGCGGTCCTATATCTAATCAGAAAAGTACGCGGGTGTATTGATATATTTAGACTACTATGTACAGGGTGTCATATTTTCGTTGTGATTTGGGGGTTTCTCATAGAAGCAGCAGAGATAGAGCCTCGGGGTTTTCGCGAACCTGAGCTACTTTCTTGAGTATAATAAAAAGCTGAAACCAGAATTTGGACAACGTTTTTAGTTTTTGAGAAAAAAATTAGTATATTATACACGAGTTTATAGTGAATGCTATTATTACCGAGGATGAAGTTTACAACACGAGCGAGTGAAACAAGCGAGTTTTGTAATCATCATTATAACGAGTTGTATACTATACTTTGTCCACGACTATCAAAACAGATTCCCAGAAAGAATTTACCTTCATTAACTGCTTTGGGCACCATACGAAGAGCATACCGTTCACGTACATCAAAAATAAAGGAGGGCCTAGTGTAGATCCTTGCGGTGCCCCTTGCTTCATGGTTTCACGGTTTGAGAAGACAAAATAATGTCCCCTGTAGCTGCCACTCCCTATTTACGTCCTTGACGATATAATTTCATTAAATATAAAGCTTTTACCCTTCCACAACTTCTCTCCTCGCTGTAACTAACCGTTTTGGTCACGAAACCTCCACGAATGTGCTGTTCGCGAGGATAATTTGATGCCAGCACATAACCGTGAATCCTAACTGTTAATAACTGCCTGCCTCCCACTTCACGATTATCCTTATGCATTCAGAGCTGGCATAATGAAATTCAAGAACTTAAAAAAGTTTCAAAAGAGAAAATGAAAAAGTTTCGGGGAACCCGCGGCCAGCATCGAGAATTCGCCACTGTATTATCAGCTACGAGTTTCACGAAGTTAGCAACAATCCCCAGTAGAGTTATTTAGCACGAGTTTGCCAGGATTATGAAAGCCGTTGCATTGCCAACTGTCGCGAAAAACTACCAACTTTATGTAATACACTTTAAAAGTGTGGGCGCAGGAAACTCGTTCTATTCTTGTTTGTGCCGTTGTTAGAAGGAAATGAACAACTACAACAGTGTTTGTTTGAAATCTCGAGAAAGTTAGCGGATTTATTATTAAAATATTCTAGTTGTGCAAAGCGGCTAAACAAGTTGACTTTTTTGCTTTAGTTTGTTTCGATCGAAGGTTGAAATTTTTTTTCTACCCTCTTTACTGAGTTACAAACAGATTTATTGCCAGTTAACACTCTTTTGTAGTTTATTTAAGTAGTTCAAAATTTATAAATTACAGCAATACATCCATATTAACAAAATTATGGATAATATCAAAATTATCGATAATATCGAATATCCATAAATTTTGGCCGTCGATATTATCGATATTATAGATAATTATCGATATATGATCTGATATGATCTTCTGTCAAATTTACACGAGTGGTTAGTAAAAGCAACAGCTTGAGTAAAATTACCTAAAAATTCCAGACCACGAATTGTATTTAACAAGATTATTTTTTGAATCGAAGCTAGGTAGTTCAAAACGAAATTTTATTTCAATTAATTCACATACAAAAAAATGTGTTGGGAATTATTTTCGTTTGGCAGGTACTAAAGTAACTAGATTATGTATTATAAATATAAATGCACCTACAAATTCGCAACTATGGCAACTTATCAAGAAGCAAAATTATCGAAAAAATTACCGGGGGTAAATACTTAAATTAATTGGAAATAGAAGATTTAATGAAACAATAAACATTTTAAATTAACAGAACATATTAAAATATTTAAATATATTGTGTAGAGTTTGACTGATCTTTAGTTACATACATATTTTGAACATTGAAAGTGCAATGGTTATATGTTATATTATGACCAGATTTTTTTTGCATATTATTATTATTAATGTTTTCAGTGGTAAAATTTTCTTGCCTTATGTTTATATCTCTTGTAGTTTGGATTCCAGAAGGTCCAGGTCTCAGGTTGTTTATTAAACTAGCATGATGTTCCTCGTCTAACTGTAAATAAGGGCCTAATGACTTAGCATTTGCATGTCCAGTAATTTTGATGAGCTGTTCTTCCGGGACACCTGATTTAGCAAGATTTGATACAGTACTTGATCGATTTGAATGATTCGTAATTTTGTTTGTCAGAGTATCAAGCCCTATTCTTTCAGCAGATTGTTTGGTCCATTTTCCAATCTCATTTACTCCATAAGGCATATTTTTGTACCATTCAGAATTGCTTTTATTCCAGTAAGGATTTACAGTCAGAAATAGTCGATCTGACGTAATTCTATTAATGCGTTTAGAAATAAGCTTTTTAAATAACCTTACCGGGCACATATCGAGATTATTGCAATTAGGCACTAACCACTTACTGTCTGATAATCTTTGAGCTCCACCCTGGCATGTTTTGGAAAAAATCGGGTTGTATTCAATTCTTCCGGTTACGTTACCATTTGATGTCTTTTCCTCTTTAAAAAAATGCACTTTGCATTTTGCTGCCTCTCCCCCTCTCCAGACTAGTTCGAATGCTATTATATGATGCAGTTTTTTTTGAAGTCCTTCTGGACAATCTTCGTTCCACAGATTCATTATTGTATATATTTCTTTCTTACTCAGAGCAGTCGAACTTTGCTTCCTCTTTCCGAGAATAGACTGAAGCTGCTTTCGTTTCGCATTTTTTGCATCCCTTGCTTGTTTGAATGCAATGTCTGCAAATGGATTAAATTTTCGGGCTTACTCTTTGTAGTATTTTTCTTGAAGGAGTTTTGCAGTAACATTCCACATGGTCTTTATAATGCATTCTTTATAATCTTCACCATCAGCTCTGTTGTTCTTTTCAGTGGATTTGGGTTTGTTGTTGCAAATAAATTGAGTCCAAGGTTGACAAAGTTCAGTTTATTGAACAGAGTTTCACAAAAGGTACCTTTTGAATCTTCTGACACTCCTTGTTTTATTAAACAAAATTATAATTCGGAGCACGTTTTGCTTTTTGCCTTTCTATTTCGCTTTTTACGCTGTCTAATGAAAATTAACAAAAGTTGTTTTATCACCTGCCTACTTACAAAAAAAATGAAAGTACAAATAAATACATGATTACCAACTTTGACTCTATATAAAACAAAAGTAAAGTGTGAAGTAAGGTTAGATTCAGGTCAGTTGTCAATTGATCAAATTTCAACTCTCCTCCTTGATCAATTTACAGCGGAGCGTCTCAAAGACTCTTCTGTTGAGTGGCTTTCCTCTCATCACCAAAACTCCACTCGTCGACTGTCCTGTCTCAGAGTCTCCTCCAAAATCTGAATCGGTATATGCCACAAGTTCTTTGTCTCCTCCAAAGTAGATTCCTGCTGTCACTGTCCCTCTCAAGTACTGGAATACACGTTTTACCATCGCCTGATGGCTTTTCATGGGGTTATTGCAGAATCGACTCAGGTAGTTCACGGCGAAGCTTATGTCTGGCCGAGTGATTGTAGCTAAGTACAGTAAGCTCCCTATCGCCTCGCGATAGTTGTTGTTTGCCGGAAGTGCCTCGTCGTTCTTGAAGTCTGTCTTCTTGGTGATCATTCCATGCTCAATAGGTGTGAATGCTGGGTTACACTGTTCGAGTTTCATCTTCCTCAAGATCTTCTCCGTGTAACGAGACTGATTCACAAAGATACCATGATACCATCTTTATTGATCTTGATTTCCATGCCCAAGTACGTCAACTTGTCCTGTGCTTTCTTGCTGTATGTGATCTGAAACTCTTTGCTTATCTCCTTCAAGAGTCTGTATATTTCCTTTTCAACCTTCCCAGCTATCAATCCATCATCCACGAAGAGTGGGAGCATAATGCTCTTGTCCTTGTTATAGTAAATGCACGGGTCATCATCTGTGTTGATTAGGCCAATCTTCTTTTCAAAGTGTGTGGTGACCCTCTCGTTCCACATCCTTGGAGCTTGTTTGAGCCCGTAAAGACTCTTATCCAACTTGCAAACTTTCCTTGATCCATCGTCAAACCCTTCAGGCTGGTTCATATAGATGACTTGCTCCAGGTTTCCATACAAGAATGCCGTTTTCACATCGAACGATACCAACTTCATTTTCTCTGAAGCTGCATGACTTAGTAGTAGTCGAATTGATGCATGGCGGGCTACTGGGCTGAATGTTTCCGCGTAGTCCACTCCTTCCTTTTGTTCAAAACCTCTTGCTACGAGTCTGGCCTTGTATCTTCCGTCTGCCTTCTCTCGAAGTACCCACCGACAAGTGATTGGCTTCACTCCTTCAGGACAATCCACCAGTTCCCAAGTTTTCATTTCCATTAGCGAGTCGTACTCCTCCTGCATTGCCTGTCTCCATTTCTCATCTTTGAGTGCCTCGCTCACCGGGATGTCTTCCGTTTCACCAATCATGGCTACTTTTGCGCTCTTTCCTCCACGTCTGGAGTCAAGTACACAGTCTCTCAGTCTCGGTGGTAGTTGTAAAGTTCGACGATCTCGCAAAATTTTCTTTCCTGGCTTTTCTTCTGGCGGTTGTGTCCCATTATCGTTGTCACTTGTCTCCTCAGCACTTTCTCCAGTTGTCCAGTTGTCCTCTTCTTCGTCTGACTCACTGCTGCTTTCTTCTTGTTTCTCAGGTGTGCCCTCTGTTGCCGATGTCTCAAGTTCAGTGCCTTGTCTCTGTCGTATCTTTTCCTCGTCAAAGATTACATTGTCTGAAGTGACGACCTCTCTTTTCTCTTTCATATAAATCCTGTAACAGGGCGAATCAATGTCATAGCCAACCAGAATTCCCTTTTCTGATTTTCTAATTATCTTGCCTCTCTTCTGTACTTGGGTCAGCACATAACATTCACATCCAAAAGGTCGCAGTTTCTCAATCTTCATTTTCCTTCCGAACCACAATTATGCTGGACTCTTTCCTGGTACGTTGCTGGTTCCTGTCTGGTTGATCGTGAAGATTGCATGGTTCATTGCCTCTGCCCATAGTCTCTCGTCCAAACCATCTGCTTGTATCTCTGCCCTGGCTGCCTCGACAATCGTTCTCATCTCTCTTTCCACCCTTCCATTTTGCTCTGGCGTATGTACATTCGTAAGAGTGTGAAAAATTCCCAACTTGTCCATCAGCTCTTTCGTTTTTGCATTTTTCAGTTCCGTGCCGTTATCAGATCTCAGACTCTTCACTCTTCTTCCCAGTTGATTTTCTACAAATCTCAGGTAGCTTTCAATCTTCGCTGGGGCTTCACTTTTCGTCTTCATGAAATAACAGGTTCGGTAGTGAGTGAAATCGTCTTTCAACATGAGCCAATACTTTGCTCCTCCTAGAGATGAGATGTTCATCTCGCCGGTGTCGACATGCACAAGATCTAATGGCTGCTGGGCTGTCTTGGGGTTGTTTGGGTGTGAAGATCGATGTTGCTTGCCATATGAGCACCCTGTGCACACATAATTCTTCCAGTCATCAACATACTTGATCCCTTTTCTTTTCAGTATGTCCCTCACACACTTCACGTTTTGATGGGCGAGTCTTTCATGCCATACTTTGATCGACTGGACCATCAAGCTTGTCTCTTCTTCTCTCCTGAGCGTCATTTTGTACAAATTTCCTTTGCGCCTTGCTATTGCCACAATTTCCTTGCTGTCCTGACAGTAAAAAGTTGACTCGTTTCCATTTGCCTTCTGTACATGTCCCTTGTCTAACATATGACTTACTGAGAAAAGATTAAAGTTGAGATTTGGTACATAGATCACATCTTCAAGTACCACTGGATACCACTTTTGACCATCAAAAGCCTCCATATCAATGTTTCCGACTGCAACACCATCTAGCCTGGTTGAATCTCCAATTACAATTGGAATTGGCTCGTCCAGCTCAGCAAGCTGTACAAACCATTCTCGATGAGACGTCATGTGTTGGCTGGCTCCACAGTCTTGATACCATGAAGTTGCCCTGTCCTGCGAAATGTCGTTGTCCACTGTCGAGAGTGCTGTGGTCAAAAAAGCCCTCTTTAATGGTTTTCCATTTCCTGACTTGTTTCCTTCTTCTCGGGATGGACAATCCTTTGCGAAGTGACCTTTCTGCTTACAATTGTTGCATGAGTATTTCTTCTTGCAATACTCAATGTATTTTTGACATGCCTTTCCTCTGCACTCTTTAATCACATGACCTTTCTTTCCACATTTGTAACATGCGAACTGTGACTTGTCCTGCTTGCTTGACGACTGTCCTTGTTTCTCACGTCTTGTCATGAGAGCGTTGCTGGCGCTGCTCTCTGCGTTTGACGTCGGTTCCTTAAGTTGCTCGTCCTCAAGTCTCAGACGTTCGATGAGAGTATTTAAGTTTCTTGTAGGTCCCGTCACGTTGTTCCATGATGTCCTGAAATGCGCCAGTTTTGACGGTAAGACACTCAAGATCCTCGTCATGACCCAACTTTCTCTCATAGGATCATTTTCAGTTGACACTTCTTCAGCCAAGTCCATAATCTCCATACAATTCTCTACTGATGACTTGCTTTCATCATACTCAAAAGTAAAGAATTTGATTCGGGACGTTTCTAAAGTTACATCAGTCTTTGTGCCATATAAACTAACTAATTTGTCTATCATGTCTTTGGCAGTTTTACAATTGGCAATTTTGTTCGCTATCTTACTGTTTACATTTAAACCTATCAACGTTTGAGCTTCGACATCTTTCTTTATCCAAGCTGAAACGTTTCCTTCTGACACATCACCTGTTGGTCTGACTTTCACACCTGTCACAATGTCGTACAGGTCTTTATTCTTAAGTGCTAGATGTAGTTTAAATCGCCATGAAATGAAATTGATATTTCCCTGACTATACTCACTTAACATCTCCAACTGAGATTTTACAGTATCCATTTTACTTTTAAAAATTTTAGGATTTGACTGACTTCTGACAATTTTTAAAATAAAATGAATTTACAGTCTTTCGTGACGATTTTCTGACTTAAAGCGACTTGCGTTTACGTTGCTCAACGTTGACTTGCTGTGCGATGACTGCTCCGATGTCGCTGATTTGTAGATTATGTCTGCCGTGCTGGTTCTGACGTTTTGGACTGCTTTCTCGACTTCACCGTCGCTTTCCTGACCTTGCTTCCAACAATAAAAAAACCCTTTTACAGCTGCCCTGGGCCGATAACCTGTTGTTCTTTTCAGTGGATTTGGGTTTATTGTTGCAAATAAATTGAGTCCAAGGTTGACAAAGTTCAGTTTATTGAACAGAGTTTCACAAAAGGTACCTTTTGAATCTTCTGACACTCCTTGTTTTATTAAACAAAATTATAATTCGGAGCACGTTTTGCTTTTGCCTTTCTATTTCGCTTTTTACGCTGTCTAATGAAAATTAACAAAAGTTGTTTATCACCTGCCTACTTACAAAAAAAAAATGAAAGTACAAATAATCATTGGCTCTTAGAATAGGCGTGTATTAACCGAAATAATACACGCTTCTAGACCCAAATGAAATGTTCCTATTAGTCAATTTGACGATGAAATAAATAATCAAAATTATCATGAGTAATATTATAATAGCCCTAATTTACCTTTATTACCAACCCCAAAGAGTGTAGCTGGCTTCAATCTGGAGAGGTCGACTCCATATTGTGTACATAAACAAGTGCATGCGACTTAATTAAAATTTAATTTACTTTACAGACTGCAGCCAAACAGCAATATGTTGAAATGTGCGGCTGACCCTTGTTTTAGTTGTAATTTCCACCCCCACCGTCCCCATTAGGCCAATTTCAGTGAAGCTTGTTCTGTTGTGTGTCTGTTCGGCCAATATTAATAGAGATGTCTTTAAAAACGGGTATTAACCGAACAGAGGGAAAACCGCCGTGGTATTTTGCGATGAAATATCGCCTATTTTATACAATAATGCCACGGTCGTTATGCTGTTTAATAGATTTATTTTGTATATTCAATGCCGGATTACCGTACTTTATTAACTTAATAGTAGGCCATCTGTTTCATTTATTCAAAAATTATTTTAAAAAATACAACTTTAAAATGTTTAAAGCAAAAGTGGACTAAGATATTTTAAGGTATATCACGAACAAAGGCGTGATACTTGTACTCAAAAAAAATCGACTAAAGTTGAGGAAGCTAACTGGAAATAAGTAGGGCTCTAATTGGGAAATTATAAGATTTAACTAAGCATAGAATGAATTAGCTCAAGTTGATGGCAATTACTTTTCGTTAGAACAAAAGTAGCTGCGACGGTAATCCTCATTTCCAATGTCTAATAGGTTAATAAATAGCTCCAACATTCTCTCAAGTTTTGATTATAAAGGATTTCCCACAAAGTAACGTTAAATTGGAAGAACAGTCTGTTACTCTAGGGTAAATTGCCTGAATATCCGATGTACGTAGATAACCACTAATTGTAGGACTATAAATAAATCCCATCTAGTATTACATACAGCTAAGACCAAGACGAGTTTTTTTTCTTTTTAAACTTTTAACCACTCACTCCCCTATTATCCTCAACAGTCTATTCCTAATCTAATTTCAGCAGATTTCGGTGAAAAGATTGCCTATTTCATTGGTGAATATCACTCTTGAGTATACAAATGATCTTATAAGCTTGCAGGCTAGTACATTAATGGCATTACGCGTTTTATTTTCATCAGCTCCGAATACGAACAGCAGGAGGTGCGCGAGGCACGAAGGGATGAACAGATAATGCATAAAGTGTAGCCCGCGGTGCTTCCCGCCGCGTGGTGTTGGAGAATCCAGGCCACCTGGTATTGTCTGCAACAGATTGAGAACTAGGGATGCCCAGAAAAGTGCTCCAAGAAAATTATTTTGGAGTACATTATTTTTTATAAATTAAAATAAAAACTCATATTAATTACTTCTTCCCATATATCCACCGCCACCCCTCCCTGAAATTCTCAGATTGACTGCCGTGTGCGACCGCGTGGAGGGTAAAAGGGTAAGTGCCCCATTGTTTCAGTTCACAGTCATCTAGGGTTCTATAGGGTGTTTATGTGTATAGTATTGAAAGGGCCGAATACCGTATTCGTAAAGGGTTGCTTTATGTTAGTGTTATACGCTCTCATAAATTTGAAAGCGAAGTTGGGTGGTTGAAAGGTTTTTGAAACCCGTAATAGTTTAGGTGTAAACAGGGAAGGACACATTGATTCCTCAACTGTTAACATGGAAATCGTAACTAAAAATAGGATTCACCACAAACAAACCCCCTTCTCTGTAAAACACTGGTCGTAATGTTTTCGTGGTGTCTGGAAGGAACTGTTGTTATCGATCGCGGGAGACATTAAATAACAATTTCTGGATAAAATCATAATTTAATAAGTAATAAACCTGACTGTTACACAAATCGCCGCGGCAGACGAGGGGTGAGCAGGAAATGTGCCCCAAACACGCGATACCGAAATAAGGGAAGATTTCCCATTTGTTCAATTGGAATACTTTTGTGTTCCATAATTGAATGTTGGACAGGACGAAACTTATTTAAAATGAGCGTATCGCTGTTTCATCTGCAATTTTTATTATGATACACAAGGGGTTCCTTACCAATTCGTTAAAGTGTGTATATTCGAAAATGTAAATTCCCAGTTACTTCGTTTGTGATATTTGCATTCATGTTTCAATTTGAGAGTACAAATTACGTGTTCAGAATGAATGCAGTTTAAAAAATTTATATTTATATCCTACCGACTGCGCCATGTACTTGTAAGAAAAGAAGCTTTTTAAATTTCGAGAGGACCTGTTGTTTACGACGGTGCTGTAAAGCCGGGACGAAGTTTGAATTGCCCGATTTCTCTTCAAATAAATCTGAATATTTAAGCCATTGTGATTTTAATAGTCCCGCCGTTAAAAGACGCGAAATTCTTTTAGCTTTAACTGCGGGCTCGCCCTCCTGCGACATCAAAGTTGTACGTGAAATCCTTACAGAACGGTTCGACATGTACAGGAATTTAAATAAACCGGGACGTGAAAGTCAATTTTATTTCGCATTTGAATATCGCGACCGAAAATTAAAAGATTTCGTTTTAATGCTGTATCGGCTCCGCAATCAATTTATTAATTCCCTGATTCCGATTAAAAATTCGAATCGAAATTTAAATACAATTTTCGAGGCTTATATAACTGGAAATTTTATGCTTCTTGCAGAAATTAGTTTTTATTTTAGGTGTTATTATCCAGTAAATAAAATAAAGTGTGAAAATCTAGGCAAGTTTGCCTTTTTGTTTTCAATTCAGGGATATAAACAGAAAATAGCAGAGGTTCCGGTATTGAAACTTCCAAGACATAATCAGGAATAACGTACTACAGAAATTGGCTTTCACCGCACAACCCCTTCGTTTTGCTTGCAGGTTGTTTTTCATTTTGCAATTTGGTCCCCCATTAGCCGTATGCATTAATCATTTAAATCCACTGCCCGAGATATTCCGGCCTCCATTAAATCGCTGTTATTGTAATGCGTGCGTTTGGAAAAAAGCATCAAGCTTATAATTCCTTACTTTATAAACCCATTAGTGTATTCATGGGAGAATTTTGTTTATACCAGTGCAGATCAGCAGGGATGGGACGTCGGTCGGCTCAAAACATCGATACCTATGTAACATCGACTGCCAATATCGATGTCAATCGCTATTTGCTATTATTAAATTTTCATTTATAACGGTTTATCCAGCAGCATCTCGTGATATTATTGCTACAATAGATGAAAATTAATAAAAGTAGAGGTGAAAATGAGAGTTGTATTTAGGAAACCAAATTAGGTACCTACTAGTGGTGACCGTAGTTGTGTGTACCCTAACGGGCACAACACAGAAGTAATTTTTGGTGGAATAGTATTTGTTGGTGGAATAGTATCTTTTGGTGGAATCGTGACTTTTGGTGGAATCGTGAATACGGGTTCATATTCGTATGATGTTTGGGTTTATAAACGCATTATTTATAGTCAACTTGCTTTAGCATTTTCGATTTAGATAGTCTCCTATTGTCATCTAGAGGACATTGAGGTCGTGGATGGGTGTCTTGTGTAGGTAATTAACAGCCGTTATCGACTGATGAATTTTGACATGCTCAGTTGTAACAATCGTAAAATTATTTCAAAAATGTCGTAAAATAACTGACTGTTGAAAAAATTGAGAACGACCCTGAATAGGAGTAGAGCAGTCGTTAAAATTATGCCTTGAAAGTTTTTTTATACCTTTCGTTATAAGGGAGTTATGTAATTTTTATTTATTCTGAATTTGATTAAAGTACGCCACTGACTTTTAAAAACTTATATCCACGTGTACTCTTCACACTTTATTTGCTTCGGCATATCTAATTGTTTCGAGTCGAAAACTTTTTACGAAATCTCCAAAAATACGAAAATTATACAATAATACTGTGCGCCACTGGAAATTAGGGGGCCAGTTATTAAAGTAATATTTTGAAAGTTTTCATGTATCTCGTGTAATAAGGGAGTTAAGCAATTATTCATGTTTTTTTTTAAATTTTCTCGGCTACGCCACTGTACTTGATAATCGAAATCTTCGTAAATAATATATTTTGACAGGTTTTCACAGGCCGTAGAAAGTTACCTTCAAAATCGCAATCAACTGCAGGAAGAGAAAACATTTCTTCGAAAAAAATATTTAGGGTAGCAAACATGATGGGGGATGGTTCACGCTCTGTTATAATAAACCGCCCAAGAATAGTCCTTAATTTCTGTCCGACATCAAGAAAACCGTAAGAACAGGACGTCCGTAAAAGCACGAGTTTTTTAAGCTAAAATTTGAAAAGTTTGAATTTTTTCTTGGCCCCTTCGGAACGCTTCGAAGGGATTAAAGTGGATCGGGCGGACGCTATCGTCCATTTTCTTCCAATCGACGCATTCTTTCCGAAGTCGGAAAAATGGAAAATATTTTGAAAGGGTGGAATCAGAAATGTGCACTTTTAACATTTGGCACGCTTGGACGGGGGTGCGGAGGAGCGAAACGCGAAAAAGAGAACTGGGGCGTGTTCCCAGCATCGACTTCGACCTCCATGCCGAAAATGAAACGATTTGATTTTTTTGCGAAAATTTAATTTTTACACCTATGTAGGTATGCATAAACACGTATACTCTTTTAGAGGGGAACTGGCTGAGTTTGCCGGATTTTCAAGCCGCAAACGCCGCGCCGCTTAGAATCATCGCAGCGCTCCCACTAAAATATTGACCTAGGTTCGTTTTGCAGAGTTCGGGAAATTAATTATTTTGACGGCGTTCCGGTTGGGTTGGAGGAATGAAAATTTTACCCAGTATACATAAACGTTTAATGTTCTGAGAAATGACGAAATATAAGGAAAATATTTATCTGGGCCGGAGAGAAAACAATTTACAACGAAAAGTTGCAGTGTCTCGCAAAGAAAATCATTTGGGGTTGTAAATGTTATAGGGGGTAGATGACAGTGGGCGCTTTCATTACAGATATTCCGAGCACGAATAATCCAGAATTTCCCGTCGTTACCTCGAGAACTGCAGGTACGAAACCTCCCGGAAGAGGGCGATGCATGAAGAAAAGCGAAAAATGTCGCTCGTGTTCGGATTTTTTGCGCCCTCTTCCGAACGCTTCGGAGCGACGAAAGTGGATGGGGTGGATACGCCCGTCAATTATCCGTCCTTCCAAGTCCGATTTGCGACCTCCGGGTTATTTTTAAAAATTTTAAAGGGGAAAAACCGTAAAGGTTGCACTTTTTAACATTTTGCACTCCGGGGCGCTCGCGGGGGGATGAAGAGGGGAAAATAGCCCTCGCTCGTGTAGAGCGGCGAGGGTTCTCTCCCGAAAAGGCAGAAATTCCCTTCCCGCACGCTCCCTTTCGAAGCAAAAGGAAATTCCGCATTTCACCCTCTCCAAGAGTTTCTGAGGGTAGTTGAGCCGCGATCGGGGCGCAACTTTCGGAAACCACCGCGTTTTGCAGCACGCCTCCATGCATGAAGCCGATTTTCATTTCACCCGGTAGTTTTCGAAAAAAACGGGGGGTTCGAAAAATGCAGTCTGCTCTCCGGGAGCCCCTGGCGGGAGGGAGAATTTTTTTTGGGGAAAAACGGTAGAGGGACTTTAGACACTCCAAAGACCATACTTTAACCTCCCGCTATTAGAAAAATTGCAGGTCTAAAACTAAGTTCGCCGCGGCGTCGCGAAAAGTGAGTTTCTTGAGCTCTCGTAGGCGAAAATGCACCCCTCGGGTTTTTCGCTAATAACTTTCTCAAACGTCGACCGATTTCAATTTTTTCGACGGATATCGAAAGAGCGAACTTCGCAGAACCTTATTCTTACCACGAAACACGCAGAGTCTTCGGCAGGTGAGGAAGACGGCCTTAAGAAAATCGAAGGTGTCGGGAGACACGTACCATTTGGGGGCGGCCTGCGACCCCCGCGTAACCTTTTTTGACAAATCTAAGAAGACATTTGTAAAGTAGAAAAGACGGTTGTCCGCCTGTGTAAAAATCTCCACCCCGCACTCGCGTTCGACCACCTAAAACTTTAACTGAAAAGTACAAATTTCCGTAAAATCGCGAAATCTACCCGGGCATTTTCGCTCTTCGCGGGGTGGAAACCCGTGACGGGGGTGATCTGCATATCGAAATGTCATCTCGAAGGGTCAAATAATCTTCATCAAGAGAAACCGCGCCTCGGGGCGGTCTGGGAAAGTCACCACGAGCGTAATAATATGAGCAATTTCGGTGAAATTTTGACAGAAGGGTCTCGGAACTTGTAAAATTTCGCGATCGCCCGGAGCTCGTGTTCAAACGCAATTTTCTACCCTTAAACGTCAACTTATCCAAATTTCCAGCCCACCCAACACTCTGTGGACTTTCCTCTTTCGAACCGCACCCCGCGTGACATTCCCCCTTCGGCCCCCAGGGACGAGTTACTTCCTTCGTTTTCGATGTTTTTCGACCTAAAATTTTGCAGTGCTTCGGGGAAAAAATTATTTCCCATAGCAACCGCGGTGCTAGAGGGATGATTTTTGGATATTTTCGGTCCGATCGAGGGGGCTTTGGGAATCCGCCTTCAAAATTATCCGGCGACCCCCGGTTCGGCCGGTATAAAAAACTACCCTTATTTTGAGGGCGCCGTAACTCGGGTGCCCTTCACCCGGGAGCGACGAAACCCGACTTAGATCTGTAGGACCTCTCGGCGGACGGAATTCCGCGTTTTCGGCCCAGTCCCTCCGGCAGATGTCTGGGATTAGTGGGATATATATTCGCGCGTCGGAGGTACCCCGAGCTCGTTATCGCTTGACGACGGGGCGTTTCGAGGAATTTGGAAAAATTGCGAGGTTACCCGCGGATCCGGGATAAATTCCCCCGCCCCCTCACGAAATTTCGTCCGGATCGCCGCATTTTTCGCGGAGAAAAAAATTCTTTTCGATTTTCGACGTTTTCGCCACCGCTCGCTTAAAGCGGGGGATGACGAAGCGGGGCCTCCCCCCCTCAAGCGAGTCGAAGGGGGGAGACGGGCGGTTTTATTCGGTGAAAAACACCGTTTTTAGGCAATTTTCAATTTTTGGGGGCGTGTCCCAAATACGTTTAGTAGTATTCAATAAAAAGACTGCAATCGAAGATATTTGTGTGAACTACCAAATATAACAAGCAAGCGAGTCACTTTTCTAAGAAAATATGTTGAAAATTACTTTAAATCAGCGATATAAAAACATCGATTATTGAGATTCAAAACATCGGATGTATAAATTTGGCCCATCCCTATGGATTAGACCCAAGTTCGCCGCTTCGATATTGCACAAAGTGTAAAGTTAAGTGAAATTTGTGGTAATACGTTCCTGATGCATATTCAGTTATTAAGAGATAATGGAATAGAATACCTCATGCTTGCTGATTAAATTATTCTCCTCATATGCTGTTTAATCGTTTTATTATGCAAATATCTGTATTAACAATCAAAATAAATATTTATGTATGTGTACATTCTCGTGTGGTTTCTAGAAATATACCAAGCATATTTGAATAGAACAAGACCTATACTACCGTCCAAATTGCAGGTATAGTCCAACATGTTTAAGTTGGTGAGCGGTGGAGGCCCAACGCGTTTGGATCACACTGTAGAACTGACACCAGGGTAAAGTGGGCCATAGAATAAAGTGACTGCACGTATCAGCGTGCTTAAAAGAGGAAAGCCAAAAATAGATTTTATAATAATAATAATAATAATAATAATAAACGTCTTTATTGTGACATTACAATAGAAAACAACAGAGAAAAAAAAACATTTTCAATGCCACAAAGGGCGAAGTTCAGCACATGCTGTTCTTCCACTTAACCCCAATATAATAAAACAATTAAAAGAAGCAAGAACAAGTGTATCTGGCTATAGGGCTACGAAAAACTAATTAATGCGGTAGAATAGGAAAGAAGAACTAGAAAAAGGCGAAAGTAAACGGCAAAGAAAAGTAGAAAAAGCAAGAGAAAAGGAAAAAAAAACAGCAAATAGAGACAATTACTGTAGTATTTATATTTATTGTTCATTGTTGTTCAGTTAGAAGGATCTGCTTTACCTTTTTGCGAAACTTAAATATGGTAAGAGACCTGGTTTCTCTTGACAGTTTGTTATACACATTACTAATATTGTAGGAGAAAGATCTTTCAAACAATGCAGACTTATGCAAAGGCGGAGTAATAAGAGATTTTCTACGTATGTTGAGATTATGTACATCAGTTCGATAACGAATCTTGTTATACAGATAGGGCGGGCAGCCAGTAGTAACAATTCCGTGAAAGAAAACACATGAATGCAGAAAACGCCTGTTAAACATGTTAAGCCAGTTTAGTTCTTTAATTTTAGAAGATATATGATCCCTTCTACGCATACCACATATCAACCTGGCACACGAATTCTGCACCACCTGTATCCTTCGAGACGTATCTGCATCAATGCAAAATCCATATAGATCATCACAATACGCAAAATGCGACAAAACCAAGGAATCACACAACAACCGAATTGTAGATTTTTGCAAAAAATCCTTGCTTGCATATATAAGTTTTAGATTGCAAAAAGCCCCCTTGACACAATTTTTTATATGTGTTTTAAACCTCAAATTCGAAGTATAGATAGAGAACAGAAGAGGGCCAAGGATGGTACCCTGTGGAACTCCTCTGTCCAAGGTGCTATCCAAGGAGCAATTATCTTTAATTCGAACTATTTGCTTCCTGTTGGTTAAATAACTAAGAAAGAAATCAATTACACCTTGGCTAAAACCGATATATGATAAAATTGATAGCAAAATGTGATGATTTATACAATCAAAGGCTTTAGAGTAATCCAAAAGAATTAATGCAGTTAACTTATTATCATCCGTGGAAAGTAAAATTTCATCAACAATATGTGTAAGAGCTGTAGCGCAACTATAGTGTTTTCTGAAGCCCGATTGGAAGGAAGGAATAATGTTATAAATATTTAAGTGTTGTAAAATTTGGTTATACACTACCCTCTCTAGCACCTTGGACAAAGAAGGTAGGATGCTGATTGGTCTCAAATCTTTATACTCTCTTGGCTGACTGATCTTCGCTAAAGGAGTAACATATGATGTTTTCCACAGCTTGGGTATAACACCGCAAGTCAAACAGCAATTTATTAGGTGTACGAGATAAGGCAAAATGCCGGGAAGACAAAGCAAAAGCATCCTGACCGAAATACTATCAACACCAACTGCTTTACTTTTGATGGAATGAATCATGTCTGATACAATGTTTTCATCTACTAATGAGAAGTGTAATTTTTCTGGAAATGGAACTCTACAGTTAGTAGAATAAAACCTCGCCGTAGCCTCCACGTCTCCAACAGGAAAATTTTTAACACAATTTACGAAATAATCATTTATTTCGTTTACATTCGAAAGCTCCGGCGGAATTTCACTCAAACTCCTACCCGAATAAACATTTAGCCTTTTTAATTCTTTCCAGAGATGTTTAGACCCATACACTTCAAGCCTCGACTTTAAATATGCCCTTTTCTCATTTCTGATTGCTGTTAATGTAAAGTTTTTTAGTTGTTTATAGTATTCTAGATGTTCCGTTAAACCAGATGTTCTATACCTAATCAGCGCCTTATCTCGTAATTTCATTAATAGCAGAACATTGTCAGTCAGCCAAGGAGCCTTAGGTTTTGTGATTCTACTGGTTGTGATTGGGGCATGTTTGTCAAATAAATCTAGAATTAATGAATTCAGGAACGAAACCTTTTCATCGATGTCTGAAGTATACAAAATATTGTTAAGTGGGAGCAAATCAAGGTCTCTCCTAAAATCATCTGAGTTAAAACGTTTAAAATTTCTGTAAGTTACAAAACCGGCCTCATGTTTAATTTTTGGAATCGTTAATTCACAGAAGATAAACTCATGATCAGTTATCAATTGATGGAAATTATGAACGCCACTTTTACTCACATGAGATGTTTGAGAACATACTATCATGTCTATAAGGGACATTTTAGTTATTGAGTATCTCGTTGGCTCTGTAATAAGTTGTGTCAATCCGTAAGAGTCAAATAATGAAATAAGTCTATTGGTATTAGAATTATGTATATCTAGAAAATCTACATTCATATCCCCAGCACATATTAATTGGTCGCAGGAAAAAATTACTGTACATAGAGTTTCTTCAAAATTTTCCATAAATTCATTAAAATTTGTATTTGGAGGCCTATAAATTGCACCCACGCCGTATTTAATTCCACCCAGTGACAACTTAATCCAAATTTGCTCCAGTGAAGGTTTTTGTCCAACATCAATCGATGTACTGCTAAATGAAGTTCTAATATACAGACCTACACCACCGCCTCGACCCTCCCGATCCATTCTCAAAATTCTATAACCTGGAATACCGACTGCCACGTCATCTATAGCTGAACTGAGCCATGTCTCACTAAGTAAAATTATATCATAATCTGCCTGCAATAAAAGATCCTTAAAATTAACAAATCCTGCCAATAAAGAACGAATATTTATATGACCGATTCTTAGATTCATTATAGCTGTGCACAAGTTAATACATTAAATAATAAAATAAAGAAGTTGCGATAATACATGTATAAAAAAGTACTAATTAATAAGACACAAAATGAATCAGAGATTTCTATCTGCAATGAAGAGAAGAAAACAAGAGCAAAAGGAAGAGCAAAAGGAAGAGCAGAAAATAAGAAAAGAAGATAAGAAGATAAGAAATAGGGTTGTGCATTTCTCGTCTCGATTCTCGCCGAGATCGAGAGTGAATGAAAATCTCGGGTGCGAGACCGAGACGAGAACTGTCCAATGAAATCGAGATCAAGACCGAGAGTCAATTGCACGAGATCAAGACTCTCGCTCGAGAAATCGTCGAGAGTCTCGATTTCTCGACATTATATTTTTGATCAATGTTTTTTTTCTGTATTTTTGTCAAGAATAATAGGTGATAATTAATAATACTAAACTAAACCGGTTTGTGAGAAAATTATATTTATTTTTTAAAGCAAAATAAAAGAGCTTCTAGAAAATAAATTTAAAATAAAATCGTAGTAACTGCATAATTAATATCCTCGTTAATATCACAACAAAAATACTTATTTGGAAAATAATAAATTGATAAAAATAATGTAGAAACAGTGCGAAAAATGCTGTGTCCGTTTTTTTAAATTTCCAACAGATGCAAATAGGTAAGTGTCATTTTGTTAGATTTTGTAAAATATAATTGTGAAGTTTTCCCCTTGATAACTTTTTTGCAATAACTCAGTTTTACTTAATCATTGCGTATTTCAGTCACTAAAACACAAGAAACGTCGATTTAAACAAGATATATGTACAATACATACATTTCAGTGCAAAAACAATACATTACAGAACAACGTGTGGTTTTACTAATAGAGATGGAAAAATAAAAACCCTTGCCACAATATTTCAGGACATTGAAGTGTAGTAAATACGTATTTCGACAGCTAAGGTGCCATCATTAGTAGTCTAGAGATTATGTAGCTGTACTAACTACGTATTTTGGCATCTTTGCTGGCGAAATGCGTATTTAGTACAACTAAATTTTGTGAAATATTGTGGTAAGGGCTTTTATTTTTCAATTTTTAAAACTGCATCCGCTTATAGAAACTTTTACAAAGGCATCTTATTTTAAAATCCAAACTTAACACAATATTCAATCGTTCAGTCGCGAAAAAGAAAATGTAAGTATTTTGTTGCAACCTGTGGTTCACTTAATAAGAACAGATCAGCATCATTAGGCCCAAAAATGTTCTTCAATTCATAATTAGGAGGGTGGTATTTTGATTGGATAAGATGTTCTGTTAAAAAATGTTTTGAATATGTATTTGTATTCTGGACATTTTTTATTTCAATATTCTGCGTTCTAAAAACGTTCCCGAGCCCAAACAAACTGTTCTGAATGCGGTCCTGACACGAAAACTGCTGGTGCCGCGTCGTGCGATACACCACCCCCTTATAGCAGACAAAAATCGACCGTATGGTACTTGGCTTCCAAAGTACAAAGGATACCACCTACCTCTTAATAAATTCGAGATCGAGAACCGAGAGTCTCGAGGCGAGACGAGATTTTCGCAGTCGAGAGTTATTCGAGATCAAGACGAGACCGAAGAGGTTCGAGTATTTTCGAGATCGAGACGAGAGTGGGCCAACTCTCGCCGAGATCTCGATCTCGCCCAACCCTAATAAGAAAAGAAATGGGGGTAAGAAATGAAAGGAAACAAACATGTATAAGCAAACTACAAAAGACCCGTTGTCGACATGAAGCATCATCATAAATATACCCAGGCTCCATTTTACCACACGACCGACACCCCAAAGCAAGTATTTTATTTCTATTTTCACACATCCGCATCCGCCACAAATTAACTCATCTTCAAAGAACAAAAACAAATACAATATTCTAAGTTGTAGAACCATTGCCATTTCGCAGACAAGAACAATCATATCAAAACAGAATTATACATTTCCAAAAACTTTAAATTTAAGTACCAGCCTCCCAAGAGTGGCATTACTCCTAATTAAAATGACATCAGAATTATCAGTTTTCCGAGCATAAATCTTTGAATTTCTTACCCAACAATACTTATAAGAATGAGTTTTACAAAAATCTTTGGACGTCTTCAACAACAATTTGAAATATGGAGACAAATGATCATTAACATACACTCGCCCAGAAGAATCAAACATAAGGTCCCTGCAGGTCAGATTCTTAATTTTTTTTACGCACCGCATATATTCATTCTTAATCGAGTAACTAGTGAATCTCACAATAATATTATTAGGAAACTCCTTGCTTTTATTAAAACGCGACACTCGGTGAACAACATCTACATCTCGTTCAGTTAACTGCATTCCGGCCACCTGTGCAATCTTTAGTACAACAATCGCAAGTACCTCCCCATCCCGCTCCGGTATACCTGAAATCTCAGCATTGCATCTACGGCTGTACTGCTGAAGATCCTCCACTTCCTGGCGCAACTCTGAACATTCCCGCTTGACAGAAGCAAGTTCCTGTCTAACTTCTGCTACAGACTTCATAGCTTCCCGGAACTCCTTCATTTGGATAGAAAAGTCATCAATTTTTCCTCCATAAAAGTTCAATGAAGTGAAAACTTCAGACTGTTTAGCTTTAAGGTCGCTTACATCATTTCCCACAGAGCTTATTTTACTTAATACCTGTTCGCAGAAACTACTGTTTAGTAATGCAGACGTCGAATTGTAAGTACTTTTACAGGTGTTGCACATCCATATAACTCCGGCGCTTTCCATCATTTCCGTAAAATTTGCTGGTAATTTCGTACATTTTAAATGAAACGTTTTTTTACACTGACCTTCACATTGAATTCCGGGATTGCTTCGACTCATCGCACCATTACAAGAACCACATATCTCAGGCATTGTAAAAACGCTATAAAACAGCCAAAGAAAGAACACAAAAACAACCGTTCGTCTCCAACACCCAAAATTTAAACCATTAGATGTCACTTTTTACACTATCCAATTAACCGTTCGTTAAACAAATTGAAATAATTATTACAAGTTGAAAATCACTCCAACACATAAAAAGAACTATATTTTTCCGCCAGTTTTTACTACTAGAAACTCAATTTTAAACGGAACTCCTATTTACCCGACTACACTGTTCTGCTGTACACGTTGTATATTTAAAAGGGACGGATGCGCTCAATATATTTTTTATGTAGCGGCTAAATATTTATATTCAGAAGAGGTATTCCTCTCACGGAATGAGGGAGTTTCTTTTCGGGGCACAACAAGGGTTTTACACTGAATAACGCATGAACGAGAGCTGAAAATGAATATCGATTTTGATAAAGCTCAGGATCCACTCGCGTACGCAGTATATAACCCATTCTTGCCCGAGGTACAAGAGAATGCTGTTTTGTGTTTGGTTTATTTTTATTTTAAGGACTCCACTGAATTGTAAATGAACTAGATTTTCTCCACAAATGTATTATCTACCTGCTTAAATTATGCGTTCGAGTTTCAATCAATGTGTCACTGTTTTGATTCTAAAGAATTTCCCTAGATGGCACTGAGTGAACAGGAGCAGCCGCCCTTCTCTTTCCTCTTGGAAAGTTTGTAGTGAACATCCGCAGCAGTTTGGAATGCAGCGAAATATTAATTTACTTCGAACAAGGGGTAAAAAGCACTGGGACGCCATTGTGTCTGACAAATTATTACCCCCCCTGAAACAATCGTTAATAGAAATCATTCAGAGCGTCGGCACTTCTGAAACTTGAAAACAAGCGAAAAGAAGAGACGGCAACAAAAGATTCCCGCTCCGATAAAACAAAGTGAAAATTTTCAAAGGCACTGAAAATGTTTTGATTACTTCTAACTTTGTCCCTTGAGGAATGAAGTCACGCTTATTCATTGAGTTCAAATAGAGCTACAACACACTACACTAAAGACTAAATTTATAGAGCTACGTCGACGGAGGGAATTTGTTGCAAAGACTTCGCTTTGATCTGCTTTTATTTCTACCCAAGCTAATTTTCTTACGTTCGCATTATCCAAGACTTTTCTTGGTTCATTATTCTTAAGAAAATAATCAAATGCCTAATTTTTAAATTTCACGTTTTTCGAAATACATAATTTATAAAATTACTAAATGCAGGCGTTGTTGTATTACTTTTCCACTGCAAGAATTCATTAGTTGTAGGTACTCTCCGCCTAGAAATAATTAATTTCAAAAGCATTCTTTACGAAATAATCGTACCATGAAATTATAATTGAAATCTAACAAAACAAGCTAAACTTAGCCTTCAAGTTACTCTCAAACTTCTTAATTAAAAGCAAACAAGTTTAAAATTGTACAAAGGTTTTTATGCACTCACCCACTCACAGTTATATTACGAAAACTATATACCTAGTCGAGTAAAAACCAAGGCAAAAGTCGCTTCCTTCTCGATTTTATTTTTTTTATCTTAGAACACACTGAGACATATCTCATTTTATTAGTTAGGTAATTATTGTTTATGAGAAATTACAAGATACGACATTTTTTTGTGGTCACGAAATTTTTTATTTCCAAAAAAGTGTGGATACGTACCTTTTTTAAAAACCTTGCTTTTTTATATATCCACTCTAATATCTAGGTATCCAATTGAGCTATCGACATGATCTTTTTTTTTATTTTACAACACACACTTAGGCGCTTCTTTCTAAGCATATTATTGGTTGGTGTCTTTTGTTTTAATATCCTCAAAACGTCGATAACCTAGGAAGTTTAGAAATTACGCAGGCAAATTTTCATCATCATAAGGTTCTCAGTCCGAAGACTGGTTGGACGCGTACCTCCATTCTTTTCTATCCTGAGCTAACCTACGCATTTCCCTAAAAGTAGAACATCCTACATCCCTAACTATTTGAGAGCAGTAGTCTAATCTAGGCCTACCCCTACCTCTTTTTATTCCTATCTCTGACTCTAGTATGTCGCGAACTATTCCTTCGTGTCTTAGAAGGTGTCCTACCATCCTATCTCTCCTACTCTTTATTGTTATCCATACCTTTCGCCTTTCCCCAACTCTTTCTAATACTTCCCTATTGCTAACCTTATCTATCCACGGTATCTTCATCATGCGTCTGTAACACCACAGTTCAAACGCTTCTACTCTTTTTCTATCCGCTTCTCCTATTGTCCAAGTTTCGCACCCGTATAATGCCGTACTCCATACATACGACTTTAAGAGTCTCTTCCTAGTCTCTATATTAACCGTTCTCGAACATAACAGTTGTTTCTTTTTGTTAAACGCAACTCGTCCCTGCGCCATTCTTTGTTTTATATCTTTAGTGCTCCTACCGTCTTGGGTTATTTTACTTCCTAAGTAGCAGAAATCCGCGACCTCCTCTATCTTCTCATTTCCTATTTGTATTTCAATTTTAGTTCTATTTTCACTCCATCTACATACCAAAATTTTAGTTTTCTTTTTATTGATTTTCATGCCGTAGCCCTGTGTCAAAACTGCTTCCATTTCATTCAAAGCCGCTCCTAATTCTTCTTTGCTAGATGCTAACACTGCTATATCATCCGCAAATCTGAGCATGTTAATAGTTTGGCCCTGTACATTGATCCCTGAGGCTGTTCTTTCCTTAACAATATTAATCGCATCTTCGATATATAAGTTGAAAACTAGAGGTGACAATGCACATCCCTGTCTCACTCCCTTCCGGATATCTACTTCCCTTCGTTCCTGCTCACATTCTATAACTGCCTTTTGCTCTTTGTAGAGATTATGTATTATTCTTCTGTCCCTGTATTTCATCCCTACCTTTCTCAGCACTTCGAACATCTTCCCCCATTTTACGTTGTCGAAGGCTTTTTCTAAATCTACAAATCCTATATATACGCTCTTTCTCTTTTCTATCGTTTTTTCTATAATTACTCGTAAAGCTAGAATGGCCTCGCGCGTTCCTCTATTTCGTCTAAATCCGAACTGATCTTCTCCTAATATTTCTTCCGCCTTTTTCTCCATCCTTCTTTGCACAATTCTAGTTAAAATTTTTGACGCATGGGAAGTTAAACTGATAGTTCTAAAATTTTCGCATCTATCCGCGCCTTTCCTTTTTGGCAAAGCTACCATGATGTTCAGTTTGTAATTCTCTGGAATCTCGCCTGTCAGGTATATGCGACTAACTAATTTAAATAAACGATCTATTACCTCTTGACCTGCGCACTTTAAGATTTCTGCCTGCAAGCCATCTATACCTGGTGCTTTATTATTCCTTAAACTTTTTAGTGCTAGCTCAAACTCTTCTCTCATTATAGGACTCCCTAGGTTATCCCCTTCTACACTGCTTTCACTTTCTAATATATCTTGCACTTCCTGTCCCGCATATAAGTTTCCTAAATATTCTTTCCACCTATCTGCCTTCTCCCCGCTTTCGATTAGGATATCTCCTGCCTCATTCCTAATGCTTTTGGTACTAGATCCAATTTCTCTAAAATTTCTCCTAATTATTTTATATGCTTCATCAGTCTTTCCTATTTCGAACTTATTTTCCACTTCTTTGCACTTATCATCGATCCATTGCTCTTTCGCTTTCTTACATTTCCGAATAATTTCCCACTTGATCGCCTTATATCTTTGTTTCCCTATTTCATCTAACCTATTTTTATATTTGCGCCTTTCCTCTATTAGACTCACAATATGTTTTGTTATCCAGGGTTTCCTACTTTCATTCTGTTTATGACCCAAAATATCCCTAGCTGAGGAAACTAAACTATTTTTAATGCAATTCCATTCTTCCTCTATGTCCCTAACAATATGTTCGCCCGCGCCCTTTAGTACTTCGTTTGTCTTTTTCTCGAACTTATCGCGCGTATCATCATCTTTTAGTTTCTCTGGGTCAAGATACCTTCTTCCGCTTCGTTTTTTCAAAATCTTAAATTTAAGATTGGCCTTCATAACGACTATATTGTGATCACTATCTATATCTGCTCCTGGATAACTTCTACAATCCCTAACTTGATTTCTAAATCTTTGCCTAACAAGAATGTAATCTATTTGATATCTCCCTAGGTCTCCTGGCATCTTCCACGTGTAGCGTCTCCTAACATGATGGTGAAATAGAGTGTTCGCGACCGTTAAGTTATGTTTATCGCAGAACTCTATCAGTCTCACTCCCCTATCGTTCCTATTGCCTAATCCAAAGGGACCAACTATTCCGCCCTCTCGCCCTGTGCCTACGACTGCATTGAAATCTCCTATAATTATTAAATTTTCGTGTCCTCTCACAAAATCTAGCACATGTTCAATATCACTATAAACTGCCTCTACGACCTCATCACTGTAGTTAGAAGTGGGCATATATACCTGTATTATTACTGTTTTTACAGGTTTCGAATCTAACCTAACCATAACTACCCTGTCACTTTGCTGTAAGAAATTTTCTACACTCTGCCCTACTTTTTTCCGCATAACAATTCCTACTCCCGAATTTCCTCCTACAGATCCTGTGTGTATTACTCTAAAATCTCCGCTCCAGAAGTCTCCGGCTTCTGGCCATCGCACTTCACTAATACCTACTACGTCTAATGCTAACCTATCCATCTCAATTTTCAAATTCTCTAACTTTCCTACTTGTTTCATGCTTCTAACATTCCACGCTCCGACTCGTGAGATGTTACACTTATCATTTCTGATGACTCCCCCCGAAGCAGTCCCCGCCCGGAGATCCGAATGTGGGACTATTTTACCTCCGCAATATTTTACTCCAGAAAGTGCCATCATCATAAATTCGAAGTACGCTGTACCAGGGATATAATAATGTGGTGGTTTCCCGTTGCCTTCCACATCGCAGTAGTGTGTATCACAGTGCCATACCGACCCTCACGATCTCTGCCACTATGATTACTGAAAGAGCTGCTGCCCCCTTTCAGGAACTTGATTTAGTCTGGCTTCTCAAATAAAAACCCCTCCAATATGGTTAAACCTATGGTTCGGCTCTTTAGATCATTGAAGCGCGCAAGCCATCCCACCCGTCCCAGTATTACTAGAACTGCGTCAAGGTACAAGTCACTAATCAAGAAACTTTTTTGTTTTGGAAATTTTTATATAACATGCTGCGAAGGAAATGCCGCCAAAAAACCAAAAAAGTTTTTGGCAGCATAATTGTTATTGTGACTTTTGTAGTTTAGGCGCTATGATTTTTTATATCGGTTAATAATAAGGAGCGACCGATGACAATATCGTCCGTGCGAGATATAACATGAAAGAAATAAATAATCTTTTATTTACACATTAGTTCGTATTGTTAGTGGCGAGTTCTTTAATTTTTACTGCTTAAAAAGATTTAAGATAGATGAGCTAAATATTAAAATGAAGTGCTTATTATGTGGTGAAGTTGTGGAGGAAAAAGATAAGCTTGTTGTGCATAAGCCTTGGAAGTGGGGTTTAGAGACAATAATAAATTAGGGCTGCGGAACTGAGAAAAGATGATTTTGGACAGAAAATTTTAGCAATCAAGAATGATATTTTAAACGGAAAAATTAAAATAAAATATCATGAAGACTGCAGAAAGGTCTATACCAGCAAGGACAATATTGAGATGGTTTGCTAAATTAGTAATAGCTCGGACGGAGACAGAAACATTCCGCGAGACATTCCAGGTTCTTCAAAAAGTAGGAGTAACATGGAATCATACGTGAAATGTGCCTTATTTGCAATCAAAAAGGGACAAAGAAAAAGCAAAAATTAACATTTATACAAACAAGTTTGCAGATTGTATTAGGTACCTATACCCATTTCTTTTTATTATTTTAGGGGTTTCGTCAATCAAAAGTTAAACAAAAATAAAACTCGAAAAATTCTGATTTAAATTAAACATTAATTTGCATAAAAATGTACCACTGATATATGAAATAAAAAAGTTCCAAACTGATAATTTTTTGGGGTTAGGTCGAGAGTGAGGTTGTAAGTGCCTACTTCAGAATAAAAAACTACAGTCTACACTTTTGTTTGCTGATTTCTATTTGGATAATATAAAAATAGGAAACCGGATAGCGTACAATAAAAAATTATAGAAACTTTTAAGAATATGTACTACAATAGCCAATTTATCTTAATCTCTTGAGGGGACAGGAAAAAGTACTTATGTATAAATAATCAAAGTGGCCAAAAAGAGGGGCGATATTGGAATGGTTGCAAAGTTCACCGGTTATGACGATTTGTTTGTGCATGATGCGAAATATCATAGGTTGTGTTATAGCCATTACATTTCGAAATATGTATAACATACAAGCATTTTTAAATAAATTAAAAATTAACAAAAAATTAGCGCAAGTCCCGACTTTTTCATCAAACTTTGATAAAATAAAATCAACGAGAGAATCAGTTCTTGCATCTGAAACTGCTAATAATGATGTCTGTAAGGAAGAAGTTTATCAAAATGAATATGAAATTTTGCATCAAGCAGCTGGAATTTTAAAAAAACACCCAATTTCAGTTCTCCACGAAAAATTTTTCCTGTTCCTCAACTCCTCATGATATTAATCAAAATGAGTTTACAAAGCAAGTACCAAATATGTTGCTACAATTTATATCTTGGCTTATCGACGATGATAGTTATAACGTTAGAAAAATATATAAATCCAAAAGCTGTTATTCCTTGCAATCTTATTGTGGCGTTGTTCGTCAAGTTATATAAAAAAAACTTTTTAAATTTGGATTAGGCTTATGTGTACACCATTTACTACGAAGTAGACAATTTTTTGACTTCCTATCTGAAATTGGTATTAGCTGTACTTATAACGATATTAGACAATTTTTAACAACCAACATTGCCAAACAAAGAATTAGTAATGAAAAAATTTAGGTACCTCCAGGTAAAAGTTGTTGGTGATACAATCAAAAATTACACACACGCGAGTATAGATAATTTTTATTTAAATGAGGACACAATCCGGAAAAAATACTACTCATTGCGTGGGTATGGTGGTATTTCAGCAACGTTTAGAAAACATTACATTTATAGGTGAAAATATACCTAGAAAAGGTCCTTATTCATTAAGCTTAGAAGATCTTGATTTTCTTTTTCGACATATATTGCTCTTTTTAGCCCTCCAAAACGACCAGAGCTTTTACCCTTTAAGTCCTTTGAGTTTAACAAAAAAAAACGATTAAATATTTACAAAAATAAACTTTACATGGAAACTATTTCAATATTTTAAAGGCACTAGTCCATTTTTAACTTGGTCAGGCTTTAATAATTTGTATCTGAGATGCCCAAGCATTGCAGATCAATAACTGAAAATACTGAAAATAGGCAATAAACATAGCAAAATTGAAGGTGCCGAACCATTACCCACTATTATTGCACCTTGCGCGCTAACTTAGATATTACCCTCCAAACTAAAAAAATCATATTATAAAAACTATTGAAAATATCCAGAGATTTTTTTCTTTAAAAACTTTTTTGGTCTTTTGGCTATATTTCCTTCGCATCATGTTATATAAAAATTTCCAAAACAAAAAAGTTTCTCGATTAGTGAAAATGTACCTGCATAGTTTCTGAACGTCCAAGATCATCGGCGTTTTTATCATTTATTTAAAAAACAATACCATTATTATTATACATCTAAAGAAGCGCATAGGTGTGTGGTTTAAAACAAAAAAATGATTACGTCGATAGCTCAATTCGTTTTTGAGATATGCCAGCAGATATGCAAAAAAGCATGACTTTTCAAAACGTGGTGACCGCTAAAAAATCAAAATTATCGCTGGTGTTGAAGTACAACAAAGATTTAATATTATCGAAGTTGTTAACGCATTAACTATTTACTATTTGGTAGTCTATGTACATAACATGTAAAGTCACTATCTTAAATGCATTTTTGGGAACTACTTTCCATCTTCAGAAGGTATTTAAATTTCCCAGCCTTGAGCTTCAGCAGTGTACCTCATGATTCAAATCCTAAGTGCGATTACAGAATTATTTGGGGAGGTAATAGCTAACAACAACTACATCCATTAACTGATAAGGATCAGCCAATAAACTGGGAGTGATAAATGGCCTTATTAACTCACTCCGTTCCCTAACAAAATTCTCAATTATTATACTACGTGTTCGTTCCCACATTCGAGTTTAACAATCAATAAAGACCAATTTTTAGACCAAATACGAAATTGTCTGTTTGTTTTCTACACAACCCCGGTATATATTTCAATTACAATCAGGAACTTTTGACATTTCAGTGTACCCGAGTAAAAAAGCCCCAAAATCGAGTTAAACCTTTGCAAGAAAAAGGAAAATCATGACCAAAATACACGAAACGTAATATACAATACAATGCCGCTAACAAATCAAACCAAGCCCCAATTAGCGCTGAGCAACCCGCTGCGGACGGTCCAAATTAAATGCTTCCTACCCCTAAAATGTCCTTCGATGTTTCTAGGATAAATCTGCCCACGAAAATCACGCAATATTTATACGCCCTATACTTCAATAATTTAATTTCTCGATAAGATATACGGGTGGGTTTTGACTCTAGTTAATTTAAGGGTGGGATTTACTTTGCCATACACTTTTGTCTGCTCATCTAAGTAAGCTTGACTAGGTCATGCATTGTAATCTATTATAAATAATGTTATTTAAACAACTTATGCAGAATAATAATAAAAACACACAGGTCTAAACTAGACGATGTCTTTGCCTGTGTCAACCCCATGTTGGCGTGCTCGCCACACCAAAATATTCATTATAAACTGGAACAATCTGTAGAAACTGTGACTAAGCGACATAATTTTCTTCCTCGGGGCGAACACTGAATATTTTCCGCTCTGTGGAAGCTGGGGCCGCGCCTACACGAACGTGATTTACTCAAATTGCTGCAGAAATCCGGAGCTAATTGCATTAAAGCTGTATCGCAACGGCCACGGCGGCAATAGGCGTTGTAAAATATTGTCGTCAGTTGCAACAGCGTAATAAATAAATCAGCAGGGCACCGCACGGTTTTCCGTTTAACACGACTGTTAAAAAAAATGAAAGGAGTTAAGGGACAGGAGAGTTTTAATTCCCGCTTAATGCGGCAAGCTGGTGTCGCCTCGAATGCCGGTCGCCAATTAAAACAAATTGCGAGTCGCCCTCGTATGTACTCGTTGGCGGAAAACTGGGGATTTTATGAATCCATCATTTTTGAATTAAAAAGGGGAACTGTGTTCGGCCGGTTAGAATAACGACATTACTATTTTCTGCTACGTGTATCATGGGCCGTTCAACAACAAAATACACATTCCTCGATTAACAAAATAATTCATTTTGATTTTCTTGTCCAAGTTTCGTTAAAATACTCTTCTGTCGATAACCGTGTTCGAGTAAAAATATTCAAATTTATGAGAAGAAATTGCGTGCTGGGAAAGCAACATGGTCGCAAGACTATTACCATAAACGATTAATTTTGTCGCTCTACGGCAATTACGTTTATTAATTTATAGTCTCGAGGGTGCGATCACTTTTTTAATTAAATGCAGATGTTTTTCGGGAAAAAACAGCTTTAAACTTTGGAACTTTATAATATCCTGTCAATACCGAACGAGGCTACTTTTAAAACAGTCGCAAGTTTACTAATTGGTTTGATCTAAATAAAAAAAAATCGTAAAAAGTATAGCTGTATTGAAAGGTTAAAATAATTTTTCAATCCATACAGGTTTATTTTTGTTCCTCTGTTATTCGAACAACTACTCCTTAGGGCAAATACACCTCTGGACATTGAATTATAGAATTGAATTCAGATTTTTTGCACCACTTTTATAAAAATATGAACTAATTAAACTTCAAAATGAGTTTCGAATCCAAATAGATTTATTTTTACATCGGTTGATGGCGCGCTTCCGTATGCCGTCAAAGAATTTCAGTATTTTATCCTGCTATAATTTGTTATTTTAACAAATTCCGCTGGAATCGTTAATGATGATTGATTTTACATTTATCCAGTTAAATTTAACGGCTCCGAAGTTACAAATTAGAGCCATCAGATATTCATACCCCTAGCCTGCCATTTACTATTTAACAAATTGCGTTTATCCGTTCTTTGAATACTGTCAAACAAAAATAAAGCAGGCAATTTTGATGCCCGAAAACAGACTCGAGGTGCTTTCTATGCACAAAAGACAGTTGAAAAGATGTTTCAACTGGTATTAAAACGGGTTTACTATTTTTCATAGTGAAGCGGTAAAGTACTGTTTTTAAATATTGCTTTTGATCTATAACAACTGGTATGCTCGGGAACGGTTAGCGTAGAAATTCGGTAGAGACTCTTTAAGACGTATGTGTGAAAAATATCTCTAAGGAAGGGAGAAGGCTAGGAAAAAATAACGAGAAGTGTCAAGAGATTTTT
Source organism: Xestobium rufovillosum (assembly GCA_963966045.1). NCBI lineage: Eukaryota > Metazoa > Arthropoda > Insecta > Coleoptera > Ptinidae > Xestobium > Xestobium rufovillosum. Next base: position 25,135,834 of record OZ014503.1, read on the forward strand.
GTCAGAAATAAATTGTTTTTGATAAGTTCTAATAAAGTTTTCCATTTTATAATATTCTTCCGCGGGCTATTATTTGTGATATTTGATGTGCAGAAGTAAAATCTAACGTAACCAACGACATCAAGACTTACTGTTGTTCTTTTCAGTGGATTTGGGTTTGTTGTTGCAAATAAATTGAGTCCAAGGTTGACAAAGTTCAGTTTATTGAACAGAGTTTCACAAAAGGTACCTTTTGAATCTTCTGACACTCCTTGTTTTATTAAACAAAATTATAATTCGGAGCACGTTTTGCTTTTTGCCTTTCTATTTCGCTTTTTACGCTGTCACATGAAAATTAACAAAAGTTGTTTATCACCTGCCTACTTACAAAAAACAAAAATGAAAGTACAAATAAATACATGATTACCAACTTTGACTCTATATAAAACAAAAGTAAAGTGTGAAGTAAGGTTAGATTCAGGTCAGCTGTCAATTGATCAAATTTCAACACTCCTCCTTGATCAATTTACAGCGGAGCGTCTCAAAGACTCTTCTGTTGAGTGGCTTTGTGAGAATGTCTGCAATCTGCTTGCTGCTCTCGACGTGTTGCAATATCACAGTGTTGCCAACATGTTGCTGAATGTACTTTCGTGGTATCTCAATGTGTTTCTTGCCTCTGGTTGTCTTTCCTTCGTGTGCATTCTGTAACATGTGAATGGCTGACATGTTGTCGACTTTCAGAGTGATCGGCTGATCACTTTCCAGGATACCAAGTTCCAGTGCAATTCTCTTGATCCAGCACACATCGTCAATCACGGACACCGAGGCTCGGTACTCGGCTTCTGCAGTTGAAGTCGCTACCAAACGCTGCTTCTGTGAGTACCAGATCACTGGTCCTCCTCTCATCACCAAAACTCCACTCGTCGACTGTCCTGTCTCAGAGTCTCCTCCAAAGTCTGAATCGGTATATGCCACAAGTTCTTTGCCTCCTCCAAAGTAGATTCCTGCTGTCACTGTCCCTCTCAAGTACTGAAATACACGTTTTACCATCGCCTGATGGCTTTTCATGGGGTTGTTGCAGAATCGACTCAGGTAGTTCACGACGAAGCTTATGTCTGGCCGAGTGATTGTAGCTAAGTACAGTAAGCTCCCTATCGCCTCGCGATAGTTGTTGTTTGCCGGAAGTGCCTCGTCGTTCTTGAAGTCTGTCTTCTTGGTGATCATTCCTTGCTCAATAGGTGTGGATGCTGGGTTACACTGTTCGAGTTTCATTTTCCTCAAGATCTTCTCCGTGTAACGAGGCTGATTCACAAAGATACCATCTTTATTGATCTTGATTTCCATGCCCAAGTACGTCAACTTGTCCTGTGCTTTCTTGCTGTATGTGATCTGAAACTCCTTGCTTATCTCCTTCAAGAGTCTGTATATTTCCTTTTCAACCTTCCCAGCTATCAATCCATCATCCACGAAGAGTGAGAGCATAATGCTCTTGTTCTTGTTATAGTGAATGCACGGGTCATCATCTGTGTTGATCAGGCCAATCTTCTTTTCAAAGTGTGTGGTGACCCTCTCGTTCCACATCCTTGGAGCTTGTTTGAGCCCGTAAAGACTCTTATCCAACTTGCAAACTTTCCTTGATCCATCGTCAAACCCTTCAGGCTGATTCATATAGATGACTTGCTCCAGATTTCCATACAAGAATGCCGTTTTCACATCGAACGATACCAACTTCATTTTCTCTGAAGCTGCATGACTTAGTAGTAGTCGAATTGATGCATGGCGGGCTACTGGGCTGAATGTTTCCGCGTAGTCCACTCCTTCCTTTTGTTCAAAACCTCTTGCTACGAGTCTGGCCTTGTATCTTCCGTCTGCCTTCTCTCGAAGTACCCACCGACAAGTGATTGGCTTCACTCCTTCAGGACAATCCACCAGTTCCCAAGTTTTCATTTCCATTAGCGAGTCGTACTCCTCCTGCATTGCCTGTCTCCATTTCTCATCTTTGAGTGCCTCGCTCACCGGGATGTCTTCCGTTTCACCAATCATGGCTACTTTTGCGCTCTTTCCTCCACGTCTGGAGTCAAGTACGCAGTCTCTTAGTCTCGGTGGTGGTTGTAAAGTTCGACGTTCTCGCAAAATTTTCTTTCCTGGCTCTTCTTCTGGCGGTTGTGTCCCATTATCGTTGTCACTTGTCTCCTCAGCACTTTCTCCAGTTGTCCAGTTGTCCTCTTCTTCGTCTGACTCACTGCTGCTTTCTTCTTGTTTCTCAGGTGTGCCCTCTGTTGCCGATGTCTCAAGTTCAGTGCCTTGTCTCTGTCGTATCTTTTCCTCGTCAAAGATTACATTGTCTGAAGTGACGACCTCTCTTTTCTCTTTCATATAAATCCTATAGCAGGGCGAATCAATGTCATAGCCAAACAGAATTCCCTTTTCTGATTTTCTATTTATCTTGCCTCTCTTCTGTGCTTGGGTCAGCACATAACATTCACATCCAAAAGGTCGCAGTTTCTCAATCTTCATTTTCCTTCCGAACCATAATTCTGCTGGACTCTTTCCTGGTACGTTGCTGGTTCCTGTCTGGTTGATCGTGAAGATTGCGTGGTTCATTGCCTCTGCCCATAGTCTCTCGTCCAAACCATCTGCTTGTATCTCTGCCCTGGCTGCCTCGACAATCGTTCTCATCTCTCTTTCCACCCTTCCATTTTGCTCTGGCGTATGTACATTCGTAAAAGTGTGAAAAATTCCCAACTTGTCCATCAGCTCTTTTGTTTTTGCATTTTTCAGTTCCGTGCCGTTATCAGATCTCAGACTCTTCACTCTTCTTCCCAGTTGATTTTCTACAAATCTCAGATAGCTTTCAATCTTCGCTGGGGCTTCACTTTTCGTCTTCATGAAATAACAGGTTCGGTAGTGAGTGAAATCATCTTTCAACATGAGCCAATACTTTGCTCCTCCTAGAGATGAGATGTTCATCTCGCCGGTGTCGACATGCACAAGATCTAATGGCTGCTGGGCTGTCTTGGGGTTGTTTGGGTGTGAAGATCGATGTTGCTTGCCATATGAGCACCCTGTGCACACATAATTATTCCAGTCATCAACATACTTGATCCCTTTTCTTTTCAGTATGTCCCTCACATACTTCACGTTTTGATGGGCGAGTCTTTCATGCCATACTTTGATCGACTGGACCATCAAGCTTGTCTCTTCTTCTCTCCTGAGCATCATTTTGTACAAATTTCCTTTGCGCCTTGCTATTGCCACAATTTCCTTGCTGTCCTGACAGTAGAAAGTTGACTCGTTTCCATTTGCCTTCTGTACATATCCCTTGTCTAACATCTGACTTACTGAGAAAAGATTAAAGTTGAGATTTGGTACATAGATCACATCTTCAAGTACCACTGGATACCACTTTTGACCATCAAAAGCCTCCATATCAATGTTTCCGACTGCAACGCCATCCAACCTGGTTGAATCTCCAATCACAATTGGAATTGGCTCGTCCAGCTCAGCGAGCTGTACAAACCATTCTCGATGAGACGTCATGTGTTGGCTGGCTCCACAGTCTTGATACCATGAAGTTGCCCTGTCCTGCGAAATGTCGTTGTCCACTGTCGAGAGTGCTGTGGTCAAAAAAGCCCTCTTTAATGGTTTTCCATTTCCTGACTTGTTTCCTTCTTCTCGGGATGGACAATCCTTTGCGAAGTGACCTTTCTGCTTACAATTGTTGCATGAGTATTCCTTCTTGCAATACTCAATGTATTTTTGACATGCCTTTCCTCTGCACTCTTTGATCACGTGACCTTTCTTTCCACATTTGTAACATGCGAACTGTGACTTGTCCTGCTTGCTTGACGACTGTCCTTGTTTCTCACGTCTTGTCATGAGAGCGTTGCTGGCGCTGCTCTCTGCGTTTGTCGTCGGTTCCTTAAGTTGCTCGTCCTCAAGTCTCAGACGTTCGATGAGAGTATCTAAGTTTCTTGTAGGTCCCGTCACGTTGTTCCATGATGTCCTGAAATGTGCCAGTTTTGACGGTAAGACACTCAAGATCCTCGTCATGACCCAACTTTCTCTCATAGGATCATTTTCAGTTGACACTTCTTCAGCCAAGTCCATAATCTCCATACAATTCTCTACTGATGACTTGCTTTCATCATACTCAAAAGTAAAGAATTTGATTCGGGACGTTTCTAAAGTTACATCAGTCTTTGTGCCATATAAACTAACTAATTTGTCTATCATGTCTTTGGCAGTTTTACAATTGGCAATTTTGTTCGCTATCTTACTGTTTACATTTAAACCTATCAACGTTTGAGCTTCGACATCTTTCTTTATCCAAGCTGAAACGTTTCCTTCTGACACATCACCTGTTGGTCTGACTTTCACACCTGTCACAATGTCGTACAGGTCTTTATTCTTAAGTGCTAGATTTAGTTTAAATCGCCATGAAATGAAATTGACATTTCCCTGACTATCTTCACTTAACATCTCCAACTGAGATTTTACAGTGTCCATTTTACTTTTAAAAATTTTAGGATTTGACTGACTTCTGACAATTTTTAAAATAAAATGAATTTACAGTCTTTCGTGACGATTTTTTGACTTAAAGCGACTTGCGTTTACGTTGCTCAACGTTGACTTGCTGTGCGATGACTGCTCCGATGTCGCTGATTTGTAGATTATGTCTGCCGTGCCGGTTCTGACGTTTTGGACTGCTTTCTCGACTTCACCGTCGCTTTCCTGACCTTGCTTCCAACAATAAAAAACCCTTTTACAGCTGCCCTGGGCCGATAACCTGTTGTTCTTTTCAGTGGATTTGGGTTTGTTGTTGCAAATAAATTGAGTCCAAGGTTGACAAAGTTCAGTTTATTGAACAGAGTTTCACAAAAGGTACCTGTCAACATACAAAAGAATCAGTATCTAATTTGACAATTTTCAATAAATAGAATTATTCATGACTTTATACAATACAATCTTAACATACCTTTTGAATCTTCTGACACTCCTTGTTTTATTAAACAAAATTATAATTCGGAGCACGTTTTGCTTTTTGCCTTTCTATTTCGCTTTTTACGCTGTCTCATGAAAATTAACAAAAGTTGTTTATCACCTGCCTACTTACAAAAAAAAAAAATGAAAGTACAAATAAATACATGATTACCAACTTTGACTCTATATAAAACAAAAGTAAAGCGTGAAGTAAGGTTAGATTCAGGTCAGCTGTCAATTGATCAAATTTCAACACTTACTATATGCCACATCGACCAGTGTACCGGCAAGATAAAACGACCACAAAATTAAGAGTAGTGTTCGATTGTTCCGCGCACGCGAATGGATATAAATCCTTGAACGAACAACTGATTTCTGGTGAAAATTTAGTCCCCGAATTATTAAGTGTTTTGGTAAATTTTCGTATCGGTAAAGTAGCTTTAACGGCGGACATTGAAAAGGCCTTTCTGCAGATATCATTAGCTGAAAAGGATCGTGATTCTCATAGTTTTTTTGTGGTACGAACGACCTATTAGTGAGAGCACCAATTTGCCGAAACTTGAACACTTTAGAATGACGAGAGTAACTTTTGGAGTAACTTGTAGCCCATTTTTGTTATCAGTAACAATCAAAAGGCATTTATCTAAACAGAAACAGTATTTCCATGATACGAGTAAAATATTAGAACATTTTTTCTACGTTGACGATTTGATAATTGGCCTCAACGCAGCAGAAGACGCAAAGAAACTATATAACGAAACAAAACAAATTCTAGGTAGTATAGGAATGAATATAAGGAAATGGAATACAAATGACGAAATGATTAGAAAATTCCTCTGCGAATGTGAACAGCAGAATCTTGCATCTAATGTAAAGGTATTAGGTTTACATTGGACAACTCAAACCGATGAACTGAGTATAGATTTTCAGTCAGTGGTAACGTTTTTTAAAGATAATAAAACGGTAACGAAGAGAAATGGTTTGCAAGCAGTTTCTAGGATTTTCGGCCCATTAGGAATAGCTGGTCCATTTTTTAATAAGAGCGAAAATATTTCTTCAGGCTATTTGGAGATTAAAGCTAGATTGGGATGCAGAACTACCGCATGAACTTCTTAATTCATTTAGTTCATGGACGAGAGAGATACATCTAGTTCAAGATTTTTCAATTCCAAGATTCCTATATAAGAAAAACGGATTGGAATGGAAATATGAGAGCACAACTGTTAATGGCTAAGAATCACAAATAATAGCCCACGGAAGAATATCCCCTTATGCAACTTTGCGCAGTAATATCAGGTACTAGTTCCAGATGAACTGCTCGCACAGCAGCACACATTAATAACATCACGTAGACTTTATGTCTTGCACTACCTGTACCTTGCACGTACAGACGTCCAGCAAAATCAACCCCTGTTGTTGAGAATGGATTTATCGCTTCCAACCTATTCCTGTGAACTGGAGCAAAAGGTTCGTTTCCAGATTTCCTACGATACTTCTTACAAATTATACATTTGTTTAGCACAGATTTTATCTTTTGTCGGCCTCGAAGAGTCCAAAATCTTCTTCGAATTTCTGTTAAAGTCGCGTTAACGCCATAATGCTTTAATTTATGATGAACATCTATGATATCGAGTACGGCATTGTATGTTTCTACAGAAAACTAAAAATGTACTAATACACCCTCGTATAACTTCGCATTGGATGATTTCCTAATTTGACTGAAATTATTAGCTACACAATGTGTTAAAGGATAATCGGAAAATGTAAAAGCCATTTCTGAAGCTTTATTTCCGCAATATTCCCATTATAAAAGTGGGTTTAAGTTTCGCAAATTGGGGGAAGACATCTTTTCTGCTGACTGGACAATGATATGCAATCGTCGTCCCCATTTCTCGAGAGCATAATCAAAAAGACGACTAGCATTTTATATTCGGAATTTCGCGTGCTTGATTTTGCTTTGTTAGCAGTCTTGCAAATATTCATAATCCACCATTGTGGATTGCATGACAATAAAGGCATAAAGTCGTAAAGCAAGTTTTGAAGCAATCAGAAGTTGCACTTAATTACAACTGTGTATGACTTGATCAACTGTACTTCAATAAGCATTTTTTTTCTTCAGGACACAAAACATTATGTTGAATCAAACAAAAGTTTTCGAAGAAATAAATTCGCGAAAATCAATGCCGAAATATTATTACTGGTACTCGCGAAATCATCGAAGCGTATCTAACTGCCAGCATAATTTAACTATCTTGGCAAATACGTGCACTATTTCCAAACTTTAGTGTGGAGTAAACTTTCGGTGCAGTATCTAGAACAGAATTATTCGGAAATTGAGGCGCAGAAGTGTTTCCAGGTTGCCAAATTTACTGTCCTCTCAAAAAGGACGATATGGTCAAATAACGACCCTGCGAAATGGAGATATTCAGGTTTATGTCTATTAATATTAAACTTGAAAGACACGAGCGACTATTAACGGGACAAAATTGCCCCAGCATGATGCCAGTTATGACATAATGTGTTTCATATCTCTGCAGAGGGAGATTCCAACTTCACTAAGTTGGGGAAGTGGATTGACGTTGCCAAGAAACTAGATTAACTACAGCGATCATTGGACTCGCTATTTCACTGAATACGAGCGTACGAGGGTTGTTCACAATCACTTTGGTTAATATTACTAAAATATTATTTGTTCAGCAATAACTGATCGAAAGGCATCGCGAACCCTTTCCTGGCCACCTTCTTGCGTGATAATGGGTGTAGAATACAGCTAATTTTTGATATAACCACATTGGGGTCATAGATGTGGCCCGTTATTTGCTATCCAACGATCTTCAAACAGGTATACCGTGTGACAAACTTCCAAGTGTACATGGGGAAATAACATGGGCAATTACATTTTTGGGGATTCCTGCTCCCCATGTGTAGTTACAGTGGTGGTAAAGGTAGCAATCGAAAGACTATTTTTTTCTGCGTATGAGGATATCAAAAACTCTGCAATTTTCCAATTTATGAAAGCGTTAAAAGCAAAAATTACACTAATAATTTTCAAATTAAAACACGGATATTCATCAGATTACCTATGACAATTTAATTTATTCTAATCAAAGACTCCCTTGATTCTAGTTTCTAATTCGTCTGAACTGTCAACATTATTTATCGACAATTTAAAATTTGGGTTTCAAAATTAACAAAAATATTTATTCAGTTGAAGAAAAGGTTTTCATTGTGAAAACATTTTACGGCGGCAATAGTCTGCGGGTAGTCCGTGACTTATTTTCTGTAAAATTCAATAACAGTAACAACAATAAAAAATTTAACAAGTGATAACGTGGAGTGAAACAAAACTAAAATTGAGGAGCAGCTAAGCAAAAGAGGATAAATCCACTAAAAGTGATTTAGAGAAAAAGGGAAAAAACTTCTGATTCGAAGGCCCTTCAAAATTGAAAAAAAATTATGGTAGTTTGAAAATATAGTTATTTAGGTAATTTTAAAACGGCACATAAGAAAAAAATATAAGCTATATACACTGTCCTGCATCGTATTCTGTTTTGGATTTATCTACTTTTGCTTAGGCGAACTGGAATTTATCTACTTTTGCGTGGTCCTAATTGGATTTATCTACTTATGTTTGATCAGTAGGTATTGTAGGTATAAAAATAAACAATAATTCCTCAATTTTTATTTAGGTAAGTTTAACAACCCCTTAAATATGCAAGCCACAGTCATCTTCCAAACAATCGCATACTGCATCATTCGCTGGCCCATTAACCACGTCGTCTTCATTTTCATCATTTTCTTCTCTACTTTGCACTACAGCGTCACCTAATATTTCTTTGTACCATTTCATTTCTTCTTGTTCTTGCCAGTCGTCCCCGAATTCCTGAGCTAATAGGTGGCGTAAAGATTTCTTTTTCTTATCAGCCAGTGGTCGTCCTAATTCCATTTCACAAAGTTCCAGATCATTTTCTTTTTTCCCTTTTTTGAGTATATTCATTGGACTTTCTAAGGGACTCTCAAATCTGAAATTTTCGAAACAAATGATTCTAATGGGCTTTTTGTTATTCTTTGCGATGATTATTCTTTTATATTGTAATATCCCACTTAGTTTCTTCAAAATCTCTTGAAACTTCTTGATGTCATAAATTTTCCAATCCCTTCCTAATCGCTTTACTTCTCCAAACTGTAAGTAGATTTCTTCATATTTTTGTTTGCTTTTTATAGAGGGATGTGTGCGCAAAACTTTCTCTACGCGGCCAAATACCCGGTCGGCCGGAAGGAAACTGTGCCCCCTTACTGGAAATGTTATTCTAATTTCTTTTAAACTTTCAGGGGAGTTCTTCTTTAGCCAATAATACAAAGCATGAATGACATGCGTGTTTTTATTTTGACCCCCACACCCATCACAGAAGAGTCTTAAGCTTGTGATGCTTTCTAGATTTAAACTGTCCAAATAATGCAAAAGGGCGGAACCAATTTCCACCGAGCCACGGCCCGCCAAATCCTCAGACCATGTGAAAAATGTGGGAAACCTTGATTTCATGTCAACACAACAGAACACGTAATAACTGACTTGTTGGGCATAGAAGGCATCGTTGATTGGGGTGCGCGGTAGAGGTTGCACCTGCTGCAGGTCGAAACAAAATGACAGTGAATTTTCAGGGGTTTCCTTGGCTAATTCATAGAAAGCCTTAGCCCTTATTGTGTGAACTCGTCGTTCTATCATCAAATCACTTTTTTTTCTTGGGTCTTTTTCGATTTTAATTTTGTGTTTCAATCTAGTGCATAATGAGCAGCAATCGGAAGCGGGCGAAGAAAAGCCAATGTTAAATTTTGTTCTAAAAATTATCTTGAACATCGTTAAGCTAGAGGTATAATCTGGATTTTTTTCGTTGTATAGTTTGTGGAGTTTAGCTATGCTTAAATTGGCAGGTAAGTAAATCCTCTTGCTTTTAGCCCTATTGTAGTGGCTTTCCTGACCTTTTAAACTGCCAATAAATTCTATTATCTTTGCTTTTTTATCTTCAGACTTTCTTGATACCCGGTCACCTCCACGCCGTTCTTTTGGAACGTCCCCCAAATTTACCTTATTGGCCACTTTATTCACCCGATTTTTTGAAATCCCTAGAGCAGCCATGAAGAAACTATGACACACTCTAATAGGTTTTTCTCTACGTTGTCTTCTAAGATGATACATTGTGTTAATTAAACGTTTTCTTGGGTTTTGATTTTTGGAGCGTTGTCTTTCTGCGGGACCAACCGAAATCATGTGACACAGCTTTATGTCTTGAGTAATTTTATCAGGTATTGAATAAAATGTTTCTCTTATGCGCTTAATGTGTTTCAAGTGTATTTCGTTGCAAAAAAAACTTTTGCCAGCATGTCGGCAAGGCCTCTTGAAATGTATTAATTCAGGATCTTCATCATTGTACCTGGAATTACGAATAAAGAATTAACTGAAAGGTACTTACAAAAAGTTAGGTTAATTTGGCGCTACCTCTTCTTTTGACGACGTCGGCTTACAGTCATTTTTTTTCTGCTACCCTCATTGGCATCACGAACTAACACACCTCCTTCTGTCTCATCCATATTAATGGAATAATCAAAACTTTTACACGACCAAAAATACTTGAGGAACACACACAAGTACTAATTCTCACAAACTCACAAAACTACCTCTCTATAGAAAACAATAAAAGAACTAAGAAGTTATAATATTATTTTCTCATATTGTAATGCCATCTAAGGAACATAATTGGCACGTTACGCAATAATACAATAGGTAGCTAGTAAGTTAGAAATGATGAAACAAAAAGAAGTTTCCAAATTTAACGGCAATAAAAATTTATATTTGAATCTGCACCGAATCTTGCATGGATTTATCTACTTTTGCTCAATCGCCTTTACTTTCAAGTGTATTTACTATAGGATTTAACTGCTTTTGAACAAACTAGAAGGTAGCATTTGAAGCAAATGACCTTAGTGATGCAGATTTCAATGCTATCTCAGAAAAAACGAAAAATGGATTTATCCCCGTTTGCTCAGTCACTCCTCAATTAATCTTATCATTTAATTTTTTAGTCGTTCCAAGAAATCTAAATGTTGAGGTAGAGGAAATGGTAATAGACCTGATAACTGCTAGCCCAACATCTAGTTTAAGGTCTTATTGCCCTAGAATGTAATGTTTCAAGAGAAACTGTCCGTAACATATTAAAAAAAACAAATATCATCCCTTTAAATTCCAATGTCACCAAGAGTTACTTCCTTTTGACGAAGAATCAAGGCAAACTTTCTGTGAAGAAATGCAAGAACGGGCTAATCGGGATCGCAGCTTCCTCTCATCAATTTGTTTTACCGATGAGTGTACCTTCACTTTAAATCAAGAGCCAAATTCACAAAACGTTAGGCATTGGGCCCAGGAAAATCCCATAATAAATCTAGCCAATACAACGCAATACCCTCAAAAAATCAATATTTGGGCAGGCATTTTTAATAATCACATTTTAGGACCATTTGAAATACAGGGAAATTTAAATTCAGAAGCTTATTTAGATCTTTTAATTAACCATATTGGCCCTGCATTAGAAGAAGTTGCACATGCGAATCGGGAGGTCTGGTTTCAACATGACGGATGCCCAGCACATTTTGGAGCACAAGTGAGGGGATTATTAAATGAAATATTTCCAGAGAGCTGGATTGGTCGAGATGGTGCTATAAACTGGCCAGCTAGATCTCCCGATTTGGCACCGTGTGACTTTTTCTTGTGGGGTCATTTAAAAAATAAGATTTATAAAACTCGTCACCCAAATATTGATTCTTTAAGGAATGCTATTTTTACGGAATGCGACTTAACTTGCGAATGTGAGAAATTCTTTCTATAATAGGCTGGGATACTGTCTGATACAGAATGGGGGTTTATTTGAATATTTGTTATAGTTATTTTTCTTTTTTTATGTTACTTTAATTTCATTGTATTACAAAATTCATGTTGCCGCTTGTTAAATTTTTCATAATTGCACTGCAATTATCTGGAGATAAGGCTTATATCTGTTACCCCCGGTAATGCAAAAGTGCATACTAATTACATGAAGTACTTAATAAACTGGGAGTAATGCCTAATTAGGGCAGTTAGTATGAACTCCGGACCTTACCCTGGCGAGTGTTGCGCATTGGTTTTTCCTCTCCCTGGGGGATAGTTGATTAATACCAGTTGGCCATTCTCTCGTTTCGGTTTCCCGGATTACGCGGTTTTTGCCAAACAAAAGATAAACTAAATGGTTAGTTCAGTATTTGGATTTAAGGCTGGGGTATATTTCTCGCAGATAAATAGATAACTACTTCGGTACTGTTTCCATTGAAACTATAAGCTATTGTAGGGGAACAAAAACAGATTTCGGTTGGTAACAATTAATAGGGAACTGCCAAAACGTGGGCGTGTTTTATCTTCGGTTACGCTCTGATGAGTGGAATAATAACGTTCAAGAACTCATATAAACTTCAGAAATCTGTTTTATACATAGCATCCGAATTAACCAAACACTTTCTTATACATGCAGATACGAGGGTGTACTGATATCTTCTTAACCTAACATTCGAAAATCAAATGTAATAGAACTTAGAATCAAACAGACTAATTCCTATAACGCTAGCGCATTTCGCATTATTTTTGCTCTCAAGCGCCGCAATTATAAGCCCGACGAGTGCGACAGAGACACGGGCGCTTCCGAAGTCATAATCAGAAAGGGTACAGGACGTAATGAGTGTGAAACTGGAAATCAAGTCTGCGATGTTTCCGCGCGTCGTTCCATCGATTTTCTGATTATTTTTCCTGAACATTGCCGGATGAAAATTATTTTTGATGCTGCTCATTTAAGGTATCTCTTCATTTGGAATTTTCTCATTTAGAATTTAATAACAAAAAGGCTGGCTGAGATGCTTCCCTTGCTAACAACCACCCTCCCGATCGGATACTCGTTGTGATTTATATGCCTACCGCAAAGAATTTCATTAATATCTATCAAAATGGAGACCCACGCTGGCATCTCTTATTTTTTATTTTTCTCCGTAACTTAATCGTTGTTGTCATTAGTAAAAAAGGTGGCAATTTTACGTTAACGGTGTATGAAATTGTGGTTTGTGTGTTTTTACTATGTGCTGTTACCTAATCAGTGATACTGGACCTTTCGAACAACTACTCATCGGGCAAATACCCCGCCAGGCATTGAATTATGGAACTAAATACAGATTTTTTGTACTACGAGAGGTCACATTACATTATAGCAGTATTGGCATTTTATTTGAAACCCGATAATTCCTTTTCCATTTTATTTTAGAAATAAAACATGGAATTTTCCAGGACATAAATACATCATCCATTAGAGAAAATTGAATGAAGTACCGACGTGGCAGAGAAATATGAAATATAACTCCGCTGTATACGCGTAAGAATACTATAAATTCATTATTGTTTATGAGTTTTGTAATAAAGTATGGCCGACGGTTCGCAGGGTTTCCCAGGTCTGTACGTGAAATACGATCACTTTACACTTCCACCCCTGGCACCCTTGCTGCTGAAAATGCGTTTTTTGTTCATCGGGTGGCCCGCTTTATGCTACCAGCAATAGATCAAGTGTCACCATGAAAACTAATAAAAAAAAACGTTCGCAGTTTTTCTGCGTCTAATTCAATACTTCTATCATACAATTGAACAAAATGAAATGTATACATGTACTCCTATACGAGGCAAGAAGAAAGATATGATTTATAACAAAATATTTCCATCATTCCCATCATCAAGGCTTTGCATAATTTGGTTCATAAATCAATGTTTGGACGAGTACCTCCGTCCTCTTCTATCCTGAGCTAACCTACGCCTTTCCCCAAAAGTTGAACATCCTACATCCCTAGCTATTTGAGAACAGTAATGCAGTAACCATACTTTCACTCGCGCCCTTTAGTGCTTCGTTTGTCTTTTTCTCGAGCTTATCGCGCGTATCATCCTCTTTTAGTTTCTCTAGGTCAAGATATCTCCTACCGTTTTGTTTTTTTCAAATTTTTTTTGTTATATTGAGCGGAATTATGCCTACTATAAAACGTAAAAGCTTTAAGTTCATGATGAGAAAAGTTCGTTTTTATATCCTTCTCCTCTGGCTTTTTCGAGTACCCCACTCCACGTACAACTGTACGACGCGTTAGACGCTTTGGTAATTTCTTGAGAGACACCTCTTGACCCCATTCCACACTTGGAATAATTCAGAAGTAATGTACTCTATGAAAGAAATTTTCTTTTTAATTGACAACATAAAACAAGGAGTTTGTTGGAAAAGAGTTCAATAGTTTCTTGTATTTGCAAAGTTTTCATCGAAGATTTAAATAAACGAGTTCTCTGAAGTCCTCAGCAACGGATTTCCATTAAATGGGGAGTGCATTTTTATTCTAAAACCAATAAAACCAGCTTTTATAGCGTAATATAGGTAGGTACACTACGGCCCAAAATTAACTCATTATAATTATTCGTTAATTTTCGACCATGGGGTACTAAGAATTAGAGGAAGACGATTTTATGGGTCCATCAAATAATTAGAACAGGGGGCTAACGAGGGTAGCAGGGCCGAAAATTCCCAGCAGGGTATTTTTAATCGCATGCTTTCAGCTCTCCGCGACTAAATCCGATAAAAACTTCCTGTATAGGGTTTTAGATGGCTCTCTGGTGCACCGGCTTTGCGAATTACTTTTTTAAGCTGAAACGCCAATCCTTCATGGTATGCTACATTTATTTTCGCCCTTGTGAGGATATTTGAGTTTCGAGCGGCGGAATGGAGGGTGTATCTCTTAATTAATTGAAACTATCAAGATGGCTATAGATCAAGTACCTGGGAAAATCAACAGAGGCACTGCAATAAGGACTTGAATCAACAGCTTGTTATTATATTTGATTAGCTGGTGTTTGCTATGCTAGACTAGGAGGACCACATACATATATTTATAGTTGCTGAGTAGGCTCAATGAAAGAGGTACGTATACAGGCTAGTATCTATATCTATGTATTGATATTTCCCGAGTGATTGCCATCCCTGAATCCACCCCTAATTTAAATTTTTCTTTCTACAATACGAAAAAAAATTATATTGAATTTTGGTGTGACCTTCTGGCTACTCGCATTCATATAAAATTTGTTTTGGGTTAAATCGTCAGGAATCGTCTGCGAGGGAGTCTATCGCAGCGTGCTTAGTATTCCGTACGTGCAAATAAGCAGATTTGATAGACGTGAAAGCGGGAATCTGACGAATGAACGAACGATGCAGGGGTCAAATATGCAACCCTGTTTGGTATTCTGAGAATGTTCAGTAAACTTGCGTGCTACTGCTAATGAGTCCGGTCAGAAATGTAGGAAAGCCCCCGCCTCAACACAACAAGTTGGTTCTGAATGTGAGGTTTACAGTTACGAACGGCTTTTTTTATTTTTACAAACCAGGAAAATTTATTTGATGTACGCGCGTACGCAATCGTGAATAAAATTGGGCAAATAAACGTAGGAACAGTGGAAAGAGTAGTAGGTCAGCATTTTTTATTTTATAAAAGTACCTCAGGAGAATGACACTATTTCAGTCAATTGTAATATTATGTTACAATAGACCAGAAGCATATAATATTAATAAATGTTGTTCTTTCCAGTGGATTTGGGTTTGTTGTTGCAAATAAATTAAGTCCAATGTTGACAAAGTTCAGTTTATTGAACAGAGTTTCACAAAAGGTACCTTTTGAATCTTCTGACACTCCTTGTTTTATTAAACAAAATTATAATTCGGAGCACGTTTTGCTTTTTGCCTTTCTATTTCGCTTTTTACGCTGCCTAATGAAAATAAACAAAAGTTGTTTATCACCTGCCTACTTCCAAAAAAAAATGAAAGTACAAATAAATACATGATTACCAACTTTGACTCTATATAAAACAAAAGTAAAGTGTGAAGTAAGGTTAGATTCAGGTCAGCTGTCAATTGATCAAATTTCAACACTCCTCCTTGACCAATTTACAGCGGAGCGTCTCAAAGACTCTTCTGTTGAGTGGCTTTGTGAGAATGTCTGCAATCTGCTTGCTGCTCTCGACGTGTTGCAATATCACAGTGTTGCCAACATGTTGCTGAATGTACTTTCGTGGTATCTCAATGTGTTTCTTGCCTCTGGTTGTCTTTCCTTCGTGTGCATTCTGTAACATGTGAATGGCTGACATGTTGTCGACTTTCAGAGTGATCGGCTGATCACTTTCCAGGATACCAAGTTCCAGTGCAATTCTCTTGATCCAGCACACATCGTCAATCACGGACACCGCGGCTCGGTACTCGGCTTCTGCAGTTGAAGTCGCTACCAAACGCTGCTTCGGTGAGTACCAGATCACTGGTCCTCCTCTCATCACCAAAACTCCACTCGTCGACTGTCCTGTCTCAGAGTCTCCTCCAAAATCTGAATCGGTATATGCCACAAGTTCTTTGTCTCCTCCAAAGTAGATTCCTGCTGTCACTGTCCCTCTCAAGTACTGAAATACACGTTTTACCATCGCCTGATGGCTTTTCATGGGGTTGTTGCAGAATCGACTCAGGTAGTTCACGGCGAAGCTTATGTCTGGCCGAGTGATTGTAGCTAAGTGCAGTAAGCTCCCTATCGCCTCGCGATAGTTGTTGTTTGCCGGAAGTGCCTCGTCGTTCTTGAAGTCTGTCTTCTTGGTGATCATTCCTTGCTCAATAAGTGTGAATGCTGGGCTACACTGTTCGAGTTTCATCTTCCTCAAGATCTTCTCCGAGACTGATTCACAAATATACCATCTTTATCGATCTTGATTTCCATGCCCAAATACGTCAACTTGTCCTGTGCTTTCTTGCTGTATGTGATCTGAAACTTATCTCCTTCAAGAGTCTGTATATTTCCTTTTCAACCTTCCCAGCTATCAATCCATCATCCACGAAGATTGAGAGCATAATGCTCTTGTCCTTGTTATAGTAAATGCACGGGTCATCATCTGTGTTGATTAGGCCAATCTTCTTTTCAAAGTGTGTGGTGACCCTCTCGTTCCACATCCTTGGAGCTTGTTTGAGCCCGTAAAGACTCTTATCCAACTTGCAAACTTTCCTTGATCCATCGTCAAACCCTTCAGGCTGGTTCATATAGATGACTTGCTCCAGGTTTCCATACAAGAATGCCGTTTTCACATCGAACGATACCAACTTCATTTTCTCTGAAGCTGCATGACTTAGTAGTAGTCGAATTGATGCATGGCGGGCTACTGGGCTGAATGTTTCCGCGTAGTCCACTCCTTCCTTTTGTTCAAAACCTCTTGCTACGAGTCTGGCCTTGTATCTTCCGTCTGCCTTCTCTCGAAGTACCCACAGACAAGTGATTGGCTTCACTCCTTCAGGACAATCCACCAGTTCCCAAGTTTTCATTTCCATTAGCGAGTCGTACTCCTCCTGCATTGCCTGTCTCCATTTCTCATCTTTGAGTGCCTCGCTCACCGGAATGTCTTCCGTTTCACCAATCATGGCTACTTTTGCGCTCTTTCCTCCACGTCTGGAGTCAAGTACGCAGTCTCTCAGTCTCGGTGGTGGTTGTAAAGTTCGACGATCTCGCAAAATTTTCTTTCCTGGCTCTTCTTCTGGCGGTTGTGTCCCATTATCGTTGTCACTTGTCTCCTCAGCAGTTTCTCCAGTTGTCCAGTTGTCCTCTTCTTCGTCTGACTCACTGCTGCTTTCTTCTTGTTTCTCAGGTGTGCCCTCTGTTGCCGATGTCTCAAGTTCAGTGCCTTGTCTCTGTCGTATCTTTTCCTCGTCAAAGATTACATTGTCTGAAGTGACGACCTCTCTTTTCTCTTTCATATAAATCCTATAGCAGGGCGAATCAATGTCATAGCCAACCAGAATTCCCTTTTCTGATTTTCTATTTATCTTGCCTCTCTTCTGTGCTTGGGTCAGCACATAACATTCACATCCAAAAGGTCGCAGTTTCTCAATCTTCATTTTCCTTCCGAACCACAATTCTGCTGGACTCTTTCCTGGTACGTTGCTGGTTCCTGTCTGGTTGATCGTGAAGATTGCGTGGTTCATTGCCTCTGCCCATAATCTCTCGTCCAAACCATCTGCTTGTATCTCTGCCCTGGCTGCCTCGACAATCGTTCTCATCTCTCTTTCCACCCTTCCATTTTGCTCTGGCGTATGTACATTCGTAAAAGTGTGAAAAATTCCCAACTTGTCCATCAGCTCTTTCGTTTTTGCATTTTTCAGTTCCGTGCCGTTATCAGATCTCAGACTCTTCATTCTTCTTCCCAGTTGATTTTCTACAAATCTCAGGTAGCTTTCAATCTTCGCTGGGGCTTCACTTTTCGTCTTCATGAAATAACAGGTTCGGTAGTGAGTGAAATCATCTTTCAACATGAGCCAATACTTTGCTCCTCCTAGAGATGAGATGTTCATCTCGCCGGTGTCGACATGCACAAGATCTAATGGCTGCTGGGCTGTCTTGGGGTTGTTTGGGTGTGAAGATCGATGTTGCTTGCCATATGAGCACCCTGTGCACACATAATTATTCCAGTCATCAACATACTTGATCCCTTTTCTTTTCAGTATGTCCCTCACATACTTCACGTTTTGATGGGCGAGTCTTTCATGCCATACTTTGATCGACTGGACCATCAAGCTTGTCTCTTCTTCTCTCCTGAGCATCATTTTGTACAAATTTCCTTTGCGCCTTGCTATTGCCACAATTTCCTTGCTGTCCTGACAGTAAAAAGTTGACTCGTCTCCATTTGCCTTCTGTACATATCCCTTGTCTAACATCTGACTTACTGAGAAAAGATTAAAGTTGAGATTTGGTACATAGATCACATCTTTAAGTACCACTGGATACCACTTTTGACCATCAAAAGCCTCCATATCAATGTTTCCGACTGCAACACCATCTAGCCTGGTTGAATCTCCAATCACAATTGGAATTGGCTCGTCCAGCTCAGCAAGCTGTACAAACCATTCTCGATGAGACGTCATGTGTTGGCTGGCTCCACAGTCTTGATACCATGAAGTTGCCCTGTCCTGCGAAATGTCGTTGTCCACTGTCGAGAGTGCTGTGGTCAAAAAAGCCCTCTTTAATGGTTTTCCATTTCCTGACTTGTTTCTTTCTTCTCGGGATGGACAATCCTTTGCGAAGTGACCTTTCTGCTTACAATTGTTGCATGAGTATTTCTTCTTGCAATACTCAATGTATTTTTGACATGCCTTTCCTCTGCACTCTTTAATCACATGACCTTTCTTTCCAAATTTGTAACATGCGAACTGTGACTTGTCCTGCTTGCTAGACGACTGTCCTTGTTTCTTACGTCTTGTCATGAGAGCGTTGCTGGCGCTGCTCTCTGCGTTTGTCGTCGGTTCCTTAAGTTGCTCGTCCTCAAGTCTCAGACGTTCGATGAGAGTATCTAAGTTTCTTGTAGGTCCCGTCACGTTGTTCCATGATGTCCTGAAATGCACCAGTTTTGACGGTAAGACACTCAAGATCCTCGTCATGACCCAACTTTCTCTCATAGGATCATTTTCAGTTGACACTTCTTCAGCCAAGTCCATAATCTCCATACAATTCTCTACTGATGACTTGCTTTCATCATACTCAAAAGTAAAGAATTTGATTCGGGACGTTTCTAAAGTTACATCAGTCTTTGTGCCATATAAACTAACTAATTTGTCTATCATGTCTTTGGCAGTTTTACAATTGGCAATTTTGTTCGCTATCTTACTGTTTACATTTAAACCTATCAACGTTCGAGCTTCGACATCTTTCTTTATCCAAGCTGAAACGTTTCCTTCTGACACATCACCTGTTGGTCTGACTTTCACACCTGTCACAATGTCGTACAGGTCTTTATTCTTAAGTGCTAGATTTAGTTTAAATCGCCATGAAATGAAATTGACATTTCCCTGACTATCGTCACTTAACATCTCCAACTGAGATTTTACAGTATCCATTTTACTTTTAAAAATTTTATGATTTGACTGACTTCTGACAATTTTTAAAATAAAATGAATTTACAGTCTTTCGTGACGATTTTCTGACTTAAAGCGACTTGCGTTTACGTTGCTCAACGTTGACTTGCTGTGCGATGACTGCTCCGATGTCGTTGATTTGTAGATTATGTCTGCCGTGCCGGTTCTGACGTTTTGGACTGCTTTCTCGACTTCACCGTCGCTTTCCTGACCTTGCTTCCAACAATAAAAAACCCTTTTACAGCTGCCCTGGGCCGATAACCTGTTGTTCTTTCCAGTGGATTTGGGTTTGTTGTTGCAAATAAATTAAGTCCAATGTTGACAAAGTTCAGTTTATTGAACAGAGTTTCACAAAAGGTACCTTTTGAATCTTCTGACACTCCTTGTTTTATTAAACAAAATTATAATTCGGAGCACGTTTTGCTTTTTGCCTTTCTATTTCGCTTTTTACGCTGTCTAATGAAAATTAACAAAAGTTGTTTATCACCTGCCTACTTACAAAAAAAAATGAAAGTACAAATAAATACATGATTACCAACTTTGACTCTATATAAAACAAAAGTAAAGTGTGAAGTAAGGTTCGATTCAGGTCAGCTGTCAATTGATCAAATTTCAACAGTAAAACATAATGTTAAAAACGAGATAATTATACAATATAGGGATTCTCGGTGCAGCAAGTGATGTATCTCTATTAATGAAATTTTATGAGTTGCCTTGCGTCAGGCAATTGTGTATGTTTTACGATCGCGGAATAGAACGGGAAATTTAATACTACATTGTTTCAAATGTAATATTGTTGTATAAAAGTTCCTAGACGAATGGCAATAAAAATTCTGTCTATCTAAAAATCCTTTGATGCAACGACGAAAAGCGAAAAACTAAGTAGGCGCGAAAGTTTACAATAAATTGCGTTCGCCCGTGCGCTATGCTCGTTTGCTGAATAAATATATTTTAAAAAATACGGTAGTTAAACATTTTAATACCTTTTTGATGGAAGAAGACCAGATTAAATGAAAATCTGTGAAGGGTCGAGGAAAGTTGCCTGTTAAAAGTCGAGGTGGAGGTAGAAAGTTTTAGGTTCCCATGTTTTTAAAATGTTTGCAAATTCGGACATTTGCATTCTTTGCGGATCGTCCGGAAATTGAAAAATATTCATTCCCGTGTCAGAAACGAGTTTCGAGTTTGGAGCAACGCGAACTCTGTATAAAGTATGTAAAGCATCAATACTGTATACCCCGAAGGCAGACACAATGGAAATCTCTTGTAGCACTTGTGTACAAGATGAGACCGCTCGACTTGCTTATATACTGACAGGAAGATACACTTTAAGTTCAAAAAAGCACTCGCTCCGCGACCGTCGGAATTTCAGCAGCTGTTCCATTTTTAATAACCGGATAAGAGGCTTACAGACCCAACTTACAAATTTACATTATGACACTTCAACAACGCCGCACTCCTCGCCAATTGTATATTTGTCTATGTTCTATATTTGTCTATAGAAATAAAATTTGGAGATAAACACTAACTGTCATGTTTTCTATATTTCATTAAATTTGTTTTCATATAAAATACATGATACTATTCTAAAATACGAAAAATCTTGTATAAACATTCCCATTTCTAATCATTATTATAATTAATAGTTATTATTTCGTTGTATTAGTTGTATAAAATTGATTATTTTAAAGTAAAATCACATAAAATTTTCGTATGCAAATTTTTTTGCAAAATTTTGCTTTTAGTGTGCGGGCAGCTTTATATACAGTGTTAAATAGGTAGGTACTTTGTTTTCACCATTCCATAATATGGAAATCCTAGTGCGTTCTACACTGAGAAAAATGGGTAGTTCCCAACAAATAAATATGACTGTAGAATAACAGTGACTTGTTAAAAACTAAAAATTACTTCTTCTAGATAAACTTTATTTACCGCAACTTTTTTGGTATATCTCCCATTATGAAATGCTTGATTTGTTAACTTTATTTGTGGAAAATATATATTATTTCTCACGATTATTCGCAATTTAATTCAAGCAAATTCTATGATTTCGCCTAAATAAATATTGCCTTTGAAACAAAAGCCATGATGTATTTGTAACAAATAAACACTTATGTTTGGCTGTGGCTAATGTCATTTTAGACTTTTAGAGGAAGAGCTGAACATTGTGAGAAAGGTATATTTATATTATCTACTTAACCAGCCGCCCCAGCGCATCAAGTAGTGAGCGCTACCCGACGCTAGATGGCGCGGGCTAAGCTCTCACTGATATCTGTTAAGCCACTCCATACAAAAGGACCCTGGATTTCATCCAAAACGAAGAAGAAATAAAATATACGTTTTTTATGTTATTTCAGATATTGTTGTTGTACTTTTGTTAATTATTAATAAAAGTTTGAACAACATAAGAACATAACAACAATCTTACAATGTGTATTTGATTTCTGTCGAATAAATAATGGCAGACCTGCCACCCTGTAAGGTATACAATGAAATTAAAAACAAATCAGTTCAATTAAGTAAGTAAATATATCCGTTACTTGGAGATTTTATTTCTTAATTTATTTGAGAGGAAGAAATGATAGAGTTGTTAAAATACATTATTTATTTGCGGCAAATAATTAATTTGGTAGCTACAAATATATAATTTACTTGTCACAAATAAGTAATATATTTTAACAAACTCTGTGGTTTATTTCTGTCAAATAAATTATGAAATTAATTGAAATAAAATCTCGAAGTAGATGATTTAGTTAATGGAACTGACATATTCATTTCGCTGTATACAGGTCTACCATTTATTTCCCAGAAATAAAATTCACATTGATATAAATAAACCTTTCTCTCAGTGTGTAACATTCTCGTAAATAATTAAAGAACTAAGTGAAATAAACAACAAAGCGTAAGAACGTATTGAAAGGAAATCTCTATTTCGAACGTGATTTGAACAATGGACCTAAACTGAAAAGACTTTCATGAATGTTTTTGAGGTTTTCGCTATTCTCTCCTTTTTATTTGGAGTATTC
This sequence comes from Xestobium rufovillosum, assembly GCA_963966045.1. Taxonomy (NCBI): domain Eukaryota; kingdom Metazoa; phylum Arthropoda; class Insecta; order Coleoptera; family Ptinidae; genus Xestobium; species Xestobium rufovillosum. Next base: position 25,158,836 of record OZ014503.1, read on the forward strand.
CACAAAAGAAGGTGGGATAAGCTCTCTGCGCTCACTGGATTGTCTAAAGCAGTCAAAATTTTTGTATTGATACCGAAGAGCAAGCAGAGGCGTTGCCAAGATTTCTTTGCGCTGTGGTCTTGATTATTCCTGGGGGAATTTTCCTGCATAAGCATTAAAAACACAACATAGCATAGGCACGGCCGGCAGTGTTCCTTCCTTCTAATTAATTTAGTTATCGCAGTGTCACGTAAGCTATAATCGTGTGGACCTGGCAGTGGAGCTGGCTGTCAATTGCGCGGCTCGCAATCAATATTTAACGTAAATTGGCTCAAAACCGGGAGCTGTAAATCAGACAGCTAGCACTCCCACGTAAGACAGTAACAAAGAAGAAGGCAGAAACAGGAAAATTGATTGTTAGTATTATGAAGCGGCCGGGTGAAGGCTCAATACCTGATGCGTGCGTAGCTCCACACGGCGCCACGTTAGACATGTTAATAATGAACTAATTGATCGCTATTTCATCGCAGATGATGGATTATGGCCTATATTTTAGCAGCCGTGCTACATTAGATTTTATGAGCGTTACGATAATTATGTTATATCAATCAAATTTACATTTATTTGTTTCACGTGACGGGCACCCCCGGTTGCTCACATTATCAAAACCCAAAATCACCCGCCGATATGCCATACACAACGCCGCACGATATAATATCGTGTTCATCTGGCAGGAGAAACGAAGAAGAATACGTAGACTACTAAGTCGATTATTAGGTCTGTATGTTACATTAATTGTGTTGATGAATGAATATACATATATATTTACAGTGCATGTTCTAGTTATAATACAATAGTGCAAGGCAAGCGTTCTACTTATCATTACGTTACACACGAAAACTATGTGCAGGCTTGCGTTATTACTTGAGACGTAAGTAGGTTAAATGTTTCTCCAGTGGCGTAGCGCAGGTACGGAGGCCACAGGAGCCCCCTTGGAGTGATTAACGATGATTGATCTGGAAATCGTCTCTCGCCGGCCTGATCGGGTCGTCAGTGGGACGGCTGCTGGAGGCGTCGGCTGATCGTGAACGTGGAGCGGTTTTTGATCTTCAGGGGTGTGCTGGCGTTGTTTAGGATATATGCAGGTCATTGCAGCGATGTTCGTACGGCGTGTTGGCGGAGGAACACATGGTCCGCTGTTGCAAGGTCTCTAAAAATGAACATTTGTGAATTATAATGTCGAGTCCCCGGAGTAGGACGCAGGGCATCGAAATAGCGTCTGAGGTCCTTGATGTACTCGGTGGGGTTGCTGGACGGTTTGAAATCTTGATCATCTCGCTGGGCTGCTCGTGTTGCGAGTGGGCTGGAGATGCGTCGATGCGTCTTCGATTTCTGACATGGAATGCGTGCTTGGGTCCATTTTCTGCAGTCGGCTCGGATGGCGGGCCAGACATAGCGTCGTGCTATGCGTTTGGTCGTCGCTTTAATGCCGGGATGCGAAAGTCCGTGGATAGCATCGAAAATTTTGTCTTTTGAAAGGCTTCGAGACAAAAGGGCGGATATTGGACGTGGATGTGTCGCAGTAAATTGGGATGTCAGAAGAGGGTACGTGTCGAAGTACAGAGTCGGGTCGAAAAGGAAACTCTCTTTACAGGCGTGAAAAACAGATGCCGAGGCGGGGTTGCAGACGAAGCGCGTCTTGCCTTTGATGTTGCCGTGTAAAAGGTCGCTGAGTGGAGCTGGAAGCGTCGCGGCACTGGGAGTAAAACGACGATGGACGTTTATAATTCCCAGTAATTGCCGAAGTTGCTTGAGTGTTTGCGTGGGCTTGCGAGGGAATCCTGTGGGTCGGGTGATTTCTGGGAACTTCAGCAGAAAACGATGCTGAAGCGAGGTTCCAGAAACGGTTCGTATACCAGTGTGGCTGTCTTCGCATTTGTAGACGCGTGCAGAAATGCGGGTATCTCGTAGGCGTTGATTTTTTATGTCGACCACGCGGATGTGGTGAAGAAAATCAAATTCGATGACGGGCTTGGATACGTCGGTGAGTCGTGAACGCAGTTCCAAGTGAAAAATCTTCGGATACCTAGATTGAGATCGAGTGTGACGTAGCCATAAGTATGAACGGGTGCGAAGAGGCGGCAGGACGCAGGACTTCTTCTCGGCCAGGTCACCGGTTGCCGTTACAGGTGACAGGCTTGTGCGTTTCCCGAAAGTTGGAAATTGCACGGGGGATGATACTGCTTGGCGTTGGTGCCGAAGGTACGGTGGTACCAGGAAACTGAGCCTTCGTTCCGGGGAATAGAGCGAGATCGTGAGTGAGACGCTGTATGAGCTCTGGAAAGTGGGAGGCGGGGTGCGGCAGTGGAGTTTATGTCGAAATTCATAGCGGAATTTTTAAGAAAACAAGAAATGTAACGTACTTCCGCTGCGTGCTCGACCTGAGCGGAATAAATCGCGGGGTCGAACTGCCCGAAGGGCGGGATTCGTATCCCTGTACGTACTGTGGCAGCTGGAGCGGCGGCGGGTGGAGGCATGTTGTGAGCGGCGTTGCTTAGACGTCAGATCTTGACAGCTTGGTGGCGGCTTTACCATGGTCGTAAGCGGGATGTCGGATGTCGTTCGTCGTGCTGACACCTCACCGCTAGCAATCTGTGCTATGATGACCTCCTCTTGCGGTTGTGGATTGCCCATTAGTAAGATAATACAAAATTTGTCGCTTACTTGTTCGTGGGTTCCAGAGGAGCGGTCGTGGCGGTAAGCAAATCGTAGACGTCGGGACGGTGGTTTCTTCGTTGGTTTCTCGTGCCAGTTACTCAATTCGGGTCATCAATTATGGGGATGTCGTCCGAGGCGTTATGTCGTGGTTCACCAATTATGAGGGTGCCATCACGTCGAGGATCACGTCGGGAATCACGTCGGGGAGTCACCAATTATGGTACGCCGGATGGTTGCCATATAATATCGTGTTCATCTGGCAGGAGAAACGAAGAAGAATACGTAGACTACTGAGTCGTTTATTAGGTCTGAATGTTCTAGTTATAATACAGTAATGCAAGGCAAGCGTTCTACTTATCATTACGTTACACACGAAAACTATGTGCAGGCTTGCGTTATTACTTGAGACGTAAGTAGGTTAAATGTTTCTCCAGTGGCGTAGCGTAGGTACGGAGGCCACAGGCTTACAGGTGATCCCATCGCTAGATCTGAATTTTGACACTAATATTTATTATTAAATTGATGGATTATTCCCTAATAGAATGGTTTTCATTTTAAATGTTGATAGAAATCTACTAAAGAACTTAGAATTTGGGAATCGCGCCAAATACAGTCGAAAGTTTCCAATCTTTTTTAAACAAATCATACGATTATAAACCAAATAGTGTCAGGGGCGGACACAAAAGAGATTCTACGAAGCGGCATCTTAAAGCTGAACCAACCTTTAAAAGTGGAAGGTAACAAAAAGCACCGAATACATAATTTATTCAAGTATAGGTATACTAGGGTTTCGCACAAGACCAAGAAAAGTCTTGGTCTTGTCTTGTCTTGGTCTTGAATTCGAGACCAATACCAAGACCAAGACTAACATAAATGATCCAAGACCAATACCAAGACTTAACCTCCTAGACCAAGAGTCTTGGAGCAAGAGTCTTGGAAAAGTCTTGGTCTTGATATTTTAAAATTTGTTATTTCTTAGTTTATTAAAAAATTAATTAGAACAACTGCAATTAAATTTAAGGAATACAATTTTTTAGGCAATAAGTAAATATAATAATTAGGAAACTACAAAGGTATTATAATATTTATTGTTCAAAAACTAAAATATAAATAAAAGCAAAACACTAACACCATGGCATCATTGCGGTCGCACAGCACGGATAAGTGTTTCCCGCGAATCTCTGTTTCGCACTATACGTCATGCGCGAGAGGTGACAAAATTGGGCTGCCTACCGAGCATACTATACAATATCCTTATATTATAATCTGTACTAGAATAAATAAGATAAGTTTTATGGGAAGTAAGTACATTTCAGATGTCGGATAATTTTTTAGAGCTTTCATTTTGGTTTTTGAATTAAGTTTATTATATTACATCTTAACACAAAATATCAATTTTAGTACAGCCAAAGGACTTGTACCTTGACGCAGTTCTAGTAATACTGGGACGGGTGGAATGGCTTGCGCGCTTCAATGATATAAAGAGCCGAATCATAGGTTTAACCATATTGGAGGGGTTTTTATTTGAGAAGCCAGACTAAATCAAGTCCCTGGAAGGGGGCAGCAGCTCTTTCAGTAATCATAGTGGCAGAGATCGTGAGGGTTGGTATGGCACTGTGATACACACTACTGCGATGTGGAAGGCAACGGGAAACCACCACATTATTTTATCCCTAGTACAGCGTACTTTAATTTATGATGATGGCACCTTCTGGAGTAAAATATTCCGGAGGTAAAATAGTCCCACATTCGGATCTCCGGGCGGGGACTGCTTCGGGGGGAGTCATCAGAAATGATAAGTGTAACATCTCACGAGTCGGAGCGTGGAATGTTAGAAGCATGAAACAAGTAGGGAAGTTAGAGAATTTGAAAATTGAGATGGATAGGTTAGCATTAGACGTAGTAGGTATCAGTGAAGTGCGATGGCCAGAAGCTGGAGACTTCTGGAGCGGAGATTTTAGAGTAATACACACAGGATCTGTAGGAGGAAATTCGGGAGTAGGAATTGTTATGCGGAAAAAAGTAGGACAGAGTGTAGAAAATTTCTTACAGCAAAGTGACAGGGTAGTTATGGTTAGGTTAGATTCGAAACCTGTAAAAACAGTAATAATACAGGTATATATGCCCACTTCTAACTACAGTGATGAGGCCGTAGAGGCAGTTTATAGTGATATTGAATATGTGCTAGATTTTGTGAGAGGGCACGAAAATTTAATAATTACAGGAGATTTCAATGCAGTCGTAGGCACAGGGCGAGAGGGCGGAATAGTTGGCCCCTTTGGATTAGGCAATAGGAACGATAGGGGAGTTAGACTGATAGAGTTCTGCGATAAACATAACTTAACGGTCGCGAACACTCTATTTCACCATCATGTTAGGAGATGCTATACGTGGAAGATGCCAGGAGACTTAGGGAGATATCAAATAGATTACATTCTCGTTAGGCAAAGATTTAGAAATCAAGTTAGGGATTGTAGAAGTTATCCAGGAGCAGATATAGATAGTGATCACAACATAGTCGTTATGAAAGCCAATCTTAAATTTAAGATTTTGAAAAAAAGAAGCGGAAGAAGGTATCTTGACCCAGAGAAACTAAAAGATGATGATATGCGCAATAAGTTCGAGAAAAAGACAAACGAAGCACTAAAGGGCACGGGGGGAAATATTGTTAGGGACATAGAGGCAGAATGGAACTGCATTAAAAATAGTTTAGTTTCCTCAGCTAGGGATATTTTGGGTCATAAACAGAATGAAAGTAGGAAACCCTGGATAACAAAACATATTGTGAGTCTAATAGAGGAAAGGCGAAAATATAAAAATAGGTTAGATGAAACAGGGAAACAAAGATATAAGGCGATCAAGTGGGAAATTATTTGGGAATGTAGGAAAGCGAAAGAGCAATGGATCGATAATAAATGCAAAGAAGTGGAAGATAAATTCGAAGTAGGAAAGACTGATGAAGCATATAAAATAATTAGGAGAAATTTTAGAGAAATTGGATCTAGTACCAAAAACATTAGAAATGAGGCAGGAGATATCCTAATCGGAAGTGGGGAGAAGGCAGATAGGTGGAAAGAATATTTAGGAAACTTATATGCGGGACAGGAAGTGCAAGATATATTAGAAAGCGAAAGCAGTGTAGAGGGGGATAACCTAGGGAGTCCTATAATGAGAGAAGAGTTTGAGATAGCACTAAAAAGTTTAAGGAATAATAAAGCACCAGGTATAGATGGCTTGCAGGCAGAAATCTTAAAGTGCGCAGGTCAAGAGGTAATAGATCGTTTATTTAAACTAGTTAGTCGCATATACCTGACAGGCGAGATTCCAGAAGATTACAAACGGAACATCATAGTAGCTTTGCCAAAAAGAAAAGGCGCGGATAGATGCGAAAATTTTAGAACTATCAGTTTAACTTCCCATGCGTCAAAAATTTTAACTAGAATTGTGCAAAGAAGGATGGAGAAAAAGGCGGAAGAAATATTAGGAGAAGATCAGTTCGGATTTAGACGAAATAGAGGAACGCGCGAGGCCATTCTAGCTTTACGAGTAATTATAGAAAAAACGATAGAAAAGAGAAAGAGCGTCTATATAGGATTTGTAGATTTAGAAAAAGCCTTCGACAACGTAAAATGGGGGAAGATGTTAGAAGTGCTGAGAAAGGTAGGGATGAAATACAGGGACAGAAGAATAATACATAATCTCTACAAAGAGCAAAAGGCAGTTATAGAATGTGAGCAGGAACAAAGGGAAGTAGATATCCGGAAGGGAGTGAGACAGGGATGTGCATTGTCACCTCTAGTTTTCAACTTATATATCGAAGATGCGATTAATATTGTTAAGGAAAGAACAGCCTCAGGGATCAATGTACAGGGCCAAACTATTAACATGCTCAGATTTGCGGATGATATAGCAGTGTTAGCATCTAGCAAAGAAGAATTAAGAGCGGCTTTGCATGAAATGGAAGCAGTTTTGACACAGGGCTTCGGCATGAAAATCAATAAAAAGAAAACTAAAATTTTGGTATGTAGGGGATGTGAAAATAGAACTAAAATGGAAATACAAATTGGAAATGAGAAGATAGAGGAGGTCGCGGATTTCTGCTACTTAGGAAGTAAAATAACTCAAGACGGTAGGAGCACTAAAGATATAAAACAAAGAATGGCGCAGGGCCGAGTTGCGTTTAACAAAAAGAAACAACTGTTATGCTCGAGAACGGTTAATATAGAGACTAGGAAGAGACTCTTAACGTCGTATGTATGGAGTACGGCATTATACGGGTGCGAAACTTGGACAATAGGAGAAGCGGATAGAAAAAGAGTAGAAACGTTTGAAATGTGGTGCTACAGACGCATGATGAAGATACCGTGGATAGATAAGGTTAGCAATAGGGAAGTATTAGAAAGAGTTGGGGAAAAGCGAAAGGTATGGAAAACAATAAAGAGTCGGAGAGATAGGATGGTAGGACACCTTCTAAGACACGAAGGAATAGTTCGTGACATACTAGAGTCAGAGATAGGAATAAAAAGAGGTAGGGGTAGGCCTAGATTAGACTACTGCTCTCAAATAGTTAGGGATGTAGGATGTTCTACTTTTAGGGAAATGCGTAGGTTAGCTCAGGATAGAAAAGAATGGAGGTACGCGTCCAACCAGTCTTCGGACTGAGAACCTTATGATGATGACATGAACTAAATACAAAAGTTGTAGTGAGTCTAGTGAACAAAAAATTATGAAATTATGCAAATATGAAATAGAATTCTTATTTTTGAACTATCTCCCCTTAAGTGGGTGTGGAAACATTGAAATTCATAAATTTCTCGTACTCTCATAAAAACCAAACAAGACCAAGAAAAAACAATACCAAGACCAAGACTTATGTGGTTCTCGTCTTGGTCTTGGGTGTCAAGACCAAGACCGAGACCAAGCCCAACACAATGATGCAAGACCAATACCAAGACTGGTGTAAGTCTCGTCTTGTCTTGGTCTTGCGAAACCCTAAGGTATACGTCTAAAAATAAGGTAAAAATAATGTTTTTACTTTATCATATATGTTGTATGAGCTGCTATAATTCTTATTTTTCTATCTTTGGTATAAAGGATCAAATTAACAGTGTTCTGTCCCGTATAGAGCTCGCTACGTTTTAAAAAGATATATGCCCGGGATTAAAATAATCTAGGGCCGTGCAGCGTGCCAAATTGCAGCGGTAAGATGTAAAATCCCCAACTTTTTAGTGACTTCAACCGGAGAGCGTAAAAGTGTCCCACAGTCGCAATTCTAGATTATATGATAGATGTTGAATGAAATTAGCAGTAAAAGAGCTGTAAAGATACCATCTTACTGATGTTTTCTACTTCATATGTTTCATGGGTTGATAAATGGATCATAAAATTGCAATTTCGTGATACTTTTATGCCCACTAAGAATATGGAACTTCATGTTAGTAATGTAGTGACATAGTATTTAAGGGAAATGTTTATTTAATTTCATATGCATTTCAAGCATGAAATGGCAGCGAATCATTAAACGCATTAATTTCCTGTGCGCTCAAGTTAGTGTGGCATTTAGAATTCGGTCTAGCCGCCACCTGTGTCTTTCAGAAATTTCATTTTATTGCCCATAAAGTATTTTATCGAGTTCACCTCCATTCCCCCATAGAGGAACTTAAACGTAAATGAATAATAAATTATAAGTCGGGGTAGGTATTGGCAGATAAATTTCTAATAGTTTCATTCCTTCCCCTGCGACCAGTCCTGTCATGAAGGGACTGCCGCTTATCAAATTGTATCAAATTGTTGGGTGTTGAAAAATGTGGTAAAATATTCTATTTCTATTCAGTTACAAGTATGGCTTTATTGGAGTGTCCAGTTATTCCTTAAGAATAGATTTTCATTTATAGCCCGCGGCACGGAAGTCAGTATACGATTTCAAGAGTTACGCGCTCAGAACGATTATCGTGTTCAAATCGCCATAACTTTTTTTCTGTGCGAGATAATGAATTGAATCTTGGCGTAAAATAAAATTCAATCCTTTCTCTATAACTTTGCCGCTGGAAGATTGTCCGAATTCTAAAAATGAGCATAGTTCCTCGATAGGCGAAAATTCCACTGCACCAAAAAGACAACGTCTCGAAAATCGCAAAGCGGAATGAAAAGTAATGATGTAATTTCAATTTGAAAGATTTCGTGAGCATCTTGAAAGTTTAAGAAATATTTTTTAAAAAATTGCGACTCGATAAGACAATTTTTGAGGGAGTTATGACGTGATACATTTTGAGCGCGCCGCATTTCCTACGCGCGAAATATGGAAAATAGGCCCGATTCCCCTCTCGTACTTCCCTTCCCTTCCCTTGCCTATAAGCTCGGACGAATACTACTCACCTTTTAGTGGCAAGTCGGTACACTTGTACAAGTTAAAAATAATCTTCTTGACGTCATCCCTATTTCATTTACTAATGTGTTTTAAATGTATGACTTTTGTGGATTTTTCAGTATCGCATTAATCTTTTACACGACTTGTGACACCGATAAAATCATCCATTAATTCGAAACTTATTAACAACTATTTAAGTAATCAGGGAAACTCGAGACTCGCTAATATTTCTTCTTATGACTTAATCAACTTAATTCCAAATCACAACCGTGAATGTAATCAAAAAATTACGAGCTTACCTCTGTCCAGGTCTATAATTTTTCTGCGATTATGCGTAATTTTCGTCTGAAATCTAGATGGACGATTTGCTTATATTGTGCTTCATCACGCTAGGTTACATGTCGTCGGTTATTGCTCACCCAACGGCAACATTGTGAACAAGATCGTTGTCGGAAAATACATGGAAATCAACCGGAAAATTAGCAAGAAACATTTTATAATCTCTAAATCGTCACTAAATTCCTGGTAAAGCAGTAACATAGGGAATCTTCCACGTTCTAAACAACAGTTTATGACATTTACTAAGATACATTTGCGATTTTGTAATAGTTTATTTTTGCTTCAAAAAGTTGGATTTGGGGTGACTGCGGCGCCACAGAAAAACACCAATATAAGAGCTAAACGTAAATAATATGCCAGATGTTCATAAAAGCACGATGTGTAAGCTTCAATAAGCTCGGACCCAACACCAAAGCATTGAAAAGCTTTATAACGATACGGATCTCGGGGAACTTTCTACCTATTATGCTAGTGGTTGTGTGGATACGTTGCTCTACCATATAGAAAGCTGTATTTTATCAACAGCTGTGCGGAGCTTTTTGGGCTATATGCAAATACTGCTCTCTGTGTTTATTCTGCAGATTTCTGTTTAGAGTTTAATTTCATTTCCTTTAACATTGCCCCACGACGTCATATTAAAACAGCGAATTAATTGCTAAATGAAATGCAACGAGTATTCATTTTCTAATGTGACAGCACTCGGGGCTCGGCACTGACGTCGCTTTTCTCAGACTTTGAGTAGCTTCAGCTACGATGAAAAGCGTTTTTCTGCATATTTACAACCAAGCATTTTCACCAATTAAATTTAATTAGTATTTGGTGGAAAATAGTAGCGCAGATAGATCTAGCTCATTTTTATATTTTCGCCTCTCGTCTATTAGACTCATAATATCTTTTTTATTCAGGGTTTTTTACTTTCATTCTGTTTGTGACCCAAAGTAGCTACAGAATCTATACTATTTATTATTCCATTCTGCCTCTACGTCCATAACACTATCTATAACACTATCTACAGGTTTTTTTCTCCCCTTAGGGCCTGCCTGCCCGAAGGCTTAGATGCACTGCAGCCACAAAATGGGCTTATTGTGCTCACCCTAAATTCTAAGTCACACCCATTCTATGATCTTGGAGCCTTGGACCAAACGGTACAAGTCAAACATTGAATGCGTGGAAAATTCTTCCGGTTCCATCAGACATCGCCCGAAAATTCGCTGCCTCTTCTGGTCTAGAGCTTCACATCTGCACAGGATGTGCATAGCTGTCTCCCGTTCCTTATTACACAAGCGGCAGTTAAGGTCTCAGTAATATTTGCCGATCTTCCACAGGTGTTCTTTAACGGTCGTGTGTCCCGCTAGGAAGCCTGTTACGATTATAATTTGCATCCTACTAAGGCAAAGTAGTTCTGAGCATCTTTTCCTGCAAGGTCCCTTTATATACGCTGTGCCTGTGTCCTGGAATCACGTTCCAGTGATTGTGATGTTGAGCGCGAATCCATCCGTTTACTTGGTGTCTGACTGCGCTCTTAGTTATGCCTAGGGCAGGTTCCGGTCCAACGAAAGGATCGTTGGAGCCCCGCTTTGCTAGTTTATCGGCTTCCTCATTCCCTATCAGCCCACAGTGACCTCGAATCCAAAGCAGTCTCACTGCGTTCCCCATGGCTAGGATATTAAGTTGCTCGAAGCATTCCCACAACAGTCTGGAAGACATCTTTGGGCTCATAAGAGCCTTCAAAGCTGCCTGGCTCTCTGATAAGATAAAGATCCGCTGATTTTTGTAGCCCCTCTTAATGTTTTCCCGCGCACATTGTAGTATCGCGTAGACCTCTGCTTGACAGAGGCATATTTGCCCAGAGAGGAGCTGAGTTTCACTCTTGGTTTATCTCCAAACAGTCCTGACCCAGCACCTGTGTCGGTCTTAGAACCGTCGGTGTACCAGATCAGACTGCCGGAAGGTATGCTGTTCAGAGTTTGGTTCTCCACTCTAGGGTCATCGATTGTGACCTGAAAAAGTGGTTGTACGGTGTTCTTGGGGACCATGTAATCCGTCCTCATGTCAAGCATGGGATCCTTTATGTCCTCAATAATGCTAGTATGCTCTGTACCCAGACGGACACGGTAAAAAGAGTTTTGCAGTCTGTATAGTGCCAGTCTCGCCCCCCCCCTGTATCACGAAGTGGAGAGGGGGAAGGTCCAGAAGAGTCTCTATGGCTGCAGTTGGCGAAGTTCGAATCGCCCCTGTCATCCCTAGGCAGGCAAGCCTCTGAATTTTGCTTAGCCTTAGTCTAGTAGTTACCTGTTTGACTTTGGGCCACCATGCCAAAGCTGCATACATTATTCCTGGTCTGACCACTCTGGTGTACAGCCAGTGCACCATTCCTGGCCTTAGACCCCATTTTTTGTTATATGTTCGCCTAACTACTGCAAGAGTAGTTTCCGACTTTCTGACTATTCTATCGATTTGTTGGTTCCAGGTAAGTGTTGAGTCCAGTATAACCCCCAGATACTTGACCTCCCTTGACAATGAGATCTTTCTACCACGGAGATATAGAGGCCCAAGAGCCTCTATGTTTCTCTTTCGCGATGGAACTATTGTTGTTTTTTCTGGACTAATGGTCAAGCCTTCCTTTTCAGTCCAAGCTGCTACAATACTCAGGGCCATTTGCATACGTTCCCTAATCGTACTGCTAAATCTTCCCTCGACTGTGATGACTAAATCATCTGCATATCCTAGGGGAGAATATCCTTCATCGCTGAGTTTCCTAAGCAGTCCGTCCATAACTAGGTTCCACACAAGAGGAGATAGAACTCCACCCTGCGGACAACCACCTACCACCCTGACTGCCAAGGTCTCATCAAGCAGTGTAGTAAACACCACTCTATCCCTCAGCATGCAGTCTATCCACCTGCAGCACAAAGCCTCTAGTCCTGTTTGGCCTACTACTTTGGAGATACTATTGAATGATGTATTATCGAACGCTCCTTCTATGTCCAGAAAGGCGGCTAGGAGAATTTCTTTGTTCTCCAGCACTTTCTCCACTCTCCATGTAAGGTGATGTAGAGCAGTTTCTGTAGACATTCCTGCTCTGTATGCTAACTGGTTTTGATGTAGTGGCCTGTTTACCAATACGTCATCCCTTATATGCTTGTCGAGCAGCTTTTCCATTGTCTTAAGCAGGAATGACATAAGACTAATGGGCCTGTATGATTTTGCCCGAGAGTAGTCCGTCCGACCAGTTTTTGGTATGAATACTACTCTGGTAAGTCTCCATATTTTTGGTAAATAACCTAGAGCCAGACTGGCCCTAAATAGCATACATACTTTTAACAGCAGAAGGTCCGATCCCTTCTGCAGCATGATTGGAAGAATCCCGTCTGGTCCCGGTGATTTGTATGCCTCAAATGAGTTTACTGCTTGTTTAACTCCGTGGAACGTTACCACACTCCTCGCAGTGCACCAGGCATCTTTTGTTGCCCTGCTTCCAGGTGCATTTAGCTCCTGGCCCCTCCAATCGAGGCTGGCAACATCCACGGTTTGTGACCCAGAGAAGTGTACCCGAAGTAGTTCGGTCATTGTTTCACTTCCCGTGGTTGTGAATATACCTGCTTCAGTTTTCAGGGTATGTATAGCCCCATGGCAGTCTTTAGAAAGTATCTTCTGGAGTCTTGCGCATTCTGTGGTAGATTCAATCTCCTCACAGTGCCTCCTCCATGATGCCCTTCGAGCCTTTCTTAGTGCTTTGTTGTAACCTGTGAGAGAGCCCTTGTACGCCTCCCATTCTCCAGTTCGTTTCGCTTTGTTGAATAGCTTCCTTACCTGTTTCCTCATCTCATTAAGTTCATCGTTCCACCAGGGCACTCTCCTGTTGGACTTCCTTACTATGAGAGGACAGTTATCATTATAGCTAGATATAACTGCATCTGCTAATTGCTCTACAGCAATTTCTAACTCGGTTCTATTACTTATAGTGTTCATACTCCCCGCTAAATTACGATCTATCTATCTACAGGTTGGGCCAATAGTGTGTAGTCGGCCCATATCTCTGGTTCTATTCAAGGTATCAAAATAAAACTTTACACGCATGTAGAGAACATCCTGTATACATCAAAATAATTTTAATAGAAGCTTCGTGGGGTTCTCCACATACAAGTAAAATTTCATGTTGATATGGACCGACTACGCACTATTGGATAACTTCTGCAGTCCCTAACTTGATTTATAAATCTTTGCCTAACGAGAATCTTCCATGTATAGCGTCTCCTAACGTGATGTTGAAATATAGTGCTCGCGACGGTCAGGTTAGGTTTATCAGCTTATGGTTCGCTAACCGTGTATAGTCGATCTCAGTTTGTCACTTTTGACGTCCAGCGTTACGAACGTGCCGATTTTTGCATGAAGCAGTTTAGGTTTTAGGGTGAACTATGGGGATTATTGCAGGCCGGCTAGTGCAGTGACAGTAAAGAAGCGAGGGGTCATCCGATGGGGTTTAATTAGCGAAATTAGAACGTCGGTGGCGAAAGACGTTATTTATGGCTGGTGATCCTTTCAGCTTAACCGCGTTAACTAAAAGTTTGTTTTGCCCGAGCAGCATGTTGTTTAGTCTCGTGTCGGTCGGAAAATTACTCATTTCGAGGAGCGCGAGTTATTTTATCCCCAGACACTTACCCATCTTCTGTTTAAATACTTGGGACAAGTTGCGCCGGAACTACCATGTAATACGCAGTTTAAATATTTGCAAGGGCTTGTTATGACATAATTTGTACCTCTATTAATTCGACTGGATGGGGAAGTTCATAAAGTGCGCCTAGGAACTTTTATCTGAAATACGAGCGCCAACTATAGGCTTAAGTTTTAATTAATTTAGTTTAAAACTTTCGGAATCTGTTGCCGTTGTAACTTGTAGATCTAGAGAAATATTAATATTTCCCTGGTGAGCTGCGCGGAGGTAATTCTTGACAGAAGATGCGGACTCGTATTTAACTCTTTCTAATTTACGAGGGAACGCTGAATTTATTTTAGCGAGGGAAAAGGGGCTGCGGAATTGGCTGTTTCATAGATTCTCACATGCACGGCTTCCTTAATTTCACTCGATATTCTTTCGAATACGCAGCCCTTATGTTGGTTAACAACTCAAAGCGGTCCTCCTTATCTGGTGGTCAGCCTGTATCAACCCCATGTTGACCTGCACACTACCGTCTCCCAAATACTCAATCAACTAAAACACAAAATTAGCATAACTAAGTTTCTAAAGAGAAATTGCACAATTAGTCATTTTCCTCCAACCCTTTAAACAAACTGTGTACCTTCGACTAAAGCAGAAAATACAACAAAAAAAAAACTCGACTAAAGTCTCCCGGTTTGTGTTCTAATGAATTTGCCTGTCTACTGCACGCTTGAGACTTTCCTAGACCGAACTAATTTCTCGCGATGTCACTTATTTTTTGTCATAAAACAATATTTGCTAGGAAGAACTCAATTACACGGTAGAAGTGTCGTGTCCCGGTGCATTTGAATTATCGATTTTCGAAATACTTTCTTGTTTGCTCAGTTCACGTGCTCTTTACTTAGTCCAGTTTCTAAAGTTTTTATAGGAAAATAGTAAACTACCTATTTATCTAAATACACAGTGGGCCAAAGCATCTGATAAAATTATTTTGGTGTATACAGGGTGTTCATACTCTGAGCACCAAACCAAAGTAAAGTTTTTTGAAGAGCTGCTGACGAAGCTATTTTGATTGGTGTAGATATTGTTAGGTCTGCGACTGACAATTTCGGTAGAATTGAAAATTGAACTTTAAAATGTAGTAATTTGACTGGTAGTTTCTCATATATTTTAGTGCCCAAAGAACAAAATATTATTTCCATTTTGTTTCTGGAAGTTGATTTCCCATTGAGACAAAAAATTTCATCGCCAGATTGCTTATTCATGGTCATATTCTTAAATAAATGGTACAATAACAAAGTGTAAGCATTTTTCTGAGTACAGACATACAGACTGAGAGACAGACGGACGAACAGGCAGAATAGTAAAACAAAGAGGGGTCTCTCATATAACTTCGCATAAATGGATAACTGGATCAACCTATATAACAGATTCCCGCGGAGTGAATCACTGGTGGATTTCTTGTACACTGCCTTTGGATTTCGGTCGCCAACCGAAGATTTCCATTGCATTAATACGGCGTGTTATTGGCCAAATGAGAACACATAACACATCCTATGAGCACCGGATTGGACTAATTTCGTATAAAACGTTTTTAGACAAATAATATACGTCAACTTCCAATTACGTCTTTCGTTATTTCTGTTCTCTGCGTCATATCAGGTAAAATCTGTCACGGAATTACGATGGACAAGAAATTAGCCGGGAAAGGGAAAGTTTAAAATTTGTGTTGTCACAGAAGGATGGGAATTTGAACATTTAATGAACTGATTATTAAGAGTGGCGTGTACCGTGGATTTTCTGTTGCAGTAAGATGCACACTCAACACGACAAAACATTTTTTACCGTTTAGGAATTTGGAGCACAGGTTCATGGAACTCTATTCCAAATGTTAGAACGCTATTCAGATTAGTTATTTTGTGATGTGAGGGCAGAGAGGGTTGTTAAGATTTGTTCCTAAGTAATCGTGCTCTTAATGGGTTAATAGGATTTAGTTTGCCTATGAATTTTCAATACCTGCGAGCGACAGCATGGAGATATAAACCGCGTTTGGGGGATTTAAGCGTCTAGACCTAAGTGAATATGTTATCAAAATCAATATAGTGGGTAAAGCACATGCCACACCAGTTCAATCTATACTTGAATCGTTGAGCCGGAACAGTGTCCCGCAGGGACCTATCCTTGGCCCTCTTTTATTCAAACCGAAAGACTGCCGATCATTCGCATTCTTTAGATCTTGTCCCATTAAAACACTGTTAAGTTTTGATGTTACCCTGTAAGTCACCATTACGAGACATTTTAGCTAATCAGTTGAACATGCGATAATTTCCTAATGTTTTGAATTTGCTGCTGCTGATTTTTGTTGTAATTGTGTAATTTTGGTTTTGCTCGAAGGACCGTTTGATTTGATTAAAAATCATGCGTAAACGTAACAACTTATATTGAAGAACTTACACTGAGGCCCGCAATAATTCTGCAAGAAATGCATTTTATGATGTTCATAAATTCCAGAATCCTCCCTCTTTTGAAACTACGAGTTTCAAATTTTATTGCGAATAACATGATAAATAATACCTAGAAAATAACAATATAAATGATAAATACAAATACTAAAACACAAAATAAAACTGTTCATACAAAGGTTCAATGTTAATGTTTATACAGATTGTCATGAAATCTAAATAAATAATAAACGCACTGATTCTGTTCTAAAGGAAACACACTTATACGCGACACTGGCCGCACTAACTCGCCGTTCACCGTTTTCACTGATACGACCCTCGTGATGTTGTCTTTGAGACCAATTTTTATATTTGCTAATTCGTCTTCTGATTCTCCCCCTGTGAGGAGATCGTCGACATAAAAATCCGTTTTAATGATTTCTGCTAATTCTGGATTTGTTTCTTGATTATTTGCCGCAACTTGGTTCAAGCACCTGATTGCAAGGAAAGGCGCACTAGATGTACCATAAGTAACTGTATTTAACTGGTAAATTTTTAAAGGTTCAGATGAATGTGATCGCCAAATTATTTTTTGATATTTTCTTTGATCCTCATTGACAAGTATTTGCCGATACATTTTTGCTATGTCTGCTTTGATAACGTATGAATGCTGTCGAAATCTCAATAAAATTTCAAACAGATCATTTTGTAATGCTGGTCCGGTCAGCTGAACGTCGTTAAGCGATAATCCTGATGTTGATTTCAAAGAAGCATCGAAAACTACCCGTAATTTGCTAGTAGTACGGTCTTCTTTGTACACGGCATGATGGGGTAAATAGTAGCCTAAATGATCTTTGTTGTTCTGAGCTGTTATATTGGTCATGTGACCTAAATGTTCATATTCTTCGATGAAGTCCTGATATTGTTGCCGTAAAATTTCATTATTGTTTAGTTTACGCTCAAGAGACAGAAATCTTTTCAGTGCGAATTGATATGAATCTCCTAAATCTGATAGATTGTCTTTAAATGGAATATTTACGATAAATCGACCGGCCTTATCTTGCTTGGTGTTTTGAATAAAATGGTTTTCACATAATCTTTCTTCACGCGACAGTAGAGATTGATTTGCATTCGTAGTATATGATTCTAATTCCCAAAATCTAAAAATTTGCTTATGAATTTTATGATTTATAGACATGTTGCAATTAGTGGGTCCTAATTGAGGAGTCTGATTACCTGAAATAACCCATCCTAACTTTGTTTCGTGTAATATATTAGAATTTGATATTTTAATTTGCCCTGCACACAAAAGGTTCCAGAACAAATTGGCACCAATCAATAAATCAATTTCCCCTGGTATATGAAAATTTGGATCTGCTAACGATATCGTTTTCGGAATATTGAAATGATTTTTGTTTAAATATTCATTTGGCAATTCTTCAGTAATTCTGGGCAGAACTAAACAATCAATTGTATTTTTAAAATTATTTAAACGAGATTTAATCGTTACTGATGTGCTATGACCAATATTTGTAACAGCTTGATTTATTCCTGTCACCGGTACTGAAATTTTAGTTAGTTTTAGATTTAATCTTTTGCATAAGGCTTGTGTAATAAAATTGGATTGTGAACCCGAATCTAAAAGGATCCTACAAGAATGCATTTTACCGGTGTTGTCGAAAATTTCTATGATCGCTGTAGCAAGCAACGCATGGGTGTTACAAGCGTTTGCACAACATGCTACTGAATTGGTGCTTAGGGATTCTCTATTGCTAATTTGATTTTGACTATGTTCCTGGCTAGTTTGATTTGTATGAATTAATGTATTGTGTTTCATGTTACACAATTTGCAGGAATTTTGCGACTTACAATCGTTTGTAATATGATTAGATCTCAAGCAGTTTAGACATATCCCTTTTGATTTTAGTTCTGATATACGTCGATCTATAGGTAAATCTAAAAATAATTTACAAAAGTAAATTGCATGATGACCCGAACAAAATGTGCATGATTTTTGCTGAGTGATTAAATAATTATGATGATATTTAAAACCTAACAACACCTTTATTTTTAAATTTGGGATACAGGAACAGATTAAATAAAGGAAATACTCTGTGTGTACGGAGCAAATGAACCCCAACATCCTGATTAACGTTAATCAGGTCTGCTGCGCTCCAATTGGTCACACGCGAGGCTGACATGCTTTGTTAGATGTGGTATATTACGAACCTACTTTGATCCTATAAATATTGACCACAGTGCACACAAAATGTCAGCTATATACTGATTTATGTAGTCTATCAGATTTCCTTAAGTGTAATAACAAAATTATTGTTCAATTTGTGCCAGTATAATTTTGTATTATTTTACTTTGGTGAAATTCTGGCATAAGGTCAATAATAAATATAGCGTTTTATCGACGTTTCTACCCCGTTTGGGGCCTTAATAAATGAATATAATAAAATGAATTTCGATATTTTGATCTTACATAAGTGTATTATAAAACCAATTGATTTTATAGTACATTTGTGTGATAAAATGTATGAAATACTTCCCTGGGAGCAAAGAGTATTACTAAAACCAGGAGATGACTATGACTATGACTATGACTTGTTCTTGAGAGAGGGTAACAAATTGCATCCCTTTTCGGTTACAGTATTTATTGAGAAAATAAGAAGGCAGGCCATAGTACTTTATTTCTCCCTGGCCTACTAGGGTCGATTACACGATCGACCGCCCCGTGAACGTTTTTTCACCCCTAATTGGAGGTCAGACAGCAATTCCCAGAAAACATCTAATCGTAAGAGCCACCGAGACATAAAAACTTAATTGAAATATGATTAATTCCAAGAATATAACCTATAGAATAGTAAGTAGAAGGGTATAAAGGAGAGCAAATGTCGTATAAGGAGAGTCTAATTAATGAGCTTCTTAGATAGCCTCAATTAAACCCTTCGCGTCACGCGTGCTGACTTATAGCTTAATTACTTGTTTCGCCACAGACTTACGACCCCGTGTGCCCGTGACATGAAAAATTGCACCATAAGAAACGGTTACAGTGCTGAGTGATTAAATTCTGGAACGGACCCAAGCTCAGACGCGCAGAAGAAACGCTCGATGCTTCTTACACGTCCAGGTGAAGAATCGAAGTTTTTTTCTCCGCTAGTTCACATTTTTCGCTCCATTATATTTTTATCAGTTCTCGAATGAGAGGTCAACCGCCCCACGACGGCTAAGGTCGCAACACCTGAGTTCACACCTTCGTTCATTCACGTTTCCGTATGTATTTTTGCAGTTAATCGAGCAAAATTAACTTTCTCGAACCAATTTTAATCGTGAATTACCCTTCCTGTAACCAAATTCGTGTTTGTTGTCAAAGATTCGACCCAAACGCCTCCAATTCAATATGAAAACAGAGTAGCTGCGAATTATCCACCTCTCGGGAAAGCATTTTGTGTTCCTAAGTCAACAAAACATAATAGGGGATGTTTGCTCAACTCAGGGTAAGAATTTAATAATTAAAAACAAACAATGAAAATCGCTACACCGATATAACTTTCAATAAAAGAGAAGAGTGTCGGGAATAAAAATACCGTGCCCTCCTTAGAGAATATAGCCACTTTGTCACCCGGCGATACTGACAGTCAATATCAATATAAAAGTATTTTTTATTTATATTAATCATATAATAACACTAGCTTTTCCTTGGCATCTAAAAGCTTTCCAACGCATGCTGCGTCCTTGATAGCCCCGATATGTACTGGCTTCCTCTCTTTTATGTTCTTCCACTTTTGTTCTTTAAATTGCAACGTGCTGTGATTCTATATAGCATTCTTTTAGACAGCTACATTGGTTTCTGCGTATATATCCGTCTTCGGGAGAAAGAACAGGTAATCTCGACCTCAAAATCTTTTTATGGAACATTTGGTTTCAGTATAAAACGTGTCGTCACAGTTAAATTATGAATTTGGTCCTTCGAGTTTAAAAGAAACGGGGAATGCCAAACATGGGGGTTGTGTTAGGTGGTAACTTTACCCTCAGTTAATTGCTCTGTAGCGATTTGTATGAAGGTAAGGTTATATGTATATTTAGTTAGAGTAAAGTACTTAACAGATTAGTGGGTAAATATTTGCGTAGAATGTTTAGTAAATATTACTTATGATATTGGATTTAGATCTGTTGCTAATTATGCTTTGTTTACATTTAATTATAAATCTGAAAGATTCGCCAAAGGCCACAATAAATTGCTTTTTATAATCCTATCTAATAAAGTTGATGTTAGTCGTGGAGAATGCGCAATGGACACGTACCGTTTCGATCTAGCGAGGTCAGATTTTTCGTTTCCGATCACAGGTAGCTATCATGTTTGTTGTCGTTGTAAAAGTATACGCCGGCGCCGTCAGAGCAATTCAAAGTTATTGGACGCATGTACTCCGCAAGCCCCAGCCAAATTGAACTATTTTATTTTCGATTATTATTACTTCATATTAAAGGAGCAAACAGATTTGAAGATCTGAAAACAGTAAACGGAGAAATACAGGAATCTTATGAAGCAGCGTGTTTAAAATTAGGTCTTATTTAAGATCATCACGAGTGGAAAAGAGCCATGAATGAAGCTGAAATTTGGATGATTCCCAGACAGCTGAGATATTTATTCATTCGTATTTTAATGCATTGCCGACCAATTTATCAGGAAGTATTGTGTGAAGAAGCAATGTCATAAGATTATGAAAGACGTTACAGCAATACTGAAGGACAAAAAAGCTTATATTCAAATTAGTTCCATGCTTTCTGCGGAAGGTTACAATCTTTCAATGTTTCCTACCAAGCCACGACATTGAATATGCAAATGAAGAACAAGCAATAGAAATAGGATCACGACAATATAAACACCTAAATGAAAAGCAGAAAGAAATTGTAGATATTATTTTGGGTAAAATTTTAACAGGCGATAAACATGGAGTTTTCGTTAATCGTATAACGTTGTACTGTGAAAATGTTTATCCTTTTACTTTTAAAAGACGACAATAATTTCCCATTAAACTAGCGTTTGCAATGACTATTAACAAATCACAGGGCTAAACATTTGATCAATTAGGAATTGATCTCCGAAAAGAAATATTTACTCACGGACCATTATGCGTGGCTATTTCAAGAGTTCGTTCTTGGGAAGGTTTGATAATTTATTTAGGAAATCAAAGAAATAGCCGTATAGTTCAAAACTACGTTTTCAGGGAATTATATCAGATGTAAATTATTCTGTAATCAGGCAATCAGGCAATAATGCGACAAATTCTGCAACAAATCAAAACAAATCAAAAGAACCACTTCAATAACGACCCTTACATAACAATAAATTTAACTTTTAAACATGCGTATAACGGAACGAATTATCCTGCTACTAATGCCCCATTTAAAGCGAGGCAAGTTTCAAGAAAAAAAGCCGTTATATAACTTCCATTTTCCCCAAAATTACCTGGTTTAAGCGAAAAATATACTTAACATCCAAAAAATAATTACGGCATAACAGAAATAGCTTTATAAATCAAATGGGTGAATTCCACGAATGCGATTCGTGCGAGTTCGAGACAACCCCGAGAGCTTGAGCTTATTCCTGCTGCACTACGGTGCTTCCAGTACGTGGTAGTTCGCGCGCTTTTCAGCAGGAGTATCCTGCTAGTCCGTACGAAAAGTCCTGCGGGAAACAAATCAGTTGTGGTCTCATTTTAGACTTCACATACGATGTAAAAAATAATTGATGACTAGAAAATGGGGTTGAAGTCGGGTTTGAAATTTTGGGGGCACGTTTTTGCCGAAAATGCGTTGATTATAAACATGTTTAATAACTTGTGATCGCGATGGGTTGCTTACAGAAAGGATTAGTGCTAGTTGCCGTTCTTTTGGTTTCTTGCAGTCTCGGCATTGGTAATCTTTCTGCTGCCAAGAGATGTGAGTGCCTTTTTGTATATAAACTGATTTCCTGTAACGGCAACAATATTTT
Source organism: Xestobium rufovillosum (assembly GCA_963966045.1). NCBI lineage: Eukaryota > Metazoa > Arthropoda > Insecta > Coleoptera > Ptinidae > Xestobium > Xestobium rufovillosum. The sequence continues at coordinate 25,181,341 of OZ014503.1, forward strand.
AATAAGAACAGAGCAAATAGTTTTAAAGTTTTCTGTTTTATTCTAATCCGTCCATATTTTACCATCTTAAATCTTAATAGGGGATGAAACGGCGGCGACTTTGTCGCAGTGGGGTAGCAGATGGAGATATTAAGACAACAAGTCCCTTAAACGTCAGGTTTTCTTTGTGTAATACGAAACCTGCGATACAATCTGAAACCCGGTCGTTTTTATTAAAAAAGATGTAACTCGAGAGAAATTATACTCTCTGACACTTTTGATGATTACGCATAAATTGACAGAAGCAACTCTTCAAAGCTTGGGGATAACCAAATCAGAAATAAATATTAAAGTTTGTATCTTAATCTTTAAACGTCTGTAGCTCGGTAACCATAGCGAATTGGACATTTGCTCATAAGACATTGTTTGCTTGAAATGACCTAGAAATATGATCCTTAAGTTTGTAGAGTACGTCATGCAACTTATTTGAAACTGTATGCCTATTATGTGTGCACAAGTATATTATCAATTGCAGTTATTATAGAATAGAATAGAATAGTTTAGTTTCCTCAGCTAGGGATATTTTGGGTCATAAACAGAATGAAAGTAGGAAACCCTGGATAACAAAACATATTGTGAGTCTAATAGAGGAAAGGCGCAAATATAAAAATAGGTTAGATGAAATAGGGAAACAAAGATATAAGGCGATCAAGTGGGAAATTATTCGGAAATGTACGAAAGCGAAAGAGCAATGGATCGATGATAAGTGCAAAGAAGTGGAAAATAAGTTCGAAATAGGAAAGACTGATGAAGCATATAAAATAATTAGGAGAAATTTTAGAGAAATTGGATCTAGTACCAAAACCATTAGGAATGAGGCAGGAGATATCCTAATCGAAAGCGGGGAGAAGGCAGATAGGTGGAAAGAATATTTAGGAAACTTATATGCGGGACAGGAAGTGCAAGATATATTAGAAAGTGAAAGCAGTGTAGAAGGGGATAACCTAGGGAGTCCTATAATGAGAGAAGAGTTTGAGCTAGCACTAAAAAGTTTAAGGAATAATAAAGCACCAGGTATAGATGGCTTGCAGGCAGAAATCTTAAAGTGCGCAGGTCAAGAGGTAATAGATCGTTTATTTAAATTAGTTAGTCGCATATACCTGACAGGCGAGATTCCAGAGGATTACAAACTGAACATCATGGTAGCTTTGCCAAAAAGGAAAGGCGCGGATAGGTGCGAAAATTTTAGAACTATCAGTTTAACTTCCCATGCGTCAAAAATTTTAACTAGAATTGTGCAAAGAAGGATGGAGAAAAAGGCGGAAGAAATATTAGGAGAAGATCAGTTCGGATTTAGACGAAATAGAGGAACGCGCGAGGCCATTCTAGCTTTACGAGTAATTATAGAAAAAACGATAGAAAAGAGAAAGAGCGTATATATAGGATTTGTAGATTTAGAAAAAGCCTTCGACAACGTAAAATGGGGGAAGATGTTCGAAGTGCTGAGAAAGGTAGGGATGAAATACAGGGACAGAAGAATAATACATAATCTCTACAAAGAGCAAAAGGCAGTTATAGAATGTGAGCAGGAACGAAGGGAAGTAGATATCCGGAAGGGAGTGAGACAGGGATGTGCATTGTCACCTCTAGTTTTCAACTTATATATCGAAGATGCGATTAATATTGTTAAGGAAAGAACAGCCTCAGGGATCAATGTACAGGGCCAAACTATTAACATGCTCAGATTTGCGGATGATATAGCAGTGTTAGCATCTAGCAAAGAAGAATTAGGAGCGGCTTTGAATGAAATGGAAGCAGTTTTGACACAGGGCTACGGCATGAAAATCAATAAAAAGAAAACTAAAATTTTGGTATGTAGATGGAGTGAAAATAGAACTAAAATTGAAATACAAATAGGAAATGAGAAGATAGAGGAGGTCGCGGATTTCTGCTACTTAGGAAGTAAAATAACCCAAGACGGTAGGAGCACTAAAGATATAAAACAAAGAATGGCGCAGGGACGAGTTGCGTTTAACAAAAAGAAACAACTGTTATGTTCGAGAACGGTTAATATAGAGACTAGGAAGAGACTCTTAAAGTCGTATGTATGGAGTACGGCATTATACGGGTGTGAAACTTGGACAATAGGAGAAGCGGATAGAAAAAGAGTAGAAGCGTTTGAACTGTGGTGTTACAGACGCATGATGAAGATACCATGGATAGATAAGGTTAGCAATAGGGAAGTATTAGAAAGAGTTGGGGAAAGGCGAAAGGTATGGAAAACAATAAAGAGTAGGAGAGATAGGATGGTAGGACACCTTCTAAGACACGAAGGAATAGTTCGCGACATACTAGAGTCAGAGATAGGAATAAAAAGAGGTAGGGGTAGGCCTAGATTAGACTACTACTCTCAAATAGTTAGGGATGTAGGATGTTCTACTTTTAGGGAAATGCGTAGGTTAGCTCAGGATAGAAAAGAATGGAGGTACGCGTCCAACTAGTCTTCGGACTGAGAACCTTATGATGATGATAGAATTCCTGCTAGAATTACTTCACTTAGCTACGGAGGCACAATAATTGGTTAGGTCTCTGCAGTATTGTGTCTGCAGTTTGAAGTATAGAGTCTCTATGCGATTCCACATTCGGAATTTGCAGTCTGCATAGCTTAATTATTAATTAAATATGATGTTATCAAAAGACTTTTTCTAGCTACTGATTTTACGTGTTGATCAACAACTATTAAGGCTAGAACTTCAATAAATATTATGTTTTTGTTTCATCTGGAAAAGATTGCACATATTGTATTCATTGTAATAATATTCTATGAGAACTATCGACCGTGAGTCTGATATACTAAATTTATGCAGGAATATGCGACCTAAAAGAATAAAAGATACCCAGGAACTTACGAATGTGGAGTAGATATCGACCGTCGTAGTCATTTCTTATAAGTTTTATTGTCCATATCTTTTAGCTTGTTCACAAGATAGTGGTACTCAATACCGATAGCTTCTGAGGGTCGGAGAATTTATAGATTTTACAGTTTACACACTCTGTATCGTAGAAAAATTCTAATTTTCTGGTGTGTATGTATACATGTTGGGGTTGAATAAACCGTCGGGGGAATACAGAAAGGGTTGAAGTCCCTAGAATGAAAATGAGGGACACAAGGGTAAAGTGCGATGATGGACGAGGTATTGAACGAGATGTTAGGTGATAAATAGACCCTTAAATCATATAATCGCACACCGCGACGCCCCCCAGAAGGGTGCAAATTATTTTTGTTGGCAGGCTGTACACCCTGTATAAATGTATTGATGACGATTAATACGTACTACTATTTAAATGAGTACGCGTTTAATATGCAATGCATTTGACAGCTGACAGCAGCATTATCCAGGAAACTGTAGCTAGTCCAATATAAGCATTCCTGATCAAGAACCATACACGCAGAGGGAATATTCCACCACACTATATTTCAAGTTTTTTTGCACAGTGTTCCCTGTAGACTTGCTGCGGCAACGCTTCGCCAGATTTTGAAATATGGCCACTTAAATTTTGATACACCACCCTTATATTTTATGACGTCATAAATAACTATCTATGTTTATGTGCGCATTAAGGTAGAGGGGGTGTTTTTCTGCTAAATTCTTCTGTTGGAAATATATAGTGGGGTATTGGGTGTATTCGGCTATAGATGTCTATAATACCGTGTGACAAACTTCCATGTGTGCATGGGGAAATAACATGGGCAATTACATTTTTGGGGATTCCTGCTCCCCATGTGTAGTTAATGTGGTGGTAAAGGTAGCAATCGAAAGACTATTTTTTTCTGCGCATGAGGATATCAAAAACTCTGCAATTTTCCAATTTATTAAAGCATTAAAAGCAAAAATTACATTAATAATTTTCAAATTAAAACACGGATATTCATCAGATTACCTATGACAATTTAATTTATTCTAATCAAAGACTCCCTTGATTCTAATTTCTAATTCGTCTGAACTGTCAACATTATTTATCGACAATTTAAAATTTGGGTTTCAAAATGAACAAAAATATTTATTCAGTTGAAGGCTGGGAATCTTTCATCGAAAGAAGTTAATTTTTACTAATACATAAACTTGCTTTTTTATTTAGATAATTTTCATTCACATTATTATTGTCATTACCTATAGTTGACAATTAATTGATTACTGGTGTGGATGTTTCGTTGGTGAATGCTGGCTCATAGTTTAGGGTAAATTGTAGGTGTCGTCTAACCTATTAAAGAGTTTTTGGGAAAATGTTAAAGCAGTAAAATGAAATAATAAAAATTAAATTACTTTAATTTTACTGCAATTATGAAAAATTTAACAAGCGGCAACATTTGTTTATTTTGCTCTAATGAATTTTGTAATCTGGCAATTTAATACTTATTTATTTCATATCTAGGTAAGGACAAAAACTTATTAATATACAATGAAATTAAAGTAACATAAAAAAAAGAAAAATAACTATAACAAATATTCAAATAAACCCCCATTCTGTATCAGACAGTATCCCAGCCTATTATAGAAATAATTTCTCACATTCGCAAGTTGCCGGTCGTTTATTAAGTTGCATTCCGCAAAAATAGCATTCCTTAAAGAATCAATATTTGGGTGACGAGTTTTATAAATCTTATTTTTTAAATGACTCCACAAGAAAAAGTCACACGGTGCCAAATCGGGAGATCTAGCTGGCCAGTTTATAGCACCACCTCGACCAATCCAGCTCTCTGGAAATATTTCATTTAATAATTCCCTCACTTGTGCTCCAAAATGTGCTGGGCATCCGTCATGTTGAAACCAGACCTCCCGATTCGCATGTGCTACTTCTTCTAATGCAGGGCCAATATGGTTAATTAAAAGATCTAAATAAGCTTCTGAATTTAAATTTCCCTCTATTTCAAATAGTCCTATAATGCGATTATTAAAAATGCCTGCCCAAATATTGATTTTTTGAGGGTATTGCGTTGTAGCGGCTAGATTTATTCTGGGATTTTCCTGGGCCCAATGCCTAACGTTTTGTGAATTTGGCTCTTGATTTAAAGTGAAGGTACACTCATCGGTAAAACAAATTGATGAGAGGAAGCTGCGATCCCGATTAGCCCGTTCTTGCATTTCTTTACAGAAAGTTTGCCTTGATTCTTCGTCAAAAGGAAGTAACTCTTGATGACGTTGGAATTTAAAGGGATGATATTTGTTTTTTTTAATATGTTACGGACAGTTTCTCTTGAAACATTACATTCTAGGGCAATAGACCTTAAACTAGATGTTGGACTAGCAGTTATCAGGCCTATTACCATTTCCTCTACCTCAACATTTAGATTTCTTGGAACGACTAAAAAAATAAATGATAAGATTAATTTTAGTTTTGTTTCACTCTCCGTTATCACTTGTTAAATTCCCCATAATCCCAGTAAAATTTAAGTTAGCGAACAATAAGGAATTAGCAACTAGGTAATAATAATAAGCGAATCAGAATTATCTAAATAAAAACCAAGTAAATTTATTAGTAAAAATTACCTTCTTTCAATGAAAGATTCCCAGTATCTTCAAATTTCTTAACTAAATTTTTTATTGTTGTTACCGAAGGAATAGGACTGTTATTGAATTTTACAGAAAATAAGTCACGGACTAATGATGACAGTTCAGACGAATTAGAAATTAGAATCAAGGGAGTCCTTGATTAGAATAAATTAAATTGTCATAGGTAATCTGATGAATATCCGTGTTTTAATTTGAAAATTATTAGTGTAATTTTTGCTTTTAATGCTTTAATAAATTGGAAAATTTCAGAGTTTTTGATATCCTCATACGCAGAAAACAATAGTATTTCGATTGCTACCTTTACCACCACTGTAACTACACATGGGGAGCAGGAATCCCCAAAAATTTAATTGCTCATGTTATTTCCCCATGTACACATGGAAGTTTGTCACACGGTATGTATAAAACTTTATTTTATCGGTCTGTTTTATACTTTATAATTGTTAAATTTTCATGCCCCTTCACCATATAAGTTTAGTGAATACAGTGGTAAAGAGTGAGATAGAAAAACTTATTAAAACGAAACTTTTCTGGATGATTCAGCAAGTGGAAAATTACATATGCATATGTGCCGCGAAAATTACGGGGTACAAAAGTTTTTTGCAGCTAACATGTGAGTAGTTAACGGACCGAGTTAAGACAAGTTTTGTGCACAAAAAGAAAACTTTTTGGCTGCTAATTATGGCTAAACGCTTCCTTCCGCTGTAAACTAAGTTGCGAAACACTGAGCGCGTACACAATGCTGTACGATACATATCAGACACTAAGTTTTACTAACTTCCAACGAACACGGTTTTTTGTTATTTCAGAGAAAGATAAGAGCTCCAAATTCGCACATATGCATCGAATAACATACAAAAATTGTATTTTTGACGCTTAGTAGTGAGAAATGACGGGTTCCGGAATTACCCCCACTACTTATGTCGCTGTCAAGGTCATCAAGCTCTATTTGAATAAACTAAATCTAGAACTCGACGAGTCGAGCTGGAAATTTTCCAGTAATGAGTAGGGACAGCCTGTCGTTTTGCAACCAAATATCGCAACAGTACTTCCTGGCATTTAGATTCTTTGATAAACGACCTAGTGTTCCAGTTTGCCCAACTATTCGCAATGAAATGTTCCGAATTAGCATGAGGTAATAATTTATCACCCGAAACCGTGGATCACGCACATCCCTAATGTTGTACTCTCTTGTTTCGAATTGAAAATAACTGTACCATAAATATCATTAAATTATTGCTGCCCGGGGACACATAAACACAATATTTCAAGAAGCAATTATGGCATACGTCGGTACAAGTTTAGTCAAATGGCCTGCTTTGTCGTTATTTAAATCATATACTTGATAATATATTTTTAAATATCTAGTAGGCGAACAATTCGACTTTATCTGTCAGTTCAATAGTCTGAAGTTAGATATTTATGTGACGTTGGCGTCTGTATTTTGAGCGTTAAATAAAGCCGAAAATGTATAGTTCTTTTCAGATATCTTGGCGTGTGTGTGCAGTAATCTGCGCATTACGTTCATGTGTTTTTCTCCCTTTTGTAAAATGGATTGGTTGAATTTTAATTGCTGCCGTAAGATGACTTGAGAATATTCTGACGTTTCCGTATTTCATCTCACTCTTTTTTACTATAGTTGTGTGAAACAAAATGGTTTCAGTATTAATATGCTTATTTTGCAATATCCAGTGGTCACCAAGCAATTTATTAAAAATTATTGCCTTTCAATTATAACTGTCAGTTTGATTGTCAGGTGTAAAGATGCCTGGAAATGTGTTTACCAAACAGTGTCGAGAAGTTTTATGAAATATTTTTGAATACTTTATTCGAGAGAAGCAAAATAATGGTCCCCTATTGCCCTTAACTGGTTCTAGGAGCGATTTGCCGATGCATCAAAAGTAAATTTATGCAGCGTGTCGCGCATAGTTGGAGAGGAAAAACGAGGTTTGTCTCCTTCAATGCCCGGAAAAAGGCACAGCAAATCAAAATTAAAAAGAAGATGTAACTGACAGCATTAAAACCGAAGTAAGGAATGCTATTTATTCCATGAAAGAAAAGAAATAACACATTACATTAAAAATTTTAAATAACAAATTAAAAACAAAACAAATAGTGGATATTTCTGACACAAGTTTGTGGCGTTTATAACCAATAGCAGATTTAAGTACAAACTAGAAAATAACCGGTGTCTTTTGTGTGAACGGGCTATTGTTGTGGGTAAAAAAATACATTTCTTGAGGGAAAACGTCAAAAATGCTCATTGCCGTGTGCGCACACGCTTGTCGCGGTTCCTAGCAACAGCAAAATTTTGGAAACTACTGAACTGCTGGCGGTTGCTTGGATAATCGGATATGGCTGCGCAAACGCCAACAAATCTGAAAAATGCTATACCCATGTGTCGCTCTTTGTATTTCGAAATAGGCGCTGAATAATTAATTTCGTTATAACAAACATTTCATTAGCCTGACTAGCAATTCTGGTGTAGGGCACAGAGCCGAGGATAAGTTTATTCATGAATCCTGCCAGCTGACCGTTCATTATGCCGGAAATTTTGCAATACAGAGATCTGTACTCTCGCCCGTCACTGTATAAACCGGAGGGGAAACAACTGAAGATTTATGGTGTACACATACAAGGATTTATGAGGATTTATTCGAATGTTTTGGATTTATTTAGATTTCTTTAGATTTCTTTGGATTTCTTTGATTTATTTGATTTATTCAGATTTATTTGGATTTATATAGATTTATTTGGATTTATTTAGATTTATTTGGATTTATTATAGATTTATTTATACCTAACGGTTTTTCTCGCGCATGCGCTTATTCAAGTATCTTGTTGCCAACCGCCATAGCCAGTGACGAGAAAGAACTTGCATGTAGTGCGCACGGGTAGTGTCTAATTAATAATATAATTCTGTTCCGTGTGAATATACTGTACCTCAGTCAATAATAGTCAGTCAATAATAATGTTTAATAGTTTTGTCATGGGACAATTCCAATATGCCAAGCTCACTTTTAATAATTTTTGATTTCAATAATTTCAAGTACTTATTTTTCCCCCAGAACCCAAATGATTTCGGACAGCTTAAGTGACGCTTAAAGTATCTAAAGGTCTCTTTACCCACATCGCTGAAAAACGTTTTAAAATTAAATGGTTTTACTGAACCTAAAATAATTGCAAATATATGTGAAGATGATTTCTTGCAAATGGAAAAATGTATGGTGGAAACAGCTCTTGATTTAATTCCCAAAGATGAATACGAACAATATTATGGTATCTTCTACAGAAAACCAGAAAATTTTAAGTTTGCACAAGGACACAAAAAGTTGATAATGTTAATTTTAAATTTTTTCAAAGAAAGATCACAGAATGAAAAATCTAAGACTGATATCGAACCTGATATTGCTTCAACGACGAGTTAAAAAAGTACTTCAAATAACGACACTATTAATTCAGTTTTATTTCTTACAAGCTATTTTTCCAGTAGGCAACTTGAATTTCCCTCAAACTGATTTCAACCAAGTTGTCAATGTTGTCAACCGAGCTGTCAACTTAAAAGATGAGAAACAGCTAGTGTCACGCACATTGAAAAATTGCTTATTAGGTAAATGTAGTGTTGATCAAGGTGCATATTTCAATTAAAAATTCGTCGAAATCACGTTTGAAACAAAATTACTACATAACAACTAATTATGCTGCATAATTGGATGTTACTACAAATTAGCGTATAAAATTTTAAAATCTTCCGCTAAAAAAATTATTCGCAAAGATGGATATACGGAAATATCCATAAGCACTTAAGTGAACATTTGAATGAAAACTGGAAGAATAAAAATGATCCCAAAAGCACTACAGTAATTTACGCTACACCAAAAAGAAATCAGCAAGGATTAATGAAGTTTATTAAAATTACTAAAGTTGAAAAACCGAAAATACGGATTCTAAGTAATCAAATAATTACCCATGCCCAGGTTCATGCAGATGCGGTTGATTATGGAGGAAAGGAAGAGTCCAAAGAACAGGCAGTTGAATTTAATGAGATGAAAGTTACTACACTCCCGCCTAGGCATCCTGAGGTCCAGTATGAATATGAAGTAGACGAAATTATTGCAGAAGGATCAAATTGTGTTCAAATTTCATCATCGACATCTACGGATTCTAGTAAATGGTTGGCTGCTAAATATCAGAGAATTGAAAGAAACAGAAGAAAACGGGAACGTCAAGTCGGTAATCAACCGCTTATAACATCATTTATTTCTTTAATTAGTGAAATAGACAAAGTGGCTCAAAAGTTCGTAAATGAAAACGAAGAAATCGGTTTAAATTTGGAAGCTACATTAGAAAAGTTATCAAATGAAGACACAGAAGGAAATGATCCTGTTTCAATCAAACAATAGTATATTATACACGAGTTTATAATGAATGCTATTATTACCGAGGATGAAGTTTACAACTCGAGCGAGTGAAACGAGCGAGGTTTGTAATCATCCGAGGTAATAATAGCATCATTATAACGAGTTGTATACTATACTTTGTCCACGACTATCAAAACAGATTCCCAGAAAGAATTTACCTCCATTTCCCTTCCCCAGTGTAAGAAAGATTCATACATACGCTCTCAGGTATAATTTTCTTGGTTTTTTGGGCAATGAATCTAATGAGGCAAGTTCTGCAGCTTCTTTTATTGCTGGTGCTGTCAAAGAAACCTCGTTTTCACTCTCACTACTCATTATATCTTCCTTTTTATAATATGCATTTCAAATTAAAAGCAAACCATGCTGATTTGACGTTTCAATTTGAACTGACATATCGCGATCGCGGCCTTCTAAATAAATGTAAAAAAGGGTCAAAGCGATGTTCCTATTGGTGTAGTGAATAATATTCATTATTCACTGCAGTGATTAATGTATCTAATTATGATTGAAGAAATACAAGTATAAAGAGTATATTATAAGATAGTCGTGGACAAAATCAATTTTACGCAGTTTATTATGACCAGAGATGGTATGTGGGACGGATCAATGAAATTAATAATAGTACAACAAAGGGACCAACTTATACTATGAAATTTTATGACATGTTATGAGATAGATTTTTGTTTTATTTTATTTTTTCTTTTGTTCTAGAATCTATATTTTGTTAACAGGATAATAATATCCTATATGTATTATTGAATAAAAATCTTGATTTCAATGTGATTTTTGTGCAAATCTGATAGGCCCTTCTTTCTGATCGTAGAGAATCTAATAATTATAATAACATTAATAATAACATTAATATAATAAATGTCTTTATTGAGAAGTAGCAGACGGGCGGAGTTAAGCAAAAGCTATTCTTCGCCAAACTCATTAAATTTATTTAGAAGAAAATCAAATGGATACCTACTATTTCTCAGTTTTTTTTGATAAGAAATCTGAAGATTTACTTATATTCATTTGAATTTAGTTGGATTTATTTGAATTTATTCGGATTTATTTAGATTTATTTGGATTTATTTGGATTTACTTGGATTTATTTAGATTTATTTGAATTTACTTGGATTTATTTAGAGTTATTTAGATTTATTTGATTGTATTGAGGTTTATTTGAATTTTTTCACGGAAAATGGATTTATGGTGTACATAATTTTGGCAGTTGTTTCCCCTCGGTATAAACCTCATTTATGAGAATGTACGAGAATATATTGATATATTGTTTGTATACTAGAAAGAACTTATTGGCGTAACAGTAAGAAACTAATTTACCATTATTACAAAACTTACTGATTTCGCCGCTGTCGTCTACCGTATCAAGGTCATTTTCTATACTGCATCGCACGAGGTATTTGCAAATCAAAAATTTAATTCAACTATACGGCTATATTTCTTTGATTTCCCAAATAAATTATCAAACCTTCCCAAGAACGAACTCTTGAAAAAGCCACGCATAATTGTCCGTGAGTAAATATTTCTTTTCGGAGATCAATTCCTATTTGATCAAATGTTTGGCCTTGTGATTTGTTAATAGTCATTGCAAACGCTAGTTTAATGGGAAATCATTGTCGTCTTTTAAAAGTAAAAGGATAAACATTTTCACAGTACAACGCTATACGGTTAACGTTATCGCCTGCTAAAATTTTGCACTGTAGGATATTGTTTCCCAATTGTAAAATTAACAATCTCGTACCATTACATAAGCCTTCATTAATGCTGAGATTTGTAACCAACATCACAATACAATATACTCTCAACTTGAATTCATGCGGAGGAAAATTGGGCGGGTTTAAAGTATTTAAATATTCAGGAAGAATAGCATCGTTTAAATCTCCATTATCACAATTTTCAACACTATCCAAGTTTGTATATATTTTTTCTGTTTTTATATCTAACAGTTCTACCACTTTTTTGTTAATGTCTTCAACATCAGAATAGCTGATTAGGTCATATCTATGAATCGCTTTTCTCTAATTGATTCCTCCGTATATACGTTCAACGATATCCTAATTATAAATACATCTCTGTGGCAATTCTAAATTGCTATTCATATCGTTCAACACTCCATCTCCAACATCCAATAAAAACTTGGTGAATTCTTGTTCCTGTGGTAGAGCCCGCATATTTTGTGTTTAAGAAAATTTACGGAAATAACTCCAAAGAGAACTAAATTTTATTCTCAAATTCACTGTTTCACAGCGGGTAGCATTTATTTTAACTGGTAACAATTGTCAAAGATCTCCTCGCAACACCATAATTTTTCCACCAAACGGAACATCACAATTCATAAAGTCTCGTAAGGTTCTGACTATAATGTCTAAAGCATACCTTGGCGCCACAGGAGCTTCATCCCAAATAAAAACATCTACACTCTTTAAATAATCTGCTTCTTTTGAATTTTTCTTAAAGTTGGAAGATGAATCTAAAAACAGAGGAACAGGTAACCCAAACGTTTTATGAACTGTTCTGCCATGAGGAAGTAGTGTTGCTGCTATGCCCGTGAAGACCATAGTACAAACAATTTTATTCTTACTCTTCAGTAAGCTGTAAAGGGTTGTATAAACATAAGGCTTACAGGAGCCTCCTGGACCGTCTATATAAAAACATGAAGATTCAGAAATGGATTCATTTATGTTAGCATCACATTTACCTAAAATAATATCTACAATTTCTTCGAATTTATGACGAATTTATGACGATGGCACCTTCTGGAGTAAAATATTCCGGAGGTAAAATAGTCCCACATTCGGATCTCCGGGCGGGGACTGCTTCGGGGGGAGTCATCAGGAGTCATCAGAAATGATAAGTGTAACATCTCACGAGTCGGAGCGTGGAATGTTAGAAGCATGAAACAAGTAGGAAAGTTAGAGAATTTGAAAATTGAGATGGATAGGTTAGCATTAGACGTAGTAGGTATTAGTGAAGTGAGATGGCCAGAAGCCGGAGACTTCTGGAGCGGAGATTTTAGAGTAATACACACAGGATCTGTAGGAGAAAATTCGGGAGTAGGAATTGTTATGCGGAAAAAAGTAGGGCATAGTGTAGAAAATTTCTTACAGCAAAGTGACAGGGTAGTTATGGTTAGGTTAGATTCGAAACCTGTAAAAACAGTAATAATACAGGTATATATGCCCACTTCTAACTACAGTGATGAGGTCGTAGAGGCAGTTTATAGTGATATTGAACATGTGCTAGATTTTGTGAGAGGACACGAAAATTTAATAATTATAGGAGATTTCAATGCAGTTGTAGGCACAGGGCGAGAGGGCGGAATAGTTGGTCCCTTTGGATTAGGCAATAGGAACGATAGGGGAGTTAGACTGATAGAGTTCTGCGATAAACATAACTTAACGGTCGCGAACACTTTATTTCACCATCACGTTAGGAGACGCTACACGTGGAAGATGCCAGGAGACCTAGGGAGATATCAAATAGATTACATTCTTGTTAGGCAAAGATTTAGAAATCAAGTTAGGGATTGTAGAAGTTATCCAGGAGCAGATATAGATAGTGATCACAATATAGTCGTTATGAAGGCCAATCTTAAATTGAAGATTTTGAAAAAACGACGCGGAAGAGGGTATCTTGACCCAGAGAGACTAAAAGATGATGATACGCGCGATAAGTTCGAGAAAAAGACAAACAAAGTACTAAAGGGCGCGGGCGAAAATATTGTTAGGGACATAGAGGAAGAATGGAATTGCATTAAAAATAGTTTAGTTTCCTCAGCTAGGGATATTTTGGGTCATAAAAAGAATGAAAGTAGGAAACCCTGGATAACAAAACATATTGTAAGTCTAATAGAGGAAAGGCGAAAATATAAAAATAGGTTAGATGAAATAGGGAAACAAAGATATAAGGCGATCAAGTGGGAAATTATTCGGAAATGTAGGAAAGCGAAAGAGCAATGGATCGATAATAAGTGCAAAGAAGTGGAAAATAAGTTTGAAGTAGGAAAGACTGATGAAGCATATAAAATAATTAGGAGAAATTTTAGAGAAATTGGATCTAGTACCAAAAGCATTAGGAATGAGGCAGGAGATATCCTAATCGAAAGCGGGGAGAAGGCAGATAGGTGGAAAGAATATTTAGGAAACTTATATGCGGGACAGGAAGTGCAAGATATATTAGAAAGCGAAAGCAGTGTAGAGGGGGGATAACCTAGGGAATCCTATAATGAGAGAAGAGTTTGAGCTAGCACTAAAAAGTTTAAGGAATAATAAAGCGCCAGGTATAGATGGCTTGCAGGCAGAAATCTTAAAGTGCGCAGGTCAAGAGGTAATAGATCGTTTATTTAAACTAGTTAGTCGTATATACCTGACAGGCGAGATTCCAGAGGATTACAAACGGAACATCATGGTAGCTTTGCCAAAAAGGAAAGGCGCGGATAGGTGCGAAAATTTCAGAACCATCAGTTTAACTTCCCATGCGTCAAAAATTTTAACTAGAATTGTGCAAAGAAGGATGGAGAAAAACGCGGAAGAAATATTAGGAGAAGATCAGTTCGGATTTAGACGAAATAGAGGAACGCGCGAGGCCATCCTAGCTTTACGAGTAATTATAGAAAAAACGATAGAAAAGAGAAAGAGCGTCTATATAGGATTTGTAGATTTAGAAAAGGCCTTCGACAACGTAAAATGGGGGAAGATGTTCGAAGTGCTGAGAAAGGTAGGGATGAAATATAGGGACAGAAGAATAATACATAATCTCTACGAAGAGCAAAAGGCAGTTATAGAATGTGAGCAGGAACGAAGGGAAGTAGATATCCGGAAGGGAGTGAGACAGGGATGTGCATTGTCACCTCTAGTTTTCAACTTATATATCGAAGATGCTATTAATATTGTTAAGGACAGAACAGCCTCAGGGATTAACGTACAGGGTCAAACTATTAACATGCTCAGATTTGCGGATGATATAGCAGTGTTAGCATCTAGCAAAGAAGAATTAGGAGCGGCTTTGAATGAAATGGAAGCAGTTTTGACACAGAGCAATGGCATGAAAGTCAATAAAAAGAAAACTAAAATTTTGGTATGTAGGGGATGTGAAAATAGAACTAAAGTTGACATATAAATAGGAAATGAGAAGATAGAGGAGGTCACGGATTTCTGCTATTTAGGAAGTAAAATAACTCAAGACGGTAGGAGCACTAAAGATATAAAACAAAGAATAGCGCAGGGCCGAGTTGCGTTTAACAGAAAGAAACAACTGTTATGTTCGAGAACGGTTAATAATGAGACTAGGAAGAGACTCTTAAAGTCGTATGTATGGAGTACGGCATTATACGGGTGCGAAACATGGACAATAGGGGAAGCGGATCGAAAAAAAGTAGAAGCGTTTGAAATGTGGTGCTACAGGCGCATGATGAAGATACCGTGGATAGATAAGGTTAGCAATAGGGAAGTATTAGAAAGAGTTGGGGAAAAGCGAAAGGTATGGAAGACAATAAAGAGTAGGAGAGATAGGATGGTAGGACACCTTCTAAGACATGAAGGAATAGTTCGCGACATACTAGAGGCAGAGATAGGAATAAAAAGAGGTAGGGGTAGGCCTAGATTAGACTACTGCTCTCAAATGGTTAGGGATGTAGGATGTTCTACTTTTAGGGAAATGCGTAGGTTAGCTCAGGATAGAAAAGAGTGGAGGTACGCATCCAACCAGTCTTCAGACTGAGAACCTTATGATGATGAATTTCTTTCCACACATTTACCTAAAATAATATCTACAATTTCTTTCTACTTTTCATTTAGGTGTTTATATTGTCGTGATTTTATTTCTATTGCTTGTTCTTCATTTGCATATTCAATGTCGTGGCATGGTAGGAAACATTGAAAGATTGTAACCTTCCGCAGAAAGCATGGAATTAATTTAAATATAGGCTTTTTGTTCTTCAGTATTGCTGTAACGTCTTTCATAATCTTGTGACATTGCTTCTTTAAATTCTTCCCACAATTCTTCCTGATTCTTCTTCATTCATGGCTCTTTTCCACTCGTGATAATCTTAAATAAGACCTAATTTTAAACACGTTGCTGCATGAGATTCCTGTATTTCTCCGTTTAGTGTTTTCAGATCTTCAAATCTGTTTGCTCCTTTAATATGAAGTGATAATAATCGAAAATGAAATAGTTTAATTTGGCTGGGGCTTACGGAGTACATGCGTCCAATAACTTTGAATTGTTTCTGACGGCGTATACTTTTACAACGACAACAAACATGATACCTACCTGCGATAGTTCAGACGTACGCAGTTTTGGCGATCGGCTCCCGTACGTATTATAAGGTACGTGTCTATTGCGCATTCTCCACAACTAACATCACTTTTATTAGATAGGAACGTTCGATTTTCCGAACGGTTCCTCTAGTTTCAGTAGAGCGTCTAAATAATTCAGAGCTCACTAGATTAACACAGCTAATTGGTGTGTCGCAGGAACATAAACTTAAACCTGAGGTAACAGCTCGCAACTTGCAATAATTTCTGCAACAGACTCCTATTGCTATTATGAATTCCTCCAGCGCCCCCTAGCGAACTCGACAAAGTTTAGTTATATTAATTTCGGAGGCGTTTAGTTCCGCTGCAAGGACATTGCGGTATTTCTAGTGTCAAGCTGTTGGTATATTGAAATTAAGTTTCGTTGGTAATCTACTTCTCACGTACAAATTTTATTGCCAGCAGTTTGAATTAGAAACTTGAAAATTAAAACTGGGGCTTATCTGGGTTATAAATGGTTAAAGCTGTTCAGCATACTCCACTGAAACCTCATGTTTGACTTCACTTTTAATGAGGTAGGTACCTATGTATTAATATTAAGAAAGTTTGATCCGGTGTTTCGAGCTAAATTTAATGAAAAATCTTTTGGAAGTAATTTTGCTTTGTTCACTTCGTTTTATTTAATGAATGAACAAAGATAGGAATAATTTTTAGAGGAGCCAACAACTACAAGCAATAAATAAGCATAATTGACAGTTACTACTGCGTGTGCCTATTGGGAGCCTCCCATTTTCGCCAGATTTGAAATTTGAACATAGGTCTATTACCAGCTGACACTTCTAGTTGCTTATTTCGGGGTGTCTGTGAAACATGACACCCTTGGGGCCGAAGGATCGCGTTATGTCGAGTATGCGGCCGTACAACCCCCTTTCCCCAGCCCGCACCCGCGTTTATGGATCCCAACTTAATAAAATTTATAACATCGAGACAGTGGGCAAAAAAGAAAAAGAAAGTAACGCGTTCTTTTCTATTTCTCGCGCTGCTAGGGTTTTTAATGCCCTATATTTTGGATAACAATATGCCTTTGATCTCCTTTAACAAGGTTCTTTATTTTGAATTATGTGCAGAGTTTTAGGAGACCAATACGAATGTATTTTAGACCATAAAAAAGTTTAGGTGCTTGTCATCAAAGACTTCCCAAGTATTAACAAAATATTGAGATACTTAATATTAAAAAGCACATATTGAAGTAACACTAGAGCGACAGTTTTTTAAATATACGTATAGGTATAGTAGTTAATAGATTGATGGCATTAATTAAAAAAATAGGATGGGCTTGCAAATATCGGAAAGCTGCATGTGTGCCCTCTACTAGCTCGGCTTGATTGTTGTATCTTCGTATGTATATTTTTTCTTTTAAAAATGCCCAAACAAAAAAGTTTAATATACTCAGATCCGGTGATCTTGCAGGCCACAATATATATCCATTTGTAAATTTTGTTTCTAGGTTTATTGAATGACCCGTAGTGAATTAAATTAGATTTTAATCTCGAAAACATCATTTTCCTTGCTTGTCTTCTTTCTCGGTATCTAAATTTAATAAATCGATGGATAGATATTATACTGGGAGTGGGTATCTAGGAATTTGTTGTGTACCTGTTGAGATATAGATCCATTGATTCATATTTGGTGCTACTGTAGGCCACTTATTTTAAAAATTTAAAATTATGCCGCCTTCTGCGTTTATTTTGTTATAAAGTAATTCCGATAAATAATTTGTAACTAGTAAGTTGGCGAAGAAAAAAAATAGGTTTTTGACACTGTTGTTGAAAAAAAAGTTATTGTATTGTTTTGAAGTGTAAAAGAAATTTTTTTTAGAAGAGAGATTTTTTGAAAGTTGAGATAATAAAACATCATTGGAATATAATTAGAAGACGTTTTTTTTCTCTTTATTTATTTTGTGAGCCGCTCGACCTCCTACAACTTTAGGTGTGGGGTTAAAGAGGTAGAAGAGGTTGCCAAGAGGTTGCCAAGAGATTGCAAAGAGGTTGGACTGAAGGTTGGACGGTGGTCCGTTGGAACACAGATTGGACGTGTTTTGAGCTGGTTATTTGGACAAAGGTGTCAGACGGTGTGTTTTGAAGTTTATTTTTGACAGAAAGTAGAATGAGTTACTCGGAAGAAAGTTTTGAGAATTTCGTTAGTGCTCGTGTGCTAAATGAAGTAGGATCCACTGTTAATGGAAACAGTGATGTTAAAGCAATGTTAAGTACGATTAATTTACTGGTCCAACAGAACGCGCAAATGTTGACCATGTTGCAACAGCAAGAACAAAATTTTAGGTCTGCGAGTGTGTTATCATCAGATCGGGTTCCAGATGTACCAAATTTCAATATAATGCCTGATTTATCAAAAGGTATTGATCAGTTCAATGGGGAAGCTGGAGGGCAATCGGCTAAACTGTGGTTGGAACAGCTGGAAACAACAGCAACCCTTCATTCTTGGCCTGAGCCATTCATTTTTGAAACAGCTCGTAGCCATTTCGTGGGTGCTGCCAAGCATTGGTATGTAGGAAGACATGGTGAGCTTACTAATTGGCAGGCATTAAGGAATGCGTTTAAGAAAACTTTTGTTGCGGAAAAAAGCCAAACTGAAAAGTGGAAATTGATGACATCGAAGGTACAACATGCCAAAGAATCGTTAAGCCATTATTTCCACGAGAAAGCAAAATTATGTAGGCAATTAAGTCTAAGTTTCGATGAAACTAAGGAACAAATAGCAGTTAGATTATTTTCAAGAGAATTGAGCAATTTTATTATGAGCAGAAATCACCTAGATGAAGATGACCTTTATCAAGATATAATTGGATTTGAAAGGATAGCTTGTAGTAGGAAGGAGAGGATTTTTGGACGGGAAGACAGAGGAAAATCCAATTTTAGTAAGCAAGTCGAAGTGAAGGATGGAAATAGGAAATATGAAAATTCAGTGGGCACTACGCAGTCTACAGGAGCACGTCCTGATGTAAGGAAATGTTTTAATTGCAGCAAGATGGGGCACACGTCAGCTCGTTGTCCTGAGCCAACTCGACCATGGGGTTCGTGCTACCAGTGTGGTTCGGTGGGCCATATTCGCAGAAATTGTCCTCAGATTGGTGTACAATCTGAAAATAGTCGTGCAGATAAGAAGGTTGTTGCCCTAGTGATCGAAGAGGATACACCACCTTATATTGTGACAGCAGATATCGAAACAGATAAATTTAGTTTTAGTATTAATTGTATTTTAGATCCAGGAAGTGTTATTTCATTAATTTCTCTTAGTTTAGTAGACGAATTAGATTTTGAGCCAATAAACACATCACAAGGTCATTATTTGGGTGTAAACCATTCTGAAGTTAATATTTTGGGAAGTTTGGAAACTTGTGTTACTCTTTCTGATGTTGTTTTGCCCGTAAAATTTTATGTCGTACCTGATTCTACTATTCCCAGTGTGCATAAATGTTTGTTGGGTAGAAGTTTCATTGCTAACCCTGAACTGAGTATCACATTTAGCGGTAACCGGGCAATAATCAAGAAGAAGCTTTGTAAAGATGTTTCTGAAAATAATTTTGAAACTGCAGCTCGAGAAATAATGTTAATAAATTGTGATAACAGTGTGAAATCAAGTATGCCGGACTTGAAAATAAATGAATTTTTGTCAGAAAGGGATAAAAACAAGACAATTAATGTTTTTCTCAATGATTATCTTGAACCTGAAAGGGGTGTTGAGCCGCAAACAAAATTTGAAATGCGAATTAATATTCTGTACGTGAAGAATGTTTTTCATTTCGCCCTCGTCGGTTATCGTTTGTAGAGAAACAGGAGCTCCAGAAAATTTTGAATGACTTGTTGATGCGAGGAGTCATTAGGGAGAGTGATTCACCTTTCTGTTCTCAAACTGTTTTAGTGAAAAATAAGAGTGGAGGTTTTCGTCTCTGCGTTGATTTTCGTTATCTGAATAATTTAGTTACTAAAGATTGTTTTCCACTTCCACTTATCGACGATCATTTGGATTTATTAAAGCATAAACAATTTTTCACAAAATTAGATTTGAAGGATGCATTTTATCATTTATTGAAGAAGATTCCCGAAAATATACATCTTTCGTAACACCACGCGGCCAATTTGAATTCACAAAGATGCCGTTTGAATTTTGCAACAGTCCGTCTATTTTTACTAGATTTATAAATAAGATATTTAGGGAGTTGATAAATACAGGGCAAATTTTAATATACATTGATGACATTTTGATTGCGACAGAGAGTGTCGAGGAAAATTTGCAGATAATGAGCAAAGTTTTTAAATTAATGGTAGAAAATTTATTATATCTAAACGTAGAGAAGTGTAGTTTCTTGGAGAATAAAATTGAGTATTTGGGATATCTAATTGACAAAGAAGGGATCCGTCCAAATCCAGACAATGTCAGTGCCATTTCCAATTTTCCTGTACCAACAAACTCAAAGCAGGTAGTTTTTAGGTATGGCAAGCTATTTTAGACGATTTATTGAGAAATTTGCCTGTATAGCAAAACCTTTGTATGATTTGATCAGAAAGAATACTACATTTCACTTTGGGGCTTAGGAGCTGGATGTTTTTGAGGACAAATTATTAGAAGACGTCGAATTTTGTTTTAATAACACGGTTAATCGATCTACTGGACAAACTCCAGCCAGATTATTGTTTGGGAGGGATCAAGTAGGGAAAATCCAGGATCACGTGCGATTATTTTTGGAGCAGGAACTACAGAGGGAGATTGGATCTTTGGATGAAATACGAGAAAAAGCCAGTGAAAAGATAATACAATCACAAGAGAAAAATCAAGATTATTATGACAAGAAACACAAACCTGCGCGTATTTATAAAGAGGGCGAATATGTAATGATCGCAAATGTGGATGCAACAGTGGAGGTTAGTAAAAAATTAATTCCCAAGTACCGTGGACCTTATGTTATTCAGAAAGTTTTGCCTAATGACAGGTATGTTGTCGCTGATATTATCGGATTTCAGTTTACTCAAATCCCTTATGATGGTGTTATTGATGCTTCAAGGTTGAAATCATACCCTAGCATGTGATGACAAGATTTGTTGTACATTAGTTGTATTTGTTAGTAAGTTCATTTTTTTAGAATAGCTTTTGTTTATACATAATAAAATAAATGTTTAGTTTTCTAAATTCTTGCAATGGCCGGGGGCGGCCATAATGTCAGGAAGGCCGAGTTGTAGGCCACTTATTTTAAAAATTTAAAATTATGCCGCCTTCTGCGTTTATTTTGTTATAAAGTAATTCCGATAAATAATTTGTAACTAGTAAGTTGGCGAAGAAAAATAATAGGTTTTTGACACTGTTGTTGAAAAAAAAGTTATTGTATTATTTTGAAGTGTAAAAGAAGTTTTTTTAGAAGAGAGATTTTTTGAAAGTTGAGATAATAAAACATCATTGGAATATAATTAGAAGACGTTTTTTTTTCTCTTTATTTATTTTGTGAGTCGCTCGACCTCCTACACTACTAAGGATTATTTTGCAGAAAATTATTATTACTATTATATTGGATAGATGTCATCAAGATTAAATTTTCCATGATAGATATTTCATTACAATTATGCGTTGAATTGATTTTGCTGGAGTTAATAAGTCATAATGAAACGTATGGTGTACCACTGTGAAATTGTCCCTCTATTTGATTGAAAATGTAGTCTAGCCACAGGAAATTTGTTGGTGCAGACCCAGTGACAGCTGCAACAGAATATTATGATTGATCGTTTTAGTAAAAAGGATTTTCTTGAATTTCCTGATGAAGTATGGGATGACGGTAATGTAATAATTCAGTAAACTTTTTGTTAAATATTTGGCATTGGATAGATTCACGAGCCGCCAATGACGCGTCGAATCAAAACACGTGGAGCTCGAAATGACAGAGCCAGTTAATATTTTAAAAGCGACCATTCATTTATTCCGGGCTCGCCTACTCATAATATATTAAATGTCAATTTCGGGGATCTGCATGTCGGAAGGTTTTTTTATTCGGCTTAATGTCCGGGATATTCCACTCTTTTCCACATTACCTCGCGCCACAATGCAATGATAAATTTAAATAAAATATGGAATGTGTAACTCTGCGTTTGCTACCCCTCTCTGTGGTGTTGTTTCGCGAAAATGGGGTCCCGGAGACGGCAGTATAACCACACGAAATATGCTGAGAGGAAAGAAGGCTCAGCTGTTCTTTGGCGGCAATCGAATAAATCTGGGAGGATTAGTCGGCGGTCCTATCTTTGAATTATTATTTACTATTTAGAAATAAGAGAATAAACTGAAGGGCCATCTGCATTGCAATGGCCACATGACTTTTATTCCAACACGCCGGTTCAACCAAGTAACGTATCAAGACGTTCTTGGTCGAAAATGAATAACGAATAATTATAGTTTAAAAATCCTACACCATGTCAGCGAGTTCGGTATCGATTTTTCTCCGCAATTAAAAAATGAGGTGCACGCTATCCCCCTTCCCCAAATAATTAGCCCATCATTAGGACTGGCTTGGCTCATCCGGAGGCTACCTACAGTATCTCGTAGCTTTTAATTAAAAGCTCAAAACGGTTAGAAAGAAAGTAATTAAATGAGCGTAAAAGCGGTAAAAAATTAATCTCTGTGTAGGGTAACTGGAGGGGAGGGAGGTTCTTTAAAAACCCCCGTCTATTTCTCGCTGAATTCTCCAATGCAAATATTAGGTTTAAAGTTTTTGTATAATATACACGTTGATTGAGTCATTTACTTATTGGCGTTTCCAAAATCACCTTTCCCACATTTAATTTTATAAACCCCAACTTGGATTCGCTAATTAGCCGTATATTAATCTATGGACCTTTTCAGGGGAATATTAAAATGATCGGTAAGTAATAAGCCGGCTTATGTTAGGGGCATCTGTAATATCAGTGCTCCACCGCAACCCGAGGATCTCTCCCTCGACTCCACTGACAATTAGGGTCGGTACCCTCCAGAGGGATTAAGTATGCCAGCACACGTCGGGACCTCTGAAATCCGAAGATTAGTCCTGCCACGTACGAACATATAGATTTTCTTGTCGCGGATAGCCCTTGTCTTACACAACAGATCACTCTGATAGCTTGAGAACTTTCGGGTTTGACGTATTTCAGATTTTGAAACACTAAAGACATTGTCACGATTTGTTAGAGGAGGTAGAGCAAATGTGGAAACTCAGTTTGTTTTTAATGTGTAGAAAATCAGTTAGACTAAATAATACCACAAACTTACCTCCAAAAACTTCACGAAAATCACGAAACAGAAATCGACGCACCACCATTAACTACAATGCCCGACTGATTCCTAGCGCTACGCCGTGACGAATAGGAACGAAAGTGACTGTTTACGGCAATCGCCGCTAGAGTGAAGCTCTCTGCAGTCGAAATACTTACCGTTTCCACATTACCCTCATGTTTCCACATTTTCACCCCCTCCTCTACTATTAACATAACCTTTTAACTTTCTCCATTCATAGAACTTGTTGTTGACAAATGTACCATTTTGGAAATTGGTTTTCTGTAGTGCACATATTAACATTAAATAAATAAATAAAAAAGAACTTCATCGTAGCGAAAAGTGAAATGTATTTTCGAGTTTTCCGCCATTGTCGTTTCTGTTATTCATTTGTCACGGCAAAAAGACAACTTATGTCATCGGACTTAAAAGCTCGATCAGAAATAATAATTCAGCACTAGCTTTCCAGAGTGGAAAACAAAAGAAGCCGGTAAAAGCGAATGGCAGAAAAATTTAATAAATGACAGTCGAGGAGCGCGCACCAGGAAAAACCGGGCCCCCTTAACTTGCGGCTGACAAGAAATTGACGTATTTCAATTTTGAGTATGTCAGGCGGCTCGTCACTTCCATGACACGTTACAAATGCGCCCTCTCCCGCTATATTTCGAACAGCTTTTGTTGTCCCGCCGAACTCTTTGTCCGAAACTAATCAGAACGCAGAATACCGCAGGAATACCCGCTCCGGTGGAAATGGCGAAAATTATACAATACTGACACAACATCGAAAATGTTCCACGGGAACATGGCCACCGATAGGGGCGCATTTGTTCGGCAGACTGAGGGATGCTCAAATAAAGCCAACCGCATGATCAATGCACACGAAATAATTAATTGAGATGTTGGGGATAGGGACTCTAGTCTCGGTGCAAATTAAACAAACTCTATTACTTTAACTATATACAGAAAAATTAGAACAAAATCAAAACGAATGTACAGTAAAACGATATATAAAAAATTTACTCAAAATAGTGACAGCTAGCGGTATCTGTGACTTATAGATAACGTATTTCGGGCTTGGCGATTCAAGTTATCAATCGGGCACAGTTCGGAAAATAACAAACCGAAATCAACGTGTGCATGTAAATCGTAACACCTAATGGCTATTTGTTGGGAGTAAGTGTTGTTTCGGTGTGATGTAATGACAAGGGACTCTCGCAGCCTTTCGAGGCAAGCTTTCCCTATGAGTGGGTTGAGAAGATAATTATTCCGTCTTTCGATTGGCACAATCCCCTTCAATGTAAATGATGGTGTGTTTGATCGTGTAATAGCAATTAAAATACTATGCCAAAGAACTCTGCACCATATTATTGTTATCGTCTTCGGAGTTACCACTCTGACAGTTCTGGTACGCGTGAGCGATCGCAGAAGAATGCTTTCGAGCCTCCTCGCGGTCGGTGTATATCGAGAGGCCAGTCGTAGGAGATTTTGGAAGGAGACTGGGGAGCGTGGCGCGAACATATTTTCCCAAAATCGTGCAACGGGCATCTCGCTTCATACGAACTGAGAAAATGGTTATTCATTTATTTGAATAATTGTTGCATTTTCTTTTGCAT
Source organism: Xestobium rufovillosum (assembly GCA_963966045.1). Classification (NCBI taxonomy): domain Eukaryota; kingdom Metazoa; phylum Arthropoda; class Insecta; order Coleoptera; family Ptinidae; genus Xestobium; species Xestobium rufovillosum. The sequence continues at coordinate 25,206,498 of OZ014503.1, forward strand.
CGTTACAAACTCTGAATTGGCTTGAGACCTGACCAAAGTTGTGATTGAGATTGAGTGGTGGGGAGTGTTTGCCTTTCTCTAGTAAAGGTTTTATTTTAATTAAATTATCAAAAACACATTTATATACATTAGCCCATGTAGGTTATTCCATTACCTTTAAACTGATCTCCTTGTTAGCAGTAACCATTACCAAGAAAGCAATTACAAAATAATCATCGAGCGTTGGAACTAAATTCCAAAAGCTTCTGAGGGAGAGAGAAGAGCTCATATAGAGCGAGTCCCTGCCTTTATGTTGCTCGAACAAGAAGACGAGCAGTCAGCAATATCCTTTATTTCTAGCAAGGTTTTGTGTTCACGTTATTGTACATTTAGCAAGGGTTTCGCGGCTTTACAATTTTCGAACCTTGAATGATGGATTGAATACCCTACGTTTATATGAGATATTTCATCCCCCTTTTTAAAGGGGTGGTTGTATTGTCTGCCACATTTGTAATTATAGCTAATGAGTTAATAGGCCTTCCACGCATATGCTGCTAGTTTTTATTCTGAAAGGGATGTTTTCCCGGTGGAAAACTCGTTTCCTCTTGTTGTAATCGAAAATAACATTTTTATTGTGTATTTACAGCGGCATTACAGACCTCCTTGCACTTTTAGAGATAGTAAAACTGTATTAGGTGCAGTTATTGCGTTTCTAGTGTTCTGTTTGTCCTTTTGTATTTCCGGTGCAGCTCTAGTACCAAATGCGGCTATAACTAGAATTAAATAAAATTGCAAGCTTCCTCTTCAGATTCCTTGAAAGTTATAAAATGTGTAATACCACGATGTACTCTTATAGGTGGGTGGAATTTTTTATTGTTCAAACACAGTCCCCTAAGACGTTGACACACTTGGTATAACGATCGTCAAAAGCTTCTTGCAGAGATATTGTGCTATCAAGATGAGGCTATAGCCAACTGGTGGGTTACATAGAATATATGTGTGTTAAGTTAGCCTAATTGCACATATACAGACTGACAGAAGGATGTTTAGTACTCCCGAATTCAGTAGAGAGTTAACACTATAATTATCTGGAATCCTCTTAGAGCGTAACAAAAAGTAGGGGAGCGAGGGTGAGCGGCTGACAGGGGTTTGTTTTCCGAATCTGAGTGGGATTTACTGATTGTCATGTGACAGTGCTCTCTCCAAGAAGGGATATTTTAGGGCTTACAGAATTGATATTTAGGGGGGAAAGAAATAACAGAGATACAAGGACAAGAAAATAGACTTTCAGAGACCTATTTCAAATCCAAAATTAATCAGCTGTGAACGCGTCCCCGAGACCTCGCTCATGTGAAATGTGTCTTCTTTACAGCAACTGCGAGGCAGCTTATTTAATAGAATTAATTACAATACATCCTGGAGAATCTTATAATGCCCTTAAAGATTCGCTGCAAATTTCCAAGATTTAATTAAATTAATTAGTGTCTCAGCGCCTTTCCCTTTTCCAGCAAATATCCACTTCCCTTCGAATTATTTATTACAAATTCGGGAATAGAGAAAAAGTCACGTAATTCCATCCCCTAACCCTATAACAATTTAATAAAATAAATTCGAAGATTAACGCTCGTAGGGTTTGCTATTTCTGTTTCAAGTAACATGAAATCGGCTTAAAGTAAATGTTTCGGAACAGAATTTTCACGGTTCGAAGCTCCAAGCACCAAATTCATTAGTGCTTGGCCAGTCGCTGAGGTCGTAACTCGTGCAAGGTACGATCACGCTTCTCCAGGACTAAACTGGCTGAATGTATGGCAATTCGAGGGCCCCTGCAATTTAATCTAGAGAAATACGCCGAAAGAATTACCTCATATTGTACCGATAGGGATAAAAGTTACTAAAATTAGCCTGATTCTAAGGAATGGCTCCTACGTATCGATCATTCAGTTTATTAATAATAATTTAAAGCCTGATATTTGACAGACCTCCGTCAGCCGCTTAAATAGTTGGGAGACGGTTCTAATTTGTTATTGCATCCGCAAAGTGTGCTAATGCGCCACCCCACCCCTCGCTAACTTAAATCTGTTGAACTGTACACTTGTTACTGGTCTCAAGCCAATTTTTCCCACAAAGTGACAATGCGGAATCGACGTAATAGATAATTTAGCTGTTCCCAATTTCACGGATATTGAATTTACCCTCTATAAATATTAGATTCCGATAGTGGCCCTCTTCAAGTACCTCCAGGATAAGGGAAGGTATTTATGACCGAAATGTCAGGGCATATACTTAATATTAAATTATCTGAGGGCTTAGATCGAATAACAGATTTTGTCTACCATGCATCGTGTTGGAATCATCTTGCAATTAAAGCAGATTCCCATAAAATTCATTGATATAGTGAAACGTTCCAGGTAATATAAATTTAGTTGAAAGCCAGCCGACAGCTCTGCTTCCAGAATTAATTTTGCATTATCTGTCAGGTATCGCGTTCTGCACTTACACCTCGAGCACATAATCGTGTAATACACTTTCATGGTAGTCGGGAAATTTGATCTTCATTCAAATTTACCCTCTTGTATAAACTATCCATTTCCGTATCGGTATATCCGATCCCTTTTATTTATATAGGTTCTCATACTATGATACTTACGGCCGTATATAGTTTATGGCTCCATTTTTATATTCACGATTCCCATTTCGGTGGAGAATATCTCGCATCGCCCGCCAGAAGATTTCAAGTTTAATATTCTATATACGCTCCGCGGAATACCGCACAACTCAACGCTAGAAATTAAATAAAATAAATCAACGATACCAATGTACAAAACCATCTATAATATTGCTATTATTATATATATATTATATTATATATTGCTCTAAGAAATAACAGTCGTATTTATATTATATATATATATATATATGTATATATAGGAGATTTCAATGCAGTCGTAGGCACAGGGCGAGAGGGCGGAATAGTTGGCCCCTTTGGATTAGGCAATAGGAACGATAGGGGAGTTAGACTGATAGAGTTCTGCGATAAACATAACTTAACGGTCGCGAACACTCTATTTCACCATCATGTTAGGAGATGCTATACGTGGAAGATGCCAGGAGACTTAGGGAGATATCAAATAGATTACATTCTCGTTAGGCAAAGATTTAGAAATCAAGTTAGGGATTGTAGAAGTTATCCAGGAGCAGATATAGATAGTGATCACAACATAGTCGTTATGAAAGCCAATCTTAAATTTAAGATTTTGAAAAAAAGAAGCGGAAGAAGGTATCTTGACCCAGAGAAACTAAAAGATGATGATATGCGCAATAAGTTCGAGAAAAAGACAAACGAAGCACTAAAGGGCACGGGTGGAAATATTGTTAGGGACATAGAGGCAGAATGGAATTGCATTAAAAATAGTTTAGTTTCCTCAGCTAGGGATATTTTGGGTCATAAACAGAATGAAAGTAGGAAACCCTGGATAACAAAACATATTGTGAGTCTAATAGAGGAAAGGCGAAAATATAAAAATAGGTTAGATGAAACAGGGAAACAAAGTGGGAAATTATTCGGGAATGTAGGAAAGCGAAAGAGCAATGGATCGATAATAAATGCAAAGAAGTGGAAGATAAATTCGAAGTAGGAAAGACTGATGAAGCATATAAAATAATTAGGAGAAATTTTAGAGAAATTGGATCTAGTACCAAAAACATTAGAAATGAGGCAGGAGATATCCTAATCGGAAGTGGGGAGAAGGCAGATAGGTGGAAAGAATATTTAGGAAACTTATATGCGGGACAGGAAGTGCAAGATATATTAGAAAGCGAAAGCAGTGTAGAGGGGGATAACCTAGGGAGTCCTATAATGAGAGAAGAGTTTGAGATAGCACTAAAAAGTTTAAGGAATAATAAAGCACCAGGTATAGATGGCTTGCAGGCAGAAATCTTAAAGTGCGCAGGTCAAGAGGTAATAGATCGTTTATTTAAACTAGTTAGTCGCATATACCTGAAAGGCGAGATTCCAGAAGATTACAAACGGAACATCATAGTAGCTTTGCCAAAAAGAAAAGGCGCGGATAGATGCGAAAATTTTAGAACTATCAGTTTAACTTCCCATGCGTCAAAAATTTTAACTAGAATTGTGCAAAGAAGGATGGAGAAAAAGGCGGAAGCAATATTAGAAGATCAGTTCGTATTTAGACGAAATAGAGGAACGCGCGAGGCCATTCTAGCTTTACGAGTAATTATAGAAAAAACGATAGAAAAGAGAAAGAGCGTCTATATAGGATTTGTAGATTTAGAAAAAGCCTTCGACAACGTAAAATGGGGGAAGATGTTCGAAGTGCTGAGAAAGGTAGGGATGAAATACAGGGACAGAAGAATAATACATAATCTCTACAAAGAGCAAAAGGCAGTTATAGAATGTGAGCAGGAACAAAGGGAAGTAGATATCCGGAAGGGAGTGAGACAGGGATGTGCATTGTCACCTCTAGTTTTCAACTTATATATCGAAGATGCGATTAATATTGTTAAGGAAAGAACAGCCTCAGGGATCAATGTACAGGGCCAAACTATTAACATGCTCAGATTTGCGGATGATATAGCAGTGTTAGCATCTAGCAAAGAAGAATTAGGAGCGGCTTTGAATGAAATGGAAGCAGTTTTGACACAGGGCTTCGGCATGAAAATCAATAAAAAGAAAACTAAAATTTTGGTATGTAGGGGATGTGAAAATAGAACTAAAATGGAAATACAAATTGGAAATGAGAAGATAGAGGAGGTCGCGGATTTCTGCTACTTAGGAAGTAAAATAACTCAAGACGGTAGGAGCACTAAAGATATAAAACAAAGAATGGCGCAGGGCCGAGTTGCGTTTAACAAAAAGAAACAACTGTTATGCTCGAGAACGGTTAATATAGAGACTAGGAAGAGACTCTTAACGTCGTATGTATGGAGTACAGCATTATACGGGTGCGAAACTTGGACAATAGGAGAAGCGGATAGAAAAAGAGTAGAAGCGTTTGAAATGTGGTGCTACAGACGCATGATGAAGATACCGTGGATAGATAAGGTTAGCAATAGGGAAGTATTAGAAAGAGTTGGGGAAAAGCGAAAGGTATGGAAAACAATAAAGAGTAGGAGAGATAGGATGGTAGGACACCTTCTAAGACACGAAGGAATAGTTCGTGACATACTAGAGTCAGAGATAGGAATAAAAAGAGGTAGGGGTAGGCCTAGATTAGACTACTGCTCTCAAATAGTTAGGGATGTAGGATGTTCTACTTTTAGGGAAATGCGTAGGTTAGCTCAGGATAGAAAAGAATGGAGGTACGCGTCCAACCAGTCTTCGGACTGAGAACCTTATGATGATGATGATGATGTATATATATTAGAATGTTCTCGATTCCACAGAAAAGAATTAAGACGTCGTAGTGTTTTCTCGTACCCTCGTTAATAACGACGCCATCAAAGTTTTCCACCGTAAATTGCCGAAGTAAGAGGCCACTAAATATTTTATGAATAAAGTTTAGTAGCTTCGATCACTGAATGTTGTACGTGATCTAACATCGTCCTAGGAACTTTTAGTAACTGTTTTAGGTGGGCGAAAAGGCACCACCACCGGAAGTTATCTCTTAGTGGAAATCACACCCCCGGGAAAACCGCATGAAAACTCACCCGTACAGACTTATATTAAAATTGCGGGGCGGATTTTTTCAGGTTATTTCGGCGGTAATTTTTTCTTAATTGTGACTGGAGTTAAAGACTATATTTTCATCTAAAAGTCAGGAAGATTTATTGGGGTTTTTAACGCTTTCGTAGTCTCATCAATCATAATTAAATGGTGGGGTGTTTCAGAACTCACTGTTCCTTCGTTTTTTAGACAATGGACTAAATAATCTTTACTGAAATTGTTCTACCTGTATCCCCAGTTCACTTTTATATTATTTTTATAATAAGTATTTGACGGGACACACATTTTTACATTCGGCCTCGCTGCAAATCTACCCGTCCTCAAGGAGCACCTCCAACACGTACTAGAACATGGACGTGTTAGTCTAACGGTGACAAATTAGTCTGTCAATGGCGGCTTGATGGCGCGTGCTATATTATCTTGTACAGTTTCACTTTTACAAGTGTCGATTTGTTAGGGTGTATCGCTGAATGCGTGCAAACTAATTGCGTGGTCAGTGTGCGGGGTAAATAGATTAGTGATTAATTCAATTGTTCTCGCCTGTCAGCACATGTTCCACACTTAACCGCGGTCTCCATTATGTCGTTGAACATGTCTTTCCATTGTTTCTTGTGTAATCAAGTTACATAGCGGTTTGGTGTTCCAAGCAAAATGTGTATACACAGTTATCGTTTCGTTCCATTCACTGGAGACCGATTCAATTTCATAATTGTTGCAGAAGAAACGGAAATGAAATACGTCTATATCTATTCATTGATTTACTGAACTGTTATGACTGCAACATTTTGTATATTGTTAATCAATATTACAATTTTTCAGCGGATGTCAAGAAAGACCACTGCAACAAGACAGTCGACATATACGAAGATGTTTCGAGCCCGGAGGTGACATCAGAGAACTTGGGAAAACCGGTGACGTGTTGGTACCGGTTTCGATCTTTCAGGGGAACCCCCAAAGATTGGATTCTACGTATTAAATTCAATAAATTTAAAGTTGGCAACTTGGTGAACGCTAGTCACTGCGATGGTGGATATATGCAGGTAGGTTCTTTCATTTGCATGATAATTGAACGCTTCAGTTGAATCTTAAGTGGTAGTTTTCAGTTGAATGAAATCCGTTTTTTGCTCTAACCGGGAGGTTGCTGCTAAGAATTTTTAATGACGCTGTCTGTACATGTGACTTGTGTGTACGAAATTCAGTTTCTAAAACTGCAAAACGTTATAATCTGAACATGTATACCATTTTCAAACTCAGTCCACACCTACTGTTGCTAATTTGATACTTACCGTGTGGCAGGAGTGTATATATTTCATTCAAGGTCAAGCATGAGCCGGAACCGTCCACTACATTCTACTGTTTGCAAATGTCAAGCATGAGCCGGAACCGTCCACTACATTCTACTATTTGCAAATAAGATTTTCTCCCAACTTACCCAAGCTGTTCCGATTTAATCACAGCTATGCACCGAATAAATTTCCGGTGGTAAGCAGCCCCCTTTCGATAGAATATATCAAAATTCCATTAGTATCAACACTTATCGGATTAATTTACAGTGAAAACAATGATTAAATTAATGGCTTCTCAAATCTCTTACACAAGCCAACGGCTTTGTGTTTTGATATATTAGTTTAGTTATCCTACCGGTTTTTCACGCCAGTCTTTTGATTTTCGCTTTATCGCCGTGGTTAAGTAGAAGGGTGGAACACAATCAAATTGAATTAACAGACAGTTACAAATTGCACTCTAGATCACTCTAATAAATTACGATGGCATCGCGAGGTTTGTTTCTTTCGAACTTGACATTTACAACAAGATGGCCGCTCTGTCAAATAAGAAACTAAGTAGTAAGTACTGCCAACTGGAGAATAATTTATTGCTCCGCAGGTTAGGGTAGCTTATTATTATATGCATAAATATTTGCTTTTTAGATGAAAAGTAGGTTGCATAAACAGTGCAATGAAGTAACTATGTACTTTCGTGTGTACACAATGTACTGTAAAACAAACTAACAAAAGTTAAAACGCTGCCGCTTTGTTATCAAAACAAACACGGACAAAACTACTGAAAGGGCCTCCTGAAAATCAACAGTTCCCTGTTTTAATTTGCTCAGACTCTTGTGTAAGCGTCACAAATCGGATCAATCATTTCATTGGATAAATATTTAAATTAATTGTGCAAAAGGCAATCACAAAGGGGCTTCACTGTGTTAACATCATTTGGATGCAGTATTCGAAGTAATAAGCTTGTAAAATGTATCAATTTATGAAATACTTAATTGGAAATAATATAAGTTTGTCGAAAACAATACGATAACCAGTTTTTTGGAATAATTTCGTTGTAGGAAGCGAGAGAAATAACAAATATTGGGATACCGAACGGACGTCTCCGCAAAAGATATATTGCGAAGATAAGATGTTTGATGTATTTATTGCGTTCAAAAATAAATATACGGTCTTTGTTTGGGCGTATATAGAGATGCTATTTGTTTGATAAGAAAATTTCATTTTAAAACAAGAGGAAACTTCCTTACAACGAGCATATAATTTAGTATCTTTTGAGTTACTTTGTCTATGGAAGTAGATAAAATCTCGGCCCTCCATACCGACTATGCGAAAGAATAACGTAAATATTGCAGTTGTCATAAATTCGGGCGTGGTTAGGTAGTCTAATCTCATAGACTGTTGAAATTTGATCAATTGACAGCTGACCTGAATCTAACCTTACTTCACACTTTACTTTTGTTTTATATAGAGTCAAAGTTGGTAATCATGAATTTATTGGTACTTTCATTTTTTTTTGTAAGTAGGCAGGTGATAAACAACTTTTGTTAATTTTCATGAGACAGCGTAAAAAGCGAAATAGAAAGGCAAAAAGCAAAACGTGCTCCGAATTATAATTTTGTTTAATAAAACAAGGAGTGTCAGAAGATTCAAAAGGTACCTTTTGTGAAACTCTGTTCAATAAACTGAACTTTGTCAACCTTGGACTCAATTTATTTGCAACAATAAACCCAAATCCACTGAAAAGAACAACAGGTTATCGGCCCAGGGCAGCTGTAAAAGGGTTTTTTATTGTTGGAAGCAAGGTCAGGAAAGCGACGGTGAAGTCGAGAAAGCAGTCCAAAACGTCAGAACCGGCACGGCAGACATAATCTACAAATCAGCGACATCGGAGCAGTCATCGCACAGCAAGTCAACGTTGAGCAACGTAAACGCAAGTCGCTTTAAGTCAGAAAATCGTCACGAAAGACTGTAAATTCATTTTATTTTAAAAATTGTCAGAAGTCAGTCAAATCCTAAAATTTTTAAAAGTAAAATGGATACTGTAAAATCTCAGTTGGAGATGTTAAGTGACGGTAGTCAGACAAATGTCAATTTCATTTCATGACGATTTAAACTAAATCTAGCACTTAAGAATAAAGACCTGTACGACATTGTGACAGGTGTGAAAGTCAGACCAACAGGTGATGTGTCAGAAGGAAACGTTTCAGCTTGGATAAAGAAAGATGTCGAAGCTCAAACGTTGATAGGTTTAAATGTAAACAGTAAGATAGCGAACAAAATTGCCAATTGTAAAACTGCCAAAGACATGATAGACAAATTAGTTAGTTTATATGGCACAAAGACTGATGTAACTTTAGAAACGTCCCGAATCAAATTCTTTACTTTTGAGTATGATGAAAGCAAGTCATCAGTAGAGAATTGTATGGAGATTATGGACTTGGCTGAAGAAGTGTCAACTGAAAATGATCCTATGAGAGAAAGTTGGGTCATGACGAGGATCTTGAGTGTCTTACCGTCAAAACTGGCGCATTTCAGGACATCATGGAACAACGTGACGGGACCTACAAGAAACTTAGATACTCTCATCGAACGTTTGAGACTTGAGGACGAGCAACTTAAGGAACCGACGACAAACGCAGAGAGCAGCGCCAGCAACGCTCTCATGACAAGACGTGAGAAACAAGGACAGTCGTCAAGCAAGCAGGACAAGTCACAGTTCGCATGTTACAAATGTGGAAAGAAAGGTCACGTGATCAAAGAGTGCAGAGGAAATACTCATGCAACAATTGTAAGCAGAAAGGTCACTTCGCAAAGGATTGTCCATCCCGAGAAGAAGGAAACAAGTCAGGAAATGGAAAACCATTAAAGAGGGCTTTTTTGACCACAGCACTCTCGACAGTGGACAACGACATTTCGCAGGACAGGGCAACTTCATGGTATCAAGACTGTGGAGCCAGCCAACATTGATATGGAGGCTTTTGATGGTCAAAAGTGGTATCCAGTGGTACTTGAAGATGTGATCTATGTACCAAATCTCAACTTTAATCTTTTCTCAGTAAGTCAGATGTTAGACAAGGGACATGTACAGAAGGCAAATGGAAGCGAGTCAACTTTCTACTGTCAGGACAGCAAGGAAATTGTGGCAATAGCAAGGCGCAAAGAAAATTTGTACAAAATGATGCTCAGGAGAGAAGAAGAGACAAGCTTGATGGTCCAGTCGATCAAAGTATGGCATGAAAGACTCGCCCATCAAAACGTGAAGTATGTGAGGGACATACTGAAAAGAAAAGGGATCAAGTATGTTGATGACTGGGCACAGGGTGCTCATATGGCAAGCAACATCGATCTTCACACCCAAACAACCCCAAGACAGCCCAGCAGCAATTAGATCTTGTGCATGTCGACACCGGCGAGATGAACATCTCATCTCTAGGAAGAGCAAAGTATTGGCTCATGTTGAAAGATGATTTCACTCACTACCGAACCTGTTATTTCATGAAGACGAAAAGTGAAGCCCCAGCGAAGATTGAAAGCTACCTGAGATTTGTAGAAAATCAACTGGGAAGAAGAGTGAAGAGTCTGAGATCTGATAACGGCACGGAACTGAAAAATGCAAAAACGAAAGAGCTGATGGACAAGTTGGGAATTTTTCACACTTTTACGAATGTACATACGCCAGAGCAAAATGGAAGGGTGGAAAGAGAGATGAGAACGATTGTCGAGGCAGCCAGGGCAGAGATACAAGCAGATGGTTTGGACGAGAGATTATGGGCAGAGGCAATGAACCATGCAATCTTCACGATCAACCAGACAGGAGCCAGCAACGTACCAGGAAAGAGTCCAGCAGAATTGTGGTTCGGAAGGAAAATGAAGATTGAGAAACTGCGACCTTTTGGATGTGAATGTTATGTGCTGACCCAAGCACAGAAGAGAGGCAAGATAAATAGAAAATCAGAAAAGGGAATTCTGGTTGGCTATGACATTGATTCGCCCTGCTACAGAATTTATATGAAAGAGAAAAGAGAGGTCGTCACTTCAGACAATGTAATCTTTGACGAGGAAAAGATACGACAGAGACAAGGCACTGAACTTGAGACATCGGCAACAGAGGGCACACCTGAGAAACAAGAAGAAAGCAGCAGTGAGTCAGACGAAGAAGAGGACAACTGGACAACTGGAGAAAGTGCTGAGGAGACAAGTGACAACGATAATGGGACACAACCGCCAGAAGAAGAGCCAGGAAAGAAAATTTTGCGAGATCGTCGACCACCACCGAGACTGAGAGACTGTGTACTTGACTCCAGACGTGGAGGAAAGAGCGCAAAAGGAGCCATGAGAGAAGGCAGACGGAAGATACAAGGCCAGACTCGTAGCAAGAGGTTTTGAACAAAAGGAAGGAGTGGACTACGCGGAAACATTCAGCCCAGTAGCCCGCCATGCATCAATTCGACTACTACTAAGTCATGCAGCTTCAGAGAAAATGAAGTTGGTATCGTTCGATGTGAAAACGGCATTCTTGTATGGAAACCTGGAGCAAGTCATCTATATGAACCAGCCTGAAGGGTTTGACGATGGATCAAGGAAAGTTTGCAAGTTGGATAAGAGTCTTTACGGGCTCAAACAAGCTCCAAGGATGTGGAACGAGAGGGTCACCACACACTTTGAAAAGAAGATTGGCCTAATCAACACAGATGATGACCCGTGCATTTACTATAACAAGGACAAGAGCATTATGCTCTCACTCTTCGTGGATGATGGATTGATAGCTGGGAAGGTTGAAAAGGAAATATACAGACTCTTGAAGGAGATAAGCAAGGAGTTTCAGATCACATACAGCAAGAAAGCACAGGACAAGTTGACGCGTACTTGGGCATGGAAATCAAGATCAATAAAGATGGTATCTTTGTGAATCAGTCTCGTTACACGGAGAAGATCTTGAGGAAGATGAAACTCGAACAGTGTAACCCAGCATTCACACCTATTGAGCAAGGAATGATCACCAAGAAGACAGACTTCAAGAACGACGAGGCACTTCCGGCAAACAACAACTATCGCGAGGCGATAGGGAGCTTACTGTACTTAGCTACAATCACTCGGCCAGACATAAGCTTCGCCGTGAACTACCTGAGTCGATTCTGCAACAACCCCATGAAAAGCCATCAGGCGATGGTAAAACGTGTATTTCAGTACTTGAGAGGGACAGTGACAGCAGGAATCTACTTTGGAGGAGACAAAGAACTTGTGGCATATACCGATTCAGATTTTGGAGGAGACTCTGAGACAGGACAGTCGACGAGTGGAGTTTTGGTGATAAGAGGAGGACCAGTGATCTGGTACTCACAGAAGCAGCGTTTGGTAGCGACTTCAACTGCAGAAGCCGAGTACCGAGCCGCGGTGTCCGTGATTGACGATGTGTGCTGGATCAAGAGAATTGCACTGGAACTTGGTATCTTGGAAAGTGATCAGCCGATCACTCTGAAAGTTGACAACATGTCAGCCATGCACATGTTACAGAATGCACACGAAGGAAAGACAACCAGAGGCAAGAAACACATTGAGATACCACGAAAGTACATTCAGCAACATGTTGGCAACACTGTGACATTGCAACACGTCGAGAGCAGCAAGCAGATTGCAGACATTCTCACAAAGCCACTCAACAGAAGAGTCTTTGAGACGCTCCGCTGTAAATTGGTCAAGGAGGAGTGTTGAAATTTGATCAATTGACAGCTGACCTGAATCTAACCTTACTTCACACTTTACTTTTGTTTTATATAGAGTCAAAGTTGGTAATCATGTATTTATTTGTACTTTCATTTTTTTTGTAAGTAGGCAGGTGATAAACAACTTTTGTTAATTTTCATTAGACAGCGTAAAAAGCGAAATAGAAAGGCAAAAAGCAAAACGTGCTCCGAATTATAATTTTGTTTAATAAAACAAGGAGTGTCAGAAGATTCAAAAGGTACCTTTTGTGAAACTCTGTTCAATAAACTGAACTTTGTCAACCTTGGACTCAATTTATTTGCAACAACAAACCCAAATCCACTGAAAAGAACAACAATATCTTAGTTTAAAAGCGAAAACTTGTTAAAAACTGCCACGCTCTTGTACTCCCTGACAGCAACAGTCTTTAAAATAAAATTAAAAAGGCTAAAGTGATAAAATTACAAAAAATAGCCACATGCGTCCGTGTGAAGTGGCCTGGCATCCAGCAGTCGCATTAAAAGTGTTTACAGATTAGATAGTCGAGAAGATTTACATAAAAAGTCAATTGTTTGCGGTGACAGTTGTAGTGGATGGAGGTCGTTTCAGCGAATGGCTAACAGTGATTGCGAATCGATCACAAAGTACACCTACCGCAGCACTATGCTACCCCTATTATTCCCCGGTATTCATTCGAACGACAGGATGTACTGTATACGATCCGCCAATATGCGGACCAATTTGTTTTATTGCACTTTTGTCATCTATAATCCGCGGGAACACAATAGTACACAATTGGAATGGTTTTATTACTATGGATCCTTTATGTTTTGTTTATTCGCCACGAGCTCGGACATGAGGATGCCTTTAATTTCATCCATTTCATGCTGTGTAAAAGTAGGGATAAAAATTTAAAAAAAATTGACAAAATACAATATATATAGTAACACTTTAGTTTGAACAATAATGAGAACGTATCTGGTACCGCCATCTACAGAAATTATGTGCACTCATAACAAACTAACTCTGCACGGTGTCATATACAGATTTCTTTAGCTATGCGAATACCATTCGTGGGCCTTATTTGAGACAGGTACCTTACTAGGGGATGCCTAATTCGGCTTTTAAAGGTAAGAATACACTTTTCTTAAAAAACTCCCCATGTATTGGCTCAGAATAAATTTATGAGGAGTAGCAACCGGGCGTGAGAGATGAAAGATGCTGTGGGTATCGCTCATTTGCGGGAAGCTGCAAGGAAAAATATTAAGCAATAAACAATGCACCCTGACGATTTACGGCCGGCGTTTAGCACGGCGTCTGCCAAATGCAGCCAATAAATTAGCCCGGGAGGAGATACACATCTAGCAAATCCGTCGACTTTCTAAAAGTTTTTTAATTTAGTAGAAATTTGTGCAGTTCCCAGTAACTGATACGGACCAGAGCACTATAGTCTTCCGAATAGATTATCAGAGGCGTAAAACAGGAGAGGCAGTTAAAAGAAAGCTCCATTGAGCACGTAATTGCGCCGCAGGAAAGAAAATCTGAAAATGGCGTTCTTAAATTATTTAAAGTGGTTTTCGCGCTATCTGCAGTGACAGGGAGAGTTTTACACGACCCGACACCTTCCTGATCACTCGCTATGTTTGTTTTTCGTAATATCTTTTCGAGGCGCCGACGTAATTTCGCTCTGCGCACTGCAGCTGTCATTTCCTTCGAAATTTCCAGGTCACAAAAGAAGGATACAACCGTTTCATTAGTCATCGAAATTTATGGCGCGGAAGAGACCCCAGTCCCTACACCCTGGAATATAACAGCTAGCTAGCTTCGCAATATGCTGATGCATCGTGCACTGTGTTTCATAAAATCATAAGAGGTCAACGACCGCATTTAAAATTATAAGTGAAAATTTCAAAAGACATTCTATATTCATAGATTGCGTTTCTGTTGGACGCAGAAATTTGGGCGAAAATAAATAATTTGGCTCCACACGAGAAATGGAAGATATAAGATCATACTGGTTAAATGCAACTAAATATATCTGCTTCCTTATAAAGGCGATAGCCGTTAAAGAAACGCCAATAAACATTAAATACTAAACTTTAACGAGAACTCTGTTGGATTGTTGTCAGTAATAAAAGATAATAAATCTATTTTGCATCGCAATAGAGAATGCTAAACACTTTTTATTTATGATTAATGCAGATGGTAATCAATCTGATGCTTCTAAATCTTTCACAGTTGCGGAAACAATAAATTTTCGTCACTTCAGAACGTAAATTAAAATTTGCGGTACCTAACTCGTTTGCGAAGTTTTCAACGATTCCGTTCGGACGAAGGTGCGAAGAAATAATATTTTCCTTCCCTGAAGTGGCTTCGGAAAAGTCTGTTTTCTTTGATTTAAAACGGGAATGGCGTTCACTAAATCTTGTTACGAAGTTGCGGGTCCCAACTTGGACAGATTAAAATTCAAGATGTTAGAATTGCATGACCCGAAATGCCTACCTACGCAATGTAATCATCTGGTTTAATGATTATGAGTACGGAATTTTTATGCACTTTTAGAATGCTATTCGTAAAAACAACAAAAGAGGGAGGAGGGTGAAAAGCGACCGCATGTCGGCACGTCTGTTTCACGTACGCATCGCCTCGTTCAAAGAAAATCATGGGAAAAACTTAAATCAAACGAAAGAATACTCGCAGTAGCAGAAACAGGCCGATAAAATATGCAGGACGTGCCAGACGCGCCACGCTAATGTCATAAGACGAAAAGAAATAAGATTATATTCCGCCAATTTTTTATATTTCTCGCTGTTTTTATTGTTTCGGAGCGAAATTTCAAATTTACTTTTTATTGTCGGGAAAATCCGTGCATGCAATTTATCCACCTAATTTGCGTTCCGAGAAAATTATGACCATTTCTCAAGTCGGTAGATAAAATTAGTTGTTGCGTGCTCGTCTCGGGTTACTGGAATTTCCATTTCGAATGCTTGTAAACCGCCAATAAATCGATGTTCAATCATGGGTTGTAGATAAGCAAAGTAGCCTGTGTTTACTCTAGCATTATTGCCTCAAGTTTCAGTGCTCGAGGTCGACGCCGACGAAAAAGTATCGATCTAAAAATTCTTCCCTTTATTTTACAGTCTAAATTCTAATTCTGCAGTACCAGTGGCGCAGGTAAAATTTTCAGCTACCGGTGAGCTTTTGAAAAGGTAAGATGGCGGGTTACGAACGGAAAGGTGGTTTACGTAGTCGCAAACACGGGAAATATTGTACAGAGTGTTTTGTTATTTTAAAGATGAGAAAAGTTAAACAGAAACATTGAAAAGTGCGAAAATGAAGCGTCGCGCCTCCATCGCCCGTCAACTTAAATCTGTTAGACTGTACTCGTCATTGCGAACATAGAGAAGTAACATCAGCAATTCTGATACCGCGTGTCTTAATTCACTTAGAAACTTATCGGTGCGTCTCCGCGTGAGAAGCTTCGTACCGTATAGTACTGATTCATGAGATTTCAAAATGATTCGGCCGGGAACTCTTAACTGAACAATCCTGTATATAGAAAAGAAGCACCCTCTAGAGTTTCTTTTGTTCCGTAACGCTATATCCTACTATTTCAGCTACAGTATCTCCTTACTCGTTCGCTTGTCTAACTGCTTTGTTCCGCATAATGAAACGCCCGTGTTACGTGAGATAAAACGACTTATTATTTTACTAATTCACTTTAATAGGATAACATTCATTGTTCGGGTAGAAACTTTGAAAATATAATGTTCTGAAGTTGACTGGGGGCCGCCTCCTGGTATGACGTGCATCTTATTTTTATGTTACAAGCCCTCGGCGTGGCTTGCGTATGACTCTTAACTGACAAGCCTTTCAATACCTCTAGTAATTTTTACCAGTACAGTGACATAATACCGCTGCATCAAAAACAGTCAACTCGGTCTATTTTAACTTGCTTCAAGGAGCATCAAGCTCATTACAAATATAAATTCAATATTAATAATCTCAAACTCTCAATACTAGGAGAATTCATACTGAATACCCTATAACTTCACGTGAGCCAAAAAGTGATGGAAAGACATGTTGGCATTAAGACTTTTAACTCAATTTATATACACCCTGTATAGTAAATTTCGAACACTCGAACAGAACTGTTTATTCGGTGTGAATTGGGCAAGGAAAGTAGCAACATCTCGTCGGAGAGACATCAATATCTTTAGAAATAAAACGCGCGATTTGGCGCCCGAGCAAGATTCCGTTTACCCCCATACAGGCCGTCCTATCTATTCCCATTTGTCCGGATAAGGGAAAGTAAATACAATTTCAAATACAAGTTTTTATTGGATTCTGATCCGGGTCTAGTTCGCCATTTGGATTTAAAAATGATAAATTTCGGCGGATAGGGCTTATACCGTTTGATGCAGGGCAATTATTTATTGGGGATTCCGTGATGGGTCGTGCCAATTTTGTCAACGAGAACACTTCACTTCAACTTTGTTAAAAACGTAACCCACAAAACAGCGCTTGCGCGGTAGCCCAAAGGATAACCTAATTTGCGTTTAAAACTCGTTTAGAAAAACGGTTATCGGCTGTAATCATATCCGTGGCAACATTTTGTTACTGTACAGAAGAATGACGGTTAATGAATCGTTTGTTCCATGGCCGTGCAGATTACGACACCGAGGGAGCAGTACAGCACTTTTAAATTCTCGTCATTTTGTTCTTTAATTCTCCTTATCTTGAAGTAAACGACCTATTTGTGTAATATGCATGTACGGAAGCGGCATACTTTACGTTATCATACTAAATTCAGAATAAATGAGTTCCACTTATCTACGAGAACATTTGCTACGCGTAATTAGTCTGAATTAGGTCTGAAGTTGATATAAATCTCTTTCGGAGACTTAGAATAAGCTCATATTAAAAGCATTTCTTTTCATTTAAAACTACTGCATTGCTGGCCCGGTTGTAAATTGGAGTTAAGGAATTTCTGGGCAGGTGCGGACTGTTTTTAATTGTCCGCAACATTCCTCTAAAAGTCACTGTATATTCAGGGGCTATGAGGATTTATTAGACCTCAACGTTTGTCTGAAGTACCCCATTAAGTTTTGCGCTGTTTGCCAGAGTAACCTCCATAAATTGCGAAAATATTTGGAAGGACCTCCATCATCCTTGAAAATGCTGGATTTGGAGACATGTTCATGAATGAAATGATGAATTTAATTCTTGCGTTTGTTTGTGAGAGTAGCAGTCATAAATTGGGAAAATATTCGGTAGGACCTGTATCGCATATGAATATTTAATAGCTCAATTGGAATCCGAAAGGAAAAACGCACATTCCATTCGAAAAAAGGTTTTAAATATACATTTCCAGGAGCTCGTGAACATATATCATATCGCGTGTCTTTTAGGAGTGTTTCGTTAAAACTTTTGATGTGAACGTGACATATCTCGCTTTCCCCAAAGGCCCTAGACATATGTAGCGCCCGTTTTCTGGCAGCAAGCTGTCCCTGCAGCTACGAAAGAAATGAACTCTTCTTCATTTGACACAGATAATGCCCGCAATATATTGCTTTCCCCCATGTTTTGCAACTTGTTGAGGATTCTGATGCGGATTTTCATATACACCAGAACGTGACGGAATCTTCTGGAATCCATAAAAATAATAACAGAACGCATAGCCTCGAGGCACAAACTCGAGCTAGAGCAACAAAATTTTATACAAAAATATTTATTTGAGATTCAATCGTGTCTTGCGTTTTGGATTTAACGTTTCGTGTTTTATTTTGAGTGGTCAACTAGCACACCAAATTTTTGGGATTGAGATACATTAATTTATTTATTAGCTATTAATTATTGTGATTCTGTTTATTTTCGTTTTCTGTAACGTTAAAGTTTAAAGAAATGCAAGGAGAAGATTGTCTAGCATGTATTTTAAGGCTGAGTTTGCGAATTCTGACTTCTGCATCCTGAAAGCAGATATCGCAAAAATATAATTAAGCAAATGGGGAAGGAAAACTCCGCGACCGAGCTGAAACAACTTATTTTAGTTGAACATTTAGAAAGCGTAATTTATGTAAAGCAAAACACTCAAGAACGGTCCCAGGAGACCTAATTTATTTACGGAGCAAAAGCTTTTTCGTAAGTACCACCGTGAAATTTCGTATAAGTATTTATTTACCCTTATCGACATCTAAATGCCTTTTCCGCGATGTATCAGGTATTTTATTGATGCGGCATACCAAATAAAAGCGTTATACATTGCTAGCTTTATCGGTCCGAGGTTTATGGGTTTCGATATTTACGAGATTTTGTTCTTTGTGTGGCAGACATTGCATGTTGCAATGGATCCTGCCTCATCCTTATAACCGTGGATAAAAAAATAAAAAATATCGATATTTTCTGACCCTAATACTCAATAGTCAGTTATTTTACATAGTGACTAAATGGAACGAGGAACACACAATCACGCTATTTTTGTTTGATTGCACATATAACCTAGCAATATACTGACAATGGCAGTTAATGTGTACAGGGTGTCCTATTTTCGTTGTGATTTGGAAGTTTCCCATAGAAGCAGCAGAGATAGAGCCTCGGGGTTTTCGCGAATAGGTACATCTCTCAATTTTTTCAGTTCTTCAGAGACGTTTTTTGTAACTTTTGGTTTCAATTTTTCTTTTGCAATTGGTACCTAGTTTTGTTTTAGTTACACGGCTCATTAACCTTTCGTTTGGAGAGTGCAGTACATCATTTCTTGGTGTATTTCTGTAATTTAGCAATGCCAATTGAACGTCAGAGTCATCTTCTGAGCACTTTTTCAAAATGTTTTTTATTATTTGAACACCACGTTGTGGTGGTTTTCGCGAAACACGAGTGCCACGAGAATTGCAGTGATAGTGGGGATACGCGAGCCATTAGACTTCTGAGTTGAAGGGGGAGTCTTGCTCTGACGAAGCGCTGGAGAAGATCGTAGATGTGTGTACCTATTAATGTTTCACATTAAAAATAAATAACGGTGTTCTGTGTTCCATAAATTTGATATTCAACTGCTGTTGTGTTTGAATAACTACCTACCTATCTGTCTATAAGAACTTGAACAAAAAACCCTGAGAAATAAGAGCAAACTAGTGCAACGTTCAGCTAATCCATTTCCACTTGAGTGATATGGACTAGAAGTCTTGTGTTCGAATCCCCAGGATGATTCAAAATTTTTGAATTCTCTGGAAGTATATTGCGGACCATTGTCGGTCTCGAGCACTTCTGGAATTCCATGGGTGGCGAACCATTCTTTAAGTTTATCAATCACTTCCTTTGAGGTGAGTGTTTTTAACAGTTTATAGTCCACGAACCCGGAATAACTATCGTAGATCATCACGTTTTCTTTACCGCGAAACGTAAAAAGATCACTCGCGACTATTTGCCATGGGAAATTTGGTATTTCTTTATTCACCAATGGTTCTTTGATGTTCGCGCGTTGCGTTTTTTGGCACACCGAGCACTTGTTGATAAAGTCTAGTATGTCTTTATACTGCGATTTCCAGTACAACAACGGTCTTGTGCGTTTTAGACAACTTTGTATGCCGAGGTGTCCAGCATGAATGTCTTTTAGCACTCTGTTCACTTCTGATTTAGGAACAACTATTTTTTCACCTTTGAAAATTAGACCTTCGTAGTACGAAAGTTCTTCGCGGAAGTTGTGGTAGTGCTTTATACAATTTGGCAGTTTTTTACTTTCATCTGGAAAACCATTTTTTTTGTATTCCAGTAATTGTTGCAGTTCGAGATCTTGCTTTGTTGATTGTACAAAATCTTCTCGTGCTTTTCTGCTCATGCTTAGTATTATTTGCACTTCCAATTCTTCTTCCTCATTTTCTTCTTCTTCATTATTACAGTCACGACTCAGAGCATCTGAAATTGGAATTTCTGTCCCTTTTATGTACTTTACTTGTGGTGAATACATGAGTACATCAAACAAAATTCTTTGGAGACGCGCTGGTGCTGACTGAATTGGTTTTTTGAAGATTACTTCCAGTGGTTTGTGATCCGTTTCCACAAACAGCGTTTTTCCGTAGATGTATTCATGAAATTTTGTGCAAGCGAATTTGATCGCAAGTGCTTCTTTTTCTATCTGCGGGTAGTTCTGTTCTGATTTGGTTAAGGATTTGGTAGCGTATGCTACTGGTTGGCCACTTTGGAGTAAAACTGCTCCTAAACTCTTGGAACTTGCGTCTACTGACAATGTTACGTTGTCATTGACGTCATAGTACTTCAGAACTGGTGGTTCAGTGAGTACTTTTTTAATTTTGTCAAACGCTTCTTGCTGTTCTCTGTTCCAGACCCATGCTACATCTTTTTTCAGCAACTGCCTTATTGGTTTTGTTAATTTGGACATGTTGTTTATGAACTTGTTCAAATATGTTACCATGCCTAGCAGTCTTTGTAACTGAGTTTTGTTTTCTGGCGTTTTCAGCTTGTTTATCGCTTGGACTTTTTCTATGTCTATTTTTAGACCTTCGCTTGATAGGATATGCCCCAGGAATTTTATGCTTGGTTTGGCAAAAATACATTTTTCTGCGTTTAATTTCAATCCAGCATTTTCCAGTTTCTTCATGACTTTTGCAGCGATTTCTTCTAACTTCTGTTTTGACCCTGCATGTATCAATATGTCATCCATTGAACATTCTGTATTGGGCATGTCTCTTAACAAGGAATTCATCACTTGTTGGAAGACTTCTGGTGCTGATGCGAGACCAAATGGAAGTCGCGTACAACATTATCTTCCCCAAGGAGTAGCAAATGTTAGGTATTTTTGAGTTCTTTCACTGACTTTTATTTGCCAGAACCCTCTTTTGCAGTCTAGCAAAGTGAAATACCTGGATCCTGCAACTTTAGCTGCGATTTCTTCCATCGTTTTCAGAGGATAATGTCTTCTCAATAAATTCTTGTTAACATCGGTAGGATCAATGCATATCCTTATTTGGTTCTTTTTTCTTACTATAACCATTGGACTGACCACCGGTGTTGGTTCTGTGATCGATTTAATGACTTGGAGATCAACCATTTTATCCAGTTCTTTTTTAACGGCCTCTCTTATAGCGTAAGGAATTCTTCTGGCTGGTTTTATTTCGAAACTTGGATTTGGCACTAGGTCAATATCATATTCAAAATTTTTCAGGCATCCCAGTCCATTGAAAACATTAGTTTCATGCTTTTCTGGAGAAAGTGCGTTAACTCTTTGGATTAGTTTTAGATCTTTGCACGTATTTCGACCTAATATTGGGCAGACATTCTCTCGAACGATATTGAAGGTTATTTCTGCTTGTTTACCTTTAACCGTACAACTCAAAGTTGTTTCACCGATCACTTTAATTTTGTGATCCGTAAAACTCACCAATCTGGCTGTTTTGGATGGTTTTAGCGAAATTTTGGCTTCTAACTTCTTTAGTAACCTTAATGGAAGGACATTGCATTGTGCCCCTGTGTCTAGCTTGACTTGGAACTTTTGCTGCTTGTATTTGACAGTTTCATTCCATTCGTTGTCTTCTTTTGAACTGATCGCGTGCACATACACAACTTCTTCATCATCTTCCGTGATGGAGTTGATTTTGCTTTTTTGTTCGACCTTCTTTTTGTTTTGGCTGAAGCACTTTTTTGTTAGGTGACCTTTTTTCCACAGTTTTCGCAACTTTTGTTGTAGGCTGGACACTCTTTTTTTCCGTGCTTGGAACCACATCTTCTGCAGTCGAATTGTTCTTTTGATGAGTCTTTTGAGTTTTTCTTTTTTCTTATTACGTGTACTTCTTTTGCCTCTTCTTTTGTTATCTCGTTCATTTGTCTGGACGTTTGTTCACTTGCCCTACAAATTTTAATTGCTTTTTGTAGATCAAGGTCATCTTCTGAGAGTAATTTTTCTCTCAACTTTACATCTGTTGAAGACGTACCTTTCATATGTGGTATTTAACTTTGGTATAAAATACGCCTCGAATTTTTCTTCAATTATTTTTAGGTTGCTTTTTTCTGCCTCTGTGAGCGTGAATGTGTTAAATATTGCCAGTGCCTCTGGTCCGATTATTGTCACAAAAATGGCAACTTGCATGTTTGGTGTTTTCTTATCTAATTCTGCTGCAACTGAATAGAAGTCGTACTGTCGTTTCCAGAGCTTCCAATCGTTGATCAAGTTTTCAGACAAGTGTAAAGGTTTGGGTGGTCTAATTTGGACGCCACTGGACCTCATTGTTTCTTCCTCAGCATGGGACATTTTTAGACACTAGTTACTTTATTTTATCACTTATTTTGCACTGCTTTTTACTTTTTGGCACTTAAAAACAAGACTTCTGACACCATGTAACGTGTGGGCAATTACACACAACGTTAAGAGAACATATTTTATTAGTTAACACTTATTTGCATATGATTATTATATTATACGACAAGTACACAACAACATTAAGTAAATACACGACTACGCCATTGACAGCGATTGCCAACTGGGTGCGGCCCATGAACTTGACTGTCAACCTGTGTCTGCCGTGCGTTCGGATTTACCGCAACCAGGATCGTACGTAAGCGCTTCTGGTTACGTTACATTAACAACTGAATAATTATCTGTTGACATACCTTTGATGGAAACTTAACGGGATTGAGATACATTAATTTATTTGAATATTAATACAGAGGCGATAATGGAAAATGTTCCAACAAGATGGTGCCCCTGCACACTATTCTGCAATAGTGCCAACTGTGAACAATTTATCTTATACACAACAGGTGCCTTAAGGTAAAAAGTAATATCTCCGTTTAAATGTAGATGAATGAGGCAAGCTTCTCGTTGCTTAAGTGGTAGAATATGCACGTATAAGAGGTAAAGGTACTTCCATTTAGATGATTGTAACCTGTCAGGTCGTCTGCTGTTCTCTCTCACAAAATTCAGACGTCAAAGTTTTCGCGTTTGAAACCTGGAGGATTTGTATAACACTTCAAACAATTAACTAAGTGCGTTCGCCCTCTAGCGGCAACTCGAAGAAGAAAACAAGCGTACGTCTATTCTTTGAACTACACAATTAATAAATGTCAAGTTATCTAACCTTTTGTGGTGGAAGTGAATTGAAAATGTTATTCGAGCACGTTTTACAGTACGACGTTGTACTCATGGCATTAGAGAAGGTGGCTTTTAGAGTAATTAAATTTGATTCCAACATAAAATCGAGTTCAGTGCAACAACTTCATTTTTACAATTCATTGGGTACTTACACACAATTTCCAACCAATTTCAATTCATTAAACGAAATTTCGTCTATGATTTCAAGATTATCTTTGACGTTTAGCCGCAGGACCGTATGCGTAATGTTTGATCAAACTGGAAAGCCTAAGTTCTGCGTCCAGTTTGCACAGTGTAAGCCTGTTGTACTTGTGAATTAAACAGAGTGCTTTTCCAATATCCTCAATATTCTGCCAGAAACTCTAGAGGCAACAGATTAAAGTCCCCCTAACCGAAGAGCTTCTCCACTAAAAGCGATGAGAATCAATTTATTTTATAAATTCGATCAACCAATAACTTGTTACAAGCATGAATCTTGCAGTGTTACAGAAAGTGTCTTGGTATTCAGACGAGTCGGTGGTTTAGAGGTTTCGATGCAATTTGGCAGGATATAAAAGTCGAATATACTCAGATCCGGTGATCTTGCAGGCCACAATATAGGTCCATTTGTACCCAACCATCTACCCGGAAACTGATTTTCTAAATAATTTCTAACTATTGCAGAATTGTGTGCATTGGTACCATCTTGTTGGAAATACCCTGTTTATGATTATTAACGGAACATATATATATATATATATATATATATATATATATATATATATATAACATATAATTCAATGTATCTCAATCCCATCAAAAATTTGGTGTGCTAGTTGACCACCCAAAATAAAACACGAAACGTTAAATCCAAAACGTCCTTGCCTCTGACGTTCAAAAGTTTGGTGCTGATTTCTATCAGACCAGTGACGCACATTATGCTTGTTAAATAATCCTACGCTGCATATACCGTGTGACAAACTTCCATGTGTACATGGGGAAATAACATGGGCATTGTGAAAATATTTTACGGCGGCAATAGTTTGCGCGTAGTCCGTGCCTTATTTTCTGTAAAATTTAATAACGGTCCTATTCCTTCGATACAACAACAAATAATTTAGTAAGAAATTTGAAGGCTGGGAATCTTTCATCGAAAGAAGTTAATTTTTACTAATACATAAACTTGTTTTTTTATTTAGATAATTCTCATTCACATTATTATTGTCATTACCTATATATTGTCATTACCTATAGTTGACAATTAATTGATTACTGGCGTGGATGTTTCGTTGGTGAATGCTGGTCCATAGTTTAGGGTAAATTGAAGGTGTCGTCTAACATATGAAAAAGTTTTGGGGAAAATGTTAAAGCAGTAAAATGAAATAATAAAAATTAAATTACTTTAATTTTACTGCAATTATGAAAAATTTAACAAGCGGCAACATTTGTTTATTTTGCTCTAATGAATTTTGTAATCTGGCAATTTAATACTTATTTATTTCATATCTAGGTAAGGACAAAAACTTATTAATATACAATGAAATTAAAGTAACATAAAAAAAGAAAAATAACTATAACAAATATTCAAATAAACCCCCATTCTGTATCAGACAGTATCCCAGCCTATTATAGAAAGAATTTCTCACATTCGCAAGTTGCCGATCGTTTATTAAGTTGCATTCCGCAAAAATAGCATTCCTTAAAGAATCAATATTTGGGTGACGAGTTTTATAAATCTTATTTTTTAAATGATCCCACAAGAAAAGGTCACACGGTGCCAAATCGGGAGATCTAGCTGGCCAGTTTATAGCACCACCTTGACCAATCCAGCTCTCTGGAAATATTTCATTTAATAATTCCCTCACTTGTGCTCCAAAATGTGCTGGGCATCCGTCATGCTGAAACCAGACCTCCCGATTCGCATGTGCAACTTCTTCTAATGCAGGGCCAATATGGTTAATTAAAAGATCTAAATAAGCTTCTGAATTTGAATTTCCCTGTATTTCAAATGGTCCTATAATGCGATTATTAAAAATGCCTGCCCAAATAATGATTTTTTGAGGGTATTGCGTTGTAGTGGCTAGATTTATTCTGGGATTTTCCTGGGCCCAATGCCTAACGTTTTGTGAATTTGGCTCTTGATTTAAAGTGAAGGTACACTCATCGGTAAAACAAATTGATGAGAGGAAGCTGCGATCCCGATTAGCCCGTTCTTACATTTCTTCACAGAAAGTTTGCCTTGATTCTTCGTCAAAAGGAAGTAACTCTTGGTGACATTGGAATTTAAAGGGATGATATTTGTTTTTTTTTTAATATGTTACGGACAGTTTCTCTTGAAACATTACATTCTAGGGCAATAGATCTTTAACTAGTTATCAGGCCTATTACCATTTCCTCTACCTCAACATTTAGATTTCTTGGAACGACTAAGAAAATAAATGATAAGATAAATTTTAGTTTTGTTTCACTCCACGTTATCACTTGTTAAATTTCTCATAATCCCAGTAAAATTTAAGTTAGCGAACAATAAGGAATTAGCAACTAGGCAATAATAATAAGCGAATCAGAATTATCTAAATAAAAACCAAGTAAATTTATTAGTAAAAATTACCTTCTTTCAATGAAAGTACTCAATGAACCAAATATCACAGACCATCAAATGATAAAAATTTCCTTTGATAATAAGAAGTATAATACCAAAACGATGATTGTTAGAAGTAAATTGAACAATGTTACTAAAAGTAAACTGAAACAGAAAATAAAAGAAATTAAGTACGATTTTCGTAGTGATGACTTGGGTCATAAGTTCCATTCTTTTATTGAAAGTATGCAAGTAATAATAAATGAAGTAATGCCAAAAAAAGAAATAACGGTGAAAGAAGGGAAACACTGGTTTAATAAAAAAGTTTTAGATGCTATTAAAGAAAGAGACAATAAGTACAAACAGTATAGTTGGACCAAAGAAAAAACAGATTGGGAAGGGTACAAAACATATAGAAATATGGTAGTAGATTTAGTTAGAAAAGAAAAGAGCAAGTATTTGAAAGAGATTATAGATTATAACAGTCACAACCCAAAACGGATGTGGAAAACGTTAAAAGATTTAATATCGAGACCTAAAGGGGAAAATTACATGAACATAGAATTTCAAGGTAAAACTGTTAGGGACAAAATCTTGATAGCTGATAGTTTTAATGAGTTTTTCGTTCAAAGCATTAAGGACATTGTACACACCATACCAGATAGTACCCTTCATTTTGAGGTGCAATGTGAAAGACTAGAAATATTTTCAGATTTTAATTTATTAGAAATAGTTGAGTTAAAACAAATAGTATTAGGCATGTGCAATAAAGCTAGTCCAGATGAGGTGAATATGAAGATATATAAAGAAAACTTTGATGAACTGGCTCCATACTTAATTAATTTAATAAACAGTTCGTTGGAAAATGGAAATGTACCTGAAATATTAAAGACTGCTGAAATAGTCCCTATACGAAAAGTAAACAATACAAAGAAGGCAGAAGAATTTAGACCAATAAACATGCTGTCAGCAATCGAAAAAGTCTTAGAACGGGTTGTGTATGTACAGTTAAATGAATTTTGTGAGAGAAACAACGTATTATCTGACTATCAGTCAGGTTTCAGAAAGGGATATAATTGTGAGAGTGCACTGCAGTTTATTCTAAATGAGTGGAGATCAGCCATTGATGTTGGAAAAGTGGTAGTAAGCATTTTTTTGGACTTCAAACGTGCCTTCGAAACTATTGATAAAGGGATGTTAATAAGAAAACTTGAAGCATATGGCATACGTGGAAAAGTTCTAAGATGGATCTGTAGCTATCTGGAACATAGAAAACAGAAAGTGAGATGCGGTGAAGTTCTATCAGATAGTTTAGAAGTCGAGACTGGTGTACCTCAGGGAATTATTCTTGGACCGCTGCTGTTTGCCTTATATATAAATGATATAGTGTCAACAATACAAGAAGGCAGAATTCATCTTTTCGCTGATGATACAAATATTTATATATGGGGTGAAAACCCAAAAGATATTGTGGAGAATATAAATAAAACATTAAAGATAGTGTGGGAATGGGTGGCATTTAATAAATTAAAGCTTAATACAAGGAAAACGAAGGCAATGATTATTGGAAGTGACAAGGCTCGAAGACTTTTCCTTGAGCAAGGCCTAAAAATTACTGTTGGTGATGAAGAACTGGAAATAGTTAATCAAATTAAATACCTGGGAGTCATAGTGGATTCTAAATTAAATTTTAAGGAGCATCTTGATTATATTTGTAAGAAGATGTCTAAGAAGATTGGGGTTTTGAAACGGGTAGGGGTAAATTTAACAATGGAAACCAAGAGAATAGTATACAATACAATCATCTTACCACATATGACTTTCGCGAGCAGTATCTTATATCTGGGACAACAGGGTGATGTTGCGAGATTACAGTTGCTTCAAAACAGGGCCATGAGGATAATACTAAAGTGCAATAGATACGCGAGAATTAATGACATGCTTCGTGCGCTTAATTGGTTAAACGTAAGTCGGTACATAGAATATCAGACCATGGTATTTATCCATAAAATCAAATTGGGTATTATGCCGAAGTATATGAGTGACTGTGTGTCCAAATTTGTAGAAAACCATAATTATGACACAAGGGGTAAAGGCAATTTTGTTTTAAGTACAGTGCAAACTCGAATAGGGAAGAATTCTATTTTTCACAAAGGCATATTAGTTTATAATGGTCTGGATGAAAGTTTAAAAACTCTCCAGCTTGCTTGCTTTAAAAAGCAACTGAAGAAAACATATCTTGAAGTAAAAGACTGATAGGCTACAATGTATTATTTTTTGTGTTTCTTATATGTTTATATTAATTTTAATATAAGTTTTTATTAGTTTCTAGATCTTTTTGTGTTGTTTTAATTTAAGTTTTTCTTTTGTTTGTTGTGTTACTTATCTGTAGTTTTGTGAATTTCTTTTGTATTATGTATGTATAGCATTTCTTTGCTAAATAAACGTTATTATTATTATATTATTAAAGATTCCCAGTATCTTCAAATTTCTTAACTAAATTTTTTATTGTTGTTACTGTTATTGAATTTTACAGAAAATAAGTCACGGACTACCCGCAGACTATTGCCGCCGTAAAATGTTTTCACAATGAAAACCTTTTCTTCAACTGAATAAATATTTTTGTTCATTTTGAAACCCAAATTTTAAATTGTCGATAAATAATGTTGACAGTTCAGACGAATTAGAAATTAGAATCAAGGGAGTCTTTGATTAGAATAAATTAAATTGTCATAGGTAATCTGATGAATATTCGTATTTTAATTTGAAAATTATTAGTGTAATTTTTGCTTTTAATGCTTTAATAAATTGGAAAATTGCAGAGTTTTTGATATCCTCATACGCAGAAAAAAATAGTCTTTCGATTGCTACCT
Organism: Xestobium rufovillosum; assembly: GCA_963966045.1. NCBI lineage: Eukaryota > Metazoa > Arthropoda > Insecta > Coleoptera > Ptinidae > Xestobium > Xestobium rufovillosum. The sequence continues at coordinate 25,235,677 of OZ014503.1, forward strand.
TTACCACCACTGTAACTACACATGGGGAGCAGGAATCCCCAAAAATGTAATTGCCCATGTTATTTCCCCATGTACACATGGAAGTTTGTCACACGGTATATATTTTGAGAGCTACGAAATGATCAGTATTGAAGTATTGATCTTTTGTTGCAAATTTGTCAAGTTGCATTCGTGTAACATGCAAGCAACATCGATAACTTGGGTTTGCAATTTATCATATGAAATAGCATGCAATAAATTGACTGTAAAAGTCTTTCTAAACAATAATTTACGTGCACCACCAACAGGACTTTTAACTGACAGGTGGAAACGCATCAAGTACGTCTTCCTGTAGCTGTACAAATGTAGTTGCACACGCGCCATCTACTTTAACCACGAGTGGGTGGATAGTCTAACACAAAGTCCATAAATTTTGAAAGCCCTTTCCGCTGCAAGGTGGTTTGTTGTGAATAACTAGAGACAGAATAAGAGATGAAATGACGACCGGGGGGTAGAACTCCTTCTGTTTTGAGCTTCCGGCAAAGTTTAATGGAGTTTTGAAAAGCCCTATGATGGATGCGAAAATTATTTTTCTTCGGATGCATTTTTCCGTGCAAGAAAGCTGTTATTTATGTACTTAAGTATGTAAAGGTTGTATAACTAAGCTTGAGAAATATAATATGTTTTATTATATTTATTGAAAAAATAGCGTACAACATTTTTCAACATTTCACCCCTCATGCATGTTTCGATTTCTTGGGTTTGTGGCTGTTTGGAGGGGGAGCTTTGACTTCGACAAGAAGCGTCGTCTCCGAATTTTCCACAACACCAAGAGCACGTTTCTCTTCTGGCGCTAGCGTATCGGGCGCTGCTTCTTTAGCGACATTCTTGACTTCCGGCTCAATCGAAAAAGATTCGTTTGAACCATTAAAATCGTCTTTTAAAATACGTTCAGCAATACCTCCTGGTGCAAGATTATATTGACCTTCCACTTCTGAAAATGAAATTATTTAGATACTTCTTGATGAAAATTAAATTAACTTACTTGTTGAAATAGCCAAAAAATTGAGCACCACCAAGATTATTACCGCTAATTTATACATTTTGGAAGTAAATGGGCTATTTTCTTAATACCGTTTTGTTCCAGAGCAATAAAAATGAAACAAAAATGATTACTGAAATTATCGAATATTAAAATATTTATTAGCATGCCTATTGCGTTTCTTTTCCGATAATTGAATTTGCGTAATTTTGAACAATACTTGTATAAAATCATTTAATAGTTAGTTAGCAAAGAGATACAACTCGATGCCAGGAAATTTTCAGGAACAAAATCGTCAATATGCTTTGAAAGATACATTTTATTTCAAATATAAGTCAACCAAAAAATCGAAAAAAGCAAGTTTATAAAGAAAGGCCGAGCTGTCAGTTTCCTCCTAGTTCAGCACCTGCTTGGCCGTCAAGTTTCGCTTCTCCCTCCGTGTTAAAATTACTGGCGGACTGCCCAGAAAGTGTTAGAACAGCACCTGCAGTCCCATCGGAATTTATTTGGCTACCTGGCGGCGGGGGAGGCGGCGGTTCTCCTTGGTAATCTACTCTACCACTTCCTGAATAACCAAATCCAAAAACAGTTTCGGCATGCTCGTTTACATGTTGGGGTGGATACGATTTCACCACTGCCAAACCTAAAATTGAATTTACTATAAAATAGCGAGGATAGTACAGAAAATTATAGATACCGTAAAATAACAGCAGAGCAACCGCTTTGAACATGTTTGGTAGTGAAACATTTTTTCTATTTCTTCGATCTTATATAGAAGCAGTTTACCATAAACAAATAAACAAAAACTGAATCAATCGTAAAGTAGCAAACAACAACGTTAAATTTTCGTAAAATAAAAAACAAATACCAGCATAATACAAGGCCTTTAATTCAGCCATTTTTTCCTTATAGAAATGACTCATCACCACATGAATGAGAATTTGAACTCGTAAAGTTCGATTTTTAATCTGGTCTTTATCAAGTTTTTATGGATCACAAGATTCCCAGTATCTTCAAATTTCTTAACTAAATTTTTTATTGTTGTTACCGAAGGAATAGGACAGTTATTGAATTTTACAGAAAATAAGTCACGGACTACCCGCAGACTATTATTGCCGCCGTAAAATGTTTTCACAATGAAAACCTTTTCTTCAACTGAATAAATATTTTTGTTCATTTTGAAACCCAAATTTTAAATTGTCGATAAATAATGTTGAGATGTTGACAGTTCAGACGAATTAGAAATTAGAATCAAGGGAGTCTTTGATTAGAATAAATTAAATTGTCATAGGTAATCTGATGAATATCCGCGTTTTAATTTGAAAATTATTAGTGTAATTTTTGCTTTTAATGCTTTAATAAATTGGAAAATTGCAGAGTTTTTGATATCCTCATACGCAGAAAAAATAGTCTTTCTATTGCTACCTTTACCACCACTGTAACTACACATGGAGAGCAGGAATCCCCAAAAATGTAATTGCCCATGTTATTTCCCCATGTACACATGGAAGTTTGTCACACGGTATATGCCCACTTCTAACTTAGTCATGAGGCTGTAGAGGCAGTTTATAGTGATATTGAATATGTGCTGGATTTTGTGAGAGGACACGAAAATTTAATAATTGTAAGAGATTTCAATACAGTCGTAGGCACAGGGAGAGAAGGTGGAATAGTTGGCCCCTTTGGATTAAGCAATAGGAACGATAGGGGAGTTAAACCGATGAGAGTTCTGCGATAAACATAACCTAATGGTCGCGAACACTCTATTTGACCATCATGTTAGCAGACGCTATACGTGGAAGATGCCAGGAGACCCAGACATTCTTGTTAGGCAAAGATATAGAACTCAAGTTAGGGGCTGTAGAAGCAGTAGAGCAGATATAGATAGTGGTTCAGAATTTTTTTATTACGAGGGCTAGGTACACAGACATCAAATTATACATGTATTTTGTTTTAATATATTCCAGATACTACATTTTTAGTAATTAAAATATATTGGCACTTTCGCACGTTGCGATTCAATTTTCAGTTTTGGTTCACCATCGCTCGCAGCCGCTTTCGGTTCTGTTTCAGCAGGTTGTTCTGGTTGTGCACCACCTGGCTCCGGACCAGCATCAGATTCCTTCTGGGAAGCTTCATCCTGAGCTTTCACCACTCCCTCTAATAAACCTTAAAAATGCATAAAGTATTTAATTAAATAAAAACATTAAAACAAAAAAAATATAAAATACCTGCCAAGAATAGTACTAAAACAATTTTCAACATCTTACTTGTTTCTGCAATCGGTCTATCGATTCTCTACTTTTATACTCGATGTCGAATATGTTTTGTTAAACACAAAACACAGCATTAAAGAACAATGCATAACTTAAATTTTATAAACATTTGCCATGTGTTTCTGCACCTAAATAACTAAAAAATATGTACAGGGTGAGTTTTTTTTTTCTTTATTTTCACTACAGGGCTCTTGTAAACCAGCAGAGATAGATGCTAGGTTAAATGGGGAAAGCAGTTTTGTGAGTTTAACAAATAAGCAATTCAAAATTTTTGAAAATTTTGTAAAATTATGTTTTTTTTAATACGAGTAGACACGTGTTTCGCTGAAAACGTTAATTTCTTCAGAAATATGAACAATTCAAGATGAATTTATTCCAAAGTTTTGGACAAAATAAAAAAATCAGATTCCATGATTTATATTTAAGTATATTATTATAATGAATTACATAATAATGGAATATTGACAAGTGAAAGGAGGGGAAGAAATTAAAAAGATATGCAACTGAAAACTACGTTTATTGCAATACAAAATTAAAACTATTCTAGAATGTGGGGCCGGCAAATTTTGGTCCAAATGGGTCTTCGCCTTCTTCAGGACCAACTTTTACATTATCAAGATCTAAGTCGTCTAGATCGAATGGTTGGCTTTTTGGAGGAAAATACACTGGAGTATACAGTTCCTTTGTCGCTGCTGCAGGACCAACTGAAGGAGCTGCAGGCTCTACGTGTTCTTCTGGTAATTCAGCAAACCGTTCTGCTACAGACGCAGCTTCTTCAGGGGCAGATTCTTCTGCAGATGTTGCTGTAAAATTTTCTGCAAATCCTTCTGCTGACACTAGTACACGTTCTACTGGAACATCTTCAGCTGGTTCTTCTGCCGATTCTTCTTCTGATTCTTTCGCAGGTTCCTCACGTGATCCAGTCAATTCTGGAGATTCGCCATCTCCTGACAATCTCGCTTTACCTGCTCCAGATTCGTCTGATTCTGGTGCCTCCTCAGCAGATTCTTTTTTGGGATCTTCAGCAGGTTTTTCTGCTGGTTCTTCAGCAGATTCTTTGGCAGATGCTTCTGCTGAAAATTGTTTGTCTTGTACTTCTTCTTTTGAGTTCGGTTCGTCTTCTTTTGAATCTATCACGTAAAGTTCTCCGGTCTCACTGTTTCTCACCAAACCAATAAATTGGCTCACTTTATTTAAAGTGGCGTTCTCGGGTGCTGATGGTTCTGGTACTGGTTCCTCTGATACAGGAAGTCCTGATAAAATAAAGAATTATGTGGTATCTGACTTGAATATCAGGGTGCTGGATTCCAAAATTGTAAATAAAAAAAGTAAATACCTTTAGTTGAAAAAACGCAAAAAGCAAAGATGAAATATTGCAGCATCTCTAAGCACTTCTTTGTACCAAGCACAATATGTTTTTGTTCACAATTTATAGGAACTATATCCAGTATTTAAGTGAACAATATGCCATAAATTAATGTTTCGAAATAATCAACATAAATCGAAATTTTAGTGCCTAGCACAGAAATTCTATATCTTTTATTGTTTTTTTTTGATAAACGTGGGAAAGCGTGCGTGGTTTCTTAGGAAATGAAAAACTCTAAAATGTTTATAAGTACTAATTCCATGACTTCGTAAATTTTGTTATAACTCTTTATTCGTTAATCTATTGCTTTCTTCACTTATTCGCGTGTTGCTGTGTGTCTATTTCTTCTTCTGCTGGCCCCCAAAATTTGTTTCGGGTTACGGTCTGTTCAAAAACTCCTGGAAATATTATTTCCATATATTTCGCGTCTTTATTTAATCATTATGGCAACTGATGAACGCATGGCTAGACCCAGAGTAATCTGCCAATGAAGTTAGGGGAAGGTGGGTACTAGAATAGTTATAAAAGGAGAATAATAATAAGAGTACTAAAAATAATTTTATTTCCAAAACTAAAAATAATATAATTTCTCCTCTAACCTAAAGCTATCGCTTTTCCATAACCTACATTCGCCCCTACCCCCAAAACATTCAATTGAGCATTGGCTGTTTCGCTAGCAACTAATACTGGATTTGGATTTGCAATGTATCCAATACGAGGCTCCGTACGTACAGGTCCAACTCCCAGATTTACGTTTAAACTTACAAGTGTCCTCTTTACAACTGATTTATGATCCATTTCCAAGGGTAGGGATGCTACATTTTGAAGAAGCCCTGAAAAATTCTATAAATTATCAAAACAACAACAGCTGTCAACTGTCAGTTATAAGTCAGATTATGTAGGTGTACATAACCTAAAAAACTCAAACTAGAACTACCTATCGTAAGCAGAAGAACCGTGATTTTCAACATCTTACAAGGCACCGTCAGCAGTGTTTAAGAGTCTTGCTGCTATTAACTGCAAAAATATTCGAAACCTAGACAAATAAAACGTATTTTTATGGATCTAATCATGTATTTCATAAAAATACAATGCAATTCATGGTTAACAAATTTCTTTTATTGCAAATTGCTTTCCCAATATTCCTATAATTTTTGTTGGAGTAGCCAATCATAATGCTTAGATATTTTCAATGATTTATCTATAAATTTATTGTTGATTTCTTCATCCTTTTCGCAATTTGACGATTTTGATAAACCTTTTAAGTCGTTCGGAAGAAGAGACTCCTGGAGTGCATTTGGATCTTCGATTCGGCAAAGAATGCAAGACAATAATTCGTCTAATTCCTCATCAGATGCTTCTATTTCTATAACATGAAAAAGCATTAAATTACGAATTTTTTGTAAAAGCAGCTTACCTAATAAAAGAGAAAATATCAAGAGAACAGCTAGTTTGATCATTTTAGCCAACAAAGTGAAAAGCGATTTTTTTTCTGCTGCAATTACTAATATTTAAAAAACATTCGTTATCGCCCTATTGTTAATATTAAGTGTATCAAAACAGACTTTATGGAATGGGATATTTCCGTTCTACATTACTGACTTTTGAACAATAAATCAATAGGGAGGTTTTAGAAGAAGGCCCAGATTAGACTATTGCTCTCAAATAGTTGGGGATGTAGGAGCCTACGATGTCTAATTTTCAAAATTTCTGACTCTCCTACTTGTGCAAATAAAAAATTCACAGACCTCGCATCTTACGCAAGTATCATAGGCGTATTGAAAATACCGACACAACTGCTCGGTTTCTAAGATGTCCAACAAAAGTGATCTGTGCCGTTTCAAGTTGGTATATTATTGATACAATAAAATAAATGATTTGTGACAAGCACAAGGCACATAGCCAAACTGACGCAATACGTAACAAAATATTAACGCATCCGTTTTGTACAGTTTGGACTTTTACTTCAACGCGATATCCCTCTTAAACGGTACTCGCCCTCGCCGTACCTTAGTTTACATCTGGCGATCTGGCTAGCCGGTAGCCGCCTCGACTGCGCGCGCCGCCAACAGAATCTGTCGCGTGTCGATACATTTTTCGTAAGATAAGTCCCATATACACGAGCCCAGAAGTATTTTCAATACTAAAAATCGTGAACCCTCACACAACAATGGTTCTGCGGCCTCTAATAGCAATAAGCTTTTAAATACCTATAGAAGACAGGATCAATTTAACGTTAGAACCATGTGTTTAATTTGTGGAGGATCTGGCAAAAGAAAAAGGAAATCACTTACTTCAATTCAAACTGGTATCGTAGTACTAAATGTTTTATTTGGTTAATTATGTATTGTTTGTCCTTGTTACTATATATAGGCACGGGTGATTCCACTCGCATAAAAATGCTGCAAGAGAGAGAAATGACAATCGTATTATCTCTAGACTGATTTTGTATGAAGACTTATTTGCATACGATGCAAAATACCACAAATTGTGCTACGCAGAGTACATATCAACCAGAAATATAAATTCCCACAAAAATAAAACTGACAGAAACACAAAAAGTACCGATCGCTTGTTTTCAACATTTTCTTCTTGGATTCAAGAACACATCTTAGATAATAAAGAAAAACTGCCATTAAGTACCTGCAGTAACACAAAAATATAATTCTATGTTACGTAATGCAGAAAGATCCCCAATACAATCCGCGAAACTGAAAATGAAATTGTCGAAAAGATTTAAAGGCTCTATTCAATTTATTCGTAGACCAGGTCAGGTCAGGTGATTTGTTGTGTTCTGGCAAAGAACTTTTGACAAAAAAATCAAGCATGTAAATGAGGACGCAAGCTCAACAGACGAATCGTCTGATTTTAATCTGGAAACAACGGGTGATACAGTTTTGAAAATGCATTGAAAGAAGATTTTATAGGTGGCATTACAACGCTGTTCTTTTGCAGAGTAACTTGGCCGCGTTCTGTCTCCTTCTGGTGCTCGGCTATTCCCCATAGTCTATCCTTTTCACTCGCATGGCTCGTCCCGTGCACCGAAAGTGAATTTTTGACATCGGCGCATTGAAAGTGTTATAGCGGACTTATTTTTGAAACGCGACCATACATTATTCGAAATCATAACTTCGTTATACCATAAGGAAGTTTTCTATGTAAGAAAAACAAAATCTATATCGTGAAAAAAAAGTTATCCAGGTTTAAAGTGGAACGTATTGTTACCGATGTGGCGACATATTTTAGATAAGGTGCAATAAAATTAGTTTGGTTTCGTGTATTTACACAAAATTTACACCATTAAAAACGTCAATATTTCTTCAACAATTAAAAAAAAACGCAAAGTTCTACGACTTGTAATTTTCGCGTAAGATGCCCGAGAGTCTCCCGGCGCACGGTGGGATAGATTTACTGCTTTTTCACCCCTAATTTTTTTCGCTACCACCCAAAAAAGTCGTAATTGCCATTTTAGGTGCCAAAAGACTTGTAGAATCATGTGAGAGTTTCATCTGAGTATACTTTGGGATCACTTAAGTATTTTCAATACTAAAAACAAAAACTCGAAGGACATTCATTCATTCATTCATTCTAATTCCTTTCTTCAAAGAGGATAATTTCAGAAAATATGAATACAAAAGATTTACAATATCATAAAATATAGGTACCTAACAGCAATAAACCAAATCAGTCATAATATTTAATCTTAATACTACTGGCATAAAACTAGTTGTATAAATCGGTAGTTAAATAATGGACTGAATTACGCACGTTTAAATACTTGCAATATAATACAGTTGCCGAAAATAATACAATAATTATTAATATGTGGCTTCAAAAGTCACCCTCTACCCCTAATTCTGTCTGTATATTGATGAATTCTTTAGGGAAATCATAACAACATGAATCATAAATTTTATTTGCCTCATGCTTTTTCGTTGAATAATCTACTAGGGTTATACACCTGGATAATCATTAAAGTTTTATTATATATTACTTTATTGTTTTGACTAATACGGGTGGATCATTCCATCGATAGGATCTGGAAAAAGGTATATATTTTCGTGATTGCACCATAACAAAGCAGTTGGGCAACTTAAACATGTTCAAAATACTAGTCTTCCTATCTCTGTGCTTCATAGGTAAATTACACAAATTTATTATTATTAGATGACTCCTGGCTTCCTAATACAGCTTGGACTCAATCATTTCAATGCTTAACATAATTCTTGTGTGTGTGTTCTTCTACTATCCTCACGTCTTCTCATATTTTCCATCTCCCTCATAATCGCTCACAAGTGTTCATTATGTGTTCTACGTTTCAGCATTTCATCCGACTCTTCCTTTTTGATACCATTATCTCCAATTATGAAATAATAACCGCTTGGAGTTTTTGTCTAAAAATTGAACAATTCCTTTTCTCCAAAAGGCATCAAGGCTGGGACCTTACCAGCCACTATAGACTTGAAGAATCCAAGTCCTGACGGTCCACAAATTCAAGTAATAGAAGTTCAGTTCGCCCCTGGATACGGACCAACAGATGGGGCAGTTGAAGCAGAGCCAGAAGTAATTCCCGAAGATTGTGGCCTTCCTGATGCAGGGGAAGTACCGGAAACAATTCCAGATCCTGATGTAGAAATAGAAGAATCGATACCTGCGCCTCAACCAGAACCTGACCTAGAGGGCTGTGTAGTAGAGGAAGATGGACCTTTACCTCCATCTCTACCTGGTGGGGACATAGTAGTAGAAGATATTTCAGATCTTCCACAACCAGAACCTGAACCTGAAGCTTGCGCAGAACCAGAAGTTGCGCCCGTCATTTCAAATTTGCCAGTACTTATCAATAATGATGAGTTGTTGGCTTTGATTCAAAGAGAAGCTTATAAGAACTAGCAGTGTACAAGGAAAAATAATAAATAAATAAATGTGTTAACAACTTAATAAATAACATTGGATGGTTTCTTAGTTGTTCAATACATTGCTCCAAACTGTCTTAGGTATAAACATTTTCAGGTTTTCGTCAAGCGAAGCGAGAGGAGCGTCAACAGTCCCATTAGCATTTGGATGGTTCATCGTAATAATTACCTACTCGTGTCTCATCAGCGCTCCTATCCTTAACTGTCAACGGTTTCAGAATTACTGAAAATCAAGTTTCTGAAAGAAACTGATTGACTTTGCTCCCCTTGCCGATACTAAATCTATATTAAATCGTGTCCTAGCAATCCTCTTTTAATAAAATTCCTCTCTTGTGCTGCTTCAAAGTCAATTTTTTTCATTATTATCGCATTTCTGTGTCCTGTGACACATTTAATATTCTGCGCTCAAAAGTTTATTACGGCAACCCCGTCGGTGATGCATTCCACGAAAAATGATTGATCTATACTGGAAAATATATAAAAGTTATATTGGAAAAAAGTTTGTAATACCCGGGACGGGAAAACGTTCCTCGCCGAAAAAACGACGCTTCCAACATCCAGGGCGAACTTTTTAAATGGAAAAACATATATTTCGTTTAATGTTGAATTTTTAAATTCGATAAAATACAATACACACGTCAGTTTAAGTGTGTCAGTCTCATCATGACATGGCGCAGTCTGTAGGATTCGAGCCTATGTACCCACACAGTATACCGACTAGCTGGCAGTGCAGCCATAATCTAACACGAATTACTGCCGATTCAGCGAACATAAAAACAAGTAAAAATAGAGAATTCGGAAACTGTTCGATTCAGTTTTCGAAACTTCAATTTCAACTGTACACTACCCCAGTGTAAACTCAATTTCTTTACTAACTAACTTCATACATGTCGTTGCCTTGGCAACGGCAATTCATTCGTTGGATGGCTTTCTTAAAAGATACTACCGTGAAATAATAGAGATACATTGTTACGGTACGGTTCAGGTGGCAAGCGATCTTTATTCGGCAAAGAAACAGGTCAAATTTTCCCGGAAAAACCTATTGGCTTCATCGAATTAAGGAGCGTAATTTAGTTGAAGTTTCGGATCTCCTAAACTACCGAACTTTTATTGGCAGTCACGGAAGCTTGCACATGTTACTTTTGCTTCCTTAATTACAAAGCTCCCAGTGGGGACTATTCGAATGAAGTAACGTAGGTGTGACTCTAAATATTGGTCAAAGTCATATTCCTAATAATCCAAAAATAAATAAAGCAAGAATCTATACGTTAGCTTACAGTTTCTATTAAAATTCTTTAGAAATAGACTTAGACACCGAACATTTTAGGTTTTTTATTATTTCCTGAGTAGATACTGTCAGTTTCTCAACTACCCATTACTGGGTATAAGTAAATTCTCAGGTAGGTGCTTATTTATTCAAGGGATAGCATGCTTTACCTCTGAACCAACGTGAAACAGACACGACTGTCTAATTAATTTACGCCGGCATTCACTCACGTTTGCACTTGAGCCCCATCTTTAAGCCCTTATTAAGAGCATGCCAGTCGCCATGTTTTTATTTCTAAAGAATATTATCTCCTTTAATTACAGCAGTTGATTATTTGTCTAATTAATTTGATCGCCCTGCTTTGTGACAAATAATAAAAAAACTGATCCTAGCCTAGATTATTAACACTAACCACCATTTTATTGTGAAGAGGACAGCAAGATGGCGGCTTATGTCAGCCAATTCCCAACAGCCACATTTAAACCTCTTAAAGAGTCGCAGTAACTCTTTTGACAGACATTTATATATTATTTGCGGTAACGCTTTAGTAGTCGAATGTTAAAAGTAGGATTTTTATTATTTCCCGTTGACAGGCGTTGAAAACGCGACGGCTTTTTGCCGTGACTTGAGAAATACGTAGCGGCACTTTGTAAATAGAAGCGCCCGCATTACGTACTTCTCAAACCAAAACGATTTATCGAGACGAATCGCTGAAAGCGTTTAAATGTCAATATACTGATAGATACAAATATCTCGTCGTTTATTCTTACACTTATTCGCAGCGATCAATGATTTGCCTCACTAGGCAATTAAAATATTAAGGTGTGAAGTTGATATTTGAATTCACTGGTTATATTACGCTGTGCAATTGTTGTAAGTCGATCACCTAACTCATAGATGCACACGTAATGAATTAGGCGACTGTCACTTACCAATACTGGCACTTTATGGTTTCTTTCTTCGTCTCAATTTTGAACCTCCCATTGAATTATCCAAATAAACAAGTGTCTGCCTAAGAATTTTCTCCTAACCAAAGTTACTTTCAGTTCGGATAAAATAATAAGAAAACGCACAATTAAGAAGAGTTTGAAATTGAATTATATTGTAAAACCTTCAAGTTCGCACATAAAATGTAAAGTTTTGATAATGTACTCGGAGATGTACACTTATTAAAATAAAAAGAGAAGTTCCCAAGTTTTTCCCCGAAATTGGCCAAGAGTTATTTTAAATCAAAGTTTAAATTAGGCAAGAATTCATCCGCCGACGGACGCAGCGTGATAATTGAGTCGAACAATTCTCCAGACGTTTGAACTTTATGAATTTATTAGTCAGTGTTTTTCACCGACTGTTTTATTGGCTTACTCCGTTAGAAATTTGTTTTCGGGCACACTTTCCAGAAATCCTGAACTTGATTGTGTACTAATATATCTGCGATAAGGGATAAATAAGGTAATTCCGTTATTATTGTAGCAACTTCTTCGAATTGAAAACCCCCTTCTTCTTCTTCTTCTTCTGAAATCCTTATACCCATAGGGTGTCGGATTATTGTGCATTAACCCAATTTCTCCATCCCTTCCGGTCCATCGCCAATAGTTTCATATCCTCCTTCGTCTTCACTCTCTGTCTGCCCAATTCCTCTATTCTATGTAACCAGCTTTTTCTGGGTCTTCCACTTCTTCTCTTTCCTATTCTGCCCATCTCCATTATCTTCCTCACCAATCTCCCCCGATCCATTCGCATTATGTGGCCATACCAGTTCAATTGCTTCCTCTCAATCTTTTCCGTAATTGACTCTTGTTGGACTATTTGCCTTATCAGTTCGTTCCTTTCTCTATCCATCTTTGTCTTCCCAGTGATTTTTCTAAAGTACCTCATTTCTGCCGCTATGATTCTTCCTTCGTGCTTATCTTGCATCATGACTCACTTGCATATGTCAGTGTTGGGACCACTATCGCATTATATACCCTTAATTTCGTTTTCATATCTATCTCTCTCTTTCCAAATACTGTCTTATTCAGTGCGTAATATAACTTTACGCTCTTATTAATTCTATTAGCTATATCTATATCTATTTTCCCATCTTCAGATACTACACTCCCAAGGTATTCATATGCTGTTACTTTTTCCAAGTTATTCCCTTCAATGTCAATTTCTCTTGCTTCCTCTTTCGCTTTGTTATTAATTATCATAGCCTTGCATTTGCTGTGGTTTACCTCCATTTCAAGTTTTCCAATTTCTTCCATCCATATTCTCATTAGTTGTTTCATTTTTCTGTGCGTGTCAGCGACCAGGACTATATCATCAGCGTACATGAGGCAATCCATTTTTATTGGTATCAGTCTATTGTAACCTATTATTGTCTGGTATTGTCCCGTATTCAGTCTAGTATTTTTTAATAGTCTGTCCATCACAACTATGAATAGCAGCGGGCTCAGACTATCTCCCTGTTTTATTCCTAGGTCCATACTAAATTCTCTTGATGCTTTTCCACATATCTTGACCACTCCCTTAACTTTAACATAAATACTTTTTATGGCTCTTATGAGTTTCTTTGGCACCCCAAGTTGTTCCAGACATTCCCATATTACTGTTCTCCGAATTGAGTCGAAGGTTAGGAATAGTTATTCTCCCTTTTCTTCTTTCTTTTCAATTAGGTTTCTTAATATGTGTATATTGTCATTTGTTTGTCTACCTCTCCTATATGCTGCTTGTTTTTCTTCCAAATTATTATCAATGACTGTTCTTAGTCTCTTTTCTATTATTTTCGTGTACAATTTGGAGCTGGTAGATGAGAGGCATATTGCCCTATAGTTTTCGCAGCTTGCAGTTTCTCCTTTCTTGTGTATCGGGACTATTCTGTTTTCCTGCCAATCTTCTGGAATTTTCTCTGTCCGCCATGCATCTCTGTATATGTTTAGGAGCCATTCTTTTCCTTTCTTCCCTAAATACTTTATCTCTTCAAGTTTCTCATCTCTTCCTGTCGTTTCTCCACCTTCCTCGCTGTCGGTTACACTTCGGCTCTCGTATTCCCTTTCCTTCTCTTCGAATTTCTTTGAGTAGTACTCTGCCCAAACCTCCAATATGTCATGTAATTCTGATTTAAATTCATTCTTTGTGTTCCTTATTCCTCTTAACGTTTTCTTCTTGCTCCCTTTCAGTTTTCTTATGGTATTCCAGAATTTTCTGTTGTTTATTTCGTATGTTTGATCGAGCTCCTTTCCAAACTCCTCCCAACTTTTCCTTTTAGCTTCTCTTACTATTTCCTTAACCTCATTCCTCTTTTTCCTATACTCCTCCCTGTCCTGTTCGTCCTTTGTTTCCTGGTACTTCCTCCATGCTTTTTTCTTGCTTTTAACTACCTCTCGTACATCCTCACTCCACCATACCGTTCTTTTTCTCTGGTTTCTGTTGTATTTTCTGGTTTTACATGTGTCTCTTGCTGTTGTGTAAGTTATTTCTCTGAATGTCTGCCATCTTTCTCAAACTGTCCAGTTTCTATTAAGTTGTTCATGAGCACTCAGTCTTCCTGATATTTCATTCTCACTTCCTCATTTTTTAATCTATGTATTTGAATTCGTTCGTAGTTCTTCGTTTTTTCCACGACTATGTCTGTTTCTTTTATTACGGCTGTTACTAGTCTATGTTGTGTTCCCATTTCCGCTTCTGGTATCGTTTTAATCTGTTGTATTCTATCCTCTAATTCCTGTGTGTAAACTATGTAGTCTACTATGCTTCTGGCATTTCTTTCCTCCGCTATGAACGTGTATCTGTCTTCTGCTGGTTGGTGCCAGTAGCTATTTCCTATCATTAGGGCATTTATTTGGCAGAACTCAATCATTTTCTGTCCATTTCTATTAACTGCTTTTTCTCCATATTTTCCCATACACCCCAGTCCCCTATTATCATCGTTTCCAATTCTCGCATTCCAATCCCCCATGATTATTATCTTGTCGTTCTTTTCCCTAATGTCATCCATCACAATTTGCAGGTCTGTATAAAACTTTAGTGTTTCCTCCTCTTCTGAGCCTTCTATTGGTGCATATATTTGTATCATACTGATTTTTCCTTCCAGATCTAACTCTAGTGTTATAATTCTTGAATTTACTGCCTCGTATTTACTTACTTTTCTATCTAGTTCTTCAGACACTATTATGCCTACTCCTTCCTTTGCTCTTTCTCCAAGGCGTCTTCCTGAGTAGTAAATGTTGTAATTATCTTTTAACTGCTTAATTCCTGATCCTTTCTTCTTTGTTTCGCTTAATCCCATTATTTTAATGTCATATTGTTTCATTTCTTCCACTAACTCGCACTCCTTTCCCGTTATCGAAGTTACATTCCAAGTTTGAGTGTCTCTAAAACTTCACTTTCTCTGATCTTATTCTTATTCGTTTCCATATCCCCCCTCAAAATCCCTTCCGTAATTCCATTCCACCTCTTAGAAAAGTAATTTCCAAAAACAATACTTAATAAAGTGTATTTAGTGAATTTGGTTAGCGGAAGGGAAAAGAAGTGGGGGCGAGTTAGACCAGCTTTTACGATTCCGGGCACGCCGAATGAAAATATTTCATCGAAGCTGGCTTGGAGGCCAATCCTGAGTCTGACAGCGCGCCTCCCTAGATCCGGAGACGTATTTTGTTGGGATTCCCGACGCGCTCCCGAATTCTATTTACAGTAAGGGGTTAAAGGATCCTCTAGCTTATTGTAAAAATGTGATAAATATGTCAAGAGACTATCGGAAATATTGGAACATCAATTATTATCGCACCTGGAGCCGCCTGCAATTTCTGAAATAAATTACATTTCACCTGCCACACTGCACTCCAAAATTAACCCGTAAAATCTGTAAATTGCTTCTTCATTTTTCATGAAAAAGTTTCAAACGGTTTTATTTCAATAAACATAATTTTCAGTGAGTATCAAACATCAAATGGTTGTCACATTACTGCGCCATATTTTTTGACAGCTTTATTAGCGAGAAAGAAGTGGAGGGGTCAAAATTAGGTTAACAGCGTTTAATTCCGTGATATTATACGCAATATCACAATTATCTTAATGGCAAACACACAGCGGTTATGGTCAGAGATAAGCCATTTGGGGGTGACAAATGGGGGGGTTGGAGTTTCGTTTTCGTGCGCGATACCGAAACGAAAATCTCTTATTATTCTTAGAATTCGTTTATGAACTGTAGGGGTGCTACCGAGTGATAAAATATTAAATTTTACTACCCTTAAATTTAAGGCTTTTGCGAGTTTTACTTATGCATTATGGCTAAAATATCTCTATTAATTCTAATATTTAATACTTGGAGTTTACGATCTATGAAATAGGGGTTGCTCAGCATATCCCTCCCCTATCTTACGAGAATTTTAAAGATACTAAAGAATTTAATTTGGTTCTAAAATATTCCTTAAATTCTTACTTTGTCACATCCCTAGATACAACAATGTACACAAAGGTTGTCGTTCTTTGCTGTAGAATATATTGAACAGCCTGTATACATGCCAGAGTAGCATGAAGCAAGTGATAAATGAGTGGAAACTTGTTTTCCAGAAGAAGTTTCGAGTTTCTCAAATGGATTAAGTTTGCAAACATGGGAACAATTTAATACATGTTTTACAGCCTGTTTCAAAGAAAAGACGTAATATCGCCGAGATTTCTTCTAGTTTGACTCGGTTCCGGTCGCCCTAGTTGCTAAAGAACAAAGACATCAACTCGGTGAACCAATCAACTTAATATTTACCCAAAAAGAAAACGATAATGTACCTATTGAATGCCTTGGAGAGTGGCTGATATGTCAATATACGTAGCAGTAAAGATAAATTTGAAGCACCTACTTACAGACGTCCGTTCACAAGCAGCTAGTACAATTTTAGCTTAGTTCAGCAGTCAAGTTGGCAGATACAGATAGGGGTTTCAACCACATCGCTGGCTGCATTCCATCCCACTGTATCTGACTAATGACGGGCCCTAATCCGCAATCATTTAACTTCCTGTTATTTATTCCAAGTGGCATTTTGTTATAGCGATACATACCGTGTGACAAACTTCCATGTCTACATGGGGAAATAACATGGGTAATTACATTTTTGGGGATTCCTGCTCCCCATGTGTAGTTACAGTGGTGGTAAAGGTAGCAATCGAAAGACTATTTTTTTCTGCGTATGAGGATATCAAAAACTCTGCAATTTTTTTAGTCGTTCCAAGAAATCTAAATGTTGAGGTAGAGGAAATGGTAATAGGCCTGATGTGATAACTGCTAGTCCAACATCTAGTTTAAGGTCTATTGCCCTAGAATGTAATGTTTCAAGAGAAACTGTCCGTAACGTATTAAAAAAAACAAATATCATCCCTTTAAATTCCAATGTGACCAAGAGTTACTTCCTTTTGACGAAGAATCAAGGCAAACTTTCTGTGAAGAAATGCAAGAACGGGCTAATCGGGATCGCAGCTTCCTCTCATCAATTTGTTTTACCGACGAGTGTACCTTCACTTTAAATCAAGAGCCAAATTCACAAAACGTTAGGCATTGGGCCCAGGAAAATCCCAGAATAAATCTAGCCACTAACAACGCAATACCCTCAAAAAATCAATATTTGTAGAAGTTCTAGAGACTGACCCACCGGCAAATGCTGCTGACCTTGCGAAATTTCAAAAGTGCGATGTAAAAGCAAGAAATATAATCGTGCAATGTTTGTCCGATTCAATGTTGGAAATGATAAAACCCAAGACCACAGCAAAGGAAATTATGGAAGCTCTTAGGTGTATATACCAGAAAAAAGAATTTGAACAGACAGTGTATGAGCTGAAAAGCGCAGGTGGAAAAATGGAACAAAGTGAAATAGTGTCGCAGTTGCTATCTGCAATGCCTGAAACGTACCAAGCAGTCACAACGGCTATTGACATCATGTTCTGCCAGGACGAAACAAAGGTAACACTTGATTTCGTTAAGAATAAGCTGCTCATGGAAGAGTCAAGGCAAGCAAAAACCCAAGCAGATGGTAGTAGCAATGAGGCAGCGTTTTCAGGATACAAAAAGAGGTGGAATAATAAAAAATGGATTAAGAAAGGAAATAAGAGTGAGTTCCCTTTTAAGTGTCATGGTTGTGGGGTTGTAGGTCACAGGAAATTTGAATGTCCAAAAAGTCAGAAGAAAGATGGAAAGGTAAATTTAGCGGAAAACTCTGAAAATGAAGATGCTATTTCATTTCTGACTTCGGATAATTTACTAGCATGTATCGAGAAAAACCCTAAAGAAATAAAGTTTGTCATCGACAGCGGAGCCACAAACCATCTTGTAAATAAAACAACAGGAAAGTTTTTGAAAAACAAGGAGATGATTTCACATGCAATAAGTGTAGCCAAAAGAGGAGAAACAATAGAAGCCACACAGCAAGGTAACCTTAATTTAAAAGCAGAAAATGGTAGAAGTATTTGCATGAAAAATGTGTGGATGTGTGAAAAATTACTTCACAACTTACTATCGGTTAGAAAACTTGAAGAGAAAGGATTCGATTTTCGATGTGATAACGGTGGTGAGTACATCTCAGCAGAATTGAAGGATTTTTGTTTAAAAAATGGAATAAAGTGTCAGTACACAATAGCCAGAAATCCAGAACAAAATGGAGTTGCAGAACGGTACAATCGTACTGTTATGGAAAAGGCAAGATGCCTAATTTTTGATTCAAAATTAGACAAGTCCCTGTGGGGTGAAGCAGTGAGAACTGCCGTATTTCTCACAAACCGGACACCTACAAGTGTACTGCCTAAGAACATAACTCCAGCTGATATTTGACATAAACAAAAGCCAAATATGAAAAAAATTAAACTTTTTGGTTCAAATGCGTATAATTTGATTCCGAAAGAAGATCGTACATCCAAACTTGACTCGCATAGTCAGAAACTCATCATGATAGGCTATACAGATAATGGCTATCGGTTGTGGGATGAAGAAAATAAAAGGATTGTCCTAGGGAGAAACATTGTGTTTAATGAAACAAATGAACAGAAATTACCCATAGAAATAAGCGAAGAAAAAGAAGAGAATCAGATGAAAGAAGAAAGAGAAGAAATTGTGAGAGAAACAACAGAGGAAAAGAGACAAAACGTGAATGAAAATTCTGGAAAAACAGACGAAACTACAGATACAAGAAGAAGTATGAGGAATAGACGGTTGCCGAAGTATTTAGAAGACTACGATGTTGAGTCCGACCCAGAATTTGGAGCAAATTTAATGGCAGCGCTATCGGTAGGAAATATGATTTCAGATTTACCACAAAGTTACAGAGAAGCAGTCGGTGTTGATGGATGGAAGACGGCGATTGAAGAGGAGCTGAATTCACTACAGAAAAATCAAACTTGGGAGTTAGTTGTACCTCCTGAAGATGTCGAAATTATAGATTCAAAGTGGGTGTTTCGCGAAAAAGTGCTTGATGGAAAAGTTTTAAAAAGGTCACGTCTTGTTGCGCGTGGTTTTAAGCAGTGTTCGTTAGATGAAAATGTGTACGCACCAGTAGCCAGAATGGTTACTATCAGAGTGTTATTATCATTGTACATTGAATTTGATTTACATGTACAGCAACTGGATGTAAGTTCTGCTTTTCTTTATGGAACACTGAATACACCAGTATACATGTACCAGCCAGATGGACTTGGGGAAGACCCCAGTCTTGTGTGTAAGTTAACCAAAGCTTTGTATGGGCTCAAACAAGCCCCCAAATGCTGGAATTCACTGTTTCATAATAAACTGACTGATTTAGGCTTGAAACGTTCACAAAAGGATCCATGCTTATATTTTAATAACGATACCTTCCTCTTAGTTTATGTTGATGATATAATAAAAATCAATAACAATGTTGTGTATTGGAAAACAAAAAGGCAAAATATTGTAACTTTATCTAGTACAGAATCTGAATATGTTGCTCTTTCAGCCTGTATAACAGAAAGTCTTTTTCTATCGCAAATGTTATCAGAAATTGCAAATTTTAATGTCTATCCAATAAGTATTTTTGAGGACAATCAAAGCTGTATAAAAATGTCCTCAACTTTGGAATCGAAACGAAGCAAACACATTGATATTAAATACCATTTTGTAAGAGAATGGGTTGCTCAAAATAAAGTGAAGCTATTTTATATTCAAACAGATGAGCAACAGGCAGATATGCTTACAAAACAATTGCCAGGTCCTAAATTTCGATATTTTAGAGATCTTTTACATGTTAACTCATTGTAAACCGTAGAATATAATCTACATAATTTTTTATATTTTGTTGGAAATGTTTAGAAATAAATACCTATTATTTCGTATGTTTAAGAATATTTTTTGTGAAGGTACTTGGTACTTATCTTTTTGGAAAATACCAGAATTGAAGGGAGGTGTTGGTATGCCTGCAATTCTGATATCTGTCATTTTCTTTTTTATGTTATAAACACTAAACTTTCACCAACGAAACATCAACACCAGTAATCAATTGTCAACTAAATAGGTAATGACAATAATAATGTGAATGAGAATGAGAATTATCTAAATAAAAAAAAACAAGTTTATGTATTAGTAAAAATTAACTTCTCTCGATGAAAGATTCCCAGCCTTCAAATTTCTTACTAAATTATTTGTTGTTATACCGAAGGAATAGGACCGTTATTGAATTTTACAGAAAATAAGGCACGGACTACGCGCAAACTATTGCCGCCGTCAAATATTTTCACAATGAAAACCTTTTCTTGAACTGAATAAATATTTTTGTTCATTTTTAAATGTTGACAGTTCAGAAAATCCATAAAAATCAAAGACGTCCGTGATTAGAATAAATTAAGTTGTCATGGATAATCTGATAAATTTCTGTGTTTTAGTTAGAAAATTATTAATGTAATTTTTGCTTTTAATGCTTTAATAAATTGGAAAGTTGTAGAGTTTTTGATATCCTCATACGCAGAAAAAAAGAATCTTTCGATTGCTACCTTTACCACCACTGTAACTACACATGGGGAGCAGGAATCCCCAAAAATGTAATTGCCCATGTTTTTCCCCATGTACACATGGAAGTTTGTGTCACGGTATACCTGCAAAATTAGGGTTATATGGCGGATTATTAACAGCTGATTTCTGTAGAGTATTAGAGCGGAGTATGCTGGTTCATTTATATCTTCGGGCTTCGATTTGACGAGCCAATATCGGTGGAAGACTCTTCTAGTCGCCGTTAACAACACCGCGGTGCTCTGTTATCGGTACGTGCGTACAGTAACGCAGGTACTTCTTTTCAACAGTTCCAGGACTGATCGTAAAGTTGCACCCAAATGATATTTGTCAATCAGCAGATAATAATCAGAGATATTATTAATTATGGTGCTTCCTCATTTTTAGTACGAGTAAAATAATTTATTTTTATGTCTGTTCGAAACGCTTGTTCTTAAACAATAGACAATCAAAAATAGCCCCCATTGATCTGGTGGTACTCCCAGCTCCAGAAACAAGTGCGAATCACGAACCTGGCATTCCATTATTTCAGCGTTGACTAAATCTCGGATTATTGGATCTCTGTTTTCACGCGGTAGACTCGTTTTATTTCTCCAGGCTTTTCCAATTATCTGGCTGGCTTGTTAGGTCTGCGTACAGCTGTTAGCTGGTACGGCCGGCAGATGGCGCCCACACAAACGTATAATCTAGAGATGGGAAATTATTAATAGAAATAATACAGAAGTTGATTAATTCGGCGATTAGAGAGGGCTTGTAGTGGATTATTTTTTGTTCTCTGCAAAAGAGTATTAAAGACTTTTATGGACAATTTAGATGTTTATTGTGTGTAGAGTAGCGTGATAATATATACTTTACACTCTGTTGACTGTAATAATCATTTTGCCAAACAAGTATATGCAATCAGTTTTGCATATTTGCTTATGTGAATTTGCTGAGAATTTCATAAACGTTATATATATAATCCTATTTTCCCTCGAAACCGCGGCAGAAGCGAAAGGAAAGTCTAACACAACACAAATGTTTACTTAATAGCTTGAAAACCGCCTATACAAAGGAGTTTTATATGATTTCGGAATTTAAATTAGGTCTTACTCAATTTGTTTATTAATTAAGTTTGTAGGGGATTATTTAAAGGTGGTGCGTTCTCACGGTGTTTGGTAATAAAACGGAAATAAACCCGTGTACGGTTAATGCCGGCACTATTATAAGTTGCGACCATTGTTTGACTTGGGCCTTCTGAATTCCTTCTCATGCTCGACCAGATATGTTGAATACCGTGTGACAAACTTCCATGTGTACATGGGGAAATAACATGGGCAATTACATTTTTGGGGATTCCTGCTCCCCATGTGTAGTTACAGTGGTGGTAAAGGTAGCAATCGAAAGACTATTTTTTTCTGCGTATGAGGATATCAAAAACTCTACAACTTTCCAATTTATTAAAGTATTAAAAGCAAAAATTACATTAATAATTTTCTAATTAAAACACAGAAATTTATCAGATTATCCATGACAACTTAATTTATTCTAATCACGGACGTCTTTGATTTTTATGGATTTTCTGAACTGTCAACATTTAAAAATGAACAAAAATATTTATTCAGTTCACGAAAAGGTTTTCATTGTGAAAATATTTTACGGCGGCAATAGTTTGCGCGTAGTCCGTGCCTTATTTTCTGTAAAATGCAATAACGGTCCTATTCCTTCGGTATAACAACAAATAATTTAGTAAGAAATTTGAAGGCTGGGAATCTTTCATCGAAAGAAGTTAATTTTTACTAATACATAAACTTGTTTTTTTTATTTAGATAATTCTAATTCACATTATTATTGTCATTACCTATAGTTGACAATCAATTGATTACTGGTGTGGATGTTTCGTCGGTGAATGCTGGTCCATAGTTTAGGGTAAATTGTAGGTGTCGTCTAACCTTTTAAAAAGTTTTTGGGAAAATGTTAAAGCAGTAAAATGAAATAATAAAAATTGAATTACTTTAATTTTACTGCAATTATGAAAAATTTAACAAGCGGCAACATTTGTTTATTTTGCTCTAATGAATTTTGTAATCTGGCAATTTAATACTTATTTATTTCATATCTAGGTAAGGACAAAAACTTATTAATATGCAATGAAATTAAAGTAACATAAAAAAAAGAAAAATAACTATAACAAATATTCAAATAAACCCCCATTCTGTATCAGACAGTATCTCAGCCTATTATAGACAGAATTTTTCACATTCGCAAGTTGCCGATCGTTTATTAAGTTGCATTCCGCAAAAATAGCATTCCTTAAAGAATCAATATTTGGGTGACGAGTTTTATAAATCTTATTTTTTAAATGACCCCACAAGAAAAAGTCACACGGTGCCAAATCGGGAGATCTAGCTGGCCAGTTTATAGCACCACCTCGACCAATCCAGCTCTCTGGAAATATTTCATTTAATAATTCCCTCACTTGCGCTCCAAAATGTGCTGGGCATCCGTCATGTTGAAACCAGACCTCCCGATTCGCATGTGCAACTTCTTCTAATGCAGGGCCAATATGGTTAATTAAAAGATTTAAATAAGCTTCTGAATTTAAATTTCCCTGTATTTCAAATGGTCCTATAATGCGATTATTAAAAATGCCTGCCCAAATATTGATTTTTTGAGGGTATTGCGTTGTAGTGGCTAGATTTATTCTGGGATTTTCCTGGGCCCAATGCCTAACGTTTTATGAATTTGGCTCTTGATTTAAGTGAAGGTACACTCATCGGTAAAACAAATTGATGAGAGGAAGCTGCGATCCCGATTAGCCCGTTCTTGCATTTCTTCACAGAAAGTTTGCCTTGATTATTCGTCAAAAGGAAGTAACTCTTGGTGACATTGGAATTTAAAGGGATGATATTTGTTTTTTTTTAATATGTTCGGACAGTTTCTCTTGAAATATTACATTCTAGGGCAATAGACCTTAAACTAGATGTTGTTTCACTCCACGTTATCACTTGTTAAATTTCTCATAATCCCAGTAAAATTTAAGTTAGCGAACAATAAGGAATTAGCAACTAGGTAATAATAATAAGCGAATCAGAATTATCTAAATAAAAAGTAAATTTATTAGTAAAAATTACCTTCTTTCAGTGAAAGATTCCCAGTATCTTCAAATTTCTTAACTAAATTTTTTATTGTTGTTACCGGAGGAATAGGACTGTTATTGAATTTTACAGAAAATAAGTCACGGACTACCCGCAGACTATTGCCGCCGTAAAATGTTTTCACAATGAAAACCATTTCTTCAACTGAATAAATATTTTTGTTTTGAAACCCAAGTTTTAAATTGTCGATAAATAATGTTGACAGTTCAGACGAATTAGAAATTAGAATCAAGGGAGTCTTTGATTAGAATAAATTAAATTGTCATAGGTAATCTGATGAATATCCGTGTTTTAATTTGAAAATTATTAGTGTAATTTTTGCTTTTAATGCTTTAATAAATTGGAAAATTGCAGTTTTTGATATCCTCATACGCAGAAAAAAATAGTATTTCGATTGCTACCTTTACCACCACTGTAACTACACATGGGGAGCAGGAATCCCCAAAAATGTAATTGCCCATGTTATTTCCCCATGTACACATGGAAGTTTGTCACACGGTATAGGTAGAAATACTGCCAAACTCACTGAGAAGATTCCAATAATTTATAAACTACAGAATGAAATAAATTTATTTACATAGATGAATTCAGAAACAAAATTGAAAAATGTTCACCTGGGACCGTCTTCAATTGTAAATAAATTTGCCGCCTGCGTCATTTCAGCATTTCAATTTGTTTTACTCCGAATGCAAAGAAATTGTGGTGGAAATATGATGTAGTATAAAACCATCTAAAACAATCGAATGAGAAAAATATAATTTGCCTGTAGTTCTGTCGGTCAGACGGACCATGAAATGTCTTAACCACAACAGTCAATATCAATTTGTGAAATTGAGACGGATCATCGTTGTGTTCTCCCGACTGACTCTCGATCTCAAGAGACTTCTGAAAGATATATTTAAGGGGTATACGATCCCGAATTGGCGATCCATCTTGACTTGTTTGGATGCTTTATTAACGGATGAGAATTTTTAATGCGAGTAAGGCTCTTTTTTATTAATAAAATCGCAACCTCGTTCAGAAAATTCACTGCAGAGTTCCACTTACTGACGTCACAAAAGATGCACAATGACTAACCACGTTTTACTGTGACATTTCTGAGCTGAACAAGATGGCTGCTACTGTCACTTCTTCGCCGTGTAGTTGGAGAGCTCCCAAAACAAGTAGTGCTTGGAGCCCTTGACCATTCCAGAGCTAATTGAGCGGGCGATGAGCCGTCAAATTAATTACAAACTGAAACTTTGTCGAAAACAAGCAAGTTAGCGGAGTGTATCGGGTGACGTGTGTCGCAGCTTCAGTTAATAAACTCGACAGTATGACCGTTTCCTGTCCTGTATCTGTGTCTGTGGCAAGTTGCCAGCTGCAAAAGTTTATTGGCTTGGCAATTGATTTGCTACCCGTCCCTTTAGCGAAACAGATATCTGTATTTTCGCAGATCTCCAATTAAAACATAAATGACTTATCAGAGACGACCAGACAAATCGTTTTCTTTTCTGTAATTGATAGAAAGTTCGATTCCACGAGGCGAGATGACTTATTGTTGTCATCTTGCTGGAAATTCCTTTTTGTTTCTCGTTCTCTTTTCCTTCGCTTGCCACTAATAACAGACATTAAAGAGTTGTTTTTGCTGTTAAGTGGACGAAAACTTTCGGTTTCTCATTACAAATAATTAGTTTTGTTTGGTTTCTTAATGGATTTATTGGGACCTTTTAGGGGTATCACTACAAACTTCAGTAATTTAGTTTGCTTGACAGAAATAACAACCAATTTGTCATGAAAAACACCAAAAATAAATCATAATATGTGTGATACACCTACGACAAGCAACAGAGTACGGTCTTCGCATTCTAAAATTTAAATGGTTGCACAATTCGCTTGCAATTTCAACGTTTTTGCATTCCCCCAACCGTAAAATCTGACGTTTGATTGATCTTTGCCTATTGCACACATTCGTATTTGGTCCATTTGGAAAATTACGTTCTTTTATGTCTAGATATTGTAAAGCCCAATTCGATACGTCAGAAGGCAGCGCCCGGGATAATGCCTCAGGGAATAACATAGTACATACATTTTAGGTTGAATTTATGTTTAACAGGAGAGAAACAGAAAAACAAGCACTCCCTTTATCTGCCCTGGATTTATTTGCGTCCTTTTAGTATTGAAAATACTTCTGGGCGCGTGTGTATATGGGACTCATCTTACGAAAAATGTATCGACAGGCAACAGATTCTGTCGTAGTGCAGCGATATTCAGCAAATACTAAAATTTTAACTTTGAGTGATCCCAAAGTATAACCAGATGAAACTCTCACAGATGATTCTACAAGTCTTTTGGCACCTAAAAATGGCAATTACGACTTTTTTGGGTGGTAGCGAAAAAAATTAGGGGTGAAAAAGCAGTAAATCTATCCCACCGTGTGCCGGGAGACTCAGGCATCTTACGCGAAAATTACAAGTCGTAGAACTTTGCGTTTTTTTTTTTTAATTGTTGAAGAAATATTGACGTTTTTAATGGTGTAAATTTTGTGTAAATACAAGAAACCAAACTAATTTTATTGCACCGTATCTAAAATATGTCGCCACATCGGTAACAATACGTTCCACTTTGAACCTGGATAACTTTTTTTTTCACGATATAGATTTTGTTTTTTCTTGCATAGAAAACTTCCTTATGGTATAACGAAGTTATGATTTCGAATAATGTATGGTCGCGTTTCAAAAATAAGTCCGCTATAACACTTTCAATGCGCTGATGTCAAAAATTCACTTTCGGTGCACGGGACGAGCCGTGCGAGTGAAAAGGATAGACTATGGGGAATAGCCGAGCACCAGAAGGAGACAGAACGCGGCCAAGTTACTCTGCAAAAGAACAGCGTTGTAATGCCACCTTTAAAATCTTCTTTCAATGCATTTTCAAAACTCTCTTTCTGTAATAGCCGCGAAATAAATGCCAGTAGTAAATGAGGTAGGTACTTGTTTAGCGAAACTTTTACTGTTTATATCATCTGGGGAAGGATAATTTTTTTGCAAAATTTTCCATACATTTTCTTAAAATTGCAGCAGCTCTGTGAAGAATTTGCAAATCTGATAATGTATCACCCGTTGTTTCCAGATTAAAATCAGACGATTCGTCTGTTGAGCTTGCGTCCTCATTTACATGCTTGATTTTTTTTGTCAAAAGTTCTTTGCCAGAACACAACAAATCACCTGACCTGACCTGGTCTACGAATAAATTGAATAGAGCCTTTAAATCTTTTCGACAATTTCAGTTTCGCGGATTGTATTGGGGATCTTTCTGCATTACGTAACATAGAATTATATTTTTGTGTTACTGCAGTTACTTAATGGCAGCTTTTCTTTATTATCTAAGATGTGTTCTTGAATCCAAGAAGAAAATGTTGAAAACAAGCGATCGGTACTTTTTGTATTTCTGTCAGTTTTATTTTTGTGGGAATTTATATTTCTGGTTGATATGTACTCTGCGTAGCACAATTTGTCGTATTTTGCATCGTATGCAAATAAGTCTTCATACAAAATCAGTCTAGAGATAATACGATTGTCATTTCTCTCTTGCAGCATTTTTATGCGAGTGGAATCACCCGTGCCTATAGTAACAAGGACAAACAATACATAATTAACCAAATAAAACATTTAGTACTACGATACCCGTTTGAATTGAAGTAAGTGATTTCCTTTTTCTTTTGCCAGATCCTCCTCAAATTAAGGCAGTGGATAGTAGTCCGCAAGTTACGGAATCCCATCAAGTGTACTACAGTTCCGCAAGTTATGCGTTATACTTTCGTATAAGTACTTCGTTAATTCAATCCCCAACCAGCAGCGTTTGTGGGTAGGTAGGTTATCGTAGAGAGCTAGTGGTTTGTTACTCTCGGGCCGGGTAGGATCGGCTCCCGTAAAGGTTATTTTAGTATTGAAAATACTTCTGGGCTCGTGTATATGGGACTCATCTTACGAAAAATGTATCGACACGCGACAGATTCTGTTGGCGGCGCGCGCAGTCGAGGCCGCTAATAAATTGGATGGAGAGCGCTAGCCAGATCGCCAAATGTAAATTATCTAAGGTACGGCGGGTGCGAGTACCGTTTAAGAGGGATATTGCGTTGCAATAAAAGTCCAAACTGTACCAAACTGATGCGTTAATATTTTGTTACGTATTGCGTCAGTTTGACTATGTGCCTTGTGCTTGTCACAAATCATTTCTTTTATTGTATCAATAATATACAACCTTGAAACGGCACAGATCACTTTTGTTGGACATCTTAGAAACCGAGCAGTTGTGTCGGTATTTTCAATACGCCTATGATACTTGCGTAATATGCGAGGTCTGTGAATTTTTTCGTTCTCTCCTTTAAAGATGAGATCATGAGCTCTTCAAGCAGACACTTGGAAACTGTTAATTGCACCTTTCTTTGTAGATGTGGAAAAAGCCTTCGACAATGTAAAATGGAAGATGTTCGAAGTGCTCAAGATGCGTTTAATATTGTTAAAGACAGAATAGCTGCTGGAATTAATGTACAGGTATAAACTGATATAGCAGTATTAAGAGTTGGAGAAAGGCGAAATTAATGGAAGACAGTAAGGAATAGGAGAGATAAGATGGTAGGGCACCTTCTGAGGCACGAACGGTTAGTTCGTGACATGCTAGATTCAGAGATAGGAATAAAAAGAGGTAGGGATAGGCCCAGATTAGACTACTGCTCTCAAATAGTTAGGGATGTAGGATGTTCAACTTTTGGGGAAGTTTTCTCTTAATATTCTCGTCTAATTCCTACTAAATAAGAAATACCCATGTTTTGCATGGTAAAGTAAATTTATTTTTCATTCTATGAAATGAATAAAAGCTACCATTCGTTTTTCCTCCGAGCGAGGGTTAAAGAGTGGCGGGGAGGGGGTTAAACCAGCGGCGTGTGTCTACAAGAGAACAACTGTCAGGCACCGTCAGCCACCGCGGCAGATAAATGAAGACGTGCGTAGCCTCCTTGATCCCAGAAACTGCCGCGGGTAAACACCAACGTTACATGGGAAACGGAGGAAATCGGTTTTATAGATCTAGTCGTTCGTATCAAAATCTAATATATCTGCCGGTGCCGGCGTTTGTTTTCATCCCCTTTTTGTTGTTTTCGGACAGAATCGCAGTCTATCTGCATACGTCAGTCTTCAGGGTTATCGACAGCTAGGTGCGCGCCATCTAAAACAATTACACCGTTTACAACTTGGGTCATAAAATTTTAATTACGGGACGTACCCGATCCGTTCGCAATCTGTATAGGAATTTAGAACGGGATATGCACTTACGAATTCATGAAATGAAGGCAGGGTAGTAAATGTTTTACTATCCGACCTGACCAGAAAACATAAATCTGCCTGAGTACGGTCCATTTATTCCGTTTTATTTGCGTATTGGGCTGGAGTTGTAAAAGTTTTTACTTGTCCGGTCTAGGTCGATTGGGGTGTATTTATTTCAGGGTTTTGATTTAGATTTTACGGTTCTTTTACCCCTCTTACAAGGCATGTATGAACGGTTTGTAGGTCTCCGATGTTTCTAGGGACTAACTCAAAAAGAATCTAAGTTGTGTTAAGTTTAAATGATGTTGAAAGCTTCACATTTCTAATTCATGTTTCAGAGCGTCTTTCGTTGTCTGCTGCTTAATTCATTCCAGTAAAATGGACTAAACTGAGATTGTAGTATACAAATAATGCAAAAGAATCAATATTCCACTTATTCTAGATGAATTTTAAGTTTTATTTTTTTCTTTTTCCAGATAGTGGATGGTAACGCAAAAACGGATGTTTCAAACAGAAAAGAACCTGGGATGTTCTGCGGAGAAAGCGAGCAACCACAGACGTTTATGTCCGAAACGTCTTTTGTCAAAGTCGTTTTTCATTCTGATAACTTCACCGACCAAACGTATTTCAGCTTTGACACAAGAGCGGAGCAACAACTCGTCGTCTATTTGAGATACGGTCAACATCCAGAGCTGTACCCGAATAGAAGAGGAGAAGTAGTTCAGGGGTAAGTTGCTTAAAATGTTTGTCTGTCACCTGTCAGATTAATTTCTATGGGACCTCTGTTACAGGTCATATTGCGAGCGAATATTCCGTGAATGCCGCTTACAGACATGCTACGTGCAGTCGCCAGCGTACCCTGGTGTTTACCCGAGAAATCTGCACTGTCGCTATTATCTCAACACAAAACTGCCTTTTATAAAATTGTACATAGAAAATGAAGAGTTCAACATCGACGGTCAGAGATGCGAAAATATCATGACTTGCCCTATGCGACCAATATCTTCGGGTAAGTTGAAACTACGGATAGGCTACTCCACTACCCCACAAAATCACGTAAAAGTTGCTAGAGGGGGCTTGTAGGTTGTAGCCGAAAGACAGGCGAGAGTACGAGCTGCGACGAAAAACTCCGAATGCAAGAGTACCGCTGTTTACTCATAACTTTTCGGTTTTCCGGTCGAAATTAAAAATTCTAAGTCTTCTTACAAGCCAGAGGTTCAGTATACTATTGCCATTAACCAGATTCTGAGATTTTCCTT
Organism: Xestobium rufovillosum; assembly: GCA_963966045.1. Classification (NCBI taxonomy): domain Eukaryota; kingdom Metazoa; phylum Arthropoda; class Insecta; order Coleoptera; family Ptinidae; genus Xestobium; species Xestobium rufovillosum. The sequence continues at coordinate 25,266,192 of OZ014503.1, forward strand.
TCAGGAAAGTTTTATTAGGTTCTATAAAAAGCAGTATTTCGCCACTTGTAACATGCAGCTTTGTTTATTGTTTTCATATTTTTTAACGAATTATTTTTGTACTAAGCAGACTCAAACTGTTATTATTGACTCCTAGGAACTGCTCCATGTTTTTCAACACATAGTTGATAGAAGGAGCGTTCGATAATACATCATTCAATAGTATCTCCAAAGTCGTAGTCCAAACAGGACTAGAGGCTTTGTGCTGCAGGTGGATAGACTGCATGCTGAGGGATAGAGTGATGTTTACTACACTGCTTGATGAGACCTTGGCAGTCAGGGTGGCAGGTGGTTGTCCGCAGGGTGGAGTTCTATCTCCTCTTGTGTGGAACCTAGTTATGGAGGGACTGCTTAGGAAACTCAGCGATGAAGGATATTCTCCCCTAGGATATGCAGATGAATTAGTCATCACAGTCGACGGAAGATTTAGCAGTACGATTAGGGAACGTATGCAAATGGCCCTGAGTATTGTAGCAGCTTGGACTGAAAAGGAAGGCTTGACCATTCATCCAGAAAAAACAACAATAGTTCCATTTACGCGAAAGAGAAACATAGAGGCTCTTGGACCTCTATATCTCCGTGATAGGAAGATCTCATTGTCAAGGTCAAGTATCTTGGGGTTATACTAGACTCAACCACTCAACACTTACCTGGAACCAACAAATCGATAGAATAGTCAGAAAGTCGGAAACTACTCTTGCAGTAGTTAGGTGAACATATAGCAAAAAATTGGATCTAAGGCCAGGAATGGTGCACTGGCTTTACACCAGAGTGGTCAGACCAGGATAATGTATGCAGCTTTGGCATGGTGGCCCAAAGTCAAACAGGTAACTACTAGGCTAAGGCTAAGCAAAATTCAGATGCTTGCTTGCCTAGGGATAACAGGGGCGATTCGGACTTCGCCAACTGCAGCCATAGAGACTCTTCTGGACCTTCCCCCTCTTCACTTCGTGATACAGGGGGAAGCGAGACTGGCACTATACAGACTGCAAAACTCTTTTACCGTGTCCGTCTGGGTACAGAGCACACTAGCATTATTGAGGACATAAAGGATCCCATGCTTGACATGAGGACGGATTAAATTAAAGAACACCCCACAACCACTCTTTCATGTCACAATCGATGACCCTAGAGTGGAGAACCAAATTCTGAACAGCATGCCTTCCAGCAGTCTAATCTGGTACACCGACGGTTCTAAGACCGACACAGGTGCTGGGCCAGGACTGTTTGGAGATAAACCAAGAGTGAAACTCAGCTCCTCTCTGGGCAAATATGCCTCTGTCTTTCAAGCAGAGGTCTACGCGATACTACAATGTGCGCGGGAAAACATTAAGAGGGGCTACAAACATCGGCGTATCTTTATCTTATCAGACAGCCAGGCAGCTTTGAAGGGTTAAAAAATGTATTCTTAAGTTCAATTCACACTACAGTTGTGACGTTACATGCGCAGTAGCAAAGTAAAGAGGCGAACTACTGAGTTCAGCGCCGATTTACAAGCACGCTTCGCAGCAAGAGCTCTCTCTTTCAAGGAGAAAATAGGAAATTTCATTCTAGATAGGAACCCTTGTTTTACTGCCGATTTTCCCTCATTTTATGGCGGAGACGTAAAAGTGCGTAGACGATAATGACGGAAGATAAGTACAGAACGAAATTACTTGTAATTTCGGCGTTATTTTTACAGTAGCAGTGTTAACAGCAAATGGTGTAGAGAAAATAAGATTCGGCTATACAATTTAAGTTTATGCGCTTCATTTTTTGCGTCTTCTACTCCATTTTATAAACGATTCTAAGAAATTTGTATTTTACGCACTTGTGTTGCATAATCTTATATAATCAACCACTCAGTCTAAGAATCTTTCGTGTTGCAGGACAGGAAAACTGCCCGTTCGATTACATCAAAATATACGACGGAAAGAACGAATTCAGTCCCGTAATAGGGACGTTCTGCGGCATGGGGAAATTCCCCTACTCAATAATAGGAACGTCTCAGGATCTTTTCGTCGAGTTCGTTTCGTCTCCCGCAGGTAAATGTCGTCATTTGTATGATAACACTCGGAAATATATGTTACTTTCATACAGGACCGCTGCTGAATACCGGGTTTCATTTTAATGTTGGAAACTGGCCCGGACATGTCGATACAGCTGGCAGCAGGAACGGTACCTGCGATTGGCTGCTATCTTCAGAGAGTCTGAGGGCCTCTGGTGATTCCGAGGGAATCTTTTTGTCTGTTGCTCACTGGTATCCGCCACATACGAGTTGCACGTATCTCATGCAAGGAGAAGAAGGCGAAATCGTCAGACTGTACTTCCCCAGGTAAGGAAAGTTGATATAAAATGAATTTTGGCTTTTTCGGAATGAACCTGCGATGCTTTACATGATCAAGTGTCATTTTTCATATTTCATCCCTCCACTCCCGTCCCAGGCCGAATAATGTTAAAAAGTGCAAGTTTATAATTCTTCTGCTTTAAAGTTCCTATAAATTGCCCTAAGGTCACAAATCGGGTGTCGGCTAATAAGAAATAAACGGGCGCATCCACCCCATCCACCGTCATCACCCCGAAATGTCAATTCAATAACTCATATGTCAAAATTAGCAGTTCTTCGCCATCGCGCTCTTACTGGCTGCCAGTTTTATTCGTCAAATTGCCTGGCATCAAAATGTCGTTCAAAACAGAAATTTATCTGCCAAAATAAAAAGTGCTCGTCAAATTACGTACGATAATTATGTGATTTACCTTTTGCTACCATGACGACGCTTTGAAATTGTGTGAGAGTTGCCAGTCTCCTTGTCGCCGTCTTTTTCTGATCTTGCTAGATTTTTTGCTTGTATATGTCTGTATCATTTAAATTTTTAATTTTGCATTGGCAGGAAAGGTAGCATTTATCCTTTTTTGACTGATAAAGTGCTATATTCATACTTTCACCATGGATATTAACGAGTTTCTGCTCTGAGGTTGTTCATTATTTTTCAACCATTCAGACTGGTACACTTCAAAATTTTTTCACAATGACGTTTCCCTGATTTTTTTTTAAATTAGAGTTCCATCCGGGTCTTTAAATTTTTCTCTGCGCGGTCTGCGTCATGGAATGTATCCTTTTCGTTTGGTAGTCTCCTGTGATCCAGATATACAGGGAGATTATTTTATGTTTTAACTGACTGTTGACCTCTTTTTTCTAACACCCTTATGCAGCTTCAGGATAAACAGAATCGAATCGCCGATTCAACCAATCGATGGTGACTGCGGTGAATCTTTGACATTGTATGACTCCTCGTGGCCTGATGACTCCAAAATCATCAAGACCTTCTGCGATACTTTCTCTAAAGCCATGGAAAAGCATGATTTTGTATCTACAAGTAATTCGTTATTCGTCAGATTTGAAAGTAAAACTGGAAGCTACAGCGGGTACAAACTGCCAGAAAAATGAATAAATAACCTTTTTATTTGTATTGCTTTTTAAGATCTTCTCTATATTACTGGGCACACTACGATTTCTTCAACAACACTAAGTTAGGTGAACCAGTGCCTGGGAAGCAATGCGACGAAATTTTTGCTTCCTGGAAGCAAGTGAAAGGTTGGTTGCGATCGCCATTAAATACTTTGGTTTACAAGCAGGCTCCCTCGAGCGAAGACGTGCAGTGTCTTTACCGATTTGTGACGGACAAACGTTTATTTGCCAGGGTGATACTCACCATAACGCATATCAATTTCAAGGTAAGCAAATCGTCGATACATACAGGTTGTACGTACATCTGTTAGTTTTTCACAACAGGACCATCCGTATAACCCTGGACCATGCACCAACTGCTTGGAAGATCGAGTTGATAAACTTGTGATTTGGGAGCCGCTGCCTCCTGGCGGTAACGCTTCCCATCCGCTCATTCCTCTATCGAAAGCAGTCCATACAGGACAAGTCACATGTCTGTGCACCCGCTTCGCTGCTTCAACTCAAGTTGTCTCGAGAGGGGAGCAACTGAACCTGCAGCTCGTCGTAGACAGCGCTCACTCTGCACTAAGTTACTTCAAACACAACGCTCCGTTATTTGAGGCCACGTACGAATTTGTGCATGGCCCTCTGTGCGGGCCACCAATTATACAGCCCACAACCGACGGAGAAATACATTATCCATACTACGAAGCTATAGGTTACGTGGAACCACCCAAATCAATCCGGTGTATATGGGAGGTCAAAGTTAACCGTGAACGGGATTTGTGGTTAAACTTTGACAGAATAAAATTTTCTTCTAAATCCTGCGACGATGGCATCGTCGAAATCTTCATAAGAGGGCGCTCCGACCCTTACTTATCAATATGCGGCGAAAATGTTTCGTTGGCAAAAGAACTACCGATACTCTCGGCAGCTGAGCTCACCCCCGAAAGTGGAGAGCCTTCTGTTACTCTCCAATTCATTGGAAGATCCTCTCCTACACGAGCGGCATTCAAAATAGCTTGGACTGAACTGTATCACCTTCCGAGAAATCAAGATGGCAGTCTCATGACGTCAAGACTCACGGAAGGTGGAAGCCCTGAAGATGGCACTGAAGGTTGCGGATTTCCTTGCCCCGGGGAGCAAGGACTTTGCATACCCAAACGATTAGTTTGTAACGGGGTCGTTAATTGTCCTAACGTTACAAATTTAAAAGGTACGTCATTAATTCTGAGGTTATAAATTCGTGCCAATTTTCTGTTTCTAGATTCAGAGCAGAGCGACGAATCCGAAGCGCTATGCGTGCAAGAGCCCAACCAAGACGTGAACTGGCTTTACGCCGGAGGCGGTGTGATCCTAGTTTTAGTGCTGTTGTGTTGCGCTTGCGCTTACATATGCAGACGATGTTGTAGATGTTGTGACGATGACAAATAAACAAAAAGCCTTAAATGAACGATTTAAATTACATCGTAGTGTCGACGACAGACTTCTTCGGACATTAAAAAAATAGTGTTTGTGCGCACGATTGCACAGTAAACTTTTTAAGAAATTAGAAATCAGTTGACCCGATGATTTTGCACAAGTTTTTACATGCGCAATGTGTTCGATACGATTGTAAAATATGATACCTTTACCGAGTATGCCAAACGAAAAAAGACGTATATTTTAAGTATTCAATCAGTTGGTTTTTCCCCACTCACCTTACCTATGTGATAAATAAAATATTGTTTTAAAAATGTGCCTTTTATACCCTTCAGCTCCCACACACATGCTCGCAATTCGCAAACCATCGCAGAGTGAAGAATAAGGGTGATTATCACATAACGGGCCAAATTGAAAGAAACTATTTTCACAAAAACAAGTTTGTGTTTCATCGCTGCAAAAGTGTGGAGAGATGCAGTTGTCTTAATATGACGCAATTTTACAATTAGCACCGAAAAATATCAATTATTGACTAGTTTTTCCTCAAATTTCCAATTTATGAAAAACATCATTTCGGTTATGTCACTAGTCATCTCGGTAATGCAAATGATCATTACCGAAATGACAAAATCATTCCGGTAATGTTACCAAAATGAGATAATTAACTAACTTTCCTCAAGAATATAAGTTGATGTTGTTGTTTGGACCATGTTATCTGATGAAGGCCCATAATTACAGGAATTGCTTTTACATTACAAGGAACTTTTTTTTGCATACGCCGTATGTCAGCTGCAGGCACTTCCCACAATTCAATTTTACTTCGTATTTTTAATTTTTCGACGAAACTTTTTGCCGATGTTACATCCATGCCGTATAAAACTAGTTTATCTGCATTCCTCTTTAAAGTTCTGCCGACACCATCCATGGGTCCCTTGCCATGACCACTGGCGTTGTAATTCCACGTAATGTTTTCCACGTTTTTAAAAGCAGCAGGGATTTCGGTTAACAGAAAATTTATATTATTTCTGTTCCTGTACTGTGATGTTGGCCCATCAGAAAAAAAATGTACACTTCTTATGTTTGGATATTTAATATTGACTTTAGTGAAAAGCTCCTTCAAATGTGCCCAAACTGCATAGGCCTGATGGTCTATGTTATCACTGACCGAGCAAAAACTTTGTTTTTCCATTTGGTGAGTGTAACTATTATAAACGTAATAAATTCCAGTATGGAGAGAGATCTGTTTTTTTGATGCACCAAAATGCATTGATTGGATCTCGGAAGCGAATTTTGCGACATAATTTTCAGAAAAATCTATCAGAAATATTATTTCGTCAGGTGTTATGTTAATTTTCGCATTTTTTAGCTGTCTCATCTGCTGTTTCATTATGAAGTAGTGTTCTTTGAAGGCTTGTAATTGTGTGTTAAAAACATGTACTAAATTTTCTACCGTAGTAGATTTGTCTTTCTTCAATGTTCTCTTTACAAAAGTTTTTGTTCCTTTTATTTCTCTTTCTTCCGTAATTGTGGATACGATGCTGTCTCCTTAAATCGCTCAATCCAGCCTTCATCAATAGTGGACGTTAAATTTTTACACACGTAGCAATTTTGAAACATGCATTTACTGCATTCTATGTTGCAAACTCTCTCACGAAGTATTTCTTCAATATTTTTCTGTTTCAAGATTCCCATTGAATATAGTTTGTTAATTAATAACTCAATATTGGAATGTTTGACGCAGTTGCATGTTTCCCTATCGGATACCTTTGGAGGTACAACCCAGAATGGTCGAAAACGGCAGAACGTGGTAAAAGAAATGTTTTGATTTCCTTCTTTTAACCCTTTGAGGACAGAATTATGAATTTTAGAGATTTTACACAATTATTTTGAAATTTTTATTTATAAACGATACAGATAACTAAAAAAAGTAAAAAAAACATTCAATTTTAAACTCAAAAATATCAAAAAATGGTGGTCTACCATAAAGACCACTAGACCTTAAGATTCATGATGTAACTTAAAACAGTTTCGCTCCTTCTGCAGACATAGCGGGACATTGCAACTTTCACATATAATATTTGTGCGGTGCACATCTTTCTTAGTGCTGCAATAATGGCATCTTCTTTTGGTTGTAAAAATAGGCATATGAGCAACCTTGTCGTATCGTTTTTCTGGCAGAACTGTGACTTTATAGTTGTTTGGAAATTTGCTGCTCCCTGGCCTACCCCTTTTAGGTGTTTTTGGCTTAGCTCCGATAAGTCCAATAGCCACAGACAATCTAAATTGTTTCAAAGGAACGCATGCACCTTCAGATTTTGCTTTGAAAACTGTGTAGGCATTTACTATGCACAAGTCCAAGAAGTAAAAAAATATCCTGTGCCACCATTTTTTACTTTTTCGGTCTACTTCATAAAGGGACTTCAGCATGTCTGCTTTATCCACTCCTCCCATATACCGATTATAGTCTTTTATAACTTGTGGACAAGGAACTTCAACAATTCGAATTTTGTTCTCGATCTTTTGTTTTCGATTGACTACTTCAACGTTATTTGGGTCATGGCAATTTGACCCCATCATTACAAAACGGTTGTCCTTCCACTTCAGACAAACTATTCCGTTTTTCAGCATTCTATAGTCTATGGCTCCTTTTTCCATGTCTTTGTCTGCTGAAAGCATAGGAAGGTGTTTTCTGTCCCGACGCATTGTTCCGCATCCATAGATCTGTTCTTCCTGAAGTCTAATCAACAAAGGTATGGAATTGAAGAAATTATCATAATATATCTTATGATTTTTGCCTACAAGATCTCGAGTTAAATCTACTACTACACGTTCTCCTAAAAACCTTTCGGTAAGATTATCCTTTTCCCCCGTATAAATTTGAAATTCGTGCACAAAACCTGTATAACTGTCGGCCCTTACCCAAACCTTATACCCCCTCTTTACCGGCTTTTTTGGCATGTACTGTTTGATACTAGATCGACCTTTAAATTTGATCATGGATTCATCGATAGATTGATGTTCTCCAGGAGCCCAAGACTGTTTGAATGTTTCCGTTACAATATCCAAGAGTGGTTGAATTTTATACAATTTATTGTATCCCGGTTCACCCTTTTTAGGTTGCACCGAATTATCATTTACATGAAGGTTCCCCAGAAGCCAGCTAAATCGAACTCGCGGCATCACAGAACTTATATACTCATCACGCATTTCCAAAAATGAAGACCAATAGTCTTTGTAGCTGGGAAGTAACTTTAACCCCATCATAAGGTTTATGCCAATAAAAGCCTTCATTTCCTCTTTTGTGGTTGGTATGTATGTTTTGTTGGCTTGGGTGGCATAAAGATTTGTTTGAAATACCAGGAGCTCAAATAAGTGTTCTGGAAATAATTGCATAAATGTTTCTAACGGTGTTTCACACACAGAAATGGGCCCACTGTTCTCGGTAAAATTGTGAATAGTTGGAGGGGGGAAAATACGTCTCCAAACGAGTATTTCGCCTACATCCGGTACCAAATTTATCAAGGGAACGTCATCTTCATCAAGAGTGACTCCATCAGAAATTCCTGGGTTATTGTCAGAGGTGACATAGCAGTTTCCATTGATATCCCCTCTTGAACTCTCTACTGTTTCTTCTTGTTCAGAAATTTCTTCCGCAACTATCATCTGTTCTTGAAGTTGCTCTTCGGAATGTAATGGAGATGTTAGGTCTAGAACGGCTTGTTCTTCTTCATCCGAAACATAATCACTTACATCTGAATCAGCATCAGATGGGATTTCTTCGATAAGGTTATTGAATTCACGAGCAGAAAGATTTTCAAGGTCTTCAAAAGCCCACTTATTTTTTTGAAAGAATTGGCGTAGTTTGTCTGGAAATAATGAAAATATGTGTTGCAAGTTCAATTTGTATTTGAACATGCCTCGTGTGAATCGTTTGTTCATATTTATGGGGTGCAACAAAACAAACATGTGAGGCCTGGTGGTTCTTGCTGAAACCACCAAATATTCATCCAAATTTCAAGTTACTCTTTTACAAGAACATTCAATATGACAAATTCATTTGATTTTTGGTACTATTAGGAATCAGTAAATTCACTTACCTCCCATATTATTCCAAAAATTCCAAAAATATAGATAAAGCAAAATATAAGCAACAAGCAGGCACTATCTGTCACATTTATTCACTGTTTTATGCGAATCAGGTCGAGCTCTACATGCAAACCAATTTTTTTCCTAATAGATGGCGCCTTAAATTACATGGAATTGGTGGTCCCTCAGAAATACCAGTGAGCCGTAAAGTGTATAAAAGTTCATTGAAAGGTGGTATCAATATGGGACCACCGGTCCCCAAAGGGTTAAGAACTGTTCATGTAATTTTTTTAATGATTCTAGTAAAATGCGTTTTTGTTTTCTACATTTGTACTTCGTAACAAAATCTTTCTTTCCAGGGCACATCCAGGAAATATCATCTCTTTCCAAGAATTTCTTAATGGATTTTCTAATATTTTGAGTAAATTCGGCATTTCTCTTTTTCCTATCATACTGTGATAACTCTAGATTCCCTCGTAATTTCTTATGCATTTTGTAGCTTATAATTTTTTTTGCTTCTCCAATAATCCTATATTTTTTCATCAAACGTCCACTAACCACTTTCTGAATAATTTCCTTTTCTTTCTCATTCTTTGTCGTATTTAAGTTCTGCACCAATTCTGCCTCTAGCACCTCTCCATAAAGTAAACGTTTTCTAACAATTTTTGGTACCTTATAGCCCTTTGTTAGTTGCCTAACCTTAGTTTGCGGACTATTTTTTGAAGAATAAGTACTATGAGGTGAAGTCAATCTATGTAATCGTTTTCGATATTTGTTGACAAGTTTCTCTAATCTTGCAACATTTTGCTCGGATTGATGTAGACGCCTGTATGCACTAGCTCTATCACGCCTAACTTTCTTTCTGCCACAAGATTTTTTAAAGCTACTGCTTGGGGTTTGGGACAAATCATCATTTTCCAATTGTGATGGAGTACTAAACCGATTTTCAGTCTCTATTGTTCTAATTTGCTTTCGGTATTTAGCGCTTGCTTTTCTCCATTTAATTCTTAGTTCTTTTTGACGTTTTGGTGTCAAGTCTTTAACAGTTTTTACTAAGCCCTCTTCTTTCTTTTTTCTATATCGTTCACGATCTTTCAGTCTCTTTAATGCCAAATTTTCCTCAGACATTTTGGCTCTGAATCTTCTCACTCTTTGTAACTTCTTTTTTTCATCGTTTGAATCTTTTGCCTTTCTCCTTCCCATTTCTGATGTTACCTACTGTAATTTAAATTTATTTGAGCTAAGAATGGATTGCTTAAATTTGTTGCTGTTTATTGCCTGATCGTTTCTAGAAATTGTACAACAAGAAAACCAAAAAATACATCATATTGGTCATTTCGGTAACGCAGCCATCATTTCGGTAATGCTGGCATTACCGAATTGACCGTTACCGAAATGACGAAAATTCGTTAGACTAGAAGAAACAACTTCCTTTTCAGTGCTATTGGATGGAATTTTCAGGTTATGTTAGCATGTTATATAACCTAAAATTTATCACCAAATGAAATTAAAAACGTTTAGACCTGCATGCAGTAAATTGTATTACCGGTATGACGCTCTATTTTGGTACGCTCCTCAATCAACAACATTTAATTTTTATGGCACAAAGAGAATTCAAGAGAAAGGTACTTACCCGGGAAACTTCGGTCGCACACACTACAAAGCACACTTCTACAATGAAATTGGCGCGCTTTTGCGTTGAGTTGAGAGGTTATCGCTTAAAAACATTAGCATTACCGTAATGACGCAGAAGCGTGTGACAAGCAAATATTATCTATTTCGTGACATATAATTTGACATATAAAATAGTCGAGACTGGTAACTAGATTTTCAAGTTATTTCTAAAGTTCCTACATTTATTTGTAATTGATTTTCACAAAATATATAGAAAATCTGTGCTCTTGAATATCGATACCTCACGTGTGGGACAGTTACCGAAATGACGATTTCGTCACGATTTTTGTTATAAATTCTTATATAATGCTGCTTTATTATTATTTCTGCTTGCACATGATGGGAAAATTGGTGCAATTGTATTTAGCAGGTCTTGTTTTGCCTAATTTGGACCGAAAACCATAAAAAAACTGGCTGGACATAAATTCGCCCGTTATGTGATAATCACCCATAATTAAATCTGTGCACCTTCTTCCGCATTTAGGTGGTTTCTTGTCTACACAATTTTGTCCGCCCTCTGGAGGAAGCCATGATGGGTTCAGATTATTATATATACTCAGTGAAACACTATCACAATTTAGTTTCTTGAATGTTAAAGGTAAAATTTGCAACTAAATTGAACAAACGATTTTAGGATGTCAACTGTCAACAGTAATTTACATCGCTCTCTAACTTCAGATCGCTATCGCTCCTAGACTAGCAGTAGCTTGCTTACTTAGGGATGCATACGATAGTTCGATACTTCTTGAAGTATCGATATTTTTAAGCGTATCGTAGGTATCGAAATATCGATAATTTTGTTACAATACTTCTAAGGTACCTTCACTCAGATATCGTATCGATAAATTTAAAAAATAACAGAATCTCCAAAAGTTCGTTTTGCGGTATTTTCTGTTTCCTATAGAGCATATTGCAAATGATGTAGCTGGATACAGCAGCAGACTTTTAGAGACGGCAAAATTCTTTGCGGGCTTTGTTTGAAGTAAGTAAATAAAAACAAATAAGAGGATACCAAATAAAACTTATGATGGGGAAAGATATTCCATTTATTGCTAGTACCCCTGGTTTTTCTTTCAAATATTCAAATATCGTATAGTATCCATACCTGAATAAAAAGTATCATAATGATACTTTCCATACTTTGCCTGAATTGTGCATCCCAAGGTTAGTCACTTGGGGGACCACTGTGGAAGTGATTTTTGTGACGTTGGTACTCAAGTGAACTGCAGACTTTTGCAGCAAACCATATACCTAATTTTCTGAAATTGCCATTGCTGTCAAACTGCAAGATTTTTCCATTGCGTATCTCTTTTGCTACATTTCGCTTTGAAAATGTTAAATTATGAAAATAACAAAATACCAAATACGAGTTGAGAAATTGAAAATTTATGGCCTGGTTTTACAAATTGGCAATAGGACTTTTCATTATAAAAGAATGCTGAGGCGCATGCGCGAACGCGTCATGACAATTTCGGACGAATGTCAAAGTCTTGTATCAATATCCCCTAGAGGGGTAGGCGGTATTGCTTGTTTGAAAGTGTTTATTAATTCTTTGGTAAAATTTTACTGCAAACGTGCAAAATTAGTAATAGTTCGGAACTAAAACACTATGGAGCATCCAAGCATTGTGCTTTTGGTGACTGCCAAGGTGATAGCAGTGCGGGAAGACCAAGTTATCGCTTGGGATTACGATTTTATCCATTTCCTAAACCCTACCTAATACTGGGAAAAATCGAAGTTAATAACTAGGTTGGTGTACACCTGTACCTATATTAGATCCTTTTTCTCCGTTTTCTTTTAAAAAATTTATTAATTTTCAGAGCTATATTAAAAACTTACATGATTGAAGTATCTTGGTTAACATGTACTTACGGTATTACACACAAAGTTTATAACGCCTGACAGCTGACAGTGACAATCGTCCGAAAATCTAAGAACAGCTGATTGTCAGCACATGCGCACTAACGAACACAGAACGAAATGAAAAGGCCTATTGCATAATGCACTTACAAATCTTATAAAACTTGAACACTCATTTTTTTATTAATACTGGCTGTAGTCTTGATTAATCTTTTGTCTGAAAAGCTACATTATTCTAAAACGTATTATTTTTAACATTTAACATGTCCAGTTACGACGGGAACTAAATACTGCGCAAGTAAGTACTGTACAACTAGAAAAATGCGCACTGTGTCAATTTCACTGAATAAAAGGGATGTCAAAATCTTAGCCTCCGTTCTTAGAGGAGGGAAGAAGAGGAGGAATAACAAAGCAGGTGTTCCTGTTACCATTCGGCACCAAAAAAAGGGGCGTAACCTAAACTTCTTAGTCCCTTTACGCCGAAAATTGAACGAAAAATCTTCAAATGATATGACTAATTGCGCTATTTCAAACGCTGCTTTCGTTATTTTGAGTTAAATTACATGAATTCTAAACAGTAACCTAGTTTCATCACTTTGTTTGACACCAAAAATGCTCAAATTTTGGTAACACTCACGTGCACGGCAAAGGCCGGGCGTTACGAATCCATACTCTTCCCTCATCTAAGTCTCCGTTTGAGACCACCTTTTGCTTACTTTACGCTCCTGTTTATTGATCTTTAGTGCGTCCTATCCGTGACGTCAGGAGCTGATTGTGCATACCTAGCTCTACAGTAATCGTTGTGCTAACTGTCAACTGATAAAAAATAATTATCAAGAAAATATAGGAAGTGTTTGGGTATTTTTCCTAAGTAAAAGCACGATTCACTTAACACGATTCACCTAGGTGAATCGTGAGTAAAAGTTTTTATTTTCTTAATGAAGTTTAAATGATATTGGAAAAGTTGAATGGGCGCAATAATTACCACTTATCAGCAATGATCAAAGTTTAATGTTCGATAGTAAAACAGGTTTTTTTGGAGTTTTTTTTTCATTTGTACATAGTACTTAAATATGACATAATAATGATTTAAACACACACTGATCGCGAGTACAATCGTTAAAATGCATCAGGCTCATCTAAACGTGAACGGAGTTAGAACGAAAGTTGTTACGTTTGGAAGATGGGTCGAAGAAGAGCCCCAAAATGAGGAGCCTGAAGACATTGTTATTCTTATAACTGGCAATCCTGGAATAACGAGGTTTTACACCGCTTTTTTGCAAACTTTGTACGAACAAGTGCAGTACCCCGTTTGGGCGGTAGGTCACGCCGGGCACGAGCCCCCCAAGAATTTCAAAACTAGTGAAATACCAATTTTGAAGGGCAATGAAAAATTATACGGATTAAAGGGACAAATTCAGCATAAGGTAAATACGAAGGTTTTATTTTAAAATGAGTTTCAACATAACGGAAATAGTTACAGTGCAAAATTAGAGATATCATTTAATTTTAATACTATCTCGTGAACTTATGAACCTATTTCAATTTTTTTGGCACTGAAAGATAAGACTGTTAACATCTTTTAAAATTTTATATTACAATGTAGCTGTAGAGTGAAGTGGAGACAAAAAAGTAATGTAGTAATTGTTTTAGATCGATTTCATTGAAAAATACGTCCCAAAAAATGCTCGAATACACTTTGTGGGTCATTCTATAGGAACTTGCATAATCCTCGAGTTGTTGAAAATACAATCTATTAACGACAGAGTCGTGGCTAACTATTTATTATTCCCTACGATAGAACATATGGCCGAGACCCCAAATGGAAAGTTTCTAACGAACACAATTAAGCACATCATGTTTCTAGTCATGTTTGGATCGTGGTTTTTCAATTTGCTGCCTTTAGTAATACAAAACTTCTTAGTTTACGTCTACATTCGAATAAATTCCATTCCGAAGATGCATTTAAAAACAATCGTGGGTCTTATACATCCCGGAATATTAGATAAAATATTTTATATGGCTTTCGAAGAAATGGATCACGTGAAAGAGAGAAATAACGATATCATTAGAGCTAACGTGAAGAAATTGAAATTTTATTATAGCGCCGCAGATAATTGGGCACCTGCTAGCTACTGCGAGAAATTGAAAGATGAAATTCCGGACGTGAATGCCGAAGTTTGCGTCAGAGGTTTTACCCACACTTTTGTTTTTAACAACTCTAGAGACGTCGGAAATATGGTTGGCGGTTGGATCAAAGAAAAAGCTCTATAATTTATTGTAGTTTATATATTTTTTTATGATTGTTTAAATAAAGGTGGTTTTCGTAATTATACTAGAGGCGATAACGCACGTCCCTGCCTCACTCCCTTTCAGATATTTACTTCTCTATGTTCCTGCTCAAATTCTGTAACTGCCGTTTGCTCTTTGTGTAGATTATGAATAAATTATTCTTCTATCCCTATTAGTTAGGGAGCCGGTATAGTAAATTATGACTGTATTTTCTACCATGCCGGACATTATTAATCTTAATGTATGCAACAAGAGGAAGAAGAATATGACTATGAGAAAGTTGCATCTGAGTCACACCGCAGATGGCGCTCTTAAGAAAAGTTTCGAATCGTCTGGCACCCACTCGCGATTATCTAATGTGTCTGGCATTGATATTTTGGCATTCTTCATGATACAAATAGTCAGTAAAAGAAGAATCAGATACATTATAAGTTGCGAGTGGGTGCCAGAGAACCCCAAACTTATCTCAAGCAGGAGCGTCACGTGACGTATTTTCTACCAACAGATTTTTCTTTTACTGAATTTTTGTATTATGAAGAATGCCAAAATATCGGGGGGTAAACCGCTGACGTAAAAATGTACACCATAAATCCTTTTTATGGAAATAATCTCTATAACTCACCAATAATTCCTGTAATTCTTTAATAAATTCCATAAATCCTCATAATTCCCCTTAATTCCTGTAAATCCTCCGTAATTCCCCAATAATTCCCATACATCCTCGATAATTCCAGTAATTCCTATATGGATTCCTAAGATTTTAAGTACTTATATACTTAGTCTATTTACTATGCATACGCATATTTACGTATAAGATGATGCACAGTCAGTATACATCCTAATTGGAGAGGAAAAAGCCGATATGTGGAAGGAATATTTGGGAATCTTATATGCGGGACAAAACTGGGAGACATAGGCATTGGAAAAGGAAATCAGTGTAGATGAGGATAACCCAGGCCGCCCTATAATGAGGGAAGAGTTGGAGCCTAGCATTAGAAAAGTTAAAAACAATAAAGCACCAGGAGAAGGCGAATTGCAGCCAGAAATTTTAAAGTGTGCCGGTCAAGAGGTAAGAGAGCGTCAATTTAAACTAGATAGCCGTACGAGACAGGTGATATTCCACAAGATTACAAAAAGAACATCATAGTCGCGAAAAAGGAAAGGCGCGGATAATTGTGAAAATTGTAGAACGATCAGTTCAACTTCTCATCAACCAAAAATTCAGACTAGAATAAATTGTGCACGGAAGAATGGAGAAAAGGGCGGAAGAAATATTAGAAGATCAGTTCGGATTTAGACGAAGTAGAGGAATGCGCAAGGCCATTCTGGCTTTCCGAGTAATTATGGAAAAAATAATAGAACAGGGAAAGAGCGCCTACATAGAATTTGTAGATTTAGAAAAACCCTACGACAAAGCAAACTGGGAGATATTCGAAGTGCTCAGAAAGGCAGGGATGAAATATAGGGACAGAAGAATAATACATAATCTCTACAAAGAGCAAACGGCAGTTATAGAATTGGAGCAGGAACTAAGAGAAGTAGATATCCGGAAAAGGAAGTGAGACATGGGATGTGCGTTGTCACCTCTAGTTTTCCACTTATACAATAGAAAATCCGACCAGCCTCAGGAATTAATGTATACCTACAGGATCAAACTATTAACATGCTCAGATTCGCGGATGGTATAACAGTGTTTGCATCCAGCAAAGAATAATTAGAAATAGCTCTGAACGAAATGGAAGCAGTTTTGATAGAGGGATATGGCATGAAGATCAATAATAAGAAAACCAAAATTTTGGTATCTAGAGGGCGTGAAAAAAGAAGTAATACTAAATTATAAATAGGAAATGAGAAAATAGAGAACATAGCGGATATCTGTTATTCAGGAAGTCAAATAACTCGCAATGGTAGGAGCACTAGAGATATGAAACAAAGAATAGCGCAGGACCGAGAACGGTTAATGTAGAAACTCGGAAGCGACCCTTAAAGACGTATTTATGGGGTACGGTACTGTGCGTGTGTGAAATTTGGACAACAAGAGAAGAGGATCGAAAAGGAATAGAAGCATTTGAAATTTGGTGCTCCAAGCGCATCATGAAAATACCGTGGATAGATAAGGTTAGCAATAGGGAGGTATTAGAGAGTTTGAGAAAAGCGAAAGGTATGGAAGACAATAAAGAATAGGAGGGGTAGGAAGGTAGGACACCTTCTGAGACACGAAGGAATAGTTCGCGACATACTAGAGTCGGAGATAAGAATAAAAAGAGGCAGACTACTGCTCTCAAATAGTTGGGGATGTAGGATGTTCTACTTTTAGGGAAATGCGTGGGTTAACTCAGGATCGAAAATATGGAGGTATGTGTCCAACCAGTCTTCGGACTGAGAACTTTATGATGATGTCAATATACAATGAAGAGAGAATTATAATAGCGCCTAGACCCCGCCACTCTACAATAATTATTCCCGCTCACCACGCGAAACGTTATCATAGTTATACGTTTAAGTACTTCGTTAGCAAAGAGTGAAACCATCAGCGGCGGTAGGTAGAGAGGTATCGCATAGAACTGATAGTTTGGTATCCTCCGGCCGGGTGGGATCGGCTCCCGTAGAGGTTAGTTTTTCTCACATGTTTTTACATTATCTCTTTTGCAAAAAATGCGTGTGTCTGGTGCGAGAGGGCACCTAAGGAGTCTGTTTAAAATGCGTGTGTCAACAATAAAACCGTTTAACTTAAAAATGTTTTTTTACTTATAACAATAAAATCGGGAATAATTGTAGAGTGGCGGGGTCTAGGAGCTAGTAGAATTATGGGCATTTAGATTAATAATTATTTCTTCTACAATTGTTGTCGAATATCATCTAAAAGGTATTGATTTCTCTCAGATAAATTTCTGGGTCTTAGTAGAACTTCCCAGAGCGCGAACTAACTTGTCTGGCAACTTGCTGCGAATGTGCAGAAACTGCTGCGCAATGGTTATTTCTCTTGTAATTCCCAATAAATCCCCTATAATTCCTAATAAATCCCTTGTAATTCACGATAAATCCCAATAATTCTCCATAATTCCTTGTAAATCCCCCTAATTCCTTATAAATCCCCATAATTCCTTATAAATCCCGTAATTCCTACATAGTGTACACCATAAATCCCCAGCGGTTTACCCCCCGCAAAATATCAATGCCAGACACATTAGATAGTTGCGAGTGGGTGCCAGACGATTCGAAACTTTTCTTAAGAGCGCCATCTGCGGTGCGACTCAGATGCAACTTTATCATAGTCATATTCTTCTTCCTCTTGTTGCATACATTAAGATTAATAATGTCCGGCATTTTAGAAAATACGGCCATAATTTACTATACCGGCTCCCTAACTATATACTTAATCCCTACCGTTTTGAGCACTTCGAACATCTTCCTCCATTTCACATTGTAGAAGGCTTTTTCCAAATCTGCAAATCCTTTATAGGGTCTCTTTCCCTTTTCTATTGCTTTTTCTATTAGTAGTCGTAAAGCTAGTATGGTCTCGCGCGTTCCCCTATTTCTCCTAAATCCGAGCTGATCTTCTCCTAATTTTTCTTCCGCCCTTTTCTCCATCCTTCTTTGCACAATTCTAGTTAAAATTTTTGACACGTGGGAAGTCAAACTGATCGTTCTAAAATTTCCACACGTATCCGCGCCTTTCCTTTTTGGCAAAGCTACTATGATGTTCCGTTTGATTCTTCTGGAATATCGCCTGTCTGGTATGTGCAGCTAAACGTTTCATAGAACCATTTTAATTTTTTTTTAATTTCTTGCATTTCCTATTTACTGCAGTAATCTACATGCAGTAGGAACGAAGCTTCAGTGCACAATCAATTATCGTGAATGGCAAGACTTTTGTACCACTTTTCAACGATGGCGAACGTATTTTCGCACTCAGTATGTTTATATTAAACAAGTTACTGAACGCCATTCATAAACTTATGATTTTTTTTACCTGAGTGAATTTACAAAATGTCGCCTCTTTGTACCAACCAAAATGAATGGGAGTCGACATTAGGTACCTTTAGACTAGCATTCTTTCGTGCGCGATTGGAACGTGCCGCGTCAATCGCGAGTGCGAGCAGCGCGTCAGGAACGTGGCGTTCCAAGAATGTGTCGCTTAAAATGCAATCATATGCAACGTTCCAATCGCGAAGTCTTTCCAGTACGCGTGGAGCGTAAGAGGAAAAGCTTGTTAGTGTAAATCGAAACTTACTTACTTTTGCGCGTGCTCTGCGTGGTTCGTGGCGTTTTAGAATTTCTAAAAGGGTTGGTGACAGTTTTGACGTAAAATGTACAAAATTAAGCGAAGAAAGTTGAAAGTGGCTCTTTGCATGGCTGTGCATATGATTTTGTTGGATGAAGAGAAGAAAAAAAGAATATGGGTGAAGAAATGGATGGAGGATCGTAATAAATATGGTCATATGCCGCTATTAAATGAACTACGAGAAAATTTCCCTAACGATTTTAAAAATTACCTACGCATGGATTCTGAAACATTCCATATTTTGTTGGATATGGTCTCACCGCTTATTTCTAAAGAAAACACAAAGATGAGAGAAAGTATAAGTGCCGAAGAAAGACTAGCAGCCACTTTGCGTTATCTAGCCACAGGTCGTTCTTTCGAAGATTTAAAATTTTCCACTGGGATTTCGCCATCATCGTTATGTCAGCTCATACCAGAAACATGCGAAGCCATATACCGGGTTCTAAAAGGAACATATCTCAAGGTAAGTGTATTAAAAATAAAAACTAAACGTTTCTGGTAGCAGGTTGGTATACAAAGGAAACGTTAAGTACCTACTTGTATTCATTTCTATGTAAAAATAAGAACTAAAGCTTTTTATTTGAAAAGTTGGTACAAAAGACTCGTATTTAGTTGGTATTATGTGTGTGGAAAATATCGGAATCAATGTTTGAAGCAGTTTGATAAAAAGTCGCTAAAGGTGATACATATTGCATTGACGATGTTTCGACTTGGCGTTCTGGAACCATCGGTGCTGTATATTGCAATTGCCGGGCAGAAGAATTTGACATCGTATACTGACTGAAAGAAGAAAGCGGTGTAGATCGTTGGCCGTCTTCATCGGATACGGTTGTCGTATCTGTTAGTTTTTTTAATAATCCTTGGGTAATAACTTTATTAACAAGAGCTTCCGCATAAATTGCTTGCATAGGGTCCATCCGTTTAAATTTTTTCCCCCATGAAATTCCTACTGCATCATATTCGTCAATGTCAATGTCCGTTTTCGCATCCAGTTGTTTTTTGCAATATTCTATAAAATCCAAATTCCTTTTAGAAACAGCTCTCTTGCCTTTTTGTCTTCCAATTGAATTTGTAGACATAATTTTTGAATTTAGTGTCATTGATTTCGGTGTAGAAGCATTAGAAGTTCCGGCTAACACCTATAACAGAAGATATTTTTTGCAGTTTCCATCAACAAAACAGGATTGGTGTGAAATAGCGTCCGGATTTAAAAGTAAATGGCAATTTATAAACTGTGGAGTGCCCTTGACGGGAAACATATACGCATTGTTCCTCCTCCTCATTCAGGGGCACAATACTACAACTACAAGAACTTTTATAGTATCGTTCTAATGGCTCTTGTGAACGCGGATTACGAGTTCGTTTTTATAGATGTTGGGAAAAATGGACGACATTCAGATGGAGGTGTTTTGGAATACACAGAATTTTATCGTAAATTGTTGAACGGTAAGTTTTATTTACTATTTAGGTATCTTAACAATTTAATTAAAAAATTGTTGTATTCCAGGTCAGTTAAATTTGCCAGACAGAGACGAAACTGAGAAAAACTTCAATTTCGTTTTTCTAGGTGATGAAGCATTTTCGCTGCACGAGCATTTTTTGAAACCGTACCCACAAAGAGATCTTTCCTATGAAAGAAGGATTTTTAATTATCGATTATCCCGTGCCAGAAATGTTTCAGAGAATGCTTTTAGTTTGCTAGCAGCACGATTTCGAATTCTACACACAGCCATACACATAACTAATCCACGTAGTATTAACTACGTTGTTCTGGCTATTTGTGCCCTGCACAATTATCTTAAAAAACGCGGAACTTCATATGCAACAACCACATCATTTGACCAAGAGGATTCGGTGACTCGTGAATTGCAGATGGGTGATTGGCGAAATGTTACCACCGAACTTACCAGTTTACAAACCACTGGCCAAAAAAATGCATCTGTAGCTGCCAAAACTAATCGCGAAAATTATACCGAATACTTTAATTCGGAAGGCAAAGTTCAATGGCAGGATAATATGTTAAAAAAAGGAAAATCTTAATGCTGAATTTAAAAATTGAAGGGATTTAAGAAAACATACCTGGGATAATAAACTATTCTCCAGACTGGATTCTTGTGAATTTTCTTCCACTACAGATTCCTGAGTTTCGCCCCCTTCCCGTTCCAACTTTTCGCCCTCATTCCCTTCCGCTCTTCCGCCTTCATTCTCATCCACTGTCTCCATTTTTTCAGTATCCATATTACTTATACTACCAGTTGGTATTTCTTGATCAACGGTGAATAATAATAAATCATAATACCATAAAGTTGGTACATAAACATCTTGTTCTCCTGCTCCACTCCTCTTTGATTCTAAAACCTTTTTCATTTCTTTGCGAAATGATCCCCTAAAGCTTTGAATTTTTTTAACAACATAATCCCGGTTTGCTTCAGGATATACTGTTTTGCAAACTTCGACCAATTTATCATAAGCAATGTTTTTTAAATTCTTATTTGTGTATTCTTTGCATTTTACCTTCCATAGACATGGATATGATTTGTACACTTCAATAAAATTTGTTATCAACTCTTTCGACAAATACCTGCTGTCGGCCATGGCATACACAATCAATTTATTGAAATGTCTGTATTCTAAAATTATTTAATTTGTATGTAAATAACTTATGTCATACTTTTGGTTTGTACTTACCGATCGCGTTATCACGCTCTAACCACTCGCGAAAACTACCACTCACAAAAACAATTTTCAAAATTCATGGCGCTCTTTGCCGCAAGTCGAATCCTGCATTCTTTACCGCGCTCCAATCCCAAACGCTAGAAAATACATTTACACAGACGTTCTTTCGCACGCGATTTGAACGGCACACGCTAAACTCGCGGGAAAGCTTGTAAGTGTAAAGGCACCTATTCATGATGTTTGGGGGTAAATTAGGAGATCCCTCCAATCCCCATGCGTAAACCTACGAAACCTGGCATGGGCATTTCTGTGCTCCACGACCCAAAAATCACAACATCTCAGGCATTTTTGGAGTAAACCTATTATGCACAATTTTTGGTCTGTGGGCTCTTGGTCTACAAGGTGGCTTTGCCAATTTGTATTAAAAATGACATTTACTACAAAGTTCTTAATTTCGGTACTTAAAAATCCAAGTAGTGTACGTAACGTTTAAACCGTTTATTTTTATAGCTCTTCTTAGCCAACGCACACTGTACCATCGACATAAACTTGCCTGAACTAGAATACTTAGCAGATCATTTGCATCACGAAGAATGCAGAAAATTAGTCGCTGCTTTGCATTTTAAGTCGTATGGAGAGCCAAATGCGTTAGATCAAGCTGGTAATCAAATAAATTCCCTTCGAAAATTCAACAAAGTAATCAAGCACGTTTTTATCAGAAAGAAAAGTTCCCAAAGACCTCTCATGTCTCAGATTGTTGCTCCACTGGAACTCTGAGAAAGGGGAAGGTAAAGGGGAAACCCACGAAGCGGTAGAACACAGATTGAGACAGATAGGACGCGCCGATTTAGCAGACTGGTTGTGTAAAACAGTTTTCCAACAGTTAGGCAAAGATTTAGCTCGAAGTATGGATAGCCCCTTTAAAGATATCGTAAATGCTACGGAAAAGTATTTTTGACGATTTTTTAATTCACCAAAATCATGGAAATATTTGTAGAACACACCAATACAAACCTATACCGCTTACCCAAGCACCCGTACAAGATGAAGACGCCAGAGAATGGACCGCTTTCGATACGATTTGTTACACACTAAGTTCTTTAATATTCGTTGCCGTATTACTAATTTTCTTTCGCGTTATGTGCATTTCTTGCTGCGGCAAGCTCAAAAGAAGGAAACGGTACTCTTTCCAAACATCCCCGAATTTTTCATCATTTTTGTTTTTTTTACAGGAAGTTAGCCACTAAACATTACAAAGAACTAGAAAATGATAGTTCAGACTCCGAAGACCAATTTGATATCAGAAATTATTCTTAATTTTCTATAATCGTTAATGTTGATAAGAATACAAAAAATTTATACAAATTTTTTATTGTCTTATTAATAACATTTTATTTAACTTCTTTCACTTGAAGACCTGCAAAGAAAAAAAATCATAACAACACATTAAATTGCTAAAAACTGTAACCACACATAATTTACAACTCGTTTATCGCTAGAAACAAGTCGGGGTAAGTAGTGGTAATTATTGTTTGCAGTACAAAACGCCACGAGAACTAGTTTAGCGTTTCGTGGAGCTGGGACTGCAGCAAAAACAATTTTAAACATTAACCTACCTGGCGGCAACGACTGCTTCAATTTCTCCGCCTTTTCTTTATCTCTAATTACAAGAGTATACAAAAACCTCGAACATCTAACCTTGAATTTGGTGTTATCACTGTTCTTCTTTATTTTAACAGCTAAAAAGTAAAAACGACGATTCTCAAATCCAAAAACCTTCATAGGTATATCAAAATTATGCGTAACTTACATTTGGCATCTTTCCTTCTTGCTTTAAGAAGGAAATCTTTGATTTCTGTAATTTCACGTGGCTAAAAACAAGAAAAATTAATCATTTACACGAGAAAATTAAAAGGAAATCATCAATTTACCATTTTTATGCTGCTGTCAAAAAGAGGTTATGTTACCTAAAAACTATAAATTTCTGTTTAAACCTTACAATATAAATACAAATCCATTCTGCATCAAAAATTCATGCGGTATTTAACACAAATGTTTAATTATTATTTAACAATTAAAGGATGATGGTTGATTTGTTTGAAATAAAAACTCACCTCGATTGATCTCAACAACACGATTTACGCGAAAGAAGTTAAGTTACCAACCATTACCAACCTATTAATTGTTAACAAACTCACCAAAAAGAAAAACACCAGATTTGCTTCCAAATTATTTTACTACACCATACATTCTAATAAATAATTAATCTATATCATTTGGCTCATTTCTTGGCACAAACACAAAGCTAAAAACAAAACAAGTCAAGCTAACAGTGAAAAACAAAGAAAACGGCACGTAAAGACTATATTTATCTAAAAATACTTGGAATATCTTCGTAATAATAATAGCTAAAGCAGAAAAAAACATAATATAAAACTGAGTTATAACTTTTCTTGCATTTTCTGGAAAGAAAGTTTGAATAAACAAGCTAGGATAGATAGCCATGCCTAAAGTATGGACAAAAACGTACAAAAATAAAATCGCCACATTTAATAGATTAAAATAAAAATTGTAATATAATAATAAAATTTGACACAACAACAAAATAGTTATAAAACCACTTGAAAGTAATAAAACAGATTTCTTATTGAAAGATACATTAGAAAAATATACAAATACATGAGAAAATAAAAAAAGAATGGAGTATAATATAGCAAAAATTTCTGGCGAATAGCAATTTAGTGCTGTGAAGATTATTTGACTGTATACTATAGTAGCAGGAACTCCGGAAAATTGTTGGAAAAACGTCAACAACGATAAAATTATAAAACGTTTCCTCAGAACTTTATTTCTCATTACCCCATAAAAACTAAGATTTTCTTTGGACGGAACTAAATTTTTTAGTTGTTTAATATTGTGTATTACAACTCTTCTATTGTAGTTCTTTATTCGTGGTAGAAAAAATAATATAACAGAAATTATTATTGTAATTAAGGCAGAAATTATCGAAAATCTTTTGAGCGTGACGTAATTTCCTAAAGCAAAAGCTACAAAAACGCCAAAACACATTACAATATTGGGTAATTTAGTAAGAAATTTCTCTAAATTTGATTGTTCCTCGTCTATTTTTTCTATATATTTGATAACGTAAGGGAACGAATAACCATTTCCTAAACCAATCAAGAACCTGCTACCTAATAACCAAAAAATATTCTTGGCGAAGATCATGGCAGTCCAACCCAGGGCCATCAAGAAAGGGCCAAGAATAAAACTCTTGTTGTCGCCTAGAATCTTCAAATTCGACAGAGGCGTCCCAAAAATATTTCCTATCATCAAAAAGCCCGCGATCATTGCACTCTGGTCGGTTGTTATTGGTAGAGTCGAATTTGGAGATAGTAATTTTGGGTATGTCGGTGAGGGCCATCCGAGCATTATGCCAAAAGGCAAGCAAGTTAGAGACGCTGAAAAAAGCCCTTTGTTAACCTAAGTAGGAGATTTAAAAAGTTCAAATATAATGAGTTCATCATCATCATAAGGTTCTCAGTCCGAAGACTGGTTGGACGCGTACCTCCATTCTTTTCTATCCTGAGCTAACCTACGCATTTCCCTAAAAGTAGAACATCCTACATCCCTAACTATTTGAGAGCAGTAGTCTAATCTAGGCCTACCCCTACCTCTTTTTATTCCTATCTCTGACTCTAGTATGTCACGAACTATTCCTTCGTGTCTTAGAAGGTGTCCTACCATCCTATCTCTCCTACTCTTTATTGTTTTCCATACCTTTCGCTTTTCCCCAACTCTTTCTAATACTTCCCTATTGCTAACCTTATCTATCCACGGTATCTTCATCATGCGTCTGTAGCACCACATTTCAAACGCTTCTACTCTTTTTCTATCCGCTTCTCCTATTGTCCAAGTTTCGCACCCGTATAATGCCGTACTCCATACATACGACGTTAAGAGTCTCTTCCTAGTCTCTATATTAACCGTTCTCGAGCATAACAGTTGTTTCTTTTTGTTAAACGCAACTCGGCCCTGCGCCATTCTTTGTTTTATATCTTTAGTGCTCCTACCGTCTTGAGTTATTTTACTTCCTAAGTAGCAGAAATCCGCGACCTCCTCTATCTTCTAATTTCCAATTTGTATTTCCATTTTAGTTCTATTTTCACATCCCCTACATACCAAAATTTTAGTTTTCTTTTTATTGATTTTCATGCCGAAGCCCTGTGTCAAAACTGCTTCCATTTCATTCAAAGCCGCTCCTAATTCTTCTTTGCTAGATGCTAACACTGCTATATCATCCGCAAATCTGAGCATGTTAATAGTTTGGCCCTGTACATTGATCCCTGAGGCTGTTCTTTCCTTAACAATATTAATCGCATCTTCGATATATAAGTTGAAAACTAGAGGTGACAATGCACATCCCTGTCTCACTCCCTTCCGGATATCTACTTCCCTTTGTTCCTGCTCACATTCTATAACTGCCTTTTGCTCTTTGTAGAGATTATGTATTATTCTTCTGTCCCTGTACTTCATCCCTACCTTTCTCAGCACTTCGAACATCTTCCCCCATTTTACGTTGTCGAAGGCTTTTTCTAAATCTACAAATCCTATATAGACGCTCTTTCTCTTTTCTATCGTTTTTTCTATAATTACTCGTAAAGCTAGAATGGCCTCGCGCGTTCCTCTATTTCGTCTAAATCCGAACTGATCTTCTCCTAATATTTCTTCCGCCTTTTTCTCCATCCTTCTTTGCACAATTCTAGTTAAAATTTTTGACGCATGGGAAGTTAAACTGATAGTTCTAAAATTTTCGCATCTATCCGCGCCTTTTCTTTTTGGCAAAGCTACTATGATGTTCCGTTTGTAATCTTCTGGAATCTCGCCTGTCAGGTATATGCGACTAACTAGTTTAAATAAACGATCTATTACCTCTTGACCTGCGCACTTTAAGATTTCTGCCTGCAAGCCATCTATACCTGGTGCTTTATTATTCCTTAAACTTTTTAGTGCTATCTCAAACTCTTCTCTCATTATAGGACTCCCTAGGTTATCCCCCTCTACACTGCTTTCGCTTTCTAATATATCTTGCACTTCCTGTCCCGCATATAAGTTTCCTAAATATTCTTTCCACCTATCTGCCTTCTCCCCACTTCCGATTAGGATATCTCCTGCCTCATTTCTAATGTTTTTGGTACTAGATCCAATTTCTCTAAAATTTCTCCTAATTATTTTATATGCTTCATCAGTCTTTCCTACTTCGAATTTATCTTCCACTTCTTTGCATTTATTATCGATCCATTGCTCTTTCGCTTTCCTACATTCCCGAATAATTTCCCACTTGATCGCCTTATATCTTTGTTTCCCTGTTTCATCTAACCTATTTTTATATTTTCGCCTTTCCTCTATTAGACTCACAATATGTTTTGTTATCCAGGGTTTCCTACTTTCATTCTGTTTATGACCCAAAATATCCCTAGCTGAGGAAACTAAACTATTTTTAATGCAATTCCATTCTGCCTCTATGTCCCTAACAATATTTCTACCCGTGCCCTTTAGTGCTTCGTTTGTCTTTTTCTCGAACTTATTGCGCATATCATCATCTTTTAGTTTCTCTGGGTCAAGATACCTTCTTCCGCTTCTTTTTTTCAAAATCTTAAATTTAAGATTGGCTTTCATAACGACTATGTTGTGATCACTATCTATATCTGCTCCTGGATAACTTCTACAATCCCTAACTTGATTTCTAAATCTTTGCCTAACGAGAATGTAATCTATTAGATATCTCCCTAAGTCTCCTGGCATCTTCCACGTATAGCATCTCCTAACATGATGGTGAAATAGAGTGTTCGCGACCGTTAAGTTATGTTTATCGCAGAACTCTATCAGTCTAACTCCCCTATCGTTCCTATTGCCTAATCCAAAGGGGCCAACTATTCCGCCCTCTCGCCCTGTGCCTACGACTGCATTGAAATCTCCTGTAATTATTAAATTTTCGTGCCCTCTCACAAAATCTAGCACATATTCAATATCACTATAAACTGCCTCTACGGCCTCATCACTGTAGTTAGAAGTGGGCATATATACCTGTATTATTACTGTTTTTACAGGTTTCGAATCTAACCTAACCATAACTACCCTGTCACTTTGCTGTAAGAAATTTTCTACACTCTGTCCTACTTTTTTCCGCATAACAATTCCTACTCCCGAATTTCCTCCTACAGATCCTGTGTGTATTACTCTAAAATCTCCGCTCCAGAAGTCTCCAGCTTCTGGCCATCGCACTTCACTGATACCTACTACGTCTAATGCTAACCTATCCATCTCAATTTTCAAATTCAACAAAATCGAAAGAAGGTGTAGGTAGATTTGGTTACACGATATGTTAAGTAACAGAATGTTTAAATACCGTAAAGGTATACGAATACCTGTTGTAGATAAGTTAAATGTCATTACTGCAATGTAAACAATAAAAATTATTAAACAGCGAGTGGTTTTTTATTGCAAATTACTTATGTACTAGGAATTATGCAACTGAGGTTAAAATCCTTTTATTATTGAACATTCAACATTATGAAAACTTTTGGTTAGTAAGAAAACAATTTGGGAACTTACCACAGAAGCTCAAGAAAATTTTTCTTGCAGACTTGGGGAGCTTATTGGGCCCTTTTGGACTTTCTTCGAAATCAAATACAAGCGTCTGAATATTCGATTTGATATCGACCTCGCCATTTAACTTTTTCAGGCTCATGTTAACAAGAATTAATAAATGAACATGTGGTACACTTAACACTATGTGTTTTACTAATATTGTGCCTTGTTCCAGGAGGTTTTGTTTCGATTTAGATTTACCACTTACAAGTACGAGCGCAAAACTCGTTAGTTTTTAAATCATCGAAGTTTTTTTATTGATGATTTATATAACACTTAATGGGTCCCACGACAAAAGCAATTATTTTATAATAACGTTATTAATTGGATCTACTTATGTGCGACTTCATAATCTAAGAATTATGTAATGGATGTACCGTTTGTGACAGGCACACATAAAAGTAGCCAAACTGGATTTTACGAGTTAAGTCAAGAAAACGTTAGCTTATGATTCATTGAAATCCAACAATACCTCCCCTATAACTCCCTTTCCCAATACGCATTACGCTACCTCTATGATAACTTAGACTAAATAATACCACAAACTTACCTAAAAACTTCACGAAAATCACGACTGTTTACGGCAGTCGCCGCTAGAGTGAAGCTCTCTGCAGTCAAAATACTTGCCGTTTCCACATTACCCTCATGTTTCCACATTTGCACCCCCTCTACGTATTTCATATAACGTTCTTATACAGACAGTTTAAATAATTAGAATCTAGTAGCTTTGGAAGAGAACAGGTAATTGTCACGCTAGCAGCCAGTTTGCCGTGGCTGTCGCAAAATGTCAAGCGTCAGAAATTTGAAAAGTATTTGTCAAAATTATGTTAAAAATCGTAGACTAACTCGTGCGTTTGAAATTAATAATAGAAAACGAACAAAAGTTAAAGTTTTATACGACAATAAAACAACAAAAATAAACAGCATTTTATTGGTGCGAAGTTGGTCAATAAGCCTAGATGATGTTCCCAGTTGTCTTTAATAGTTTAGCAGTTGCGTACGATACTTGACTCGGTTACAACTGGGCAGAAGCACACATTACAGTAATCAAAGTAACACGCTACCCGACAATTATCTGTAAAGGAAAACTATAATTACTTTCTATTGATTGAAGCGGTCGCTTTTGGATAAGTAAACCGGACAAAACCGCGGTAAGTTTACAAAAAAATACTATTTATAATTACTAGTAATTTAATCTCTTGAAATAAGGAATTGTTTTAGCCGAAATTCCTCGAAAGTAGTAAATACCTTATCGAAATATGCCCGTAAACACAATTTATTAATAAAACTGATTAGTTTATATCAGGCATAGCAGTTATTGTACGTCGTGTGTTAGAGAAAGTGTGTGTCGTTAAATTCTTAATACTTTTAACATTTAAAATCGGGTAAGATTTAAACAAAACATTATTTTATTTGACCTCTGCTGCCAAAACTCTCTGTATACTCCATTTAGAGTAGGGAACCACAGAAACAACTTCAAATACAAAGGCGCTATGCCCCACTCAAACAAACTTAATGAAATATTCAACCCGACGAAGTTTTACATTTATCGTAAACATCTTAGCAAACTTCATGAAAAGGGACGTCCAAACTGAATTGAGTTTCTGGAGTAATGAATAGGTTCCTAGAATTATTCATTGAAAACAGGATATACAGAGTGGTAAGGAATTCTTGCTCATCTACTTTTCAAAATACTAATTTGGATGTTGAAAACACATTGGGCTGACTCCCGTAACAAATCCGGAACCGCAACATTTTTTTTTCTCTCGACTGATTTTCGAAAGACGCGTAAATTCCGTAAATAAAAATAAAACGAGAAAATGTAAAAAATATTCGTAAGTAGACCGCTGTCAGTACAATTTCACTGACATCTAGTCTGTATTTGCAAAGATTTTTGAAAAACAAACAAGGACGAAGGTCAATGTTGTTAATATTGTTCCAATTAATCTGAAAATAGAGATAAAAAAAGGTGTTCAAATATTGTTCGTTCATAATAATTGACCCTCGCCAACACTAACCACAATCAAAGATACAGCGAGATGTAATAGAAATTGTCAACAGATCAATTAGGAAACTAAAACTCGGTGTATTTTAACTCGCTTCAAGGAGCATCAAGCTCATTACAAATACGACCTTCGAAAGTATAGCAATATATATAAAAATAAACCCAGTGTCACCGTCTTTTGGCGTGTGGGGTTAACTTATTGAGAATTCATAGTGAATTTACGTCGAATTCCTTGATCCAACCACTGTGTGTAACTTCCAGATGTCTAGATTCTTCTTTACAAGCCTCTGAATGAACGCATCAGTAGTTATTTGCATATGAAAAACATATTTTGAACGACCCAATTGCGATTAAATGATAGCCTTGACCAATAAATTACTTATTGTGTACAGTTTAATAATTTTAATTGTTTTGCTTTAAACAGAAATGACCACAGCCCGTATAAGAAATGATAATCCTGATCCGGTGACGGGACTGACGTCGAAAGAGAAATTTTTAATACAGGAATCTTGGGAATTTGCTAAAGACGACAAGGATTCCATTGGAGTTCTTGTATTATATCAGTGAGTAATAAAGATTGTCCTCGCCATGATGTAAGATCGAAAAGTGCGAGATTTAATTTTCTAACTTTCGTTGCACATTCACTGTCATTTTTAAAATATAGCGTGAAGTTGCAAACCACTTAACGTGCAACAGAACACGATTCGGAAGAATTTATTAAGACAACGTGCTTCTATGAGAATTAGAAGTGGCACAAATATGGGTTGGCAATGCATATCTGTCATTTCCGCATGTATATCATTGAATTTAAATGTATAAATTAATGTAAATTCGATGATTCGTATGCTCGAGCATATTTAAGTGCGTACAAATAATATTAATAATATATGACGTCACGCTTGTGGGGTCTATTGCCGTAAGACGCCTTTAATGCCACTTAACTTTCTCGCATCATGCGGTTTTGCTGTGGAACACTTTAGAACGTAAACGTAAAGTTATTTTTCAGTTTTTTCGAGCACTTTCCGACGTATGTGCAATACTTTCCTCAATTTAGAGGCATACCCCTGCAGCAGCTGGGGGATCTCAGCCAATTCAAATCGCATTGTAAAAATATCCAGAATTCTTTGTCTAGCATTGTCTGCAATATAGACAATAATGAAGTATTAATAAAGATATTAACAAATTTAGGTAATATTCACAAATCTAAGCAAGTACCGAAAGAAGCTTTTCCTGTAAGGAGTGTACTTATTTTGGTTTTATAAAGTTTGTAATATTCTTATTTTTTATAGAATATTAAGGGTTCTCTAATGTCGGGACTTCGGATCTTTCTAGGAAGTAATATAACAGATGAAGGCTATGCTGCTTGGAATAAAGCAATTGACGTAGTACTTAGTACGATAATGGCAAAAATGGGGTGAAATATTTTATTCTTAAGGTTTTCCGTGTTTATTTGTCTGTGGTCGCACTCTGCATTTATAGTTGTTAACGTTTTTTTTACACTTACACAGACGTGCTGCATGTAATATTACTAAATAAATTTTAACAATTCGACTTAAAATGGCATTTTATTTTATTGAACAGAGTTTCACAAAAGGTACCTTTTGAATCTTCTGACACTCCTTGTTTTATTAAACAAAATTATAATTCGGAGCACGTTTTGCTTTTTGCCTTTCTATTTCGCTTTTTACGCTGCCTCATGAAAATTAACAAAAGTTGTTTATCACCTGCCTACTTACAAAAAAAAATGAAAGTACAAATAAATACATGACTACCAACTTTGACTCTATATAAAACAAAAGTAAAGTGTGAAGTAAGGTTAGATTCAGGTCAGCTGTCAATTGATCAAATTTCAACACTCCTCCTTGATCAATTTACAGCAGAGCGTCTCAAAGACTCTTCTGTTGAGTGGCTTTGTGAGAATGTCTGCAATCTGCTTGCTGCTCTCGACGTTTTGCAATATCACAGTGTTGCCAACATGTTGCTGAATGTACTTTCGTGGTTGTCTTTCCTTCGTGTGCATTCTGTAACATGTGAATGGCTGACATGTTGTCGACTTTCAGAGTGATCGGCTGATCACTTTCCAGGATACCAAGTTCCAGTGCAATTCTCTTGATCCAGCACACATCGTCAATCACGGACACCGCGGCTCGGTACTCGGCTTCTGCAGTTGAAGTCCCTACCAAACGCTGCTTCTGTGAGTACCAGATCACTGGTCCTCCTCTCATCACCAAAACTCCACTCGTCGACTGTCCTGTCTCAGAGTCTCCTCCAAAATCTGAATCGGTATATGCCACAAGTTCTTTGCCTCCTTCAAAGTAGATTCCTGCTGTCACTGTCCCTCTCAAGTACTGAAATACACGTTTTACCATCGCCTGATGGCTTTTCATGGGGTTGTTGCAGAATCGACTCAGGTAGTTCACGGCGAAGCTTATGTCTGGCCGAGTGATTGTAGCTAAGTACAGTAAGCTCCCTATCGCCTCGCGATAGTTGTTGTTTGCCGGAAGTGCCTCGTCGTTCTTGAAGTCTGTCTTCTTGGTGATCATTCCTTGCTCAATAGGTGTGAATGCTGGGTTACACTGTTCGAGTTTCATTTTCCTCAAGATCTTCTCCGTGTAACGAGGCTGATTCACAAAGATACCATCTTTATTGATCTTGATTTCCATGCCCAAGTACGTCAACTTGTCCTGTGCTTTCTTGCTGTATGTGATCTGAAACTCCTTGCTTATCTCCTTCAAGAGTCTGTATATTTCCTTTTCAACCTTCCCAGCTATCAATCCATCATCCACGAAGAGTGAGAGCATAATGCTCTTGTCCTTGTTATAGTAAATGCACGGGTCATCATCTGTGTTGATTAGGCCAATCTTCTTTTCAAAGTGTGTGGTGACCCTCTCGTTCCACATCCTTGGAGCTTGTTTGAGCCCGTAAAGACTCTTATCCAACTTGCAAACTTTCCTTGATCCATCGTCAAACCCTTCAGGCTGATTCATATAGATGACTTGCTCCAGGTTTCCATACAAGAATGCCGTTTTCACATCGAACGATACCAACTTCATTTTCTCTGAAGCTGCATGACTTAGTAGTAGTCGAATTGATGCATGGCGGGCTACTGGGCTGAATGTTTCCGCGTAGTCCACTCCTTCCTTTTGTTCAAAACCTCTTGCTACGAGTCTGGCCTTGTATCTTCCGTCTGCCTTCTCTCGAAGTACCCATCGACAAGTGATTGGCTTCAATCCTTCAGGACAATCCACCAGTTCCCAAGTTTTCATTTCCATTAGCGAGTCGTACTCCTCCTGCATTGCCTGTCTCCATTTCTCATCTTTGAGTGCCTCGCTCACCGGGATGTCTTCCGTTTCACCAATCATGGCTACTTTTGCGCTCTTTCCTCCACGTCTGGAGTCAAGTACGCAGTCTCTCAGTCTCGGTGGTGGTTGTAAAGTTCGACGATCTCGCAAAATTTTCTTTCCTGGCTCTTCTTCTGGCGGTTGTGTCCCATTATCGTTGTCACTTGTCTCCTCAGCACTTTCTCCAGTTGTCCAGTTGTCCTCTTCTTCGTCTGACTCACTGCTGCTTTCTTCTTGTTTCTCAGGTGTGCCCTCTGTTGCCGATGTCTCAAGTTCAGTGCCTTGTCTCTGTCGTATCTTTTCCTCGTCAAAGATTACATTGTCTGAAGTGACGACCTCTCTTTTCTCTTTCATATAAATCCTATAGCAGGGCGAATCAATGTCATAGCCAACCAGAATTCCCTTTTCTGATTTTCTATTTATCTTGCCTCTCTTCTGTGCTTGGGTCAGCACATAACATTCACATCCAAAAGGTCGCAGTTTCTCAATCTTCATTTTCCTTCCGAACCACAATTCTGCTGGACTCTTTCCTGGTACGTTGCTGGTTCCTGTCTGGTTGATCGTGAAGATTGCATGGTTCATTGCCTCTGCCCATAATCTCTCGTCCAAACCATCTGCTTGTATCTCTGCCCTGGCTGCCTCGACAATCGTTCTCATCTCTCTTTCCACCCTTCCATTTTGCTCTGGCGTATGTACATTCGTAAAAGTGTGAAAAATTCCCAACTTGTCCATCAGCTCTTTCGTTTTTGCATTTTTCAGTTCCGTGCCGTTATCACATCTCAGACTCTTCACTCTTCTTCCCAGTTGATTTTCTACAAATCTCAGGTAGCTTTCAATCTTCGCTGGGGCTTCACTTTTCGTCTTCATGAAATAACAGGTTCGGTAGTGAGTGAAATCATCTTTCAACATGAGCCAATACTTTGCTCCTCCTAGAGATGAGATGTTCATCTCGCCGGTGTCGACATGCACAAGATCTAACGGCTGCTGGGCTGTCTTGGGATTGTTCGGGTGTGAAGATCGATGTTGCTTGCCATATGAGCACCCTGTGCACACATAATTATTCCAGTCATCAACATACTTGATCCCTTTTCTTTTCAGTATGTCCCTCACATACTTCACGTTTTGATGGGCGAGTCTTTCATGCCATACTTTGATCGACTGGACCATCAAGCTTGTCTCTTCTTCTCTCCTGAGCATCATTTTGTACAAATTTCCTTTGAGCCTTGCTATTGCCACAATTTCCTTGCTGTCCTGACAGTAAAAAGTTGACTCGTTTCCATTTGCCTTCTGTACATGTCCCTTGTCTAACATCTGACTTACTGAGAAAAGATTAAAGTTGAGATTTGGTACATAGATCACATCTTCAAGTACCACTGGATACCACTTTTGACCATCAAAAGCCTCCATATCAATGTTTCCGACTGCAACGCCATCCAGCCTGGTTGAATCTCCAATCACAATTGGAATTGGCTCGTCCAGCTCAGCAAGCTGTACAAACCATTCTCGATGAGACGTCATGTGTTGGCTGGCTCCACAGTCTTGATACCATGAAGTTGCCCTGTCCTGCGAAATGTCGTTGTCCACTGTCGAGAATGCTGTGGTCAAAAAAGCCCTCTTTAATGGTTTTCCATTTCCTGACTTGTTTCCTTCTTCTCGGGATGGACAATCCTTTGCGAAGTGACCTTTCTGCTTACAATTGTTGCATGAGTATTTCTTCTTGCAATACTCAATGTATTTTTGACATGCCTTTCCTCTGCACTCTTTAATCACATGACCTTTCTTCCCACATTTGTAACATGCGAACTGTGACTTGTCCTGCTTGCTTGACGACTGTCCTTGTTTCTCACGTCTTGTCATGAGAGCGTTGCTGGCGCTGCTCTCTGCGTTTGTCGTCGGTTCCTTAAGTTGCTCGTCCTCAAGTCTCAGACGTTCGATGAGAGTATCTAAGTTTCTTGTAGGTCCCGTCACGTTGTTCCATGATGTCCTGAAATGCGCCAGTTTTGACGGTAAGACACTCAAGATCCTCGTCATGACCCAACTTTCTCTCATAGGATCATTTTCAGTTGACACTTCTTCAGCCAAGTCCATAATCTCCATACAATTCTCTGCTGATGACTTGCTTTCATCATACTCAAAAGTAAAGAATTTGATTCGAGACGTTTCTAAAGTTACATCAGTCTTTGTGCCATATAAACTAACTAATTTGTCTATCATGTCTTTGGCAGTTTTACAATTGGCAATTTTGTTCGCTATCTTACTGTTTACATTTAAACCTATCAACGTTTGAGCTTCGACATCTTTCTTTATCCAAGCTGAAACGTTTCCTTCTGACACATCACCTGTTGGTCTGACTTTCACACCTGTCACAATGTCGTACAGGTCTTTATTCTTAAGTGCTAGATTTAGTTTAAATCGCCATGAAATGAAATTGACATTTCCCTGACTATCGTCACTTAACATCTCCAACTGAGATTTTACAGTATCCATTTTACTTTTAAAAATTTTAGGATTTGACTGACTTCTGACAATTTTTAAAATAAAATGAATTTACAGTCTTTCGTGACGATTTTCTGACTTAAAGCGACTTGCGTTTACGTTGCTCAACGTTGACTTGCTGTGCGATGACTGCTCCGATGTCGCTGATTTGTAGATTATGTCTGCCGTGCCGGTTCTGACGTTTTGGACTGCTTTCTCGACTTCACCGTCGCTTTCCTGACCTTGCTTCCAACAATAAAAAAACCCTTTTACAGCTGCCCTGGGCCGATAACCTGTTGTTCTTTTCAGTGGATTTGGGTTTATTGTTGCAAATAAATTGAGTCCAAGGTTGACAAAGTTCAGTTTATTGAACAGAGTTTCACAAAAGGTACCTTTTGAATCTTCTGACACTCCTTGTTTTATTAAACAAAATTATAATTCGGAGCACGTTTTGCTTTTTGCCTTTCTATTTCGCTTTTTACGCTGTCTCATGAAAATTAACAAAAGTTGTTTATCACCTGCCTACTTACAAAAAAAAATGAAAGTACAAATAAATACATGATTACCAACTTTGACTCTATATAAAACAAAAGTAAAGTGTGAAGTAAGGTTAGATTCAGGTCAGCTGTCAATTGATCAAATTTCAACAGAGTTGCACTCAAAATGTTTACACACAACTGGTTTCGCCCTTGTGGGACTCGTCAGTGCAGTGCTTCTTACGTAACTTGGGAAGGTGCAAATGAGAAAAAAATCTAACGCACCAGCTGACAAATGTCAAAGTTAACCATCATTTTTTAAATAAACTTCATTTGTTGCTTTTTGAAGTTGAGTGAATGTCGTTCAAAATTTTAAGTGTAATTTACAAAAATGGGAAACGCAAAAAGTCAAGCATCAACGACTGCCGCGCCAACTGTTGATGCAACCCCCGAGCCACCGCCAGCGCCGCCCCCTACTCAACAAATTCCAACTTTGACAACGTTGAGAAAATCGGACTCCCAACTGGAAATTACATGCTCGAGCATAGAAATAGCCAGGTACATTAAAGAAAACAGGAGTTCTTTGACCATACCGTCCGGAAAATTCAACATCGGAAAAGAGGTAATCGTAGAAGATGACTTCGATTCGGATCAGGAAGAAATTCATTACACTTGGTCCATGTTGCAAATGGTTTACGCGGAATATAAGAAAAATGAAAGAAGACACGGATATATTAAGCCATCTTTGTTCATAGAAATACGCAGGATGATGACCGTCATTGGACATGAACTTAAAATCAACGCAAAGATGGTTCACGACAGGTTGTACAATATTATATAAATCATCCAATTCCCTTCTATGAATTCTTCGTGTTTGTTGCCTCATCTTTACTCCTAACGTTCCATCACTATCCTTTATCAAATGATCCTACCACAGGCTCTAATACGCATAACTTTTACAAAATCGTAGTGCGTGCGCCTTGGATCAAGAATTTACCAAAAGATTCGAATATTACAAACAGTTAAATACATCGACATTAAAAAGCTTAAACAGCTTAAGGGACACCATTATAGCTCATAATATGTGCGTGTTCACGATGTTGGAGCAAATTTTGCAGTGTTACGAGAAGAAAAGCGATTATGTCCATGAGCTCTACAAATTAATCGCCATATTTCACATGATAATGCGCATAACTCCACAAGAATTTTGGGTAAAGTAGCCTTTAAAGGTCTCTGCAGAAGCCCCGAGTTTTGCTTCCAATTTGCGTTTGAACTCAGTAGCAGTGGCGGCTCGTGGGTTAATAACCAGGGGGGTCATTTTGGTTTTGGAACTTATAATTAATACTAAAAATATATACATATACAACGTGTCCTATAAAGTTCTCTACATATGGGAAACTTTTTTATTATCCGTTTATTAAAAAAAATATTCTTCATAAAAAGCTCTGAATTGCTCAAAAATCAAAATGCACTCGCAACATTCCAAAAATATCGGATAATATACAGGAGAGAAGAGAAGAACTAAAATTATTTTAAATTAACTTAAATTTAAATTAGAGCACTTCCTAAACTATTGCCTCAAAATATCCACCTTTTCTCTCAATGCAAATTGCTGTTCTTGCTTTAAATTCACGAAACATAAATTTGATCATAGGTGGCTGTTATTTCATAATAGTCCATAACTTTTTATACTGAATAACTTTCCCGAATAACATTTTTCATTATTTTCAAAAATAAGGGTACTTTACTCTTCAGCCAAATTATTATTTTTTTATCTCCCTTGTATATTATCCGATATTTTTGGAATGTTGCGAGTGCATTTTGATTTCTGAGCAATTCAGAGCTTTTTATGAAGAATATTATTTTTCACAAACGGATAATGAAAAAGTTTCCCATATGTAGAGAACTTTATAGGACACGTTGTATGTCCAAATCTTCAAAAATATAAGAGGACATATTGTTCAAATAAAACATACCTTAAACGTGCTTATATTTCAAGTCAATTCTCCTCTCCTTCTGTTCCGCAAAATGGTCTATGACTTTCTCGTTGAAGTTTGGAATGCTCTTGACAAGCGTTTTCTCGATGCTCAACATAGACAAGGCACTAAGTCTAGACTGTCCCATTGTATTGCGTAAAAATGTTTTTATCCGTTTCAAAGTTGAAAAACATCTCTCACTTTCCACGGTTGTCATTGGTAGTGTACACAAGATATTTAACAAGTTCACTGCTTCAGAAAATGTTTCGGACAAATTCATGTTAATAAAAAGTTGAAGAATGGCGACTGCACCGG
Organism: Xestobium rufovillosum; assembly: GCA_963966045.1. Lineage (NCBI taxonomy): Eukaryota > Metazoa > Arthropoda > Insecta > Coleoptera > Ptinidae > Xestobium > Xestobium rufovillosum. Next base: position 25,305,192 of record OZ014503.1, read on the forward strand.
CACTGTTACGAAAATCCTCACGACAATATATTACTTCAAGTTCTGATTTTAGTTTGGAAATATCTATTGTAGCATAATTAGCCTTCACCATATTTAAAATATTTTGGGGAAAATTGGTAGTGTATGCTTCAAATTTCTCCGTCTGAAATAACTGTGAAATCATGAGATGATCATTGAATCCAAATCTATGATGAATTTCAGACATAATAATGTCGCAAATTTCAAGTGCAGTTAGTCGTTTAGGATCCCCTGCATTAACTTTTCTTCTTTTCGCTGATGATGTGCTTGGTTCTTCCGATTCTAAAATAGCACTTCTCACTTTTTGGATATTGCTGTTGAAAGACATTATGTAGTTTTTGACAGATATAACATCAATATCTCGCATTTGTAATTGTTTGAACAATATTTCTACATGAGGCATTAGGTATTTTATGAAAAAAATTTAACCAAAATAAAAAAAGTTCATCTTCCAAATGCCTTTTTAAACCAGTTGCTTGATTTATATTATTTCCGTCTTCCTCCTCATCAATGATTTGCTCCAAACAACATATTAAATCATCTTTATAAGTGTGTACAGTTTCAACACACTTTGTATTGAAAGCCCATAGAGTGGGTGCAGCTTTAGGTAATCTCACCTTAACCACCCTATCCAATACCGCCGTACGTTTTGGGGATCGTCCGAAAAAAGACGAAAATGCATGTAAATTTGCAAAAAATATTTTTATCGGTTTGTGTTGACTCGCCGCTTTTTGGAGGATAAGATTAAGTTGATGGGCATAACAATGAATAAAGTGTGCATTTGGGTACATTTCTTTAATTTTTCTTTGTACTCCTCCCAGCTTACCGCTCATGACTGATGCACGATCGTAACTTTGAGCAATCAATTTATGGGGTGCTTCATTAATTTTTAGTAATTGGAGTTCTTCCATTATTGCATCGGATAAATGTTGTGCTGTGGTACCTGGACGGTTGACAAATTTTCAAAATCTTTCATGCACAATACCATCTAATACATATCGAAAGATAAAAATCATTTGCGTTTTATTGGAGCTATCTGTGCTCTCATCAACTTAAATTGCCACAAAACTTGTCTGGTCAATTTCCTTTATTATATGTGTGTGTACAACGGCCAACATTGAATCTAAAATTTCGTTTTGAACTGTTTTTGATATTCCTTTGATACTGTATTTTTTTCAAGGTGCTCTTTAAATATTTAGTCTAGTTCAGAGACAAAATCTATAAGGCCACGAAAAATCCCAGGATTATTGGACATGTCACTTTCGTCATGACCGCGCAATGCAATTTCAAAGACTCCACAAAATTTTACACGATCAATTATTTTGTTTAAAATATACCTATTTTTAGAAACCGATTCATTAAAGTCGTGCATTGATTTGCGATACGCACTATCAAGTTGCTGTCTTATGTCTACACGTCCTAAACTGGCGTAACTCATTGAACAATTTATATGAGAAGCAGAAGAAGCATGCTTTTTAATTTTGTCTTTTAAATGTTTAATATCGGTTACTCCATTTTTAGCCCATATAGCACCATTTGAAAATAATAAGCACGGATAGCAAAAGAACGCATTTTTAACACTGCATCCACAAATCCAGTCGCACAAATTGTACATCGATTCCTTAAAATATCTTTGGACATTTTTACCTTTACCCTTTGTTGTCTGCTTCAAATTCAGTTTTGGTTTCGGCCGTCCACTTTCCCTCTTTTCAAGCCGGCGTTCATAATTTAATGTTCCAGCTGACTTTAAGGCAAATATATCCTCAACAACACTCATCTTGTTTTGCTAAACACACAAAATTTCTCAACGATCAGAACTTCACAACGATCACAGTTCACATCCGCAACAATAAAGAAAGGTTTCCCGCCTGCTATCTAAGAAGAACTGAGATCCAGAGTCCAGAGAAAATATAACTGAATACTGTAGAACTAAACTCGATTCTGCGCAGTTGTAATCGGGACATTGACCACGTTGGAGATATAGGAGTAAAAGGTGACTCTCACTTCCACTCAAGAATTCGCCATCTGCTGTCACTGTTCTTCTTTACATGCATTTCTCCATAAGCCATAAGAGCTGTGCAGGGTCAATTTGAATAATGTCCCGGCTTGCTAGCGAGCGCGCAGCGCGGCTTGACGCTTGGCTATTTCTAGTATTGCTGCGAATGCAGACCGCTGAAGATTTTAAATTTGAGACTGTTAGACAAAAAATATTTTTATTAAAATTATGGTCATTGACCAATTGACCTTAAGGAGAAACCGCCACTGCTCAGTAGCAAAGTATACCGAAATCAAATCCGGGGTGTCTGCACAAGCCTTTATATGTATAAGAAAGACTTAATTCCTGTTGGTTCCAGCTGTTGAATCAAGCAATAGGCAATTGTTTAATAGAAAAGAATATAGTCAAAGAAAGCAACCATGAAGCGACCATAGTATTTTTAACCACAGTAACTGAATACATCACCCATTATATGCAAACCCATCCTTGTGGAATAGAAGTTCGAAAACGCACAAGGAAAAATAGATACGATACGTCTCCCAGGGGTAAGTGAAAATTAAAGTTTATAAACAACATTGTATGATAACGAATAAATTATTAATTCCATTCGATTTCAACTCGATCTATTATAACTCGCTTTAAGGAGCATCAGGCTCGTTACAAGTTTGGATCCTTGCTGTATGCATAAGTAACTAATTTTTAACGCCCTAGCCAACTTTAGAGAAATGAAGAAATGGGACACCATAGCCTCTGACACTCACGATAATATTTTGCTGCAATGGTCCAGTAAAGTGGAAGATATTGACGATACAGGCAGCAATTATAGTGAAGTGCCTACTATAGTTTTGAAACAACAGGACTGTGTTATGAAGTACTGTTGTTGGGTAAGTACATATTAGGTACACAAAATCTTCGGAAGGCATCAACTTTTTCGTTTAGAAAGCTGATGCCCTGTTGTACACTTACACCAGTCAAGGACGAATGGACGATCCTGACCCTGTTACTGGATTAACATCGCGGGAGAAATATATTACTCAAACTTCTTGGGACTATATTCGAAAAGATACCGTCATTATCGGTGTGCAGATACTTGTTAGGTAGGTACTTTATCAGTAAAACCATAAAACTAAAAACCCGCTGGCAGTTTCTTCAGACGCCACCCGGAATATCTGGTGTTTTTCCCAGCTTTTAAGGATTTGACTCTGGACCAGTTGAAGGACAATAAAAAGTTTAGGGCTCACTGCGCAAGCGTCATGTACACACTTTCGACAATCATAGAAAACTTGTACGACAATGACGTCATTTTAAATTTGATTACAAAAACTGCTGAAAGTCACCGAAAAAGGAAAATACCGGCTCAGCCATTTTTGGTAAGTGATGGATTAAGAATAGAAATGCAGAGTTTTTGGGGTCGTTTTTTAGGAAATCGGGCAATCGATTATTGAAATCTGTTCGAAACATTTGCGTAATAAAATCCCGAAAGGTGGAGTGGCTGCCTGGGAGAAACTGGTTACGGGCGCTTTAAGCGCGATCGCCGAAATTTTGAAAGAAAAAGAGAAGGAAGAAGAAGAGCAGTCTAATTCTGATGGAGACACTTCCGAGAACAGCGACGCTACGTATAACTAAAATTATACAGGGAAAACACGTCGAACGCTGAACAACGGTTTTCTGAAAAAAATTGTCCCGATTTTTTATTAAAGTTGGCCGTGCTTTAGATTGCGAGAATTCAGAAAACGAACAGTCTATGTTTTTATATGTCTGTGATGAAATCAAGAAATTTACTGAATTTTAGTTGTGGTAGAAATAAATAAAAACTGAAAAAAAACGAGGAGAAAACGTTGTTTAAGACTCCTCTTGAACAAATCACGAACCGCCACTGCATTTATAATAATCTTAATTTTTCATTCTTCAACAATAAAATAATTCTTTCATAGATTAGATAGACCTTTCAAACAACTTGTTTACAACAATTTTTACGCAATATTTTTCAACAAACCAACAGCTACATTAAAACATATGAACAATTTATGGAAAAATGCTACTCTATTTGCATACTTGCTTCTTAAAAACACTTTCTGACCAAGTTCTCCTTAGTACACACCAACATGTTCACAGAATTGAAGGTACAAAAAGAGGTAACAAACGAAATTAAATTTTATAGAAAATGTTTGTATGTAGTATCTAAGCGGGTTTGGTTCCGAATTTTCGTCTGAAGACTCGAGGTGTCCAAGGGCGTTACCCTTGGGGCAGAACAGTCCTCAGGTATGCCCTTATGGGTTATACGCTGAACAACTTTCAGGGACTGCTTTTACAGCCCCAAGAGCGGAAAATAAACGCTCGTGGTTGTACAGAATTCGTCCTTCGGTTGGACACCAACCTTTTGTGCCGTTTAAGTGTGGAAATGTCACCCATGATTGGGGAGATGAAAATCCAGACCCTAACCAGGTAAAATTCATTTTTGTAAATGATTTTTGAAAAATTTCTAACTGTGTTTTCAATTAGATGAGATGGAAACCATTTGATTTACCTTCTGATAATGAATCAACTGATTTCGTACAGGGTTTAAATACAATATGTGGTGCGGGAGATCCAAAATTAAAACTTGGTTTGGCCATTCATGTATATGCTTGTAATGCAAGCATGAAAAACAGGAGTTTTTACAATGCCGATGGAGATTTCTTAATTGGTAATGATTTACGCAATTTAAAAACATTATTTTCATACATATTTTAGTGCCACAGAAAGGACCGCTAAAAATAACGACAGAATTCGGAAAAATGCTCGTAAACATCAATGAAATTGCTGTAATTCAGCAAGGAATGAGATTTACCGTGGAAATATCGGAGCCATCGCGAGGGTACATTTTAGAAGTTTTCGGCAAACATTTCGTGTTGCCTGACCTTGGACCTATTGGCGCAAACGGTTTGGCCAATCCAAGGGATTTTCTGAGTCCAACAGCTTGGTACGAAGTTAAAAATGTGGAAAACTACGAAATTATTTCGAAATATCAGGGAAAACTTTTCGTGGCTAAGCAGGACCACAGCCCTTTCGATGTTGTCGCTTGGCACGGCAATTACGTTCCTTATAAATATGATTTGGGGAACTTTATGGTCATTAATTCAGTATATTTTGACCACTGCGTGAGTATTTCTTTATACCGTCCACCAACACCAATGTCTTGGCTTTTAAACATTGGTTTTGGTGTTAAAAGGTGCCTTAATTAATGTTATTTTTAAAGTGCATTTTCTTGGAGGTTAGTGATCCAATTTTAAAAAATAAAAAACTGTTATAAAGAGAATTTAAAGGCCTTTCATACGGTGTGCATCTTGACACTACCTCCTATTTAAAAATTTAAGGGTGCTTTCCCCTTCCGCTTTGGGGTTGAAGTTATATGAATGAGAACATCGAAGTCAGATGTTCCCCTTACAACCAAACTCGACGTGCCCCAGATTTTTTCGTGAAAATGATGCTAAATGGCATAAAATCGCACTTACTGTTTTCAGTGGGCCACCCCCATACAACGATAATTCACATGACAACTGTTATTTCAATCGGTGAATTACTTTAACAGAATAGATTATTTGCGAAAGGAGCTAACTAAATATTTAATAAATTTAATAGGTGACAAAATAACCATCAAGAAACAATTTTACAATAAGATTTATTGTCTTTATATCGATATCAATTTGTAAATACAAAATATAAACATTATTGTGAGTTTTGAGCAACAGAATAGGGGGAATTTGCCAAAAAGAGTATAAACTAATAATGAAATTCAAAAATTTTTATGTTCAATCGTAATATCTGCCGAAACTATCAGTAGTAGACCTGGCAATATCTACATCAATTAAAAGCTTAGTTAACTGACTGTCAGTTGTGCAAATAATATACATGGTATTCTATTTGAAATTTTTGAGAAAAATTCCCTTTTGCATAACTTAACCACCTTGTATAATACTAAGTATTATGGTGGAAGTATTTATAGATTTCACAAATACAGCAGTGTGTAAACCCCTCTCAATAAAAAATAATTAGGTGGCTTTGGTCAGTAGACACCAGTAGCTTCATAAATTTGGGACCATAATGACACAAAAATGTCAATATCTTAACAGTCCTTTCTCAAAACCACATCATGTAGTATATCAATTTTCATGAAATTTTATGGGGAATCGAAATCACGCAAATACTTGTGGGGTTTCCATTTAAAGAAATAGAACTTTGGTCTGGTACTCAGTATGTAAACATCCTGTATATACATAAATAATTTTACGAAATGCTCCATGTCATTCCCCACATACTTGTAAAATTTCATTTTGATATCTTAAGCAGTACCAGGGATATGAATATGTACGTTTGACAGTAGTAGTAGTGCAATGCAGATGACGGTGGCGTTTCAGTTTATTCTCATATTTCTAAATAGAAAATAATAATTTAAAGATAGGACCGTCGACTAATCCTCTCAGATTTATTCGATTGCCGCTAAAGCAAAAAACCTTGAAAATTCCAAGCTGTAGAGGTTCTGTATGAAAAGTTTGTAGCTGTGATAGAAACCAATCTTAATAGATTGTGACTATATTTTGCATTATCCTAATCACACTTTTGGACGATAGGTGGCAGTACTTTATAGACTAACAGCTGATATATCCCAGCCATACTTTAGCTGTTCTCTCGTTACAGGACCCGTCAATTTTCACTGTATTAAGTTGCCAATCAGAGACAAAAGGTACAGCAATTGCGGATTTTGTAATATTTCCTCCTCGTTGGTCTGTCCAAGAGCACACTTTCCGGCCCCCGTATTATCACAGAAACTGCATGTCTGAATTCATGGGACTCATTTTGGGACAATATGAAGCTAAAAAGGAAGGTTTTCAACCAGGCGGGGCCACATTGCACAGCATCATGACGCCTCACGGGCCAGACAAAAACTGCTTCGAAAGCGCAAGTAAAGAAAAATTAGTACCTGCTCGAGTAGCTGAGGGAACTCAAGTAAAAACTATTTTAACATCGCAGAAGCGTCTGTATAGTAATCGTGATTGTTTTCAGGCTTTTATGTTCGAAAGCTGTCTCGGACTTGCCGTAACGAAATGGGGCGCAGAAACTTGCCAGAAACTCGACCCGAACTATTTTCGGTGTTGGTCAGGCCTCGACAGCCACTTCACAGGACCGCAGGAATGAGAATAAAATACTCGTTAAAGGAAACTGTTTATTACACATTAAAAACGGCAAAAACTCAGGGTGGTTTTCTTACAAATACAATTAAACGTAACTTAATATAAATAATGAAGACATTTTATTTCAATTCGCGACCGTTTCGATATCAGAAGCTTGCGTTTCCGGCTCATCATCGTTATAAATATTCTCCGCCATTTGCCACACTTGCATTATGTTATCTTCCGAAACGGAACAGATTACCCACGGTTCATTCGGATTCCAACTGAAATCTGCCCCAAAACAATGAAACATAAGCCTTCCTAAATCAAAACCATGATGTAAGGTAACTGCTTCGCGGCCACGCAAAAAATAAATTAATAATGTCGAGTCACAACTCGAATTTAGCTTAATTTTGGGTTTGAAGTCGAAATTAGCCTTAACTTCGAAATTGAACACGAAATTAGTCTTAATTTCTTGTTAGAGTCTTAATTTCTTGTTAAATGTGGAAATTATTGGTTGGCTTTGACTTTAAACTCGAAATTTCGAGTTTGAAGTCAAAGTTACTTTTAATTTCCAGTTTGAAGTCGAAATTAGTCATAAATTCGAGCTAAAACTCGAAGTCAATCTTACGAAGGCGGAGAGCGGCCACGCGATAGAAGTAATTTATAATGTTGAGTCACACAACTCGAATTTAGCTTAATTTTGGGTTTGAAGTCGAAGTTAGCCTTAACTTCGAAATTAAACAGGAAATTTAGTCTTAATTTCTTGTTAAATGTGAAAATTATTGGTTGGCTTCGACTTCGATTGTTAATTTCGAGTTTGAAGTCGAAATTGCTTTTAATTCCCAGTTTGAATTGCTTTTAATTTCTAGTTTGAAGTCGAAATTTGAGTTTGAACTAAAAAATATTGTTAATTTTGAGTTTGAAGTCGAAATTAGTCTTTCTTGTTCAAACTGGATTTTAAGACTAATTTCGACTTCAAACCCGAAATTAGCACTAATTTCGACATCAAGTACGAAATCAAGACTGACTTCGAGTTAAAACTCGACTTTATGTCGAAATTAGTGCTAATTTCGGGTTTGAAGTCGAAATTAGTCTTAAAATCCAGTTTGAAGAAAGACTAATTTCGACTTCAAACCCGAAATTTGCACTAATTTCGACTTCAAACCCGAAATTAGCACTAATTTCGACATCAAGTCGAGTTTTAACTCGAAGTAAGTCTTGATTTCGTACTTGATGTCGAAATTAGACGTAATTTCGGGCTTGAAGTCGAAATTAGTGCTAATTTCGGGTTTGAAGTTGAAATTAGTCTTTCTTGTTCAAACTGGATTTTAAGACCAATTTCGACTTCAAACCCGAAATTAGCACTAATTTTGACTTCAAACCCGAAATTAGCACTAATTTCGACTTCAAACCCGAAATTAGCACTAATTTCGACATCAAGTCGAGTTTTAACTCGAAGTCAGTCTTGATTTCGTTCTTCATGTCGATATTAGTGCTAATTTCGGGTTTGAAGTCGAAATTAGTCTTTCTTGTTCAAACTGGATTTTAAGACTAATTTCGACTACAAGCCCGAAATTAGCACTAATTTCGACTTCAAACCCGAAATTAGCACTAATTTCGACATAAAGTACGAAATCAAGACTGACTTCGAGTTAAAACTCGACTTGATGTCGAAATTAGTGCTAATTTCGGGTTTGAAGTTGAAATTAGTCTTTCTTGTTCAAACTGGATTTTAAGACCAATTTCGACTTCAAACCCGAAATTAGCACTAATTTTGACTTCAAACCCGAAATTAGCACTAATTTCGACTTCAAACCCGAAATTAGCACTAATTTCGACATCAAGTCGAGTTTTAACTCGAAGTCAGTCTTGATTTCGTTCTTCATGTCGAAATTAGTGCTAATTTCGGGTTTGAAGTCGAAATTAGTCTTTCTTGTTCAAACTGGATTTTAAGACTAATTTCGACTACAAGCCCGAAATTAGCACTAATTTCGACTTCAAACCCGAAATTAGCACTAATTTCGACATAAAGTACGAAATCAAGACTGACTTCGAGTTAAAACTCGACTTGATGTCGAAATTAGTGCTAATTTCGGGTTTGAAGTCGAAATTAGTCTTAAAATCCAGTTTGAACAAGAAAGACTAATTTCGACTTCAAACCCGAAATTAGCACTAATTTCGACATCAAGTACGCAATCAAGACTGACTTCGAGGTAAAACTCGACTTGATGTCGAAATTATTGCTAATTTCGGGTTTGATGTCGAAATTAATCTTGTTCAAACTGGATTTTAAGACTAATTTCGACTTCAAACTCGAAATCACAACTCGAATTTAGCTTAATTTTGGGTTTGAAGTCGAAATTAGCCTTAACTTCAAAATTGAACAGGAAATTTGTCTTAATTTCTTGTTAAATGTGGAAATTATTGGTTGGCTTCGACTTTGATTTCCAGTTTGAAGTCGAAATTGCTTTTAATTTCAGGCTTCAAGTTGCTATTAATCTTAATTTCGAGTTTGAACTAGAAAATATTGTTGATTTCGAGTTTTAGTCGTAAATTCGAGTTAAAACTCTAAGTCAATCTCGATTTCATACTTGATGTCAAAATTAGTGGTAATTTCGGGTTTCTCATAAATAGCTTTGTCGGATTTGAATTGGTAATTAAAGATAATTTCGTGTTCGAACTTGAAGTTAAGCCTAATTTCGACTTCAAACTCGAAATTAACAATATTTTCTAGTTCAAACTTGAAATTAAAAGCGATTTCGACTTCAAGCTGGAAACTAAAAGCAATTTCGACTTCAAACTTGAAATTAACAATAATTTCGAGTTTACAGTCGAAGCCAACCAATAATTTCCACATTTAACAAGAAATTGAGACTAATTTCCTGTTCAATTTCGAATTTACGACTGATTTCGACTTCAAACCAAAATTAAGCTAAATTCGAGTTGTAATTTCGAGTTTAAGTTGAAATTAGTCGTAAATTCGAGTTAAAACTCGAAGTCAGTCTTGATTTCGTACTTGATGTCAAAATTAATGCAAATTTCTGGTTTGAAGTCGAAATTAGTCTTTCTTATTCAAACTGGATTTTTTAAGACTAATTTCGACTTCAAACCCGAAATTAGCACTAATTTCGACATCAAGTACGAAATCAAGAACTTCAAACTCGAAATCAACAATATTTTCTAGTTCAAACTCGAAATTAAAAGCAATTTCGACTTCAAACTCGAAATTAAAACTAATTTCGAGTTCAATTTCGAAGTTAAGGCTAATTTCGACTTCAAACCCAAAATTAAGCTAAATTCGAGTTGTAGCTCGACCTTATAAATTATTTCTTTCCCGTGGCCGCTCTACGCCTTCGTAGCTTCACCCTAGTTAGTTTGAGAAAGCAAACACCTACCCTACATCATGATTTGAACCCAAAACAAACCTGAAATTTTCGCAGTGTGCCCGCCATGAATGAAGAGCAACTCTGGAGGACCATCTTCGGCGTCTTCAGGACTCTGTTCCTCCCCAATTTTACTTAAATCCCAAACGTGCAACCTACGATCTGTACCAGAAGAAGCTAAAATAGTCTCGTTGTGCGGTGACCACTGGACTTGGAAGATTTCGTCTTTGTGAGACTCAAAGCTGTGCAATTTTAACTTTAAGTTGCGCAAATCCCACAACGCAACCGTTTTATCGGCACTACCTAAAATTTTTTTGATATGACGACAAATATTTGATCAGCTGCATCAATGGTAGAGAGACGAACCTGTAGCCAAGATGAACTCGGAATACGGGTTGAAACTGAGGCAATTGACTTCAGCGGTGTGTGCGTCTACAGTGTGAGAAGGTTTGCTGGTGTTATTACATCGGGTGTCCCAAATCATTAGCTTCTGATCATCGGCCACCGATCCGAATAAACTTTCGTGCAATAAATGCCACGCAACGTCTTCAACGACGGCTGTATGGCCGGTGAAAATGGTTTTCGCATCGATAATACGATTTTCTTTTGGGGTAGCGTTTATATCCCACAGACAAATTGTGTGATCATCACTAGCTGAGAGTAGATAGCCATTGAGGTTTGGATTCCAAGACAATCCGTACCCCTCCTTCTGGTGCCCACGCAAGCGCAAGTCTGGGTGACATTCGCCACTGGGGTCGGGTTTACTTGGGTGTTTCGTGTAATCAAACACTAAAACGTCACTCGACGGTGTTTTAGTAGCAATTACGCAAGGATTCTGGGGCATATATCTCGCTCTGTTAACTTCTCCCTCGTGATTTATCTTTATTTCAATTTCGATCTTACCAGAAACCGAGCCAAAACCACCGAACTCCCCTTTCTCGTTATCATAATGCGACGCATCAAATTGTGCGTCTTCATTCGGTAGCTGAACACTCGCTATTAACAAATGATTTTGTTCGTCGGACGTATGAGTCCCCAAAATCAAACGGTGAATGGAATAATCTTTCCCTTCAGGGCGGGTGACATCCGGCAGCCACTGAGCAGTCAATGACGGCCACTCTAAGGCATGTGTCATCACCAAATCGTAGAGAAAAGGGGTATTTTTCTTCCATATTTTATACTCTTCGTTAATGACCCGCTCCTCAACCGCATCATCAAATGTTTCTATGCCCAAACAGAAAAAATCGCTCAATCCAATAAAAAACAACAAAATACAACTTAAACTTTGTAAAACCACTCAAATTCAATTAGAAAACTTATTTCAAGATGGTGAACGCTAACCTAAACTACTTTTTAATGTTTCTACCAAAAATTTCTTGGTTTACACCAAAACCAAGAGTACTAAAGCTAGAATCATATGCATCATAATTACCTGCGTCCCCTTTATCACCCATTTTCTTTTAACTACTTCACAAACTCCTCAAATTCAGGTAAAAACAAACTGACAAAAACCACAACGCCAATCCCGCCGAAATGACACCGGCTGCGCAAGCGCAAACACAAAGCGTATAAGAAGAGGCAACTGCTCTGTGCTACAATTGAAATTCCCCACAATAATGTTTATTTATAATTACATTATCTGCTCAAGTTGTTTTTATTTCCACTGTTTGCATGAAATTATATGAGCGGCAATGTTTTCATTCAAAGACATTATTCATACGTTTTTGAAATACACTCACGTCAGGGCTATGGCTAAAATCGTATACGTTGGCAATTCTGCTATTCAATGACAGCACCAGTGCGGCAGAGGCGCCATTTTGTCGTATTTTGTAGTATTTGCGACGTACCCAGTTCCTATTTTAAGGTTTTGAATAGGATTTCTTAATTTTTCGTCTTTGAGGGTAACATTTCCAGGTTCAAAAATCAGAAAATTACAACAGAATATATAAAGTTTTCATAAATAATGGGGGAAGATACGAAAGGTTTGTCAAAGTTGTTTTTCATGTGTCGGCAATTGGTGCCTTAATTTCATAATTATTAAAGATCGTGATGGGAAAGATAGGGGTGATCGTAGAAGACGTTCTCGTTCGAGGGAACACAAAAGGAGATCCTCGAGATCAAGGAGTCGAGAACGTAAAGAAAGACGAAGAAGTAGATCGGGATCACCGTAAGTTGTTTTTCAATTAGTTTCGTGAGAGATTTCCGGGTTTTTTCCGTCATAAGTTAATTTGGCTAGGTCGAGGGTACATAAAGGCCATTCAAGACGACGGAAGCCGTCCTTGTATTGGGATGTGCCTCCACCGGGGTTCGAACATATTACGCCCCTTCAATATAAAGCTATGCAGGCTGCGGGACAAATCCCGGCTAATATTGTAGCGGATACGCCTCAAGCCGCTGTACCTGTAGTAGGTTCCACTATAACTCGTCAAGCCAGACGGTTGTACGTCGGTAACATTCCGTTTGGTGTTACCGAGGAAGAAATGATGGAGTTTTTCAATCAGCAAATGCACTTGAGTGGCTTGGCGCAAGCGGCCGGCAATCCGGTCTTAGCTTGTCAAATTAATTTGGATAAAAATTTTGCATTTTTAGAGTTTAGGTCTATTGACGAAACGACGCAGGCCATGGCCTTTGATGGGATCAATTTCAAAGGTAATGAATTTCTAGGTACGCATTGCATGTGTATTTTTTATTTTCTTTTTCCCGTGTGAATGGGCGGCGTGAGAAGCATAGGGATCGATTTTTATTTTGTTTCAACTTTCGTTTTTTTAATATATTCGTTAAATGTTTGTTTTTTTATAATTTTATTCTGAATATTTTTCGTTCACAAATTATATTTTTATGTTTCGTTCATTTTTCATTATTTTTTCTTGTGATATACAAGGTGAGTTGCTGGGACGCAGTACTCTGCATGTTATTGCATTTTTAAATTTTACTATTAAGATACAGCGTGCCGCAAAAAATGGGCAACATGTCGAGGATATTTGCTATTAATAAGTAATCTCCAATAATTGGAAAAATTTCAAAATACAATAGTACACGTACATACACGCTTGATGCTTCAAATATGGAAGAAATACAAAACTCTTGAATATTCCAGACGGGCATTTTAGTTTTTCATAACCTTTTGAGCAAAAAAAGATGTGTGCAGTAGTTTTATCCGTATCAATTTGCGTGTGATGCAGTCTTGGTACATTCTAAGTTTTAAGCGAAGAATGTACTTGTACACCCTGTATATCACAGTTTTCTTAGAGGTGCGAATGTGTGTCCGCCCCCCGAAACAATATGAAGTGTGATTTGTAGCCTTGGGTTATTAGTCGGATGGTATTTTTCGATTTTAGGGCAGAGTTTGAAAATAAGGAGGCCCCACGATTATCAGCCGATGCCGGGTATGGCCGAGAGTGCCATTAGTGTGCCTGCCGGAGTAATAAGCACTGTGGTCCCCGACTCGCCCCATAAAATATTTATTGGTGGCCTGCCGAATTATTTGAACGAAGATCAGGTATGGTTTTTGGCGGGAAAAAAGGAGTCCGCGCGGAAATTTTTTTGTTATTTGCTAAAAAAATTGATCCCACAGTTTTCTGAAGAGTAAATGACAAGAAAGTTTGAAAAAAAAATAGGTTTCCCTTCTCTCCTCTAGCTTTAGCGACACAATGGCAGACCACAACATTATGAGCAGAAAAAACATTCAAAAAAAACGTAAAAAGAGATGGGTGGGGGTTTCAGGTTTCTTTTTAGGTTCATACCAGACTTTTCAGGTTTATTTTCAGATTTAAAGCACTTCCCTGCAGTAACAAAAAAAATATATTCAGTTTTTTAGCTGCTCAGCGAATTTTTTTCCCCACAGGTGGTAAAATTTCGTTTTCAGCTTTATTTTCAGAGTATTAAATTTTAGGGGCAAGTTTCAGGGTTTTTCAGGTTTTCAGGTGCTGTGAAAAAGTGCAAACACATTTTCAGCTAATATTGGCGTAAATTATTTAAAAAAATGCGTGCGACTTTGTTTTCAAACTATTATTTTATGTGAAATTGTTCTCATATGCCATTTGCTTTTTTTGCCCTATAGCTAGGGTGTTTGGGTGTCGCTCGCTCCCTATAAAGAACACTACAGAAAGCGTTCTGTTTCTGTGTCAATAACAAATACAAACATGACGCCTTGCGGACAAACAGGCAAGTCCACTCAGGAATAATGTTTTAAAAAGATAATTCTTGCGTTGTGTCTGTTGGTAATGATCAAAACTAAAATTTCGTTGAATCAGTGGCTCATTTTTTGTGCAATGAGTCGGGATTTTAAAAATTTCTAAGAGAAGCTGTTGACTTTGTTTTGCTCATATAATGATCAGATTTTTGCAGTGAAAGACGAGGACAGCTTCTCAAAATGCTCATGTACTTTGCTCATCAGGATCGAGTACATGAGCATTTGTCTCAAACTTGGTGTTTTTTGAAATTATTTTTGAGTAGGATCGAATTTGTAGGTGAAAGAATTGTTGATGTCTTTCGGACAATTGAGAGCGTTTAATTTGGTAAAAGATTCCGCGACTGGTTTGAGCAAGGGCTACGCCTTTGCCGAGTACATAGATATCACGATGACCGATCAGGTATTGAACAGAAAAGTGTTATCGAGCGGTTTTTATAGATATTTTTTGATAGGCAATAGCGGGTTTGAACGGAATGCAGTTGGGCGATAAAAAATTGATTGTTCAGAGAGCTAGTGTCGGGGCCAAAAACACGACAATTGTGCCAAGTGTGCAGATACAGGTACCCGGTCTTAGTTTGGTCGGTGCTTCCGGTCCGGCCACTGAAGTTCTGTGTTTACTAAACATGGTTACCCCTGATGAACTTAAAGACGAAGAGGAATACGAGGACATCTTGGAAGATATTAAAGAGGAGTGTAATAAATATGGGGTGGTGAGGAGCATAGAGATTCCCAGGCCCATCGAAGGGGTGGAAGTTCCTGGATGTGGAAAAGTATGAGAAGAAAAACTTCGATGTTTGCGGTCGTTTTAATTTAATTTTTTTCTTAAAGGTGTTTGTCGAGTTCAATTCTGTTTTGGACTGTCAGAAAGCTCAGCAAACGTTAACAGGGAGGAAGTTCAGCAATAGGGTTGTAGTCACCTCCTATTTCGATCCAGATAAATATCATAGGAGAGAGTTTTAAGTTTGATTTTTATCTTTAGGTTATTTTTTAAGGAATAAGTGTGCAGTTTATTGTTTTTCCTCTAGTTTGGTGCATATATTATAACGAATGAAAAATTAGTGAACATGTGAAATTCTTTCTTTCAGGTGTTTTTTTTTTTGAGCTTATAAATACTTCGATTAAATTATAGTGAATAACGTCCATGAGTTGCTGGTTTTATTGACTTTTCGGGTGTCCAAATGTTATGGAAACAAGCCGTTTACGCACCCCCATGTCGAATCTCAAGGGACACAAAAAAAATTCAGTTAAAGAAACTTCGAGTTAATAATAATCCAAGAATACCACCTCGGACACATTTTTTTCTGTATAAAGCATCCTTCCATCTGCCAATAACTGTTTGTTCTGCTGTTTCACAGGAGCGCCCTTTTCTGAATCCTGCTTGATGTGGTGTTAGAATATTGTGGTCTTCCATGAATTTTGTGAGCTGGTCTCCAACACCTTTTCATGTGGAGGTAACATATTTATGGGTCAAAATTCCTCACACTGTATCGTATTCCTTACTTTTTCCACTGGTACCTCTGTCGATAACTTCCATGTTTCCGGGAATATTCTTGTACCCAACGAAGGAATCTATGCCCCAACACCTCAAACACACATTTCAACAATCTAGAGTTAATTCCGTTTGTGCTACTCTCTTTATTTGATAAATTTTTAACCACTTTCCTCAAGTCCATCATCTTTACCTCCTCAAATTTTGTGAGTAATAAACCATTCTCTGCTGAAATGAATTTTCAAGACTTCAGGATTGACCCTTAGAAATGCTTCACATATTCTTTCCATCAAGTCAGCTCTTGTAGCAGGTCGAACTTGGTACACCTGATCTTTAACAAGACCCCACAAATAAGAATCTAGCTTCGTCAAGTCAGGTGAACTAGCTTTATAGCCATGGGGAATAATAATAATCAAGATGGCTACCAGTGCAGACACACTGGGAGCTGATCCTGAAAAATCAAATGAAATAAGTGACATTAAAGTGAAATGCTGCGGCAAAAAGTGCTCAGTTGTAGTGTGCATAAACTGCTATGCCATCTACCATAATAGCTGTATCGAAAGATTACAGAATAAAGTGAAAAAAGTGGAAGATAACAAAATCATATGCTGCGAAAAGCCAAACCAAAGAAATAACATCAAAAGAAATGATTCAGAAAAACTTGTTCTCGAAAACCACTATCTCAAAAAATTGACAGAAGAAATGGTGGACAAAAACTCCATTTTAAAGGAAAATAACAGTCTACTAATTCACAGAATTAAAGAACTCGAAACCCAAAACAAAAATTTGGAGCGGGAAAGCACCGGAACTACTCTGAATTATCAAAGGTCAGTTGATTGCAAAAATCTACCTAAACTGGCAACTCTGAAGACACACACTCCTCCAGGTAACACTAACACTATCTTCCCAAAAGAGTATGCGGGAATAGTTAAACAAAATACAGGGGCCATCCCAAAGACAAAGACACAGAACCCTCATACCAACGCAGGTAGTAGAACTCTAAATTATTCAAATTCTGTTCAATCCAATACCCGCAACGCTCAAAGCGTAACGAAAACAATGGTTTCTGCTGCCATTCATGAGCAACAGATCAGACAGAAAATAAGTATGACCATCAAGATAGTGGAGAATTTCAGAAAGTCACAAAAAGGAGAAGATACAAGCCAAAGCCAAATATTGGTGAAGCCGATGTATCTTCAGATGAAAATTATGGATTTGAAGGTAATAGTAAAAATAAAGCAGAAAAGAAGATCTGGGTGTTCATTTCAAGAGCTAAAGAACATGTAAAGGAAGATACAGTTCTTCAATATATAGCTAAGTACGGAAAAACTGACCCGTCTATGGTTACAGTAAAAAAGCTACAAACAAAATCAGAGCACAAGAACAACAATTGCTTTTTGGTAGGAGTGAACACTGAATTGAAGGATACTGTTTATGATAATAAATTTTGGCCTAGTGGAATAGCCTTTTCCAGGTTTGATTTTCGGAGGGGCCAGCATTTTTTAGACCAACAATCAGCATCTCAGCAGAACCTTTAAGAGGCGCAAATACATTCAAAATTGAAGAGGTGAGAAACACAATTAAAATATCTAATCTAAATGTACAGTCACTGAGAAACAAAATAGACCAAGTGAATATTTTCTTAAACGATAATGATGTTGACATAGCAATACTTACGAAAACCTGGTTATCTCGTGAATGCTACAAAAATTTCTGCTTTTTAAACTATAAAATTGCTGCAACATATAGCAGACCTAATTCAAATTATGGAGGAATAGCAATAATAGTTAAAGATACATTAAATTGTTTAGAAATTACAACAGTAAAAGGAATAGCAGAAGAAAAGACTATGGAAATTGTGGCAATAGAAATGCCAAGAAATAGAATGAAAATAGTAGGAGTATATAGATCACCATCAGCCAGTATTACAACTTTCCTTGTGAAGTTGAAAGAGTGTCTGGATATGATGTTTGATGAGAATAGCAGAGATGCCATATATTTAATTGGGGACTTTAATATCAACATATTAGCAAGAAACTCCACAACGATAGAATTTGTGAATTTACTTAAAGAGTATGGTTTATAAAAAGAAAACTTTACCGAACCATCCAGAGTATCTTACAATAGCTCAAGTTGTTTGGATAATATTTTTAGTGACTATCAAGACAATGTTAAGAAAGCATTAACATTAAATCCTCATATATCGGACCACTTGGCACAAATATTATATTTAAGTAAGGAAAGTGCTACCATAAAAGAAAAAGAAGCACACACATACAATAGAAATATGAGTGACAAAAACGTACATCGGCTAATTGAATTTCTTAAAGCTGCTGATATTGAAAGAGAACTTGCTGGTATAGCTAATACGGAGAAAGCTTTTGAGACTTTCCACCAATTTTTGCTGCGAGCTGTAAATAACTTTTGTCCTGCAGGAAAATACAATATGAAACTGAAATACACAAACAAATGGTATACTGATGAGTTAAGAAAAATGAAAGGAAGATTAGATGCAATTAATGGTATGTACATCTATACCAGAAACAAAGAAATTTTAAATCGATACACAAACGAGCTGCAAGTCTATCGTAGTATGATCGAAAACAGTAAACGAAATCAATTCACCAATGAAATACATAATGCTGAAAATAAACAGAAAAAGTTATGGGATATATTAAGAATAGAAACAGGAAAGCACAGAACGTGCACAGATAACTCTCTCCAAGCAAGTGATTTTAACAACTATTTCATAAACATAGTCACACAGGAACAGACCATATTACAGGAGAATGCTTTGAAATTGTTGGAAGGTGGATTGCAACCAAGCTTGCAGTCCTTTTACATGAATGAAGTTACACTTGAGGAGATATTGCAAATTGTTTATGGCATGAAGAATAAGTCTACGATGGATATATATGGCATTTCAGTTACTCTCCTTAAGAAGATTATCAAATATATACTTGAGCCACTCACTTATTTAATAAACAGATGTCTTGAAGACGGGGTGTTTCCAAGTTCACAAAAGATTGCTAAAATAATACCCATTTATAAATCTGATAACGTAAATGTGCCACAAAATTATAGGCCAATATCAATTTTACCAACATTATCAAAAGTACTAGAAACTGTCTTAAAAACGAGGTTAGTCAAATATTTTGAAAATAAGAAGCTCTTCCTTGATGCACAACATGGATACAGGGGCACAAAATCTACTATGACTGTGCTTATTGAAATATTAGAAAACATTGCTTCTGCATTTGATAGAAGAGAGAAATCACAGCTCGCTTGCTGTGATTTATCAAAAGCTTTTGATAATGTAAGTCATGCTCTTCTACTAGAAAAGCTTAAATTCTATGGAATAAGATGTCAGCAAGAAAAAATATTTGAATCTTACCTGACCAACAGACAGCAATTGGTAGAATTTGAGGGTCAAAGATCAGCATTGGAAAACGTATCGAAGGGAGTACCTCAAGGTTCAATTATTGGGCCAATTCTGTTTATTATTTATCTGAGCATAAATGTAAATAACACAAACACATACCAGTTTGCGGATGATACATCATTTCTGAACAGCCACATTAACATTGATAACTTGGAAGCAAAAACTTGCAAAATATTAGAAGAAAGCAAACATTGGTTTGATGCAAATGGCATGACCATGAATGTTGCGAAAACTAAAGTGCTAACCATCCACACCAAGCATGTTGATTCGGATGCACAATTAAAATTTCGAGGAATAACACTACAATCTAATATGAAATTTTCAGCACATATAGAGACAGTAGCCAAAAAGTTATCCTCTGTGATCTACCTGCTCCGAAGAACAGCTACATTTTTACATTTGCACGAGCGACTGAATGTATACCATGCCATTTTTCATAGTAAAATGACTTATAGACTGATTCTATGGGGTGACAGTCCACAGGCACAAGAAGTATTTCTCAAGCAAAAAGCTGCTATCAGAGCAATTGCAAAAGCTAAATATAGGGACTCCTGCAGAAGCTTATTTAAAGAATTTGGAATATTAACGTTGTATTCCCAATATATATACAACTGCGTGCTATATATCCATGAAAATAAGCAAAAATACAGAACCAATCAAGATTGGCATAATTATAACACAAGAATTAAAGAAGATCTGTGCATACCATACCATAGACTGTCAGCCTCTCAACAAGGCAGTAACCATTTAGCTATTAAATTTTATAACAAGCTTCCTGAGGAGGTCAAAAAGAAGAAAACGAAAATGTTCAAGAAATGTGTAAAAGACTTTCTAATTCAGAAGGTGTGCTATTCTTTTAGCGAATTTATAGATCAGAAAATTGTTTTCTAAATTTGTATACATATTTATACTAGTTTTTAGGTTTAGAATTAAGATTTGACTATTAATTGTTGCCATTATGTTAATGTTTGCTACAATTTGTGAAATAAATTAAAAAAAAAAAAAATGTATAAAAACAATAGGGTTCTATTTGAGATTAGAAAGTTCTGGTGTTTCGAAATTTTCTAACTCGGTCCTGTATAATATTGTCGATTGTTCCTTACAGCAACAGTTATTCCTAAATGTTGCTTTCATTCCATCAAAATTTTACTGCTACAGCTTTATTCAATTCCGAGATATTAAAATTTCAAAATTGTTCTGCAGCTGCAAATATTCGCAAGAAAATGCCTATAACTCAAAAAATACGAAGTTTAGAAAAAAATTATTTCATACAACCTCAGTAAAATCAGGGATGGCAAAAACCCGGGTTTTTGAGCAAAAACCCGACCCGCCGGTTAAAACCGGTTATAACCACTTTTACCCAGGTTTTAACCGGCTGTATTCGTGGGTGCATAAATCAAGAGTTAAAACCAATTCCAACTGGATTAAACCGGTTTTATCCCAGTCGCAGGTGCAGACTTTGCTTTTGTTTTGCAGTTTAGTCCAGTTTTATAAGTGGGTGCAGGGGTGACTGTGACACGGTGACGTGTAGTGACTTTCATTATCATTTGTGCCGTATAAAATATCACCATGAATAAAGGTGGAAGAAAAGCTTCAGTGGAGTGGACCCACGTAATTAAACAGAGTGATGGCAAGGTATTTTGCAAATATTGTCATGCTGCACTAAGCCTAAAAATTGAACGAATTAGAAAACATTTAAACACGTGTAGAAAGAAAACAGAAGAGAAAGGCGACAGTTCACATTCATCCGAATCTCAGGAATTACCAAGTTTCATCTCCATTACAACAAATATGGGTATTTATTATTTCTATTTTCTATTTCTAAAACCATTAATTTGTACACTGAAATATGCTTTCAGTGCTTATAAACCTTGTAAATTCCAATTTGTTTCTACTGTTTCCGTCTTGGGCACAGGGCACAGGACGACAGGACAGACATACTAAAATTAAATTGGATATCAAAATCTACCTATTTTATTTAAAGTAATAAATTGAAGAAAATGCATAGGGACACTTATTTTATGCAAATATCAATAAGTACCTTTTTTTAAGATGGTGAGACGGTACCAATTCCAACCTCGTGTGCGTCTGATTCTGAACCACCGAAGAAAAAATTCTCAAAATCAAATACGATTTCGCAATATTTGGTACACACATCAGAACAAGAAGTATTGAAATTAGACGAAGCAATAGCTGAATTCTTTTTTGCATCAAACATACCGTTTGAAAAAATTGAACATGCGAGTTTTTTAAAAATGATACGACTATTGAGGCCGGGATATCGCCCACCCAACAGAAAGAGATTAGCTGGAAAATTGCTTAATGAAATTTCGGAAAAAAATGATAATATGATCAGCGATGATTTGTCAGGTGAAAATACAGGTAGACCTATCACGTTGTTGCAAGATGGTTGGTCAAGTGTACGGAATGACCCAATTATTGCTACTTCTGTACACACTGGAAAAAACTCTTTTCTTCTGTCTGCCAGAGATTGTGAATCTGAAAAGAAAACCGCAGAATACTGTTTAGAAGTTGCAGAAAGGGCGATAAAGGATTGCGAAGAAAAATATAAAAAAACCGTCTTTGCAATTTGTACAGATAATGAAAACAAGATGGTTAAAATGAGAGAGGGACTGAAACAAAAGTTTCCAAAATTAATTACATACGGGTGTGCAGCTCATTATTTGAATCTAGTAGAAAAGGAGGTTACACCAAAGACAGCAATGAAACATATAGTTGCCATACAAAAATTTTTTAAGTATCATCATATGCCACACGGTTGGTTAAAAGCAAAAAAGGATTCAAAAATGCCCCAAATTCCCAACGATACACGTTGGAATTCGCATGTAGATTCAGTTGATACATTTGTTCACAATTATTTAATATACAGAGACATCATATCTGAAAATGAAGGTGTTTTTGAAAACAATAGTGACCCTCAATATAAAAACATAAGTAATCTGATGAAAAATATGGGTATATACACTAATGCATTAGAATTACAGAAACAGTTACGATCTATAGGATATGCGCTTGATAAACTCCAAAGTGATTCCATCACGTTATCGGAATCTGTTGAAATTTGGCTTTCTTTATTGAATGATAAACACCTTCAACCTTACCACGATGTTATCAAGAGAAGATTTGAACAAGCTGTTACTCCTCACCATTTTTTGGCATACACGATGGATCCCAATTACTTTGGGGAGAAATTAAGCCGCGACCAAGATAAAATTGTTGAAGATCACATTAGAATTGAATATCCTGATTATCTTGTATACGTGTTATCTTTTAAAGCTAAGGACGATACCCATTATCCTAAAATATTGTTTGAAAATGATGTGAAAAAATTAAAACCATTCCAGTGGTGGCAAGTATCAAAATCCAAAATATTAAAATATGAGAAAGAGGAAACAAAATTAATAGATTTTTGTTCATTTATGGCCAATTTGCATAGCTGTCCCGTCAGTTCTGCAGCTATAGAAAGGATTTTTTCTACTTTTGGTCACATATGGACCAAATTAAGAAACAAACTGAGTCCAGAAAAGGCCGAAAAATTGGTGAAAGTGTTTAGATTCTTAAATAAGTAAAGAAATGTTACTACATTATTTCACATTTATTTCGTTATAACTAAAAATATTTTTTTAATTTGAATTATTTGAATAATGTCAGATCGAGGTCAGATGTTTTAGTTTGTAGTTTGTTTTATTATTTGTCTCCTAAGATGTATTTTCTGTTATGCTATGTTTTGTTACGAAAGATATGTTTGTGTTTATTAAAAGTTTAATTTAAATCTCAGTGTGTGTTTTAAAATTATTTACTGGGCATCTATTTAATTTTATACTGTGCACCACATTATATTAAAATACTGGTCGGCTAATTACGACTACGAGCCTTTTGTAACATATTATTTTCATTAGAGCTACATATTAACAAATAGGTGCATGAGAATTCCGTCTTTAATTTTCTTAATTTTTTTAACTGTGGGTACGTTGCACTAATGATACTCGTAATTTAATTCAAATATTTGGTTAACTTGACGGCTTATTTTAATTTTGCCCACACGTGGGTTTTTCCTCCTGGTTAAAACCGGTTAAAACCGATGGTTAAAACCAACCCGGTTAAAACCATGCCATCCCTGAGTAAAATCGATCAAGGAATTCGAAAATGAAGTCAAATACAAGGTGTTCCATTTGAAATAGCGAAGTTGATCTGCATACAGCAAATATGGGACAAGCTGTATAGCTAAAAATAATTTTAGCTGGAGCGACATGTCAATGGAAACAACTTTTATATGGAAAGTTTTTTAGTATTTTTAACTGTAAAGGATATAATGAAGAATCTCGCACTATTGACACCCTGTATAGAGAATGGGGAATATTTAATGATTCAATTATACTTTAAACTCGTCACTGATTTATTGCAGGCTTTTATCCAAAAACGCAATAGGCAACAAAACGAAACTGGCCAGCAAAGCAGTAATTTTAGAATCTCAACTGGGTTTTTCATCCATTTGTTTATTACCCCTATTTCTAACAAATACCGATTGCCGATTTCAAAGAAAGGGTCATAAATGATGTAAACAAAACAGGTACATAGTTTTAGGCAGAAAAGGTTTTGTGGGCTAAAATTGAATAAAGAGGATAAAATTCTTAGAATTAGGATTGAGTATAAGTACTTCGAGATATGGAGATTTACTAATTCTAGAACTTGCATTGAGGAGTTCCAAGTGCATTGAATCTTTTTGGGTGAAGGTCAAAGTGGGTTTGGTGACATAAGATAATAGGAATGTTTGTAGCGGCGTGCCCCAAGGCTCGTAGATGGGCCCTTTGCTATTTACTGTCTACTTTAAAGATGTCATTATTGTATTTAATGAAGAAAGCATTCAGCTAGTACTAATAAATAAAATGCAAAATTCACACAAGACCCAAATTTTATTCTATACAACTTGGTATTTTAATAATCTGCCTAAATAAGTTAGCAAACGAATACAGCGACTAAAACTACAATCGTTAGTAGAGATCTGCTGATTTTCCAGAAAAACAAACGTCAATAAATAGAAATTGCACGAGAATTAGACGAATACCTATATATACAAATAAATCACAAAAAATGCTACGATTTTACTTCGAAAGCGGAAAAGGCGGGAGAGTTTGCAAATCCCCTAGCTCGCTTATATGACAACATCCTTTACTGCTCAAATAAACTTTATTCTTCAGGTTGTTGAGCTCGTTTTGCTGCAAAACGAACGCTTCTTTCATCATTTTCACCAAGACCTTTAATTCGTCCATTTCTTTCTGCAAATGGGACGTATTCTTATTGTAAACGATCATTTTCAACGTTTCTTTCAACAACGCATTTTCTTCTTTAAGTTCGGCGATTTCCTGGTCTTTTTTACTACTATCTGTTGTTAAAGAACCTAATCCTGAATCTCTGTTATGAGGCAAAGATATATGCCTTTCTGAGGTTAAAGAGTACATTTTCGGGATATCGGAGCAAAATTGGAAAGAGGAGCTCGCCCCGTATACAGCGTTTTCACCAGAAATGTAACAAAATTGGTAGATATCACCTGAATTCTTTGGTAACGACGGCCCTGCAATAAAACAACCTACTATACAAATGATGTGAAATTGTAAAATTTTGAACTGAAAAATACAGAGTACAAATGGCAAATGTAGGTATCAGGAGCGCAAAGAGACTAGGAAGTGTGTCATCACAGTAAACTCTTAAAAAACCAAATACATACTATTAAAAATGACTGTAACGATGTCCTCTTTAACGTTAACAGGAGCCCATTCAAATAATATGTAATCTTTCGTGTACAACCAACCGATCTTATAAATTCCTACTCGATCGTGTTCTTGGGGAACACAATCCACCAATTTATAGCTGCATACTAAATCTTCATTGTAAGAATAATGATCGTGGACATCCACAAAAATTACCTAGAATATAAACAATAACATAAGGCCAAAAGAATAATACAGTACAACAATAAGATATATTACTTTTGAGGTTAAAGATGGTAATGTAGACTCAAAACTGTTAATATCCATAATAAAATACGATATATAATTGCTTTATGTACCAAATAAATAAATAATACACGAATTATGCCACCATTCCACTTTCTATTTTTAATAACAAAAAAAATCTGGAGATTTTTACGTCAAACGTCAGTCCAAAAATCCAACTTATTCGCTGGTGATGGGCGCAATGTATCGATTTTTTAAAGTTATCCCTATTCGACATTTACATCGATTTCACTATGAATTTGAATATATTTTTATTTGTATTCAAGTATCAATACGGAAAAAATCCATATTTGCGTTCGGATATTTCTAAACAACTCCATATTTTGACTTCGATATATCAAATGATATCAACGCTCGTGTTAGCACATCCCTAGTTTTACAATTTTTTCCTGGAAAAATTATTCATCAAAAAAATATCCGTTTTTTAATACCCCAGAATGTTTGTAAATGTGATATTTACTAAAATAGCCGTTATAAATTTGTAATTGCCAGAAATGAGTTGAAAATAGACTATTTCTGTGTCTAAAATTACAATCCCTTTATTATGTGATTGTAGAAAGTGCACCTGCGCCGTTACCGCATCCGTTGGCCACTTCTTCAACTCGTCTGGTTGTGGGTAGTGGTGTCGTGGTGTCGTGGTCCTTAATTTAAATAATTAGTGAATAAAATTAGTTTATATCGAACTGATTTTAGTAAAAATTACTTGTAAGACTTGTTCGTAGCGTTATTAATTGAAATAGAATCGAGACTATGCTGTAATAAGTGTCGTATAAAATATTTTGTGGTTACCACAGCCAACTTGCACTGGAAATCCACGTGAAAATATTCCTGGAATTATTTTCAACTGCAAAAGTGAGTTATTTTCGTTGTTTTGTTTAAAATTAGTGGGTGTTTGGATAAGTTGTTTTGTTGTATGTGTGTATTTGCGTATAAATTCACCAAAAATAGAACGACGGACATTTTCTCGACTGTAAAAAAATTAATATTTACAATTTATTTTTTTATTGGGTAATTCTGTTGTAGCCTTTTATTTTTCTTTTCTAATGATGCTAATATCATAAGGAGCCGGAACTATAATACAGAATTTTGCTCGTTCTATTTTTATGTGATATTATGAAACAGTTGTTTGTTTTTGGCGTGTATGGATGGTTTCATTTTACAATTCCCAATTGAATAATTTTTTCTTAGGAATGTTTGACATTATTGAATAGAAGGTCATGGAATAAGTGACTCATTTTTTCCTGTATGTGGTTATCTAATAATGATATGAAATTTTGATGTATTTTGTTGTTAATTTTTTGTACCACGTGTTATTTCTTCAGAAGGTTTTAAGACTTAAAAGGGGATTAATTGTAGACATAACCTATCTTCCTAATGCTCCTTCTTAGAAAGGATCTTAAATAATTCTTAAGTTCTGTTTGCTTTTCTCAGGTAGTGAACTGTGTTTTTGACATTTGTCATTACAGAAGATCGTAGTTTGAACAAGTGACACGATTTTTATAAAGTTTTTACCTTAATTTCTAAATTTGCGAACTGATTTTCACGGAAAACGATCAAAATGCTTTGTTAATTTTCTCCTATCGATTATATTTGGTTTTTTAATTATTATTCACGCGATTTTTGTAAAAAAAAAACTGCGGCGTCAATAATTGTCAGTGTCATAAGTTTTTTTTGGTATTAGGGGTGCAAATAGTTGCAAGATATGTCTGGAGACTTCTCTGATCCTTTTGAAGAGCCAAATATGGAGATTACGATTCAAACCCTCGCTGGTACGTCATTTGAGATGAAGGTGCACCCTTACGATACAGTGTTGCATATTAAGAACAAAATTTGCAGAGTTGAAGGTATGTGAGAGCTGTTTGGGGTTGAGAAATAGTGTTTTGATTCGTTTTCTATAGGAATTCCGGTGCACCAACAAAATTTAATATATAGATTGAAGGAATTAGATGATTATAGTACCCTTACTGACTCTGGGGTTATAAATGGGTCTATTTTGAGACTGGTCTTGAATATGCGCGGGGGGCCCATTTCTACACGTAGATTGCCCCCGTTTGATCATCGTATAGCCTGGCGGGAGCTCAGAGACCTCTTAGAATCAGCTAGGTACGTGTTATCTCGTTATAGAAAACTTTGAACAGTCTTCGGGTCTGCAATGTATGTGTCTGTATTAGAATCATTCATATGCACAATTTGTGGACCCCGAGACTCTTCTAAAAAATATTTTCCTTTAATAAATTTATTTCAGAGATGACAGTATGGAAAACGGCCATAAGATCTCCCTCTTGGTGTTCAAAGAGGGTGATATGGTGAACTTGCTGCGCATAATCGAGAACGGATCGTACGCACCGTATAGCGAAACACAAACTGACGATGTTGACGAAAACGTTTCTGTACTTTTCGACAAATTGGTCGAAGATAACGAGATGTTGCGCAAAATTTCGAAGGTTAGGAAGAAAATCGAGAGTGTCTCCACTCGTAGGCACTTGCGGAACAGCAGACCGACTGAAGCGGGGGCCAGTTTGGCCGTCGCTAAACTGACGGAAGACGAAACTTCCGATGATGAAGACGATGAAGATTTTAGTAAATTAACGTTAAATAGCAAGTGCGTTGGTCAAGAGAGAGTTATGTGCAAAGTGGTTAAAGATGTGTCGGAAGAGAAAGTAGCCGTCCCCGACAGTACTTTCAAGGTTTTCGTTAACGATCCCCCGTCTGAACTCGAGGAAATCGCCCTTAAAGAAAAACATCGTTCTAGAAAAGACGGGGACGGAAAACCGAAATCTGTCTACAGCGAATCGAAGGGCGCCTTCTCGCTGACGAGGGAACGCTACTTGAACACCCACCCGCCCCGGTTCATCCCAGAAAATCCGGTAGTGGAAAATTTCGATGATTTCGTAGAAGACGAGAAATTATTGCAAGCGACGTGCAACGAAGTCTTGAATAATGCAACCAACGAGGTGCAGTTCACTCGTCTGGTGTTGCCGGACAATTTGGAGAGGCCGAAGAGCGCTCAGAAAGCGGCCCTCGAGGCCGAAAAGGACAGAGATACGTGGGACGTCAGTTTCTTGAAGGTGAGTCAGCTTTCCTTAAAATTGATGCTCGTTTGTTTCGACGTTGACAGGAAATAGAAAATGGCCGCTTTGTTTTTTGAATTGCTGTAACTTTTTTGTAGGGCATGGTACGAACACGGTTTTTTCACAAAGTCTTGTTACTTTTTCTCCTATATTTAGGAAAACTATTTTTTCTTTTCGTAATTTTTTGTGTAGATCAAGAAAACTTACGTCGACAATTTCGCTCCCAAACGCCTGAAGAACGTGAGCTTCAGCGAGCTGCTGAGGTACCAGAGGAACCTCGAGAAGGATATAGACGAACCCCCCGAGGAGCAGCCGGAAATGTACCACAAGACGTACTGCCATCAGTTCCCGCACTACATGGCGCCGCAGCCGTCGTCTCCTGTTGCTCCGCCCCGTTTCGCGGCGAACGAGGAACAGATGTGCGACTATTGGCTCGGGAATCCGAATCACAGGATGCACAGGTCGCCGTTGTACGGACGCGGGCCGGAGGCGAACAACGGCGAGTCGAACATGAACGCCTTCAACAAGATTTCGAATGCCGGTATGCCCAGCATGCCCATTTTGCCCTGCATAAGACAGGTGTCTCCGTCTAGCTTCCCAAGTGGTGCTTCGAATATCGAGCGTTTAAGGAATGACTACACGGATAAGCAAGACAGTTTGGACTCGGATAGTGCAATTGAGGAAGTGTGCGGGTTTTATAACATGGCCTGTTCGATATACTCTAATAAAAGCCCGGATAAAATCGGTCCGAAGCCCGTTCTAAGTCCTCTTCAGCTGAAAACTTCGGATGACGGTGGTTTCGAAACGGGGACCGTAGACTTGCAATCGATAACATTAGACGATCTTCCGGCTATTAAAAAGAAGCAGCTGAGGTGCGACCAGTGTAATAAAAGGCTGAATATCACGAACAATTATACGTGCAGGTGCGGGAGACTGTTTTGCGCGCAGCATCGGTACTCGGAAGTCCATAACTGTAAGTTCGATTATAAGACTGAAGGTAGGGTGATTTTGGAGAGGCAGAATCCGTTGGTCGTCGCCGAGAAGCTGAGGAAGTTTTGAAGTGAGCGGGTTTATTTTTGTGTGTACAAAAGAGGGAAATATATACTATTTTAATATTGGAGGTTTTTATGTCTTTTTACGTGTTTTTTTCTTTTATTTTTTTCATAGGAGTGTTTTTTGTGGAGTGTTCATATAGCGGATATTATTCTCAGGGGGGTGGGTTCCTGACTAGGGCTGCCGTGTGTTATTGGTATACCGTTTTTTATCGATATCGGTAAGCGATATTGAGAAAAACCGATATCGATATTTTCGATAATATCGGTGTTTACAAAGATAATATCGTTATAATATCAACAATAGTGATATGGATAACATAATTAATGACTTGACAGCACTGATGACTACTAGGACTACAAGATGCGATATTGTGAAAAGCCGATATCGATATTTTCGGTAATATTGATGTTTATAAAGATAATATCTTTATAATATCAACAATAGTGATATGGATAATGTAATTAACGAGGGGTGTATCACTGGGGAATTTTAGTGTACACCACTAAGGAATTGAGTAGGAATTGAAGGGAATTGATGTGAATTGAGGGAATTGGGGGGCATTCAAAGGGAATTGAGAGGAATTGTGGGGAATTGAACGGGAATTGAGAGCAATTTTGGGGGCATTGAAGGGGAATTGAGAAGAATTTGGGCATGCACTCAATGAAATCGGCCGTTGAAGAGTTTAAACAGCAGAGTGATTTGATGTGTGACAAAGCTTTGGACATCACATTGAAGAAATGGTAAGAATATTATAGAAGATCTAGCCGGAGCAGCGCATACTGGCGGATGGCGGACGGCGCGCCGGCTCACGGCATAGAAGCGACTGCTTAAATATTATTTAGTTAAATGCGATCGGCAACACTTTCGTGGCTCATGTGGTTAATGCGTCCTCAACGAAAGTGCAAGTCTCGGGATTCCTGTCTCGCCGCGGTGGGTTTGTTTGGTTCTAGTGATTCAGGTTTTTTCTTATGAATAAAAAATCGTCCAGAAAGGTCAGGAAGGTCATCTGCATCAACGCCAGAGACATTTTCACTCATTTGATTTTTATTGTTGATATATAAGTCTCCCTTGTTTACAAGTCCCTTGCTTTCGATGCACTTGTACGCCGGTGCGCCGCCATCCGCCAGTATGCACCGCTACGGCTAGAGTCTTGTT
Source organism: Xestobium rufovillosum (assembly GCA_963966045.1). Taxonomy (NCBI): domain Eukaryota; kingdom Metazoa; phylum Arthropoda; class Insecta; order Coleoptera; family Ptinidae; genus Xestobium; species Xestobium rufovillosum. Next base: position 25,336,182 of record OZ014503.1, read on the forward strand.
AATATTATGTGCATAGAAATTTTAAATTTGTTAGCGATCTTTACCATTCTCGAGAAATATTGGAAACCAACAAAATGGCAAATTTTTGTCAGAGTAGGGAGGAGTAGATTTTTGAGGTTTTTAGTAATTTTTCACAACATAATGCCATGAAAATCATGTAAGTAGCTTAAAATTTGCTTGGCCCAAAATCTTATTTTAACTGGTTTATTGATATGTGTAGGTACAGGGTGTCTCAAGCTCGTGGCTTATTAGAAGTAAAGAGAAATAAATAAAAGATTGAGGTGAATTTTTGCATTGGGGCCTAGTTCTACGCCATCTATCAAAAATATTTTCAATATAGCGGCACTTTCGGTTATGCCGGAAGTTTATATCAACTTCGTTATTTTAAATGAGGCCCCCCCCTTTAATATTGAGACACCCTGTAGTCATCCTACGCATTTCCCCAAAAGTTGAACATCCTATATCCCTAACTATTTGGAGCAGTAGTCCAATCTGGGCCCACCCCTACCTCTTTTTATTCCTATCTCTGACTCTAGTATGCCACGAACTAAGCCATATTCGTGCCTCAGAAGATGTCCTACCATCCTATCCCTCCTATTCCTTACTGTCTTCCATAAATTTCGCTTTTCTCCAACTCTTTCTAATACCTCTGTTGCTAACCTTATCTATCGACGGTATCTTCATCATTCGTCTATAGCACCACATTTCAAATGCTTCTAATTTTTTCCTATCCGCTTCTCCTATCGTCCAAGTTTTGCACCCGTACAATGCTGTACCCCATACATACGTTTTTAAGAGCCTTTTCTACATTTATCATTCCCAAGCATAATTAAATACTACTAAAAATATTTTTAACAAGGATTTTAGCCACGCCCACAAAAAATGAAAAATTGCTTAAAAAGGGGGTTTTTTAATGAATAAAACCGCCGGTTATAGCCGATCGACTGTCTCGCGGGGGTGGCGAAAACGTCGAAAATCGAAAAGAATTTTTTTCTCCGCGAAAAATGGGGCGATCGGGACGAAATTTGAAATTTGAGCTCGCGAATTCGTCCCGGATCCGCGGATACCCTCGAGATTTTTTCGACTCTTCGAAAACACCCCGTTTCGAAGCGATAACAAACTCGGCGCACCGGAAAGGGTCGAAAATGTTCCATCGCACCCAGAAGAACCGGCGACCCTCAGGGAAAAACGGGCATCGTCCTCTTTCTCGCCGACAAAAGTTGTAGGTCATAGGGGGTGTCCGGAACGCGAGAGTCGCGGCCACGGGGAGATACGGCGCCCTCAAAATAAGGGTATTTTTTTATAGCGGCCAAACCGGGGGTCGGAGGGTAATTTTGAAGACAGATTCCGGTAGCCCCGTCGATCGGACCGAAGATATCCGGAAATCGACCAAATCGCACGGGGGTTACTATGGGAAATAATTTTTTCCCCGAAGCACTGCAAAATTTTGGACCAAAAAAGTAGCCAATTGGGGGGGCCAACTCGTAGTTGTTTATTTTTATCAAATGGGCACTGCGCTATTCTTTGTTTTATATCTTTAGAGCTTTAAAGTGCATTTTCTCAGAGGTCAGTGGTCCGATTTTAAAAAGTTAAAAACTGTTATAAAGAGAATTGAAAGGCCTTTCAAACGGTTTGTACCTTGACACCACCTTCCATTTAAAAATTGAAGGGTGCTGTCCCCTCCAGCTTGGGGGGTTGAAGTTACATGAATGAAAACATCGAATTTAGATGTCCCCCTTACAACCAAAATCGACGTGTCTGAGTTTCTTGCATAAAAATGATGCCAAATGGTATAAAATCGCACTTACTGTTTTCAATGGGCCACCCTGTATATATTTTTATACTTGTGAAATGGGCATATTGGAATAAAGGTGCTGTACCTGCAACTAATATCCTAGTCTTTTTCAAAGAAAAAGTATGAATAAGGAAAATAATAAGATCGTCATGTTAGAGAAAATAACGAGTAGGTATCTAAAATCCAAATTGTCAGCTGCTTTACACTTCTGAAAAATTGCGCAACACTTCTAAGAAATAAAAACTAAAATTAAATGTCTCCTGATGCTTTGACTGGATCTCCGATCATTCTTTATTGGCTTATGAGCTTATGACCTTATTTTAACTTTTTCGTTTCTTCACAACAGCTAATAATTTTTCTCCCTTTAAATAATACATTATTTCTCAAGCAGAAACCGGCGAAAGAGAAAAAATTGCTGTCGAGTAAAAGAAAATTTAAAGGAATTTATGTAAATATTGAGGAATTGTAAGGAATTGAGGGGAACTGAAGGGTATTGAGAGGAATTGAAGGGCATTGAGGGGTATTAAAAGGCATTAAGGGGAATTGAAGGGCACTGAGAGGAATTAAAGGGAATTTTGAGGAATTGAAGGGAATATGCGGCAAAAGGGGCATTTTAGTGTACACAATTTGGCCAGTGATACACCCCTTGGTAATTCATGACTTGACTATTAGGACTACCAAATGTTTTCGAAATATCGATAAGTGATATTGTGAAAAACTGATATCGATATTTTTGGTAATATCGATGTTTATAATATCAACAATAGTGATATGGTTAACATAATTGAATACTCTTGTCGACACTGATGACTACTAGGACTACCAGATGATGTTTTCGAAACAACGATAAGCGGTATTGTAAAAAGCCAATATCTATATTTTTGGTAATATTGATGTTTACAAAGATAATATCTTTATAATATCAACAATAGTAATATGGATAACATAATTAATGACTTCACAGCACTGATGACTATTAGGACTACCAGATGTTTTCAAAATATCGTTATTGTGAAAAACCGATATCGATATTTTTGGTAATATTGATGTTTACAAAGATAATATCTTTATGATATCAACACTAGTGATATGGATAACATGATTAAATACTTTTGTCGACACTAATGACTACTAGGACTATCAGATGTTTTCGAAATATCGATAAGTGATATTGTGAAAAACCGATATGGATATTTTCAGTAATATCGATATTTACAAAGATAATATCTTTATAATCTCAACAATAGTTATATGGATACCATGATTAAATACTTTTGTCAGCACTGATGACTACCAGATGTTTTCAAAATATCGATGTCGTAGGCATAAAACAAATTTAGGCAAATAGTCATTTGCCTAGCCATTTGCTACTTGCCCTGGCAAATAGCAAGATGGCAAAGAATCAACAAAATTTTGCTATCTGCTTCGGGATTTCGCATTTGAATCGGTCAAGTCCGGTGAGGTCACGTCAGGTCAGCTTACGTCAAGTCAAGTTGGGTCAGTATTTCAATTTATTACCAAAGTGTACAATTGAATATGTGTCATTTGCCTAGGCAAATAGCAATTGCCTAGGAAAATGACTATTTGCCTAAAATTGCTTTATGCCGACTACATCGATAAGTGATATTGTGAAAAACCGATATGGATATTTTCGGTAATATCGATGTTTACAAAGATAATAGCTTTATAATATCAACAATAGTGATACGGATAACATAATTAATGACTTTTGACAGCACTGATGACTACTAGGACTACCAGATGTTTTCCAAATATCGATAGGCGATATTATGAAAAGCCGATATCGATAATATCGATATTGGATAATTACAAATTACAATTAGCAACCTTTGCGACATTATTTTGTGGGTATTTAAAGTATTTTTGGACTATATGGATACTCGAAAATTGCTCCGCGGAAAATTTGTTTTTTTGCACTGCTGTTTAAAAATTTCAGTAACAAAACTGCAATTTTTTTCCGACACGAAGAAGACTAAAACGATTTTTAATCCTTATTTTTCACATTAAAAATATGAGCTTTTAATAAATATACGTACACAGAGTGTTGGTTCTTTTTGTCCTCTGAGCCGATCCGCTTTGTTCGTATACCGTTAATTTTGTGATAAAATATTATATTTATAGGTACCTACCTAGGATAGTTTTTAAAAAATGCTGTGATTAAAAATAATATATAACTTCCATTTCTAAATAAAAGTATAAAAAAAAAATGGGTCGCCAAGTACGGCGACCAAGGACAATGATTAATAAATTGTGTGTTATATTTTATTGGTGGAACCATGATTATTATTATTTATTTAGACTCGTTATTAATTGTAATGAAAAAGTAAAAAAAAAAATCAATACTATGCCAATCGCTATACAAATACACTATTTTTTTAGTAAAATATTTATTTTAACGTTTTAGTTAATTTTGTCTGTTTTTTCCGATTTTATGTTTGTTATTTCTCATGTGTCTTTAACTGGTTGCTTGCACAATATCAGTATATTTTATAGGACTGAAAGAATTATTAAGAATATAACTGCAAAAGTTCTAAGTACTGTAAAAGTTGTAAATAAACTAAACTAACTACACAACACACAAGAAAGGTTGTTTTATTTTAAACACCCAAAAATTTCAGGGTTCAAGTTTTTTGGCAAAAGAATCAAATGAAGGAGGTTACCGCTTAACCGTTAGTGGACGATTATACAGACTCCTGTAATCTAGCCACAATAACGCTATCGCCTGAGAGATGGCGGAATGGTCCCTCTAGTAAATAAGAATTTAAAGAAATCTGCTTTACCGCCGCTAGTAACCAGCTACTACATGTAAGAGGGCGCACAACGGTCGATAAAAGTAGTGAGCCTATCTACATACAGGCAAATTTTGTAATGCATTTTTCATGTACCGGGTAAGTAATCATATTTTGCGGAATTAACATATACATATGCGAGACCAAACACGGACAAAGGCTCGAAATTATTTTTGGTGAAGAAACGAAACATTCATATTGTTGCTGAAAAAAGTTACAGCGAGTTAAACACAAAAAAAATTTGTGCTCGCTAGAAAACTCACCTGACATGAATCCTTGTGAGAATGTATGGGATATGCTAAAAAGGGCCATTTTAAATAGATAACCCCCACTTTCACCCTTCAGGAGCTAATAAATAATTCAGATATTTTCTTGAATAATTCCTGGCCGTGTATTCCTTCCATGAAAATAACCTTACATGTGGTAAAGCAATTCAATAAAATGTAGAATTGAATCCACATATTTGTGTTTAACTCGCTGTAACTTTTTTCAGCAACAATATTAATGTTTCCTTTCTTCACTAAAAATTCTGCAAAATGTTTTCCTCGCATTTTTTCTGAAAACTCGCCACGTCACTAGACAGATCTAATCTTGATAAGGCATTTAAAACTTACCTGGACAAAATCAGACGAAGCGTTCGATTTTAATTTGGTAAAAGGTAAAAAAAAGGAACTTATTGACAATTTCAATTTATTTTCGAAATATTTCCTAACAATAAGTATATTACAAAATATCGAAAAAACTAAAAAAAAGAACATAAATAGACAACAATAAATAAACTTAAACCTAAAAAAAAAAGTCTTCAAAAACACGTACGAGCTAATGAATACAACTGTTTTTTAAACTAGACCCCATTTTTCACAAAAAAAATGTCAAACTGCTGTACGCGTTAACCGGTTTAGTAAATCACTTTCTTTAAAACATAATTCTCCGTTTATAACGTATACATTATGTAAAATATAAATAAATTGATTTCAGCACGACAAAACAGAACAAATAGACCAGAAAACGACTTCATATTTTATCAGTTTATTAGTTATAACATGCTCTCGACTGATAATATATTAAATTTCTCCTCCATATTCATGGGGTATTTTATTCTGTTGGCAATTATGCAAAATTTGTGACTATATTCACTTTGACTTTATTTTCCCAAGAAATACAAACTCCTCATCATAATAATACCGAATTTATTGTAGGGAGTGACTACTGCTACGGCCGACGGTCCCCTGAAATTTTGTTCCAATACGGTCGGACATGCGCATTACTTAATGTCAGTAAAATGACGTTGAAATATATCTTGGTGGGTGTGCGGGTATCGTACTTGGCTTAGTATAAAACCTGATTGGCCATTACGCAGCTTTTGGGGGCCACTGGTATGGGACATACAGACGTCAGTATGTAGAACTCTGGGGTGTTTTGTCGCGAACTACTGAATTTTTCTAAAATTGCCGGTTACCGTCAGCCGTCAACGACCCTACGAGCATTATTTGCTCCTAGCAACAGCATAGTAGGAATTTGCTGTCAAACTTTGTAGATCAAAATTTTTGGTTGAATTTGAATGTTGTTTTGCTTCAATGTGAGAATAAATTATGGGAAAATCAAAAGAATAACATACCTGAAAGCGTAAATTACAATTTAAATAGTATATGGAATAGAAATTGAAAATTTGTGACCAGATCATAAACTTTAAAATTGAAACTTCAAGAAATCTGGACATCCGATTTGGAAATTAGCCGTTTTGCAGTCGACACCTATTTGGGCATTAGGTACGTAAAAACCAAAATAGTTCATACAAGAACACTTTCGTGTTCAAACACTTTATATTAACGAAAAACTTGGGAATTAAATCCTGAAATTTATTTAATGACAATCAACTGACGTTGCTAAATTGACATATTGGCAGTGTTACCGACACTCCTGACTACAGAGGTTCTCAACAAGTTTGTCTACATGCGCAGAACGCGACGAACCATTATATATTTCTATACTAAACCTTTTACATAATCTTTTTTCCAGAAAATGCCTGTGTCTGGTGCGAGGACAACTAAAAGGTCTGTTTCAAAAATGCGTTCTCTTAGCTTTAGTTTTTTTACACCTCCAAAATGTATATTGTGTTGACATTCTGTAATGCGCATGCCCGACCGTGCTCGAACAAAATTTCAGGGGACCGTCGGCCGGAGCAGTATATTGTATAATATAATATACAGTACGTTTTATTTAGTATGACGAGACGTTCGTATACCAAAAAATGTCAACTAAGGATAAAAATTCTGTAATGCGTCGCTGTATAACGAATTGTACGAATCCCTGAGTACGTATATATCATTTGGTTTCCCATTAAACGTGAACTGACCCTGTAATCTGTGAACAGCGGAATCTACCGGTTGCGGTTTGGGTCTCGGAGGTATGACAGGTGGCGCTGCTGTCGGAAAACCGTCAATTCCTCCCGCCCATTGGTAAATAGTAGACGGTTTTCCATTCGCGATAAAACTAACGGGGAGATTCAAGAATTGTGAAACAGGGGAAGGTTGTGGATGTGAGACATACCCTAAACCAGGTACGAACATATAAGGGGTAGGCGGCATCCTTATGTAATAAATAGGAGAATTATAGATATTGCTGGGAATTCGTTTTCTCGTCGGCGTCGTCCGGCTCAGATCGTTTTCTTCGACTTCTTGCGATAGGTAGTCTATATTTTCGTAGTTGTTAATACCTATAGCGTCATCTGGCTGTATATAATCGAAATATGTCAAAGACTTTTGTTTCCTTTCTTCCGCTTTTTGAACGGGCGCTGCTGCAGCGAAAGCGAAAAGGGCTACCGCGATGGCCGATTGTAGGTACATCATCTGCAACAAATCAAAAGTTATTATGTACTGTCATCAACACTACATAGTAACATTTTTTAAAAAATTGAGCCTCCGGCAAGGCTACCGTAGCCAGAAGAGTATAATTCAAGACCGCTTTGCGATCTTAAATTTCGAATTATACCTAACAGCCAGAAGATTGGTTTAAATTATGGTTATATGTAAATGAAGGCGTGAAAGAGAGAACGGGTGCTGCGGTTTTTAATTTGGCGCCTAAAGGTAGTGAATACAGGATGCACATTTTCAATTTTGAACTGCTTAGGTAAAATAAGTAGCAATACCCCCTGGTACGTACAATTTATGACACTATTAATATCTTGGCTCATTAGACGTGTCTACGCCGTATCACATCGCATAGTTTGCATATATACTCTGATTTTCTCACGCGCAAATGTAACTACTCGTAATATAATTAACCTATTTTCTTTTTCGTACTGACCATCATTTTTTCACTGCTAAGTATCATCATTTCCGCAATTTGAAACTTGTGTCATTTCTTCATGCTGCGATGCCGAAATCAGCGATTGTCAAATATGCACTGGTCTTCTGCAGAACAATTTGCACACATGATTTGCTTGATCGAGTTGGCTCTTGTCAAAATTTCTTTTGGCGACGATACAGAAAAAAACGTATTTCATAAAAGATACCGATGAATCGGGCGAGTAGGCGGAATCATTGTTTAATGAAGCAAATCATCGAGTGGCATTTCTGGAACGGTTCACATCGAACGTGAGACATTTCTTTGTGCCAATTTATTCTTGTTTTTGTAGACATTGATTTTTTTAAAGCAGTTATTTCGTATAACACGATTTTTTTTGGAATTCGTGATTCACCTTCAAATAAACTTTCTTTATGCAGAATGTTTGCCAGTTCTTCAGACACCTGTACGATTGCCACTAATAAAAAATGCAAATGTTGTCATCTATTCCAAGGTGGGGTCAAGAGTCGGTGCCCGTCGCTCTTCTAATGGACTCGAATAGCAAATATTGCAATTATTACACCAGCAAATGTACATTCGAAATGTTAAGCAAACAATTATGTCCTCGGTACAGTTGCTATTGTTAACGCGAGTGTTTATTTTGCAGAAAAAATTAGCTCTTTAAAATAATTACTATACTAAATGTAATGTATGAAATCATCATTTTAAGCAGTGTTCAAAAGATTTATAGGTCGAGAGGCATACTCCGACAATGGCATATTATTCCCGCCTCCTCGCCCCATTTCGGGGGGTTGTGAGAAGCAGCTGTAAAATCGGCGAAAAATACATTACAGTAAAACACGTAACATCCGTGATAAATTCCGTGTTCTGTGGCAGAAATTTAGCCATAGCGTGTAGATGAATTCCATTGCATCATAAAATTGCTACCACACGGCCTACTTTCGTTATACTTGATTTTGAAAATAACGACACACATTATGGATAAATACCTATTATTGACCCAATAAACTGAACTAAACAACTGGTTTTTTTTAAAAGTTTTAAATGAAAACTGTTTTTTTAAGATGCGAGTTAGTAGACAGACAATTTGCGCTGAGAACTGCAAAACAATGAGTACTTACAAGGAATATTCTCACAGAATGTTGTTCTTTGAGATGTCTACGTGGTGTTTATGATCATTAGAGATGATATCGGAAAGGGAACTTATAAAGGTACCTCAATAATTATGTAAATTTTCTGGTTCTTAACAGACTATATCTTTTTTATCATTTAAGCGACGATACAATAGTCCAAGGGAACCATGTCTGGTGAATAAGTGGAGTAACCCGTAATAATTAAATAGGCAATTTAATGATTTCATTGCGGACATTCGATCGTTCTGTTTTTGCGAGTGTTTATGGGATAAGCTTGACTGGTCACACCATAAGTTCAAATAAATTGTGCATGCATTAATGAACCTGTCAGATTCAACCAATATTTCTCTATTAAAGCTTTCACGATCGTCGCTTTATTTGCCACAAAAAGCAACGTTTTTTTTTTCTAACGAAGAAAGGAAAACAAATTCTGAATAAGGCCAGTAGTTCTCTACAATAATTTTGTTTAAGGATTTTCCAAGATTGTTTTGTGTGCTCCATATTTTGTTTCAGTTAGTTCAATTATTTGTGCAAAATTGCAACAACTGCGAACGCTTTAAAAGCAGCTAGTGGATCAGATTGCAATGTGTCAATCACATAGGCATTTATACATTATGTCAATCATTTTTACATCATAATGGAGATAACCACTTTATATGATCAATTTTTATGTGTAACAGTAAAAGCGAACTTAGTATTTCAAGTAATATAAATTAGTTGTCTCGGATTGCCGTGGATGACTCTCTTTTGAGAGCTCAGTTTTCTTCCAAATAAAAGTTTAATTTAATAGAGAAGAGTTGATCTAGCACTAAAACGTTTAAGAAACAATAAAGCACCAGGTATGGAAGACTTGCAGGCAGAAATCTTAAAATGCAAAATTACAATTTACCCTAAAAAGTGACAAACCTTTCGTAAAAATGTGGTGGGTCACTGGCGGCCGGAATAACTTTTTTCAAGGGCCGTTAGATAGTCTAAAGTCTATATTTTCATCTCATCTGATTTATAAAAAACATTCAATCTATATTTACATTTGGGACCCAAAAAAGTACGAAACTGAAATTGAAGTTTTGGGCGAGCACTGTACTAATTTCTACGCCACTGGGCTGTATTAAGCAAAGTACCACAAAAACAGCATGAATAGACAATAAATCCACCAACCTCTAGTGATAAATAGCGGCGATATACCCAGCTAGCAGGAGCAGGAGCAGGAGCGAAGAAGAAAATGTATCTCACGACCTTGAACGGCCTTGCACTTATAGCGTAACACCTTCGACGTGAACAACGCTGAATCTTGAACGAAACTACTGAAGAACGCGGACTTAACAAACTAACTACTGTCTGACACCGCTAAAGAAACTGTATAAGCTGAAACACATCATAGTGTCTTATAAGATCCCACAAAAGCGGGGGGTACCCAGTACAAGAAGAGAGGATTTTATAATTGCTATATACCTGCCACTGCAGAAGTAATGGTCTAATTGTTTCCGGATCCGGATGTGGGAGGAATACATTTGCAAATGGGCTAAGGCTTTTTGTTCAATGAAATGGTGGACGAAGAAAAATATCATGGACATTTTAAATATCAATAACTTAGGGAAACAAGGCAGACAGCACAAGCTGCAGCTTCACCCCGGGAGTCCCCACTTTCTGTTAAAAGTTCTTCCAGTATGAGAGCCAAGATAATGAAATTGATACATTTTTGTTCGACAGCGATGTAAAAGCTGTACAGAACAGGACCCAGGACGGACCCTTGCGGGACACCTGCTCTGATTGGCTTGATTATGGACGTCTCATTGCAGGCTCGTACCTCATGTTACGGGTAATATACTCGAGGATAACTTGCTGCTTGCACATCAGGATGGCAGTCGCGAAATCTCCATTTAAAACACGGTTTCACTTGTTTCTTGTGCGGATAATACATGACCATATTCATGTTAAAGTTTCATAAATTACTGTTTATGGCGTCTTGCTCTGATTACTGGTTTGGTACCAGTCCAGCAGCGTATCATAATTTACTGCAAATTCAACATGCTTTACAATCAACCATTAATTACGAATTAGTGTCAATATATTGTATTTTATCCTTCAACTCAAATGATAAAGGTATATGATAAAACGCGTATACCTTCAGTATCATCCACAACGTATCTACAGTACTTGATTTAAGAAAAACTGAAATTAGGCCGTGACAATAATTTTTGAAAGAAATTTTCATGATCTCTATGAAAATAGCACTGCTGTTTTAAGTATCTATACAATATTATTTTTTGCTAGCTACGTGTAGTTGAGTTCATGCTCCTGAGGCTGCTGCCCTTGTCAGCGAAAGACGTGTCTAGTTTAATTCATACCTATACAATACTATAAATTTGTCTTATTTAAGCATATTATCTATGTACTTAGAAATAGAAATATACAGGGTGAGTCATTAAGGCGAAATCGGCCGATAACAAGAGTACAGTTCAAAATGGAAGAAACTTTTTCAAATAAAAGTTTTTCAAAAATAAGTGCTTAATGAGATAAAAATATTTTCAAATATGGCGGACTTCCGGTTATACCGGAAATGGACACTAACTATGTTATTTTAAATGGAACACCCTGTATTCGTTTGCATTTTTGGATTTCGCATGAAAAATAAATGTCAGTTTGTTAATCAAACATTGGGTCTAAGTCGAACCGCTATGGAGTTTTTTAATTTTTTTTGAAAATTTTGACGTTTGCAGTAGTTGGCGCCATTTTGAATATCTTCGAAACGAAAGCACTTAGAGGAATGCGGTTTCGACAGTTCGTCTCTGGAAGTAACAGCCTATTAGACACAAGTATAACATGGAATCATAACTTTTTAATTAAATGAAATTTATCCATGCCAATATTTACTAATTCAAACAGGAATAACTCTTTTTTTTTAAATGGAATGCTACATTGGTTCTCACCTCATAAGACGCAACATTAAATTTCCTTTCTGACGATGTATGGTTGTTGGCATCTGTCACCAACAGTTTTTAAGAAATTTGCGTTTTTCTGGAAATTTTAAATAATATCGTGTTATTGCGTTAACAATAGTTGGCGTTCAGCGATTTTGTTTTGTTTTGCCAACGAAATGTCATTTCTATTAAATTATTGTTAAGTAAGAGTGCAATTTGAGTTCAATTAGTGAGAGTATTGATTTCAATTTTAATAAATATCACAATTAAGAAAACTGAAAATGTACACTCAAGAAGAATTAATTGCTATGGTGTATTCCTTGGGTGAAGCAGAAGGGAATTCGTTACTTGCCTCAAGAATGTATGCGCAACGTTTTCCCGAGCATAGACATCCAAATGTAACGCATTCGCAAAATTAAAAGAGAGGTTTGAACGAACTGGTTGTGTGGGATACGAGAAAAAAGAACGTGTAAAATCAGTGACACATGAGGAAAATCAAGTTTTAGTAGCTGCTACTGTTGTCCGAGATCCTCATTTAAGTACCAGAGAAATTAGTCGCGAGTTAGAAATAAGCCAAACTTCTGTATCTCGAATACTGCGCAAAAATAAATTTCACCCGTACCACGTTCAGTTGGTTCAGGAACTAGATCAAAATGACTTCAACAATCGGTTGCAGTTTTGTGAGTGCTTTACGTAAACTTCAGGAGCGAAATGACTTTTTTGATCATGTTCTCTTTACGGACGAAGCTTCGTTTCATAAGAACGGTTTTGTTTCAAGATACAACTGCCATTATTACAGTACCGTCAATTGAGGTAACTTTGCCCTTTTGGTGGTAACTTTAACCCACCAACTGGAAAAAGATTGTATCTGCAATAACTTTTAAACGAATTGACCTATAACTGTGTTTTCGCTCTTAAATCATAGATGGTAGCATTATACTGAAAGTATGTTACCTGTAGCAAAAGTTTCTACAGCTAGCTTCACTTTGGCTGCGTTCATGTTACCAGGTGCACTATTTGCGTTTCGGGTTGCGTTTCAAACTTCTGCGTGTGAGTGCTGCGTGTATCAGTATTTTCAAATGGTAAGTGCAATACATTATTCTTATGTGATTGTATAATGAGCATATAAGTGGCAGAAACCAATTATATTAATGACTTTTGACCCAAAAAGAAATTGATCAGTTTGTGTAACTTTGTCCCGATTTTTGGTTCAACTTTGGCCCGGGCCAAAGTTAGCCCTATAAGTGGCACTGCTCTTTTAATTTTCTCACTTGACTCTGGAGATAAAAAACAAAAGAAAATCAACGTTAATGCAACTTTTGGTTATTTTGTTGCAGGTCTAATATGGCCAGATCAAAACAAAAACCACTGGGTTTGCGTTCATACGCAAACTACACCCCAGAAAAATTAGAAGATTGTTTGCGTTCTATACGATCAAAAGAAATGAGTCAAAGAGTAGCTACTCGCCACTATGGAATATCCAGATCAACTATCAAAAATAAATTGAAAGGGGCACACACAAAAAGAGTTGGGAGGTCCTGCATTTTTACTGAGGAGGAAGAAAATTGTTTTGAACAGCACCCAATAAAAATGTCCGATTTTGGTTTCCCTGTAAATGAAATGGATTTCAGGATGGTTGTAAGAAGCTATCTTGAGAAAAAGGGCTTGCAAATCAGCAGATTTAAAGACAACATTCCTGGATACGAGTGGACGAAATTGTTTTTGAAGCGACACGCACTTCTTTCACTGCGTATGTCATCAAACATTAAAAAGGCTCGTGCACAAGTAGGGGAGGATGTAATTAACGAATATCTAGACAATTTAGCAACAGAGCTACAAGATGTGCCACCTTCGCGAATTTGGAATTATGATGAGACAAACTTGAGCGACGATCCAGGCAATAGAAAAGTTTTGTGTAAGCGTGGTTCAAAATATGTGGAAAAAATTTGCAATTTTAGCAAAAATTCGACATCTCTCATGTTTTGTGGCAGTGCAGATGGGAGATGGCTTTCTCCTTATGTAGTCTACAAAGCGGAACACTTATGGTCGACATGGACTGAAAACGGTCCTGTCCAAGCAAGATACAATCGATCCAAAAGCGGATGGTTTGATCTTCCAACTTTTGAAGATTGGTTCGAATTCCATTTTTTGCCGGTTGTTAGAAATGAAGACGGTCCTGTTGTCCTAATAGGGGATAATCTATCTTCCCATATTAGCTTTCGGGTAATTGAATTATGTGAGCAAAGGAGCATTAAATTTGTGTGTTTGCCCCCCAACACAACACATCTCACCCAGCCACTTGATGTAGCATTTTTTGCCCCTATGAAACGGCTGTGGCGATCAATATTGACGAAATGGAAAGAATCCAAATCTGGTTCCAATTATTCTACCATTCCAAAAGACATTTTTCCGTCCTTGTTGAAAGAACTGTGCATACAGTTGCAAGAAAATGGAGACAGAAACTTAATAGCTGGATTTAAGAAATGTGGGATTTATCCCTTAGACCGACAAATGCTACTCAGTCGCCTTCCGAAACATATAACTGCATCAGATAAAGACAGTATAGGGGAGGCGTTTTTGGAACAATTAGAGAAGAAAAGAGAAGCATATATTAGACTAGATTTATCAAGGAAAAAGAGAAAGAAGCTCGATGTTCCTGCAGGCAAAAGCATTTCGACAGCAGATATGGAAAAACTGAATGAACCGGGTCCATCGAATCTTTCCAGCAGAAAGCGTCAGAAAAAGGCCCCACTTCCAGAATCCTCCTCCGAAGATGAGGACACTGAAATACAGTTGGACTCAGACAATCTCACCGAAACATTTTCTAGAAGACAATCAGATAGACATCGGCAACGATATTACTGAACCCTCGGTAGAAGCGCCGAAGTACGACATTGACGATTTTGTTGTTATCCTTTTCAATGAACAACGCTATCCTGGGAAAATAACCGCCATATCTCAAGAAGGAGCGAATGTTGATTGCATGGAGAAGCGCATTAAGTTCTGGAAGTGGCCCCAAAGGGAAGACAATGCGCTATACACATGGGATGAAATATTATTCAAAATTAATGCGCCGAGACTTATTTCAAAAAGGAACCAATATGTTGTACCTGAACTGGACAATTTTGTGTAGTATGCGATTTACTTCATTACAATTTGATGTTATACATTGCATCTTTGTTCTAAAAGTTTATGAGAATGTTTTTTTTGTTTTAATATTTGAATAATAAGTATATTTCTGCACATTTGTATCATTTTTGAGAGTTCTCTTCAAAAATAGCTAAATCGATGCGAAAATTGTATATAGTCGGGTCATTTAGATAGCGATTTATGACAACTTTGGCCCACGGGCATTTCCGTAGGCATTTGATAGGGTTTTTAGATAGTGGGTCAAAGTTAAAATTTTTAAAGGTAACATTGGCCCACTTTTTAAAAAAAAAATTCTGACATTCTGAAAATTTTTATAAGAGCGATGCGTACATAAATCAGATCTTTTGTCATCAGATAATGCAGAAAGCAAATTATTCCTAGATACCTTGCGGTTTTGCCGCAATTTCGTCAACTTATGGCAAAAGAAACCTAAAAATTGGGTTAATGTTTCCCCAGTTGACGGTACTGACAATCCCCATTGGATAAGGCCATCGGATCATCAACATAGGTGGTCTTTGAATGTATGGGGTGGCATAATTGGACGACACGTAATTGGACCACATTTTTTCGATGGAAATTTGAACGGTAATAGCTACCTACAATTTTTACAAAACGATTTGCCAGAAATGTTAGACAATTTACCACTTGCTGCAATACAACAGATGTGGTATCAACAAGATGGAGCGCCTGCGGGAGGGATGTAAGGGAGCACTTGACTGCAGCATTTCCAAACACATGGATAGGAAGAGGAGGTCCGACACCTTGGCCAGCGCGATCTCCAGACCTAACAAAACTTGACTTTTTCTTGTGGGGGTACGTAAAGCAGTTAGTTTACAGGGAACCTCCAACTACTCGAGAAAATATGATGGAACGAGTTCGCGATGCATTTCAAAGTATCAATGAAGATATGTTGATAAATGTGAACAATTCTTTGTTGAAACGATTGCGTGTTTGTTATCGTGAGGATGGCGGTTATGTCGAACATTTAATCTAATTACATTAATTTATTTTTGTTGCTGTTATTATCTAATGATCTTTGAAGTTTTGGAAATAGTATAGAAGACTTGGAACGAACATTTTGTAAGACAAAACAAAACAATATCGCCAAACGTCAACCATTGTTAATGCATAAACATGATATTATTCAAAATTTCCAGAAAAACGCAAATTTTTTAAAAACTGCTGGTGACAGATGCCAACAACCATACATCATCAGAAAGGAAATTTAATTTTGCGTCTTATGGGGTGAGAATCAATGTAGCATTCCATTTAAAAAAAAAGAGTTATTCCTGTTTGAATTAGTAAATATTGGCATGGATAAATTTCATTTGATTAAAAAGTTATGATTCCATGTTATACTTGTGTGTGATAGGCCGGGAATTCCAGAGACGAACTGTCGAAACCGCATTCCTCTAAATGCTTTCGTTTCGAAGATATTCAAAATGGCGCCAACTACTGCAAACGTCAAAATTTTCAAAAAAAATTAAAAAACTCCATAGCGGTTCGACTGAGACCCAATGTTTGATTAACAAACTGACATTTATTTTTCATGAGAAATCCAAAAATGCAGACGAATACAGGGTGTTCCATTTAAAATAACACAGTTAGTGTCCATTTCCGGTATAACCGGAAGTCCGCCATATTTGAAAATATTTTTATCTCATTAAGCACTTATTTTTGAAAAACTTTTATTTGAAAAAGTTTCTCCCATTTTGAACTGTACTCTTGTTATAGGCCGATTTCGCTTAAGTGACTCACCTGTATAGTGAAAATAACTCCTTTCCTAATAAATTTACTTGGAAGATTTAAGTGATAATTTTACGGTGAATCTATAATTATTATGCGTGTCTAATAACTATATACATATTCACTTTTATTTAGTATGCTATAATATTAATAATCGTTTGTAATAAATTTGCAATTCAATACAATTAGTGCAAACTATAATTTTCTTCGATTTCTGTTCATAATAAAATTTTCAGTTAGAAGACTGGTTGGACGCATACCTCCATCTTTTCCTATCCTGAGCTAACCTACGCATTTCCCCAAAAGTTGAACATCCTACATCCCTAAATATTTGAGAGCAGTAGTCTAATCTGGGCCTACCCCTACCTCTTTTTATTCCTATCTTTGACTCTAGTATGTCGAGAACTAAGCCTTCGTGCCTCAGAAGGTGTCCTACCAACCTATCTCTCATATTCCTTACTGTCTTCCATAAATTTCGCTTTTCTCCAACTCTTCTAATCATGCGTCTATAACTCTATAGCACCAAATGCTTCTAATTTTACCTATCGCGCGTATCTTTTAGTTTCTACTGTCAAAAATGAATACTGGTCTTCTGACATCGTCGCAAGCACTCCCCATCCACATTATGAAACATAACTTCCATTGAATATTTTGTAATAAACTTTGACAGTAACCGACGTTTTCTTTTATTTTGTACCAGAAGTTGTCCCAAAAAGACCTCGGAAGCAAGTTCCTCTTGCATTGCTCAGGAAAATCCAGAAGCAATTTAACAATTTAATATAAATTCTTTTGTATTCCGTTCGTTTTAATTTGCCTGACACCTATAATAACTATTTCTTTTTTTTTAAATCTCAAGAATTAGACAAAATTGAGGCAGCCGCTTACGGTAAATTGACAGATTTATATCTCTCGGTATTCATAATGACACTTGATTGCTTAATCAGCAAAAGTACTTCCTTTCGTGTAAAAAAAAATCTGCGCTATCTTGATGAACAGAACATAAAGCAAAACTAGGTATAATTACAGGTGCAACAAAAGTTTTACTTTATTCAAACTTTCAACAAACTTTCCTTTATTCGATTATTCAATCAATTTACTACCGAAATCCAAAAATTCAGCTTGGTTTGCAATTTTTGTTGGGTAAGAAACCTATGCGGATGCTAGTAGTAGATAAATGACAGCCTCAGGCCACATCTGTTGCCAACCCAAAACTCCAGCAACCAAAATCCCTGTTAGTGTCTTCAGCAGCGGCAGCAGCCTCTGGTTCTTTTGCCAACTCCAACACGCAAAAATTCCTGGTAATGTCTTCAGCAACGACATCTGCCATTGGTTGTGGCTCAGGCGCCTGCGCCGGGGCTCAAAAAGTGCGCGTGTTGCTCATTGTTGCGCAATGGAAATGCTGATGCAATAGTACGCAGATGTTGCAGAATTAATGTTTTTTCCCCTTCTACGCTGAAGGAGTCCTCGAATAATGTCTTCAGCAACGGCTTCTGCCTCTGGTGTCTTTGGGGCCTTTGGTTGTGGCTCAGGCGCCTGCGCCGGGGCTCTATGAGAGTGGGCGGGGCAACAGCCAATGATAGAGGTTGTGGGCGGCATCCAATGGGTGTGGTTATGGGTGGTAAGGTTCAACTACTGCTAGATGCCTTTGGATGTGACCCAGGCGCCTGCGCCGGGGTTTTCGCAAACGTTCTGGAAATGACGCCGACCGGGATTCGAACCCGGGTCCCCGCGCACCGGAGCCCTCGCTAAACCCACTGAGCTAATCGGCTGCCTACATGCCCGTTTTTTAAATCATCCATATATACTTAGGATTGTAAACAGAAGTTTCTCGGAAATTCCAATGGTTGCAATTGTTTATACTAAATAAATATTGATATCAAAGTTTAAGAAAAAAGCACGTTCGCCGCCGATAAGAGATGTTATAATTGTTTTTATTATGGGTAAAAAACCTTTCAACTCGCCGACAGGATTATGTTTGTTTAGGTTTGCTCCCACGTTCTGTATATGCACATACTACGTTGTAGACACTACAAGGTGACCCGTTTATTTGTTTGTATTATTACAATAAAATAACATTCTAGAACATTCGTCAGTTTGTTTATTTTGATACGTACTATGTTTTGAAATTACTTGTTATCTTAATGCGTTTCGGACACGTGTGGGTCCCATCTGGTGAGTGCTGGAAGTACTAATTGAGTGTCGGTAATATAGAACACATGTAGATTTCTGTTACACTTACTGGAAAGTGCAAATTGAATGTCGGTAATATAGAACGCATGTAGATTAGGGCCCACTGCACACGCCCCCTTGCCCCGCCCACTTAGGTCATGGAGGGTATCAAATTAACCAGCTCGATGAGACAAATAGGAATCTATAGTTATTCTCCTACTTCAGAATTCTCATCAGATGTATGTCTGTCTGTCTATCTGTCTGTCTGTGTCTGTCTGTCTGTCTGTGTCTGTCTATCTGTCTGTCTGTTACATCAGCCGTTCGTGTCAACAACAACATTCAATGCCAATGACGAAATTCGCATACCAATCCACCAACAAGACGTTTACGTACTGCCGCATCTAAGCTGCATCTACATAGAGGGGTTTTTCCTCTTTCTATTCTTGCTTGTGTCATCAGCCATGATGTTTGCGAATAGAGCTGTCTGTGTCAACAGACAGCTGTGTCAACAGCTGTCTGGGTCAACAGCTGTCTGGTGTCAACAGACAGCTTGTAAAAAAAAATCACGCTTCTAGCATACATTTATTGGAAAGCACACAACAAATATTTCTAACATAATGGGGAGTATTATTCAGTAATCAATTCATTAGTTTAGTTAGTTCCCATGGAATACGGTAAATTATATAATATAATTTATTATATTAAAATACATTTTGTCAATTAAAATAATATAATACTGTTCATAATATGATATTATTATATTAAAATACATTTTATTCATTAAAATAATATAACAGTGTAATCAAACTCGTGACGCTGCTTATACATCGTTGACTGCAACAAGAGAAAAATACCATAATTAAGAAATTATACTAGTAAACAAACAAACAAACAAACAAACAAACAAACAAACAAAACAAACAAACAAACAAAATGTACAGACAAACTGACAGACAAACAAAGATAAGAAATTGTACTAGTAAACAAACAAACAAACAAACAAACAAACAAACAAACAAACAAACAAACAAACAAACAAACAAACAAACAAACGGGCGGACAAACAAAGAAATAACTTCATTCATTATAAAAACAATTAATTTTCCACTACTAAAATTGTGAATCCAAAACTGGCACTTTTTATCTACTATCACTGCATATTAAAAAATCTAAATACTTTACTTACGATTTACAATATTGACCCAAATGACCACAAGTTCACTGCACGATTCCAACAAAATTATCTTGGTTTCTTTCTCCATGAATAGTCCAGAAAATAAAACATTTTCGGTTTCCGTTGCCATGTGCGATACATTTCCGCACATAATCATTTTGGGTTGGTTCTAAAGATAGAAAATAGTTTACAATTATGGAACAGATACGTGAGCTTTTTAACTACATATAATGAAATTATTATGAATGAGTTTTAGTAACAGAATGCTTGAACAATAAAAGAAATGATTACTGCAAATGGACTTACTTTTAAATTTTCCGGTAAATTTTGGTGGATAAAATGGTACAATAAAATATCTCCAACATCATCTTGGCCAATTACAACATCCATATTGGGAAACTAACTTTTACCGCACCTATTCCGTGGGAACCAACTGAACTATTGAAGTGATTACTAAATAATAATTCTCGCAATTATATTCGTTCTATTTATCTCGCAGCTTTTGCCGAGCTTGCAAAATTTTGGTAACATGCAGAAGTTATCAAAAACAACAATCAATCGAGTGTTTATGTTTTTGGCGGTGGCCTTCAAACTTTTTATGTTCTAGAATGATTTTATTATAATAATACAAACAGCAGGGTATAAAATAATCTCGATCATCTTGTAGAGCTTACGACATAATATTAAGTGCACATGTACTTATTAGCATGCAGAACGTGGGAGTCAAACCAAACACATATACATATCCTGTCGGCAAAGTTGAAAGGTTTTTCTAGAACGTTCTTAGCTATTAATATTTCATCATAATAAAAACAATAAATCATAACATCTCTTATCGACTTCGAATCTGTTGTTTCTTTCTCAAACTTTGATAACAATAGTTATTTAGTGTAAACAATTGCAAACGTTGGAATTTCCGAGAAAAAACATTAATTCTGCAACATCTGTGTACTATTGCATCAGCATTTCCAGAACATTCTTCCATTGCGCAACAATGAGATACACGCGCACTTTTTGAGCCCCGGCGCAGGCGCCTGAGCCACAACCAATGACAGATGTCGTTGCTGAAGACATTACCAGGAATTTTTGCGTGTTGGAGTTGGCAAAAGAACCAGAGGCTGCTGCCGCTGCTGAAGACACTAACAGGGATTTTGGTTGCTGGAGTTTTGGGTTGGCAACAGATGTGGCCTGAGGCTGTCATTTATCTACTACTGATGCTGACTGGTTGGGTAGAACTGATTTATTCGCGTTTTCAAATGTACAGGTGTTCTATTTTCGTTATGATTTGGACGTTTCTCATAGAAGCAGCAGAGATAGAGGGATAGAGCCTTGGGGTTTTCGCGAACCTGAGTCTCATCTGTCCAAATGACAGACCGCCCAAATTCTGGATTTTCGTGAATTTTATTTAAGTACCACCTACAAAAATTAAGTCTTCCTTCTTGATCTCTTGGAAGAGATGATGAATAATTTGAATTTTGTATGGCCTATATTTGCCTTTTTTAATATTTTTTGAACTTTTGTTCACAAGGAAAATAGGACAACCTGTACAACATTTTTTTTATCGATATAGAATTTTATACCCCTGTTGGACACGATGAACTACATGATGGATCTCTCAAACGCATAAATTCTGCCGTTCTACGGTTTCCTTGAAAGCTGAAGCATGTTCCCCACCGAGAAAAACAAATTTATTATTTAAACATGGGATAGATCGCGTGATTCCAACAAATTTGTGAAAGAGCTGCAAAAACTAATTCGGCGTTTAACTATTTACTTAGTGAATGTAAAACGACAGTTAAATTACAGGTTGTGATGTTTTTGTGAAGAATCTTCCGAGCGTAGAGTGTTGATGGACACACGCATCTGTTTTAAAATTATAGTTTTCGAATCAATCTCCGCGTGAATCGTGTGGCCCACATTTTTATTTGCTTTGTGGTGGAGTCCTTATATGGATTTTTAATGTTTGACTGTTGTTGATAATTTGGGCAAAAATTGCTGCAGTTTGGACAGTCAACTGGACATCAATACCTCCTCGTACGCATAATGAAAACCATAAAAAGTAATAGTAAATGAATTATATACAATTTAAGGAACGTATTATGGGGAAATTGTAAAGTGAAAGAAATTTATTTCCATCTCGTTAAAATCATGTTAGTAGGTTATATACAATCCGTTTTTTTTTAAATTTAAATTTTAAACACCCGCAATTAGTACTGCATCTCGCATTGCTAATTATTATGCCATTAAAACTATAATAAGATGAAGCCTCCTGGGCAACGCTTCGTGATATTCTTGAATAAAGTAGTACCATTAATTTTTTGCCGCATTAGAATTTTTTCCGGATGCCGAGTCTCGCCTCGAAAGCGAAAATCCGGTGTTCCTCAAAAGACAATAATAGCATTGTTGAGATGCTAGGCATATACGTTTATGATTTTAATTTTCAAATATTAAATCAAATTGCTCGAGTTGGCAATTATTCTCACCATAAAAGGTAAAGTCTCTGCTTCTGCATTTATTATAAACGATGTAAAGAAGTTGTCATCAAATGAAGTATTATAAAATATCGTGGTTAATTATAATAGAGACATTCTAAATAAGCTTTTGCTGGCTGCTATACGGAAAAAGAACTTCCATTGGTGTGGCAATACTGTTTATTATATAACTGTAGAAACACCTTGTATATATTCTTGTATATACTTAGAACCTAGCCATGTGTTTGTATTTTAGACTAGAGATAAGAATTCTGTGTGTGTATCTGTTTGTGAAGTTGAGGGTGAAAGGGACTCGCTTTTTAGACCGCGTAGCGAGCAGTCGATTTTTGTATTACCTATATTAAATAAAATACCTATCAAAACATTTGCGTTTCCTTTAATCGATCGAAAGGAAGATCCGCAACAGATGGTCCTTCGAGCCGGATTTGAAAATCCACAGTGAAAACTATCGCGAAAATTACCGAAAATCGCGAAAACGAAAATCGTAAATCGTACACTAAGTGCCTCTGTTTTGACGAACCAGTCTAAACGAACGAAGACGGTCAGCAGACGACAACCACATCAACGAAACAATTATTATCGATCAGGTTAGTGAATTTGTTTTCCTACCAATTTCCTAATTTTGCAAGAGGAAGCGTAGACTTTCCTAAGGGTTTAAATCGCAATCCAATAAGTAATTCGTTTATCATCGCCCTTTTTATAATATCTATTTTTTTGTTTCTATATCTATCTAACGAAAAAGTTCAAATCAAAATGTCAACTTTAGCCGATTTAAAAACATTATGCATTAAACGTACTTTAATAAAAACTAAATTATCAAACATTGCTACGTTTGTGCAACAATTTAAGGTGGAAGACGGTATAAACGAAATTAAAAATCGTATTTCTGAAATGCCGAAACTTCGCCAAGACTTTGAAAACGTAAACTTTAAGATCATGTGATTCGGAGAAATCGGGGATACAGATGAGGGAGTCTTATCTGATAGTCACAAGCAAGACCTTGAAGAAATGGCAGCATTTGAGTCTCGGTGGTATAGCTTACTAAGTGCCCTACAAAATTTAGTAGAAATCAACTCACCCCCGTCCTTATCATCTCCGTCTGCTATAAACAAAGCTGCAGAGTCCCAAGTCAATATACGTTTGCCGGTGATAAATCTCCCGGAGTTCAGTGGCCTATATACAGATTGATTGCCCTTTTACGGTTCTTTTAAGAATATGATACACGAGAACAAGAATCTGGACAATTGTCAAAAATTACATTATTTAAAGTCCTGTTTGAAGGGTGAAGCGTATAGGTGCATCGAAGCTTTAACAATATCTAATTCTAATTATTTATCCGCGTGGTCCATTTTAGAGAAACGATACAAAAACAATCGATTAATAGTTCAAAGTCATGTGCAAGCAATTCTAAAATGTCCCGAAATAAGTAGAAGTACACCGGAAGCCTTAAGAAAATTAGTAGATTGCATAAATTCAAATTTAGAAGCGTTGAAAGTATTAAATATACCCGTCGATACTTGGGACGCTTTGCTGATAACGTTTATAACTGATAAGCTAGACTATAACACTCGAAAAGAATTTGAAACGACCCTAAACACCGACCTACCCACTAGAGAACAACTTATGGAATTTTTAGATAAAAAATGCACTATTCTGGAATCTTTCAACCAACAAAATAAACAAACTAATACGAAGCCGAGTTCTTCTAACACGTATTTTAAGGAACCAACGAATCCGATATCTGTTAACCGTACTGCCTATGTTATCACAGATAGGTATGTTTGTTATGTATGCAAAAAACGGCATTACATTAACCAATGCGAACAATTTCTTCGTTTGAGTATTATCGAACGCTTAAACGAAGTTAAAAAACTTAATTTATGTACCAACTGTTTGAGAGCGAACCATCAGATAAATGACTGCAGAGCGTCGGGTTGCAGGATCTGTCAATTACGTCTTCATCATACTTTATTACATGAATCTTCGACCCCTACCCCTACAGCAAGTAACAATTCAGCCGTTGAGACACCGGAAGCTGCAGCTAACTATTGCACCCGTAACTCAAGCGCACACGTAGTTTTATCTACTGCTATTTCGTTAGTTAAAGATGCATCTGGAAATTATCACAGATGCCGATCTTTGCTGGATAACGGGGCGCAGTTGAACATAATAACAGAATCAATGTGCAAACGATTAAACTTAAATACTGACAAAACTGAAATGTCAGTTTCTGGAATAAATGAAACCTGCAGTCGAATATCGAAAACGACAAATATATCATTCAAATCGTTACACTCTCCTTATGAGAGTACCATTAATTGTTCTGTGATGAATCGTATAACTGTAGATTTACCTATAAATTCCTTCAACATTCCCGATCTGCATATTCCAGAAAATATACTTTTAGCTGATCCAAATTTTAACACCAACGGTCCTATAGATATTTTGTTAGGAGCCGGGGTTTTTTGGGATCTTCTCTGTGTAGGTCGAATAAAATTATATCCGCCTGGTTTATATCTATCGAAAACGAAACTGGGATGGGTTGTATAGGAGGAGCTCTCAACGAAACTCGTGAATCATCGTCACTTTCCTGCAATTTAGCGATTGAGAATGGTAAAGACATCATCGAAAATCTTATGGAAAGATTTTGGGTCCAGAAAGAATCCATCCAAATCAACAAACTTAACTGGACCGCCGAAGAAACGGAGGCAGAAGAACAGTTTTTAAACACACATCGGCGTGATGAGTATGACGGTAGATTCATCGTTCAACTACCCTTTAAAAATGGCACAACGAATTTATGAGATTCGCGGAAAACAGCTCTCAAACGATTCTTCTCGCTAGAGCGAAAATTTCGCAGAAACAAAGAATTTAAAGATCATTATGCACAAGCTGTTCAGGATATGTTACAACTAGGATTCATGGAAGAAGTTCCCCATCGCCAAATCGAGAAACAAGATGTTTTCTACTTACCTCATTCTGGTGTTTTTAAACCATCCAGAGAAACTACTAAGGTACGCATTGTGTACGATGGATCTGCACGATCTGAAAATGGAATGAGTCTCAACGATAATCTGATGATGGGCCCTAATCTTCAAAACGACCTGTTCTCAATACTCACCCGTTTTCGAACGCATCGAATCGTTATCTCCAGAGACATGGAGAAAATGTTCCTTCAGATTAAAATAGACAAAGCACATACAGACTACCAACGTTTACTTTGGCACAGCTCCGAGGACGAGCCGCTGAAGTTATATAGACTCAATCGATTAGTTTTTGGTTTAACGAATTCGCCTTTTACAGCGATGCGCTGTGTTCGGCAACTAGCGCAAGAGGCAGCAAACGAATTTCCCATGGCCAGCAAGATTCTACAAAACGATGTATTCATGGGCGACATATTAACAGGTGCAGATGACATTTCGGAAGCAATAGCTTTACGTGACCAATTGATCTCTATTCTGAAGAGCGGTGGTTTAGCCTTATCGAAATGGGCTAGTAACGATCTACGCATCATACCTCTTCAGGAGTCACACGATGAACCGATTATGCTAAACCTCGATAAAGAAGAAGCGAAAGTTCTTGGACTTTGGTGGAATCCAACCAAGGACACTCTTAATTTTAAAGTTACGACACCGAGTGTCTCTAATAATTTAACGAAACTATCAATTTTAAGCTCGATAGCTAAACTTTTCGACCCAATCGGTATAATATCACCAGTTATCGTAAAAGCAAAAAAATTAATGCAAGAACTTTGGAAATTAAACTTAGGTTGGGATGATCATATTCCTCCTAACCTTGTAATTACGTGGAATAAATACGTAAACGAAATCGAATATTTAAATCAATTAGAAATTCCTCGCGCATTAATGCCAGAAAATAGCGTCCAATTAGATTTTGCTGTATTTTGTGATGCCTCACTAAGCGCATACGGTGCCTCAGTTTACCTACGAGCTAAAAGCGCCCACGGTGGTTTTAGTTCGAGGCTAATATGTAGCAAATCGCGGGTTAGCCCTTTAAAAGTAGTGAGCTTACCCCGTCTAGAGCTTTGCGCTGCGGTACTAGCTGTAAAATTATTGGACAGGTTGTATAAAGATCTAAACTTAAATATAAACCGAACGTATTTCTTTACCGATTCATCGATAGTTCTTCATTACATCAATTCACATGCTAATAACTGGCAGGTTTTTGTAGCGAACCGAGTAGCACTAATTCAGCAATTGAGTAATGTAAGAGACTGGTATCATATCAGCTCCAAACGAAACCCAGCGGACATAATATCTCGCGGAGCGTATCCCAAACAGTTGGATTCTGAACAATATTGGAACGGTCCAGACTTTCTTCTCAAAGAAGAACCAGACTGGCCTACTTCTACATTTAGGCCATCTCTCTGTGAAGATGAGTTACCGGAAAAACGTAAAATTGTCTTGGTAACAGCAGTAAAATCAGAACTGCCGGTTCTAACTAAATTCTCCTCGTTTTCTACTTTACAGCGTGTGGTAGCATACTGCCTACGATTTTTGCATAACGTAAAAAACAAAATTAATAAACGTAAAGGTTCTCTTTCTAGTACAGAACTAACTTCAGCAACCAGAACTATTTTGAAACTAGTGCAACAAAACGAATTTCCTGCGGAATATGGGGCACTTAAGAAAAATCAACCGGTGGGCAAAACTAGTAAGCTATACTCATCATCATCATCATCATAAGGTTCTCAGTCCGAAGACTGGTTGGACGCGTACCTCCATTCTTTTCTATCCTGAGCTAACCTACGCATTTCCCTAAAAGTAGAACATCCTACATCCCTAACTATTTGAGAGCAGTAGTCTAATCTAGGCCTACCCCTACCTCTTTTTATTCCTATCTCTGACTCTAGTATGTCACGAACTATTCCTTCGTGTCTTAGAAGGTGTCCTACCATCCTATCTCTCCTACTCTTTATTGTTTTCCATACCTTTCGCTTTTCCCCAACTCTTTCTAATACTTCCCTATTGCTAACCTTATCTATCCACGGTATCTTCATCATGCGTCTGTAGCACCACATTTCAAACGCTTCTACTCTTTTTCTATCCGCTTCTCCTATTGTCCAAGTTTCGCACCCGTATAATGCCGTACTCCATACATACGACGCGACGTTAAGAGTCTCTTCCTAGTCTCTATATTAACCGTTCTCGAGCATAACAGTTGTTTCTTTTTGTTAAACGCAACTCGGCCCTGCGCCATTCTTTGTTTTATATCTTTAGTGCTCCTACCGTCTTGAGTTATTTTACTTCCTAAGTAGCAGAAATCCGCGACCTCCTCTATCTTCTCATTTCCAATTTGTATTTCCATTTTAGTTCTATTTTCACATCTCCTACATACCAAAATTTTAGTTTTCTTTTTATTGATTTTCATGCCGAAGCCCTGTGTCAAAACTGCTTCCATTTCATTCAAAGCCGCTCCTAATTCTTCTTTGCTAGATGCTAACACTGCTATATCATCCGCAAATCTGAGCATGTTAATAGTTTGGCCCTGTACATTGATCCCTGAGGCTGTTCTTTCCTTAACAATATTAATCGCATCTTCGATATATAAGTTGAAAACTAGAGGTGACAATGCACATCCCTGTCTCACTCCCTTCCGGATATCTACTTCCCTTTGTTCCTGCTCACATTCTATAACTGCCTTTTGCTCTTTGTAGAGATTATGTATTATTCTTCTGTCCCTGTATTTCATCCCTACCTTTCTCAGCATTTCGAACATCTTCCCCCATTTTACGTTGTCGAAGGCTTTTTCTAAATCTACAAATCCTATATAGACGCTCTTTCTCTTTTCTATCGTTTTTTCTATAATTACTCGTAAAGCTAGAATGGCCTCGCGCGTTCCTCTATTTCGTCTAAATCCGAACTGATCTTCTCCTAATATTTCTTCCGCCTTTTTCTCCATCCTTCTCTGCACAATTCTAGTTAAAATTTTTGACGCATGGGAAGTTAAACTGATAGTTCTAAAATTTTCGCATCTATCCGCGCCTTTTCTTTTTGGCAAAGCTACTATGATGTTCCGTTTGTAATCTTCTGGAATCTCGCCTGTCAGGTATATGCGACTAACTAGTTTAAATAAACGATCTATTACCTCTTGACCTGCGCACTTTAAGATTTCTGCCTGCAAGCCATCTATACCTGGTGCTTTATTATTCCTTAAACTTTTTAGTGCTATCTCAAACTCTTCTCTCATTATAGGACTCCCTAGGTTATCCCCCTCTACACTGCTTTCGCTTTCTAATATATCTTGCACTTCCTGTCCCGCATATAAGTTTCCTAAATATTCTTTCCACCTATCTGCCTTCTCCCCACTTCCGATTAGGATATCTCCTGCCTCATTTCTAATGTTTTTGGTACTAGATCCAATTTCTCTAAAATTTCTCCTAATTATTTTATATGCTTCATCAGTCTTTCCTACTTCGAATTTATCTTCCACTTCTTTGCATTTATTATCGATCCATTGCTCTTTCGCTTTCCTACATTCCCGAATAATTTCCCACTTGATCGCCTTATATCTTTGTTTCCCTGTTTCATCTAACCTATTTTTATATTTTCGCCTTTCCTCTATTAGACTCACAATATGTTTTGTTATCCAGGGTTTCCTACTTTCATTCTGTTTATGACCCAAAATATCCCAAGCTATACTCACTGAATCCATTTCTTGACGAA
The DNA here is from genome assembly GCA_963966045.1 of Xestobium rufovillosum. Taxonomy (NCBI): domain Eukaryota; kingdom Metazoa; phylum Arthropoda; class Insecta; order Coleoptera; family Ptinidae; genus Xestobium; species Xestobium rufovillosum. Next base: position 25,365,564 of record OZ014503.1, read on the forward strand.
GGATTGATTCGTGTAGGAGGAAGAATATCAAACGCTGAAATCGATTATAGTAAAAAATACCCTATTGTATTACCCGCAAAACATCACATTACCCGACTTATCATTAAACGCGAACATCTTTCTTTACTTCACGCAGGTCCTACTCAAACTTTAGCTGCTATACGAGTAAAATACTGGCCTCTTAGAGCTCGTGGAGAGGTTAGAAAAATTATACATTCATGTATCCCGTGTTTCCGCGTAAATCCACGGCTAATCGAACAAAAAATGGGTAACCTGCCGCAAGAAAGACTCGAACCTTGTCGTCCATTCTTGAAGGTCGGGCTAGACTATTTTGGCCCTCTGTATATAAAACATGGCAAGCGAAGCAAAATAAGAATTAAATGTTGGGTTGCTCTTTTCGTTTGCTTAGTTACAAAAGCTGTCCACCTCGAAGTTGTAAGCGACTTAACGTCACAATGTTTTATAAACGCCTTAAAACGCATTGTATCCCGGCGAGGGAAAATATCTTACATCTTTTGCGACAATGCAACAACATTCATAGGCGCGAAAAGAGAACTTGATGAAATAGGGAAATTTATACACAGTACCGAATTACAAGACAATATTAATCATTATTTAACGCAAGAAAATATTCATTGGAATTTCATTCCACCACGCTCTCCAAATTTTGGAGGATTATGGGAGCGATTAGTACGTTCTGCCAAGCAGCACCTTAAACGAGTTACTATGGGTGCTATTTTGACTCTCGAGGAGGTCATAACACTAATGACTCAGATCGAGGCCATAATAAACTCCCGTCCATTATGTCCTATGTCAAATGACCCCTCTGATTCCCAAGTACTTATTCCTGCTCACTTCCTGATCGGAGGACCCTTAACAAATGTGGTTGAAACCGATGTACTTGGTATACCGAATAATAGACTGGGCAGGTGGCAACTAATCCAGAAGATGAAGCAGCAATTCTGGAAACGATGGAGCAGGGAGGCCCTGGTTCAATACCAACCGAGACAGAAATGGTGTGTAGAAAATTCCAGTCATCTTGAACCAGGCACCCTCGTACTTATTGCCGAAGATGATTGCCCACCTATGGTATGGAAAGTGGGGCGAATCAAAGAAGTGTTTCCGGGTACTGATGGCATCATCCGGGTAGCTTCAGTACGCACTCCGCAAGGAACCTATAAGCGTTCCGTCCGAAAGCTAGCCATTCTTCCCGTCGAACCACATCGCGACGAGTGAAGTGCGAAAATTATATGCGCGAAGTGTGCGCAACTGTATATACGACTTCATGCTATTTTTATACTTTTAATATGTTTTTAGTTTGTTTTTTCTTTATTACCTATATACCTTTTTTTTATCTTTAATTTTACCTTTTATATCGTATCGTATTTTATCGTAGTTATCGTACCTTATATTACTTATACCTTTTATTAATGTTGACTATCCTGTCAAAAGAGGGGAGGAAATGTAGAAACACCTTGTATATATTCTTGTGTATACTTAGAACCTAGCCATGTGTTTGTATTTTAGACTAGAGATAAGAATTCTGTGTGTGTATCTGTTTGTGAAGTTGAGGGTGAAAGGGACTCGCTTTTTAGACCGCGTAGCGAGCAGTCGATTTTTGTATTACCTATATTAAATAAAATACCTATCAAAACATTTGCGTTTCCTTTAATCGATCGAAAGGAAGATCCGCAACAATAACAGATATTCATACGCCGTCGTATAAACAAAGCAGATGGTAAAATTTCTAGTGAGTCTTCCTTGCAGTTCTTCACGTCTGATATAATATATAATAACGTGAAATTTAATCCAATTCCATTTCTGCGGTTTCCTATAATCAATAGAAAACCTTTTTACTTGTCTACATGGCAGCGGATTCGAGAATGTTTTACTTCTCACTTTTTTTCAGGTTTTAAACAATCTAAAAATTGTTTTTTTCTTCGTTCCTAAACCAGCATTTTTCGTGCAGGCATTTTACTGCTAGTAAACACCGCTGCTAAAAAAATTATTAATTGTTATGCCTACTTTCGGTCGTTTGTGTTTTTATTTTTGCGTTTCAAACTTATTTTATATGGAAATTTAATTTTATCAAGATTTTAACTAGAAAATCTTGCACCGTGAAACTTTATGTTGTGTGAAGCGCAATGTTTAACTTTTGGCAGTATTCTGACCATTGAAACAACTGTTTTGGACTCTTATTTACGTTAATTTCTAATTATTCCTTATGCCCTTCTACACCAACCAATTTAACGCTTTTCAAGAAGCTATTAACACTCACCAATTAAATTTAAATGAATGCATTCCAAACTGCACTTTTGTTCGTTTGAAAACGAGAAGAAAAACAAAAATAATGGAACAAAAAAGGGCCGGATGGACTAAGAACTGTAACTATCTTAATTATTGTACTCGTAGAAATAGTTAATGGTATTGCTAACAGCTATACAACATTAAAATAGGCAGAGGCGTTCCAAACAGCTTCTTTCCTTCTAGGATGTCATTACATCATCATAAAACTAGACGAGTACCTCCATCCATTCTTTATCCTGGAGTTCACCTACGCATTTTCTTGAAAGCGGAACATCCTACATCCCCAACAAGTTACGTGGCGTACTTTTTCGTTACATTGAATTTTCTACAATTATTCTTTCCTCAGACACCTACTTCGTTTTCAATTTGATCTTCTCATTCAGAATTTATGGAAGACAGTAAAGAATAGGAGAGATAGATGGTAGGGCACCTTCTGAGACACGAAGGAATAGTTCGCGACATACCAGAGTCGGAATAAAAAGAAGTAGGGGTAGGCCCAGATTAGACTACTGCTCTCAAATAGTTATGAATGTAGGATGTTCAACTTTTAGGGAAATGCGTAGGTTAGCTGTCTTCGGACTGAAAACTTTATGATGATGAATATAAACTTGTGGGATCAAGACGCATATTGAGGAACAAGTCAACGTTTGTCTAGAATTGACTTTTTATTTACTTAAATAATTGAAAAAAACTTGAATTTCAAGTATCAACGGCTTCCTTGATTACATTTTAATATACACATCAAAAATTTCGGCAAATTGAAGGTTTCTGACTATTATAAAATTTGATTGTGTTTGTCCACGTTCGAAACTCAATTTTTCAAGATGAAAAAGTTGATTGCGTAATTTTGCTAATGCGAAAACGATTTTACGGATTGTTTTACGAAAATAATTCGACACTTCCTCAATCAAATTAATTCAATATTTGTAGGTACGGTTTTCAAGGACCCAGATGGAGCACACATCCAATTATAAAAGACAAATATGTTTTTCTAATTAATGTATGTGAGACTTTGGCAGATTTTGGCCTTGTGTGAAAAGTTGATTTTTTATGTTCCACTGATTCCTCTAAACAGTTATATCTACTGAGTTTTGTTTACAAAAATATAATCGACTTTCATGTTTGCATACACGGTTCAATAACTTCTGCAAATTTTACACCAGGTAAAAATACCCATAGTTTGTCACTTTTTTCGGCTTACTGCAGATAAAAATCTTAAACGTCTAATTACATATTCAGAGTCATTAAACTAAACGAGCTTCGAGTCATAAGACGTCCGACTTAATTTGTTGTGTCATCTACATTTCAGTGATTAAAAAATATTTGTTCTCAAAGGTATCATGTACAAGTTTTCTGTATTTCTTTTGAACATATCATCAGCATTAGTTTCATGGGCTGTTTCAAATTGAAACAGGCAGCGGAACAAATTCTATTTTAATAAATTCTTTGCCTACTCAACATGTATGATGAACTGAACATGTTCTCTCGTAATGATTGCAAATATTAATAATTTTTATGGGATCGTGTACCTTAGGTGTGTTCTTGTTAAAAACAGGAAGTAAATTGGATCTACAGACTGTCCCAACAGTAAGAAAATATCATGTTTCCCACTTCTATATAAGGGGGCAGCAGCTCTTTCAGTAATCATAGTGGCAGAGATCGTGAGGGTCGGTATGGCACTGTGATACACACTACTGCGATGTGGAAGGCAACGGGAAACCACCACATTATTATATCCCTGGTACAGCGTACTTCGAATTTATGATGATGGCACTTTCTGGAGTAAAATATTCCGGAGGTAAAATAGTCCCACATTCGGATCTCCGGGCGGGGACTGCTTCGGGGGGAGTCATCAGAAATGATAAGTGTAACATCTCACGAGTCGGAGCGTGGAATGTTAGAAGCATGAAACAAGTAGGAAAGTTAGAGAATTTGAAAATTGAGATGGATAGGTTAGCATTAGACGTAGTAGGTATTAGTGAAGTGCGATGGCCAGAAGCCGGAGACTTCTGGAGCGGAGATTTTAGAGTAATACACACAGGATCTGTAGGAGGAAATTCGGGAGTAGGAATTGTTATGCGGAAAAAAGTAGGGCAGAGTGTAGAAAATTTCTTACAGCAAAGTGACAGGGTAGTTATGGTTAGGTTAGATTCGAAACCTGTAAAAACAGTAATAATACAGGTATATATGCCCACTTCTAACTACAGTGATGAGGTCGTAGAGGCAGTTTATAGTGATATTGAACATGTGCTAGATTTTGTGAGAGGACACGAAAATTTAATAATTATAGGAGATTTCAAAGCAGTCGTAGGCACAGGGCGAGAGGGTCCCTTTGGATTAGGCAATAGGAACGATAGGGGAGTGAGACTGATAGAGTTCTGCGATAAACATAACTTAACGGTCGCGAACACTCTATTTCACCATCATGTTAGGAGACGCTACACGTGGAAGATGCCAGGAGACCTAGGGAGATATCAAATAGATTACATTCTTGTTAGGCAAAGATTTAGAAATCAAGTTAGGGATTGTAGAAGTTATCCAGGAGCAGATATAGACAGTGATCACAATATAGTCGTTATGAAGGCCAATCTTAAATTTAAGATTTTGAAAAAACGAAGCGGAAGAAGGTATCTTGACCCAGAGAAACTAAAAGATGATGATACGCGCGATAAGTTCGAGAAAAAGACAAACGAAGTACTAAAGGGCGCGGGCAAAAATATTGTTAGGGACATAGAGGAAGAATGGAATTGCATTAAAAATAGTTTAGTTTCCTCAGCTAGGGATATTTTGGGTCATAAACAGAATGAAAGTAGGAAACCCTGGATAACAAAACATATTGTGAGTCTAATAGAGGAAAGGCGCAAATATAAAAATAGGTTAGATGAAATAGGGAAACAAAGATATAAGGCGATCAAGTGGGAAATTATTCGGAAATGTAGGAAAGCGAAAGAGCAATGGATCGATGATAAGTGCAAAGAAGTGGAAAATAAGTTCGAAATAGGAAAGACTGATGAAGCATATAAAATAATTAGGAGAAATTTTAGAGAAATTGGATCTAGTACCAAAAGCATTAGGAATGAGGCAGGAGATATCCTAATCGAAAGCGGGGAGAAGGCAGATAGGTGGAAAGAATATTTAGGAAACTTATATGCGGGACAGGAAGTGCAAGATATATTAGAAAGTGAAAGCAGTGTAGAAGGGGATAACCTAGGGAGTCCTATAATGAGAGAAGAGTTTGAGCTAGCACTAAAAAGTTTAAGGAATAATAAAGCACCAGGTATAGATGGCTTGCAGGCAGAAATCTTAAAGTGCGCAGGTCAAGAGGTAATAGATCGTTTATTTAAATTAGTTAGTCGCATATACCTTACAGGCGAGATTCCAGAGGATTACAAACTGAACATCATGGTAGTTTTGCCAAAAAGGAAAGGCGCGGATAGATGCGAAAATTTTAGAACTATCAGTTTAACTTCCCATGCGTCAAAAATTTTAACTAGAATTGTGCAAAGAAGGATGGAGAAAAAGGCGGAAGAAATATTAGGAGAAGATCAGTTCGGATTTAGACGAAATAGAGGAACGCGCGAGGCCATTCTAGCTTTACGAGTAATTATAGAAAAAACGATAGAAAAGAGAAAGAGCGTATATATAGGATTTGTAGATTTAGAAAAAGCCTTCGACAACGTAAAATGGGGGAAGATGTTCGAAGTGCTGAGAAAGGTAGGGATGAAATACAGGGACAGAAGAATAATACATAATCTCTACAAAGAGCAAAAGGCAGTTATAGAATGTGAGCAGGAACGAAGGGAAGTAGATATCCGGAAGGGAGTGAGACAGGGATGTGCATTGTCACCTCTAGTTTTCAACTTATATATCGAAGATGCGATTAATATTGTTAAGGAAAGAACAGCCTCAGGGATCAATGTACAGGGCCAAACTATTAACATGCTCAGATTTGCGGATGATATAGCAGTGTTAGCATCTAGCAAAGAAGAATTAGGAGCGGCTTTGAATGAAATGGAAGCAGTTTTGACACAGGGCTGCGGCATGAAAATCAATAAAAAGAAAACTAAAATTTTGGTATGTAGATGGAGTGAAAATAGAACTAAAATTGAAATACAAATAGGAAATGAGAAGATAGAGGAGGTCGCGGATTTCTGCTACTTAGGAAGTAAAATAACCCAAGACGGTAGGAGCACTAAAGATATAAAACAAAGAATGGCGCAGGGACGAGTTGCGTTTAACAAAAAGAAACAACTGTTATGTTCGAGAACGGTTAATATAGAGACTAGGAAGAGACTCTTAAAGTCGTATGTATGGAGTACGGCATTATACGGGTGCGAAACTTGGACAATAGGAGAAGCGGATAGAAAAAGAGTAGAAGCGTTTGAACTGTGGTGTTACAGACGCATGATGAAGATACCGTGGATAGATAAGGTTAGCAATAGGGAAGTATTAGAAAGAGTTGGGGAAAAGCGAAAGGTATGGAAGACAATAAAGAGTAGGAGAGATAGGATGGTAGGACACCTTCTAAGACACGAAGGAATAGTTCGCGACATACTAGAGTCAGAGATAGGAATAAAAAGAGGTAGGGGTAGGCCTAGATTAGACTACTGCTCTCAAATAGTTAGGGATGTAGGATGTTCTACTTTTAGGGAAATGCGTAGGTTAGCTCAGAATAGAAAAGAATGGAGGTACGCGTCCAACCAGTCTTCGGACTGAGAACCTTATGATGATGAATATCAGAAAAAAATATTGGTGTTTCTATAATAAACTTCATAGAAAATAATTTTACAACCGCTGTCATCTAGAGCACGTACCTATTATTTTCACGTGAGAAAATTGTTAATAGTATGTTCTGACACATAAACTTCTGTATGTTTCATATTAAGTCTCTAACATTATCTCATAATGACTGATAATTGGTACTTACAGTCAACCACGGTTTGTTACACGTTGTTCCATTTCAGACATATCTAGATCATTAACAAAGACACGAAAGGCTCGAAATTATATTTGGTTAAGAAACGAAACATTAATATTGTTGCTGAAAAAAGTTACAGCGAGATAAACACAAATAGTTTGTGAGAGCTAGCCGCGCAGATAGGTTCAATCAGCTTCATTTTCTTGTGTGTGTTCGAGTCGTATAGAGGGTGTATAGAGGGTGAATTAGAGCACCTTGCTTCCCGACTAATAGTAGTTCATTATAATTAATAAATAGGTATTCAGTTGCTTGTCAGTTACGTCAAGGTGGTCGTGGAGAACAATTTACTGGGTTAGCCAATTATAAAAAAAAACTATAATTTCTACCGTTGTGACAATTGAAGGAATTCCAAGCTACTGATATAATTATGACATATGGCTAACTTCAAGCGACATCTTGTTAGTTGTAATGAACGGTTAGATCGGTTAGAAATAGATGAACCTGTCTGCAAAATAAATTTTATAATTACGCATTAGGTACCTACATTAAATTAATCGCTTTTTCATGTGAACAAACTGCAAACTCCCGGCGATTTATCTCGATTTTTGATTGCTACCTTCCCAGGAATATTAAGTTAGGAATTTTGTTAAATCGCTTGTAAACCAATGAGGAGAAAAAGAGAGGAGAAAATCGTACGTACAACTTTATTTAATTGTACAGTTCACGGTACATTTATCAGTTATTATGGGAATTCTTCGGCACAAAATTGTGCCACTGCAAAAAACCACAAGCACGTGCTAATAGGTGGGACATAAATATTTTAAATCATTATTTTATACAGGGTGTTTCATTAACAATGGGAAATCCGTTAACTGGAGATTCTACACGTCAAGTAATGACCATTGACCCGAACATGTCTTATCCGAATGTTGATGGTTTAGGAAATACAGGGTGTTGAAAGTTAGAATATTTCCATTTTTTGCCATAACTACGAAATTTCTTAGGTTGTCGGCAACGTCAAAAATGTTATTGGAATCTTTTTCCCGTAAGAAAAACCATAGGATTGCAAATTTTCAAATTGTAACTTTATTTGACCTGTAGAATCTCCAGTTAATGGATTTCCCATTGGTAATGAAACACCCTGTATTTTGCACAATCCAATTCATATACAGGGTGAGTCATTAAGGCGAAATCGGCCGATAACAAGAGTACAGTTCAAAATGGAAGAAACTTTTTCAAACAAAAGTTTTTCAAAAATAAGTGCTTAATGAGATAAAAATATTTTCAAATATGGCGCACTTCCGGTTATACCGGAAATGGACACTAACTGTGTTATTTTAAATGGAACACCCTGTATTCGTTTGCATTTTTGGATTTCTCATGAAAAATAAATGTCAGTTTGTTAATCGAACATCGGGTCTCAGTCGAACCGCTATGGAGTTTTTTAATTTTTTTTGAAAATTTTGACGTTTGCAGTAGTTGGCGCCATTTTGAATATCTTCGAAACGAAAGCACTTAGAGGAATGCGATTTCGACAGTTCGTTTCTGGAAGTAACAGCCTATCAGACACAAGTATAACATGGAATCATAAACTTTTTAATTATAAGAAATTTATCCATGCCAATATTTACTAATTCAAACAGGAATAACTCTTTTTTTTTAAATGGAATGCTACATTGATTCTCACCTCATAAGACGCAAAATTAAATTTCCTTTCTGATGATGTATGGTTGTTGGCATCTGTCACCAGCAGTTTTTAAGAAATTTGCGTTTTTCTGGAAATTTTGAATAATATCATGTTTATGCATTAACAATGGTTGACGTTTGGCGATATTGTTTTGTTTTGTCTTACAAAATGTTCGTTCCAAATCTTCTATACTATTTCCAAAACTTCAAAGATCATTAGATAATAACAGCAACAAAAATAAATTAATGTAATTAGATTAAATGTTCGACATAACCGCCATCCTCACGATAACAAACACGCAATCGTTTCAACAAAGAATTGTTCACATTTATCAACATATCTTCATTGATACTTTGAAATGCATCGCGAACTCGTTCCATCATATTTCCTCGAGTAGTTGGAGGTTCCCTGTAAACTAACTGCTTTACGTACCCCCACAAGAAAAAGTCAAGTTTTGTTAGGTCTGGAGATCGCGCTGGCCAAGGTATCGGACCTCCTCTTCCTATCCATGTGTTTGGAAATCCTGCAGTCAAGTGCTCCCTTACATCCCTCCCGTAATGCGCAGGCGCTCCATCTTGTTGATACCACATCTGTTGTATTGCAGCAAGTGGTAAATTGTCTAACATTTCTGGCAAATCGTTTTGTAAAAATTGTAGGTAGCTATTACCATTCAAATATTCATCGAAAAAATGTGGTCCAATTACGTGTCGTCCAATTATGCCACCCCATACATTCAAAGACCACCTATGTTGATGATCCAATGGCCTTATCCAATGGGGATTGTCAGTACTGTAATAATGGTAGTTGTATCTTGAAACAAAACCGTTCTTATGAAACGAAGCTTCGTCCGTAAAGAGAACATGATCAAAAAAGTCATTTCGCTCCTGAAGTTTACGTAAAGCCCACTCACAAAACTGCAACCGATTGTTGAAGTCATTTTGATCTAGTTCCTGAACCAACTGAACGTGGTACGGGTGAAATTTATTTTTGCGCAGTATTCGAGATACAGAAGTTTGGCTTAATTCTAACTCGCGACTAATTTCTCTGGTACTTAAATGAGGATCTCGGACAACAGTAGCAGCTACTAAAACTTGATTTTCCTCATGTGTCACTGATTTTACACGTTCTTTCTTCTCGTATCCCACACAACCAGTTCGTTCAAACCTCTCTTTTAATTTTGCGAATGCTGCTGTTACATTTGGATGTCTATGCTCGGGAAAACGTTGCGCATACATTCTTGAGGCAAGTAACGAATTCCCTTCTGCTTCACCCAAGGAATACACCATAGCAATTAATTCTTCTTGAGTGTACATTTTCAGTTTTCTTAATTGTGATATTTATTAAAATTGAAATCAATACTCTCACTAATTGAACTCAAATTGCACTCTTACTTAACAATAATTTAATAGAAATGACATTTCGTTGGCAAAACAAAACAAAATCGCTGAACGCCAACTATTGTTAACGCAATAACACGATATTATTTAAAATTTCCAGAAAAACGCAAATTTCTTAAAAACTGCTGGTGACAGATGCCAACAACCATACATCGTCAGAAAGGAAATTCAATGTTGCGTCTTATGAGGTGAGAACCAATGCAGCATTCCATTTAAAAAGAAAGAGTTATTCCTGTTTGAATTAGTAAATATTGGCATGGATAAATTTCATTTGATTAAAAAGTTATGATTCCATGTTATACTTGTGTCTGATAGGCTGTTACTTCCAGAGACGAACTGTCGAAACCGCATTCCTCTAAGTGCTTTCGTTTCGAAGATATTCAAAATGGCGCCAACTACTGCAAACGTCAAAATTTTCAAAAAAAATTAAAAAACTCCATAGCGGTTCGACTGAGACCCAATGTTTGATTAACAAACTGACATTTACTTTTCATGCGAAATCCAAAAATGCAAACGAATACAGGGTGTTCCATTTAAAATAACATAGTTAGTGTCCATTTCCGGTATAACCGGAAGTCCGCCATATTTGAAAATATTTTTATCTCATTAAGCACTTATTTTTGAAAAACTTTTATTTGAAAAAGTTTCTCCCATTTTGAACTGTACTCTTGTTATCGGCCGATTTCGCCTTAATGACTCACCCTGTATATACGGTGTGAAAAACTAATTATTGAACTTCCGTAATGAATTTATATCCGCTTTCAGATTATCAATTTCCAACATCAATAATATTTGCCCCTCTGGCTAATTCCCATACAAGAAACGCAAATAACAATAAAACAAACGTTTCGATTAATTAAATTTAGGCTGGTAGGTCACCTACTCAATTTATCTGCTGAATTTTTGCTAAACTGAATTCTCGAGCTGTTAAAACCAAGACAATTTTTGTCATGGCTAACTGTATTCATCAACTTTTAAAACAGCGACTTAATTGCTATGGCACCGGAATCCACGATAATTACTCCGTTTTAAATGAGACATAAAAGGTAAATAACTTTGGCTTTAACGGTGAATGTTTCTCTTTTTTCGGTAATTAGTCGACTGTTAAAAATAAAGTCATTTTCAGTCTATATTGTGTCTCTGCCATAACGATCAAAGAAGTGTTAGAAGTGGCTCTGAACGAGATGGAAGCAGTTTTGCTCCAAATAACATGAAGCTACAAGCAAAGATTAATCAGAAATAATATTAAGATTACATGAGTAACACTGCAATTTTTATGTTCCATTTACTGTTTAGCTGTTCTCTGCACAGGAATTAATGCAGGCAATAACAATGTTACGCTCAGGAAATTCTTCTGACTTCTGCATATGGAAGTAAAAAAATTAATCGTGCACGGTTAGTTTATTATTCAATTAGTTGGCTGTTAAACAGCAGTACAGTGTAGGTGGGTATCTCTTTATTTCCGGTAACACAAAATTGAAATTAAAACCGCACCTGCCCTAACCTGCACATTTCCTCGAAAGTGAAACATCCTACATCCCTAACTATTTGTGAACAGCCTATTGTCTACGTCTACTGTCTGTAGTAATACAATAAGTGGTCTGGAATTGTCGGAAATTTTACGAAAGCTGTTGCGTTGCTTGGTAGCCACGAGTGTAAATTTGGCAGTTAAAAGATCACGAGCGCTTATATGGTTATATGTTATATTATAACCAGATTTTTTTTGCATATTATTATTATTAATGTTTTCAGTGGTAAAATTTTCTTGCCTTATGTTTATATCTCTTGTAGTTTGGATTCCAGAAGGTCCAGGTCTCAGGTTGTTTATTAAACTAGCATGATGTTCCTCGTCTAACTGTAAATAAGGACCTAATGACTTAGCATTTGCATGTCCAGTCATTTTGATGAGCTGTTCTTCCGGGACACCTGATTTAGCAAGATTTGATACAGCACTTGATCGATTTGAATGATTCGTGATTTTGTTAGTCAGAGTATCAAGCCCTATTCTTTCAGCAGATTGTTTGGTCCATTTTCCAATCTCATTTACTCCATAAGGCATATTTTTGTACCATTCCAATAAGGATTTACAGTCAGAAATAGTCGATCTGAGTGTATTAACCGAATTTGACGATGAAAAAATAATCAATAAAATACAGTTATGGCAATTGGTCGAAAATATGTATTCAACTTTTTAAAAATCAGTCTACATCAGTACGCATTTTGGAATTTAGAATTTGAAGACATATCAAAACTGTCCATGCAGAATGAAACAGGCGGCTAAGGGAGTGACCGACAAGGTCGACAAACGTCCTTCGATCTCGAGCTAGGTCGTTCTTGTAGTAGGCACAAAACACATCTTCAATTTGCGTACCACGCTGCTTATAATTATTAATAGATACACGAAGCGATAAAGATGGAAATAGGGTCGTTTAAGCAAATGAGGATGATTTTATGACTAATTATTTTTTGCAATCTCCGCTCGTTTACGATAGTGTTAATGGATTTCTTGTAATTTGTCACTAAAGTTAATAAAAAACGTGCATAATTCTATAAATCGCATTTTCAGCCTTCGTCAGCACCAGGGTACAGAAAGATGAAAGTAGAAAACCCTGGTGCTATAGGCGCATGATGAAGATACCGTGGATAGATAAGGTTAGCAACAGACAGAGTGAAACGGCAGATTTTCTACAAAAACTATCCCATATAGGGGATTTCATTTTCTTTTACTTAGTAATCATTAATCAGCAATGGACTGCTGTTGGCTCTTTCTCTAATTGTTGTAGTACGAATTTGGAATGCTCTACGATTACCGTCCTGGTTATTATACCTTATTAAGAACGCATTTATTTCTATTGTACGAGACGACTCAACAATTTTTTTTTCGAACATTTGCCCGAGATCTTTGAAATATGATTTATGTACTTCTGCGGACTCCAACGTTCCCATTATGTCACTCCAACAGATAATTAGTTATTTAATTAGATTGGGCAGCTGCAAATTACATATCAACACATCGAAAGTCAACATTTTCTTGTCAAAAAAATCTAGACATGTATTTTTGAAATGGTAGCACAATCGAGTTGCATTTTGACGCACGCAATTAAAGGATGACTAAACTACAAATAAAATCCATCTTTAAAAGAAAGCAGAAACAATTTTCTTCATGGTTGATTTAGCTGAAGCGTACGTGTTAAAAAACTAAGCGATATTTAGCCCCAATAAGTTCCGACGATCTATCGAAAGAAATGTCCCATTTTATATCGTTCAATTTATATCAATTCCACTGGATTGTTTTGTACGAAAAGTGTTTAAGTGGAGGAAAGTAAAGAAGCGCTCGAACAAAAACCAATTTAGGCCAGACAATGAACATGTACGTACCTAACATTCACACTTGAACTAGTTTCCAATATACCGAAGATCCGTCGAGAAATTCCATTCGATTTACCCGAGAAAACAACCTAAACAACAACAAATTGCACATTTTAAAATTCGCCCGTTTTTTTCGCACTAAAATATGGGACGCCGTTTGGGTCTTTAATCGTCTATTTAAGGATATGTTACAGATGTCTGTAAATCGGGAATTATGGATATCCCACAGATATTTTTAAATCATTTTGGATATCAAACAGTGAACAATGATTATTTTTATCTGCGAGATACCTTTAAATATTTAAAAATATCTCGCAGATATTTTTAATTCTATAATTACGGATATCTACTAAGCATTTTGATATCCAAAATTGTGGCGCCACCTAAAAGGCGAAAGATGTAATTATTATTTTCTTTTGGGCTGGTGTAAATCGGTCGCGCGGCTCCACAGTGTTGCCAATCCTACCGAAATTTCGGTAGATATACCGATTTTATATGTTATCTACCGATCTACCGAAATGATACATAATTCTACCGAAATTTCATTTTTTAATTATGCAATAGAGTCCATTAGTGTAACGGCAAAATCAGAGCGCGAAATTTAAAACGCTATCGGCTGTCCTAAGAGTAAAGTAGGATAAAATTTTTCAATGCATTTTAAATGGAGCTTAGATGACCTTGCACTTCACATTCTATTTTTACCTTTCATCCTGATTTCTTAACATTAAATCAATATATGACGATTACTATGAAGCTTTTTCGGTGTTTGTCTTGTAAAAGCATTTATTTATGCAGTCATTTTGCTTAAAACCAAAATGCAACAAACTACTGCAATTTACGGCGCTAGAACCGGCGCAATAGATGGTTTAAATCATCCATAGAAGTCCTTAATAACACTAATTTTTAACACTTTCTTTTCCATTTTACACTTTTTAAATATAAATAAATTCTTAAACCCCCTATTAAATAAAGATTAAACAATAAATTAGCCGGAGAAATAAACAACTTAACCTCAAACCCTGTGCATCAAACGTCAAAATAATAATGATCTGGTCTAAACAAGACATAAGTTCTTTTATTATATGTACTGTACTCATCCGTTTTAAAATATTTCTGAAATTAAGTTGTATTTTAAGTTGTTTTTGAAAATGTAACAGCTGGAAAGAGCAGTCTATTTGTCACTTGCAGAATCCCTGTGAACAGTAAACCGTTGTTAATATTGAAGTGGCGTGTAAATACTGTGAAAATATTGTGAAAATCCCTAATGAATATGTGTCCAAAAATGGCTACAAAAATAGATACAGGATGTTGAAATTTGTTACAAAAATGTAATATCTGCTTGTATCGTTACCTACTATTTTCAGCTGTTTTATGCTATTCTCGAGTATTTACACGCCAATTCGATATTTACAACACTTTACTATTAGAAAGAATGGATTGACAATTTCGTTTTTAAAATCTCGGACTAATGCACCGTGTTACACAAAATTATTTCTCTCTGAAACTATGCCTCGAACGCAAAAAACAAAAGAGAGATTTTTCTTGTAAATAAAACAAAGATTCTAATATTTTGCAACATATCTATGTAAGTCAGTAACGTAACATAGTTTCGGTAATAAATGTGGTCTCCCCACCTCGTAGTGACGCCACTGGTGAGAGTACAAAACTCAAAATTTATAAATTAGTAAATAACTTCAAGGAATTATTATGCCCAAAATTCCAAATGAATAGGTCCGGTAGTTTTCCAGATATTAAAAAAATAACATTTTTGAAAGAAATTTCAACACCTTGTATCTCGCTTAGCCGGCATTTTTGGACATACGTTGATTAAGGTTTTTCGCATTATTTTTAAGTATTCTATCTACCCTAGAAGTTTGTTACACTCATTATAGATCACCCTGTATTGCATTATACCCTACAAAATTTGCATTCCTCTAGAACGTTGAAGATTCACTTCTATCGCGAGTGGCGACCACGCATCCAGTTTTTTTAATAATGTTTTTCCTTGCCCTCAGCGTTCAGGTTATTGCCAATAAGTGGTGCGAATAATATTGAAATATTAATAACGCTCAACGGAAAAACCAGCGCCGGCAACGAAAAGTAAATTTGCTGGCTGCCGGCGGCGACAACGCAGGCACTTCCGGGGATAAATATCCCAGGAAGTACCAACGTTGCCAAGCGTTTCCAATGTGTAAATATCCATCAAGTAGCTCATACAAGAGCCTACCTTGCATCGGCACCTTGGTTAATGGGATACACATGAAGTTAGCGGTTCAGGTAGCTTGGGGTGCAAACCCGCTGGGGATATTTTTCCTTGCCCTCCAGGGAAAATGCTTGCCGTCTGTAATTTTCAAGCTTATAGTTTCTTAGGGCAAGGGAAAGGTATTTTTTCCCTTGCCCTACAAATGAAAACGACGTAATGCAACTTTGCACATTGGAATTGGAGAAGCTTGACAACGTTGGTAGGATCCTACGATATTTAGCACTGATTTTATAATATTATAAAATCACTGATAATTTAGCCGTCCTCTTTATCCTCGATAAGAAACGTCAGTTATTGCCGAACACGAACACAAAAGTTTCACCAATCAGAGTGCTACCGAGACACAAGTCCTGGGGAAACAGAAAACTCGACCGCGCGCAGGCTGGAGATTTAAAGCGGGAGAGCGCGTAAGTCAGATTTACACTAGACCATAAATACAACTAAGCTTACTTCCTGGAAATTAGAGGGCGCTGCAATTTTGGATATCAAAACTGGCAAGTGATATTCATAAATAATTAATTCTATCTTACAGATAATTCCAAATATTTAAAAATTACCGCCCCATATCTAAAATTGGTGATTTAAAAATATCTGTCGGATAAAAATAATTGTTTGTGGATATCTCACTCATAGCATTAAATATTTGAAAATATCTGTGGGATATCCTGAAACCAATACTATTTTTGCTCACTTTGGGTTCGTATGTAATTCTTTAAGCAATACTTACGTGCTAAAGTCAAAGCTAAGCAAAAATTGATTTGATTTAAAAATATGCTATAGATATTTTCAAATATTTAAAACTATGAGTGAGATATGCATTAATAAATATTTATATCTCGCTGATATTTTTAAATAATGAATTATGGATATCTCCGAGATATTTATGTCGATTTAACAATATCTGGTAGATATAAATAATTATTTATGGATATTACTTGCATGGTTTGATATAAAAAATGTAGCCTTCCACTTGCTACTCTAAATTGGATAATAATTACAACATGTAAAGGATGGTGTAATCGAATTATTGAATCTTTCACCTTCTAGGTGGCGCCACAATTTTGGATATCAAAATGCTTAGTAGATATCCGTAATTATAGAATTAAAAATATCTGTGAGATATTTTTAAATATTTAAAGATATCTCGCAGATAAAAATAATCATTGTTCACTGTTTGATATCCAAAATGATTTAAAAATATCTGTGAGATATCCTTAAATGGACGATTAAAGACCCAAACGGCGTCCCATACTAAAACGAGTTTTATTTAATGAATTCACACGCTAGAATAAACGCGCAGATATCTTCATAATTTTAATTAAATTTTTAATTGGCGAGCTCGTAAATTACATTTTTATACGCACAGTAGCCACTTTTACTGCTTACTCACCACAGTTTATTTGCATAAACTACAAAAAAACTTTTGATATGCCTTAAGTTAAATTAGTTTGCCATACTCCCTTGTAATGTGCACTAATGGTCAAAATGTATGTAAACGACGAATACAGGTAGTGCCATCTTTCCGAGATAGCTCCAACTATCCACTACATATTAGAATTGTTTTACAGAAATCTACTTCAACATCAATCGTAATCGATCAAAATGCGGACAAATATAAAATCTCGAAGAACTAAAACGAAAATATGTATAGCATCACGTCTGCATTCAAATATGCTTTAATTAAGGAAAAATACTCCATTACTTGAAAGTTAAGTAAGTAATTTAAAGCAGCAGCAACCTTGAAAATGATGTTTTGCAGATTTTGTTTGCTGTTTTATATTCATTTATTGACTCAATATTTATATTAGAGGTCCTGATAGTTTCAGCGCATTATTACAGTTTATGTTTCAGATGTTGGTTATAAGAAATGCGTTTGCAAATTAAAACAAAAAATAAATGGAATTCATGGTATCAAAACGAATAATTTTTGCTTTACTTATTTTGGCGTCAATCTCAGTTTACTTAACATTCGTATTTAATTCCTGTATAGCCTCAACTTTCTCGAAATTAATTCCTAAGGTAAGCAAATTTTATTATACAGGATTTATTATTTATTTAATCTGAAAACCCTTGTACCGTTAGGTGTTGGGTGATAACAAATTACATATATTAACATGATACGTTTGACATCCTTTCACATATCTTCCCTTTCCAAATCTTCCTGTCTTGGGCTGTCTGCCTAACTTCGCTCCATTTGATTCCCCTCTTTTCTGCTGCGTGTCGCACTTGTTCTTCCCACTTCAGTCTTGGGCGTCCTACTTTATTTTTTCCCTGCACTCTAACTTCATACATTTGTTTTGCAACCCTGTCTTCACTCATTCTGTGGAGGTGTCCCAGCCATCCCAGCTGTCTCTCCTCTATTGCTTTTGTAACTGGTTTCATGCCCAGCCGATCCATAACTGTCGAATTTCTTATTCTATCTCTTCTTGTAATTCCCTCTATTTTCCTTAGAAATCTCATTTCTGTAGCTGTAATTTTGCTTTTATCTTTCTGTGAGACCGTCCAAGATACGCAGCCATATGTGAGCGTGGGTCTTACTATTTTTTTATAAACCTGCGTCTTTATCGTTTTAGGAATTTCTTTTTTTCCTAGAAATGTCGTTCGCAACGTATTATAGATTCTTCCAACCTTTCCTATTCTCTCGTTTATTTCTTTATCTATTTTACCGTTATCTTCAATAACTGTACCTAAATAATTATAACTTTTAACTTGTTCCAATACTGTTTCTTCTAATCTTATATTCTTATTTTTCTCCTTGATTGCTAATATCATTGACTTTGTTTTATCGGTATTTATTTCCATATTTATTTTTCTCAGTTCTTCGTGGTAGATTTCTAGATTTTTTTGGAGTTTTTCTTCCGAGTCTGCTATCAATATCATGTCATCAGCGAACATTAATTCTTGAAGTGCTATTTTTTTCATCTTCCAGTTTCCTACTTTCGTTACACTTCCTTTTGATTTACTTCTCTTTATGGCATCATCTATAATTATAGAGAACAATAGAGGGCTCAGTACACAACCCTGTTTCAAACCTATCTTCGACTCAAATACAGCAGATTCATTATTGTGAGATCTTACTACGTTCCTGTTATTTCTGTATTCCCCTCCTGTGTAAGCTTTCCCAAACGTCCTTTCTCACTACTCTGTCAAAAGCTTTCTTGAGGTCAATAAAACAGATATGCATTTCTTTTCCCTTTCTCAGCATCTTTTCTGCTAGTTGTCTTATTATAAATATCAAATCTTGCGTACTTCTTCCTCTTCTAAACCCGTGCTGTGTTTCCTCTAACGATGTTTCTAGTTCTTCTCTTAGTCTATATTCTAATATTCTTGTAAAAACTTTCCCCGGTATACTTGTTAACGTAATCCCTCTATAGTTGGTTCAATCCTTAATGTCTCCTTTCTTATACATTGGGAGTATTATTCCTGTATTCCAGTCATGAGGTATCTCTTTCTCCTGTTAGTTTTTGTCAACTCTTCAAAATATTGTTTCCATCTTTCCATTATCTCCTTTTCTTCAGTCAGTACATTCCCTTCTTTATCTTTAATATTCTTTAGTCTTGGTGGTTTCTTTTGTCTTAGTTGTTTCAGTGTGCTGTAGAATAGCTTCTGGTTCTCATAATAGTTTTCCCTCATTTTGTGTCCGAATTCCTCCCATGTTTGTTGTTTTCTACTTTTTATTGTCTGTTTTACCATTGACCTGGCAGCCTTATAATCGTTATAAGCTTCGTATGTTCTAGTTTGTAGATATCTTTTCCATTTATGCTTCTTATCTTTAACTTTTTGTTGAATATCCTGTGTCCACCATTTACTCTTCTTTGCAAATAAGTTTGTACTCTTCGTAATTCCACAAGATTCCCTAGCTGCTCCAAGTATATTTTCTTTAAATCTCCTCCATTTTTCTTCAATTCCTGCATCCCTATTTTCCTCCTGTTCAAATCGTTTCTCTATATTTTCTTGGTATAACTTTTTAATTTCATTATCTTTCAATTTATAGCTTTTTATTTTTTCTTTTGTTATTTTCTTCCTTTTCTCTTGATTTAGGTTCTCTGTGTTTAATGCAATTTCCATCTGGACTAAAAAATGGTCACTTCCAATTTCCGCCTGTCTCTTTACTTTTACGTCTTTTATCATCCTCCAGTTTTCTGTGGGTACTATGAAATAATCGATAATGGATTTTTCATTCCTTGAATGTACTTCTCTAGTGAACTTGTGGATATCTTTGTGCATGAATTTGGTGTTAGCTATAATGAGTTCGTTACCCACACATAATTCTATTAATCTCCTTCCGTTGTCATTTTTCGCTTTCTCTCCATGTGTTCCCATGTTCTTTTCAACTCCTTTATTATCAGTTCCTACTCTCCCATTCATATCTCCCATTAATATAACATTTCTCAACCCAGAGTCGAGTTCCGCTTGTAATAATTCGAAGAACTCATCCTTTTCTTCCTTCTTTGCGTTATCATTTGGCACGTATGCTACCATGATTTTCCATAAATTTCCTTCATCTATCTTTACTTCCACTTCTAATAATCTTTCATTTATATATGTTTCTTTTGTTACGTTTTTGACATTCTCCGGTTTCACTATTAACCCAACTCCCCCCATTCCTCTATTGATTACATCTACTCCTGACCAGTATAGCCAATATCCATCTTTCAGTTCCTCTATTCCTCTACCCTTCTTTTTTGTTTCGGTTATTCCTAGATAATCTAACTTCTGCATCTTCATCTTTTCAATTATTTCATCCTCTTTCCCGTTTATACTTCTTACCAATTCTTATAATGTTCCTTCTTTTTTCCCTGTCTTCCGGTTCTTATTTGTTTTTCTCCTGTTTTCTTCTTCAATTATCTTGATTTCTGTCGATTTGTTCCTATCGCCGGATGTTTGTTTCCGGTTTGTTGTCCCTTTCGGTGTCAGCATTTTCTTATAATATGTGATAAAATTTTTGTTATTTGATCCATTAACCCCATCTCGTTTTCCTGTTCTTTGCCTGTCCGTCGCCTTTATTTGCCCACGTTTTTCACTTTCTAGTTTTTTGAATTCTGTGCTGGTTGGGGAGGGTTCTCATTTGCCTCAGTTAGTGTTTTTTTCTCTTCTATCCCATATCCACTTCCTGCCATTTATATACATCCTTTGATAGCCTATTTTTACCTGATTTCCCTTGTCTTTCTCCAATTTTGCTCGATCTCTTATTTCTTTTTGTATTTTCCTTTCATTCTGGGCCAGGTCGCTATTTATAAATATTTTATTCGTCTTCAGATATGGTGTTTTTCCCTTCCTTCTCATTACTTCAATTTTTGTTTCGAAATTGTCCAATTCAATAGTACACAGGTGCTGGTTAATATTGATTCCAGATAACAACAAATTATTTTTCCTCTTATCTTTCTCTAATTTCTCTAGCTTTTGTTCCACTAGCTCGAGCTGATCTACTCTTGTTTTCAATTTGTCCATTTCTGTATTCATCTTTACATTTTCTTGCTTTAAGAGCTTTATTTCTTCTTTATATTCTTTATTCTCTTTTCTAATTTCCTTTAATTCCCCCCACATACCTTTAATCATGTCCTTTACCTCCTCCATGTCCCCTAGATTTTGACTAGTACTGCTTTTCTTGGTTGGTGTTCTCTGTATCCTTTTGCTTCTTTTAAAAGCCTCTGTTTCGAATACCTCTTGCCTTTTCCTCTTGTTATTTTCGTCTGTAGAGTATTCCGACCCGCTGTCTTCTGAGATTTCTTGATTTTCTTTAGACGCCATCAGTTTATGTACCTGTTATCTTCCAGTACTTGTGTCTATATGGCGAAAAATGCTTATCGGTACCAAAGATATTCTTTGTCGGTACTTTGGGTTGCCTACTCAGCTAGCGCCAGGCGCCGTATCCCAGGTCGACCCTTCGAAAAATATGTCGCCTACCAGCTGATTTCGGATAGCCTCTAATAATTTACTACGAAAAATAAATAAATCAATTACCGTTGTTTTCGTCGTCTACTAATAGCAACAATGCGAAGTGCACTTCCCTCTGCCTGTAACTCACAAAATTGTGGCCCGTTAATTACTCGATACCCCCGAAATTCGGCTTAGTTATCGGAGCATTCGAAACCACTTGTTTACACGCGCAAAGAACATTATTATACAGGATAAAGCAAAAACAACGTGAGTATACGTTATTAATATAATAGTACTAATATTCTATGTCTAGCTCAAACAACCGGTGCCAGAAGACAATGCAGTATTACACTACACAGCGTCCGTACGTGTAGTACCCCTAATATCACTTAACGAAACGGACATATCGCCAAAATATCAATTTTTAAGAGAGCAGGGTTTACAGCCGACGCGACAATTGCCCAGCGCCCTCATCATAGGCGTCAAGAAGGGAGGCACCAGGGCTCTCCTCGAATTTATACGCATACATCCCGATGTTCGAGCCGCAGGCAACGAAATCCACTTTTTCGATAAACACTACTCCAAGGTAATAGTTGATTCTTCTTGCATTCCACTCTCTTAATCTCGTGTTTTATCTGTAGGGTTTTGAATGGTACCGACAGCGCATGCCCCCGACCTTAGAGGGTCAGCTTACCGTGGAAAAATCTCCCTCGTATTTCATCACAAAAGAAGCGCCACGTAGAGTGCAACACATGAATCCCTCCACTAAGCTTTTAGTAGTAGTTAGAGATCCAGTTACACGTGCCATCTCTGATTATACCCAAGCCATTTCAAAGAAATCGGATATGCCGCGTTTCGAAAATCTAGCTTTCCTTAACAAAACGTTTGGTAGCGTGATTAACACGAGCTGGGGCCCTATAAAACTAGGGGTCTACGCTAGATATTTAGGGAGGTGGTTGAAATGTTTTCCATTGTCACAACTGTTATTCGTTAGCGGGGAACGATTAATTGTCGACCCAGCCATGGAATTGAAAAGGGTACAGGATTTCTTGGGCTTAAAACACGTGGTAACGGAAAAACACTTCTACTTCAACACAACAAAAGGCTTCCCTTGCTTATTTAAGAGCGAGGGGCACAGCGGACCTCGATGCTTAGGGAAAACCAAGGGTAGGAGCCACCCTTACATAGATCCTGTAGTATTACAAAGACTGAGAGATTTTTATAGACCTTTTAACAATGTTTTTTACCGTATGACCGGCATCAACTTCGGTTGGACGTAGATATGTTATTTAGAAAATTCTGCTACACTACACTGTGTCAGATTCATGTAGATTCATTAGAGATTAGACATTATCGAGGAATTGACAAATATTAAATCAGGTGTAGAAGAATTTTGCAAACATTCTGTTGAAATTTGATCAATTGACAGCTGACCTGAATCTAACCTTACTTCACACTTTACTTTTGTTTTATATAGAGTCAAAGTTGGTAATCATGTATTTATTTGTACTTTCTAGGCAGGTGATAAACAACTTTTGTTAATTTTCATGAGACAGCGTAAAAAGCGAAATAGAAAGGCAAAAAGCAAAACGTGCTCCGAATTATAATTTTGTTTAATAAAACAAGGAGTGTCAGAAGATTCAAAAGGTACCTTTTGTGAAACTGTGTTCAATAAACTGAACTTTGTCAACCTTGGACTCAATTTATTTGCAACAACAAACCCAAATCCACTGAAAAGAACAACAGGTTATCGGCCCAGGGCAGCTGTAAAAGGGTTTTTTATTGTTGGAAGCAAGGTCAGGAAAGCGACGGTGAAGTCGAGAAAGCAGTCCAAAACGTCAGAACTGGCACGGCAGACATAATCTACAAATCAGCGACATCGGAGCAGTCATCGCACAGCAAGTCAATGTTGAGCAACGTAAACGCAAGTCGCTTTAAGTCAGAAAATCGTCACGAAAGACTGTAAATTCATTTTATTTTAAAAATTGTCAGAAGTCAGTCAAATCCTAAAATTTTTAAAAGTAAAATGGATACTGTAAAATCTCAGTTGGAGATGTTAAGTGACGATAGTCAGGGAAATGTCAATTTCATTTCATGGCGATTTAAACTAAACCTAGCACTTAAGAATAAAGACCTGTACGACATTGTGACAGGTGTGAAAGTCAGACCAACAGGTGATGTGTCAGAAGGAAACGTTTCAGCTTGGATAAAGAAAGATGTCGAAGCTCAAACGTTGATAGGTTTAAATGTAAACAGTAAGATAGCGAACAAAATTGCCAATTGTAAAACTGCCAAAGACATGATAGACAAATTAGTTAGTTTATATGGCACAAAGACTGATGTAACTTTAGAAACGTCCCGAATCAAATTCTTTAGTTTTGAGTATGATGAAAGCAAGTCATCAGTAGAGAATTGTATGGAGATTATGGACTTGGCTGAAGAAGTGTCAACTGAAAATGACCCTATGAGAGAAAGTTGGGTCATGACGAGGATCTTGAGTGTCTTACCGTCAAAACTGGCGCATTTCAGGACATCATGGAACAACGTGACGGGACCTACAAGAAACTTAGATACTCTCATCGAACGTCTGAGACTTGAGGACGAGCAACTTAAGGAACCGACGACAAACGCAGAGAGCAGCGCCAGCAACGCTCTCATGACAAGACGTAAGAAACAAGGAGTCGTCAAGCAAGCAGGACAAGTCACAGTTCGCATGTTACAAATGTGGAAAGAAAGGTCACGTGATCAAAGAGTGCAGAGGAAAGGCATGTCAAAAATACATTGAGTATTGCAAGAAGAAATACTCATGCAACAATTGTAAGCAGAAAGGTCACTTCGCAAAGGATTGTCCATCCCGAGAAGAAGGAAACAAGTCAGGAAATGGAAAACCATTAAAGAGGGCTTTTTTGACCACAGCACTCTCGACAGTGGACAACGACATTTCGCAGGACAGGGCAACTTCATGGTATCAAGACTGTGGAGCCAGCCAACACATGACGTCTCATCGAGAATGGTTTGTACAGCTCGCTGAGCTGGACGAGCCAATTCCAATTGTGATTGGAGATTCAACCAGGCTGGATGGCGTTGCAGTCGGAAACATTGATATGGAGGCTTTTGATGGTCAAAAGTGGTATCCAGTGGTACTTGAAGATGTGATCTACGAGTATGTACCAAATTCAACTTTAATCTTTTCTCAGTAAGTCAGATGTTAGACAAGGGACATGTACAGAAGGCAAATGGAAACGAGTCAACTTTTTACTGTCAGGACAGCAAGGAAATTGTGGCAATAGCAAGGCGCAAAGGAAATTTGTACAAAATGATGCTCAGGAGAGAAGAAGAGACAAGCTTGATGGTCCAGTCGATCAAAGTATGGCATGAAAGACTCGCCCATCAAAACGTGAAGTATGTGAGGGACATACTGAAAAGAAAAGGGATCAAGTATGTTGATGACTGGAATAATTATGTGTGCACAGGGTGCTCATATGGCAAGCAACATCGATCTTCACACCCAAACAACCCCAAGACAGCCCAGCAGCCATTAGATCTTGTGCATGTCGACACCGGCGAGATGAACATCTCATCTCTAGGAGGAGCAAAGTATTGGCTCATGTTGAAAGACGATTTCACTCACTACCGAACCTGTTATTTCATGAAGACGAAAAGTGAAGCCCCAGCGAAGATTGAAAGCTACCTGAGATTTGTAGAAAATCAACTGGGAAGAAGAGTGAAGAGTCTGAGATCTGATAACGGCACGGAACTGAAAAATGCAAAAACGAAAGAGCTGATGGACAAGTTGGGAATTTTTCACACTTTTACGAATGTACATACGCCAGAGCAAAATGGAAGGGTGGAAAGAGAGATGAGAACGATTGTCGAGGCAGCCAGGGCAGAGATACAAGCAGATGGTTTGGACGAGAGATTATGGGCAGAGGCAATGAACCATGCAATCTTCACGATCAACCAGACAGGAACCAGCAACGTACCAGGAAAGAGTCCAGCAGAATTGTGGTTCGGAAGGAAAATGAAGATTGAGAAACTGCGACCTTTTGGATGTGAATGTTATGTGCTGACCCAAGCACAGAAGAGAGGCAAGATAAATAGAAAATCAGAAAAGGGAATTCTGGTTGGCTATGACATTGTTTCGCCCTGCTATAGGATTTATATGAAAGAGAAAGGAGAGGTCGTCACTTCAGACAATGTAATCTTTGACGAGGAAAAGATACGACAGAGACAAGGCACTGAACTTGAGACATCGGCAACAGAGGGCACACCTGAGAAACAAGAAGAAAGCAGCAGTGAGTCAGACGAAGAAGAGGACAACTGGACAACTGGAGAAAGTGCTGAGGAGGCAGGTGACAACGATAATGGGACACAACCGCCAGAAGAAGAGCCAGGAAAGAAAATTTTGCGAGATCGTCGAACTTTACAACCACCACCGAGACTGAGAGACTGTGTACTTGACTCCAGACGTGGAGGAAAGAGCGCAAAAGTAGCCATGATTGGTGAAACGGAAGACATCCCGGTGAGCGAGGCACTCAAAGATGAGAAATGGAGACAGGCAATGCAGGAGGAGTACGACTCGCTAATGGAAATGAAAACTTGGGAACTGGTGGATTGTCCTGAAGGAGTGAAGCCAATCACTTGTCGGTGGGTACTTCGAGAGAAGGCAGACGGAAGATACAAGGCCAGACTCGTAGCAAGAGGTTTTGAACAAAAGGAAGGAGTGGACTACGCGGAAACATTCAGCCCAGTAGCCCGCCATGCATCAATTCGACTACTACTAAGTCATGCAGCTTCAGAGAAAATGAAGTTGGTATCGTTCGATGTGAAAACGGCATTCTTGTATGGAAACCTGGAGCAAGTCATCTATATGAATCAGCCTGAAGGGTTTGACGATGGATCAAGGAAAGTTTGCAAGTTGGATAAGAGTCTTTACGGGCTCAAACAAGCTCCAAGGATGTGGAACGAGAGCGTCACCACACACTTTGAAAAGAAGATTGGCCTAATCAACACAGATGATGACCCGTGCATTTACTATAACAAGGACAAGAGCATTATGCTCTCACTCTTCGTGGATGATGGATTGATAGCTGGGAAGGTTGAAAAGGAAATATACAGACTCTTGAAGGAGATAAGCAAGGAGTTTCAGATCACATACAGCAAGAAAGCACAGGACAAGTTGACGTACTTGGGCATGGAAATCAAGATCAATAAAGATGGTATCTTTGTGAATCAGCCTCGTTACACGGAGATCTTGAGGAAAATGAAACTCGAACAGTGTAACCCAGCATTCACACCTATTGAGCAAGGAATGATCACCAAGAAGACAGACTTCAAGAACGACGAGGCACTTCCGACAAACAACAACTATCGCGAGGCGATAGGGAGCTTACTGTACTTAGCTACAATTACTCGGCCAGACATAAGCTTCGCCGTGAACTACCTGAGTCGATTCTGCAACAACCCCATGAAAAGCCATCAGGCGATGGTAAAACGTGTATTTCAGTACTTGAGAGGGACAGTGACAGCAGGAATCTACTTTGGAGGAGACAAAGAACTTGTGGCATATACCGATTCAGATTTTGGAGGAGACTCTGAGACAGGACAGTCGACGAGTGGAGTTTTGGTGATGAGAGGAGGACCAGTGATCTGGTACTCACAGAAGCAGCGTTTGGTAGCGACTTCAACTGCAGAAGCCGAGTACCGAGCCGCGGTGTCCGTGATTGACGATGTGTGCTGGATCAAGAGAATTGCACTGGAACTTGGTATCCTGGAAAGTGATCAGCCGATCACTCTGAAAGTCGACAACATGTCAGCCATTCACATGTTACAGAATGCACACGAAGGAAAGACAACCAGAGGCAAGAAACACATTGAGATACCACGAAAGTACATTCAGCAACATGTTGGCAACACTGTGATATTGCAACACGTCGAGAGCAGCAAGCAGATTGCAGACATTCTCACAAAGCCACTCAACAGAAGAGTCTTTGAGACGCTCCGCTGTAAATTGATCAAGGAGGAGTGTTGAAATTTGATCAATTGACAGCTGACCTGAATCTAACCTTACTTCACACTTTACTTTTGTTTTATATAGAGTCAAAGTTGGTAATCATGTATTTATTTGTACTTTCATTTTTTTTTTTGTAAGTAGGCAGGTGATAAACAACTTTTGTTAATTTTCATGTGACAGCGTAAAAAGCGAAATAGAAAGGCAAAAAGCAAAACGTGCTCTGAATTATAATTTTGTTTAATAAAACAAGGAGTGTCAGAAGATTCAAAAGGTACCTTTTGTGAAACTCTGTTCAATAAACTGAACTTTGTCAACCTTGGACTCAATTTATTTGCAACAATAAACCCAAATCCACTGAAAAGAACAACACATTCCTTGTTACAGTTTGTATTATTTACAAATGCAATAAATATATACATCTTCGTCTAAGTATTACTATTACAAGATCGGCAAATCCACGTAGGAAATATTGTAAAGCGCAGGAGAATCGTTCAGTGGTAAAGAAACTATATTTGAAGAACTATTTTCTACGTGCTTGAAGTAACTGTCCATTGCGCAGCTTTTACTGAATACAAGAATTAATGTTTAAAGGCAAATTCTACATTGGAGTTCGTTAATTGTAAGAAACTTACCCTACAAACAAATTCAATTTGGATTCTTCCGTAATATCATTTGGCGGATATATAATGTAATCAGGGTCCTCGCCTAGGTTCAATTTCTGCTTTTTCGCCGACGAACTGTCGTCATCAATATTTTCTTTTCGGGTTTCATCCTTGCTTTTAACTAATTTAAAACCTATGACAGCTAATTTTCTATACACTTTATAGTTCTGCAGAGCATTTTTTTTCGATAAAAATACATCGTAAGCTTGTTTTACGGACATCGTACATGAATTCCAGAATATTTCAAGTCTGTTCTAAAAAATATATTTCTCCCAAACAATACATATAGAAACAGAAAAAAATACCATTTCCATCAAAAATACTGCTTCTTCTTTCGATAAAAACACCCCGTTCCTGTTCTGATGCCCGAAATATACCATGAGTTGCCCTACGATTTTCCTAACCTTAATTTTATCTTCTTTTTCTAAAAAGTCCGCTACACACCTCGCGCACCTTCTTTCTACCCTATCTAGTTGCAGAACGGCGGCGAATTTGTTTAAATTATTTCCCACAATTTCACTTTCTTCTTTGGTTTTTGTGGGAATGAAAAATTTCGTACCGGGCAGGTCGAGTTTTGCGTGCGTGTTCCTGTGGTCCTCGAACAATTTCTCGGCCCTAAAACAGTTTAGATTTTATTTTAAGTTTGTTGTATAGAGTATTATTACCATTTTTTGTTACTTTGTTGGTCAATTTCCATAATAATTTGTATTATAGACTGTTTTTAGAATGGCCTGATTTTGACAGGACGCCATTTTCTTTTGGAGGGCAGAGTATGAATACATAACGTGAGTGTTACCAAAATTTGAGCAGATTTGACGTTTGCAATAGTGCAACCAGTTATAACATTTTAAGAATTTTCGTTCAATTCTCGGCGTAAAGCGACCGAGTTTAAGTTACGCCCCTTTTTTGGTGCCAAATAGTAGCACAAACATCTGCAAACATTGTTATTCCTCCTCTTCTACCCTCCAAGCGGTAGAGCAGACTGTTCCAAGTGATAATGAATAAAAGTCTATCTTATATTAATATTATTTTTATATCAAATGACACAGACTCGCTCCGGCCTAACGGCCTCCGCTCAATTATCCTTTTGACCAAAACAGTTTTTTATGTAAAAAAATAAACGGTGGAATACAAAAAAATTCGTCGAGATTGGGATCGAACCCGAGCCCACTGGGCCACGAGACGAAAGCGATAAGTATTGCGCCACACTCGTCGCCGGCAGTTGTTGTCGGAAACTAGGTATAAATAGTGAAAGGCACATAAATCTTCCCCAATCTTATGAAGTTTACATGGCTCAGGGCCATTTCCATTCTCGCACAAATGTGTGCCCTCCAGCTATCAATTGTGTGACGACATTCTAAATCATTTTTTTAGATTAGCAAACACAGATTAACCATATATCTAGATATCTAGTTACTATCAGAAAATAACTTGGGTATAGAGGCCGCCATGTTGAGTTCACTTTTGATTGGTTACCGTCAGCCAATAGGAAGTTACTCAGTGCGACTTTCATTGGTCAACTGCTCAACCGATTCCTAACCTATTTCCTTTATCTACGCCTAACCCCTAACCAAGTATTTTAACGATAGCTTTTAAGCAGTATAATAGCAAAGAAAATATTAGCATGTGTTTTCAGTGGATACACATTACCTTAAAATTAGTGCTGCCAGTACTTCGATACTCTCTTATCATCTCATCCAATACGTATAATGGTATTTTTCGAGTAATTTAAAAGCAGAATTATTGTTTGTAGCAACCAATTCTTCAGCTTATTCAATGAAATAAAACAGAGTTTTGAACCATTTCATTTTTTTGGATAGGATTATGCATTTCACGTTCTTGCGCTGCAACTTTTTTATGCACACTACTAAACAATTGGGTACTTGCATGAATTTGGGATTTTGCGAAATTATAATCTTCGGGAGGCCAGAAATGCATTCCCAAAGCAATTTTTCTCTGAGCTCTGTAGAATTCAAATTATTGGGGAAAAAATACTTCCCGCTAAATAAGGTCCCTGTATTGAGACAGTACCGCAATCTCCGCCATGTTTACTCACAAAAACAGGCGCCAAATTTGAATTGTGGCGGAACGTCAGATTTTATATTTGACATGTGTTACAAATTGCGGATTCACCTTCTGATTTTTGATCGATAAGCAAATAAAATTTGACTGTAATACATTGAGGAATAATACTACAGACCAGATTGTGGAAATATATAACACTGATTCACAAAAGACGATAAAGCATAAGCACCAAACAAACCAACATTTTCGCTGGACTTTGACCGACATATGACATTTTGCTGCTGACACGGCAGTCCGCCATGTTTACTCACAGTTCTGAAACATAGTGGAGCTATTGATTGCGGTACTCTCTAAATACAGGTACCCTACGCTAAATATGCTTATGGCGCCATGTGTGAATTATTGAAACTATACGGTGACGTCAGTATGACGCACCTATGCATTCCTAAATCGAAATGGCCGCTTCCGGTTTAGTTGATAGCTGTCTCGTAAGTCTTGAAATTGTTTGGTGTGTATGTTAATGGTGTTTGCTGGGAGAATGGAACTATGGTGGAGCTCAGTAGCAATTTGTTGTTAAAAATCCATTATATTTTATAATTCCCAACTGTGAATAGGTACAACAAAACCACTTCTAACCTCTAAACTCTACTACCTAATTGAAATGTACTAATGATCCTGAAATACACTAATAATTAGTTCATTCTTCTTCTTAAATTATTTCCAGTGTTTAACTGTCATTAATAAAATATTGATGCTGCTCAGTAAAGTAATAACATCCAATTGAAGCGCTGATAATAAGTGATACAGTTAGGCGAGTAGCCGAGTAGGGACAACAGACGCGAAATGTTGGCAATAGGCAAAAGTAGCACGTCAGAATGTGACGACAGCTAGATTATGTGGCGTCAATACGACTAAAAATGAAATTATATTCTTATTACTACACAAAATAGTCTAATTTTATACAGTCACAAATTTAACACATATTTGCAAAATATGATAAAAAAAGTGCCAGTTTAAATTTATGCAAGTACCCAATTACCTATGTGAATACTTCGCTAACCACTGTAATCAAATGTACCTCCACCAACACCACGAATTATATAAAATTAATAAAACCCACATTAATTATGTTTGATTTATTAAAATACGGTTGAATTTTCGGTCCCAAACATCATACGTCAAACAAATGACAAGCAGGAACACCACAACAATTTAGCAACTCTCAACAGAATGAGACAAAAATACTCTAAAAATGAGATCAACATGGCGGACACTATATCAGTCATTTTATCGTATCCCCACTATTACATCAGTTATCCAGTTTCTTTTGTGAAATACGTGTTAGCAAAGCAACTACAGTGGCTGTGGTTACATCTACTATTCACAACACAGATGGTCAGATTTTATTTAAAGCAAGAAACTCACTGAATGCGCATGCGTCAACTGACGCATACAGAAAAGAGCATAAAACAGATTATTGATTTATAATAAATGTTATTTACGCCATTTCTTTGTAAAACTAGTTTAATAAAATGTATTTCACATTTGTTTCTCTCCTGTGTGGCACAATAAATGCACCTTTAGGATCTTTGGCAGTCTGAACTCTTTCTTACAAATATGACATTTGTGAGGTTTTCGATCCGAATGGCACGTCATATGCTCCTTTAAATTTGAATACCAACGGAACGCTTTTTTACACATTTCGCATATGTGGGGCTTTTCGAGCGTGTGGCATTTTTTATGTTTATTTAGATATCGTTTTTGACTGAATGCTTTGTGACATAATTCACACTTGTAGGGCAGTTTGTTAGAGTGGCACGCTAGATGCGTCTTCAGATGGGTATAACGACGGAACGTACTTTCACATATTTCGCACTTATAGGGTCGTTGGTCGGAGTGAGTTTTCATGTGATCCTTTAAGGTTGAGAGAACATTGAACGTCTTTTCACATATGTCGCATTTATAAGGTACCTCGTTTGTGTGGTATCTCATGTGAGTTTTTAGGGTTTGGGACAAAGAAAACCCTTTCTGGCATATCGCGCATTTGTGCGGTTTTTTGTCCGTGTGGCACATCAAATGGTTGGCAAGGTAATTTTCTCTGAAGAACGACTTGTTACACATGCCGCATTTGTAGGGTCTATCGTCCGTATGGCAAACCGCGTGTCTCTTTAGATCCGAATAACGATAAAACGTTTTATCACATGTATCACATTTGTGGGGCTTTTCACCTGCGTGGCACATCATGTGGTTCCTCAGAGTTGCGGGATAACGGAACGTATTTCCACATATTTCACATTTATGGGGCAGCTCTTCCGCATGGCACATCATATGAACTTTTAAACGCCTCTGATTATGGAATGCTTTGTTGCACACTTCGCACTTGTGTGGCCTCTCATCTGTGTGCGAAAGCATATGATCCTTTAAAACCGAGATATAAAGGAACGTCTTTTCACATACTCCACATTTGTGCACATTTTCTTCCGCATGCATTTTCAAATGACGTTGAAAAGTACGGTACACACGGAAGAATTTTGGGCAATTGGGGCACTTAAATTTATCCTCTTGAATAGCGTCTGTCGGTTCAATTTTTATTCCACCGTTATTTATATTCGGATAAATCTAGACGAAAACAATTTAAACATAAACCAAAAAAAATGTTTTCGCCCACCTTTTTGTCCTCTGCACAAAAATCTGGCTCCAAATTTGTCGCAGTTAACAACCCTCCTTCATCAATGATATATTTCTCTTCCATTTTGACCTCAGCCACATCAATTTCTGATTCAATTTTAACTGGACCGAAAAAAGACATTTTCTGCAACGAAAAAATTACCTCTTGTAATTAACAGGATTTTTATGTCGTTTCAAACTTAGAGGAAAAGATGCCTGCCTATGTCAAGCTATTAAAAAGTCCGAATTCAATGCGGCATCGGAGAGCGGCCTATTTGTAGTTTTGGAGATAAGAATTATAAAATAATGAAGTACTGTTCGGGTCTTTCGGCTGCTATAGAAATCATTTCTGATTCATTAACAGATTCCTATAAAAAGATGCAGAAAGATAGGAGAAGGACAAAAAGAAATTCGTTTTTCAGTTGTTGGTTGCGCACTCTGCATTACAAAACAATTACAAAGGGAATCGTGATATTTCTATAGCGCTTGCACTTCCTTACCTTATCGTCCTCTTCACAAAAATTTGACTTAAGAACTGACTTTTTTATTAACACTTCTTTCTCCAGAATAAATTTTTGTTCCATCTCTGTCACTATCAAATGTCAATGTTTGATTTCATATTCAAATCTACCTACTACCAAAAAGGAATTTTTCGCGACATACCAAGTATGTTGCCGTATGTGCGGTTTGTGTAACAGATTCATTTTCGCGAGAAATGGTATGAGAGGGGAGTACAAATGACATCACCGCGATATGTTCTTCCAACATACCGCACCATACCGAGCCAGCGTTCCCAGAAGAGGCGAAATTAATGTACTGAGTCAGGAACAAAAAACGTACTGATTTTGGGAAAAAAGTACTGCAGTCAATTTTTTTACAAGCCCCCGATTGCCGATTTCAAGCCTGTTTTAGTATTATACAGTATTTAGCAAGTGTATTTTGTGTATTTAAAGTAAAGTTATAACTTATAACTGTCAATTGTCAATGTCAACTCGAAACTATGGTTAGGAAGGGATAAATCGCCACCCATGCGGATCGATCTGCGCATGAGCTGATTCTTAACCTCCAATTTGCGTGATAGATATAATAGCGCCTAGACCCCGCCACTCTACAATTATTCCCGCTCACCACGCGAAACGTTATCATAGTTATTCGTTAGCAAAAAGTGCAACCAGCAGCGGCGGTAGGTAGGGAGGTATCGCATAGAACTGATAGTTTGGTAGTTTGGGATCGGCTCCCGTAGAGGTTAGTTTTTCTCTCACGTTTTTACATTATCTCTTTTGAAAAAAATGCGTGTGTCTGGTGGGAGAGGGCAGCTAAGGGGACTGTTTAAAATGCGTGTGTCAACAATAAAACCGTTTAACTTGAAAATGTTTTTTTACTTATAACTATAAAATCGGGAATAATTGTAGAGTGGCGGGGTATTGACTGTATTATACCTATTTATAAGTAGTTTTTCATAATAAAACATTTCACCAAATGATTGCATATTATCCACCTTGATAAATTAGATTGTCAAAAATAAGCTTTTTACTGAAGAAGAAAAAGGCGTAAATTCAGAAAGAAAACTTCGTAACTTGCGCGTCTAGTATGAACGCTTGCGCAGTATAATGCCGCATGGGTGGCGATACATCCTCCGCTCCTCTATGGTTTGGGCAAAGCGAACTCGGGAGATAAGTGGCGCGTCACAAACGTCAGATTTTCATTCCAAACAAAACAAAGCCACGTGCTTTCTGACGTTTTAACCTAACCTCTGAAATATAATTATAACTACATATAGTTGTTTTCAAGTTTTTACGCGTAAGCCCAACACACAAATTGAAAATAAACTGTTTTCACTGTAAAACGTCTATAATTATATTGCAAAAAGTAGTTTAAGACGTTGTAAATAATATCGATAAACGTCTAATGGCACGTGCTTTTGTTTTGTTGGAATGAAAATCTGACGTATGACGGAGGCACTTAGGTCCCGAACTACAACGACGGTCGCGCTTCAACCTCACTTTTGCCAATATAAGAATGTATAACGTTTGACAGTTTTAAGTTTACAGAAAATGACACAAAAATTAAAATGTTAAAATACCAGTAATCAGTAAAAGTAAGAAATCGCCAAACTCCTAAAACGTACTGAAATAATGAAAGTAGCACTGACGTACTGACGGCATATGAAAAGTACTGATTTCAGTACAATTGTACTGACACTGGGAACGCTGTACCGAGCTTTAAGCACGGTTTGTTCCGGTTGGTATGGTATGCTATGACGGATGACAGCCGCGAAGAGACATTACGATATTATCATTATCAAAGAAATGTTCCCATTTTCTTTTTCTTACTGTACATACAGCTGCTCCGTCCATCATCAATTCGTGGTACATGAAAATCAACAAATTTCATACCGGGCGGTTACTTGGGGTTAGTCGCGAAAAATACCTTCAAATGAACTACGCTCAAGGTCGTCCAATCCTACCATCTAAAGGAATTTAAAAAATATACAAATTACAATTATTATGCTGCTAACTTTCGAGGAGGGAAGAAGAGGAGGAATAACAAAGCAGATGTTTGTGTTACCAATCGGCACCAAAAAAGGGGCGTAACCTAAGTTTCTTAGTCTCTTTACGCCTAGTATTGAACGAAAATTCTTAAAATGATATGACTAATTGCACTATTTCAAACGCTGCTTTCGTTATTTTCAGTTAAATTACACGAATTCTAAACAGTAACCTGGTTTCATCACTTTCTTTGGCACCAAACGCGCTCAAATTTTGGTAACACTCACGTGCACGGCAAACGTCCGGGCGTTATGTATCCATACTCTTCCCTCCTCTAAGCTGCTAACAGTCAACTTAACCTTGCTTTTTCATAATTTGAGTAATTTGACAAATCTGTGAACACGTGCATAATTTTTCATGACAAACATGGGGAAAAGCAAAACAGTTAGAAGCAAAAAGAACTCAGTTGTTGTAAAGAAATCCAAGAGTGGTTTCGGTGAGTTTGAAAAAGCTTTTAAAACAAAGGCGCGTGTGATCGAATCTGCCTTCGAGTCGACGGTAAAATTGGTCGAAAAACCTAAAAGCGGGAAGAAGAAATTGTTTGAGGGAGAAGTCCCCGTGTTTTTACAGATTAGCGCTGTTAAAATTCCAAAATGTCCCGCGAGAGTGATACGAATACCTTTGAAACACACACTGCTTACCGACGCCAGCGAAATTTGCTTAATTGTACCTGACGTTGCGGATATACGAAGTAAAGAACACGATAGGGTCGTTGAGCATTACGAGGAGGTTTTGCAAATGAAAAATATCACGAATATTAAAGGTATAATTCCGTTGAATCAACTAAGAACGGAATATGACACGTATGAGGCGAAAAGAAAACTCGTGGAATTGTACGATGTATTTCTCGTGGATGGGAAAATTAGTGGTTACGTAACGCACATTTTGGGTAAAATATTTATGAATAAACGTAAGATACCCGTGCCGGTTAAAATAGATCACCAGTACGCTAAAGAGATTATCGGAAAAGCGGTTATGAAAACATCGTTGCAACTTCATTCCAAAGGGGATTCATTTACGGTTCAAGTGGGGCACACGAAGATGGGCTCGAAAGAAGTCGTTGAAAATACCTTTAGTGTGTTGGGAGTATTAGAAAAGGAGTTTCCTGGTAAATGGGCAAACATCAGGAGTTTACATTTAAAGGCACCGAAGACGACCGGAATCCCCTTCTATATTACGATGAGTAAGTTTCCCACTCTAATTAAACACTGTCGTTATACTGAAGGTACTTGTTTTCGTTGCAGAAAGTAAGTCGTCTATCGACGTACCAATTGTTAAACCAAAATTGCCAAAGGCTTATGAATCTGTAGAAGGAGAATTGTCTACTAGAAATAATACAAAAGTAACTGTGTTGCCATCTGGTGAAATAATTACAGAAAGAATTAACACTCGGGCTAAAAAAATCAAAGTTGTCGAGGACGAAGAAACCGATGACAGTGGCGATGAAATGGATACCGAGGAAGAAAATGTAGATGATGAAAGTGAAGATGTATAAAGTAAATTATTTTTAGCTTGTTTGCATTTCAATCTTCTTCCTTGTTATCGTTCTTTTTATAAAAAAGCTGGAGAAACGAAGCAACTTATCTTATGAATATTTAATTGTAATTTTTGCATACATTTGGAAATGTGGGCAGTTTTTTAAAGTGTCAAAATTTACTACTCGATTACAGCCAAAAATAATATAAAATATCACATATCAAAGTTAACTCAACAACTTCCTTTGTCACTTTCACACATTTATTGCGTTTAGAATTCGACTCACGTTTTCCCGAAACTAATACAAAATTGTTTGATCCTTGGCAGAAATACTTTCGTAAGTATTAATGCTCTTCTCACAACCAACTTTCGACTTGAGAACAATCTCCAAACTTTGCAAGTTCGTCAATCTTCTCACGTCGCTGTCTTTACGCAATCTGGTGTTCGGCAATTTGCGTATTCTCTCAATTTGAGACATGGCGACACCCAATTCTTCGGAACAAATAGCCAACAAGCCAGAATAGGATAATTTGAAGCGTGGAATCTCTATTTCGATGAAATCTGGATCGTGCGAACCAGCTACTCGGACTTTCAAGACCAAATCTAAAAATATTATCATGTGTATTTAAACTACACATGGTTTGTTGAAAATTCATAAAATTTGCCTACCCTCGGCTTGTGAAGGGAGGGCAGTATTCGGCATAAAAGAAAAATCTGCATGTCTCGCTCTCAACTTCGACATATCAATTTGTCCGTTTAACGGCGGATTTCTTATATAATTCGGGATTATTTTAATCCCCAAATCATCTCCTTGGCCATTATTTGCCGATACACTATTAGATTCACCCAACAATTTAAGAATTTCTAAATTTTCGCAAACATTAGCCGGCTTTTCACTATTTTCATTTAATATATTGGGATCTGCGCCGCTGTTTAATAAAACACGCACTATTTCAGTATACCCGCGTTTACAGGCCCAGTGCAAAGCTGTCCTGTTAAAACAAAAATAAACAAACATAATTTGTTAGGTTATGTAGAAATTTACCATCCATTTATGGCGTTTTGAGAATTTATGTTTACGTTATACGATATTAAAGTTTGTACGGTCTCTATATCTCCCAAAGAAGCAGCTTCACGGAGTTTCTCTTCTAAAACGGTTGACATTTTTCGATTTTTGAAAAGACGACCAAACAAATTTTCAGTTTTGACAATAGATCATTTTAGAAATGTCGTCACACAATTGACAGCTGGAGGGCAACCATTTGTTTGTTTAAAGCTTATTGGAGGGAAGAAGAGGATGAATAACAAAGCAGATGTTTGTGTTTCCATTTGGCACCAAAGAAGGGGCGTAACTTAAACTTGGTCGCTTTACGCCGAGAATTGAACGAAAATTCTTCAAATGATATGACTGGTTGCACTATTTCAAACGTTGTTTCGTTATTTTGAGTTAAATTACATGAACTCTAAACATCACCACTTTGTTTGGCACCAAATATGCTCAAATTTTGGTAACACTCACGTGCATAACGTTGTGTATCCATACTCAGCCCTCCAACAGAAAATGGCGGCCTGTCAAAATCAGACCATTCTAAAAACCATTGAACTAGATCCAGGGGAACTGGAATGGCGGCTGCACGTTGTAAAAGTGACGCCTGTCGATTTTATGCAACCCGCTACGCGTAGGGTTATCCATCCTTTTCTAGTGCGTGAAAAGGTCATCATGCGTCTCGCTCTTCTCAGGTATTATTAGAATTTTACAGGTAACGCACGATCGAGAACTGATTTCGATCTAATGCTAAATTTTTATCGAATCTTGGAAAGTAAGAGAACTATGCAAACAAATTTAATATAATAAATGTAAGTATTTGAAGATTTAGAGTCTGTACTGATACTTACAGATATAAAAATCAATTTTCGGATGTTTTATTCTTAAAAATATATTACAATTGCACATTAGCTGAAAAAACACTGACTGTCAGCTGTCAGTGGACATTGGTGAAATGCGAGAGGGACTGAAATAGATACGCCTACGATTACCTGTTCTTTTCTAGCTTTAGCGCCTGCCGTATTGATATATCTGCCGTAGCCATTCCAGTTGCTTTGCTTACATTTCAATGCTAAAAACAGTCTATAGATCATTTTAGAATGTCGTCACACAATTGACAGCTGGAGGGCAAACATTTGTTTGTTTAGAGCTTAGAGGATGAGAAGAAGAGGAGGAATAACAAAGCAGATGTTGTGTTACCGTTTGGCACCAAAAAAAGGCGCGTAACCTAAACTTCTTAAGAATTCTATGGAACGCCGTTTTACTTTTTAATCGTGTTATTTTAGATAATCATAAATACATTTTGTTTTTCCTATCATTCATGATAGTTTAAATCAATTTAGATTATCGTGAATAACATTTTAAACTATCTTTCAATATATCCATAAATAACTTCTGTATACTTCATGCAAAACCAATATCCTGATAATCTCAAATTCAATTTCAGATATCAAAAATATGTTTGGTTTTTCTTATTTAAGATAATTTAAAATTCAAATTCAGGATCTTCTTTAGATAAATCGCTTTGTTTTTAGATAATCATAAATGCACTCTTGTTTTAAGATTATCTAAAATTGAAATTGAATTTAAGATTATCTAAAATACAACTTGTATTTGAGATTATCTAAAATTGAAAGTGAATTTAAGATTATCTAAAATACAACGTGTATTTGAGATTATCTAAAATTGAAAGTGTATTTAAGATTATCTAAAATATAACTTGTATTTGAGATTATCTAAAATTGAAAGTGCATTTAAGATAATCTAAAATTCGAATTCAGGATCTTCTTTAGATATCCCGGAACAGCTACATTTTCACAGATTGATCGAGTCTTTTACAACGTTGTCCGTATTGGTCTGAAACCAGCTGTTGCTGTCAAAGAGCACGAAATCGGCATCGTGATTGGTTACTTCAAGGTCGTTCCGCAGGAAGCTCGATTTACAATGCCCAGAAAAGTATTTTAGATAATCACAAATTAATTCTTGATTATCTAAAATAGCCAATTCATGATTATCTGAAATACCTAATTTTTGCTATATTAATATGGTACTTTGTTTTAGATAATCTCAAATACACGTTGTATTTTAGATAATCTTAAATACGCTTTCAATTTTAGATAATCTTAAATGCACTTTTGTTTTAAGATCAACTAAAATTGAAAGTGTATTTAAGATTATCTTAAACAAAGTACCATACTATAGCAAAAATTAGGTATTTTAGATAATCACAAATTAATTTTTGATTATCTAAAATAGCCAATTCATGATTATCTGAAATACCTAATTTTTGCTATATTAATATGGTATTTTGTTTTAGATAATCTCAAATACACGTTGTATTTTAGATAATCTTAAATATACTTTCAATTTTAGATAATCTTAAATACGCTTTTGTTTTATTCTATCATTCACGATAGTTTAAATCTATTTAAATTATCATGAATGATATCCATTTTATCAGTTTCAGATTATCATAAAATAAGCTAATTTTGTGATAATCTAAAACAGATTATGATAATCTGAAACTGTTAAAATGGATATCATTCATGATAATTTAAATAGATTTAAACTATCGTGAATGATAGAATAAAACAAAAGCGTATTTAAGATTATCTAAAATTGAAAGTATATTTAAGATTATCTAAAATACAACGTGTATTTGAGATTATCTAAAACAAAGTACCATATTAATATAGCAAAAATTAGGTATTTCAGATAATCATGAATTGGCTATTTTAGATAATCAAGAATTAATTTGTGATTATCTAAAATACCTCATTTTTGCTATAGTATGGTACTTTGTTTTAGATAATCTTAAATACACTTTCAATTTTAGTTAATCTTAAAACAAAAGTGCATTTAAGATTATCTAAAATTGAAAGCGTATTTAAGACTATCTAAAATACAACGTGTATTTGAGATTATCTAAAACAAAGTACCATATTAATATAGCAAAAATTAGGTATTTCAGATAATCATGAATTGGCTATTTTAGATAATCAAGAATTAATTTGTGATTATCTAAAATACTTTTTTGGGCATTGTAAATCGAGCTTCCTGCGGAACGACCTTGAAGTGACCAATCACAATGCCGATGTCGTGCTCTTTGACAGCAACAGCTGGTTTCAGACCAATACGGACAACGTTATAAAAGACTCGATCAATCTGTGAAAATGTAGCTGTTCCGGGATATCTAAAGAAGATCCTGAATTCGAATTTTAGATTATCTTAAATGCACTTTCAATTTTAGATAATCTCAAATACAAGTTGTATTTTAGATAATCTTAAATACACTTTCAATTTTAGATAATCTCAAATACACGTTGTATTTTAGATAATCTTAAATTCACTTTCAATTTTAGATAATCCCAAATACAAGTTGTATTTTAGATAATCTTAAATTCAATTTCAATTTTAGATAATCTTAAAACAAGAGTGCATTTATGATTATCTAAAAACAAAGCGATTTATCTAAAGAAGATCCTGAATTCGAATTTTAGATTATCTTAAATAAGAAAAACCAAACATATTTTATGATATCTGAAATTGAATTTGAGATTATCAGGATATTTGTTTCACATGAAGTATACAGAAGTTATTTATGGATATATTGAAAGATAGTTTAAAATGTTATTCACGATAATCTAAATTGATTTAAACTATCATGAATGATAGGAAAAACAAAATGTATTTATGATTATCTAAAATAACACGATTAAAAAGTAAAACGGCGTTCCATAGAATTCTTAAAATGATATGACTAGTTGTACTATTGCAAATGTTGCTTTCGTTATTTAGAGATAAAATTACATGAACTCTAAACAGTAACCTGGTTTCACCACTTTGTTTGGGACTAAATCTGCTCAAATTTTGGTAATACCCGCGTGCATAGCGTTTTGTATCCATACTCTGCTCTCCAATAGAAAATGGCGGCCTGTCAAAATCAGGCCATTCCAAAACAGTCTATTGAAAATTAGTATTTGACAATATTATAGATGGCGCTCATTTCTATTTTCAAATTTGAAATACAAGTCTTTGAGGACTATTTTAAAATCATATGCCTAATAGAGAATGTTGATATTGTGATA
This sequence comes from Xestobium rufovillosum, assembly GCA_963966045.1. Classification (NCBI taxonomy): domain Eukaryota; kingdom Metazoa; phylum Arthropoda; class Insecta; order Coleoptera; family Ptinidae; genus Xestobium; species Xestobium rufovillosum. Next base: position 25,407,910 of record OZ014503.1, read on the forward strand.
TTTACAGTTCATGCATGGAACCAAAAAATAGCTTTAAAAACAAAATACATTATAGTTGTTTGGAATAAAAAGTGATAGGGATATCTGCGTCTATTGGTCTATTCTCTTTTAATGTCTTTGATTTAAACAATGCTACTACAACACCGGTGTAGCTCGTTTGCATATCGTAGTTCGTATCGTACAGCTGTCAAATATAATATAACTAACAAAACAAGAAGCATTGGAAATTACATTATAAGTAGATAAAACTTGAAAGAAAGCAAGGTAAGTAGACAAGTTCTACTTCATAAGGATCGTCTGAATTTTTTATCCACCTCCCGCTGAGAAATATTTTTATGTTCCCTAGTTTTAAGAATTTTTTGTAAATCCTTTAGGTAGGTAAAGAGCCGTTCTTTCTTCGTTGCAGAATATGTCTTTTTACGATACAGTTAATACCGATTTAAAAAACGATTTGGAGGCGATAGATACGGAAGAACAATTTGTCGTTGACAAAGGGGAGTTGCCAGATGTTGGGCGAGATTCTTGTACAAAAAAAGCAAAGGTAGGTAAAAAAATTATATGATTAATGAGCAGCGTGAATGAAAGAATTCGTTTCTTGAACTTTCGGTCAACATTTGATCTTCCAATGGCGGTTGAATTAACTAGATATTTTAATTTATAGATTCTCAAAGAAAGGCAAAAGGGCAAATTCAAGTGCGCAGGTTGTCCTAAAGCCTTCACTTCTAAGAGTGACTTAAGAGATCATTCTGCAATTCATGCAGTTGAAAAATGGCACACATGCAAAATATGTAAAAAAACGTTCAGTCTATTGCCAAACCTAAAAGATCATATGATGGTAAGCCATGCAGATGAGAAAAGTAAAAAATGTAAAATATGCAAAAAGGTCTTCAATCAGTCCTCGACTTTAAAGGTTCATGTGATGCGGCACATGAAGGAGAGACCGTACAAATGTGTAATATGTAAAAAAGGATTTTATAGGCCCAGATATTTACTGGATCACGGGAATATACACACCGGCGAAACCCCGTACAAATGTGAGATATGCGATCAGTCGTTCCGTCAGTTCAAAACTTTAAAAATTCACGTGAAGACCCACACGGATGACGGGCAGTACAGATGTGAAATATGTAAAAAAGGGTTTTCTCAGCGTGGATATTTACTGGATCACATGAACGTACACACGGGCACGAGACCGTACAAATGCGAAATATGCAACAAAGAGTTTTGCCACCGTTCATATTTTACGAATCACGTGAAAGGTCACAAAAAGAAAAAGAGCGGCAAGACCGAGTCAAAGAAGAAGTGGTACAACTGTCCGAATTGTTCGAGAACGTTTACTAGCCAGGTGACTTTACAGAGACACGTTTTGAATCATACAGACGATAAACTGTACCAGTGCGAATTTTGCAAGGCGAGTTTTGCCCCCAAAGATTTTAGCGAGCATGTCATGAATTGCCGTGGAAGCGAGACAGTTGTTGAAGATACTGCTGCAGCAGAAGCGACTGAAATTGAGGAAATTGAAATTGACGAAGACGTGAACGAAAAGAGCGGTCCCGAATTCGAATTTAGCGACGTCAATAACCTTTTTGTTGATTAGGAAGTTTATAATTGCTAGTAGAGCGAAGCAGCTCCCAAAAATCGGTTCGAAAAAATTTACTTATTTTATTTTAGAAGAAAAAACAAACCTAGGCATGACACAAGTTTTTATATGTAGGTATATGTTAGGTATATATAAAAAAATATTTTACTTGTATTTGTAAATATACGGGATTTTGTTCAATTTGGTTTTTATTTTTTTATGCACCAATAAAAAAATAAGCATGATTTTATTTAGTTATAAAAATAAAATTTACGTCAAACTTGGTCTTTATATTCAATGTTGATAATTTTTAAATCTTAATCTGACTCAGTGTTGCCAGACAACTGAAAAATAAATCACCAGATATCGTTCTAAAAAATCACCAGTTACCGATTAAAAATCACCAGATTTTTAAAAGTCCTCCCGACACTAGGCACTATGGTTAGGGAATAAAAAAGGGAGTGACTACTGCTCCGGCCGCCGGCCCCCTGAAATTTTATTCCAATACGGTCGGACGCGCGCATTACTTAATGTCCGCAAAATGACGTTTAAGAATATTGTTATCGGCTAGTAACGCCAACGGTCTCGTTGGGTGTTCGGATATCGTACAGAACTGCCATTTTGTTCTCCTACGGCTAAACGAGTTCTGACCCCGCAGCGGTTTGATATATTTTGCTTGTTTTTACATCATCTTTTTTCCAAAAAATGCGTGTGTCTGGTGCGAGAGGGCAAGAAAGGGCTTTGTTTAAAATGCGTTCTCTCAGCTTAATTTTTTTTACGCCTTCAAAATGCAAATTGTGTTGACATTCTGTAATGCGCATGCCCGACCGTGTTCAAACAAAATTTCAGGGGGCCGGCGGCCGGAGCAGTAGTCACTCCCAATAAAAAAGTACTATGTTCAGTACTAACATCTGAAGAAGCCACTGTGTAGGCGTTAGGCGAAACAATTGTCATATTTAATTAATAAATTTACGAAAACCTAGACAATTTTGTCTCATATAAATTAGTGTTCATGGATTTTCGTCAAGTAAAGGCAGATACCATCAAATAGTCAAATAAATCTTTATTCTTTTCAATAAACGATCATAAACTCCTGCAATGAAACCAACGGAACCGCCTAATTACTTTACAGTAACAGCCAGGTGAAGGTCGGCCGTCGGTAAGACGGTATGGTAAACTACTTTACCGACCTTTCGTGTGCGACCACGACCATAGAAAAGAAATTCACAGAATGCGATAGAGCCGCGAGGTGCAAGAACCGAGAGTGAGATGAAGGAACATGGAAGCTTGCACTTGATGATCGTGGCTCCAGTACTAAATCACCGAAAAAATCACTAGTTGTTTAGAAAAATCACCAGAATATAGTCTTTTAAGAAAAATAATAACCAGGTAGCATCCCAACCTTAAAAATCACCAGATCTGGTGATAAATCACCAGCTCTGGCAACACTGATCTGACTACTGTGCATAAGTGGCGCGTCACAACATAAACTAGACATTACTGTTTAATTTGTGCGTCACAAACGTCAGATTTTCATTCCAAACAAAATAAAGCCACGTGCTTTCTGACGTTTTAACCTAACCTCTGAAATATAATTATAGTTGTTTTTACACGTAAGCCCAACACACAAATTGAAAATAAACTGTTTTCACTGCAAAACGTCTATAATGGGGGACATAAGTGCCTCCGTCATACGTCAGATTTTCATTCCAAACAAAACAAAAGCACGTGCCATTTGACGTTTATCGATATTATTTACAACGTCTTAAACTAGTTTTTGCAATATAATTCTAGACGTTTTGCAGTGAAAACAATTTATTTTCAATTTGTGTGTTGGGCTTACGTGTAAAAACTTGAAAACAACTATAATTGAAGGGTGTCAGGAGAAAACCACGAATGTCATGTGGAAGTGTTTTCGAGATAAACGAATTTTTAATTTAAAAACGTGGTAATTTCATAAAAAATAGGCCTGGGAATATAAATAATTTTTTTTTCAGATATAAACATTTATTAAGAAACAGTACTTAGATAAACCAAACATAAATAGAACATAATTTTTTAGTAACTTAGGAAGAAAACCATGGATGTCCCATGTTCTTCTCGTTTTTTTTGTAATCTGGAAACAGTCAAAAGTGGGCGATTATTACTAGCAAATTTTAACAAGTACATTATTTCTTTGTTTTACTTTTACTCTAAGCCATTATTTCTTTTTCTTAGGTTTCTGACCTTGACCTTTTTGGGCTGTAGCCTTGAAAAACTGTACTTTGCCTGATTTATGTTTCAAACCCCTGAATTGAATTTCCAACTTGAGATTCTAAAAATCATTTTAAGAATGATATTGTTTAATATTTTAAGGGTAAAACCTTCTTTTTTATCAGTTTTTTGTTTCCGATCCGTAAAGGCGCCCACTCACACACGTACTTGCGTTAAGTTTTGAAGGAACAGGCAAAAACGTGCATTCAAAATTGTGCGTGTGTGGTGCAAGCACAGACTTGTATAATATGACTAGACTGCTGATCGCATAGCCCCCCATCACTAGAAATCGCCCCAGCAGGTAGACCGCCATGCTGTGTCAAAATCTAGTGATTTTTGCTATTTGGGGTTGTATAACCTGTCGCGTCTTCTTTAAATGTCAGTCCTCTGTCAATGTCAACTCTATTGTCATTTTTGTGATCTGGAGCGTGGTTTACTTGCGAGTTGTATTATCATATGTATTGTAATAATTGTATGATTTTGGACAGTTTTTAGTTATATATAGTTATTTACCTAGTTCAGTTATTTGTGTTCAGTGTGATTTATTAGTTGTTGTTTTATATACTCAAAAATGCCTTCGTGTTTTGTGGCAAGCTGCAAGAATCGTGGCAAGAGAAAGCCAAGAATGAGTTTTCATGCGTAAGTACCTGATACTTTTACTTTAAAATCGCTCAACTTATCGATATGGGACAATTTTTCGGAAACAAGCTGTGTAAATGACGCCCTCAACTTATAACGTGTTCAATGTACTTACTTGTTTAAAATAAATGTTTGAATTTTTATGAAGACTTGTTATTTACTGCTGGATGCAGCTCTAAAATTAGTAATTTCGATTTTTCTTCTTTTCCAACCCTCATCACAGAACACGTTCTATTTTCCCATTCATTAGAAATAAATTCTAATCAGCACCTGCCTGTTGCAAAGTTTCCAAAACTGCCCAAAAAATGGCCAAGTTTTGAAGAATTTCCTTTTCAGTTTGTAATTACAGGGAATCAGAACGAAATAATTAGTTCTCTGGCTGTCCCAGCCCGAATTTAAGAAATCCTTATGACATAATCGGGCCCAATAATTTTAAGTTTAATCCCACTACGAGTTTGATGGCCTGTTTTCATTGGTTGATGTTGGCCAATCAGCATTTGACACAGTATGGCGGTCGGCACTGTTTGGTGATTTGCAATCTGTGTGACTAGCATAGATTAGAGACTTATGGTGACTAGAAGTCCATTTTAGGTGTAAGTGCGTGGGTGCAAGCCTTAAGACTTTTTTGAACTGCGCAGTTGAACCGTTCATTTCAAGTCTGTCTTGAAATTTTAACTGTACACCGACGATTGTGCATTCAAAATTGTGCGTGTGTGGTCAAAACCTCAAGTTTTGTTTAATACAGTGGCGCGCAGCAGGTGACATAGTTTTAACGGATGTATTTGATTTTGAGTAGTTAATATAATAGAAGTAGATAAGTAATTTTTTATATATACTAAACGTATTTTTGAACATTATTATGTTTTTTTTCAACAAAAACAAACAAATCGACTATAATTTCACCCGTCCACCCGTCCCACAATCGTCAACCTCGCCCCGAATAGCGGCGAAAACGTGAAAAATCGAAAATATTTTTTTAAAGAACGAAAACACGGGTGAAAACACCTTCGATAGGGATGAAATTTGAGAAGTTCAAAGGCGAATTCGTCCCGGATCCGCAGTTACCATCGCGATTTTTCCAACTCCTGTAAAACACCCCGTTTCCAAGCGATAACGAACTCGGCGTACCGGAAGGGGCCGAAAATGTTCCATCGCACCCAGAAGAACAAGCCATGCGAAAAAACGGGCTTCGTCCGCTCTTCCGCCGACAAAAGTTGTAGGTCATAAGGCGATCTTGAACGCGGGAGTCGAACCGCCAGCGAGATACGGCGCCCTCAAAATAATGGTAGTTTTTTATAAATTTGAAGGCAGATTCCGACAGGCCAGTCGATCGGACCGAGATTGATGGGGGAAATCATTTTTCCCCGAAGCAATGCAAAATTTTAGGGCAAAAAACATGCAAAACGGGGGCCAAATTCGTCCCTGGAGGTCGAAGGGGGAAGTCCAGCGGGGTACGGTTCGAACGGGTAAAGTTCAGAGTGTTAAGTTGGACGGAATTTTGGATCGGTCAACGTTTAAGGGTAGAAAAATGCATTAGAAAATGGCAAACAAAAATTTCCGGCGATCGCGAAATCTTCCAAGATCAGACACCCGCCTGTCATATTTTTCGTCGAAATTGCGTATTTTATTATGTTCGGGGCGACTCTCACAGACCGCCCCGACGAGTGCAATTCTTCTAAGAGATTAATATGTGAAAAGTGATCACGTTTCAGCAACCAATGTTTCTCCCATCTACTCCGACTGAATCTTTGTTTATTTTTATTTTTCAAAATGATCAGGCACGCCACTGATAATAAATTTAATTCTTCTCTGGGGGCCATGTTTTATAAAACTGCGAAGTGAAAATTGTGTGTGTGTGTGTGGAGAACCGTCGCGCAACATTCCGTTCAAAACTTTTGAATGTACAGTTTTAAACTAATTCTAAATTGCGTGTGTGTGGGGCCCTTAAGCCTACTTTTCTTGGCTGGAACTGGTTGATCATTTGAATTTTATTTATTCCAAAAATTATTTTAGACAGTATTAATAATAATTATTATAAAAAGCAAAATATAACCGTTTGTCAGCACGTGTTAACTAGCACTAGCAACAATAGGTAGGAATTATATTATTAAGAAGACCTATAGACATTCATGGTTTTCAACCGTTTACGCACGGACATTCATGATTTTCTCCCGACAAGCATATTTTAAAACGCCTAAAAAACTCATGACAATAATCGTTTTCTCCCGTTCTTAAGCCATGGTTCAGTAGTACTCGTCGAGCTCTACAAGATGGCATACTTGTCTAAATTTCGACAATTTTGTGACATTCATGCTTTTCTCCTGACACCCTTCAATTATATTTCAGAGGTTAGGTTGAAACGTCAGAAAGCACGTGGCTTTGTTTTGTTTGGAATGAAAATCTGACGTTTGTGACGCGCCACTTATCTCCCCCGTTGAAAGGCAAAAGAACAAGATCGTGCGTCACTGATATACTATCTGCAATCAGTGATGACCTTGAACGTAGATAGTTTGTACAATTGTCAAATATGTCATAAATGGTTCTGTTACTCTCTGTTCGTATGTCGTACTTTTGGATTCAGTGGTAAGATCACATAAAAAGCGATGTAATTAGAGAAATTCTGCTTCATTAGTATCACCTAAATTATTTTTTCTTATTAAAATCGCTTTAAAATCCAGTCCATAACCTCTTCCGTGTTTGCTTGGGAATTCTAACCTCGCAATCACATCTTGATTGAATAAGTTCTTTGTTGATAAACAGGTATATAAAAAGCCTTATATGTAATATTTTTTGTTACAGATGTCTTTTGGTGTTTGCGATACAATTAAAACTGAATTGGAAAGCGATTTAGATGAGGAAGAAAAATTTCTCATTAGTGAAGGAGAGTTGCTAACAGTGTCAAATGTTGGACCACATTCTTGTACAGAAGACGGAAAGGTGGGTAAAAAATATCGCAAAACTTTTGCCAGCTCACTAAAAGATAATATAAATGTTCAGTCTCAGATTGTACATCGAGTTAATCAAGTGCATTAATTTCCAGACAGAGATTCTTCCTATAGTTAATGATGATGACATAAAAAAGACGCCATCAAAAGCTCTCAAAGAAAAAGAAGAAAGAGGGAGTACCGCCTGTGAATTCAGATGCCCGCATTGTCTCAAAGTCTTGACCAGTATCGGTCAGTTCAAAGACCACTCTGCAACACCTACAGGTGAAAAATGGTACAAATGTAAAGTATGCAAAAAAGCGTTCAACCTGCAACGATATTTAAAGGGTGATATGACAATTCACGTCAACCCAGACAAGAAAAGTAAATATGAAATATGTAAAAAGGTGTTCAGTCGGCCCCCAACTTTAAAGGTTCATATGAAGAGCCACACAAATGAAGAATGCAAAAAAGAGTTCAGCACTCCCTCAAATTTATCGAGTCACCTGAATGTACACACCGGCGAGACCCAGTACAAGTGTGTCATATGTAAGGAGGTGTTCCATCACTTCCAAACTTTTAAGATTCACGTGGGTGCCCATATGGGTGAATGGCTTTTCAAATGTGAAATATGCAATAAACGTTTCCGTCATCGCTGGTATTTTTCGAATCACATGAAAAGTCACGAGGATGGAGACAACACTAAGTTACAGAAGAAATGGTACAATTGTTCAAACTGTTCAAGAACGTTTAGTAGCCAGCTTACATTGCAGAAGCACTTTTTGATTCACTCAGACGAAAAATTGTACATGTGCCAATGCAAGGCTAGTTTTGCCCGCAAAGACTTTTTCCAGCATATCATGAAATGCCAAAAAACTGGAAAAGATGTTGAAGGTGTTAGAGGTGACAAGCTAGCTACTCTGAGGTCTGAATCAACCACTGTTGTATTAGACGAAGCAATTGAAATTGATAGAATTGAAAGAGACGAAGATATAAATATGGAACCAGATAGAAACAGACCTTATATTGACGTGGAAACATAATTGACTCAAAAACAAGCTTTATTTTTAACTGCTTTTATTTTATCCTGTATTGTAAATATTGTTTAACAATAATCACTGCTTTTTGGTAAAAGTATCGCAAGATCTCTTACTGCATCACACCTCTTCAATAACCATATATTCTATAATCAAATGCATCCTCAATTACTAGAACAAAATCTAATAGTCCTAGACTTCCTGAAGATTACAAGGCCCATTCTCTGCTAGCCAATTCTCAATTCTTAGTAAATCCTGTTGTAATTCAAGACTATCTATGTTGCTTAATATCATTAATATAAATCAAAAACAATAGAGGCCCCACGTGCAACCTCTGAGCACACCAGAAGACACGAATATTTCATCAAACAAAACGCCCATTGGCTTCCTATCGGAAAGATAAGAATCAAATCATTCCAATAAGCTACCACCAATCCCATAACAACTCAAGTTATAAATAAGCAATCTGTTATTGAGCTTATCGAAAACTTATATCGAATCAACAGGACAGTTCTGAGGAAAGGCGCCAATAACTGTTTAAGTGTAGACGACCAAATTGGTAACGACCGATTTCTTGGGCATAAAGCCATGTTGTTGACTTAATAATATATTTATTAAAATATTTACTCAATCTAGGGGAAAACCAGTGTTTTACCAAAAACACAAAATTTAGAAAAGTGAAAGTGAAGCTATAAAAAAATTAAAAATACTTTAGATATTTTATTAGTTCTGTCAAATAGAGATAATAAAAATATAAGAGTCAATATAAAGAAGCTAAAAGCACTAAGAAAGGCTCGAAGGGCATCATGGAGGAGGCACTGTGAGGAGATTGAATCTACCACAGAATGCGCAAGACTCCAAAAGATACTTTCTAAAGACTGCCATGGGGCTATACATACCCTGAAAACTAAATGCAGGAGCTAAATACACATGGAAGCAGGGCAACAAAAGATGACTGGCGCACTGCGAGGAGTGTGGTAACGTTCTACGGAGTTAAACAAGCAGTAAACTCATTTGAGGCATACAAATCACCGGGACCAGACGGGATTCTTCCAATCATGCTGCAGAAGGGATTGGACCTTCTGCTGTTAAAAGTATGTATGCTATTTAGGGCCAGTCTGGCTCTAGGTTATCTATCAAAAATATGGAGACTTACCAGAGTAGTATTCATACCAAAAGCTCGGGCAAAATCATACAGGCCCATTAGTCTTATGTCATTCCTGCTTAAGACAATGGAAAAGCTGCTCGACAAGCATATAAGGGATGACGTATTGGTAAACAGGCCACTACATCAAAACCAGTTAGCATACAGAGCAGGAATGTCTACAGAAACTGCTCTACATCACCTTACATGGAGAGTGGAGAAAGTGCTGGAGAACAAAGAAATCCTCCTAGCCGCCTTTCTGGACATAGAAGGAGCGTTCGATAATACATCATTCAATAGTATCTCCAAAGTCGTAGGCCAAACTAGAGGCTTTGTGCTGCAGGTGGATAGACTGCATGCTGAGGGATAGAGTGGTGTTTACTACACTGCTCGATGAGACCTTGGCAGTCAGGGTGGTAGGTGGTTGTCCGCAGGGTGGAGTTCTATCTCCTCTTGTGTGGAACCTATGTAGTTATGGACTCTCCCCTAGGATATGCAGATGATTTAGTCATCACAGTCGAGGGAAGATTTAGCAGTACGATTAGGGAACGTATGCAAATGGCCCTGAGTATTGTAGCAGCTTGGACTGAAAAGGAAGGCTTGACCATTAGTCCAGAAAAAACAACAATAGTTCCATTTACGCGAAAGAGAAACATAGAGGCTCTTGGACCTCTATATCTCCGTGGCAGAAAGATCTCATTGTCAAGGGAGGTCAAGTATCTGGGGGTTATACTGGACTCAACACTTACCTGGAACCAACAAATCGATAGAATAGTTAGAAAATCGGAAACTACTCTTGCAGTAGTTAGGCGAACATATAACAAAAAATGGGGTCTAAGGCCAGGAATGGTGCACTGGCTGTACACCAGAGTGGTCAGACCAGGAATAATGTATGCAGCTTTGGCATGGTGGCCCAAAGTCAAACAGGTAACTACTAGACTAAGGCTAAGCAAAATTCAGAGGCTTGCCTGCCTAGGGATAACAGGGGCGATGCGGACTTCGCCAACTGCAGCCATAGAGACTCTTCTGGACCTCCCCCCTCTCCACTTCGTGATACAGGGGGAGGCAAGACTGGCACTATACAGACTGCAAAACTCTTTTTACTGTGTCCGCCTAGGTACAGAGCATACTAGCATTATTGAGGACATAAAGGATCCCATGCTTGACATGAGGACGGATTACATGGTCCCCAAGAACACCGCACAACCACTCTTTCAGGTAACAATCGATGACCCTAGAGTGGAGAACCAAACTCTGAACAGCATACCTTCCGGCAGTCTGATCTGGTACACCGACTGTTCTAAGACCGACACAGGTGCTGGGTCAGGACTGTTTGGAGATACACCAAGAGTGAAACTCAGCTCCTCTCTGGGCAAATATGCTTCTGTCTTTCAAGCAGAGGTCTACGCGATACTACAATGTGCGCGGGGCTACAAAAATCAGCGGATCTGCCAGGCAGCTTTGAAGGCTCTTATGAGTCCAAAGATGTCTTCCAGACTGTTGTGGGAATGCTTCGAGCAACTTAATATCCTAGCCATGCGGAACGTAGTGAGACTGCTTTGGATTCGAGGTCACTGTGGGCTGATAGGGAATGAGGAAGCCGATAAACTAGCAAAGCGGGGCTCCAACGATCCTTTCGTTGGACCGGAACCTGCCCTAGGCATAACTAAGAGCGCAGTCAGACACCAAGTAAACGGATGGATTCGCGCTCAACACCACAATTACTGGAACGTGATTCCAGGACACAGGCACAGCCAGTCGTATATAAAGGGACCTTGCAGGAAAAGATGCTCAGAACTACTTTGCCTTAGTAGGATGCAAATTAGAATCGTAACAGGCTTCCTAACGGGACACACGACCGTTAAAGAACACCTGTGGAAGATTGGCAAATATTACGGAGACCTTAACTGCCGCTTGTGTAATAAGGAACGGGAGACAGCTATGCACATCCTGTGCAGATGTGAAGCTCTAGACCAGAAGAGACAGCGAATTTTCGGGCGATGTCTGATGGAACCGGAAGAATTTTCCACGCATTCAATGTTTGACTTGTACCGTTTGGTCCAAGGCACCAAGATCATAGAATGGGTGAGCACAATAAGCCCATTTTGTGGCTGCAGTGCATCTGAGCCTTCGGGCAGGCAGGCCCTAAGGGAAAAAAAAGAAGCTAAAAAAGAACATGACAAGGCTTTAGTAATGGAACATGCAAAGGTATACGAGAGCAGAATAAAAAATTAGATAATAAAATGAAATATACTGAAAGAACTGCCGGAATTATAGAATGTCAAATTGAGGGGAACCCCAAAAAAATAGCAGGAGAGTATAATCAGTTTTTACTTTTTAGTCAATGTTGTTCCCGATTTATTAAAAAATATAAAATCTGTTCCATTTTAGTGTGAAATTGTAGAAAATAATCCGTCTTTATACTTAAAACCAGCGGGCCCTGTGGAGTTCGCGGAACTTGCAAAATCACTAAAAATAAATACAGTAGTGGCGGAGATGACATATCAACTTCGATAGTGAAACTTTGTACAAGTGAATTAGCAAAAATTCTGAGCTATATTATAAATAATTCATTAAACAAGGGAATTTTTCCAGATTAATTACATATGTAGAATTATAAACTTAGTTATTGGACTAAGTTGTTAATAAAAATTACGTTTCGTTGGCAAAACAAAACAAAATCGCCGAACGCCAACTATTGTTAACGTAATAACACGATATTATTCAAAATTTCCATAAAAACGTGAATTTCTTAAAAACTGCTGGTAACAGATGCCAACAACCGTACATCATCAGAATGTATATGGTATCGAGATGCAGCCGCGCGATTCACAATCATTTTCATTGAAATCTGCACTTTCACCGCAACTCACAACAGGACGACCCATCAATTCCATGCATACTTACCATATCATTAGAAAAGGAAAGAAAAACTACAAGAATTTACCGTATTTCCTAATATGTAATACAGTTTACTTTTTCAACTAAAATACAAGGACATTAAATGTAATTATATTACAATTTTTTAAATCATTGCACAGTCCGTTTTTGTGCTATTTATTAATTTTTCAAAATGTTACATCTAAAAAAGAACAAGATGCGTTATTCCGTACGATACAGCTATTATATTTAATGGAAAACTGTAATGTGTTCGTGGCGAAAATAATCGTTATATTTATGCAAATGCGTAGACTAGAATACAGGAAACAGTCCCAATCAGTCCGCCGTGAACTGAAAGCGGACTCTTTTATTACACAGAGCCACCTTGCTGCAAAAATCCCCCGTTTTTCTTCACATCGGCAGACTATTCAAACTGGCATCTTGCATAAACCCCCAAAACATGTAACTTTTTTATTTCAGCGAAATTTAGAATTTTTGAGATTATATTTCGATACACAGATCGTCGCCAGCCCAGGTCCTCTAAAGCATCAGAGATTTTTCTAGGTCTGCGCAAGATTCCAATTCCAATAACCCCTTCCACAAATACATAATAAAACCTGATATAGTAATCACATTTAGTAAAATCGAAAAGAATTCGACGTTTAAAATTAGGCCCGCGCTTTCACCAAACTCTTCTGACCCCGCAAAAAAAATAAACACGAAAAAATCCTAGTCACAGTGCACTCTCAAAGTCCAATGCCTTTTTTAATCCGATCAGATCTGCAGTACACATAAATCCAAAAAGAGCTATTATATACAAATGAAATTAATAAAAAAATACTCAAAGAGCGTTCTTATGCTGCACCCACGTCTTCTTCGTGTGATCGAACCTGTGCGCCAGCCACTGCTGCTCCAAAAGCTGATACCTATCTTTGCTCAAGAACAACGGTTTTCCCCGCCTGAAAAAATTCAGCTATCACCTGAAAACGACCAACAAACGTCCTCACTTTAAATCCCTATCTTCCTCCTCGAACTCGTCCAAGTAAAGCGACCCCCAGAGGCACGCCCGGTGGCCCCGGATCACAATTATATACGTGGACGTGACCACGAGGAAGACGCCCGTGCCCGCTCCGCACTCTATCGAATGTCCAACAGCTTCACAGACATTCTGCTGCTTGCAGCAGTTCTGTTTAAGGCAAACTATCGTGCCGCACAACAGGCATATACTAGTTTCCAGTGGCACCGAGTGGCACTGGCTGCACGGCCTCTCGTGGTAATACTAAAAACATACCGCTCGACGAAACCAAAAATTAGGAATCTGAATTTTACTCACGGTAAATATTTTCTCGTATTCCCTAGGCAGGTCGAGCAGTCGTGGCTGGTGCCACGTGATGTGCTGGTCGACCAAAAACGAACGCGCGGCAATCTGACTCCTCCCCACAAACATCTCCAGTTCCGCGCACCACGATCCCGGCGTGGCCTTGTGCATCTGTGTCTCGGTCGGCCAACTCAACGCCACGGCCGCGTTGAACGAACCCCAGTCCATCCCCTCCGTCACTAACTCTAAATAATACACTAGGCGGACAAATTCGCTCTGGGGCGCCCTCACGTCGGGCAACGGCTCGTTGTACAAGTGGTGACGCAAGAGGACGCATATCCGCAGGAACGGCAGGCACAGTTTTTGGACCTGATCGACGAAAAAACGTTTCAACACTACCCGAGCAACTCGATTTTCAAAATTACCTGTTGCTCTAAAGCCACCAAATTCAACTGCGGCTTTTGACTGCAGTTCGCCTCGTCGTCCTCCATATACACATCCGTCTGACCTAAACATTCGTTGATGAGCGCCAGAGAATCACAGAGAGTTTCCACTTCGCCCGGGGTGGCCCCCGAACAAGCTCTGGACCGTTCCGCTCCCGTCAGGCCTATCGAAACTTGCGTGACGATTTGGTAATACAAAAGGTTGTACACCATTTTCACGACGGACGTAAAATAGGCTGCAGAGAAACATTTTAGTAATCTTCCAGTATTTTTAGTTATACCTACAGTAATTTTTTAGTAAATTTGCAACTTAATAACTTTTAATTCAGTAATTTCTTACTAATTAGTACTTTTAGTAACCTAGCAGATTAATTTTAAATTTAGTAGTTTTCTAGTAATTCGCATTTTTACTAATACAGCAATTTCTTAGTAATCTGACTTGATTCTTAATTTAGAAATTTTCTAGTAACTAGTATTTTTAGTAATACAGTATTATTTTAGTAATTTGGCAACTAATAATTTTCAATTTAGTAATTTTGTGTTAATTAGTATTTTTAGTATTTATTGACTTAGTAATTAGTATTTTTAGTAATATGTATAGCAATTTTTAATAACTTGGCAACTTTAGAATTTTTTATTAATTTTTTAGTAATTAGTATTTTTAGTAATAAAATATTTTTTAGTAATATTTGGCATCTTAATTATAAATTTGGCAAATTTTACAGTAATTAGTATTTTGGTAATAAGACTATAAATTTTAGTAATTTAAAATATTAAAAACCTTTAATTCAGTAATCTTCTACTAATTACTATTCTTAGTAACCTAGTAGCTTAATTTTAAATTTAGTAATTTTCTAGTAATTAGTACTTTTACTAATACAGCAATTTCTTAGTAACCCTACTTAATTTTAATTTAGTAATTTTCTAGTAATTAATATTTTAGTAATACAGTATTATTTTAGTCATTTGGCTACTAATAATTTTCAATTTAGTAATTTTCTGTTAATTAGTATTTTTAGTAGTATGTATGACAATTCTTAATAACTTAGCAACTTTAAAATTTTGTATTAATTTTTTAGTAATTAGTATTTTTTAGTAATATTTGGCACCTTAATTATAAATTTGGCAAATTTTACAGTAATTAGTATTTTAGTAATTTGACTATAAGTTTTAGTAATTTAAAATATTAAAAACCTTTAATTCAGTAATCTTCTACTAATTAGTATTCTAAGTAACCTAGTAGCTTAATTTTAAATTTAGTAATTTTCTAGTAATTAGTATTTTTACTAATACATCAATTTCTTAGTAACCCTACTTAATTTTAATTTAGTAATTTTCTAGTAATTAATATTTTAGTAATATAGTATTATATATTTTAGTAATTTGGCAACTAACAATTTTCAATTTAGTAATTTTCTGTTAATTAGTATTTTTTAGTATTAGTGACTTAGTAATTAATATTTTTAGTAATATGTATGACAATTCTTAATAACTTGGCAACTTTAGAATTTTTTATACACTTTTTAGTAATTAGTATTTTTAGTAATAAAATATTTTTCAGTAATTTGGCATCTTAATTATAAATTTGGCAAATTTTATAGTAATTAGTATTTTAGTAATTTAAAATATTATAAACTTTTAATTCAGTAATTTTCTACTAATTAATATTTTTAGTAACCTAACAGCTTAATTTTAAATTTAGTAATTTTCTAGTAATTAGTATTTTTAGTAATATAGTATTATTTTAGTAATTTGACAATTACTAATTTTCAATTTAGTAATTTTCTATTAATTAGTATTTTTAGTATTAGTGATGACTAATTTTTAATAATTTTTAATAATTTGGAAACTTTAGAAGTTTTCGTTAATTTTTTAGCAATTAGTATTTTTAGTAATGAAATATTTTTCAGTAATTTGGCATCTTAATTATAAATGTGGCAAGTTTTACAGTAATTAGTATATTTAATATGGTGATTTTTTAGTAACTCGTTAATTTTTAATTCAGTAATTAGTATTTTACTAATTTGGTGACTTGATAAATTTTAGTAATTTCACATTTAATTTAGTAATTTTCTTAGTAGTTTTTAGTAATCAACTCACTTTGATCCAAGTGCAGAGGCAGCAAGAGCACGAATTGCAGTAACAGCGCAATGGGATCCCTCAGCAGCAGTGGAACTTCCCTCTCCAAGGGCAAGAGTGCCGTGACTCCGGGCGCCACGGCGGGCAACCCGCACAACTGCTGGAACGTCATCCACGATGGCCAGATGGCCAACACTCTGGCGTGTGCGGCTAACACGTGCAGCAAAGGAACTAAAGTAAAAAAAATATGCGTAAAACTCGCAAAATTGGTTTCCAAAACATACCGATGCAGTCTCTTTTAGGCAAAAGCGGATTGGGGGGATCGGCGGGGGTATTAACTAAATTGCCTCCCCTCTGGATCAGTTCCACTTCCAGATTCGTCCTCGCGATTGAAGTGACGAACAGAAACAAACTCTGCGGACTCGGTTTGTTGCTCTTCGGTTTAAACATGGGCTTCAGCTGTGTACTGCTCGACATGTCATCCATGGCTTTCCCCATGGCCTCTGCCATCTTGGACGTGCTCTGGTTACAAAAATTTAATATCGAAAATCGTAAATTAAAATTCAGCCATCGAAACTTACGGGTTTTTGAGCATTTTCTTTCAAAAAGTCGCTTAACTCGTTTAGAATTTGAGTCATGTTGGACGGCCTGCACCTCACCATTTGAGTGCAGTCACCCAACTGCGGCGAAAGCGGCAACACCGAGTTAGCCAACTGTCTGCAGAGCGGACACAGATATTCGCCCCTGAAATCATTACTTTAACAATCCCATATTTCGATTTTTTCTGCACCTAGAAGTGTGAACTCACTTGTCAGGAACTAAATTTTGCTGCCTCTGCTGCCTGAGGGAACGGAGGTAAGAGTTCAGGCAGTCGAGGTGCAGGTGGTGGCCGCACGTTTGCACGTGGACGCCCCCGTCCCAGCCGAGGTTCACAGATAACAACCACGATTGCTGAAAACACAAAAAAGACAATTCGAATATCGAATCGAGCGATAGAAACTCACGGGATCGAAATGCCGGTCCAACTCTTCCACGCGTCTGTCAAACTCCGCAGCCAGAGTGTCGTCTCTCCTCAAACGGTCCCTATCTTCGTCACAGGTGGGTAAAACAGCTTTCTCGGGGGCGTTATGCCGCCTTCTGTGGCCCATCACGCTCGTCGCTTGCACCAACACCACCAACCCCATCGGTTTATCTTCGGTACTCGGCGTCGTCTGACTGCAAATTACGCAGTCGTACTCGTGTTTGCTCACTACAATTTCCTCATTTTTCCAATCCATATCTGCTTCTTCCTCTTTCGCTTTTTCCATGAACTGCTTCTGTTTAGAAGCAAACTCGGCCATCAGTTTTTGTTGTCGTTCTTTGGCGCGCCTCCGCCTTTCTTCCCTCTCTTTGTTCTCCCTGAGTTTCTGCTCCTCCTCGAATTCCTGCTTCTTAGGCCACAACCGATTCTTCGTCTGCACTATACAATCACGACAGTCTATGTCTATCGTCGCGATTTTATTCAACAGCCTTCCAATGTAATACGGCCCGTCTCCGATTAAAGTTTCCCTTTCCTCGTTTGGGGAAGAGGTGCTTTCTTCTTCCAAGTTGTAACTGTCCGTGCACCAGGACAGTTGTGAATGCAATTTGAGCAGTAAAGAAATGATGGTTTCGTTCACTTTTACGTTTGGCGGACTTGCACCCTCCACTGTCTGTCTTTTCCTGTATTGGTACTTGCTTCGATGTCCCGAAGAACTCGCTGGCACCAATTCGGTACTCAACGAAGGCTTCGGTGGTTCCCAAACCCCAACTCGCCTGACCATTTTCGAAGCGGTACTCGTAGCGCTCGCTTGGTTGATATCACTAGGAACGGCGACGGTCATCACACTTTCACTTGTATCCATTGCCTCACTAGTCGAAACAGCTGGAGGCAAAGCCAAAACGCTCGGTTGAGCCGACGTACTGGGCATCGACAGATCTTCGTAACACTGCAAGTCTTGCGACTCGCTCGTGGACGTAGACGGAGGGACAAAGAGCATCAAATCGCTGCCCGTTGGCTCTGCGTTATTCCAGTCCCCTTCCTCCAACATGAGAACGTTTGAATTATCTTCGTTCGAGAGAATATCGGACATCTCGTTATCCACTTCCGATTCTTCCCATTCTAAGTCACCTATAGCGAAAAATTACGACAAAAACCTACAACAATCGTCGGCACTTACTATCTGAACTGTAGGTAATGGGAGAGACTTCCGGTTCCGGCGTCAACAAAACTCGACCAACGTTGGTCCGCAAATTGTTCGACAAACAATCAGAAGTGAACCAATTGGTCAGATCCATGTCTTTTGGTTGTCTCTGAGGTTGCGGTCCGCTCGTGCACATCTTGGTGGACTAAAAATGACCACACATTGTTTTGATAAAAACGACGGTTTGAAACACCTACCTCCTCATCTTTATCGGAGACCAGCACGGCCTGCTCCAGCAAGAAAATGAACAAAGCCATCACGTGCTCGGAAACTTGTCCCTTCACAGCCTTGTAGAGTATGACCAGCGCGACCGCATGGAACACCCTCGATTTCAATATTTTCCGAGGATCTTCGTAAGCCGGGCCGCATTCCGAAGGAAGCCTGAACGGTGGCCAAGGACTTGTCCCAGGTTTCATCTTGCTCACGTTTCTCGTGCTGGAATTTTTCACGCTAACGCAAAAATTTAATCCTAGCCACAACGAGAAAATAAGAAAACAACTTACTATTCCGTGTACCTATCCATCGACGTTTGGAAATCGCGCCTGTGTATTGCGCGCAAAAGGACGTGAATAGGATCGTACTGTTTCTCCCAAACTCTCGATTTAGGAACGTACATCCCTTGCTGCATGTTCCCGCTCGCCTCCAAAGCCGGCGCTCTGTAATCAGCCACTTCGGCCAGCAGAGTCTCGAAGTCTCTGCTCTGCGAGGTACCGCATCTCTCCGGCATCAGCTCCATCAGTTGCGAATGAGTTTTGTCCCCCATGCAGAGCAGAGTGATCATCTCCAAGCGATTTAGGCCGGTTTCCGAAAGACCCAGGTTGGTCCTCACGCTAACCAAGGTGGCCAGGAAAGTCAAAAAGCTCTCCAGCATCGGGGCATCGTGCTCCCCGTCTAAGTAGGTATTATGGGGTGTCTGAAACGGGCTTAAACTCATCCACTCTTTCACATGAAACCTACAAAAAAATACACCATAGAATCGAATAAAAACCTAACAAAAAAAAGGTCCTCACTTATCGACGACGATGTTCAAGAACGACTCTGCGGGAATTCTAGTACAACAGATTTGAAGCAAGTACAAATCGGCATCCACCATGGAATTGCAGAAATTGCACTGGATATAAGTCATCGCCTGACCCTTAATTTGCAACCCGTTTCTCACCCATAGCCCGTTTAAAATTTCATAGAAGGCAACCTGAAAAAATTAACCATGACCCAGTCTTAAGAGATTTTGCAAAGATGTCCACTGGACAATTAAACACCAATGAAAACAGAAGGAAAAGTGTATGGGATATAATAAAAACTCGATAATCCATTTGGAGAAGATTCAGAACAAAGCGTTACAGTTCTTTGCTCTTTGTTAGGTGACCCAATGCATCGTACTGACCATGACTGTAGTTTTGTGAAGAAATTTAATCCTGCCTCTATATCCTCCTCGATGGAAGCATCCAACATAATTTTCCTTTATAAGATAATGTCGAATCTTATCCGTTGGGCTGATCTGAGAGGGGAGTAATCATACCCACACATAAGAGAGATCGAGAAGATACCGATAATTACAGGGGAATAACCCTGCTGAACACAACATATAAAATAATGTCGGCAATGTTATACAGAAGACTAGAACCGTACGCTGAAAAAGAAATTGGGGAGTATCAAAATGGCTTTAGACCAGGAGCCTAACACTGATAGAGGACCATTAATGAACTTCGAAGTGTTGGAAGAGAGAAAGGGAAAAGACAGTAAAATATATTAAAGCACAAAGAATAAGTTGGTTGGGTCACATAATACGGAGCGGTGGAACAAGAGCGATAAGAACAATAACGGAATGGAACCCCAGTAAAAGAAGAGCAAAAGGGAGGTCCAGAATGAGATGGTATGATGACGTTATGAATGATCTAAGAGCACTGAAAACGGATAATTGGAGAGAACGGGCGTAGAATAGAAGAAGATGGAGGGAGATAGTGGAGGTGTGGGGACTGATCCACCCCAGAAAAGGATTTGCGAAGTTCTCTGAAGAACGGCCAAAACCCGAATGGGTTGTAGCGCTAAACAATAATAATTTAAGTCATGGCTTTCGCTGTCAAGACTATGATGCTCCTCTACGAATGCCCTACTTACTACCTACTTATTGTCGCATGCCGATTTTGTTTGATATATTTTTTCTTTTTTCTTTTACTGTAGCGTTGAGTTTGTGTAGTAACTTTGTTAATGATGAATAATCACAGTTTTTTTTCTTTTTGTTTTTCTTCTTTCTCCTTATATTTTAATAGTATTAAGTTTATTCTAGGTTTATCTTGTAAAGAGGCTTAGCCGTTGATTCATAATAAATAAATAAATAAATAAATAAACAGCACAGCCTAGGAGGACAAAAATTTCTAACTCTAAAAGTTCTGAAGATTACCACATATGTTTGAAAGAAATTACCTACTGATCTTTTCGCAATCCGCTGCCCACTCTTCCTACACCAAAAACCCAATCTTTTCGCCTCACTCCAAGTACATACCTGTGTTTCCTTGTAATGGGCTTCACTTTCTCTCTCTCTGTTGCTTATCTTTCTCATGCCATTAAAAAACTTTCTGGTTACTTCAGTTTTCTTCATTAAATATCCTTATCTCTTTCCTTTATTAGACATTTAAAGGCGAATGTAATTTAAGGCAGCTCCCTCCGTCCAGAACGAACCTTCACAAGTTTAAATGGTGCATGTTGATCACATAAGGAAACTATGGTTGCATAGAAAATTTCAAGTTTTTTATCAATGTAGACAACGATTTTTTCCATATTTCTTTTAGAAAAGGTTCTCATTTTTCTTTCTTCAGACATGAAAGTGGGCTTCTCTAAACTTCCAATGTTGACAAATGCATGCTTCTTTAAAATGGTTCCTGAATGGTCAAACATTTTGGTATCAAGATGTTCAACTCAGAATTTTATGATTGACATCGTCACGCGCAGTTTTCTCGCCAATTTATACACACCCTGTATTGGCCCAACACAACTTCCGGTACCAAAAACCATATTTAATGAATAAACGAATTTCTTCATCGAATGCCCCGCTCGCAACCGGACACGAACGAAGCCATACAATCCTACTCAACTTTCTTTCAGCATAGTAGTAAGTATACACAACCTGATAATAATAAATTCTTTGTCTATAAAACCAGTTACGGGTCGTCGTTTGCTCGTATGTGAACGTATCATTGCTCTTGCTTTTAGTCATCGCCCAAGCAGTCAGCTGTGAGCTGCGGCCGCGTCACACACCAACAACAAATGTAACAGAAGCCCCAACAAAAATGAAATCGTTCGCGACGCTCTCTTTGGCAATCCTACTTTTGCACAATTTCAACCAGCGGGCGGACGCGATCGTGCTCAGCGAGGTGCTGGACATAATCAAGGTTTCGAAAGACGTGGTGGTGACGATCGCGAAGGCCTGGAGTCTGATAGACGACCATGCAGATTTCGGTTCCGTGCCGTTCCCCCTCGTCGACAAGACCGAAAGGAAGCTCTTCAACAGGATCGGGATGATCGACAGGAAACTGGAGCGGCTCAGCGCCCAGGTGGAAGCGGTCGGGGCGCAGACCATCACGACGGTCCTGCACCACCTCCCGGAACGCGTGCGTCTCGAGTTGCGCCTGAACGACCTCCTGGACTACACGACCCGCATGGACGTCAACTACAGACACATGCAGCAGTACGTGCAGAGTCAGGAGGATCTGGAAAGGGTGACGCTGGAAGACTTCTCCAAGTCCGTTGTTTCTCACGATCCGGGCTCGGTGAGGAACCTGGTGGAGCGGATCTTCGTGTTCGTGGCGCCCGCGGGGAAGGGCCTCTCCGACACCGGACTCCTGCAGCTTCTCGGGAAGTCTTTGGAGGTAAGGTACAGCGGAAATGATTCATTTAATAAAAACGGGGTCTCCGTGAGTCACTCTTTTGTCTTTCACTCAACCATCCTAACCTTGAAAACCAAGCTTTTATCTCTACAAAGTATTATTGACCCCGAGCTCGCAACATTTTTAAGTGGGTGTCCAAGCAAATTTATGAATGAGAGTGCTAACCGAAGATTGTTGCACTTCGCCCAACGGAAAATGTGCAGATGACGAATCGAATTTGAGGAACAGCAAACAGGTATCACCAGGTATCTTGTAGAGTCCATCGTTTATTACAGCAATAAGAACTCGGACAAAGAAGTGTGACTCATATTTCGCGAGAATCCTTAATTACCGTAATACCCGTAAGTTCCTAAAATGAACAGTCTGCAGTTTACATACAGTTCAATAAACCAATAATACCGCAAATTACGTTCATTCCACAATGAGCAACGTGTAGGTCCAGAGTTCTCACGCACAAAAACATAATCATTTGCAAAAGGTTTTCGTATATATTTAGAATACATATACTACCGCATGACTTTTTTATATAAAATTAGCAATACTCCAACAATTTGTACGGTTTACTTTTCGCAACTTCGAACATCAAAACAAACCAGCAAACTGGGCTCGTTTATTTTCTTTTATTTACCTCTGAAACAATGCGAATGCAAAATATTTTTGCACGCGTGCATTCAGCTGCAACGAAAGATATCACAAACAATTGACTGTAATTGTTGCAATTCTCGCCAATTGTTCAAACTCTGCTCCGCACTTGGATCTTTGAAGCCTTTATCTGATACGTAAGATACTTTGTCTGATAAACAAACAGGAATCAGCTGTTCTACGGGCGGTCGGGGAATACCCCCACTACTGAAATTCTAATTTACAAACAGAACGGACACTATCATGCGCGTTGTGGCGTTGTCTTCATCGTTTTGTGTTTTCTGCTTTCATCAGTCGTGTCCGTGGCAATCGCGGGTGTGTTGTCCAGTTGCACCAAAAAACAATCACGTATTACCGAGACATTACAGTGTTTACAAAAAACCGCGCGCCATATATTCCGAGTGTTCTCATTTCAGTTTCCTGTGCAAAAAGTATTCTTCCGTTTGGCCCAATCATTCGCACTTACATAACAGATCCTGTAACTAGAGCTGTCTTGCGTTTTCAAGTTTGTCATTTGGTCCGATTATGTCCAGGACTAAATCAATGATCTGTGACCTGCTGACCTTGCCCACTTCTTAGATACGAAATTTACGAAATCGCTCGGCCGCGACGCAAATTATTCAATACGAACACAAAGAAACCATTTAATCTGTTTTAAGAATAAACACCTGCAATTATCTGCACACTAACCCAAGAATTACGTGCAGAATGCAGCTGACTGACGTACCGCCGAGAAAATGACCTAGAAATTTCATTTTTGTTTGCAGTGCTAATATTGCAATGTATGCATAAAACTGTACGAGTAAAAGTTGTTTTGAACATGTCTTAAGATGCACAAGAATTATGAGCTCCAAAAACAACCTATTTAAGTAAAATCTTCAAATTTCCGCAGAATTTTCACTAATCCCAAGCACAACCGCCGAACGGATCGCGCCAAATACGCGTAACCTATAAGTTTCACTTATACAGACCGTCGCATTTCTTCTGCACAATACCCTTTATTTGATAGCATTTTTGGATTCCTTAAATGATTTTACTATTTGGCCTATTTTACTAATTTGGCCATGTAACTGCTCATACCCTGTATAGTATTTATAGCCCTTTATTACTGGAATAGTTACTCTGAGACGTTACTTTTATATCATCAAGCTATCATCACTACAGCATTTTTTAATCCAAAGTTATTTAATTTTTAAAAATTCCTCTACATCTGTAAAAAACTTGTTCTATTTTCAGTTGTACCACACGCCACTGACAAAAATCGTATCAAGGCAAAACCCAATTCTCAGTACGAGTTATCAAACATTATCTCACATCCATGCCGTAACAATCAAACAAAAACAAAATATTTCCGTTATCGTAGATATTTCAGTGCGCGAATTAAACAACAAAACCAAAGTGATGTAAATAAAGAATAAAAAAAAATGTACACATCGAAAATTCTCCCGTTCTTCGCCCTGATCTGCTTCGTCCGATCGGACAACCCGAAAATATCAAAAGTAGATCAGCTACGCCAGGATTTCCTCCAACTAGAAGAAAAACTATGGAAATTCGTGGAAACCCCCCTGAGAAGCCCGTTTCACGTCAAAGACGAAGCTCCAGAGGTCACGCTGATTCGAGAATTTCAAAGATACGGCGACCACCTCTTCGGGCAGATGCCTCAAGACGTGACCCACGGCCTGGACTCTCTGGAGAGCGTCTGGGAATGGGCGCGGGCCTATTCCGAACTGAGGGGCATCTACGCCCTCTACGAAACTTTCAGGAGGTTCCAAGCGCAACAGACCAGCCAGGGGAGGATACCATCTCCGCGACTGGCCTGGCTCGACCTCACGGAGGCCATTCTCAACGACCCGAAAAACGCGGTAAACGACTCGCTAGAAAGACTCGATGAGAGGGTCACCAAAGGACGTCTCGTCGAAGAGGCGCTCAAGGTATACACAGAAATCCCTTAAAAACATTTCATCGTAAATTACTTTTGGGTTAAAACACGTTGAATACTATTTTTACTGAATTTTTATTATTTAATGTTTATTCCCACCGCTCACCAACTTAAATATGTTGGACTGTATCCAGTATTCAGAATTTTCGTGTCTATCGATGTTCAGCAAGATAATGCGCGCCCACACATAGCCAGAATAGTGCAAAATTTCCTCAATGCCCACAATATTGAGGTTATGGATTGGCCTGCCTGCAGTCCAGACCTCAATCCAATCGAGCACGTCTGGGACACACTTGGGCAACGACTGAAGGAACGTCAGCCAATCCGGAACCTTCAACACGTTGAAGAAATCCTCCTGGCGGAGTGGGAACAGCTGCCTCTTCAAGTTATACGAAATTTAGTTCAAAAGTATGCCTTGTCGTTGCGCTGAAGTTTTACGAGTTAGAGGAGGCCACACACGTTATTGATTTTGAAATTTTGCTCACTTAACAATGTGTAACTATTTCCTTCTTATTACAGGAGGTGGAAGGAGACATGCTATGCAACGCTCGCCAATCCCCGCAACAAGTCCTGTACAACTTATACAACGCAATCGCACTGACCGAACTGAAAGGTTACGCCATGATCCAATTCTCGTACATGCTGCTCAAACTGTACGACCAAGGCAATTTCACCAGGGAAGCTCAACTGATGAAGAGTCGTTACGAGTTCCGCACGCACAGCGCCATCCAGTCGATCAAGCAAGCAATGAGCGCTGCCTCCAAAGACCTGTGGAACTGCGACCCGAAAAAGCAAGTCAAAGGCCAAACTTACGTGGAAATAACGCAGCTGCTCCAAGGGTACATACAGAACGAGGTCGACCTGAACCCTGAAGGAACCTGCCGTGAAACTTGCTCTGAATATTCATACACGAAAAGTCACGGATGCTACCAAAACTTGTTTTGTCGCCAGCAAAGACGATGCAACGGCAAAATAATCAACTGCCAGTTCATAGATTCGGACATGTGGGTCTGCCCAATGGTAAGTTCCTTTTTTTAATAACTATACATCAGCTATACATTTTAAAATAACAGGACCCTAGCAGCGGAAGGAGATACGAATACGTTGAATATGAAAACGGGCGCGTTTTGGGACGCAAACAGTCGTGCAGAAAAGGAACCACAAAAGTGGACAGCTGGTGGAGGTGGCTATTCTGGCACTGCAGTTATTGTCTCTGTTTCTGCGACGAACAGGGCCCCGACTCTGACAGATACTTCAATTTGCGAGCCGCCATATCCGACGTCCAAAACAACATGCAAGTCCATCTCTACTATATTGAGGTTGTATCTGACAATGTTCGCTTCATTACAGGGTCATAACTGGCTTGAGATTCGTCAAAGAGAACCGCATAATCCACCTGCAGATACAAGAAGGGAAGCTGTTGCCGCGAGGTAGCATCGACGTCTCTACAGTTCATTGGGTGCCAGTAGACAACTATAAAGTCTTGGACAGGAAGGTTTATAACGGCCAGGACTTCCACACGCTAACCTGGGAAAAACGCGCTTTGGATCTGGATGACCTCGTTGCCGATAACGGCCATCTAGTCACCGGCGTCAGATTCAAAGTGATCGGTTCCCATCTCAACTTCGAAATCTACACCACGCCGTTCGATTTTGACACGGGTAAACTCATAGAACCGCTCAAGAGGAGCATGTGGAAGGACAACCCAAATACTGAAGCTTCCCTCAAAAAACCTCGGTCAGTATAAACTACTTATGTGTTTGATCGTCTTATACCGCTCAATCTCATTTCAGAAAAAGACTCCTTATACCCAGTCCAGATGTGCCGATCAGATCGCCATCGCCGTCCGTACCGGACTCGCAACACGACCAATATTTAGAATTCACCCACTCCGACCTGGACAGTGACGCGGCCCAAACTACGGTCCCATTCCTGGACGCCCAACCTGTTGAATCTCTACTCCCCGTCCCGCTAAGCGGAGCGGGCATCTACCACAAAGGCCGGCGAAATTTCGGCGGCTTCGTAGCCCCGAAAATAATCACGTACGACTACAGCAAACACCTGGAGCCCGCCTTCAACAGCTCGAAGGAGACCCATCCAACCACCAGTACGGTACCAGAGGCGAACTAAAATTCGCCGCGTCGCCGATATTTTAAATTTGTGATCTTATCTCTAGAATATGCAATTGTGTTTTTTTTCTATGTCCTTTGTTTTTATAAGATACGCTAAGTGAGGTAATTTAAAACGTGTAATGTAAACCAAATGATTAGTTTACGGATACATTTAGAGATGTAATAAAAATATGATAAATTAAACAAAAATATCGCATGACAAAATATTAAGGTAACAGGAAAATTACTATACATCTGTCCGTTTTCCAAATATGAAGTAAAACAGCTAGTTATCGTCCTGAAATATGCCCGCACAAAAAAATTCTGGGCATCATTAGAACCTTTCAGAATGAAACTTTATAGAAGAAAAGAAGGGGAGGCATCTGTTTACATCTATCTTTCAGCCATGTCAACATCTTTTCATAATATTGTTGTACTGATTTGCCAATCCTTTTATTTTGTGGTGATACTATTTTTCAGGTTTGTTTACAATATTTTCCTAGTCTTTTGCCTCATCTAACGTATAAATATTTATTTATTACCCTGACCCCTCCACAACTGCACGCCTATGTTGCATGAGGAACCAAACAATGCTAAAGGTAGACAAACAGTGCTCCTAACCTTCCCCTCGCCCAAGTGGTGTTCGTTACACTTTTATGCACGCATACCCAGAGGTATTTATTTGAAATTTGGAGTATAACAATTCATTGAAGTTATTTACTAATTTATAAGTTTTGAGTTTTGTACTCTCACCAGTGGCGTCACTACGAGATGGGGAGACCACATCTATTACCGAAACTATGTTACGCTACTGACTTACACAGATATGTTGCAAAATATTTGAATCTTTGTTTTATTTACAAGAAAAAGTCTCTCTTTTGTTTTTTGCGTATGAAGCATAGTTTCAGAGAGAAATAATTATGTGTAACATGGTGCATTAGTCCGAGATTTTAAGGCGGCTTGCGACCGTCTTCTCCTGTCTCGCTCGGACTCGTTGATTGTCCCTGAGAACCAGGTGTTCGTTTTTCAAAGACTCCACAGCCAACTTTCAGAGTATCTACCTGAAATTTTGCACACTAAAGCTTTTTGTTGTGTAGAAATGCGCTATGATCTCAGTTTTCTTTATAATTTTAGAAAAGGATACCTTATTTCACATACAAAATTTGAGAAAAATGCTAGCTTTTAAGTAAACAAAATGATCAATTTTTTTGAAATTACAAAAAAACTGGGATCATAGTGCATTTCTACACAACAAAAAGCTTTAGTGTGCAAAATTTCAGGTAGTTACTCTGAAAGTTGGCTGTGGAGTCTTTGAAAAACGAAAACCTGGTTCTCAGGGACAATCAACGAGTCCGAGCGAGACAGGAGAAAGTTCGACGAGCCCCCTTAAAAACGAAATTGTTAACCATTCTCTGTAACAGTAAAGCGTTGTTAATATCGAATTAGCGTGTAAACACTCGAGAAAAGCACAAAACAGCTGAAAATAGTAGGTAACGATACAAGAAAATATTAAATTTTTGTAAGAAATTTCAACACCCTGTATCTATTTTTGTAGCCATTTTTGGGCACATATTCATTAGGGATTTTCACAACATTTTAACAGTATTTACACACCACTTCAATATTAACAAAGCTTTACTGTTACAAAGATGACTGATGATTTGGTTTTTAAAATCACGGACTATGCACCATGTTACACAAAATTATTTCTCTCTGAAACTATGCCTCGTACGCAAAAAATAAAAGAGAGATTTTTTCTTGTAAATAAAACAAAGATTCAAATATTTTGCAACATATCTGTGTAAGTCAGTAGCGTAATATAGTTTCGGTAATAAATGTGGCCTCCTCACCTCGTAGTGCCGCCACTGGTGAGAGTACAAAACTCAAAATTTATAAATTAGTAAATAACTTCAATAAACTATTATGTCCAAAATTCCAAATGAATAGCTCCGGTAGTTTTCCAGATATTTAAAAAAAATAACATTTTTTTAAGAAATTTTAACACCTTGTATCTCGCTTAGCCGGCATTTTTGGACATACGTTGATTAAGGTTTTTCGCATTATTTTTAAGCATTCTATCTACCCTAGAAGTTTGTTACACTCATTATAGATCACCCTGTATATCGAATAATCGATATATTGATATATCTATTATTATCGATTATTATTATCTGGAAAGAGTACAAAGAGAATTTTGACAGATGCAAAAAGATGTTGCTGACTCTGGACCAAAGAAGAAACAAAGGTGATATGATGAAAACTACTCTCTTTCTACCCAAAGGACTTGTACCTTGACGCAGTTCTAGTAATACTGGGACGGGTGGGATGGCTTGCGCGCTTCAATGATCTAAAGAGCCGAACCATAGGTTTAACCATATTGGAGGGGTTTTTATTTGAGAAGCCAGACTAAATCAAGTCCCTGAAAGGGGGCAGCAGCTCTTTCAGTAATCATAGTGGCAGAGATCGTGAGGGTCGGTATGGCACTGTGATACACACTACTGCGATGTGGAAGGCAACGGGAAACCACCACATTATTATATCCCTGGTACAGCGTACTTCGAATTTATGATGATGGCACTTTCTGGAGTAAAATATTCCGGAGGTAAAATAGTCCCACATTCGGATCTCCGGGCGGGGACTGCTTCGGGGGGAGTCATCAGAAATGATAAGTGTAACATCACACGAGTCGGAGCGTGGAATGTTAGAAGCATGAAACAAGTAGGAAAGTTAGAGAATTTGAAAATTGAGATGGATAGGTTAGCATTAGACGTAGTAGGTATTAGTGAAGTGCGATGGCCAGAAGCCGGAGACTTCTGGAGCGGAGATTTTAGAGTAATACACACAGGATCTGTAGGAGGAAATTCGGGAGTAGGAATTGTTATGCGGAAAAAAGTAGGGCAGAGTGTAGAAAATTTCTTACAGCAAAGTGACAGGGTAGTTATGGTTAGGTTAGATTCGAAACCTGTAAAAACAGTAATAATACAGGTATATATGCCCACTTCTAACTACAGTGATGAGGTCGTAGAGGCAGTTTATAGTGATATTGAACATGTGCTAGATTTTGTGAGAGGACACGAAAATTTAATAATTATAGGAGATTTCAATGCAGTCGTAGGCACAGGGCGAGAGGGCGGAATAGTTGGTCCCTTTGGATTAGGCAATAGGAACGATAGGGGAGTGAGACTGATAGAGTTCTGCGATAAACATAACTTAACGGTCGCGAATACTCTATTTCACCATCATGTTAGGAGACGCTACACGTGGAAGATGCCAGGAGACCTAGGGAGATATCAAATAGATTACATTCTTGTTAGGCAAAGATTTAGAAATCAAGTTAGGGATTGTAGAAGTTATCCAGGAGCAGATATAGATAGTGATCACAATATAGTCGTTATGAAGGCCAATCTTAAATTTAAGATTTTGAAAAAACGAAGCGGAAGAAGGTATCTTGACCCAGAGAAACTAAAAGATGATGATACGCGCAATAAGTTCGAGAAAAAGACAAACGAAGTACTAAAGGGCGCGGGCGAAAATATTGTTAGGGACATAGAGGAAGAATGGAATTGCATTAAAAATAGTTTAGTTTCCTCAGCTAGGGATATTTTGGGTCATAAACAGAATGAAAGTAGGAAACCCTGGATAACAAAACATATTGTGAGTCTAATAGAGGAAAGGCGCAAATATAAAAATAGGTTAGATGAAATAGGGAAACAAAGATATAAGGCGATCAAGTGGGAAATTATTCGGAAATGTAGGAAAGCGAAAGAGCAATGGATCGATGATAAGTGCAAAGAAGTGGAAAATAAGCTCGAAATAGGAAAGACTGATGAAGCATATAAAATAATTAGGAGAAATTTTAAAGAAATTGGATCTAGTACCAAAAGCATTAGGAATGAGGCAGGAGATATCCTAATCGAAAGCGGGGAGAAGGCAGATAGGTGGAAAGAATATTTAGGAAACTTATATGCGGGACAGGAAGTGCAAGATATATTAGAAAGTGAAAGCAGTGTAGAAGGGGATAACCTAGGGAGTCCTATAATGAGAGAAGAGTTTGAGCTAGCACTAAAAAGTTTAAGGAATAATAAAGCACCAGGTATAGATGGCTTGCAGGCAGAAATCTTAAAGTGCGCAGGTCAAGAGGTAATAGATCGTTCATTTAAATTAGTTAGTCGCATATACCTGACAGGCGAGATTCCAGAGGATTACAAACTGAACATCATGGTAGCTTTGCCAAAAAGGAAAGGCGCGGATAGATGCGAAAATTTTAGAACTATCAGTTTAACTTCCCATGCGTCAAAAATTTTAACTAGAATTGTGCAAAGAAGGATGGAGAAAAAGGCGGAAGAGATATTAGGAGAAGATCAGTTCGGATTTAGACGAAATAGAGGAACGCGCGAGGCCATTCTAGCTTTACGAGTAATTATAGAAAAAACGATAGAAAAGAGAAAGAGCGTATATATAGGATTTGTAGATTTAGAAAAAGCCTTCGACAACGTAAAATGGGGGAAGATGTTCGAAGTGCTGAGAAAGGTAGGGATGAAATACAGGGACAGAAGAATAATACATAATCTCTACAAAGAGCAAAAGGCAGTTATAGAATGTCAGCAGGAACGAAGGGAAGTAGATATCCGGAAGGGAGTGAGACAGGGATGTGCATTGTCACCTCTAGTTTTCAACTTATATATCGAAGATGCGATTAATATTGTTAAGGAAAGAACAGCCTCAGGGATCAATGTACAGGGCCAAACTATTAACATGCTCAGATTTGCGGATGATATAGCAGTGTTAGCATCTAGCAAAGAAGAATTAGGAGCGGCTTTGAATGAAATGGAAGCAGTTTTGACACAGGGCTACGGCATGAAAATCAATAAAAAGAAAACTAACATTTTGGTATGTAGATGGAGTGAAAATAGAACTAAAATTAAAATACAAATAGGAAATGAGAAGATAGAGGAGGTCGCGGATTTCTGCTACTTAGGAAGTAAAATAACCCAAGACGGTAGGAGCACTAAAGATATAAAACAAAGAATGGCGCAGGGACGAGTTGCGTTTAACAAAAAGAAACAACTGTTATGTTCGAGAACGGTTAATATAGAGACTAGGAAGAGACTCTTAAAGTCGTATGTATGGAGTACGGCATTATACGGGTGCGAAACTTGGACAATAGGAGAAGCGGATAGAAAAAGAGTAGAAGCGTTTGAACTGTGGTGTTACAGACGCATGATGAAGATACCGTGGATAGATAAGGTTAGCAATAGGGAAGTATTAGAAAGAGTTGGGGAAAGGCGAAAGGTATGGAAAACAATAAAGAGTAGGAGAGATAGGATGGTAGGACACCTTCTAAGACACGAAGGAATAGTTCGCGACATACTAGAGTCAGAGATAGGAATAAAAAGAGGTAGGGGTAGGCCTAGATTAGACTACTGCTCTCAAATAGTTAGGGATGTAGGATGTTCTACTTTTAGGGAAATGCGTAGGTTAGCTCAGGATAGAAAAGAATGGAGGTGCGCGTCCAACCAGCCTTCGGACTGAGAACCTTATGATGATGATGACCCCTCCACAACTGCACGCCTATGTTGCATGAGGAACCAAACAATGCTAAACGTACACAAACAGTGCTCTCCACCTTCCCTTCGCCCACGTGATATTCGTTACACTTTTATGCACGTGTACCCATATGAATATGAATGCTGTGTCCCCTTATATTATTCGTCCAAAGGAGTACCTCAAGGATCATGCCTAAGGCCAACTCTATTTATTTTTTAAACGAGCGACTTGGGACATGGTTTAAAATAGGACTGGAACTGTTACGCGGATGACACTAAATTATACGCAAATCTTCAGGCCAAGAAACTCGAATATTACAACACAAAATGATTTAGGACTTCTTATTACCCAAGACCTCAAATGGGAAAGTGCTGCTGTGACTAGAGCTGTGCACTTCCTCAATATATCGATAAAAATATCAATATATCGAATGACGATATCTTTTAATATATATCGATAATTTTATGTATTGATATCGATATACCGATAATTTGATACATCGACATTCCGATATCAAGTTTTAACAAACATACATATATCGGTAAAATATCGATGTATCTATATATTGAATAACGATATGTGTTTTAATATACATATATCAATAATTCGATGTATATGTATCGATATATTGACAATTTGATATATCGATAGTTTGATGTCGATACTCGATATTCTGATATATCAATAATAATTGTAAATGTGGGTTTTCTAGCGTCTGCAAGTTATATATGTATGAGTAATGAGTTTTTTATCGTCTGGCAGTCAATAGTTATTCAAATTTCACAATTTCACGCAAGAAAGCTCCCAATACTAGGTAGCGTACTTGATATATTGAGTGCTTATATAGATTGTATGTGGATACCTAAATTGAATTGATATGTTTGACATATTGATATAGTCAAAATGTTGGAAACAAAAATATCGACAATTGATATGCATATATCGAATAATCGATATATTGATTATTATTATCTGGAAAGAGTACAAAGAGAATTTTGACAGATGCAAAAAGATGTTGCTGACTCTGGACCGAAGAAGAAACAGAGGTGATATGATGAAAACTACTCTCTTTCTGAGATCATTCGCTACTTCGAGGTCGCACAATGAAGCTAAGGAAAGAGGGAACGAGAGAAGGAGAGTCAGACTACGATCTCACTTTATTGTAGACCGGATTGTAAATTCGTGGAATGCATTATTGGAAGAATATATCAAGGAGAGTCTTGATTAGGGCTGCAAGTATTTAGAAAAAAATATCGATAATGAAATTATATCGATATTTCCGATATTATCGATAATACGTATCAATAATATCGATATTATCAAAAATATCAATATTATCGAAAATATCGATAATGTCGAAAATATCAATATTATCGAAAATATCAAATCAAATTATTTATTTAGCCCGTCATAGACAAAAAACACAATACAGAATACATAGATAGAACACATAACATATCAAGCAACATAAATCACAAAACAAAAAAAAAGAAAAAAAATATAAAATATATAAAATATATCAAAACCTCACATGAGGAAACCGGGGAACAACACTCTCAACCCCCGAGAAAATCATCTACACTACAGTACAACTTATCAAGCAATAATCTTTTTAAAGAAGCCTTGAATATTAAAAAAGTTGAAATGGATGAAATTGATGCAGGTAGCTTATTAAATATTTGAATGGACATATATTACACTCCCCTTAAAATTTTCCGAGTAGGGCCTCGACTGATACAATAACACTGCAGACCGCGTAAAATGCTCATGAATCTGTTCCCCCGTGACACAATTATGCTTAAGCCGAAACTGCAGAACAGCTATCTCATAAATGTAAATACATGCCAGTGGCAATATTCTCAGTTTCTCAAAAAGCGGCCTTGGAGGGGTACGAGGAAGACGCCTTGAGAGAATTCTCACTGCCTTCTTCTGCAATCGAAAGATATAATTAAAATTTTCGGCAGAGGAGTAACCCCAGAAAGGTATACCATATCGGAGATGTGACTCAAACAGCGCAAAATACGCATTTTTAGCCACAAGTAAATCGTAATTATTCATAAGAGTCCTAAGGGCAAAACAGGATCTAGACAACTTTGTACTTAGGTGTTTACTGTCCTCCTGCCAATTCAATCTATGGTCGAGATGAACACCCAAAAATTTAGTAGTATTTACAGATGAAATTATAACACCATCCGAAGAAAGGGCAAACAATACGCCAGGCCTGAAATTCGTAAGACAAGTCTTATCCAGATTAAGAGTCAACCTGTTCGCCGCAAACCAACATCTCAAGAGCGACATGTCCGACACAATCCTGTCATGCAACTCATGACCATCACTATCGAACCAAGTTATATTGGTGTCATCAGCAAACTGAACGAACTTGTCACTAATGCGCAGAGAAGACATATCATTTATGTACAACAGAAAGAGAAGTGGGCCCAAGACAGAACCCTGAGGCACCCCATACATAGACTGAGCAGAGTCGGATGTAAATTTCTGACAATCAGTGTTGACAATAGAAACGGCATGGCATCTTCCCATCAGATAAGAACAAATCCACCCCCCAGAAACACCCCTGAATCCATAATATGAGCACTTCTCCAACAAAATAGAGTGGTCAACACAATCAAAAGCCTTAGAGAGGTCGAGAAACACAGAAACAGGAATATAATGGGAGTTGCAGTGAGTGTTTTTTGCCTCATATACATGGTCCAGAAAAGAAAAAATGGCCAGACCAGTACTCTTATTATTACGGAAACCAAACTGCAAACTGGATAAGGTAGAGCATTTGTCCAAAAAGCTAACAAATCTGGCCTTGACCAGCCTCTCAATCAGCTTAGAGACGGTCGGCAACAATGAGATCGGCCGAAAATTTTCTGGCCCAAATTCACCCCTGTTATGCAATGGCACGATAAACGCTTTTTTTAAAGATGAAGGAAAAATGCCTTCACAAAATGACTTATTTATAAGATCAGCAAGACACAATAGTTAAATAAGAAAAAATGATGGTCAGGGATCCGGTCCCTATAGGAAACTTTTCTAGATACAAATCGATATTATTGATATTTTCGATATTGTCGGTAATTCTGATAATATCGATATTTTCGATAATATCGATATTATAGGAAATATTGATATTAGCGAAAATATCGATACCGGTTTTTTGCAATATCGCTTATCGATATAAAACGATACATCGATAATATTGATATAATAATAATAATATCTGAATTTATTAGCAAACAATGCTAGATATACAAAGCATTCATAATACGAACCATATACGAAAAACAAAAATCTGCATTACAAAACAAGATATATCTATAACATTTGGCACCCCTATTCAGTATTGCTGATATTTTATCAATATTATCTGTGTAAGCATTGATATTGCCAAAATATCGGTACTATCACATTGATATCCGGTGTACGTGGCTGCGGTTAATAGATTGAGAAGCCGCACTAAGTATGTTCCCGCTGCCTCATAGCAGTTGGATTGTGGGGTTGGGGGCGCCGATCAGGGGACGGATGGGGCTGTTGTGGGTGGAGGTGCGCTGAGTGGTTCTCTTCGGTGCTACTTTCAGAACGTCCGTGGTCTTAGAACTAAGGTGCTTTAATTTTATGCCTCAGTATCTGAATGTGAGTTTGATATTGTTGCCATTGTGGAGACTTGGCTATCAGAGGATATATTGTCCTCGGAACTTTTTCCGGAGTGCTATAGTGTCTACAGATCTGATCGCAATTTTGAGGCTGTTGGTCTCTCTCGTGGTGGTGGGGTGATGCTTGCTGTTGAGAGCCATATTGATACGCAGGTGATTGAATTGACTAGTCCTAATATTGATCTTAGCAGCTTTGAAATTCTGCTTGAATTTTTTGAGCAGTTTGGCATATCTCAATTGCTGATTATGGGTGATTTTAATGTTACGCATTATAACAGAGTGGGTGCTGGTGATATGAAAGTCTATATGCTGGTGAGCTTTGAGCAGTTTCTTAATTTAACACAGTTCAATGGCGTAGTTAATATGAATGGTCGCTTGCTGGATCTCATCTTTTCTAATGCACTCTGTGCTGTTGATAGGGATGAGATGCCGTTGGTCGGAATTGATGCACACCACCACCCAGCTCTGACTGTTCGACTTGATGTCCAGACTCCCCTTCCTAATTTCTCCAGGCCTGTTGGAGGGTCTTATAATTTCCGTAGGGCTGATTTTCCGAACTTATATAATTCCTTGCTGATGACAGATTGGTCTTTTTTGGAGGACTATACAGACGTTAATGATGCCTGTTCTGCTATTTATGATAGGCTTTACTCTCTATTTGATGTGCATGTCCCGCTATATAAAACTAAAAAATGTCACTACCCGGTATGGTTTACACCGGAAATTATTCGTGTTGTTCGTATGAAAAATAAAGTTTTTCGGGGGTGTAAGACGAGTAACTTGAGTTGTCAACTCAGTGAGTTTAGGCAGCTGAGAGTCCTTTCTAAGTCGCTTATACGTAAAGCGTACAAGGATTATGTACGGCGTGTGGAGCATTCATTGGTTGGTCTTTTGTACACTCTAAGAGGGCTCGCACTCGTATACCGGGTAAGATTTCCTATAATGGAGTGGTCTTTGAGGATCCGGAGTGGATTGTTAATGCTTTTGGTGACTACTTCGGTAGTGTCTACTTGCCCCAGGGGCAGTCTTCTAGTTCCCCCTGTGGTGGTGTGTGTGATGTGACGTGCCTCCATATAGCTCGTGTTTCTGCGGCTGAGGTCCAGTTGTGCATGCGCAGGTTGAAGGACAAGATGACTTCGGGGTTGGATTGCATTCCTTCTTTTTTAGTGAGGGATTGTGCTAGCGCTTTGGCCTATCCGATTTCTATTATCTGTAATTTGTCGCTGAAATCTTCGACTTTCCCGGCTGCTTGAAAGGCTACTCGTGTGTGCCCGGTGCTGAAGAGCGGTGACCCGTGTGATGTTGGTAATTATAGACCTATAGCTACTCTGTCCAACTTTGCCAAAGTTTTTGAAATGGTGCTCTATGATCATATATACCCAATTGTTAAGAGTCGCATTTCTACTCATCAGCATGGTTTCTTTTCTAAGCGGTCAACTACTACTAATTTGGTGCACGTGACACAGGTTATCTCTGATTCCTTGGATGCAAATGGTCAGGTGGATGTTATATACACTGACTTCTCCAAGGCGTTTGACCAAATTGATCACAGTGTCTTGCTGTCTAAGTTACTTGATTTTGGTTTTAGTGATTCCTTAATTGACCTTTTTACCTCTTACCTTTGGGATCGTAGTCAGTGTGTTGTTTTCAATGGTTATAGATCTGAGTCTTTTGTGGCTGGCTCGGGTGTCCCGCAGGGGTCAAATTTGGGTCCCCTTCTCTTTCTCCTTTTCATTAATGACTTGGCTGATTCGATCTACTGTTCTAAGCTTCTCTATGCTGATGACATGAAGATGTTTTTAAATATTGAATCTTTGAATGACTGCCACTTTCTGCAACTTCAAATTAATCACCTCACTGAGTGGTGTAATGTCCATAAGCTTCAACTTAATGTTGCTAAGTGTCATGTTGTCTCATACACAAGAAAATTAAAGCCAGTTCTTTTTACTTACCATATTGGTCCAGTTGGGCTCTCCAGGGCTAACACTATTAGGGACTTGGGAGTTATTTTTGACTCTGCACTTTCGTTCTCTCAGCATATTAAGACCATCGTACCTGCTGCTTTCAAAACATTAGGCTTTATCATAAGAAACTGTAGCACCTTTTCTAATATTACTGCTTTGAAGACCCTGTTTCAGGCCTTAGTTCGCTCCAAGTTGGAGTCTTGCTCTATTGTCTGGTCTCCTTTCTATGAATGCTACAAATCTTCAGTTGAGTCAGTGCAAAGGAAATTCCTGAAGTTTCTGTATCTCAAGACTGAGGGTTACTATCCTGAGAGAGGCTGTAGTCACGTCATGCTTTTAGACGGATTTGGGGTGTTTTCCTTGGAGTTTCGTAGAGTTGCTGCAGGCCTAACCTTTTTGTACCATCTCCTTCATAATAACATTGATTCACCTGAACTGCTTGCCTTCCTTAAGTTTGCTGTCCCTCGTACTGTGTCTCGTCATCCTAACTTGTTTTTCGTTCCGACTGCCCGTACTAACTTACTAATGAAGTCGCCCATTTGTGTAATGTGTTCTCACTTTAACTTAATTGCACGTTTTTGTGATATAAATATTAATTCCCTAGGATGTATTTTGGACACTGCTAGGGTCCACCTGCTTGAATAGTTTTTAGTTTACTATATTAAGTATTTTGTTGTGTAATTTAGATAGTTGGTCATTTTTACTTGGTCTTTTTTTTTTTTAATTGTCCTGTAATTGGAATGTTCTTCTGTTGGACAATAAATCATTATCATTATTATTATTATTATTATTATTATTATTAATCAGAAATATCTAAAATATCGATATTATCGGACATATCGATATTATCGAAAATATCGATATCGGTCTTTTGCAATATCGCTTATCAATATAAAATGATATATCGATAACATCTGGCAGCCCTAGTCTTGATTCATTCAAGAACAGCCTGGACGTTTACAGATATGTACGCATTAAATTAAATAAAAGAACACTCACCTGTACCCTAAGGGGGTGCATCATCAGCAAGTGTAAAGTGTCGGATGCCGGCAAAACCTCATTCAACGAGATATTCTGCTTCGCCACGGCCTGGCACAGAAACACCGCCAAATATCGATGCAACGGCAAATGGAAAGAAACCTGCAGGCTATCGTTCACATTCGGATTATAAAAGTTGATGGCGTCCAACCAATCGAGCAGAGCGGTCAAACAAGCCGAAAGGACCCTACGGGTTAAATTGGCGGTCGTAGAATCAGCGAGGTGAGAGACAAGCGCCCACATGGGATAAGCACTCGCTTCCAGTTCCGCACTAAACGCCGCGTAATAAGTATTCGGTTCGAACTCGACGTGCTGATTCAGCTCCCTCTGGTTCACGTTCATCCCTTGGAACATGGACAAGAACGCGAACCACATCTCTAAGATCGCGTCGTCCGACATGAATTTGAGCGCGACGGGCCGATGCGACAGCACGTTATTCAAGTCCGACACTAGCGGCCAATAGCAGTGCTCCTTCATCACCGGCTTCCCGCAGTCCACGACGAAATGAAAATTCTTCTCCGGCATGTGCAAAGTGTTCTGTATGATGATCTTGCTCATCATGTACTTCAAGCTGATCACCATGACGTGCAGGAGGTTCAGCTGTTCGGTCATTCGAAGCGCGAGGCTCTCGTTAGAGAATAATTGCACGCTCACGTGCACCACTCTGTTGCTCAGAGTATCGGGATCCGACGATTTCTCCAACATCATCGATATCCGGCTGTAGTGGAGGACAAAAGCTTTCGTCAAAGCTTCCTGCACAGAAAAATTAGAAATACTCTACTGAATAAAAAAACAAACAAAAATTTACTTTATAATCCGGATCGGGCAACATATTCAACAGTAAACAAACGACTTTTTGAGGAAACTCGAATTTAACGGTCCAAAACATCAGCTCTTCTAAAAACGTTTTATGGACCAAGTTCTCTTGCAAAGACGGGCAATCTTTGTACTCATCCGGCGGCGTGGGGTTGGGCAACGATTTTAAAGCCTCTTCGTAGATCCTCTTAGACTCCAGCATGTACTGAGCATACTCAGAGTCCGGGGGATCAGGAACTTCGTTTAATACCCTGTATTTTTGCGGATTCGTGAGAGCGGATGTCATCACTCTTCGCATTAGGCCGCCCATGTTATTGAAGTCTAATAACATCGTAATGAACGCGTCTGCGTCCTGTATCGCACCTTTATAAGCGTCCGGGGAACCACTTTTACTGAAATTTCTCAAATAAATTCTACGCGAAAGAATGACAAAAGAAATAACCAACCTATTCTCGCGCAAATGCTGAATTAGCCTCATAATTATCCTGGGCATCATTGCTTCAGCAACGCACATCAAATCAGAGGGTGCATTACCCTTGTTTATAGATTTATTAGGACCGTGGCGGTCGCAGAACCTAATCAATTTATTCACAAGGGGTAATTTATAGAATTATAGGGTAACAAAAGCAAAACTTACCCGGTTTCTTTCATGACGGACGTGTCCCCACAGTCGCACGCGCCCCCTGCCTGACTTAAGAACATGTTGAAGTCGTGTCGCTGGTGGTTTCCTTTTTTGAAACATTCCGTGCACAGAGACATGCATGGCGATATTCCGCAAGTTCTGCAACGGTATGCTACGAAATTTGGAGTCCATACTAGCCCGCACGTTGTCGCCGTATCGTAAGCGCGTACTGAAAATGCGTTTTTCTATTATTCATGCATTCGACACGTTTCGAGCGAAAATTACAAGTTAAAAAACCAAAAATATCTAATAAGTTCATGAAGTAACAAATTTGGGAACCAGTAATTTTCGTCGAGCTGTCAAGTGCACAAAAAGAAGACAAGGACAAGGCAAATGTCAAACCTGTGCTGGAAAATTCGTCGGGGGTTCTGCCCCCGGCCATAAGCCACTTGCACCAATCTATCGTTTCCCATTCGTCAATAGTTTTGGCAGGATTCAAGAGATTTTCCAAAATCGCGTTCAGGTGCTCCGGATTTGTGGCATTAGAACAATCTGCATGGACGTAAGCGGCAGCGGCGCGCTTGCCTTTGGCAAGCAAAACTTTTGCCTCAAAAGTGGACCCCGAGGCCATTTTTTTCATCATTCGCACATTTCACAGAAATTAGCAATACTTAACAAAACAAAACGAATCCAAAATGAGACACCATAAAAGTTACAACTGTCATTGTCAATAATACTTTTTAAAACAACACAACATGATCAAATACTTTGAAATTATCAACACAAATTTGCGCACTTTAATTTATCACTAATAGATTTATTGTCGGCCATTCCTGGTGAATAAAAATTAAAATAAGTGTCCCAAACTCCCAATACAGGTATTCGACGATTTTTACAGCACTGGCAAATTGACAATTTAGAATACACGTCCCGGACAAAGACGCCAAATCAAATCTATTAATATACGTATAAAGCCGTCTTTGTTTGCGTGGGCCGTATGTCTTACGGCATGCGTCACTAATTTGTGAACCAAGCCAAAATAACTTCTATTAGAAGATAGAGTAGGTGTTATTGTTGATTATGATGGGCAAGTGCTTCTTAGCAGCAGAACTGCCATCTTTATTTCGCGATTGCCAACTATACTGACGAAAATCCATTTTCGTCCCCCAACATATTTGACAGATGGGGAGGAATTTTGAAAATATTTTCGGGTTGAATAAAGTTGCGTCTTGTTACATAAAAATAATATCTAGGAGTGATCGTTGGAGTAATAAGAAGTTAAAAATATTGTACAAGATAAAAACAACTAATTTATCAAATTAGAAAATTTCGAAACTCAAATCTTTTTTTGTCAGCGGGATCATACACGTAAGTTATTTTTTGTCAAATTCCGTTTCAATTATGCTTAAAATTTGTCATTTTTGAGACAAGATTAATTTAAATTTGACATAAGTAGTCAGAGATAGGAATAAAAAGGCCCAGATTAGACTACTGCTCTCAAATACTTAGGGATGTAGGATGTTCAACTTTTGGGAAAATGCGTGGGTTAGCTCGGGACAGGAAAGGATAGAGGTACGCGTCCAACCAGTGTTCGGACTGAAAACTTGACGATTTTTTTTTAAATAAAGTGTTTTATGTATGTAAAATTCATTTATTGACTAAAATGCAATGACATTAAAAAATTATTATACGGAGTTAAAATCTGATTTCTACAAAATTTGATTAAAAATTATTATGTACTACAAAATTACGAAATTTCCGCTAAAATTAAAAAAAAAATGCGTCAACGACCTGACTCATATCCAGGAAACAAAAACTGCAGAATTTTCGCCAGTTCTTCGTTAACCTGGAGTTTGTAATTTTCTCCGAATTCGTGGCGACAGCAAGGGCAGGTGAAAATTTGTGACGCAAAAGATCTTTGCAAGCAACTCTGTAAAAGAAAACTGCAGGCCCCAAAAAAATTTACGAGTTGAAAAATAAGTACCTTACACAAATTGTGCTTGCAAGGGGTGGAGACGGGTAAATGGACGACTTCTTGACAACAAATACACAAGAAAATCTCTTGAACTTTAGTCAAGAATGCTTGTTTTCCATTTTGTACATAACTTTTACAGTCAGTCCAAAGAAAACTGTTTTGTTCATCCTCTTTTATAAGCTCCTCGAGTTTCGAATCCAATTTGTACGATTGTTTTGATTTTTTCGCCGTATCAGGACTATTCGTCGAATCTTGCAAAGGCCTCTTTACCCCTTTGGTTTTATTTTTTCCTGAACTAGCCTTTTCACGTTCCTTTTCCGCTTGCGCTTCCAAATAACCAGGCGGATACTGAAATTATTAAATTTAAACAAAAATTGTTAAAAACCCCATAAATTAACTTGTACAATCATCTCCAACTCTTGTCCGCCTTCTGCCCATGGGGCCGGATTGGGATCGTCTCTCCTCAACATAAATTTCCACACCAAAAACCCAGACTTTCCCTTCTCCGGATAATACTTAACCACTTTGTAGATCCCGTCATATCTATTCCCCACTTTCGGTGCGAACTTCGAATGCTGCGCCAAATGATAATTCCTCACCACCCTCACCGGCTTACCCGCCTTCCAATCCTTCGCCACCGCCCCCTCCTTGTCGTTAAACTTTGCATTGCAATTCAAAGCCAACGCCCTAAATACGTCGAGTGATTTAAATGTCACGAAATATCAAATACTTACTTGTTGTAACTGGTAAGTTGTTGGTCCTTGCTTTGCACTGAAACTCTTTTGTTACCGGATAGGTCCCTGCCTCCTGATCCTGTGTAATAAAATTCGTCGCCGTTGTCGACGTCGTCCTCGTAGCCCCCGCTTAGGACTAGACTGTAAGC
Organism: Xestobium rufovillosum; assembly: GCA_963966045.1. Lineage (NCBI taxonomy): Eukaryota > Metazoa > Arthropoda > Insecta > Coleoptera > Ptinidae > Xestobium > Xestobium rufovillosum. Next base: position 25,451,508 of record OZ014503.1, read on the forward strand.
ACCGTCGGATTCGCGGCCATGGATTCCAGCGACGTGCGGTCTGTGGACACCCGCTTCCGACACCTGTTTAATAACTTTAGAGCTACTTCGTTGAATTTGTTTGTTTCACTAACTTGTACGCGGAACATCCAGCAAGTACCGACTTCGACCCCTGGCACAGGCCCAAAATGCGATTTAGGAACAATCGTGCATTCTTTGGTGCGACCAACCGTGGCCATGCCTCGGCCCCAATCGCGATTCGCCGATTTTTCCTGGTTACTAGCCATTTTTGCTTTCTTATTACTGAATTTTAATTTGTCTCCCGCTTTAACAATTTCATTTTCATCCGTTTTGCACGAGGGGCAATACCATTCTTCCTCCTCCGGTATTTCAAGTAACGGGGGAGTTAAACAAGCTATGTGATAGCCGTAGTCACAATCGTCGCACAGAATAATGGTCGCAATATTCTCTTTTCCGCTACAGATGCGGCACCCGCACTCATTACAGTTTTTCCTGTTGTTGTCTTTACATTTGTTACATTTTGGGGCAACTTTTCCTAATAAATTAATAACAGCAACATTCAATTGGAAAAAAGTCGAGTACTTACTTTGCACAGTTGTATCACTACTTTCATCATCGCTTCGTTCACAAATCAACTCGGGAGATTCAATTTTCATAATTTCATCAATAAATTTCACTCTGCAGTTCGCTAAAGGCATCTTTTCTTTACCAACATAAACAACGCCTTCCACGTATTTAGAACTTATTTTCTCTATTTTAAAATCGTACCTGAAACACGAAAGAAACATAAAAATGACAAAAGGTTACATCGAAGTTACCATTGTCCTCTTTCCTTGGGACTCTCTATGTTATAGTTTGCTAAAACTTTGTCTTGTTCTTTCAATTCTTGTTTCTTAAATATATATCGTGATCTGGGTCTAATATCGTCAAAATTCACTTCAAAAGGTGTGTTATCATCTTCGCTAAAAATTATAAAGTAAGTACAGTTATCTGACAGAAAGAACTCACTGAATTTTTTGCTCTATTGCCATAGAAACGAACTGTCAAATACTTACTATTCTGTTATGACTCGAAAAACAACGCCATCTTCAGGAGAGCTTTCATCATTTACTCGATGTTTCGATTTTCTTAAGATACTAACTATTTTAGCTTCGTTCCAAGACCCGTATTCACAGTCTACGAAATCGATAAGATCGCCTATTTTGTAATAACGACTTTCTGCTGGTACTAATTCTTCTGGCTCATCAGATGGACCACTTTCTGCACTATTAGGTGCAATTTCATCATCTTTTACTTCCTCTTTAGTTACTTCGGGAGCAGATTGTTTGATCATTAATTGCACTACATCGTTTAACTGGATATTATAATCTACCACACGATGCTCGTCGATTAACTACAAAACAACAAATCCCTTACTTCGCAACCCTTGAAAAACGGTCATTACCTACTTGTTTCCCTTTGTACAACAGCATTTGTTGATCCGACTGTATATCCCATTTTTCAAATATAATTTGTCGCAAGTTTTCGATACTTGACGTTTTCGAAATAACAACCGTAAGATCATTATTAGGTTGTGCACCAATTTTTCGTACTTTAATATACATATCGTTAAAATGAATGCACAGAAACACTTCCCGAATTTGATGCTTCAAAAAAACGAGGTTAAGTTCACATTCAGTTTTGGCGGCAGCGGCAAAAGAGTTTACAACGTTCAAGGACGCATAAATAAAATATTTTCAGTAGTTCCGATGATAGCGCCATGAACTCAGTGGCGTACTTATTTATTATACATTTTATATTACATTATTTTCAAAATCATCAAAAAAATCCGTCGTGTACCTTTCCTTTTCTGTATCAAGCACATCGTCTTCTATTAGAACCCAATTAATGCATACAGTGTGTCCCGGCGATGCTTCAATGCACCCATCTTAAAAAAAAAAACATGATTTATGAACTTTAAATAACAGTACTGGCGTAGCTTGAAAAACATGTGGCTCCGTCATTCCCGTGAGACTCTTTCAACCAAGATGTCGGAACTATACGTTTTTAAGCTACGGTATTGGAGTACTTTTGTAATATACGCTTTCATCTTCTTCTTCTTGGAAGTTTGTAGCATTCTGTATTCTGTGGTCTATAGAATTTCCATTTGCTTCTAGAAGATTATTTATATTGTATTAACTTATTAACTAACAATTAACGGAGAAACAAGGAAGTGTTTCAAGTTACATTACCGGGTGTCATCGGTTCTGTATAATCTTCCAGGTCTTCAGTTGTTGTAAAACCTAAAATTTAAGCATTCAAAGCACTACTTTTATCTTAAATTTACTACACCGTACCTCCATATTCCAGTTCTTCGTCATCTTCAGTTTCTAAGACGTCGATATCTGGAGGGAAATTTAAAAATACGTAAACCTTAAAATTATTAATCATTGTTTTTTAACTTACTTTCAATTAACGCAAAACAAATGGCAAATATTATTAAATATTTCATGTTTCTATACTGCACTGTTTCACGTAATTTAAAAAATTTAAGGAAATATGCTGTTTTGATTCTTGAAATATTGCCACATAATTTATTGTTCGTGAAAACGATGGTAATAAACTGTTTATAGTTTAAAATGTAAGAGGTTATAAAAAAGTTTATTTCATGAGTGTTAAACTGTTTTATTAAATTGTTTGAAAGGTGGCCTTGTCAAAAATAAATTTTGCTGGGTACGCCCCTGCCCAATTGATATCGTCCAACCAACCAACCAAGTATAAAATCTGTAAATCTATTTTGTGAATAAGAAAATATTAAAATGTAAGCAGTACGCGAATGGACGGCTTTGTTTTGATAACCAGATTATAAAGTGATGAAAACAGCCGGCAATAAACTGGTTTTTGATACGATAAAGCCATTTTTAACTTGAAATCGAAAGTAGACTAGTAAACATGGCAGCAAAATCAGTGGCTCGTCTTATTTATTCAAAAATACAAGCAAATACGGTGTTTTTGAATAACCAAGCCCGGTTATTTAGCAGCACTGCACCAAAAGCAGGTTAGTTCAAAAAGCAAGACTTTATTACGGTGAACAAGCAATTTTTGCGTCAACAAGGTCAAAGTGCGATAATTGTAATTTCAGCGTCTGTTGGATACGAATACATCAAGACCGATGTAGCCGGTGAACAGAAAAATGTAGGAATAATCACTTTGGATCGTCCTAAAGCTTTAAATGCTTTATGCGATGGTTTGATAAGCGAAGTAGCCGCCGCTTTGGCAAAGTTCGACAACGATGGACAAATCGGCGCTATTGTAATTACTGGTAGCGAGAAAGCTTTCGCGGCTGGTGCTGATATAAAAGAAATGGTCAATTTGAGTTACTCCAACAATGTTAAGGGTAACTTTCTGTCTCAGTGGTCTCAAGTTTCGAAAACTTCGAAACCTACGATAGCCGCTGTCAACGGATATGCTGTAAGCTTTAATCTAGCAGGCGTTGAAATATTTGCGAATGATTTTGTTTAGTTGGGAGGAGGTTGTGAGTTGGCCATGATGTGCGACATTATCTATGCGGGAGAAAAAGCCAAATTTGGTCAACCGGAAATACTGATAGGAACCATTCCTGGGGCTGGTGGCACTCAACGTTTAACGAGAGCCGTAGGAAAATCGAAAGCAATGGAAATCGTTTTGACAGGTTGTTTTATTTGCAATCGTAGTTGGCCGTGAGGCAATTTTCTGTTCCCAGGTAACCAAGTGACCGCTGCAGAAGCAGAAAAAATGGGTTTGGTAAGCAAAGTCTTCCCCCCGGACCAATTATTGAACGAATCGATCAAACTGGGTGAAAAAATAGCGAGTTTGTCTCAAATAGCGGTTCGTCTCGCGAAAGAAGCCGTCAATACCGCGTACGAAACAACTCTGGCGGAAGGTTTGCACTTCGAAAGGACTATTTTCCACGCCACTTTCGCCACGAATGATCGTAAGGAAGGAATGAGCGCTTTTCTCGAAAAACGCAAAGCCAAATTCACTCACGAATAATTTGCGTTTTTTAGAACTCAAAAATGGTGCTTAAGGATCAAATTTTATATAGATTGTTATTAAAAAGGAATTCATGGATCAAGTTGTTTTTATTCTGTGCGAACCTAACCCAATTTTTCGCTGCCACTGTCACTTTTAGTTACTTTTCAATGACAGATAAATCCCCAGACGCAGGTCAAATTTATGGATAACTAGAGGGGAGGATGCCAATCGCCGCTAGTCCACAATGTAAATCGCGTGGTATCGTTCTTAGCTATGTCAATTTGAAGCCGCCAGATGTCAATTGGATCGTTAGGGCCTCTTTTTTATTAAGCGTTAAACGGGGCGACCGAGAATTTTGTTCAATATTTCTGAATATAAGGCAATAAAATTGCCCCAAAAATTTCTGTGGAAGCTTTAGTCATAAAGGAGTGGTATAACATATTTTTTTGTAAGATTTATTTTTATTTTCGCAAAAATTTTGTGTTGAAATCTCGCAGCAATAATTTAGGTTATGCTCGGATATCAAACGTCAAATCTTAATTCTTAGTTTAAGTAGGATAAACTTGTTTTTAATCTCAAAGGTAAGTTAAATATGATAACACTGAAAATACAAGTGGTTGGTACCTACCTTTATTGCAGAACTTAGTTTAATTTCAACTATTTATTTATACGGCTAAGGATGATTAGTGACGGCTGACAAAATTATAACTAAAGTGTGTCCGAGTTGCATTTTTTATCATTTTATGGCTGATGACTACAAGGCACTTCGAATTTTACGGCACTGTGTCCGTGGTTGTATCATTTTGAACCGTTTTCTATTTGGTATTAAAACAGGTAATAAGTTTGTAATTTTTAAATACCTGTTATAAGCGAATTCAATGTCAATAAAACATTTTGCCCCTTGATGCCACAAATTATTTGATGTAAGTCTTCTTTACTTCGTGAATAAAACGTAAAAAATACAAAAATTTAAACCTTAACTATCTCGTAAACTACCTTAAAGCAAACCGCCAGATTGACAGATGATTAAAACAAGGGAGTTGTCAAAAACTCAAACTAGTGACATAGCGCGTAATTCAAATTTGTAAGAATATCACCTGCTTTATTCTTAAAAAATTAAAATTCCAGGTTCAGAAAGTTGATTCTTGAAATCGATCTTCTTCGAGTACCTTATTTTAGACAACTCATTAAAAAATTTCCGCCTAACCTTTTGATTTTCTCGTAGAAATGTTAATTTATGTTTGATACTTCCATAAGATCCTATAATAAAATCAAGGCCCTGCTGTTGTGCGCGCCTCTGGTATGAAACGCGGAACTTCAAATACAGCTGGAAAACATGACCAACTTTATGGCTCTCGTTTACTAACCTCTCCTAAAGGTAACCATAGTCAAATTGAAGTAGCTCTCTGGCGCATGCGTAAGTTTAGAAGCTACTTAGCAAAACCTAGTTGGGATATAAGTAAGCGCATTTCTAGTTTCGCGCCTTTAAACTCGAAAATGATGCATTTATATTACTATGTTAAACGCTATTTCGATAAAGAGCCAAAGGTTTTAATAACTTATTTAGAGTTTTCTTAAGAAAACGTCGAAGTACCGCAAAACAAGGCGTTAATCATTTTATGACCTCATGCAGACGAATCTCAGGAATTAACAATGAAGTCAGATCTAATCATGCACAGGTTGACCTAAAAGGTTAAAAATCCAACATTCCTGATGATAAATACATAAAAATCTGTCGTAAAATTACAGTTTTATTTTAAAAAGTACGATTGATACAGAACCACGTGAATTTTGATATTGATACACGAAAAATTGAAAATTGCCCGACTTTTTGGTATTGCCAAAAGGTATATGTTTACGCTTTAGTAAGTAGAAGGTCAACACGATTGGAAAACGCGCAATATTCGTAACATCGTTCAGAAACAAGCAGCATTTATAAATAGTTTCGATAGTTTGTGTTCAAAATGTCTAACTTCTTTTCAAATTTGTGGGGTAAGTATATGTTTTTGTTTGTTTTTTTGGACTTTTCCGTGTAGTTTTTGTTTACATTTTACCGGTAATTGTTTGGGAACTAATATAAACATAATCAAGCTTCAAAATAAACTCTTAGTCATATTTTACTTCATCGAGTTTAGAAAAAAGGTGTGTTTCACTTTATATATAAACATCCTAAGAATAAGAAGTTTAGATTTTGCAAAAATTGTAAAACAATGGCATTTTTACCATTAGCATAAATACATAATGGATAATAATATATTTAATGAGTAACAACTTAGTTATTTTTGTAGTGTGGGCGGTTTTGCTACAGTTAAATTGTGTCAAGTGCATTTTTTACATTTAAATATACAGCTTTTTTTAATGCGCTTGCTTTCTTATGATATAAAAGTATAAATACGTAAAACACCAGTTATTGAAAACAAGAGTGATAAACTTTATGTTAAATCACGAAACAAACAAGTTCATTCAAATAGTTATTTGTAAATAATTCCTAATAATCTTATATTGTTTTTGTTATATCCAATTTATAAATAAACTTTCAAATTTTATCAATTCTGACTCTTCTCATACTGCCAACTTAAATTTTAATGGAGTATTCCGTATAAGTGCATAATATTGTGCATCTTTTAAAACCAATGACGTAATATTTATTGTGGAATAAGAATAGTTACCTACCAAGGTCTTTGTTTAGTTAAAGTTGTAAATATGAAAACGAAGATCAGACGTAATTTTAACATTGCATGAACGGAGGATTACGGCAGGACCGGCGTTAGAATTTTTGCCGTCCCAAGCCCACAAAAACGCTGCATTTCATTAATTAATTTTAATTTATGCTAATTACATTCAAAAATACTGCTACTCTTTTGATTTTAAGTAGAATTAGGAATGACTAAACGAAATGAAAGCTGATGGATGTTTATACCGGACCAATCTGATCCTTACTCCGGCCCTGACGTACGACCTTCTCACAAATTACTATTACACTTATTATATAGTAATGATAAATATTATTGTTAATATGTACAAACCTATCTAAAGTTTTTCTTTGTTGGAGCAGGAAAATATTAGCATAAACGTTTCCGAATAAAATCGTAAAAAAGTAAGAAAAACTGCTAAACTTAAAACGCAATCCTATTTAAAATAATATTTTTTTGGAAAAATACTTTTATTTAGGGAATTTACCGCTTTAAATCTCGGGAAAATTTAACAATTTACATACAAAATGATTCACGCATGCAATATTATAATAAGGAGTACAGTACCAATTTTGCATCACTAGTATTTTGTTTGCCACTTAAAAAACTTGTATTTTTCGTGAACAATGGGTAAACATTGTTAATTTTAAGTGCACATAATCTATTTTTAAAATCTTACGTATTCTTGTTGCAGCGTCCGTTAAATCTTTGTTTGAGAGAAAGAAGAAAGAGACGGACGAATTGGCCAAAGAAACTAAAGAAGATACTGAAAATCTTGCAAAGTCAACTGGTAAGTCACACGTGACCACCGTTTCAAACTGTCAAGCTACATTTACACTGAATTTCAAATCGGCTTAAATTAATTTGTGATGGAAGCGAAAAAGCATTTTACGTGGGAATGACTACTGCTTCGTCCGCCGATTACTTTAAATTTTGTTCCAAGACGGTCGGACGTGCGCATTACACAATATCGGCAAAATAACTTTTAAGTAATTCGTTATCGAAAAGCGCAAGCAATAATCTCGGTGGGTGTTCGCACAGAGCTGCCGTCTTGTTCTCTTAGGGCTAGACGAGTTCTGCTCCCGTACCGGTCGATTTATTTTGCTTGTGTCTGGTACGAGGACAGCTAAATGGTCTGTTTCAAAAATGCGTTCTGTCATCTTTAGTTTTTTTACACTTCCAAAATGCAAAATGTGTTGATATTCTGTAATGCGCATTTAAAGAAATCGTTCGCCGGAGCAGTAGTCACTGCCATTGTCAGTTTGTTATGTCAAATTTGTAGGTTATGTTCGTATTTTCGACAGGATGTCCTATAGAAAATAATTTTTTGTATTAACAAATAGAATTCAATTTGTGATGAAAGTCAATGTAAATGTTACTTCATACGTGCTTTTTATTACACATCCTAACAATTTTCAGCTAACGACGTAAAGAAATCGGCAGAAGAAACAAAGAAATCGGCCGATGATGCTGCCAACGCAGCTTCCGAGAAATTTCAGCAAAAACTGAACGAAGCAGGCTCCTCTTTAGACAACAAACTGAAAGAAACTAATGATGCCATTAATGCAAAATTCCAAGACGTTAGTAAGTACGCTGAATCCAAACAGAAAGACCTGCAAGAAGGCAAGGAACACTTCCAAACTTCGTTCGAAGAAAAGAGGGCGGAAGCAAGAGAAGCTTTAGACAAAAAAGTCAAGGAGGCGAACGAATATATCGAGAGCAAAAAGAAGGAATGGAGTGAGGGGAAGCAACACGCGGAATCCAACTTCGAAGAAAAGAAAAAAGAAGTCAACGAAGCTTTAAATAAGAAATTGGAAGAGATTCACCAGTTCGCCGATTCAAAGAAAAAGGATTTAGAAAAAGGAGTCGACGACTTGAGATCTTCTTACGACAACAAAGTGAAAGCGGCTAAAGAAAGTTACGCCCAAAAGAGGGAAGAAGCGAGCGACTACCTCAGCCACAAGAAAGAAGATTTACGAAAAAATTATCAAGAAACGGAAAAAAATGTCAGCGACAACGCCCATTCTTTCGCCGACACTGTTCATCAAAAATGGAACGATACCACGGAACGCGTCAATGATGGTTTGAAATCGGCGGCAGATACGGTAACAGAAAAATGGCGCGAAGTTGGAGAATTCGCGGAAGACAAGAAACAGCAGCTGCACGACAAATTTGTTAGCGCGGAAAACGCGACTTGCGAGAAATTTAAATCGTGGGGCGAATCTGCTGATAAGAAAGCGGAAGAAGCCAAGCAATACGGGCAGCAGAAGAAAGAAGAATGGAAAGAAGATTTGGAGGACGCTAATAGAAAAACTGAAGAGAGATTTAAATCGTGGGGCGAATCTGCCGATAGAAAAGCGGAAGAAGGCAGACAGTATGCGCAGCGGAAGAAGGAAGACTTGCGGAGAGGTTTAGACGAAGCTAATAGAAAGACGGACGAGAAATTGCAGGAATCCGAAGATTACACTCAAAATTTATTGGAGAAAACTAAAGATTTGTTCGTCGCCCCAAGGCATAAGGAATAAAATCAATATTGTTATAACTTATAAGTGTTGTGTGTTATAATTGATATACGGTTTATATTTATGTGCTTATGTTAAAAACAGATATTCTATTTTTCTACTAATACTATGAATGTTTACGATTATACTTTGATATTACAAGATTCTTGTGCCTTATATATTTCGACTTGACAAATATAATTTACCTTTGTAAATTGGTCTTTTACTGAAAAGTATCGCGATACCTTGTCTGATATCTCAAGCGCGAATGCTGAAGTCATCAAGTCTTTGCAATTAAATATATTAACAGAAGTTGCTTCAATTTTTGTCTTTCGAGGCAAATTTGTTACGTTTTAATTTGGTATTAAAACAACAATTGTATTTTTTCAACATTTTATTATAGACTAGTACTTACATCGTGCTCTGATTACCGTACTTGTATTCCTATTTTAGGTCTCTCACTTATATTCAGTCTATTATTGCTTTAATTGCCCCTGTTCTCGGTTCTTGCATCTGTTCTCCGATCATGCCTCCGTTCATTGTCTTGATGAGTTTCTATCGATTTGTTTGAGGGTAGAACTGTCTTCATCATCATCATCATCATAAGGTTCTCAGTCCGAAGACTGGTTGGACGCGTACCTCCATTCGTTTCTATCCTGAGCTAACCTACGCATTTCCCTAAAAGTAGAACATCCTACATCCCTAACTATTTGAGAGCAGTAGTCTAATCTAGGCCTACCCCTACCTCTTTTTATTCCTATCTCTGACTCTAGTATGTCACGAACTATTCCTTCGTGTCTTAGAAGGTGTCCTACCATCCTATCTCTCCTACTCTTTATTGTTTTCCATACCTTTCGCTTTTCCCCAACTCTTTCTAATACTTCCCTATTGCTAACCTTATCTATCCACGGTATCTTCATCATGCGTCTGTAGCACCACATTTCAAACGCTTCTACTCTTTTTCTATCCGCTTCTCCTATTGTCCAAGTTTCGCACCCGTATAATGCCGTACTCCATACATACGACGTTAAGAGTCTCTTCCTAGTCTCTATATTAACCGTTCTCGAGCATAACAGTTGTTTCTTTTTGTTAAATGCAACTCGGCCCTGCGCCATTCTTTGTTTTATATCTTTAGTGCTCCTACCGTCTTGAGTTATTTTACTTCCTAAGTAGCAGAAATCCGCGACCTCCTCTATCTTCTCATTTCCAATTTGTATTTCCATTTTAGTTCTATTTTCACATCCCCTACATACCAAAATTTTAGTTTTCTTTTTATTGATTTTCATGCCGAAGCCCTGTGTCAAAACTGCTTCCATTTCATTCAAAGCCGCTCCTAATTCTTCTTTGCTAGATGCTAACACTGCCATATCATCCGCAAATCTGAGCATGTTAATAGTTTGGCCCTGTACATTGATCCCTGAGGCTGTTCTTTCCTTAACAATATTAATCGCATCTTCGATATATAAGTTGAAAACTAGAGGTGACAATGCACATCCCTGTCTCACTCCCTTCCGGATATCTACTTCCCTTTGTTCCTGCTCACATTCTATAACTGCCTTTTGCTCTTTGTAGAGATTATGTATTATTCTTCTGTCCCTGTATTTCATCCCTACCTTTCTCAGCACTTCGAACATCTTCTCCCATTTTACGTTGTCGAAGGCTTTTTCTAAATCTACAAATCCTATATAGACGCTCTTTCTCTTTTCTATCGTTTTTTCTATAATTACTCGTAAAGCTAGAATGGCCTCGCGCGTTCCTCTATTTCGTCTAAATCCGAACTGATCTTCTCCTAATATTTCTTCCGCCTTTTTCTCCATCCTTCTTTGCACAATTCTAGTTAAAATTTTTGACGCATGGGAAGTTAAACTGATAGTTCTAAAATTTTCGCATCTATCCGCGCCTTTTCTTTTTGGCAAAGCTACTATGATGTTCCGTTTGTAATCTTCTGGAATCTCGCCTGTCAGGTATATGCGACTAACTAGTTTAAATAAACGATCTATTACCTCTTGACCTGCGCACTTTAAGATTTCTGCCTGCAAGCCATCTATACCTGGTGCTTTATTATTCCTTAAACTTTTTAGTGCTATCTCAAACTCTTCTCTCATTATAGGACTCCCTAGGTTATCCCCCTCTACACTGCTTTCGCTTTCTAATATATCTTGCACTTCCTGTCCCGCATATAAGTTTCCTAAATATTCTTTCCACCTATCTGCCTTCTCCCCACTTCCGATTAGGATATCTCCTGCCTCATTTCTAATGTTTTTGGTACTAGATCCAATTTCTCTAAAATTTCTCCTAATTATTTTATATGCTTCATCAGTCTTTCCTACTTCGAATTTATCTTCCACTTCTTTGCATTTATTATCGATCCATTGCTCTTTCGCTTTCCTACATTCCCGAATAATTTCCCACTTGATCGCCTTATATCTTTGTTTCCCTGTTTCATCTAACCTATTTTTATATTTTCGCCTTTCCTCTATTAGACTCACAATATGTTTTGTTATCCAGGGTTTCCTACTTTCATTCTGTTTATGACCCAAAATATCCCTAGCTGAGGAAACTAAACTATTTTTAATGCAATTCCATTCTGCCTCTATGTCCCTAACAATATTTCCACCCGTGCCCTTTAGTGCTTCGTTTGTCTTTTTCTCGAACTTATTGCGCATATCATCATCTTTTAGTTTCTCTGGGTCAAGATACCTTCTTCCGCTTCTTTTTTTCAAAATCTTAAATTTAAGATTGGCTTTCATAACGACTATGTTGTGATCACTATCTACATCTGCTCCTGGATAACTTCTACAATCCCTAACTTGATTTCTAAATCTTTGCCTAACGAGAATGTAATCTATTTGATATCTCCCTAAGTCTCCTGGCATCTTCCACGTATAGCATCTCCTAACATGATGGTGAAATAGAGTGTTCGCGACCGTTAAGTTATGTTTATCGCAGAACTCTATCAGTCTAACTCCCCTATCGTTCCTATTGCCTAATCCAAAGGGGCCAACTATTCCGCCCTCTCGCCCTGTGCCTACGACTGCATTGAAATCTCCTGTAATTATTAAATTTTCGTGCCCTCTCACAAAATCTAGCACATATTCAATATCACTATAAACTGCCTCTACGGCCTCATCACTGTAGTTAGAAGTGGGCATATATACCTGTATTATTACTGTTTTTACAGGTTTCGAATCTAACCTAACCATAACTACCCTGTCACTTTGCTGTAAGAAATTTTCTACACTCTGTCCTACTTTTTTCCGCATAACAATTCCTACTCCCGAATTTCCTCCTACAGATCCTGTGTGTATTACTCTAAAATCTCCGCTCCAGAAGTCTCCAGCTTCTGGCCATCGCACTTCACTGATACCTACTACGTCTAATGCTAACCTATCCATCTCAATTTTCAAATTCTCTAACTTCCCTACTTGTTTCATGCTTCTAACATTCCACGCTCCGACTCGTGAGATGTTACACTTATCATTTCTGATGACTCCCCCCGAAGCAGTCCCCGCCCGGAGATCCGAATGTGGGACTATTTTACCTCCGGAATATTTTACTCCAGAAGGTGCCATCATCATAAATTAAAGTACGCTGTACTAGGGATAAAATAATGTGGTGGTTTCCCGTTGCCTTCCACATCGCAGTAGTGTGTATCACAGTGCCATACCAACCCTCACGATCTCTGCCACTATGATTACTGAAAGAGGTGCTGCCCCCTTCCAGGGACTTGATTTAGTCTGGCTTCTCAAATAAAAACCCCTCCAATATGGTTAAACCTATGGTTCGGCTCTTTATATCATTGAAGCGCGCAAGCCATCCCACCCGTCCCAGTATTACTAGAACTGCGTCAAGGTACAAGTCCTTTGGGTTCGCTAGTCTTATGGATTTTGTGTCACTTACCTGCTATTTTTGGGTCCCCTTGTTGCCTCTGTACTTTGTAGCTTTCTGTTCATGTTTCTGTTTATGTTTCGGTTCTTTTCAGCCTTGGAATTGTTCGTCTTTCGTATTTATAATTTGCTGAGCCTACCTTAGGAGGAATGTCGTTCCCTTTTCACGATTTGGTCGTATAATTATTCATTTAATAGCCTCCAATTTGTTGTTAGTCTGTTGTCAGATTTTTGAGGTTAATTTAGTTACTTTCGGTTCTGCCAACTTGTGCAGGACATTTTCCCATTTAGATGCTCAGTGGCGCGCCTTCTCATTTTCATTTTCCCTGTCTCATCTTTCAGTTCTTTATGCATTGTCTTATCTATTCTTCTGTCTCTTGAGACCTCTTTATGACTTTTCTTATTGCTATCTTCTTTTCCTTTGGGTTTGCAAGTCATTTTAAGCTTTCTTTTCTTTAGTTACCTATTCCATTACCGGTGACGCCTCTGGAAGATTTGGAAATCTAGGGTACTTCTGGGTACATTTGTAGTTTCGGATGGGGCCACCTTGTATTTTAGTCGGCGGTTTTTTTGGAAATTCCGATTTGCTTTCTGAAACGGCACTTCCGACTGTATTCTTCTTGTGAGTGGTTGGTGACGCCAAGTTTCGGAAAATAGATTTTCTTGCCAGTTTCTGGGATTTTCTTGGGTCCCGACCGTTTGAAGACGTCGATTTGGTTGCATTGTGCAAGTTTAGAGATGGTCGTCTAAGCCTTTTGGGATTTTAACTCGCATTTGGAGTCCAGTCGGTTTTGTTGGAGAAAAAAACCCCACGTGGTGAGGGTCTTATTTTTCATCTTTTATTTAAATCTTCAGTCATCGGTGTTGGTTCCTTTCCTTTTTCTTATTTTCTCTTCTAATTTGTCTTTTCGGCATTTTAGGATTTTTTTCCTGGGAGCAATTTTTCCGTGAGTGCAAATTTCGATTTTTGTTGCACGTTTCCCCACGTTACGAGAAGCGCCGATCACCTGGTGCTGAGCTACAAGAAAGTGATTTGCTGTAACAGCTGACCTGCATTTTATCATCTGGAAGGTCAGATATCAATTTTGATTATTTCGTCGCCTGTCCGTCTGGAACATCGCGTCCAACGGCTGGTTTTTGTGTAGCGCCCGTCACAGCTTTTTGTGACCACTTTGTATTTGTATTTTTCGTGTTTGCGTGCCGCTAGTCCGTTCAGGAATTGTCCCGTTCGGCTAGTTTTAATGTAGATGCCTGGCCACGGCTTGTTGTGGTCAACAGTTTGTTTATTTTGGACATAATTTGTCCCATGTGTTATTAAATTTAATTTCTTATTTGGTCATATAATTCCGGTAGTTTTTTTTCTTTCATACATAGTTTAATCATTTTGCCAGTGTTAAGTTAGATAAGAGTTGTTTGCTTTGATAAATTTTTATTAGTTTTTTTTGCCGTTTATTCAATTTTCAATTCAATTTTATACTTAGATATATTTTTTGTAACGGGATTTAGCAACGGTCGATACTGCCGTTTGCGTCTATTTGCGTTTGGGTAGAGTGCGTGCGATTGACCCGTCGGTGCGCTGCGCGTGTGGAGCTCCAACCATGTAGGGTATTTACCGTGTCATCGGCGCCTATTTTGGTTTTTATTTTTTTTGGTGCAACGTGAGTACCGGGCGTCTAAATTTCCCGCAGTTTTGTTGTACTACTTTTTTTTCATATTAATAGCTATTTTGATTTACCACTATTTTTTATATTGATATTCATTCTGGGCTATATTTATTTTTCCATTATTATATGCTGGCTTTATTATTGGACTATATTGTTTTATTATTTTTTTTCATTCATTTGCCCTATTGTGTACCAGCGGTTTTTAGGAGCTGTGACCGCTGTGTTTGCGTGTTCATTGGAGGATCAGCCAACAACTCCTTGGCGCCCTTTTTCAGTTTTTGCCCACCCCCATCTTCGGCTTCGAGCTTAGCTGCGGCGGAATCCTCTTTTGTGGCGTTCGCCATTTGGGTGACGTCACAAATTGCATAAACAAGAAGATAAACGGGCTAAAAAAACAATTTAAGGGGTAAAAAAAATAATAAAAAAGCAAGAACAAATATAAATTTATTAGAAAACTAAAAAAATATATATTTCTTACTACATTACCATTTTAGCGCCAGTGTGGACCCAACTTTGAGGAGCTGCTGACATCTACTGGTCGAAGCTATTTAAGATTTATTTATTGCACTAGGTTCACAGACTGCTCTATTTATAAAATTCTTGAGTACCGGGTGGCCAGATAAGAATGCAAAGTGCTGTATCCCGGAAGCTATTCATCATAGAGTCTTGCGGGAAAAAAATTTATTACTAAAGTGGCCAAGAGAAGACCGTGGAAAATATTTTCAGATTTCCAAGATGGTCGCCAGGGGGCGTAACCACCATCTTAAACTTTTAAAGTGATTTTTCACTGAAATCCACCTAGTAAATGTACCAAAAAATATGTTTTTTAAAGATGAGCTTTATTCGAGTAATTCTTGTTTAACACTTTTTGACGTGGTGGGGGGTGATTCAATGTTTTTTTTATATAAACGACTGAACGGATTTTAACAAACTTGGTCTCGTTGGAAAATGCATTTATTGCTCCATCAAACCCATCTTACCTGTGATATGTCTAATTCTTAGTGATGCCGCTAGAGCGCGTTTTCTGATATAATAACAGAAAATTGTAAAATTCTCTAAAAAATGAAAATGAAAGAAGGAAGGGGAAAAGAACCGATGCAGATGGAAGCAATAAATCAGCAGAGCGAAATAAAAGAAAACGTTAAAGCTTACAAACTGAGGGAAGAAGAAATAGCTGAAATGTATAAAGTGAGAATAGAGGAAAGATTAAGTCGGACTGAAGATATACTAATAAACATAACAGTGGAAAAACTATGGAATGCACTGAAATGCATAATGTTAGGCACGGCAAAGGAACTGTGCAGTACCATAAAAATAAACAAGAGCAAAAAGCAGACGAGATGGTGGAATGATAGCATCAAAGAACAAGTTAAAATAAAGAAACAAATGTGGAGGGACTATCTGAACAGGAGAACTCAGGAAAGGTATGAAATTTACAAGAAACAAAGGATAAGAGTTAAAGAAATGGTGGCGAGTGCGAAAAGGGAAGCCTGGGAAGAGTTTGGAGAGAAGATGGAAAAGGACAGCCGAGGGAATCAGAAATTATTCTACAAGGTGTTAAAGACTCTGAGGAAAGGAAAGAATGCAACAACAATACAAATTAAAAACAAAGCAGGAGTATTACAACGTGAAAAGAATGAAGTGATGAAACGCTGGAAAGAATACTTCGAGGAGATGTTAAATGGTGATGCTATACATGGAGAAGAAGGAGAGGAGGAGGAGGTTGATACAGAAGAACAAAATGACGACGATCAGGAAGTAAAATTAGAAGAAGTAGTTGAGGCAGTAAAAATGATAAAAAGAGGGAACTCGGCAGGCTATGACAATATTACGCCAGAAATGATAATAAACTTGGGCGAGAAAGGGCTGGAGTTCCTGAAAGAACTATATAATAAAGTTTGGAAGGAGGAAGAAATACCAAAAGACTAGGAGGTAGGGATAGTTGTGCCTGTATTTAAAAAAGGAGATAGAAGTGATTGTAACAACTACAGAGGCATTACGATGCTTAGTGTGGTGCTCAAAGTGTACGAAAGAATTTTAGAAAGAAGACTTAAGAAAATAATAGAGACACAGTTGGAGGAGTCACAAAGTGGGTTCAGAAAAGGGAGAAGTACGCAAGATCACGTATTCACGACAAAGCAATTAGTGGAGAAAAGATATAAACAAGATAAAAATGCATGTCTGGCATTCCTAGATATAAGGAAGGCATTCGACAGCGTACCAAGGAGCAGTATATGGGATAGTTTGCAACAAAGAGGAGTGAGTAAAAAGTTAAGGAACAACATCAAAAGTATATAGGTACGCAATGACGAGAAATTATGTGAGGACAAGAAATGAGCAATCGGAGGAGTTTGTGACAAGGGAAGGTTTAAGACAAGGAGGTGTGCTAAGTCCACTGCTTTTTATTATTATTATGGGCGATGTAATAAAAGAATGTAAGTCTAGTGTGAAACAATTACATGTGTGATTCAGGAATATGGAGGCGGTGAGAATCTCTGAATGTGCATTTGCAGATGATCTGGTGGTGTGTGCAAGGAATGATAAGGAATTACAACTGAATGTAAAGACATGGAAAGATGCATTGGCCAAGAGAAACATGTACATCAACATGGAAAAGACGAGAGTGATGATAATTGGAAAAGGTGGTGACGGAGCTAGGGTTGAAATTGACGGAACTCAACTGGAACAAGTGGAGACATATAAATATTTGGGAGTCCAACTGCAGGGGAATGGGAAGCAAGATGCCGAAATAAATGAAAGAATAGGGTCAGCAGTAAAGTTATACCAAGCACTGAACAGTTCATTCATTGGCAAGAGAGAAATATCTGTGAAAAAGAAACTCAACGTATACAAGTCGATCTTCTGTCCAATTCTGACATACGGGAGTGAGAGCTGGGTGATGACGAGAGCCATGAAAAGTAAAGTGCAGGCGGTCGAAATGAAGTATCTACGTAGAGTGAAGGGTATTACAAGAAGAGACAGAGTGAGAAATAATGTAGTGAGAGAAGAGCTTGAAGTGGAACCAATAATGGAGAAGATTGTGAGACAACAACTAAAATGGTTTGGGCATTTGAACAGAATGAACGACAGTAGACCTGTGAAGAAAGTGTGGCAGGCCAGAGTTGCCACCGGAAGACAGAGAGGAAGACCGAGGAAGACGTGGGATAATGCGGTGGGGGAAATTTTACAAGAGAAAAATATAACATGGGACGCGGCAAGGAAGTTAGCAAAAGATAGGAAAGGATGGACTAATTTTGTGTGTATGTAATTAATTTAGTGTCACCTTTACACCTTAGGGTAGGAAAGGGTTAGATTATATATATATATATATTTGTCTTTTTTCAAGATTCAGTGATAAAATTTCATAATTTTTAAATAATAAAAGTATTCTTAGTTCAAACAATTAAAAAAAAACGTGTAGGGGCATAAGAAGAAAGAAGGACCGATTTTGAAATAAAACTAATGCCTCCTTAAATGCTCGAACTGTCTTCCATTACACTCAATGCATTGTTGGAGCCGCTCATGCGTAGACATTACAGCAGCTTCAATTTCTGCTCTTGATAGGCTACGAATGGCCTCTTGTATTCGTATGTTCATGTCGTCTCCAATTGGAGGAATTTGGTAAACAATATCTTTTAACCGACCCCATAGATAGAAGTCCAAACAGGCGAGGTCTGGGGATCGGGGTGGCCAAGGAAATAGACTCCGTCATCCAATCCACCTCTTCTTATGCCCCTACACGTTTTTTTTTAATTGTTTGAAATAAATAAGAATAAATACTGATGTAATAGTGTCTCTCTAAAATTTTATGATAACTAAATTTTCTTTCTTCAATACTTTTGGCTAGGAATAAGATATCGAGATGTGGTCTTCACTAGCCTATTTAGGTATCATTTCACTACATTTTTTATGAAAAAAAGTCGTATTATTGCATTTAATTTTTTAGAGACTTTTGCAACTTTCTGTTAATATATCAAAAAAGGCGCTCTAGCGGCATCACTAAGAATTAGACATATCACAATTTATAATGGCACACAATCTGACCATATTAAATAAGGGATCCAAACCTACCTTTGTAACTAGAACAAGGCAGGAGGTTATCGATATAACATTGGGAACTTCATTTGTCAGCAACCTTGTTGAGGATTGGCATGTGTCTGATGAGGAGAGCTGTTCGGATCACAGATACATTCTATTTGACTTGGCAGGCCTGAAACAGGAGGCAGAAAGTTATCGTAATCCTCGGCGTACGAACTGGGGAGCCTTCAAAGCAGACTTAGATCGTAATTTAGCGGGGAGTATGAACACTATAAGTAATCGAACCGAGTTAGAAATGGCTGTAGAACAATTAACAGATGCAGTTATATCTAGCTATAATGATAACTGTCCTCTCCTAGTAAGGAAGTCCAACAGGAGAGTGCCCTGGTGGAACGATGAACTTAATGAGATGAGGAAACAGGTAAGGAAGCTATTCAACAAAGCGAAATGAACTGGGGAATGGGAGGCTTACAAGGGCTCTCTCACAGGTTATAACAAAGCACTAAGAAAGGCTCGAAGGGCATCATGGAGGACGGGATTCTCCCAGTCATGCTGCAGAAGGGATCTGACCTTCTGCTGTTAAAAGTATGTATGCTATTTAGGGCCAGTCTAGCTCTAGGTTATCTACCAAAAATATGGAGACTCACCAGAGTAGTATTCATTCCAAAAACTGGTCGGACGGACTACTCTCGGGCAAAATCATACAGGCCCATTAGTCTTATGTCATTCTTGCTTAAGACAATGGAAAAGCTGCTCGACAAGCATATAAGGGATGACGTACTGGTAAACAGGCCACTACATCAAAACCAGTTAGCATACAGAGCAGGAATGTCTACAGAAACTGCTCTACACCACCTTACATGGAGAGTGGAGAAAGTGCTGGAGAACAAAGAAATCCTCCTAGCGGCCTTCTTGGACATAGAAGGAGCTTTCGATAACACATCATTCAATAGTATCTCCAAAGTCGTAGGCCAAACAGGACTAGAGGCTTTGTGCTGCAGGTGGATAGACTGCATGCTGAGGGATAGAGTGGTGTTTACCACATTGCTTGAAGAGACCTTGGCAGCTAGGGTGGTAGGTGGTTGTCCGCAGGGTGGAGTTCTATCTCCTTTTGTGTGGAACCTAGTTATGGACGGGCTGCTTAGGAAACTCAGCGATGAAGGATATTCTCCCCTAGGATATGCAGATGATTTAGTCATCACAGTCGAGGGTAGATTTAGTAGTACTATTAGGGAACGTATGCAAATGACCCTGAGTATTGTAGCAGCGTGGACTGAGAAGGAAGGCTTGACCATTAGTCCAGAAAAAACAACAATAGTTCCATTTACACGAAAGAGAAATATAGAGGCTCTTGGACCTCTATATCTCCGTGGTAGGAAGATCCCATTGTCAAGGGAGGTTAAGTTTACCTTGGGGTTATACTGGACTCAAGTGTTGAGTGACCTGACCTGACCTGACCTGAAATCAACAAATCGATAGAATAGTCAGAAAATCGGAAACTACTCTTGCAGCAGTTAGACGAACATATAACAAAAAATGGGGTCTAAGGCCAGGGATGGTGCACTGGCTGTACACCAGAGTGGTCAGACCAGGAATAATGTATGCAGCTGTGGCATGGTGGCCCAAAGTCAAACAGGTAACTACTAGGCTAAGGCTAAGCAAAATTCAGAGGCTTGCCTGCCTAGGGATAACAGGGGCGATGCGGACTTCGCCAACTGCAGCCATAGAGACTCTTCTGGACCTTCCCCCTCTCCACTTCGTGATACAGGGGGAGGCGAGACTAGCACTATACAGATTGCAAAATTCTCTTTATCGTGTCCGTCTGGGTACAGAGCACACTAGCATTATTGAGGACATCCCATGCTTGACATGAGGACGGATTACATGGTCCCCAAGAACACCACACAACCATTTTTTCAGGTCACAATCGATGACTCTGGAGTGGAGAACCAAATTCTGAACAGCATTCCTTCCGGCAGTCTAACCTGGTACACCGACGGCTCTAAGACCGACATTGGTGCTGGGTCAGGACTGTTTGGAGATAAACCAAGAGTGGAACTTAGCTTCTCTCTGGACAAATATGCCTCTGTCTTTCAAGCAGAGGTTTACGCCATACTACAATGTGTGCGGGAAAACATTAAGAAGGGCTACAAAAATCAGCGGATCTTTATTTTATCAGACAGCCAGGCAGCTTTGAAGGCCCTTCTGAGCTCAAAGATGTCTTCCAGACTGGTGTGGGAGTGCTTCGAGCAACTTAATATCCTAGCCATGCGGAACACAGTAAGACTGCTTTGGATTCGAGGTCACTGTGGGCTGATGAGGAACGAGAAAGCTGACAAACTAGCAAAGCGGGGCTTCAACGAACCTTTTGTTGGACCGGAACCTGCCCTAGGCATAACTAAGAGCGCCGTCAGACACCAAGTAAACGGATGGATTCGCGCTCAACATCACAATTACTGGAACAGGATTCCAGGACACAGGCACAGCAAGTCATATATAAATGGACCTTGCAGGAAAAGATGCTCAGAACTACTTTGCCTTAGTAGGATGCAAATTAGTATCGTAACAGGCCTCCTGACGGGACACACGACCGTTAAAGAACACCTGTGGAAGATTGGCAAATATTACGGAGACCTTAACTGCCGTTTGTTCAATAAGGAACGGGAGACAGCTAGGCACATTTTGTGCAGATGTGAAGCTCTAGACCAAAAGAGGCAACGAATTTTCGGGCGATGTCTGATGGAACCGGAAGATTTTTCCACGCATTCTATGTTTGACTTGTACCGTTTGGTCCAAGGCACCAAGATCATGGAATGGGTGACTTAGAATTAGGGTGAGCACAATAAGCCCATTTTGTGGCTGCAGTGCATCTGAGCCTACGGGCAGGCAGGCCCTAAGGGAGGAAAAAAAAAAAGATGGGTTTGATGGAGCAATAAATGCATTTTCCAACTAGACCAAGTTTGTTAAAATTCGTTCAGTCGTTTAGGAGTTCCAGCTGTTTATGTAAAAAACATTGAATCACCCCCCACGACTTCATTTTAATAGATACGTCAAAAAGTGTTAAACAAGAATTACTCGAATAAAGCTTATCTTTAAAAAACACATATTTTTTTGGTACATTTACTAGGTGGATTTCAGTGAAAAATCACTTTAAAAGTTTAAGGTGGCGGTTACGCCCCCTGGCGACCATATTGGAAATCTGAAAATATTTTCCACGGTCTTCTCTTGGCCACTTTAGTAATAATTTTTTTTACCGCAAGACTCTATGATGAATAGCTTCCGAGATACAGCACATTGCATTCTTATCTGGCCACCAGGTACATTTGTCACAAAACTTAATATCATACAGGGTAGACAGCTTACGCAATATGCATTTTTTCTTAAAAATTTCAAATGGAACACTCCATATTTCATAGTCAGTTTACTAAGCTTTTGATTGATGTAGATATTGTTAGGTCTGCTTCTTTATGGTCATATTCTTAAATAAATGGTAACTTATTAAACCTAGGTATAAATTGAAACAAGGAGTGCCATGGAAGAAAACCGTTCTTTCAAGAAGTAACCTTGCAATGAGATTTCTTGTGCCAGTGTAAACTCTGTTCGCTAAATTTATGGGGGAAATTCCCCAAAAATGGTACAAAATTAAGGCAAAAATCTCAATTCTTAAGGTTCAATCTTTATTTCTGTCTAAATTATCAGTCGCACACCTGCCAATATCTACATCAGTCAAAAGCTTAATAAACTGGCTATCAAACCTGCAAATAATATATGGGGTGTTCTATTCAACATTTTTGAGAAAAGCTCCATTTTGCACAAGTTGGCCACTCTGTACAATATGATCTATTCTGAAAAAAAGTGTTAATAGATTTTACAAATAGAGTATCCTCTGAACCTAATCCAAAAAAAATCATAGTTAAGTTGTTTTATACTGTAAATGTAAACTATTGTCTGATATCTCAACAGCGAATGCTGAAGTCATCAAGTCTTTGCAAACTGTGTAAACGTTTAAATAAACAAAAGAAAAGTACAAAATCAGGAGTAAAAAGAATAATAAAAGATTAGGAACAAATAGAAATTTATTAGAAAACTTAAAAAAATATATTTCTTACTAAATGTATTACGAAACTTCTCCTTTCACATGTATGGACCCCATCCGACATACATTTGGCACAAATTATCGACACTAGTAGCTTCTTTTATCAAATTATTGACTTGCCCATCGACGGATAAAGGCGTGGAAAAACTTTTGGTACTTTTTGTGTTTATCAGACCTTGCAAACGCAACTCTATATTTTTAACGTGTTCCACTGCCTAAATTAAGAAGTAAAAAAAAATCAACGTTGACCCGGACGAAAAATTTCAAATAACCTGTTCGTTTGTCCTCTCCGCATTATTAGCAGTCGGCAACGCCGTCATATTCCGAGGCCAAGAGACCAACGGATCGTAAACGAATGGAGTAACGATAGACATTAAAGTGTTTGTATTCGATCTCAGAACCCTCAAAGTACAAACGCAGGACTTCCTAAACACGCCTTCGATCCCTAAAGGTCCCATCGCTCCCACCATATTATTAGTTAAACGGAACGGCACTTTTTCCGGCCATTCAAAAGTTTCACCTACAAAACAGATTCAGGATACTTTATTTCATGTAAAGATCTTACCTTTATTAAAGAGACAATTGAAGTCTACGTGGACCACATCTCCGCTGGTCGCATCCAGCAGGATATTTTCCCCGTGCCTGTCTCCTAACCCTAAAATGTACCCTGCCATCGACATGACGGCCGTAGTGCGTATGTAAGCGGTTCTGGCAGTCAACCAGCTTTGGGCGTCGGGGAACGTTCGTCTGAACCACTCCCCTAAAACTGCCGGATGTCTAGGCAAAAACTTCTTGGTAAAAATGTCACGCTTCTTGGTTAGGGGATCGCGCATATCGCAGCAGTTCTCTTTTATTTCTTTGGCTTTCATGTAGGGTATGGATTTCTGCTTATAGAGGGATATGAGGACGGGACGAAGACCCACGAGATTAGGGACCCATTCTATGAGTCCGCACTCTTCGTTTAAGGGGGCAACCGAGTACAGACGGATAATTAATCGTCTCTGACGAGATTCGGCTTCTTTCGATAACAACTGGTTGACGATGTCATTAAATTCCATTAGGCGGAAATCTTTTCGTAAGTCGTCCTTCGGTTTTAACATCTGCACATACTTTTTGCCATCAGAACCTTTAAAGGTGATTTTCCTAGGTCGCTGGAGGCTAGGGAGTATCACCATTTCGTCCTCGATGCCGACAATATGCACATACTGATTCGGGAACGGATTGTGTTCTCTGGTGCTAAAATCCGGATTCGGCAGCACTAATTTACGAAATTTATGCGTCGGCACCATGATTTCACTAAAATCTTCTTTGCTTATCATCCTAAAGAAGAAAAATACGTCGCTTGATGTTTAAAATATACGAAAATCTTACCTGGGTAAAGTTCTCAATAAAGTACTGACCGTAACTGTATTTACAGTATCTGGAATCTCTTTGTTGCACAACTCTATTAATTTCTCCGCGAGAAGTTTAAAATCTTTAACTAACTTGAGCATATTTGGAGATTTCAGTTGCGGGTTTTCAAAAATTTCCGCACATCTGTTCGATCTCAATTTATAACTAGATTTGATCACCGTTATGATCATCCAAAGTGTTTGTTGAGGATAATGCACCAGCACTTTTGTTATTATGTTCTTTAATTCGAAATAAACCTATAATATATTTTAAAATAATGTAAATATAGTTCGAAATAGATGTTTAAGTTACTTCTTTTTGAGGGTGGCAAATTCTCGATACCAATTGCGAAAACGCAGTCAGAAAAATATACGCTGGTAGTCTATCCAAAAAAGAATGTATTAATCTCGTCATGCGCAGCAAATTATTCTTCCTCTCTTCCCTTGTGGCGGAAACAGTCACATCTAAGAGCCTAGTACCATAATCGAACCAAATACTCAAAAGTCTCGGCATCGACTGATAAACAAAACTGCTCCCGTATTGAAGAGACTTCCCGAAACAATTGATCATGTGTATTTGTAATTCACTGCCCTTCGCATCCCGATCTTCATCGCTGTACGTGCCGTAGACTTTATCGTAATACTGACCTAAGTATAACTACAGAAACTATAAGAAACCTCTTAACTTTTGAATTAACTTACATAGCTCTTCTCCCACTCCCTAAAAACTTCAACCGACTCTTTGTAGTATTGAACAGTTGTTTCCGTGTCTACATTCGACATTTGTTCGTTGTAGGAAGCTATAAGTAGTCTCGCTTCGGCACAAATTTCCCTTTAATAAAAAACCGGCGTGTTGGAATGAAAATTATATTGCAATCTCTCCATCTTGTCCATATTTGGCCAAGATGTAGAGTAAACTGGATGTTTGACAGTAGTAGTAGTGTGGCCACTGCAATGCAGATGGCGGTGGTGCTTTAGTTTATTCTCATATTTCTAAATAGAAAATAACAAGGAAAGCTCTTCTCAAGAAGCTCAAGTTTGTCCAATTCCGTTGGTGATTTTTCAGAGAAAAAAATATTTATCTCCTTTGGTGTAGCCCTTACGCCCCCTAGCGGCCAATCTACGAACGTAAAAATAATTTCCAGCAATTTCTCGTGGCCAATTTTATCTTAAATATTTTTTTCCGAAAGTTTTAGGGCAAACGGTTACGGATATACGGCCGCCGACCTTTCTTATTTGTACACCCTGTACATTGATTCTTTAAAATTCTTTATCCTTTATTGTTTGCTTAAAATTCATTTTTGGTTTCAGTCGCCGGCTTTCCTTTTTTTTCAAGCCCGCGTTCATAATTTAGTGTTACAGCTGAACAACGCATCTTGTTTTTATAAAAGCAAAATTGCGCGGTATTAAACACTCCACTCTGCAGTCTGAGAAGAAGGAAGAATAGAGAAAACCTCTGTGTTAATTATGCAAATTCGATTTCGAGAAGTGTATAACAGAATCAAAAATCAAGAAGTTTCTCATTCAATATTTTTCTGTAAAATGTATAATAAAGGAATAAAGAATTACATACGTTTAGATAGTGCACCCTGTATAGGATAAGCAGGTATCTATTTTTTAGACTGACTTGCATAAACAATATAATCTCCGAATAGGGAACATTTTATAACCTATAATCGGCATAATAAAGCCTATTAAATTTTTTTCCGTTTATTAGGCAGGTGTAATTTTATTCCCCGACTACTGGCAGAAATATTTCTTTTTCTTTTAGCATAAAAAAGTGTGCATAAACTGCCTGCAAGTGAGTGAGCTAACCAATTTTTTCAATTGTTTTTATACAAAAACGTTCGTCATTTATTTTAAACAGTTTATCGTCTACTGTGATCCTGTGCAGACGTCTGCATTTTGCGGTCTATAAAATTATAATTTTTGTGTGCTGTTTGTTGTAATTAATAACTTCAGTTCAAATAATTATTGAACAATCGTATTAAATTCTTGCGTCTGCGTATGCGTGCATTAATTTAAGTTTTCAAATTAATCGCCGTTTGCTCCGGAGTCCGGAATTATAAACAGAAGTTTTCTTCCGAAAAGTGAATAATTATGTCATATTTTAACGAAATTACGTATCGAAATAATTGATTATTTAAGTGTGGACAGTGTGCTTAGTGACCGAAATGGAGTGGAATTTGGATATAAAAAGTTAGGGATTCGGCTTGGTGTGATGTAAGTTTTTTTATCTACTAACATCGGCCATTTTTTGTTTCGAAAATGCCGCATTCTTTCAAAGCAAATATTTTCAATGTTTTTTGCTCGTTTGGTAAGGTTAGAGTTTTTCAGTTCTAAATAAATTCAGAGAAAAGTTGCTGCTCAATAATCTGAAATCCGAAAAGAAATTTTGACCTACTTATACACGGTGACGGCTTAGTCGGTCCATACTTTATATCTCTGGTTCTATTCAAGATGCAAATATGAAATTTTACGTGTGTATGTTACCGTAAATGTGATAAATTCGGGAAGTATGAATAATTACTAGTAATTTTGCATAATAACTAAATAAATGAGGCAAATGTGATAAATTCTGTTCATGTATTCTCATTTTCTCAGATTTACCAGTAATTATGAAAAGGTTCCAAGACGCGCTGGTAATAATAATAAATTCTTTTATTTTCTTCTACTTTCTGTTCAAATTATCAAATATACCGGTAATTATAGGGTAAACGTAATGAATTTCAGATACGCCAATGAAATAATATCTTTTATAATAATTTCTTTTGTCAATCGCAAAATTTTTTTAAAAGTTTGAAATCTGAACACAATGAAGTATTAGCTGAGGTTGGTGAACAGTGCTTTTCAGTTTATTTGATGAAAGTTGAAGGATTTCGTAAAAATTTATAGAAACTGTCATAACAAAAATTATTATTGAAAAAAAACACTACCGTACAAATAGAAACGCAACAAAAAGAATTCTAAAAGACTATGAGAACCACTGCCCCAGAAAACTCGGTTTTCCTCATCTTGCTCCTATTATAGCCTATTTATTTCCGCATGGCATGCTATCATGGCATTTCGAATTGCACAATTTTCCCTTTTTCTTGCAATTATTACACTTTGTAGACTTACATTTTCTTGAACAATTATATCTTGTGTAGCCTTGGCCGCCCAAAAGTGAATTTTTACGAGCCCACTCTCGCAACGATACAGTTTTCTCTGGTACGCTGTCTGCAGGAACAAACTTCTCATCACAAATTTCAAATTGGTTTCTGGCATATAACTGTGTCAGTCTTCCTTGTTGAGTCCCGAGTTGGTAGCAATCATCTTCCACTTTCAGGATTACAGCCAGAACATTTTTGAAGTCTCCTCTTCCTCTGTCCACATCTGGAACGCGGACTTTACCTAACTGAATCGCCAATTTTAGCTTCGGGAAATTTCATTTTCTTGGCTTGGGCTTCGAGTGCAGGTTTAGCATCTCGTCTCTTGTTCTTAATGTCCTTCACTTTTTTTTCGATATTACGCATTCTATACTCTTCTTCATTTATAACATTACTCGGCGGGTCCTCAGTATTTTCAATTTTCGAAGTATCCTGAGGTTCAGCAACCTTGGGATGTTCTTGTGGAGCTTCAGCATCACCTAGATTATAAAACGTTCAACTGTTTTAGTATTTTGTAAGTAAGAAGGCGTATTTTTAAAAAATCTAAACTCGGGATAGTGAAATGCGGTAGGTACGGAAACACTCTTTTATTCCAATTTAATCAAAGGTTTAACAGTTCGCATAGATATTAAGATACCGCTACAAGGAAGTAAGCAACCTACCTTCTAAATTTTCTATTAGTTTCTCAAGATTTTTTCGGTGCGAATATTTTCAATGACTTCATTCGGTATGGACGTTGTCTTTAGACCAACTTTTGCAGGACAACCAAACATGGCTTCGTACGGGCTGGTCTTGATGCCTTCATGGAATGCTCCATTCTTCATAAACTGAACGAAGCGCAATCCTTCTGACCAGCTTACAGTTTGGTTTGTTTCTAACCAGCCACTCAACATGTTCTCGGTGTCTTGATTTGCGCATTCGACCGAACCTTGTGACTGGCTGTGCCTGGGTTTACCGTCTACAATCCTCAATTCATTCCACATTGAGCAGTTTTCTTCAATTACTCGATTACAAAATTCACGGCCGTTGTCGCTCTGTAAAACAGTGGGAGCTCCAAAAATCGTGAAAATATCAAGCAACACGTG
The DNA here is from genome assembly GCA_963966045.1 of Xestobium rufovillosum. NCBI lineage: Eukaryota > Metazoa > Arthropoda > Insecta > Coleoptera > Ptinidae > Xestobium > Xestobium rufovillosum. The sequence continues at coordinate 25,480,005 of OZ014503.1, forward strand.
AGCGACTTCCTCAGCTCGTTTACTCTTCAACGGCCGCAACTGCACGAATTTTGTGAAGTGATCTTGATATACGAAGATGAATTTGTATTCTCAATCTGGTTAACTCTGCATATCAATTAAATCGATTTGACATCCAGAGTTCATTTCTTGGAAAGCCATAGGTTTTACTACGAGTCCCTTTTTAGCAACTTTTGATTTCTTCTGGCAAGTTTTACACAAATTCAGGTACAGCATGATCTCTTCAACAGTTATGTTTTTGTACTTCTTCTGCAACTCTTTCAACATTCGTGTACGTCCTTCATGTCCAATCGCCAAATGAGTTTTCATGAATGGAATCATAAATTTTTTCAGCATGAACGTACCTGCGAGCTGTTGACTCTGCATCTTTCATAGGCATCACTAGTTTTTCAGCGTCGCCCACTGTTATCACATCACAACCTTTCAACCTTTGGTAGTCTTCTGGTTTTTTACCACTTGTTTTAAGTTTACTTCCTTTTACCTTGGTATACTTACTTATATTTTTCTTTTGTCATCAAGCAGCTATTTCCCTTCTTACTTTGAATGAGCACTGACAATTTTTCATTAAATTTGTCTTTCATACTGGTTCCTTGATCTTTCATTTTCTAAGTACAAATAATTTAAGTGAACACATAGAACCATTGACACAATACAAATAGAACTGCACTGTACGGAGTTCACCCTATTACTGCTACAGCTAAATAACTTACAACGTAAACAACGCTCTACAAGTTTGAACAGGTATAGAATTTATTATTTTTACTTAAACTGGTTGGGAATTATTCATAATTACCAGTAAATTTAATAATTTGAATAGAAAGTAGAAGAAAATAAAAGAATTTATTATTATTACCAGCGCGTCTTAGAACCTTTTCATAATTACTGGTAAATCTGAGAAAATGAGAATACATGAACAGAATTTATCACATTTGCCTCCTATATTTGGTTATTACGCAAAATTACTAGTAATTATTCATACTTCCCGAATTTATCACATTTACGGTAACATATATAAAGGAGAACCCCGCAAAGCTTCTGATAAAATTATTTTGAATTTTGATGTATACAGGATATTCACGTTCACAAATCACATTTATTTACTTATTTGGATATCACCTTAAAAATTCGGATTTTTGCTGTAATTTTATACCATTTTTAAGGAATTTCCCCTATTTTGCCATCCAACTCAGAAAAATGCCTAAACTTTGTTTTTACAGAAAATTAAGTACCTGTACCTGTAGTACCTGTAGGCAAATAATTTTACCTTTTTGATAAGACATAGGATGCTAGGTATTCTCAAAATTAGGAATTAGGAAAATTTGTATTTTATTGGCTTTTTTATGCGTCTGTTTATAATTCGCTGCACATTAATCTCAGCGCTAATCCCCTAATCGAATGTTTAATGTTTGATTTTTTTCTTTTGTTACAGCTGTATCTCGTGGAGGGAATGAGATCATATCTGGCAAGGTCAGGGATATTTTTTTCTTTCTTTTATTAACACAAATTTTCCAATATTGTAATTCAATTTTGTCACGGTACAATTTCGAGGACCACCGTTAAAATCTTGCTTAATTTATTTTGAAAGATCCATGCTAATTAATGTACCAGTGCAAAAACTAATCCATCTCAAAGGGTTAGTATGAAAACTATGAAAATTATATATTTTTTGTGGCATCATCACTCATACTAATTATATCAAGTGTACAGTGTGTGTTAGTGCCGAGAAAACAGGTAAATATTAAACGAAATGAATGCAAATATTTAAAAAATCAAAAGTGGGTGCGTGAATCCGGTATTCGGAAGAGCAAACGGCTCGGTTTCGCGTAGAGAAATCGCGGTTTAATTTAAAATTAAGTGCCCCTTCCTGGAACTGGATCTGGATTTTGGATAGCAACATAAGCTGGTTACGATGTAAGTGTCTTCTTAAATTTTATACTATATTTACGACACTATTGATTTTTTAAAAAGCATTGTCTCATTTATATTTTACGTATTATATTTTGTTTTTCTCTTGTTACAGCTTGTCTCATCGGAGTGTCGGATCGTAACTGGCAAGGTCAGTGATTATTCTTTTGTATCGCTATTATTTTTCTTTATTTCTATTATTGGGCATTTATTAAAAATTGTGGGAAAATGTAAAGTACGTTCTCTCCGAAAATTTCGTTTTTTCGGTGAAATTATTTTCCACGTGTGTTGTGTTATTCGAGTGTGTGTCACCCTTTCAAGATAAATTCAAGGTACGTATGTAGTAATTTTTGGCACGGGTTTGTTTTATTAATCTATTTTTTTTTGTTCCAGAAAACGTGATAGTTTTTCCGTAGGTACATTTCTCTATTTCATATTAATTTATTGTTCTACTGGATTAACTTTTGTTTATTTCAGAATTAACATTACCCTTTTTTTCAGTGTTTGTTTATGACATGCAAAAGCTATAGTAGATACTTGATTTTGCCTTTTATTTCAGGGGGACGAAAATACTTATTTTCCCTTTTAGAGTTTTTTCTTATTTTTTGTTTATGTTTCAGCATTAAGAATTATTTTTATTTCAAAAGTAAGTCGTTAACATCAACATATTTTACTCTTTCAGGAAAATTATTTTCTTTTCTAAAGTTTGGTATTTATGTTGTTTATATTTCAGCATTAAAGGTTACTTTTATTTCAGAGGTATACCTACTTTTTTCTGTTTCAGGAAAATAACGGGGTGTTGCTTGCGATTATCTTGTTTTTTCTCTTTTCTTGTTTAATGAAGTTTTCAGCATTTTTTAATGTTATCTTTTTTTTCAGAATTATTGTGTAACATTTAGAAAAGTATTGATATGTTTTTCTTTGTTTTAAGAGAGATATATAAAGGTACAGGGTTGATTCATTTTCGAGGTAACAGCACTCAAATTGTGCACGAGTTATGGCCAAAAAAGTAGCTTCATGGATTTACGAAAAAACTGTTTTTGGGATTTAGGTAATTGACGCCATTAGGAAAAAGACCAAGTTTTGCTTTCTTTTTTGTTTTGTTCAATGTAACCCTCGATGTAAGTAACCTGTCATTCTATTTCAGCATTAATTGTACGTGTATATTTTCTTCCAGTTTTCATTTCGGCATCAATATGTATGTTATTTGTTTTGATATTAACGTTGTGCTTTTCTTTCAGCTCTCTTTGTCCACCTAATTTGTAACAACTAACAATAATTAATCCGATTCTCATTTCAGGAAAATACAGATATCTGTTTTTGCTTCTGGTGTCTGATGCATTTCATTTTAATGTTTGTTTTCATTCCAGAGGTTTATTTCTTTTTTATTTCAGAATTACAGTTTACTTTTGTTTCATATTTTGTGTTTGAAATTTCAGGAGGACATAGCTGCCCATTTTTATTTATATATTTATGTGTTTTGTTTATAGATCTATAAACATGACTAATATTATTTTTAACTATAGTTTCTTATTATTAGTTATCGTTTAAGTATCTTAGATTAATTAATTTTAGTGGCACGCAGGTACCTGCATAGTTCTAAGTCTGTTTTAAGTTTGTAATAATTATTTGTTATTTCCCTTCCTGTAGTTATTGGAAACCTTCCCCATCCCATCCCCAGCAAGACAACACTCTTGACCTCCTCGTGGTTCTTGCTGGACTGTTCGATTTGTCAGAGAAATTTTGAACAAACCGAGCAGACCAACGAAGAGTGAATTCTAGGTTGCTTTCAAACACGGTCGGGTTCGTACGAAGTCATTTAATTCGATCTAAACTGCTTCCGCTAATCAATCAGTGGCAGACCGGCTTGGAAGACACCTGTTGCTTACTTCTTTTTTGATGGCGGATGTAAATATTTTCTGTTTTAGGGCAGGAAGGAATACAACTTTGAATTTTTTATTTATGAATTGAACGTTAACTAAAAAGAATTGAGAAGCAACACTGTTAGCACCGCATGGGTTCAATTTTTAAACTGGAAAATTTTTGGAAGCCTTCAGAATGATCGCCTTTTTAATATTTTTGTTATTCCAGGTCATTTTTTAAATATATATTTTTATCATTATTATTTTACTTGTTTGCCTCATTTTTATTAATTTTTTAGGTACACTAACAAATCTTGTAGAATTATTAAATAAATACAATGTCAGTCATTAATGCTTCATGTTTTTTCATAAGTAATATCACTAGTGGTGACCGTAGTTGTGTGTACCCTAACGGGCACAACGCAGAAGTGGAATAGTATTTGTTGGTGGAATCGTGACTTTTGGTGGAATAGTGAATATTCATCATATTCGTGTGATGTTTGGATTTATAGACGGATTATTCATAGTCAACTTGCTTTAGCATCTTTTGATTTAGGTAGTTTCCCGTTGTCATCTAGAGGACATTGATAGACCAAGAGCCCATAGACCAAAAATTGTGCATAATAGGTTTACTCCAAAAATGCCTGAGATGTTGTGATTTTTGGGTCGTGGAGCACAGAAATGCCCATGCCAGTTTTTGTTTTTGGTACAGTGATGTGTGGCAGACCCGTAAATGTGTAAAAAAAATTGCTTAAAAAAGTATTATAGGTTTAGGACTGGGGTTTGCGGGAAGCGCTAAATAATAAAAAGTAATCCAGGGGACGCGGTTCGCTTGTTGTGAATTCTGGAGCACTGACCCGCTGCAGGGGTCAAACTGTGTAAATAAATCACCCCAAAAAAAATCGTAGGTTTACGCATGGGGATTGGAGGGATCTCCTAATTTACCCCCAAACATCATGAATGTCGACTCCCATTCATTTTGGTTGGTACAAAGAGGCACCACTCTCGCGACATTTTGTAAATTCACTCGGGTAAAAAAAATCATAAGTTTATGAATGGCGTTCAGTAACTTGTTTAATATAAACATACTGAGTGCGAAAATACATTCCCCATGGTTGAAAAGTGGTACAAAAGTCTTGCCATTCACGATAATTGATTGTGCACTGAAGCTTCGTTCCTACACTGCGTGTAGATTACTGCAGTAAATAGGAAATGCAAGAAATTAAAAAAAAATTAAAATGGTTCTATGAAACGTTTAGCTGCACATACCGGACAGGCGATATTCCAGAAGAATACAAACGGAACATCATAGTAGCTTTGCCAAAAAGGAAAGGCGTGGATACGTGTGGAAATTTTAGAACGATCAGTTTGACTTCCCACGTGTCAAAAATTTTAACTAGAATTGTGCAAAGAAGGATGGAGAAAAGGGCGGAAGAAATATTAGGAGAAGATCAGTTCAGCTACCCAAAGGACTTGTACCTTGACGCAGTTCTAGTAATACTGGGACGGGTGGGATGGCTTGCGCGCTTCAATGATCTAAAGAGCCGAACCATAGGTTTAACCATATTGGAGGGGTTTTTATTTGAGAAGCCAGACTAAATCAAGTCCCTGAAAGGGGGCAGCAGCTCTTTCAGTAATCATAGTGGCAGAGATCGTGAGGGTCGGTATGGCACTGTGATACACACTACTGCGATGTGGAAGGCAACGGGAAACCACCACATTATTCTATCCCTGGTACAGCGTACTTCGAATTTATGATGATGGCACCTTCTGGAGTAAAATATTCCGGAGGTAAAATAGTCCCACATTCGGATCTCCGGGCGGGGACTGCTTCGGGGGGAGTCATCAGAAATGATAAGTGTAACATCACACGAGTCGGAGCGTGGAATGTTAGAAGCATGAAACAAGTAGGAAAGTTAGAGAATTTGAAAATTGAGATGGATAGGTTAGCATTAGACGTAGTAGGTATCAGTGAAGTGCGATGGCCAGAAGCCGGAGACTTCTGGAGCGGAGATTTTAGAGTAATACACACAGGATCTGTAGGAGGAAATTCGGGAGTAGGAATTGTTATGCGGAAAAAAGTAGGGCGGAGTGTAGAAAATTTCTTACAGCAAAGTGACAGGGTAGTTATGGTTAGGTTAGATTCGAAACCTGTAAAAACAGTAATAATACAGGTATATATGCCCACTTCTAACTACAGTGATGAGGTCGTAGAGGCAGTTTATAGTGATATTGAACATGTGCTAGATTTTGTGAGAGGACACGAAAATTTAATAATTATGGGAGATTTCAATGCAGTCGTAGGCACAGTGCGAGAGGGCGGAATAGTTGGTCCCTTTGGATTAGGCAATAGGAACGATAGGGGAGTGAGACTGATAGAGTTCTGCGATAAACATAACTTAACGGTCGCGAACACTCTATTTCACCATCATGTTAGGAGACGCTACACGTGGAAGATGCCAGGAGACCTAGGGAGATATCAAATAGATTACATTCTTGTTAGGCAAAGATTTAGAAATCAAGTTAGGGATTGTAGAAGTTATCCAGGAGCAGATATAGATAGTGATCACAATATAGTTATTATGAAGGCCAATCTTAAATTTAAGATTCTGAAAAAACGAAGCGGAAGAAGGTATCTTGACCCAGAGAAACTAAAAGATGATGATACGCGCGATAAGTTCGAGAAAAAGACAAACGAGGTACTAAAGGGCGCGGGCGAAAATATTGTTAGGGACATAGAGGAAGAATGGAATTGCATTAAAAATAGTTTAGTTTCCTCAGCTAGGGATATTTTGGGTCATAAAAAGAATGAAAGTAGGAAACCCTGGATAACAAAACATATTGTGAGTCTAATAGAGGAAAGGCGCAAATATAAAAATAGGTTAGATGAAATAGGGAAACAAAGATATAAGGCGATCAAGTGGGAAATTATTCGGAAATGTAGGAAAGCGAAAGAGCAATGGATCGACGATAAGTGCAAAGAAGTGGAAAATAAGTTCGAAATAGGAAAGACTGATGAAGCATATAAAATAATTAGGAGAAATTTTAGAGAAATTGGATCTAGTACCAAAAGCATTAGGAATGAGGCAGGAGATATCCTAATCGAAAGCGGAGAGAAGGCAGATAGGTGGAAAGAATATTTAGGAAACTTATATGCGGGACAGGAAGTGCAAGATATATTAGAAAGTGAAAGCAGTGTAGAAGGGGATAACCTAGGGAGTCCTATAATGAGAGAAGAGTTTGAGCTAGCACTAAAAAGTTTAAGGAATAATAAAGCACCAGGTATAGATGGCTTGCAGGCAGAAATCTTAAAGTGCGCAGGTCAAGAGGTAATAGATCGTTTATTTAAATTAGTTAGTCACATATACCTGACAGGCGAGATTCCAGAAGATTACAAACGGAACATCATAGTAGCTTTGCCAAAAAGGAAAGGCGCAGATAGATGCGAAAATTTTAGAACTATCAGTTTAACTTCCCATGCGTCAAAAATTTTAACTAGAATTGTGCAAAGAAGGATGGAGAAAAAGGCGGAAGAAATATTAGGAGAAGATCAGTTCGGATTTAGACGAAATAGAGGAACGCGCGAGGCCATTCTAGCTTTACGAGTAATTATAGAAAAAACGATAGAAAAGAGAAAGAGCGTATATATAGGATTTGTAGATTTAGAAAAAGCCTTCGACAACGTAAAATGGGGGAAGATGTTCGAAGTGCTGAGAAAGGTAGGGATGAAATACAGGGACAGAAGAATAATACATAATCTCTACAAAGAGCAAAAGGCAGTTATAGAATGTGAGCAGGAACGAAGGGAAGTAGATATCCGGAAGGGAGTGAGACAGGGATGTGCATTGTCACCTCTAGTTTTCAACTTATATATCGAAGATGCGATTAATATTGTTAAGGAAAGAACAGCCTCAGGGATCAATGTACAGGGCCAAACTATTAACATGCTCAGATTTGCGGATGATATAGCAGTGTTAGCATCTAGCAAAGAAGAATTAGGAGCGGCTTTGAATGAAATGGAAGCAGTTTTGACACAGGGCTACGGCATGAAAATCAATAAAAAGAAAACTAAAATTTTGGTATGTAGATGGAGTGAAAATAGAACTAAAATTGAAATACAAATAGAAAATGAGAAGATAGAGGAGGTCGCGGATTTCTGCTACTTAGGAAGTAAAATAACCCAAGACGGTAGGAGCACTAAAGATATAAAACAAAGAATGGCGCAGGGCCGAGTTGCGTTTAACAAAAAGAAACAACTGTTATGTTCGAGAACGGTTAATATAGAGACTAGGAAGAGACTCTTAAAGTCGTATGTATGGAGTACGGCATTATACGGGTGCGAAACTTGGACAATAGGAGAAGCGGATAGAAAAAGAGTAGAAGCGTTTGAACTGTGGTGTTACAGACGCATGATGAAGATACCGTGGATAGATAAGGTTAGCAATAGGGAAGTATTAGAAAGAGTTGGGGAAAGGCGAAAGGTATAGAAAACAATAAAGAGTAGGAGAGATAGGATGGTAGGACACCTTCTAAGACACGAAGGAATAGTTCGCGACATACTAGAGTCAGAGATAGGAATAAAAAGAGGTAGGGGTAGGCCTAGATTAGACTACTGCTCTCAAATAGTTAGGGATGTAGGATGTTCTACTTTTAGGGAAATGCGTAGGTTAGCTCAGGATAGAAAAGAATGGAGGTACGCGTCCAACCAGTCTTCGGACTGAGAACCTTATGATGATGATCAGTTCAGATTTAGAAGAAATAGGGGAACGCGCGAGACCATTCTAGCTTTACGACTACTAATAGAAAAAGCAATAGAAAAGGGAAAGAGACCCTATAAAGGATTTGCAGATTTGGAAAAAGCCTTCGACAATGTGAAATGGAGGAAGATGTTCGAAGTGCTCAAAACGGTAGGGATTAAGTATATAGTTAGGGAGCCGGTATAGTAAATTATGACTGTATTTTCTACCATGCCGGACATTATTAATCTTAATGTATGCAACAAGAGGAAGAAGAATATGACTATGAGAAAGTTGCATCTGAGTCGCACCGCAGATGGCGCTCTTAAGAAAAGTTTAGAATCGTCTGGCACCCACTCGCAACTATCTCATGTGTCTGGCATTGATATTTTGGCATTCTTCATAATACAAAAATTCAGTAAAAGAAAAATCTGTTGGTAGAAAATACGTCACGTGACGCTCCTGCTTAAGATAAATTTGGGGTTCTCTGGCACCCACTCGCGACTTATAATGTATCTGATTCTTCTTTTACTGACTATTTGTATCATGAAGAATGCCAAAATATCAATGCCAGACACATTAGATAGTCGCGAGTGAGTGCCAGACGATTCGAAACTTTTCTTAAGAGCGCCATCTGCGGTGCGACTCAGATGCAACTTTCTCATAGTCATATTCTTCTTCCTCTTGTTGCATACATTAAGTTTAATAATGTCCGGCATGGTAGAAAATACAGTCATAATTTACTATACCGGCTCCCTAACTAATAGGGATAGAAGAATAATTATTTATTCATAATCTACACAAAGAGCAAACGGCAGTTACAGAATTTGAGCAGGAACATAGAGAAGTAAATATCCGAAAGGGAGTGAGGCAGGGACGTGCGTTATCGCCTCTAGTTCTCAATTTATATATCGAAGATGCGATGAATATTGTTAAAGACATCAGAATTAATATACAGGGTCAAACTATTAATATGCTCAGATTTGCGAATGATATAGCAGTATTAACATCCAGCGATCCAGCAAAGAAGAATTAGGAAAGACTGAACGAAATGGAAGCGGTTTTGACGGAGGGCTATGGTATGAAGATCAATAAAAAGAAAACCGAAATTTTGTTGTGTAGGGGGCGTGAAAATAGGGCCAAAACTAAAATACAAATAGGAAACGAGAAGATAGAGGAAGTCTCAGATTTCTGCTATTTAGGAAGTCAAATAACTCTAGATTTAAGACAAAGAATAGCGCAGGGCCGAGTTGCATTTAATAAAAATAAACAACTATTATGCCCGGAAATGATAAATGTAGAAACTCGGAAGAGGCTCTTAAAAACGTATGTTTGGAGTACAGCAGTGTCCGGGTGCGAAACGTGGACAATAGAAGTGGATAGGAAAAAATTAGAAGTATTTGGAATGTGGCGCTATAGACGCATGACGAAGATACCGTGGGTAGATAAGGTTAGCAACAGAGAGGTATTAGAAAAAGTTGGAGAAAAGCGAAATTTATGGAAGACAGTAAGGAATAGGAGAGATGGGATAGTAGGACACCTTCTGAGGCACGAAGGTTTAGTTCGCAACATACCAGAGTCAGAGATAGGAATAAGAAGTGGTAAGGGTAGGCCGAGATTGGACTACTGCTCTTAAGTAGTTAGGGATATAGGATGTTCAACTTTTAGGGAAAAGCGTAGGTTAGCTCAGGATAGGAAAGATGGAGGTACGCGTCCAACCAGTCTTCGGACTGAAATCTTTATGATGAAGGGTGAAAATTTATAATTGCTTTCTTTCAAACTTTCTAGCGGGCCCTTGTACCACCGTTCAATGATAAGGAATGTATTTTTGTACTCAGCAGGTTCATCATAATCAAATTCTTGAATGCCATTCATAAACTTATGATTTTTTTACGTAAGTTTTTTTTTACAAAATGTTGCGTCTCTAGCGCCCCCCTGTACCAATTTTTTTTATCGGCAACAGTGAATACTCGACTTTTGTGATTGAAATAACTTGTCTCCAAGTTTTGAATAGTAAACTTATGATTTTTTTTACCTGAGTGAATTTACAAAATGTCGCGAGAGTGGCGCCTCTTTGTACCAACCAAAATGAATGGGAGTTGAGATTCATGATGTTTGGGGGTAAATTAGGAGGTCCCTCCAATCTCCATGCGTAAACCTATAATTTTTTTGGGGGTGTTTTATTTACACAATTTGACCCCTGTAGCGGGTCAGTGCTCCAGAATTCACAACAAGCGAACCGCGTCCGCTGGATTACTTTTCATTATTTAGCGCTTCCCACAAACCCCAGTCCTAAACCTATAATACTTTTTTAAGTAATTTTTTTACACATTTACAGGTCTGCCACACATCACTGTACCAAAAACAAAAACTGGCATGGGCATTTCTGTGCTCCACGACCCAAAAATCACAACATCTCAGGCATTTTTGGAGTAAACCTATTATGCACAATTTTTGGTCTATGGGCTCCTGGTCTATGAGGTCGTAGATGTAAGTGGCATGTAAAGGAATTGACGGCCGTTGCCAAGTGACGTATTTTTATACGTCCGGTTGTAAAAGTTGTAAAATTATTTCAAATATCGTAAAGTAAAATATTGAAAAAAAATTGAGAAAGTCACTGGATAGGTGTAGGTCAGTCGTTAAAATATCATCATCATAAGGTTCTCAGTCCGAAGACTGGTTGGATGCGTACCTCCACTCTTTTCTATCCTGAGCTAACCTACGCATTTCCCTAAAAGTAGAACATCCTACATCCGTAACTATTTGAGAGCAGTAGTCTAATCTAGGCCTACCCCTACCTCTTTTTATTCCTATCTCTGACTCTAGTATGTCGCGAACTATTCCTTCGTGTCTTAGAAGGTGTCCTACCATCCTATCCCTCCTACTCTTTATTGTCTTCCATACCTTTCGCTTTTCCCCAACTCTTTCTAATACTTCCCTATTGCTAACCTTATCTATCCACGGTATCTTCATCATGCGCGTGTAGCACCACATTTCAAATGCTTCTACTCTTTTTCGATCCGCTTCCCCTATTGTCCAAGTTTCGCATCCGTATAATGCCGTACTCCATACATACGACTTTAAGAGTCTCTTCCTAGTCTCAATATTAACCGTTCTCGAACATAACAGTTGTTCCTTTCTGTTAAACGCAACTCGGCCCTGCGCTTTCGAAAAAATGAATTATTTCGAAACATGCAGTCTTCTCTCCAGGCGCCCCTGGCGGGGAAGAGGAATTTTTTATGGAAAAACAGTAGAGGGACTTTAGGCACTGCTAAGTCCATATTTTAACCTCCGGCAATTTAAAAAATGGCAGGTCTAAAACTAAGTACGCCACGGTGCTTGGAAAAGTGCATTTTGAGCATAAATGCACCCCTCGAGTTTTTCGCTAATAACTTTCTGAAATGTCGACCGATTTCAATTTTTTCGACGGATATCGAAAGAGCGAGCTTAGTAGAACTTTATTCTTGCCATGAAACATGCCGAGTCTCCGGCGAGCTTAAGAAAATATGCAATTTCCGCGAAATTGTGACAGACTGGTATTTGAACTTGTAAGATTTCGCCGTCTCGCGGGATTCTTGTCGTCGATTTTCAAATGCACATTTCTACCCTTAAACGTAGACCTCTTCATCTCCCTTTGGCCCTAAGCAATGGCCCGAAACTTCCTCTTTCGAACTGTACCCCCGAACTGCATCCCCCCAATTGGCTACTTTTTTGTTCCAAAATTGTGCAGTGCTTCGGGGGAAAAATTATTTCTCGTAGTAACCCCCGCGCAATTACGTCGATTTTTGGATATTTTCGGTCCAATCGACGGGGCTACCGGAATCCGCCTTCAAAATTAAACTGCGACCCCCGGTTCGCCCGGTATAAAAAACTACCCTTATTTTGAGGGCGCCGCATCTCCCCGCGGGCGCGACTCTCGCGTTCGGGACCCCCCCTATGACCTACAACTTTCGTCGGCGAAAAAGAGGGAGTCGCCCGTTTTTCAAATTTTGTGGACGTGGCCAAAATCCTTAATAAAAATATTTTTAGTATAAAAGTAAAGTAATAATTTAAAGATAGGTCCGTGACTAATCCTCCCAGATTTATTGGGTTGCCGCTAAAGCAAAAAACCTTGAAAATTCCAAGCTGTAGAGGTTCCGTCTGAAGAGGTAGCAGCTGTGATAGAAACCAATCATAATAGATTGTGACTATATTTTGCTATTATTATTATTATTATTACAAGGGTGATTCAGTTTTCAAGGCAAAAACGTTCGATCGGTGTGGCAATTTCAGTCCGAGAGTGATAATGCAACTTGTAACAATACTAAAAATTTCATACCTTTCTTTGGGAGTTAACTGAGCAGCAGTCCCGCCAGTCAACCCGGGAAATTGCTTCTCCAAACCCCTTATTAGAGTCATCAAAGCGCTCTCTTGCTCTTCACGTAGCCAGTGAAGTTTCGCCTTCTCCAAAAACAATTTCGGAGGCGAATACTTTTCGGCTTTCAACGTATACGTGAACGCTTGCTGGTGGACGCCGGCGGTTCGAGCAGTTTTAGCACTGAGCAACCAACATTCGCCTAAAATTGTGTCTAAATTAGGTACGGCATGGGGCGCTTTTTCCCTGATTAATCTTTGGGACTGTTCCAAAGCGACGCGCCTCAAACAGAGCATCGGCTCTCTTATCCTTATCGATTCTTGTACCACTTTTATTCTGGACTCCCATTCGGAATTTAACAAATCGAAGCAACTACGATCTTGAGGGTGCAACAACAGATTGCTGGTGAAATTTTCAATTCTTTGTAGTTCTGTAAGAGAATGTAGTTTTGCGATGCAATTGTAACCGTGTTGGTAAGCCCCTTCTTCCAAACTGGCCGCACCTAACAGCTTCACTTGCTGATGTCTTAACTTTTCTAGCACCGTTTTAAATTTGTCCCTTTCGCAATTCTGAAAGTGTAAAAGGGCTTTTCCGATTTGTACGCCCCAACTTTCGTTGTCGGACAACTCCGGTTTTAGCAGTAATGAATTTAAATCGTCGTATTTGCCTAATCGCCACAAAGGCTCAGCTTGCATTTCAAGGAGCATGTTTTTAAACTCTGGTTGTCTCTCCATAGCTCCTTGAGCTAAATTTAAAGCGGTATTCACGTTATCTAAGTCGAGATAACATTGTATCAGACCCTACAATGAGGGTGATTAAAACAGGAGGAGAAAAAAAAGGTACTTACCTTTAAATGTTGCATTTTCAACGGGTGCTGAATCCTTTCGTAACAAGCGGCTGCATCTGCTAACTTCCCCGATACTTCTAAAGTTAAAATTCTTTGATTTAAAGACGGTTCGCTTTGTTGCAAAGACATTACACCAGTTACTCCATCAGGTTCATCGATTTTAGCATATAACTACAACATTCCGATATCAAGAAAAACGATAAAAAGTACACAACTTTTTACCTCGGAAAGAAAAGCGAGATTACCCGATATTTCTCCCGGATGGTCAGTAATATACTCTTCTACATACATAAGAGCCCTGGGGTATTCCCCACACTGGTGGTTACAACGTGCTAATTGCAATTTCGAGAATCTTTGAAGGAAAGTCTAAAAATCTAACGTAACTCAAAAATGAATTATCAAAAATAATTTTCATACATGAATCTTTTTGTAATTGCTCTGGTTTTGGACGTTATTTTCCTTTTGCCATTGCCATTCTCGTATCCACCTATCGAGAAAATCGAAAAGAACAAACACAACTTTGGTGCATTCGTTCAACTTCGAATCTTTGGGAACGGAGTTTTGTTCTACGTACGCTACGCTAGAATTTTGTAGCAAACTTTCCTGGAAAGAAATTTCCAGAGTGAAAAGAAAGTCCACGCCACTGTTGCGCAGAGTTAGATGCAGGCACCAGCACGTCGCAATCTCACCGCTTAAATCTGTTGCACTGTACTATTAAAGTGAAATGTAATAGCACCCACCTGTAGATCGCGTTCATCAAACCTGTTCCTATTTGCGGCATTAACAATAGCCATCATCTCTATAAAAACCTTCTCGCAATCTTCCGAGTTGCACTCCAAAAGCGAATGACACAAAATATGGGGGAGAAACTCCATCAGAATCTTACGATCCTGTTTCATGCTCGGTAAACATAGTTGCAGCAAACTTTTGTGGTCGCTTGGTATGCTACTAACTAAACTGCACGTCCAACTGGAAAAATGGTGCAAAATAAAATAAAAATATAGAGGAATAAATGATTGTAATCACTTGTAAAGCCACGATTGAAATGTAACACCTTTTTCTGAACCGTAAATGGGACAAGCATAAGTGGAATACTCTGGCTGCACTACTGTGTATCGAGAAGATAAAAGTGGATTCATCAATTCTCTCTGCGATTCTGAAAATTCCTTCCAAACATTATGCCTCCTAGAAGTTTCAGATGAAGATATTTCGTATACTTTCAGTATTTCTTGGATAGCCACAGCATAACGATCGATATTCTACAAAGGAATTAATGCAGGAGAGATCGATTAGTGACTTATCTATACCTGAGTATTTTTTTCAGCTTGCAACGCCTTCGTAAGCTCATTCAATATATTTATTACAAAAATATCGTCGGACATGAAGAAAGCAAAAGAACCCTTTGCATGAACATACCTCCTGGGTAAATGACTGGGTTCTACGGCTCCTAATTCACCGATAACTTCCCCACACATTATTTTTATTGCGTCACTTTTATCGCGGCATCCAAGCGTCAGAATATCCAAGAATTCCACTAAAATTGGGTCTATACCATTGTAACCTAAGATCATTTGATCCAATTCATTCCGACTCTTTTCCAAAACGTTCTTAATATATTTCAAAGCGAAAATTCGTACGTCCGTCGCTTCGTGGTTCAAATATTTCAAAAAAGACACCAGAAGTTCCTTCAAACAAATATTTTCGAAACTCTTCACGTGTTTCTTGATAACCATTTGTATGTCTCCGTCTAGGGGTTTGTCGACCATGAAAAATATATCGCGGATGTGTTCGAGAAGGTGTTTTTCATTTTCCACGATTAAATATCGAAAAATCATGTTGCATCTTGCCGGGTAATGTTCTAATAGCGGCAGAAGAGATACGGCAATCACGGCTAACTGTGGACCGAAAGCTTCTACTTCACAACTCCTTATAAACGAGTCCCAAACGTCGCAATTCAGTTCGGAGAAGACGCAGTTCGAATTAAGTGCTGTTTGCAGCGTGGCGATTATTTTGAAACGCAAAGGACCCAAGTGCTTCGGGCCCATGAATTTAAATATTTCGACCAAACTGCGGAGAACTTTCGGCTGGTCCGAATATTTTTCTACAAGTTTTCGATCGAAATGTTGGAGGATGCCCAGGAATTTTGGTTGCAAATAGTCGGGAAGATCACGGACGTGCAATTCACACTGCCCTGTATCTTCTTTCGCTAATAGAGATAGGGCTAAAACGACGCGCTCGCGATTATTGCAGAAATCTAATAGTAATTCGTTGAAGATAACGCGAAAGTTTAATTTTCTTAATGACTGTCCCGTTGTCCCGCTCAATTTTTCTAAATAAAGTAAACACTTCTTGCAAACATCTTGCGTTTCTTGTAGGAAAATGTGCACGAAAATGTTCCCGTATTTATTAGTGATTAATTCTTTCACGCTCAACCGAGTTAAATCGGCCATGTTTTTAATGAAACATTCAGTTTCTGGTATTTTTACGGCCATCGAAATTAAAAACGGCAACAAAAATTGCCCTTCTTGAAGCAGAAAATCTCGGGTTCGATCGAATCCTAATATAACCGCTACATTTTCAAGACTTGTTCCCAAATCACTGCCGATTAATAAGTAGTTTCCAGCGGCTAGATCGACTATCTTGCCACACAATTCCGATCTATATTTCGTGTACATCGAGTGCGTTTTGGTGTTGCGTTTTTCGGCCATTTCTACAAACGCCTCGATGGCCAGGTAATAATATTTCGAGTTGGGCAACACGATGAAGTACAACAATAACTGCATCACCCACAAATCCAGTTTATCCTTGTCTATAATACTGATTTCCTCTAAAATATCCACCAAAGTCTTTTGTAATTCAAAATTGGCTAATTGGAGCGACGTCTTCACCAAGTCCTTCATTTTTATATGAAACAGTTCTAGGTTTTCAATGCCATCGTCTCTTTGCTGGAATTATAACTTGAAAATTAACAGAACTGATAATAAAAAGACAAAAGACAAGTTTGTCTTTTTATTACCAAGGATTAATATGTAAGAGACTGTGGTTAAATAATCAATTCAAGAATCAATTGTACCCCTAACCACATAAATTTTGAAATACTAAATACGCATTTCGGCAGCTAAGCTGCCATCTTCAGTAGCAGGGAAAACCTATAGTAATAAAAATAGCATTAATGAAAAAAAAAAAAAAAAAAAAAATATTACACAATTATATATATAACAATAATAATAACAACAATAATGATGATGTGAAACAATGATAGTGACAATAACAATAATATAGGTCAGGTATTCTCTGCTCACCACTCCGAAGGAATCGAAGTGCACTCGGTCAGCTCTCAAGCTAGAATGAACTCCGCACGGAGAAAATCCCAAATATACACTTAAAGTGACGTAGCTCTGACGTTACTTGTGACATCAACCTTAATCACACTAGGATAGAAAATTCAATATCCGGGCATACGCTCATTTTTACACCACTCTATTCTTATTTTCACTATCACAATGTACAAAAAGGTTGCCATTGCCATCTTTACTGCAGCTTCAATTAAAACATCCTATCTTCAGGATAATTGACTTGAATGAAACAAAAAGAGAAAATGAATTTTTTTTTTTTTTTTTTTTTTTTTTTTTTTTTTTTTTTTTTTTTTTCATTAATGCTATTTTTATTACTATAGGTTTTCCCTGCTACTGAAGATGGCAGCTTAGCTGCCGAAATGCGTATTTAGTATTTCAAAATTTATGTGGTTAGGGGTACAATTGATTCTTGAATTGATTATTTAACCACAGTCTCTTACATATTAATCCTTGAAAAATGGCTTCCCGGTCACAAGAGTTGAACAGGTTTCGCAAGGTAAGTTTTAAAATTTGGAAAATAGGTGCAGATATTTCCTTTCTTAAACAATGCAAGTTTCATAAGGTTTTTCCAAATTTTATAGATTTCGGTTTCAGGTATAATAACACTAGTAGTAGGAGGTTTCATAATGCCATAGAAACATGTGCCAAGAAAAAATGGTTGGATTTGGAAATCAAATATTTGTACCAAAAACGTAGTTTTTTAGATGTAGAGAAATACCGATTGCATTTGAAACTCGTTTACGGTTTGAGTTCAATTGAATTTGGAGAATGGATGATTGTCCAGAGTGATATGTGGGAGATAAATTTACATAAAATTAAAGAAGTTAATGAGATTCATGCTAGAAAATTGCGTTCTTTGGTTTTTCCCGCGTCGCGGCTGGATAATGATCCGATTCAAGAAAATATAGTTGTTAATGAATCGTCCGAGACTTTCAATGATACAGAAATTGCCTTCCTTAATAAAGGTTTAAAATTTAATTTGCCTTTTCGAAAATCGCCGGTTATGGATATGGTAGCGGGTATTGAGAGTTCTGTTCAGAAATTGGATAACTTGGATAGGAACTTTATTAGGAGCGCATGCAAAATACAAATTACTAAGAACATAAAGGATAATAAACATAAAAGTGGGAGCACAGTGAAAAACAATCACTATTATAGTATCGTTCAAGGACTCAGACAAAAAGATTGTTTTTATTTGAAAGCGGACAAGGGAAATAAGATTGTGGTATTAGATAAAGCAGATTACTTCAATAGAGTGGAAACTTTTTTGAAGGATGGTCCATACAAAGAGGTTAAGAAAAATCCATTGCCAAAATTGGTCAGTTCGGCTAAGAATGCCATGAAAGATTGTCCAAATCTTATTACCCCCCAAAACAAATTTAGGTTGAGTGTGTCTAATCCTGTAGTTCCTAAGATGTATGTCCTTCCTAAGATTCATAAACCAGGTAGATCGGTGAGACCCATCATTTCCGGTATTAACTCGCCAACCTGTCTGCTTTCTAAATGGCTAACGAAGGAATTCACCGCATTGCCCACAGCTCCGGAAAGTTTTTCAGTTGTGAACTCGTTGGAGTTTATTAATAAAATTAAAAATATAGTACTTGAAGAGGGTGAGGTGTTGGTTTCTTTCGATGTTGTATCGTTGTTTCCAAGTGTACCTATACCTACCACGCTTGCATATTTGGAGGAGCTACTGACTGAAAATGAAGTGGACAGAATTGTAGTGGATGAATATTTAAAATTGACCTCATTATGTATGTCCCAGAATTGCTTTCAAATTAATGGTAAGTTTTTTGAACAGCAGGAAGGGACTGCTATGGGCAATAGTTTATCTCCGTTTTTGGCTAATCTGTTCATGAGTAGGTTTGAAGTGTTGTTTAAAAGAGATAGTGAGTACTTCCCTCGAGTATGGTTGCGTTATGTGGATGACGTGTTCGCTGTTTTTGATACCAAGAGGAGTAGAATTGAGGATTTTTTAGATAATTTAAATTCACGTTATAATAGTGTGAAATTCACATTTGAAATGGAACAAAATGGTTCAATCCCTTTTTTGGATGTCTTGGTTGTAAGGAACAGCATAGGCGGATTGGAATTTGATGTGTATAGGAAGGATACTAATATAAGTAGGTTTATTGTGAATGATTCACAACATTCAATACAACATAAACTTTCGGCTTTGCATTTTCTGGTCAACAGATTGTTGTCATTTCCTCTGTCAAAGGTAAGATATCAAAAAGAGTTAAAATATATAAAAGATGTTGCGATTCATAATGGGTACACGACTGTCTTAGTTGATAGATTGATAAGCAGAATTAGACACAAAAAGTTTGTTAAGGATTCCACGACTTTCTCCATGTCACCTATTGAGAATAAGAAATATGTTAAAATTCCGTATAGTTTGGCACATACCAGAGGCTTGGAACCTATTTTTAAGTCGCAAAATTTATGTGTAGCATATACCGCTAAGAATACCATCAAGCAGCTGTTGGGAAATCCCAAGGATAAAGTAGAGGACAAGCAGAAGTCGGGAATTTATGAAATAAAGTGTAGTAGTTGTGACAAGAGTTATATTGGGCAAACAAGGCGTACAATCGTCACTAGGTTTAAAGAACATATGGCACATTTTAGATATAATAGGATTGAGAAGTCAAGTGTTGCCCAACATATCTTTGATACCGGCCACCCTGTACATGAGAAGGATCTTCGGCTTATGAGGTCGGTATCGGACAATAGGGAATTAGACGCTTATGAGAGTATGTTTATTCGCAAGTATGAAGGTAAACTTATTAATTCAGATTTAGGTCCAATTTCTGATTCCGTATTGTTAGATGTTGTTAATGTGTAAGCGTGTAGGGGTCAAGGTCTTCTTTATTGCAGTTTACTGTAGTTATTTGCTAGCCCATATAAGCCATGGACCTTCGAGGTTATTTGGTAATATGGGATTCATTTTCTCTTTTTGTTTCATTCAAGTCAATTATCCTGAAGATAGGATGTTTTAATTGAAGCTGCAGTAAAGATGGCAATGGCAACCTTTTTGTACATTGTGATAGTGAAAATAAGAATAGAGTGGTGTAAAAATGAGCGTATGCCCGGATATTGAATTTTCTATCCTAGTGTGATTAAGGTTGATGTCACAAGTAACGTCAGAGCTACGTCACTTTAAGTGTATATTTGGGATTTTCTCCGTGCGGAGTTCATTCTAGCTTGAGAGCTGACCGAGTGCACTTCGATTCCTTCGGAGTGGTGAGCAGAGAATACCTGACCTATATTATTGTTATTGTCACTATCATTGTTTCACATCATCATTATTGTTGTTATTATTATTGTTATATATATAATTGTGTAATATTTTTTTTTTTTTTTTTTTTTTTTTTTTCATTAATGCTATTTTTATTACTATAGGTTTTCCCTGCTACTGAAGATGGCAGCTTAGCTGCCGAAATGCGTATTTAGTATTTCAAAATTTATGTGGTTAGGGGTACAATTGATTCTTGAATTTTTTATTACCAGTTCTGTTAATTATGGATTTTCACCTTTTAGACTGAATTCTTTATAAGATTACCTCAAACCCCAAATGTGTGTTAAAATCAAAGGAAATATAGGAAGTCTTATATAAGCCACAGCAACTACCATGGTTTATTTGAAGACCACCGTAACTCACCAATATTTTATGAATAACTGGACGTGACATTTTTGCAAAGGCTTTTCTAACAGCTGTGCTCTGGTGGTCCACGTAATAAAGTATCTGTTCCATAGACAAATACTGCAAAACATGGTCCATTCTTAAACGCAACCCTTCCAACACTATTAAAGTAACTTCTTCATTTTTGTAAGTCTTAAACACATTTTTTATAAGAGCACTCTTGTTCGGTTCGACTTTTTGTTCAAATCCCGGCCCCTCACAACCGTTACAGCACTTCTGGCAACATATCGATACAATCACCGTATCGTTGAGTTCATCCCAAGAAATGTGTTTGCAATATTTCCAAGAAAACATGCAAATCAATTGATGGCTCATCTTAACAAACTCCTTCTGGACTATTTCACTTTTTGAATCAGACAACGGCATAACTATTTCTTTCATAAGTTGAGCAGAATTGCTCAAAACACTCAAAAGGTGCGGTATTTTTTGAGTAATCTAAAAAATACGATTATAAAATGAAACTTGCGTAATTTTTAAGAAAATTACCATAGCCAATAAATAATCTTCGAATTTCTCTCGAATTGCCTTTTTAATCAACTGGAAACAATCTATTTCGAAAGAAGTCTGCCTGTATTTTACAGAAAATAAATCAGAAGCGATCGCATTGATGATATCGCACAAATCTGAGACGATAACGCCACGATCCAAACTAATACTCAAAATGACTTTGTAAAAGTGATTTAAACATTTAACGTTCGTGTTAAACCTCGCTGGTAACAGCGGATACGTTAAAACATGTAGAATTGTGGTTAAATCAACAGCAGATGCGACAAAAGCGAACTTAACCATCACTTTTCTATACGAGTGATCTTTTGTAGACGTCGTATTGCAAAACCCGTAGTGACGATCCAAACACTTCAAAAATAGGGCAAATAACTCATTTGGAATGTCCACAAAAATTATGCTGTTACAAATTGTCATCCTTTCTCTCATTAAATAATCTTTTAATACAATATGCATTCGAGCGATTGAATTCAATATTTCAATCAACAAATTCGAGTATTTTTTAAAAGTGCATGTTTTCCTGCAATAACTTTGTTCTAAATTTTCTTGCAATTGATATAATACGGCTTTCCAAAGTTTCGATACATCGCAAATGTTAAACGTTGGTCCAATTTGTCGCGAAATCAATTTCGCATCTTCGATCACAATTTTTTCAATTACATGCAAAATTAATACATTATTTTGTTCAAATAACAAATTTAAACAATCTTCTGTTGTAATAAAGCCTTCAGGTAGACGCGGTAACGACATGAAGCAAAGTTTTTGAACTTTTTCACGAGGTTTTCGATACAAGTTTTCGTAGTCCATAAAAATTGTTTTCGCGAGAATTAGAGCTATTTGTTCTAACTCGTTACCACGATTTAGTGGATTACTCAAAAATTGAATCAAAATATCCTCAAAGTATTCTACATCTTTCACAGAAATTTCCATTTCTTTAGTATAAAAGAAAACGATAATTTTTTTAAAATACTCGATAAAATCCGTCAAATATTTATTTTTCGTGCTTATATTAGTGACGATTTTCACAAAAACGCCCGCCGTTAATATCTTGGCCATCATATCGCATTCTGCTAATACAAAAAGCAGATTTTTCAAATCATCTGCTGTATCCGAATCCACTCTATGAAATACAAATTTGTCATACAAAATTACGTCAAAAAACGGGATTACTTTGGTCAGCATCACCAAACAAGCCTTCCTTGAAGTTATTTCGACATAAGTAGGGCTCAAATCTAGTTTGTTCTTCAAAATTTCATGTTGCAAGGGAGTGAACACTTTTAATAGTATATTAGTTTCTTTTTTCGTTTTTAAGTAATTTACTAATACTTTTAGAGCTATACTATATTGTAACGATAGTTTGGAGTATATATGTGGTCTAGCGGCTGATAAAAGATGTAATATTCTCAACTGAGCATCTATAATGATATCGTGAATTCTACAATAAAATCGTTACAAAACTACATGCTAAGAATTAAAACTTACCTCGACAGCTTCTCGCAATTCAACAAATAGAAGAATTTCCCCAAAAGCCAGCAAGTAAAAGACTCGTATTTACTAGCAATTGCTTCGTACTCTTCCCTAGACAACGTACAATCATGATTGTAAACGAAGATATTGGAAAATTCCTCCGATTTGAATATGTTTGTTAACCTTTTGACGCATTCTTCTGAAAATTCTATTTCGAATAGAGCTGGAATCGTGTCATTAAACATTTTCCACATGGAAAATGCTGGAATTGAATCAACAGGATTCATGTTTATTAATATAACCTAAAAAATTAAAAATCACCCGCCAGAATCAACTGTCAAGAAAATTGACGTTTAAACCTTAGATGTTGTAAAATATTGACTAAACATAGTCTATGGTAGAATTTCCGGTGTTAAAAAATATATAATTTAATTATGTTTACACATTACATACTAACGTAATTTAGTGATTAATTTTCGAGAATAGAATCTGATTTGCTTTTATATCTTTAAAAATTATGGTATATCGAACCTTAGAGTAACAAACTACAAAGATCATAAAATAGGCATGGGCGAATCGTAATTCACCGAAAAAGTAGTGACGTCAGCTTTGCAGTCCAAATAGTTATTTAATTTACAAAACAACTCAGTTGTCACTGTTCCAGACAAAAAATAAAAGCAACATTTGGAAGATAGGTATACTTTATTTATTTAAATGTCTATAACTAAATTATAAGCGAATATAATACTTATTAAAATGACAGTTTAGGAGGCTTTGGCCCCCTTTCGGAGTCCCTATGTTTTCTTCCAAGAATAAAACATTTCTAACGGCTTATTTACTTTCCAGTATTTATCGTTTACTTGCCCCAAAGTTTGATTTCCGTTTAGTTGCACGTACTGACCAGAAGAGGGCGAAATGTAAATGCAGAAGTTGAGTAGATTGTGCGATTGGGACAACTGGGAATCGAGATCTAATGTTAAACGCATAGCGAGATATTTATGTAGATGATCTACAGTTGCATTTGCAGTCGTTTTTATGTAGCGTATTGAGTTTTCCTTTAAAGCTTTAACGAGATGGTTGTCGCCCGACATTTCCGTTGGATGTGGTTTGAAGACAAGTTCAATTTCGTTTAAAGTCATCGGTTCGGAAGGTCCCTCACCTTCGGTGTCTGTTTGTTCGGTGCGCTCGCTAGATTCACTTTCCTCGCTCCTTTCGGAGGTCATGTTGCTGCTCTTTGGGCGTTTACCCAAAGATTTGCTTATGGAACTGACGACGGATGAAACAGGACTCGGGGGCTGTGAAGGGCTGCTGCGGCCAGATTGAGCGGGGCTCGCAATGTTTGTGTTGGTGATCGTGGGAGTCGGTGTTGGTGTTAGTGTCGGTGCTGGTGTAGATAAAGTTGGGATAGCAGCAGTTACTGCCACGGTAGTCTAGAAATTAAAAAAAAAAATGATTGGAAAAGGGAATGTTTATAAAAGAGTTACTTACGTTGGTTTCCGTAGTTGGCGTGTTCACATTTGTATTCGGAGGGGCACTATTCTCTCCGGCAACTGCAGATTGAGGTTCCTCATTCGCTTTTCTTGAACGATTAGGTCTATTTTGCGACTGCAGTTTTATTCCTTCGGTGATCGAATTAACCAACGCCACGGTGGAATGATTCTTATTCAATTTGGCCAAAACTCTCTCCTGGTGCGCCTCATACTCATCCCTACTCGGGTATATCTTAGAAATCAACAAATCGAAGTTGGGATCCGCTCTCAACGATCTCTTCGAAGCCAATTTCTTTCTGCACGTAGGGCATTCTTTGTTCCCCGATCTCAGAGCCGTTATGATACAATCCTGGCAAAATCTGTGTAAGCACTCTTTTGTCGTCATCGTTTTCTTCAGCATATCCAAACAAATGGGGCACATTAACTCGCTGTGGAGACTCCTGGGCGAGACCGCTATTTCTGTATTGTCCACTATAGCGTCTTGGGGGGTCCTGTGCAACTCGTACAAGGACAATTCCCATGTTTTATTCAAACCGATCTGTTGGGCACTCGCCATTCTAATTTTTACAGCGAGAAAATCGAAGATGCGGAGAAAACTATTATTTATTTACTGCCACAAATAATAATATGCTAAAATTCGACTTTTGACAGCCGTACACTCACAGAACCACATATATAGATCACTATATCGCTTGAGAGAGTGCAACTACACTTGTAAAATTGAAACTTGACCTTGGCGCCATTTTTACCTACTTTAGCTGTCAAACAACATAACCCAAGAATTTTCAGTAAGAAGAAACCACAATATTTTGATAAGCACATTGTTGTTAATAAAGCTTCTTGTCACGGAGAATGTAACTTTGAAATATATGGTAAGAGCAGGTATTTTGGACATGAATTTATATTTTCTTTTGTAAGAAGAAAATTTTGTGTCTAGTCGTACAAAATTGTTATTATATTAACAATTTGATTATAGGTATGTACATATAGAGCTCTAGACTCATTAACTTCGCTGAGCAGTACATTATGAGAGTTTCCAGTCAATCAAGTTCTCATACTTTGAACCTGAAGATGAATTACCGGAAATGGATTCTGAAACAAACTATCGCTGCCATGGAGGATCATAGAACATTAGCGGTAACTTTAGATGCTATTAGAGAAATATCAAGAGCATGGGATACAGATGTCTCGGCAACAACAATTCAGAATTGTTTTAAGAAAGCCGGATTCTCCCGACATTCGTGAAAATGAAGATCATTCGTTGGATGAAGATGATCTTAGTCTTATTGAATTAAAGGCAACGCTTGCGAAATGCAGGGAATCGGTACAAATGGAAGATATTAATTAAAGGCAACACTTGCGAAATACAGGGAATCGGTACAGATGGAAGATATTGACGTAGAAGAACATTGCCATCGACGACGACATCCAAATTGCAGAATTTCCAACTAATGATGACATTTTGTCTAGTTTAAAATGTCACTCGTCTAATTGCGAAATGTCCGACAGCAAAGGCAACGAAGAAAATGAAAGTGAAGGCGTTGAGACTGGGATAACAATACCAACAACTAAGCAGTTAGGTGACAGTTTGTAACATTTTTAATTTTTTGTGTGCAAGTGAAGGTCTGTACAGCAATTTTGTGAAAATGAACAGTTATGTCATCAAAAACAGTGCAAAATTACACTTTTTTATTAAACAATGATTTGATTGGTTACAGATTTGTAATAACCTGCATTTTGTATGGGTATATTGTGTATAGTTACGTTATATGTTATTTTGTGAATAATGCAATGTATGGAAATTTTAATAAAATGTTCTTAAACTCGAAGTTTCTTTAACTCAATTTTTTTGCGTCCCTTGAGATTGAGATTTGACTTATGGGAGTTCCACTGTATTTTTATTGACCTTGTAAGAATAGCAATTGAAAAATTCGACAAATTACATAAAAATCACAATTTATTGTGCATGTTTGATACAAATAAAAATGAACTAGTCCAGTTCCACGCACAAATCACGATGATCCCGTGCTCTGTTTGTATGTCCGCAACCTGGGTCTCGGTGGCTTCAGCAACTGTGCTTCCAAGTCAAAACATCAGGCTCCAATCACGTGGAATAAAAAGGCTGACTCAGGAAACATTCACAATCTATATTTTTACGTCAAAATTATGTTAGTTTTAAACGAGTTTGATTCCAAAAGGAACAGCAGGTATATGGGTGCACTAGGAGATGAAAACTTCACACAAAAAAAGAACACTTAAACTATTCCAACTGATCAGAATAATAAATGTATGGGATTTTAAACCACATTCAAAACGTGAAACCAAAGAACATAAGTAACTAAACAAACAATATTTTCTTTGGTTATGTTACTTGACACTTGTCAGTTGTTGAGCCAGCAAGCAACTCCAGATTTGATTGGACCACATCCACCAATCAACCGCGAGTATGTAAAAATGGCGTAATTTTCTATCCCTTTTATTGCATGACCGGAATTGATGCGCAATGGTCCAAAGGCGGTATATTTATCTAAGTATGTGCACAGAACAGGAACTTATCTTTGCTGGTAACGTAGAGTACTTGCGTCACATTACGGTTTCTATGGCGAGAGGGCGCTGCTGTACAATTTTCTTCAGGGACCTGTACAATACAAATAATAACTCATGATTGTTGCTAGTCTTTTTCATAAAAGTGTTAAATAAAGTGATAATTCTAGAGGTTGAGTAATAATTTTGATAAAAATGGAAATACGGAATTGGAGTGACGATATACTTTGTATATTTCATTATGTTATTTGATGGTAAGGTTATAAAATTGCTCTTTTTATGCAATATAGAAATAGGTACATACTGTTTTGTATTGATTACCAATTAATGCGCGTCGATTTTGATAAGAACATAGTTTGAATGCGAATTGAACTCATATGGGATTAAGCATAATCTTTAAAATCCTCCCTATCTTAAGTTATTTTTGGACACGGTGTTTTTACGAAAATAATATGATGCAGTACTGGGAACCAGGTGCGTCCGTTTCTTAACATATTTCCACTGGTGCGAAACAGAATTTTACGTGTATTGTCTTCAGCCAAGGCCGATTTTTACTCTGGTTATCTCATACGTAATTGTATGTGCCTTGAAATATCCATATATTATAATTATACTACCAATCTACAAAATTTCGTGCGCGCATTTAAACATTTTTTTTCAGAAATTCGATGGACCTATTTTCGCAAGACGAAATCAACAAATTTTTCCACAAAATAGAAAACTGTTTAGAAAACGACATATGCAGAAATATATTCAGGAATTACTTGCAAAATGTAATTTTAAGAAAAGATATGGGCGTCGTTCTGTATTTGTGGGAGAAAGCTCACCATGATTCACACAATTCCCAAAATTTTGACGAAGACTGTTACTTAGATATAATAGAAAAAATAGACGAGTTCAACGTGAATCCGTTACTGAGCATTGCCGAAAATCATTGCAAATTTTTGTTTGTTAAAAAAGAATGTTGCAGAATACTCGAAAAGATTAAGCAGCAGTATGTTAAATTTTTGTGTGAGCATCACAAACAATGATACACATTGTCCTTTGTAACATATGCTAATAAGAATAAAATGATTTTGCACATAAGTAGTATTTTCTAACGGCTGTAAGCATTTCCAGAGGCTCGCCAAACGACTTCAAACAAATAAAGTTATGTACTATACAACTTCCAAAATCCCACTTCATTTTCGCAGCCATTTTAATTTTCCCTTGGGCTTGTTTTTTTGAATGCGTCTTATATCACCCATTTCACATTTTCCCGGCATGTAGTAACAACACAATAATAGATTTACGGCTTAGAGGAAAATTAAAAAAATATCATACAGATGTGAAAAATTCGATTAATAGTTTATCTGTGGCACAATACGCCGCATAAATGCTTCCGTCATACGTCAGATTTTCATTCTGAACAAAACAAATGCACTTTCCATTTGACGTTTATCAGTATTATTTACAATGTCTCCCAAACTTTGACAGCTGGCAATTTAAGGCAATGGACCACATAAGTGGCGCGTCACAAACGTCAGATTTTCATTCCAAACAAAACAAAGCCGCGTGCTTTCTGACGTTTTAACCTAACCTCTGAAATATAATTATAGTTGTTTTCAACTTTTTACTCGTAAGTCCAACACACAAATTGAAAATAAACTGTTGTAAATAATATCGACGTTGTAAATAACATCGATAAACGTCAAATGGCACGTGCTTTTGTTTTGTTTGGAATGAAAATCTGACGTATGACGGAGGCACTTATGTCCTCTAAGTATATCATGCTACAACACGATTTGTTTGTATCTGTATGTAACCATAGATACCAAATCGTTAAATAATGGATCTCTTTAACGTTTAATGCCGATTTCAGAATTCTTTGGCGACTATTTCTGCTTCTTTACTAACGATTTTAGAAAAATAAAGGTAAAACAACTAAATATTTAAGAATTTATAGAAGTTAACAAAAAGAAGCAACTGTTATGCTAGGGAGCGGTTAATGTAGAATCTCGGAAAAGACTCTTAAAGACGTATGTATGGAGCACGGTATTGTACGAGTGCGAAATTTGAACAATAGGAGAAGCGGAACGAAAAAGAATGAAGATACGGTGGATAGATATGGAGGTATTAGAAAGATTTGGAGAAAAACGAAAGGTATGGAAAACAATAAAGAAGAGATAGGATGGTAGGACACCTTCTGAGACGCGAAGGAATAGTTTGCGACATACTAGTCGGAGATATAGGAATAAAAAGAGGTAGGGGTAGGTCCAGATCAAACCACTGCTCTCAAGTAGTTAGGGATGTAGGATGTTCTACTTTTAGAGAAATGAGTAGGTTAACTCAAATTGCTGGGCAACAAACTTTCGTTCGAAACAAAAATTTATCAGGTAAAGTAAAAACCTCTTGTCCAAATACACTCGAAAATATTCCCTGAAAATTCTTATTCTCAGAAAATATTCTCAAGTCCCATTATTTTAATTATAGTTGCTTGAAATTGAAATACATTAGTAATCGGCACGTCACCATCAGCAACCCCTTAAAATAATTATTATCCCTTATCGACCGCATTAACACATAAGAGAAAGCAGTTCCTTAATTCAGTAATCTCGTCGCCCTATCTTGGAGGGTTCACGGTTCAGAAATGATGAGTCTAGTTTGAGCAGACTTATGTAAGTATTAGGGGAGAGCAAGGAAACTAATACCCCAGCTATTGATAGAGAGGGTAAGCTGTGATTGTATGACGAATTTTTCTGGGAGGAAATAAATAATAAACCACCATGTTATTCTCTATAATTTTTAGTTCACCAATAAATACATTCATATATAAAATACAGTTTGTCTCTGAAACGTTGTTTTAGTTTCAAATTATGTTATGTGCACAAAAGTGGTCTAAATGTTTGCAAGTCGGCATGACCTGTCGCGCCCAAGCAGGTCAGCAAAGTTTACCTTCTTGTACCGGTACTGTTAGAATCAACTTTGAGATACGGACACGTCTCTGTGTTTTCTGAAAACATGTTTGCATAATCGGTATAATGTTATAAGCACACGTACTACAAAAAAAAGAAGTTATAAACCTCAACATTTCATTTCAATTAGTACCAGGTATTAATTAACTTTTTGTCCTCATTGCTTATCAAAATATTTATACGACTTACAAGTTTGCAAAATGAAATTACTGTTTCCGGTTGTACAGGTTGCCTCATTTGTGACTTTCATAAAATTATATGATTAGTCAAATTTTTGTAGATTGCGATTTTGTTTATTCAAGACAAAATGTGGATAGTATCACGGTGAAGAACCGCTTCGCATGTGTGTAATTAGTAGAAGAGGGTCATTAGGGGCGGTTCTAATGTCTAATGTCTGCTTTTGACAGATGGGTGTTTGTATAGCTGGATGGTAGGGTATTATAGTTATTAATTATCTTGATCAAGGCAGCGTACAAAAAATATTTGGGAATGTTTGCATTTTGTAAAAAAAACATGTTATTTTTCATATACAGTGTGTTTTTTTTTTAAATTTACACTACAGGGATCTTGGAAACCAGCGGAAACAGAAGGTATAGGTTAAATGGACTCTATTACGACGAGTTTTTGAAGTTTTGGCGTTGACGTTTTCAAAGTTTCTTTGCGGTGTCAACACGGCAATTTCACCAATACTAAAAGACACCTCAAATTGGGTTAGCGATTAAAAAACTTTTTGTCTCTTGGGTTGACAGTAGAGAAAAACGAATTTTTGAATAGGCCTCTGCAATGAGCATTTTTTTACAGAATACATGACATACGTCAAAAACTATGACAGATTATTTTCATGATCAAGTTCTGCCATTGACAATACACTAATCATTTCAGGTTTTAATATTTATCGCCAGTCTGTAACAGATTTATGAAAAATTGCATGTTGATGACGGACAATATTAAAATTTCAATTTGCGCAAGACGCATTTGTTCATAAAATGAGGTATTCCCTGTATAAATAGCTATTGATTTTAACATCATCTATGGTTGACTAAAAATGCAGTCATTATGCTATGAAACATCCCACAGTAATTAAATTTAGAATCCTCGATGGAATAAACGATATTTTGTATTCACCCCCTAATCAATGCTTGTAAAATTTTTATCGTGCATCAAATAATATTACCTAGGCTCTCATAAAAGTCGAAGAGGTAACACATCAAAGGGAAAAAGGCCCCTTTTGTGTTCAATGAACAAAGTACAAACACAATCCCCCTGTAAAAGTTCGTTGTAGATTAGTTCTACAATGCGTATTTTTTGATACCTAACTTTTTGTACCTGCATGTTCACATGTTATAAAACGATAATCTCAATAAGTGTTAACAATGTTTATGGGGCATTACGGTGAAAATATTGACATTTGTGCCTATGGCTATACAGCATAACTAAGAAATTTATTTCTCTGTTCCGTTAGCAAATTACTTTCCCAAGGAACTTTTATGATGTATTTGTGGGCAGTACTTACCAATTTATATTTACAAGAGACAGAAAGATGTACGAGTAATCTAATATCGTAAATAATAATGTAAATTAAACAATATCTATAAACCAGTTCCATGTATAGACTAGCGCAATTTGTAATATATCGCTATTTTACCGTTAACGTCATTATTGTACCAAGAAATGATGGGAATTTTACTAGTTAATTTCATTATTTACCTAACAGAACCATCAAACATTAACCAAGATGAATTAGATCAAGACATCCGCAAAAAAAACTTTTTTTACCGCAGTCAAGTATACAATCGCGTAAGCGTCAGAAATATCTATGTAATTATTAAGTTAGGTATGCAGGAAACTAGGGCGAATCTCATTAAGAATCGGAAATTACAATTTATGGCAATTTATGTTATAGTTTGGGGCTATTTTCGAAAAAGTGCAGTCCTCCAAGCAGCTGCAAGTTGATGTTTTGAAATGAACACTTTCTTGCGACTTTCCCTGTATTCTAATAACTTTTTTTGCAACCTGAAAACTCTAGTTGCGTCAGAGGACCCACTCCCCAGGAAAATGCAGTAAGCTGTCACGTTTTATCAATTTTCAATTGTCTGTTAATTTTCTCATATGGACAGTTTTCCCTACCCAAAGGACTTGTACCTTGACGCAGTTCTAGTAATACTGGGACGGGTGGGATGGCTTGCGCGCTTCAATGATCTAAAGAGCCGAACCATAGGTTTAACCATTTGGAGGGGTTTTTATTTGAGAAGCCAGACTAAATCAAGTCCCTGAAAGGGGGCAGCAGCTCTTTCAGTAATCATAGTGGCAGAGATCGTGAGGGTGGGTATGGCACTGTGATACACACTACTGCGATGTGGAAGGCAACGGGAAACCACCACATTATTTTATCCCTAGTACAGCGTACTTTAATTTATGATGATGGCACCTTCTGGAGTAAAATATTCCGGAGGTAAAATAGTCCCACATTCGGATCTCCGGGCGGGGACTGCTTCGGGGGGAGTCATCAGAAATGATAAGTGTAACATCACACGAGTCGGAGCGTGGAATGTTAGAAGCATGAAACAAGTAGGAAAGTTAGAGAATTTGAAAATTGAGATGGATAGGTTAGCATTAGACGTAGTAGGTATTAGTGAAGTGCGATGGCCAGAAGCCGGAGACTTCTGGAGCGGAGATTTTAGAGTAATACACACAGGATCTGTAGGAGGAAATTCGGGAGTAGGAATTGTTATGCGGAAAAAAGTAGGGCAGAGTGTAGAAAATTTCTTACAGCAAAGTGACAGGGTAGTTATGGTTAGGTTAGATTCGAAACCTGTAAAAACAGTAATAATACAGGTATATATGCCCACTTCTAACTACAGTGGATGAGGTCGTAGAGGCAGTTTATAGTGATATTGAACATGTGCTAGATTTTGTGAGAGGACACGAAAATTTAATAATTATAGGAGATTTCAACGCAGTCGTAGGCACAGTGCGAGAGGGCGGAATAGTTGGTCCCTTTGGATTAGGCAATAGGAACGATAGGGGAGTGAGACTGATAGAGTTCTGCGATAAACATAACTTAACGGTCGCGAACACTCTATTTCACCATCATGTTAGGAGACGCTACACGTGGAAGATGCCAGGAGACCTAGGGAGATATCAAATAGATTACATTCTTGTTAGGCAAGGATTTAGAAATCAAGTTAGGGATTGTAGAAGTTATCCAGGAGCAGATATAGATAGTGATCACAATATAGTCGTTATGAAGGCCAATCTTAAATTTAAGATTTTGAAAAAACGAAGCGGAAGAAGGTATCTTGACCCAGAGAAACTAAAAGATGATGATACGCGCGATAAGTTCGAGAAAAAGACAAACGAGGTACTAAAGGGTGCGGGCGAAAATATTGTTAGGGACATAGAGGAAGAATGGAATTGCATTAAAAATAGTTTAGTTTCCTCAGCTAGGGATATTTTGGGTCATAAACAGAATGAAAGTAGGAAACCCTGGATAACAAAACATATTGTGAGTCTAATAGAGGAAAGGCGCAAATATAAAAATAGGTTAGATGAAATAGGGAAACAAAGATATAAGGCGATCAAGTGGGAAATTATTCGGAAATGTAGGAAAGCGAAAGAGCAATGGATCGACGATAAGTGCAAAGAAGTGGAAAATAAGTTCGAAATAGGAAAGACTGATGAAGCATATAAAATAATTAGGAGAAATTTTAGAGAAATTGGATCTAGTACCAAAAGCATTAGGAATGAGGCAGGAGATATCCTAATCGAAAGCGGGGAGAAGGCAGATAGGTGGAAAGAATATTTAGGAAACTTATATGCGGAACAGGAAGTGCAAGATATATTAGAAAGTGAAAGCAGTGTAGAAGGGGATAACCTAGGGAGTCCTATAATGAGAGAAGAGTTTGAGCTAGCACTAAAAAGTTTAAGGAATAATAAAGCACCAGGTATAGATGGCTTGCAGGCAGAAATCTTAAAGTGCGCAGGTCAAGAGGTAATGGATCGTTTATTTAAATTAGTTAGTCACATATACCTGACAGGCGAGATTCCAGAAGATTACAAACGGAACATCATAGTAGCTTTGCCAAAAAGGAAAGGCGCGGATAGATGCGAAAATTTTAGAACTATCAGTTTAACTTCCCATGCGTCAAAAATTTTAACTAGAATTGTGCAAAGAAGGATGGAGAAAAAGGCGGAAGAAATATTAGGAGAAGATCAGTTCGGATTTAGACGAAATAGAGGAACGCGCGAGGCCATTCTAGCTTTACGAGTAATTATAGAAAAAACGATAGAAAAGAGAAAGAGCGTATATATAGGATTTGTAGATTTAGAAAAAGCCTTCGACAACGTAAAATGGGGGAAGATGTTCGAAGTGCTGAGAAAGGTAGGGATGAAATACAGGGACAGAAGAATAATACATTATCTCTACAAAGAGCAAAAGGCAGTATAGAATGTGAGCAGGAACGAAGGGAAGTAGATATCCGGAAGGGAGTGAGACAGGGATGTGCATTGTCACCTCTAGTTTTCAACTTATATATCGAAGATGCGATTAATATTGTTAAGGAAAGAACAGCCTCAGGGATCAATGTACAGGGCCAAACTATTAATATGCTCAGATTTGCGGATGATATAGCAGTGTTAGCATTTAGCAAAGAAGAATTAGGAGCGGCTTTGAATGAAATGGAAGCAGTTTTGACACAGGGCTACGGCATGAAAATCAATAAAAAGAAAACTAAAATTTTGGTATGTAGATGGAGTGAAAATAGAACTAAAATTGAAATACAAATAGGAAATGAGAAGATAGAGGAGGTCGCGGATTTCTGCTACTTAGGAAGTAAAATAACCCAAGACGGTAGGAGCACTAAAGATATAAAACAAAGAATGGCGCAGGGCCGAGTTGCGTTTAACAAAAAGAAACAACTGTTATGTTCGAGAACGGTTAATATAGAGACTAGGAAGAGACTCTTAAAGTCGTATGTATGGAGTACGGCATTATACGGGTGCGAAACTTGGACAATAGGAGAAGCGGATAGGAAAAGAGTAGAAGCGTTTGAACTGTGGTGTTACAGACGCATGATGAAGATACCGTGGATCGATAAGGTTAGCAATAGGGAAGTATTAGAAAGAGTTGGGGAAAGGCGAAAGGTATGGAAAACAATAAAGAGTAGGAGAGATAGGATGGTAGGACACCTTCTAAGACACGAAGGAATAGTTCGCGACATACTAGAGTCAGAGATAGGAATAAAAAGAGGTAGGGGTAGGCCTAGATTAGACTACTGCTCTCAAATAGTTAGGGATGTAGGATGTTCTACTTTTAGGGAAATGCGTAGGTTAGCTCAGGATAGAAAAGAATGGAGGTACGCGTCCAACCAGTCTTCGGACTGAGAACCTTATGATGATGGACAGTTTTCCTGGTGAATTCATAGTGAACATGCTCCCAAGTATACTTTCTTGGACTAAAATAAAAAAAGAGAGTGAAATAGAATCATCCTCTCCACGTACTGAACTTTTGTCCTCATACGTACGTACGTATTTGTGCCAACAAACGACTCTTGCTGAATCGGTGCGGCTCCAGAAGACAAGAACCGATAGCCAGATCCAGTCCAGACACAGCAGTCAGACATACAGTAGTTGGCTTTGGCGGTGACTGGATGTGTCGCAAGTCGGTCCCTCTCGCGTTGAATTTTTCGGGTACGAAGTAAAGTGAATTTGGTGGATAATAAAAATGTTTAGGTAAGTTGAGATTTTTTTAACGGGGGATGGACGGAACAAGTTACTCCTGTTTTATTAATTAATAAATTAATCTATTGCTTATTTGTTTTGCCTGCAAGCCAGGTACTTGAACGACTTTAATAGCATCCAATTTATCAATTTTCTTATTCGACAAGAACTGCCTTTGGCTACTCTAGACGCATTTTACGGTTTCAATGGGATAATGAATTATTTATTGTTATTTATGAGCACGCCAGTCTTTGGTTGATAGATATACCTACTTTTGAATTATCGTTTACATTTACCTGTCTGCAAGTTGCCCGCCTTCATCATCATGCAATAATGGACAACTTATTGATTGAAAGATATCCTGCATGCAGTTACATAAACTTATAAAAAAAGTACGGCGAATTCTATTTTATCAAACTACAAAGTTGTTGTAGATTCAATTTGGCGGAATGTTTAACTAGATCGTCCCTAAAAAAGGCGACTAATTATGGCAAAAACTCACGCGTATTGTATAAACGTTATGCCGAAACGCGAGGACTAGTTTTTGCGGCAGTCCGTTTATAAATTCCGTATAATAGATTCTAATGGTTGGAAAACGAGATCTAAATTGGACAAAAAGATCGATAATATGAATACCTTTGTTTACAGTTTACCAATATCTACTTCGCTACGTTCCTGTTCAATTTCTATAGCCGCCGTTTGCTCCTGGT
Organism: Xestobium rufovillosum; assembly: GCA_963966045.1. Taxonomy (NCBI): domain Eukaryota; kingdom Metazoa; phylum Arthropoda; class Insecta; order Coleoptera; family Ptinidae; genus Xestobium; species Xestobium rufovillosum. The sequence goes on from OZ014503.1 coordinate 25,516,173, forward strand.
TCAAGATAACTGCAATTTACGCGAACCTTCAATTCCCTCGGTTCTCTTCACCCCGAGATTGGGGCTGTTTACACTAGAACGATTTTCTTGCCCCTCCAATCTCTACCCTCCAAAATAAAAACACAAACTTCCTAACTAGTTTACTGTGATAGTCGTCAATTGTGTTGTCCTCTGAAAATAGGGAACATACTAAGAATACACCAGAAAATATTTCAGAACATCGATTTACTTTTAGTATCGAGGGATAAATAATAAACAGAGCCTCTGGTGCCGTTTTTATGCCCACCACGCCCTCCAGCACGCAATCCAGAATGCACTAACAATTTAAATTTAAAGATTACCGCCGAGTACACAGAAAGAACAAAGGGGTTTAAGTAAGTTTATGGCGCTGCATACATGCAAATTAGTGGGCGCTGTAATTGGAGTCTTTTGGCGATAAAACTGTGTGAACTAAATCAATCTGAAAACACCCGGTGTTTTAATAACATGATTAAACAAGGTATTAATGGACTTCTGGACAGTTCCAGTTAAAAGAAATTCGTTTCAGCGTCTCTCATGGTATGAAATAAGGTCTCGTGCAGGCAATAATTTATTGCAGTTGGATAAAGTTGGTATGTTCTGTCATGTTAACGTACTCGAAGAAAAACTGAAGACAGGTAGATTATAACGCATTAAATACGAGTACAGAGGACAAACATTTTATTATGTTGTTTGTAGCTGGGGATTAAATTGTCATAGTGCCGGTGTCGTGTGACTCTAATAGACGAGAGGTGAAAATATAAAAATAGGCTAGATGAAAGATGTCGCCTCTGCGTTAATATTCAATAAATTAATGTATCTCAATCCCGTTAAGTTTCCATCAAAAATTTAGTATGCTAGTTGACCACCCAAAATAAAACACGAAACGTTAAATCCAAAAAGGGCCTTGCCTCTGACGTTCAAAAGTTTGGTGCTGATTTGTATCAGACCAGTGACGCACATTATGCCTGTTAAATAATCCTACGCTGCTTCTGTCCAAATGACAGACCGCCCAAATTCTGGATTTTCTTGAATTTTAATTAAGTACCACCTACAAAAATTAAGCCTTCTTTCTTGATCTCCCGGGAAGAGATGGTGAACAATTTGAATTTTATATGGTCTATATTTGCCTTTTTAATATTTTTTGAACTTTTGTTTTGGAAACACCAACTTGTGATTCGATTTCGCGACAAGAAGTTTTTGGTGTCTCCTCAACCAACGATAAAATATTTATTTCTTCCTCTTCCCTATTTTCTTTATTATAAATTTTGTTTCTAGGTTTATTGTAGATAGATAGATAGATAGATAGATAGATAGATAGATAGATAGATAGATAGATAGATAGATAGATAGATAGATAGATAGATAGATAGATAGATAGATAGATAGATAGATAGATAGATAGATAGATAGATAGATAGATAGATAGATAGATAGATAGATAGATAGATAGATAGATAGATAGATAGATAGATAGATAGATAGATAGATAGATAGATAGATAGATAGATAGATAGATAGATAGATAGATAGATAGATAGATAGATAGATAGATAGATAGATAGATAGATAGATAGATAGATAGATAGATAGATAGATAGATAGATAGATAGATAGATAGATAGATAGATAGATAGATAGATAGATAGATAGATAGATAGATAGATAGATAGATAGATAGATAGATAGATAGATAGATAGATAGATAGATAGATAGATAGATAGATAGATAGATAGATAGATAGATAGATAGATAGATAGATAGATAGATAGATAGATAGATAGATAGATAGATAGATAGATAGATAGATAGATAGATAGATAGATAGATAGATAGATAGATAGATAGATAGATAGATAGATAGATAGATAGATAGATAGATAGATAGATAGATAGATAGATAGATAGATAGATAGATAGATAGATAGATAGATAGATAGATAGATAGATAGATAGATAGATAGATAGATAGATAGATAGATAGATAGATAGATAGATAGATAGATAGATAGATAGATAGATAGATAGATAGATAGATAGATAGATAGATAGATAGATAGATAGATAATAGATAGATAGATAGATAGATAGATAGATAGATAGATAGATAGATAATAGATAGATAGATAATAGATAGATAATAGATAGATAGATAGATAGATAGATAGATAGATAATAGATAGATAATAGATAGATAGATAATAGATAGATAGATAATAGATAGATAGATAGATAGATAGATAGATAGATAGATAGATAGATAGATAATAGATAGATAGATAATAGATAGATAGATAGATAGATAGATAGATAGATAGATAGATAGATAGATAATAGATAGATAGATAGATAGATAGATAGATAGATAGATAGATAGATAGATAATAGATAGATAGATAGATAGATAGATAGATAGATAGATAGATAGATAATAGATAGATAGATAGATAGATAGATAGATAGATAATAGATAGATAGATAGATAGATAGATAATAGATAGATAGATAGATAGATAGATAGATAGATAATAGATAGATAGATAGATAGATAGATAGATAGATAGATAGATAGATAGATATATGTCACACCATTACATCCCGCAATATATACAATATATATGTACAAAAAAAACAAACAACAAAAAAAAACAAAAAAAAACAGTAGTAAAAAGACAGTGAGATCACCAAAAAAAGCGGACGAAAAAGCGGAAAATACAGGCACAGAGATGGAAGAACTCCTTAAAGCCATCAGAGAGATGAGAACGGAAATGCAAAATGGCTTTGAAGATTGCAGGAGAGAAATTATTAAGGTACAGGAAGAAATGAGAATAAAGGAGGAAGAGTGGAACAGGGAAAAAAGGAGTTATATGATAGAATTGAAGGGTTGGAAACTCGAATTGAGTTACAGGAAAGACAGAAGAGGAGAAACAATATTATAGTGAGGGGGTTGAATGTGGATGAGGTACAGCTTAGTGCCAGGGTTGAAGAATTTATAGACAAAACAATGGGGGTACAGGTGCAGATAAAGGAGGCGTATAAGATTGGAAAGGAAAAAGACAAAAAAGTAATAGTGGTGAAATTGCAAAACTGGGGACAAAAGATGGAGATTATGGCTGGTAAGAGAAAACTTGCGGGCACACAGGTAGGAATTGATGATGATCTCACAAAGAAGGAAAGACAGATTCAGAAGAAAATTAGAGATGTAGCCCAAGAAGAAAAAAGAACTGGCAACAAGGTACGGATTGGATATCAGAAATTATTCATAAATGGCAAAGTGTATAAATGGGATATAAAATACAATCGATTGTGCTACCAAGAAGAACCGCGAGCACACTGTTCAAAAAACTAGTGTATGGTGAAATAAGGGACAGAATACCGATGACGACTGCAATGACTAGGAGCACGCGAGAGAAAACAATTATTCAGGAGCAAAAGTTCAAGGGAGGCGGAAACAGATATTTAGAGGGGGTGGGGGCGAGAGTCGGATTTTGGAATGTGGCTGGTATGAAAAATAAAGATCCTGATTTTTGGAGTGAAATAGAGGAATGGGATATTTTGGGACTGGTGGAAACTTGGATAGAAGAGAAGAACTGGGAATGGCTGAAAAACTGTTTACCAAAAGGATACAACTGGGAATTTCAATCAGCGAAAAGGAAGGCGAAGAAGGGAAGGCCTATGGGTGGAATACTGATGGGGGTTAGAAAAGAAATAGAAGAAGTAAGAAAGGAGGTGGTCGGACAGGACGGCATAATGGTAAAAGAACTGAAAATAGGAGGAGAGTTATGGAAAATTGTAACTGTCTATGTGAACAATGATATGCAGGAAAAGTTGAAAGCGATAAAAGAAGTTATGGAAGGCGAAGAAGCGGGTGGGAGTGTACTAATCGGGGGTGATTTCAATGCAAGAACAGGGGAAAGAGGAGGAATGAATGCAATAAATGACGAAGGAGAAGCAATAAGAAGATCCAAGGATAAGAACACAAACAAGGATGGAAAGTTATTATTGGAATTAATAGAAGAGGAGGGATGGGGAATCATGAATGGAATTAAAGAAGGGGATATAGAGGGAGAATATACATTTGTGGGGAGTAGAGGAAACTCGGTGATCGATTACATCATAGGGAATTCAGAAGCTTGGGAGAGAGTAGTAAGCCTGAGGGTGGGAGAGAGCGTGGCCTCAGACCACTGCCCGCTCATTGCAGAAATAAAGGGGGAAGACAGCAGGGAGGTGAAAGGAAGCAATGGTGCAGAATTAAGAAAAGTGATAGATAGGTCATTGAAAGGGATACTGGAATACCAGAGGAATATCAAGGGAAAGGAAATAAGAGTAAAGAATGTGGACGATATGGTAAAGGATATGGAGCTGTTGGTGGGGGGTGGGATCAGGTGGAAAAGAATCAAAACAGGAACAAGTTGGGGAGGATGGAGAAATAAATGGTGGGACAGAGAGTGCAGAGACAAAAAACGAGAAGTAAGGAGAGCAATGAGAAGTTGGCGAAGTGGAAAGATGAGCACAAACGATTATAAGAGTAAGAGGACAACATACAAAAAATTGTGTGAAAAGAAAAAAGAAGAAGTGAGGACCAGATTTTTGCAGGAGATAAAAAACATGAAGACGGAAAAAGAGATATGGGGTATAATAAATAGAGAACGAAAACAGAGAAAGAGCACGGATGAGAAAATAGAAATGGATGAATGGAAGAGATATTTCATGCAAATGCTGGGAGGGACGGAGGAAGAAAGGGGAGAAGGCAAGAGCAGACACAAAGAAACACAAGGAGAGGTACAGACGGATGAAATAAGACTAGACGAAATTAAAAGTACAATAGATAGCTTGAAAAAGGGAAAGGCAGCAGGGGTGGACGAGTTGCCGAATGAAGTTTGGATTCATGGAGGGGATGAAGCACTAAGAATGATAAAGGAAGTATGTAATAACATATGGAAAGGCAAAGGTTTCCCAAAAAGATGGAGAGAGGGATTAATTGTACCAATAAGAAAGAAAGGAGAAGGGAAAGAGGTGAGCGATTATAGAGGAATAACGCTGATGCCTTCGGCATATAAGATATACGCATCTGTCTTAGCAAGGAGACTGGAGGAAGAGATAGAGGAGGGACAAATTATTCCTGAAGGACAAACAGGATTCAGAAAGGGACGAGGCACGATGGAGAACATATATACGCTGAATCATGTAATCGGAAGAGAGGTGAGAGAAAAGGGAGGAAAGATAATGGCATGTTTTGTGGACCTCAGGGCAGCGTTTGATACAGTGAATAGAGAAGGACTAATGAAAATGTTAGAAAAAAGTCAAATAAGTGAGAACCTGAGAAACAGAATACAAGAAATATACAGTACAACGAAAAATAGAGTTAAGGTGGGAGAAGGAACGAGTGAGGTATTCTGGACTGAAAGGGGAGTTAGACAGGGGTGTCCACTGAGCCCGTACCTTTTTAACATCTTTATATCAGATATGGAAGAGGTCATGAGAAAGGGGCAGACAGGAGGAGTGGTGATAGGAAGGAAGAAGTACTGGACAATGGCATATGCAGATGATGTGGTGCTACTGGCAAAGGAAGAAAAAGACCTAAAGGAGATGTTGAAAAGGTTAGAACGTTATTTAGACAGGAAAGAATTGATGCTGAACGTAGACAAAACAAAAATAATGAGATTTCGAAAAGGAGGTGGAAGAAAACGAGAAGAACGCTGGGAATGGAAAGGGGAGAGGATAGAAGAGGTAGAAGAGTTCAAGTACTTGGGTTTCACGCTACAGAAGAATGGGGGGCAGGAGAAACACATTAATGAGATAACGAAAAGGGCGACAATAGCCATGAAGCAAGTATGGGGAATAGGGAAGAGGAACTTTGGGGGGGAGTGGAAAAGGAGAATGAAATTGTTTGATGCATTGGTAAACAGCATAGCGATGTATGGAGCCGAGATCTGGGGGTGGGAAGAGATAGCCAAGGTGGAGAGGCTACAGGAAAAATATATAAGGTGGACGCTAGGGCTGGACTGGACAACCCCGGGATATATGGTGCGGGAGGAAACAAAAAGATATAAATTGAGAACAGCAGCAGGAAAAAGAGCAATGAAATTTGAAGAAACGCTGAGAGGCGGAGGCGGCAACGAGCTGGCAAGACAGTGTTGGGAAGAAATTAAGGAAGGGAGGAACTAGGAAATCAAGGTGGGAAGAAAAGCGGGAAAAATTTTACCAGGAAAGAGGTTATGCGAATATGGAAGTGGAGAACAGAAGAATAATGGGGTGGAACATGAGGAGTGAAGTGGAGGAAAGAGACAAGCAGATACAGGAACAAGAAAAGGATGAGAAGATTAGAAACTCGAAATACAACAGCCAATACAGGGAGATAAGAGCAATAGGGTTGCCCAGATACTTACAGAGGAGAGGAAAGGAAGAGAATATGATAAGAGTGGCAAGGTTCAGATTGGGGAATGAAATGAGAGGAGGAAGATATTGAGAAAGTGAAGACAAAAGGAAGTGTAGGATATGCGAGGCGGAGGAAGAGACATGGGAACATGTGGTGGAAAGGTGCGGGTGGTGGGAGAACACCAAATGGAATAGAATGGAGAAGATCCTGGAGAAGAGCGGAGGAGGGTTGGAATGGATGAAGTATCTGCAGAGGAAGAGAAATGAAAAAAAAAGAAAAAGAAGGATCGTAATTTTATTTTGTTGTTTCTAGGTTTATTGAATGACCCATATAGTGAATTAAATTTGATTTTAATCTCGAAAACATCATTTTGCTTGCTTGTCTTCTTTTTGGGTATCTAAATTTAATAAATCGATTGATAGGTTATTTTGGAAATGGGTAATATCTAAGAATTTTTTGTGTGCCTGTTGAGATATACACTGCCGGAAAAAAACCGGACACTCTCAGAATTACTATTTTAGTGCGACCAGACTCCGACCTTCTTTACAAACCCATGAGTTTCACGAAATCGCAAGAGTACATTTTGCACTGTGTTACGGGGTATATTCAGCACTTGAGCAATATACCGAACTCTTCGGCCATCGTGGCTTAAAGCAACAATTTGTGAACAAATTTCGAGGTGCATTGTATGGAAAATGTTAAAAGCTGACATTTACAAATGAAATTTCACCAAAAAACCAATAGAAAATAGAGAGCAGCCCAATAAGGTAAAAGATTTTGATGTTTCAATAAAGCATAAAGATGCATGAAGAGTCAAAATGCTGGTTTGGCTGTTTAGGCTGGCTGTTTAGGCTTACTAAAGGTGCAATATTCAGCTAAAACTTTTTTTTCCTCACTAGTAGGCCAATCGTTAATTAATTGCGTAACTTAAGTAACATAAAAATATTGTAGGGCCTCAAAATAAAAATAAAAACATGTGTCCTGTTTTTTTTGTCCGGCAGTGTAGATCCATTGATTCATTTATATTCTCACGACATTCATTGAAAACAACAATTATGTCGTATTTTTCGACAGCCTGTACTTGTGACTCCCTTTAACATTATAAGATAACCCTTAAGATAGTATCTCTATTAAGGAGGACTTTCCCTATCTCAGTATTTCCATAATTTAATAGGAAGGCGTCTTGAACTCGGAATAAAAACTATCCAGAGTTAAAAACGTAAAATACCGACCGCAATAAGTGTAATGTACAATTTACAAATAAAGATGATCACGTGTAACGGCAACAATTTCTCCTGAGTGGCAGCACGCGAAGAGATACTTGGCTGGTTGCGTTTACGATTTTTTTTTTATTGTATGGGTCGGGCCATCGACTTGGGCTGGGGTATTTTTATGAATAACATCTATTCATGACGTTGTAAAGTCGGCATTCAGAGAGGAACGATTGTGTTATTAGCAAATTGCTTTAATTCATCTCGTCTTGATTGCAATTTGTTTCGACATTGGAAAGGCGGGGCAAGACGTAAATTCTATGATTGCAAATTCCATGTTTGAAATTATTTTTTGATTGATTGGTTCCTGGAACAGTCGCAGAACAATTTTATCTATTAATTTATTAAGTTTAATTGTAGAATTTAATTTTGACATTTTTTTTTACTCTATGTTACTTCAATTGCAACGTGCCTAAGTTGCGCACCAAATTGGAAATCTGGAAGTCGAGCACTTTTCAAGATATAATTTTTTTCCTAAATTTTAGCCGATACTGCTGGGCAAAGATAAACATATTACATTATTCTTTGTTTTACTGGTGTCCGGCCTGCGGCCTTGCTATTGAAATTCTGGTCGGACGTTCCTTTAAAAAGTGGAATCTAAAAATAAACCAAACTGAATTTTAAACAGAAAAGTTCAACAAACTAGTTGGTCAATACCAAACCGGGAGAGAAATACGTGTATGTTGCAGGTAGGCTAATATTTGAATAAGCCAATGGAAATCAAATTAACAATGCTCGTTTTTCGCTCCTTCTATAACGAATTTTCAACATGGGTTGTGTGAACATTGGAACTGTTCTTTAAAGAACAGTTTTGCAAACATCACCTTGTAGTGTTAATTATTGTTTATTAAGTTTGTCATCTTTTGTTAGTTGGTCAGTGGTGATAACTTCATCAATTATCTGTATACAGGTTGTGTTGGAACAAATGAACCTGTTTCACGAAGACGTTGGTTCAGCCTTCGAAGTACGTTTGCTCCAGGATGCCTCCGGTTTGGATAACGTACAACATTGTGAAATTCTGATAAAAATAAATGAAAATTAAAAATCGACCCCACATACTATATTTGAATAGACAAATGAAGATCTATAACCATTTTCCAATCTACATATTTATAGACGTACAAGAACCCAAAGGACTTGTACCTTGACGCAGTTCTAGTAATACTGGGACGGGTGGGATGGCTTGCGCGCTTCAATGATCTAAAGAGCCGAACCATAGGTTTAACCATATTGGAGGGGTTTTTATTTGAGAAGTCAGACTAAATCAAGTCCCTGAAAGGGGGCAGCAGTTCTTTCAGTAATCATAGTGGCAGAGATCGTGAGGGTCGGTATGGCACTGTGATACACACTACTGCGATGTGGAAGGCAACGGGAAACCACCACATTATTATATCCCTGGTACAGCGTACTTCGAATTTATGATGATGGCACTTTCTGGAGTAAAATATTCCGGAGGTAAAATAGTCCCACATTCGGATCTCCGGGCGGGGACTGCTTCGGGGAGAGTCATCAGAAATGATAAGTGTAACATCTCACGAGTCGGAGCGTGGAATGTTAGAAGCATGAAACAAGTAGGAAAGTTAGAGAATTTGAAAATTGAGATGGATAGGTTAGCATTAGACGTAGTAGGTATTAGTGAAGTGCGATGGCCAGAAGCCGGAGACTTCTGGAGCGGAGATTTTAGAGTAATACACACAGGATCTGTAGGAGGAAATTCGGGAGTAGGAATTGTTATGCGGAAAAAAGTAGGGCAGAGTGTAGAAAATTTCTTACAGCAAAGTGACAGGGTAGTTATGGTTAGGTTAGATTCGAAACCTGTAAAAACAGTAATAATACAGGTATATATGCCCACTTCTAACTACAGTGATGAGGTCGTAGAGGCAGTTTATAGTGATATTGAACATGTGCTAGATTTTGTGAGAGGACACGAAAATTTAATAATTATAGGAGATTTCAACGCAGTCGTAGGCACAGGGCGAGAGGGCGGAATAGTTGGTCCCTTTGGATTAGGCAATAGGAACGATAGGGGAGTGAGACTGATAGAGTTCTGCGATAAACATAACTTAACGGTCGCGAACACTCTATTTCACCATCATGTTAGGAGACGCTACACGTGGAAGATGCCAGGAGACCTAGGGAGATATCAAATAGATTACATTCTTGTTAGGCAAAGATTTAGAAATCAAGTTAGGGATTGTAGAAGTTATCCAGGAGCAGATATAGATAGTGATCACAATAGTCGTTATGAAGGCCAATCTTAAATTTAAGATTTTGAAAAAACGAAGCGGAAGAAGGTATCTTGACCCAGAGAAACTAAAAGATGATGATACGCGCGATAAGTTCGAGAAAAAGACAAACGAAGTACTAAAGGGCGCGGGCGAAAATATTGTTAGGGACATAGAGGAAGAATGGAATTGCATTAAAAATAGTTTAGTTTCCTCAGCTAGGGATATTTTGGGTCATAAACAGAATGAAAGTAGGAAACCCTGGATAACAAAACATATTGTGAGTCTAATAGAGGAAAGGCGCAAATATAAAAATAGGTTAGATGAAATAGGGAAACAAAGATATAAGGCGATCAAGTGGGAAATTATTCGGAAATGTAGGAAAGCGAAAGAGCAATGGATCGATGATAAGTGCAAAGAAGTGGAAAATAAGTTCGAAATAGGAAAGACTGATGAAGCATATAAAATAATTAGGAGAAATTTTAGAGAAATTGGATCTAGTACCAAAAGCATTAGGAATGAGGCAGGAGATATCCTAATCGAAAGCGGGGAGAAGGCAGATAGGTGGAAAGAATATTTAGGAAACTTATATGCGGGGCAGGAAGTGCAAGATATATTAGAAAGTGAAAGCAGTGTAGAAGGGGATAACCTAGGGAGTCCTATAATGAGAGAAGAGTTTGAGCTAGCACTAAAAAGTTTAAGGAATAATAAAGCACCAGGTATAGATGGCTTGCAGGCAGAAATCTTAAAGTGCGCAGGTCAAGAGGTAATAGATCGTTTATTTAAATTAGTTAGTCGCATATACCTGACAGGCGAGATTCAAGAGGATTACAAACTGAACATCATGGTAGCTTTGCCAAAAAGGAAAGGCGCGGATAGATGCGAAAATTTTAGAACTATCAGTTTAACTTCCCATGCGTCAAAAATTTTAACTAGAATTGTGCAAAGAAGGATGGAGAAAAAGGCGGAAGAAATATTAGGAGAAGATCAGTTCTGATTTAGACGAAATAGAGGAACGCGCGAGGCCATTCTAGCTTTACGAGTAATTATAGAAAAAACGATAGAAAAGAGAAAGAGCGTATATATAGGATTTGTAGATTTAGAAAAAGCCTTCGACAACGTAAAATGGGGGAAGATGTTCGAAGTGCTGAGAAAGGTAGGGATGAAATACAGGGACAGAAGAATAATACATAATCTCTACAAAGAGCAAAAGGCAGTTATAGAATGTGAGCAGGAACGAAGGGAAGTAGATATCCGGAAGGGAGTGAGACAGGGATGTGCATTGTCACCTCTAGTTTTCAACTTATATATCGAAGATGCGATTAATATTGTTAAGGAAAGAACAGCCTCAGGGATCAATGTACAGGGCCAAACTATTAACATGCTCAGATTTGCGGATGATATAGCAGTGTTAGCATCTAGCAAAGAAGAATTAGGAGCGGCTTTGAATGAAATGGAAGCAGTTTTGACACAGGGCTACGGCATGAAAATCAATAAAAAGAAAACTAAAATTTTGGTATGTAGATGGAGTGAAAATAGAACTAAAATTGAAATACAAATAGGAAATGAAAAGATAGAGGAGGTCGCGGATTTCTGCTACTTAGGAAGTAAAATAACCCAAGACGGTAGGAGCACTAAAGATATAAAACAAAGAATGGCGCAGGGACGAGTTGCGTTTAACAAAAAGAAACACCTGTTATGTTCGAGAACGGTTAATATAGAGACTAGGAAGAGACTCTTAAAGTCGTATGTATGGAGTACGGCATTATACGGGTGCGAAACTTGGACAATAGGAGAAGCGGATAGAAAAAGAGTAGAAGCGTTTGAACTGTGGTGTTACAGACGCATGATGAAGATACCGTGGATAGATAAGGTTAGCAATAGGGAAGTATTAGAAAGAGTTGGGGAAAGGCGAAAGGTGTGGAAAACAATAAAGAGTAGGAGAAATAGGATGGTAGAACACCTTCTAAGACACGAAGGAATAGTTCGCGACATACTAGAGTCAGAGATAGGAATAAAAAGAGGTAGGGGTAGGCCTAGATTAGACTACTGCTCTCAAATAGTTAGGGATGTAGGATGTTCTACTTTTAGGGAAATGCGTAGGTTAGCTCAGGATAGAAAAGAATGGAGGTACGCGTCCAACCAGTCTTCGGACTGAGAACCTTATGATGATGAAGAACTGTTATAACATTTTGTTTATTCCTCAATAGCAAGTAAGAAAACAGCGCTTTTGACAAAGCCCGCATCTTCCAAATAAGTACATAACAGTACCAGTACCAACACAGAACTCGCAAAAGATTGATGAAGCACAAACTGGTTACCAATCATACTAACAGTATCTCTTGCACCTGAATAGGATAATCCTATACCATCACTTTTTATACGGAGCAATTTAAGATAAGTATAGAAGTAAACACACAACTTAGCTGACCTTAATGAGATAATTAATATAAAAAATTGCGCCTAGACATTTCTCGCTTAAGTAGCTTATTAATCAGGCAAACAGCATCTTCAAGCTGTCAAGTGCGTCTTGAGATGTGAATGGAAATCTTCTTGGATGCTGCCCAGCCCATGTTTTAATAGCCATGCAGATTTTTATTGTTTCGCGTGACTCACGCCCTTGGTTTGTTGTCAAATCGTGGCAAAGGCACACACCTACCTTGCATCAAATTACGGGGCATTAAACAGTAATCAAAATGTGTTATTCCCAGCCGCGAGTCTATTATCGAGTGACTAAAAATTATGGCTACACCGTTATTTTAAACAATCTTGTACTTATAGCTTAAGAAACTTGTTTCCATAAACGTCGATAAACGATAACCCACGTTGTTCACACCATTACTCTAGAGCAAAATTCAGGGGCCGTCAGCTGCATCTAGCATCAAGAACAATGGAAAAATCTTGTAGTTTTTGAAAGTACGAATATTTTTTAAAAATCGAGAAAAGGCCAGTAAAGGACAAAGAACCATTGGCTAGTTTCCTTTATTTAGAGAAACATTAAGAATTCTCGCCGTTTGCCCATCGAACCATATACGCGATTCGACAACTGGAAGCGAAAAGGAAGAATGCGTCGTATGTTGCTTCGAGGAACTGTTTTCTGGATCCACACACACATACACACACATGGTGACCTGTAATGACCTTATGATGATGCGAAAAGCCCCAGGCTGCCGCTGTCCACCTCGTGCAGAAAGTCTAGGACACATATGCACTTAAAGATGTAATTTGACGCATTAATGAAATCATGCATTTTGCGAATTGCATAAACTGTAAAGACAACACGAAGATGTTTCCATTAACTTTTATAGCTAATTCACTAGTCTTTTGCTGTTTATAAGCAAAAACCAGCCTGTAAATGTAATAAAAATGCAAAATTATCTTGTAGTACACAAGGAATTTTGAAACCGCAATCCTGTTTTTATTTGGCGTTCTTTATAGACCCGGAATAATTGTTTCCATTTTTTTCCACTCCCCGTAGAGTAATAATACACCCCATTTGTATAATGAATCCTGCACTAAGCAGGTACATCAATAACAAATAATAGCATTCAGCAAACTGGGAGCAATTACTTTTTTTTGCTCTGTGGTTTGTGTATGGTAAATGAGAAGGAACGGACTGGACATAACTCAAGCTGCCCCCCTTCTTTGAGTTCTGCACAAAAATATCACTCAGAAAAACGACTTAAAATTAATTGTTAATGACATGAGACAGGAAATACAAAACATGAGAACTAGCCCGTCACGCAAAAGTGCTTGCAAAACTACTAGATATCAAATAAAAAGTGCCGCCCACAAAGGCCCGTCGCGAAGCATTTGTACATCGCAAAATTTGATATAATCAAATAAAATCAAATGAGCAAATCAACTTTTAGTTTTTTTTTAAATTCGTTCACACTCACAACTAGAGAACCGACCCAGAATTGAACACTGAAAGAATATTTTTGACGATTTTGGTGAAAGAGGAGCAAAGAAAATCTGCAGAAAAGGGTCTGCTTATAAATAAGTATCATCATCATCATAAGGTTCTCAGTCCGAAGACTGGTTGGACGCGTACCTCCACTCTTTTCTATCCTGAGCTAACCTACGCATTTCCCTAAAAGTAGAACATCCTACATCCCTAACTATTTGAGAGCAGTAGTCTAATCTAGGCCTACCCCTACCTCTTTTTATTCCTATCTCTGACTCTACTATGTCGCGAACTATTCCTTCGTGTCTTAGAAGGTGTCCTACCATCCTATCTCTCCTACTCTTTATTGTCTTCCATACCTTTCGCTTTTCCCCAACTCTTTCTAATACTTCCCTATTGCTAACCTTATCTATCCACGGTATCTTCATCATGCGTCTGAAGCACCACATTTCAAACGCTTCTACTCTTTTTCTATCCGCTTCTCCTATTGTCCAAGTTTCACACCCGTATAATGCCGTACTCCATACATACGACTTTAAGAGTCTCTTCCTAGTCTCTATATTAACCGTTCTCGAACATAACAGTTGTTTCTTTTTGTTAAACGCAACTCGGCCCTGCGCTATTCTTTGTTTTATATCTTTAGTGCTCCTACCGTCTTGAGTTATTTTACTTCCTAAATAGCAAAAATCCGCGACCTCCTCTATCTTCTCATTTCCTATTTGTATGTCAACTTTAGTTCTATTTTCACATCCCCTACATACCAAAATTTTAGTTTTCTTTTTATTGATTTTCATGCCGTAGCCCTGTGTCAAAACTGCTTCCATTTCATTCAAAGCCGCACCTAATTCTTCTTTGCTAGATGCTAACACTGCTATATCATCCGCAAATCTGAGCATGTTAATAGTTTGGCCCTGTACATTGATCCCTGAGGCTGTTCTTTCCTTAACAATATTAATCGCATCTTCGATATATAAGTTGAAAACTAGAGGTGACAATGCACATCCCTGTCTCACTCCCTTCCGGATATCTACTTCCCTTTGTTCCTGCTCACATTCTATAACTGCCTTTTGCTCTTTGTAGAGATTATGTATTATTCTTCTGTCCCTGTATTTCATCCCTACCTTTCTCAGCACTTCGAACATCTTCCCCCATTTTACGTTGTCGAAGGCCTTTTCTAAATCTACAAATCCTATATAGACGCTCTTTCTCTTTTCTATCGTTTTTTCTATAATTACTCGTAAAGCTAGAATGGCCTCGCGCGTTCCTCTATTTCGTCTAAATCCGAACTGATCTTCTCCTAATATTTCTTCCGTCTTTTTCTCCATCCTTCTTTGCACAATTCTAGTTAAAATTTTTGACGCATGGGAAGTTAAACTGATAGTTCTGAAATTGTTGCACCTATCCGCGCCTTTCCTTTTTGGCAAAGCTACCATGATGTTCCGTTTAAATATAAATAAGTATCACCTTGTACATAAAAATCGATACAATGGTAAAAGTTCCATGATTTCGATTTGGCAGATCGCAGATTTAATTCTGACCACATTTTCAAAGATTTAAAGTTGTGAAAGATTATGGCTCAATAAATTTCAAATACTTTATTAAAATTTTCCAGTTTTGAACGCTGCAGGCGTCGAACGCAGCGGGCATTCAACACATTGAACAATGAAAAGCTTTTTAAAACAAGAAAATGCTTGTAGCGATGGGAACTAATTACCATTAGTTTCTGCAGAGGACAAATTAACGTACCTTTGACACATTATTATGTATGTACATATTATTATGTAGGTACGTGCAGTAATAGCGTAGTATTTGCCATTCTTTATGGTCCAAGTATTTTCAATGCTTGAAGAGGTGCATGCATGAACAACCTGTTCTTAACATATCCTGCATTTTTAATTGGTTTCTGCTTCTAATCATAAACTCAGTAATTCGACACGGTTATTTTGACACATCTTGGTGTTAGAAAATGCAGCTTCCCGCACTTTATTAGGTATTAAAATTATTCAATCTGACGCTTCTTTGGAAATAACGCTCAACTGATTCCCGATTGCTGACTGTTCTAGTAGGTTACCATCTGTAATTTTTAAGTGTGTGAAGACCATCATTAGAACCATAAATAACTGTACTAGTCCATAACTCAATTTTGACAGAATATGTAAGGATAATAAAAGATTTCTGTTTGTGATAAAAATAATGGCAAAGCCTTGTAGTCGCGCTGATACGTGTGTGCCAAATAATAGAAACTGATGCCAGATAAGTTGTATAATGGTTTCTCATCAAGTTGCCTGTCTACTTTATAAGTGTTTAGTAAATCTCGCATTCAAATTTTAGATCTCACGTCTTTCGTCGATTTTGTTAACACCTTTGTATTTTAAATTTGATTAGTCTATTCATGCTGTCGATGTAGACCGTGATGACTTTGCGTCTTTACTTTAAAGAATTAGATCAACAACATTTGAAGAGAGGGGCTCATATTTGCATTTATAACTGAAGCAACCGAGGTAATCACAGTCTAAGTGTTAGTTTATGGTGTTTATATTTTCAATTGATTTTTGAATTAGAAACTTGACTACAAACGTAATAATTCCAATGTAATCTTTGAGAGTAAAACAAAAATGAGTATACCTCAACCATAAAATAATTTATGCATAAAAAGAAAATTGGGAATATTCTTTGAAAAAAAAATTATCATAGGTGTGGAATCTGTTATCTTCAGGCGCGAACTATTCGTTCCCCAATAAGCAGATCTCCGGTTAGTAATTGTCGACTGTAAATTCTCTTGAATGGAAAACTTTTATTGGATGTATCTTGCGATATTTATTACATGGAAAAATTTTGTACAAAAATTATGACATATTATTAAAATTATTTTATATAACAACGAACCTTTTTGTTTTTTACATTTATACAAAAATAGTTGGCCTATAATAAAAAATACAAAATACGGTTACCAAAGACACAGGTTCAAATCCTAATTAAGGCCTGAACATGCCCCCGGCCTTGAAAGGACAAACTTTCAAATTAGAACCCGGAACTAAAAAATTAAGAACAAAGTTTTCAACATAAACCAAATAAATAAATTCACCGCATTGTCGCACTAATGTCCACAGGCAATGGGCACAGTTTCGAAAAAGAACGACGAACAACTCCATTGCGAGTGCGAACAGATGCAACTCGAACGATTCCGTCGCTTCCGGGATGCAGAGGGACAACTCGGCCTAGCTTCCACTGAAGAGGAGCCTGGTTGTCATCTTTGAGCAGAACAAGCATGTCTGCTTTCAAATCGGAATGATGAGAGCGCCACTTGGTGCGCTGCTGCAATTCGGAAATATATTCCAAACTCCATCTCTTCCATAGAGTTTGATGAAACTGCTGTAGACGTTGAAATGTAGACAAACGTGATTCAGGTATATGTGTGACGTCCGGATCAGGTAACGCTGTTAGCGGTCTCCCAACCAAAAAGTGAGCGGGAGTCAAGGGTTCAAGATCATTTGGATCAGATGATAAAGGTGAAATGGGACGTGAATTTAACGTTGCTTCCACTTGAGCAAGCAATGTACAGAACTCTTCATAATTTAAAATAGAGTTACCTATAACACGTTTTAAATGATGCTTGGAGGATTTGATTCCGGCCTCCCAAAAACCACCAAAGTGCGGACTATGCGCGGGAATGAAATGCCAGCTAATTGCGTCATTAGCAATTATACCTGAAATAGATGAACTTTCTTTCTTCAAAAAGTTACCTAATTCACACAATTCAGAATTCGCACCTACAAAGTTTGTTCCGTTGTCCGAATAAACTTGTAATGGCTTTCCGCGACGAGCAACAAAACGACGAAACGCGAGGAGAAATGTTTCCGTAGATAAATCAGTCACCAATTCCAGGTGCACGGATTTTGTGGAAAAACACACGAATAAACAAAGATAGGATTTCAAAATTTTATAACCTCGACCTTTGCGGTCCTTTATCATAAATGGTCCGCCATAATCGATACCAGTGATATGGAATGACGGAGATGGAACGACACGGGACAAAGGTAAGTTGCCCATAATTGGATGTGTCAATTTTGGAGAAAAACGAAAACATCTAACACATGCATGAAATACTTTTCTAGCTAGATTTCTCCCAGATGTTATCCAGTATCTGTCCCTCAGGGAACATAGCATAAGCTGAGGCCCCGCATGGAATAATTTTAAGTGTTCAGAGAAAACAATTATCTGGGATAAGGGATGCTTACCAGAAAGTATTATAGGGTGCTTTTTGCTATAAGAAAACTGGGAGTGATGGAGTCTGCCACCAACTCTAATGATGCCATCGGCATCCAAAAATGGATTAAGGCTTAGAAGGGACGATGATGATAGCATAGAACGCTTAGTGTTCTTATCAACTGCCGGTCGTGAAATAGAATACATAAGATGATCTGATTGAAAAAACCAAATTAAACCAAGAGTAGTAGTATGTTCATTACAGCCGAACTCCAGGACACTAGGATGTAGGTCGGATGTAGGGATATCTTTCAAAACCTGAGGATCATTGGAAATCCACTTGCGAAGATTGAAGCATCCTCCTTTCAAAACACTTGAAAGGCCAGTACATAGATGCTGAGCTTGCGACAACGTATCAGAGCCAGTCAGGAGGTCGTCGACATAGAAATCTTCTTTAATAATAGCCGTAATATCTGGATAAGAGGTTTCACAATCGATTCCTAACTGGATTAAAGAACGAATGACCAAAAAAGAAGCTGATCCCGTACCATACGTTACAGTATTTAGATTATAACTTTTGAGTGGATCAGTGGGAGATTTGCGCCAGAGAATGCGCTGCAATAACCTTTGGCTAGGTTCTATTAGAACCTGTCGATACATTTTTTCGATGTCCGCCGAAATGGCATAGCGATATGCTGACGAAAACGAATAAGAATAGAGAATAAATCTTGTTGCACTATTGGCCCAACCATTTGAATGCTATTGAGAGAATATCCTGATGTAGTAGGCATGGATCCATTAAAAACTACTCTAAGTTTGGTCGTAAGGCTTTTTTCATTTAGGACCCCATGATGAGGTAGAAAATATGAAGGTGCAGAATGAAAAGAAGAAACGGTCATATGACCTAAATCCTCATACTCCTGCATGAAGCATAAATACCTTTTTTGTAAATCGGGATTTGATTGAAGCCTTTTTTCGAGAGAAAGGAATCTTTTCTGGGCGATTGAGTATGAATCACCTAGCAATTCCACAGGAGATTTGAATGGTATGGAGACAATGAATCTACCATCCGAATCTCTGCGAGTATGTTTAACGAAATGAGCCTCACAGGCGTTTTCTTCCACCGAGAAAACTCTTTCTGTAGGATAATGTTCAATTTCCCAAAATCTGGAAAGTTGATCGGGAACTTCATTGATACGACTAAAGTTACAGTAAATCTTTGAATCTAAATTGAAACCCATGGGGTCTGACACTACCCAACCGAAGCGGGTTTTTTGTAAAATTGGAAGATTTGGACCTAATCGAATTTGTCCAATACAAAGTATATGAAAGAAAACTGGAGCACCTATTAAAAGGTGATTAAAAGAGGAATCTGATAACCGAATGTTATCAGGAATCTTGAAATGCTGCCTATCTATATGAACACCAGGGATGGTACCTGCGATTTCATCTAACACTAAGCACGACAGGCGAGTTTTGAAAGGGGAATGATGAGCATGTACCTCGACTTCACACTTTGAGTGAACATGGGATGTGACCCTAGTTAATCCAGATATGGAGACATTGGCTGATTGAACAGGTAAGTTCAATCTTCTACATAGATGAGAACGTATGAAGTTAGATTGAGAACCGGAGTCGAGTAGTATTCTAACTGGATGGGAATTACCGGCAGAATCAAGGATCTGCGCAGATACAGTGGGTAATAGAACCTGAGAGGTATTTGACGAGAATGCAGAAATGGATGGAATAGGTAATATAGGAGCACCCATAGAGGAGGAACCCGTTGGCTCCTGAGACGAAGCTGGTGCGGTGTTAAAGTGCAAAAGAGTGTGATGTTTAGACTTGCAACTTTTGCAATTAAACTTTGAATTGCATTGAGGCAAAAAATGGCCTTTAGACAAACAATTAAGGCAAACTTTTAATTCCTTCGCCTTAACTAATCTCGCTTGAGGAGTTAGTTTGTGGAAATCATCACATTTGGAGAGAAAATGGGATTGTTTGCAGAGTATACAAATAGGATTACTAGACACGAACGATTTTGAATGAGTCTTGGGATTATCTACGAATGTTTTGTTTGACCTGTGCTCGCAAGACTCTAAGAGATTAGCAGTATTTTTAAGAAAATCTTTAAATTGATCCAGAGTAGGCAACCGCGACCCTAAATTATTTTTGAAAGATTCCCATTCGCGGGAGGTGGTAGGATCGAGTTTGTTGGAAGTAACATGGATCAAGAATGCATCAAGAAGTTCACCTTCAGTGGATAGCGACTTGAGCGCTGTAACATGCTTAAAAAGTGTATCATTCATTTTTCTTAATTTGGAAGCTGATTCTTTGGATACATGATCAAAAGTAAGTATTGCCTTTAGGTGGTTGTGAACCAACATACGAGGATTGTCGTATCGCTCACATATAGAGTTTCAAGAAATATGATAGTTACGTGATGTAAACTCTAGAGATTTGATGATCCAGATGCTTCACCAGAGAGACTAGCTTTCAAATAATGCAACTTTTGGATATCGCTGATTTCAGAGTTTTCATGAATTAAATCTCTGATTATCTCTCTAAACTCCAGCTAATTTTCCATATCACCGTTAAATTTAGGCAAATTTATGGTGGGCAATTTTATAAAATTTGAATGAGGGGAATTCACGATAGAATGATGAATCGGTGAATTTAAAGCGGCATGAGAAACATTGGTAGCACAATCAAGTGCGCGAATTAAAAGTTTAGCTTGTGATATTGCTTGAAAATATTCGATTTCAAATCGT
Organism: Xestobium rufovillosum; assembly: GCA_963966045.1. Classification (NCBI taxonomy): domain Eukaryota; kingdom Metazoa; phylum Arthropoda; class Insecta; order Coleoptera; family Ptinidae; genus Xestobium; species Xestobium rufovillosum. The sequence continues at coordinate 25,536,948 of OZ014503.1, forward strand.
TCGAATTGTTCATTCTCATTGTCTATGCTTGTGCTAACATTGATTATTTCTGCATGAACATCTTCGAAATCGGATAAATAAGAAATTGCAGATTCTAAGTATGTTTGCAGTTGCATATATTGAACCGGACTAATATTATGCTCGGGATCTTCATGAGAATTTTGTAATTTTGCAATGAAGTTTCCAAATCGAGTCAGTTTCCCTTTGATATAGACCTTTTTGATTTCAGAGCATCCATTTCGATGAAAAAATAAAATATCAACAATGCTTTCCCGGAAGTATTATAAATAGATATAAGCAAATGAGAAAAAAAATCACTAGAACAGACGTAACAAACCTTGTAGCTACATGTACATCTAAGACACAAATGCGCAAAATATAATAAGAAATTACGAAATTAGCTAGCGTCTTAAATCGTGGAAAACAGAAAATGCACTAAATTATGTATTTGAATTAGACATATAAATTGAAAATACTACGTCTGTAATTTGCTTACAGTGAAAAACATGCAATAAATAGGAAAATAACCAATAAAACTAAAAGAAGTAACTCACTTGTTCGCGCAATGGTTGGTGAAACCCACAGCGGTTACCTTATTGTATGAAAAGAAGCAACGCTGCTACGGCTCAACTCTGTAGTCTACGAATTCGGCGGGTTCCAATGAATATCCGTGCTCGTATGGACCAAAATGTGGAATCTGTTATCTTCAGGCGCGAACTATTCGTTCCCCAATAAGCAGATCTCCGGTTAGTAATTGTGGACTGTAAATTCTCTTGAATGGAAAACTTTTATTGGATGTAAGTACCTTGCGATATTTATTACATGGAAAAATTTTGTACAAAAATTATGACATATTATTAAAATTATTTTATATAACAACGAACCTTTTTGTTTTTTACATTTATACAAAAATAGTTGGCCTATAATAAAAAATACAAAATACGTTTACCAAAGACACAGGTTCAAATCCTAATTAAGGCCTGAACAATAGGTTTAAACAGGGTATAACAGTCAAATCTAGCAATGATTTGAAAAAGCTCTAACTGGGATTCGAACCCAGGCGTTTTTTCAGGTGAAATATTATTTGAAAGCTGCAATTCTTGATTCGCATGTGTATTTAAAGATATTTTTGTTGCAGGTATTCGACAATCGTCTACCTGCTTACGCTAGTCTTGTATACCATCACAATCGAATGTAAATCGTCAAGTACTTTGAAGAATCACCAGCTCTTGACACAACTTGGTCTATCGAGAATTCGAGCTCCAAATAACCATCACAGAAAGCGTTTAGCGGTGGAATCGAGACACCACAGCAGATCAGACGATTCCCATATGTTCATCATCAAACTACCTCCAAATCCACATTATTACATCCATAACAAACCAAACACCATCGAGAAGCAACCAAGCAAGAAGCTGCCCGTCGGTTTTAAGAGCAATGGGAAGCCAGCAAAAATCTACCACTGGAATATACCCACGTTGAAAAAGATTGCCGCAGTTAAAAACAAGTCTCGCTTAAACGATCAGCATTTCATAGATCTTCACAGTCCGTCCGTATGGAACGAAGTATTGGATAAACCAGTAAAAGAAAAGAAGCCGGTCAAACCGTCGTATTATGTGCCAGGGAAACAGAAGAAGACCTCGATTTTGAAGTACTTTCCCGGGAATGGCAAACCCAGCTCTTTTTACGTCATCGAGAAAAGTAAAAAACCTCATTATCACAGACTGCTGCCGTGATCGCAGTGAATGTGTTGTTCAGTATTAAAAATAAAGACTTTTTGTGCAATACGAGACGGTGTTTCATATATTTCCAGACTGACGAAGACATTCACTTGCTTTTGTAGGTTTTACAAAATTTTTATGTACTTAATTGTTCAATAAATATAAGTCGTTTGTATGTAGAAGGCAGTATTTATTTTATTAGCAATAATTATATCAAAAACACTCAAATTTAACCACTATTTGTCCGTTCGTCAACACTAGGTTCATTTGAAGCATGCACGGCGACCGACGGTAAATAATAAGATTTTATCGCACTGTGCAACCTCGCCACTTCTTCATTCTCCTGCTCTAAACTCCTCAACATCTGGGCAAACTTAATTATACCTTCCCTGCCCTCGGGGAAACCATATTCCTTAATAACGTCCATTTGTACTTGCATCACTATCGGAAAAATGTACTGCATCATTTTTAACATTTCATTACCAACGTTATCACGTGCTTCGTCTAATTTCCGGACGTTTTCTACTAACTGTAACTCGTCTAAAGTGCGTGTGAGGATTATAATTGCTGATTCGGCAGTTAAATTTGGTATATTTTCTTGCTTTGACATGTTTACTTCGACAAACTAACCTCACTTTTTTGACAAATGAGTAACCATAGAGCAGTATTTTCAGAGAGTGACATGGTCATAGAATAGGTCAATCACGGTGACAAGTAGGTTCCAAATGCAATGACGTAATTTAAATGGGAAATCGTGCATTAACTCGAATAAAAACGACGACAGTACAAGGACCCAGCAATGCTATACCTAGCCTCGAGTTTAAATGGTCAGATGTACGGCATAAAACTCCTGGATTCTTCGGTATTTCTTTTATTTAACAAATGTAATGGATAATAAGTTTATTTTAGGGCAAAAATTTTCTGTCGATTCAGAAACTGAATTTGAAAATCAGATAAGGGGTTTAACGGCTAACAATGATAATGAAAAACTTAATTATTTAGCGCGACAAATATGCCTTTGTTTGAATCAGGCGCAAAAGTCGTTGTATACGTGGGTGACGGACAGCATTCGATTTAAAGATATTTATGCGTGGGAATGGAAAAGGTTGTGTACTCTGCAACAAACTAAGATGACAGCCATTTTATGTCCAAATCGAATTGGTAAACATTGTAGGGGAGTTTTATTGGCTCATTTGTATATCATGCAAAATTTGGAAAATCCCAAAAAAGTTGATGCTTTCTTGAGATGTATCGCATCTAGCCATGTATTTTTAAGCAAAACTTCCCTTTCTATAAAGGTACACTTCTATAGGCAAATGTAATGTGTACATTACGATTTTTTATTGTTTTTTAGAAACATGATGAAGTGTTTTTTAAATTTTTGAAACAACTATTTGATTTGGGGCAAAACAAGGTAATACTACTTGCAGTGTATAAATATTTAAGACTGGTTAGTAGTAGATTGCAAGTTTTGATAAACGAGAAATTAGATGAAAAGAATGTTATAGAAATGGCGGAAGAATTGGAAAATTTAAAACCGATATATAGCGCGGAAAATTTGCTGATACACGAAACGTTCAATATACCCAATAATTACTTGTCCCAAATATCGGCCTCTGAAACCACTGTTAAAAAATCAGAAAGCACAGAATAACATTTCTAAATAAATTTATTTAAACTACTACTATCTTACATTATTTATTCTTTTAATATGTCTTTTATTTGTACGTTTAGCTTAGGCGAGTCAATTTTTGTCTCATTTTCCGCAGCCTTGAAAGCTTTCGATAAACTCTTGCTATCGTTTCTTTCCAATTTCAACATTTCTAAAGCCTCTTCAAAAATTTGGTTTTTCGACGCACTTCCATCATAATTTTCTTCTAATTTCTTATACAGTTTAACAAACCTTTGCGTTAAACTTTCATATTTCAAGTCGCCCAAGTTATAAGTGCCCACGTTTTTGACATTCTCGTGGAATTTCCTGCAAGTTTAATTTACAAATTTAAATATCTACAAAATAATAATACTTACGCCCGAATTTTATCTTCTTCATAAAATATTTTACGAAGCGGTATATTAGGAGCTGGTCTATCGAAACTAGGTACTTCTTTCGGTGGAAAGGCATCGTAAATGTCGTACCAAAGTGGTCGATCTTCCCATTTCATGGCGTTCAATTTTATCAACCCTTGTGTTCTAAAACAAACTAAATTGTACAAAAATTAATAACAGAACATTTCTTGTTTACCTGGTAAATATTGTCCCAATTTTCTCTAATCTATTTGCTGCCATTCTATATGATTAAAAATGATGAGAAAATTAGGTTATGAATGGTTGACATTTGACAATACAATTGACCTACTCGAAGTGTCAGTGAAACGTCAAATATTTTCCAAAAACGTGTTTTAAAAAATGTCTGCAATAACGGATAATCAAATTCGCCAAATAGGCAAAGTATTGAACGACAAAAATCGGCCGTTAAAAGAAAGATTTCGGGCTCTATTCACTCTGAGAAATATCGGGGGGATTGTCGCGATTTCTTGTATTAACGAATGTTTTCGAGATCCTTCTGTCCTCTTAAAACACGAATTAGCGTATTGTTTAGGACAGATGCAAGATAAACAAGCTATTTCCTTATTAGTGGCTGTTTTAGAAGACGTGAATCAAGAACCGATGGTTAGACATGAAGCAGGTTTGTTTTTACACATATAGCTTGGCATATTCCTCTAATTTACCCTATAATTTTCAAGCCGAAGCCTTAGGAGCACTAGGTTCCCCTGAAATAGTGGATATACTAAATAAATACTTAAACGATCCCGTGATTGAAGTAGCGGAAACTTGCGAACTAGCTCTAGAAAGAATAAAGTGGTTAAACAATTCGGAAGAATCGAATTTATCGCAAAATCCGTACTGTTCTGTTGATCCCGCTCCTCCATCCGTAAAAACAGATGTAGAAGCATTAAAACATGTTTTATTTGATGAAAGTGCCAGTCTTTTCGAACGCTATAGAGCCATGTTCTCATTACGCAACCTACGAACGAAAGACGCGGTATTAACTCTGAGTTCTGCGCTAAAATCTGGAAGCGCCTTATTCCGGCATGAAATAGCGTTTGTTTTGGGCCAACTCCAAGAAGAGTGTAGCGTCAGATATCTACAAGAGTCGTTGGAAGACAGTAACGAGAATGAAATGGTGAGACATGAATGTGCCGAAGCTTTAGGAGCTATAGCGTCTAAAGAATGTTTCGATATTTTAAATAAGTATCTGAAGGATGAAAAGAGGGTTGTCAGGGAGAGTTGTGAAGTGGCTTTAGACATGTGCGAGTACGAGAACAGTCCAGAATTCCAATACGCAAACGTTCTGCAAGAAGTTTGTTAGATTATATAACTACTATAAATAAATACATGTTTTTCGATTTTTATTGGTCGCCTTATTTCTAGGAGCAAACAGGGAAACGCGAAACACATTTAGAACAATGTAATCTGTAACGTAACCAGAAGCGCTTACGTACGATCCTGGTTGCGGTAAATCCGAACGCACGGCAGACACAGGTTGAGGGTCAACTTCATGGGCCGCACCCAGTTGGCAATCGCTGTCAATGGCGTAGTCGTGTATTTACTTAATGTTGTTTTGTACTTGTCGTATAATATAATAATCATATGCAAATAAGTGTTAACTAATAAAATATGTTCTCTTAACATTGTGTGTAATTGCCCACACGTTACATGGTGTCACAAGTCTTGTTTTTAAGTGCCAAAAAGTAAAAAGCAGTGAAAAATAAGTGATAAAATAAAGTAACTAGTGTCTGAAAATGTCCCATGCTGAGGAAGAAACAATGAGGTCCAGTGGCGTCCAAATTAGACCACCCAAACCTTTACACTTGTCTGAAAACATGATCAACGATTGGAAGCTCTGGAAACAACAGTACGACTTCTATTCAGTTGCAGCAGAATTAGATAAGAAAACACCAAACATGCAAGTTGCCATTTTTATGACAATAATCGGACCAGAGGCACTGGCAATATTTAACACATTCACGCTCACAGAGGCAGAAAAAAGCAACCTAAAAATAATTGAAGAAAAATTCGAGGCGTATTTTATACCAAAGTTAAATACCACATATGAAAGGTACGTCTTCAACACGACACAGCAAAAAGAAGGTGAGAGCTTTGATGATTTTTTAACTAATATCACAAACAAAAGCAAAACCTGTGAGTTTCAAAATTTATGTGACAGCCTTATAAAAGACAGAATAGTTCTCGGGGTCAAAGATGTAAAGTTGAGAGAAAAATTACTCTCAGAAGATGACCTTGATCTACAAAAAGCAATTAAAATTTGTAGGGCAAGTGAACAAACGTCCAGACAAATGAACGAGATAACAAAAGAAGAGGCAAAAGAAGTACACGTAATAAGAAAAAAGAAAAACTCAAAAGACTCATCAAAAGAACAATTCGACTGCAGAAGATGTGGTTCCAAGCATGGAAAAAAAGAGTGTCCAGCCTACAACAAAAGTTGCGAAAACTGTGGAAAAAAAGGTCACCTAACAAAAAAGTGCTTCAGCCAAAACAAAAAGAAGGTCGAACAAAAAAGCAAAATCAACTCCATCACGGAAGATGATGAAGAAGTTGTGTATGTGCACGCGATCAGCTCAAAAGAAGACAACGAATGGAATGAAACTGTCAAATACAAGCAGCAAAAGTTCCAAGTCAAGCTAGATACAGGGGCACAATGCAATGTCCTTCCATTAAGGTTACTAAAGAAGTTAGAAGCCAAAATTTCGCTAAAACCATCCAAAACAGCCAGATTGGTGAGTTTTACGGATCACAAAATTAAAGTGATCGGTGAAACAACTTTGAGTTGTACGGCTAAAGGTAAACAAGCAGAAATAACCTTCAAAATCGTTCGAGAGAATGTCTGCCCAATATTAGGTCGAAATACGTGCAAAGATCTAAAACTAATCCAAAGAGTTAACGCACTTTCTACAGAAAAGCAGGAAACTAATGTTTTCAAGGGACTGGGATGCCTGAAAAATTTTGAATATGATATTGACCTAGTGCCAAATCCAAGTTTCGAAATAAAACCAGCCAGAAGAATTCCTTACGCTATAAGAGAAGCCGTTAAAAAAGAACTGGATAAAATGGTTGATCTCCAAGTCATTAAATCGATCACAGAACCAACACCGGTGGTCAGTCCAATGGTTATAGTAAGAAAAAAGAACCAAATAAGGATATGCATTGATCCTACCGATGTTAACAAGAATTTATTGAGAAGACATTATTCTCTGAAAACGATGGAAGAAATCGCAGCTAAAGTTGCAGGATCCAGGTATTTCTCTTTGCTAGACTGCAAAAGAGGGTTCTGGCAAATAAAAGTCAGTGAAAGAACTCAAAAATACCTAACATTTGCTACTCCTTGGGGAAGATATTGTTGTACGCGACTTCCATTTGGTCTCGCATCAGCACCAGAAGTCTTCCAACAAGTGATGAATTCCTTGTTAAGAGACATGCCCAATACAGAATGTTCAATGGATGACATATTGATACATGCAGGGTCAAAACAGAAGTTAGAAGAAATCACTGCAAAAGTCATGAAGAAACTGGAAAATGCTGGATTGAAATTAAACGCAGAAAAGTGTATTTTTGCCAAACCAAGCATTAAATTCCTGGGGCATATCCTATCAAGCGAAGGTCTAAAAATAGACATAGAAAAAGTCCAAGCGATAAACAAGCTGAAAACGCCAGAAAACAAAACTCAGTTACAAAGACTGCTAGGCATGGTAACATATTTGAACAAGTTCATAAACAACATGTCCAAATTAACAGAACCATTAAGGCAGTTGCTGAAAAAAGATGTAGCATGGGTCTGGAACAGAGAACAGCAAGAAGCGTTTGACAAAATTAAAAAAGTACTCACTGAACCACCAGTTCTGAAGTACTATGACGTCAATGACAACGTAACATTGTCAGTAGACGCAAGTTCCAAGAGTTCAGGAGCAGTTTTACTCCAAAGTGGTCAACCAGTAGCATACGCTACCAAATCCTTAACCAAATCAGAACAGAACTACCCGCAGATAGAAAAAGAAGCACTTGCGATCAAATTCGCTTGCACAAAATTTCATGAATACATCTACGGAAAAACGCTGTTTGTGGAAACTGATCACAAACCACTGGAAGTAATCTTCAAAAAACCAATTCAGTCAGCACCAGCGCGTCTCCAAAGAATTTTGTTTGATGTACTCATGTATTCACCACAAGTAAAGTACATAAAAGGGACAGAAATTCCAATTCCAGATGCTCTGAGTCGTGACTGTAATAATGAAGAAGAAGAAAATGACGAAGAAGAATTGGAAGTGCAAATAATACTAAGCATGAGCAGAAAAGCACGAGAAGATTTTGTACAATCAACAAAGCAAGATCTCGAATTGCAACAATTACTGGAATACATAAAAAATGGTTTTCCAGATGAAAGTAAAAAACTGCCAAATTGTATAAAGCACTACCACAACTTCCGCGAAGAACTTTCGTACTACGAAGGTCAAATTTTCAAAGGTGAAAAAATAGTTGTTCCTAAATCAGAAGTGAACAGAGTGCTAAAAGACATTCATGCTGGACACCTCGGCATACAAAGTTGTCTAAAACGCACAAGACCGTTGTTGTACTGGAAATCGCAGTATAAAGACATACTAGACTTTATCAACAAGTGCTCGGTGTGCCAAAAAACGCAACGCGCGAACATCAAAGAACCATTGGTGAATAAAGAAATACCAAATTTCCCATGGCAAATCGTCGCGAGTGATCTTTTTACGTTTCGCGGTAAAGAAAACGTGATGATCTACGATAGTTATATTCCGGGTTCGTGGACTATAAAGTGTTAAAAACACTCACCTCAAAGGAAGTGATTGATAAACTTAAAGAATGGTTCGCCACCCATGGAATTCCAGAAGTGCTCGAGACCGACAATGGTCCGCAATATACTTCCAGAGAATTGAAAAATTTTGAATCATCCTGGGGATTCGAACACAAGACTTCTAGTCCATATCACTCAAGTGGAAATGGATTAGCTGAACGTGGTGTTCAAATAATAAAAAACATTTTGAAAAAGTGCTCAGAAGATGACTCTGACGTTCAATTGGCATTGCTAAATTACAGAAATACACCAAGAAATGATGTATTGCACTCTCCAAACGAAAGGTTAATGAGCCGTGTAACTAAAACAAAACTACCAATTGCAAAAGAAAAATTGAAACCAAAAGTTACAAAAAACGTCTCTGAAGAACTGAAAAAATTGAGAGAAAAACAGAAGCAATATGCAGATCGAACAACCAGAGTAAGACCAGAGTTTCAAAAAGGAGACAAAGTTGGCATCCGAGTAGCACACAGGAAATGGAAAGGAGGAGAAGTAATAGAAAATACGGAAAATCCAAGGTCAGTCCTGGTAAGAACAGAAGATGGAAGTGTTTATAGAAGAAATTCCTATCATCTTCGTAAAACCGAAGCCAAGTTTACTGAACCCATTACCGTCGTTCCATCCACATCCACTGTAAATCTCCAACCTCCATCTCCAGAAACCCAAGAAGTTGAGAGAGATGATTCTCACTCTTCCCAACCAACTACAGGACCAAACCTGGCCTCACCCATCAAGACAAGGTCAGGAAGAATAGTGAATCCACCTCAAAGACTAAATCTTTGAATACAAAAAGGGGGATGTAACGTAACCAGAAGCGCTTACGTACGATCCTGGTTGCGGTAAATCCGAACGCACGGCAGACACAGGTTGACGGTCAAGTTCATGGGCCGCACCCAGTTGGCAATCGCTGTCAATGGCGTAGTCGTGTATTTACTTAATGTTGTTTTGTACTTGTCGTATAATATAATAATCATATGCAAATAAGTGTTAACTAATAAAATATGTTCTCTTAACGTTGTGTGTAATTGCCCACACGTTACATAATCGCTAACTAAAATTTTCAAAAATTGTTTTGATGAAATACGAAAGAATAAACTATTTCGCTCCGTTTATTATGTAAAAAATGTATTTTACTTGTTTATTTAGTTTTTATTTTAATTTTTGTTGTGATAAGGAACACTTCTGAATTTATTTTACAATAATAATATTATTAATAACTATCGCCGCCAATGGTGCCTGGATATGACAGTTTATACGGCCTTGAGTGTTCTCGTGGTAGATCGTATATCCAAGAAGTCAGGGAGTAGTTCATTTACCGTATATGTACCGTATATGTACCGTATATGTACCATAGACTAATCATACATCATGATTAGTCTATGTATGTACTTGCGGTTGTCAAAAAGATGCAAAAGATAAGAAACTGTCCGTTGGGCAACTTATTATTATATTCCTTGGTAATTATCCTATAATAATCATTGTTTTCTTTTATTTCAGTCACTTTTCATCAGTAAAATTAAGTATTAACTGTGTTAATTGTTGTTATTTCTCAATGAAGTTGTTATCTTCGTCAGTATGACCTGATTTATACAGCTGTCTAAATTTTTAATTGCGTTGTCTAGATGGAGACTAATCATTGCTTCTTATTTCTTAGATTTAGCAAGTTTATTTATAGAAAGCAATTTAGATAAGATACTGTCATTTCTTCGCTACAGAATGTCTTTTTGTGATCCTGTTAAATCGGAACGGCAAAATGATTGGGATGAAACATATCAGATGGAAGACAAGTTTGCCGTTGACGAAGAAGCGTTGCCAGCAGTAACAAATACTGTATCGGATTTTCATATTGAGAATATAAAGGTACACATGTTCTTTTACAGCCAATTTTTCCCTAGCAGCGCAATAACGTGTATTTATAGGTAGAAGCTTTTCCCGATGTAAATGATGAAGAAATAAGTGGCGAGCAGACTGAAAATAACAAACCCCATAAATGCAGCTTGTGTAATAGAGCTTTCAGTCGTCTTTCGACCCTAAAAGACCATACGCTGCTACACACGGGAGAGAGACCGCACCAGTGTGAAATATGTGAAAAATCGTTCCATCGGAGTTCGACTTTAAAGCGCCACATTATGTTTCACAGGAACGAGAGGCCCTACGCTTGTGCCGTATGTAATAAAGCGTTTCACCAGTCGTCGAATTTAAAACGCCACATGGTTTTCCACAAGGAAGACCGACCTCACAAATGCGAAGTGAGTAATAAGGCGTTTCGCGAGCAGTCCGCTCTAAAGGTCCACATGATGTACCACGCGGATCAGAGACCCCACGAATGTGAAATATGTAATAAAGCGTTTCCCCTAATTTCAAGTTTGAAGCGTCACATGACGTTTCACAAGGATGAGAGGCCCCACATTTGCGAAGTGTGTAAAAAGGCGTTTAATCTGGCCTCGACCTTAAGGCGCCACATGATGTTCCATAAAGACGAGAGGCCCCATAAATGCGACGTTTGTCAAAAGGCGTTCCGTCAGACGGCGCATCTAAAGCGCCACATGATGTGCCATACCGGTGAGAGGCCCTACAAGTGTGGTTTATGTAAAAAGGCGTTCCGTGCGAAAGTGCACCTAACTGGTCATATGATGAGCAAAAAGTCGCACAAGATGCATGCGAAATATGTTTGCATATCTGACTAGCGCACAACCCTCAAGTGATGCCAAAATTGGTGTGAATTTGGCTCATCCGTTGCAGAAACCAATATCCAAATCCGACTTTTTCCATAGTAGAACAGAATAAATTTAATGATCGTATACAAACCATGTATTTCTCATAATTTGTAAATACATAATATTCGCAAAAGCAATATAAAGAAAAGTAGAATTTATTAATTTTTATAAAGCAGAAGAAAAATATATGTACGTTAAAAATAACATGCGATATTAAAGAAACCTCTGGAATAAAAGTTAACGTTAACATTCAAACAAAAGTTGAAAAACTAAAATGACAAGTAATTTTATATAATTATTATACTTAGGCCGGCGAACACCTTGCAAGAACGTGCTCTAGCGGGGCCAAATTTATCAATTATGTGAATTTATTGGCAAGAAATAAAATATTTTTTGTAGTCATTCGTTCTGGTAACTTTTGTATTCAGTAGAGTGGCTGCACTGTCTGTCATTTTATCTGTCAGAATTATACTGGTGTAGCTAACTTCAGAGAGAGGCTGTAGTAGTTTTACCGCCAACAATTTTGCTGTTAGGTTATGTTGAAGTTATGTACCTTTATGTATTATTCATGTTAGATGCAAAGGAAGAAAAGAATAAACGTTGCCAACCCGAAGAGAAGTTTATTAATTAGTCCCTACAGTAATCAGGTGTGGGGTGAACGGTGAAGATTCATTCTCGTACAGTATGGAAGACAATCGGCACCAGCACCATGGCAGATGAAGAGCAAGAAAGATCGCAATCGGCAGGCATGACTAATATGTCCCTTGATGAAGTAATCCAAACGACAGTTAGAGCAATTCTGGTCCATATCAGTGCTTCGTCAAATGTTAATGAAGCAGTAGCGACTGGTAACAATCACAATCCAAATTTTAGTAACAAAGAGCTCGCAGCTTTATTACCAGAGTTCAGCGGTTTCAATTTAGATGTGGACATGTGGCTGGAGAGGTTGGATGTTTTGCAACACATATACCAGGTACGTCCGGAAATCATGTGTGTTCTAGCAGTTGGGAAGCTAAGTGGTCCGGCCAAAGCATGGTTCCACTCGAGAACAGAATACGTGGGGATGATATGGGACGAATTAAAATCAGAGTTAAGAAAAATGTTTTCCTCGAGACCTGATAAGGTGATGGCAATGAAACGTTTTGAGGGTCGACGCTGGAAGAAAGGTGAGAAGTTTTCTGTTTACTTCCATGATAAGGTCACGCTAGGCAACAAAGCTCGCGTAGATGATGAAGACATGGTAGATTATATCATCGATGGGTTTGACAACAACATTCTACAAAGTCAAGCACGTATGCAGTGCTTTAGTTCAATACAACAACTGTTAACTGTGATGAACAATGTATCTATGAATGACCGTGGGTTAGACAAATCTTTTAGTGTTAGCAAGGTAGCTACCACCACCTCCAACATGAGTGGACGTGTAAATCCAGGGAGAGTAGTCAAGACAACGAACTATGGTACGTCACGTTCGATGAGTTCGATGCTTAGATGTTATAATTGTAATGAAGATGGACATTACGCTTCAGATTGTCCCAAGCCGAAGAGGGAACGGGGATCCTGTTTCAAATGTGGACAGATGTCGCATCATTTTAAGAACTGTCCTCCGCATCAATTTAGTGCAGGTAGAACCTCTAGTAAGTCCCTACTGTTTACCTATATCTTTTGTGTTCCCAGATGAGTGTGAAACATTTTATGAATTAGAATTACAAGCAATGCATGACAATGGTAGTCCCGTTAGTTTAATTAAGCAAATGTATGTCCCCCCTCCTGTATACAGTAATCCTTTGATTAATTGTCCAATTTTTTCTGGATTAAGGAAAACTGAAATTGAGATATTGGGTGCATTTACAATGGATGTATTAGTCTCTAAGATTCCGTTAAGTTTACAATTTTTAGTTGTACCTGATGACACAATTCCCACAGCAGTAATATTAGGGCGAAACTTCACTGCAAATCCAAGTATTAATATTATGTTTAAGAGTGGAGTTATGATTTGTGAAGCAGCTGAACCTGTTACCAATTCAGATACATTTTGTATGCATTCTATGAATGAAATTTTGTGTGTAGACTATGAAGAGAAACCCTCTAAGGTTTCTAATGAGTTAAACATTAATCCTAAGTTACATGATAGTCTTAAGTTTGAATTTGCACATTTGTTTGAAAATAGTTATGTGAAATGTGTTAATAAGGGTAAAAAACCATTGGATTATGAAATGAAAATCTCACTCACTCATGATCAACCAATAGCATTTAGACCCAGGCGGTTATCTTTCCACGAAAAGCAGAAATTGTGTGTAATTTTAGATGATCTATTAAGAGAAAAGGTTATCCAACCAAGCAATTCATCTTACGCAAGCCCTATAGTCTTGGTGAGAAAGAAGAACAATGAACTCCGTCTTTGTGTAGATTTCCGTGAAATTAATAAGGTTTAGCAAGAAGAAAGTGTTTAGCAAGATAGATTTGAAGAACGGGTTTTATCATGTAGAGATGGACGATTCCTCAGTTAAGTATACGTCCTTTGTGACCCCGTTAGGTCAATTTGAATTCTTGAAAATGCCTTTTGGGCTCACCAATTCGCCTACAGTATTCAATCGATATTGTTCGAGGATCTTTGAAAAACTGATTAATGAAAATAAAATCCTTATGTACTTAGATGACATTTTAATAGCTACAAATACCATAGAAGAACATTTTGTGATATTAAAAGAAGTATTTGAAACAGCCGCTGCATTTAACCTAAAATTTAGACTTGATAAGTGTTCATTTCTAGATAGCAGTGTAACTTACTTAGGATATTACATTGATGAACACGGTATCAGTCCTAGCCCAGAAAACATAAAGTCGGTACTTGATTATCCTGTGCCAAGGAACACTAAGGAGTTGCACCGGTTCGTCGGATTGGCCAGTTATTTCCGTCGCTTTATTCGCGGGTTTTCTACTATTGCGAAACCACTTTATGATCTCGTGAAAAAGAATGCTATTTTCCATTTTGGTGAAATAGAGCTGAAAGTTTTTGAAGAGCTGAAACAGAAATTAGTATCACATCCAGTATTAGCAGTATACTCACCTGAACTCCCTACAGAACTCCACTGTGATGCTAGCTCAAGTGGCTTTGGAGCCATTCTTTTACAGAAACAGACCTCCGGAAAGTTCCAGCCGTTATTTTATTTTAGTCAGCGAAGCTCACCAGCTGAATCTCGATATCATAGCTTCGAGTTAGAGTGTTTAGCGGTCGTATATGCGATCAAGAGGTTCCATACTTACCTTTCGGGTATCCCTTTTAAGGTGATCACAGATTGTGATAGCTTTAGACTCACTCTGAGCAAACAGAGTATTAATCCTCGCATTTCCCGTTGGGCCATGTTCTTGCAGAATTATCGATTTGAGATCATACATCGTCCCGGAAGCAAGATGACCCACGTTGATGCATTAAGTCGATGTCATAGCGTACTAGTACTAGAAGGTAATACTTTCGAACAAGCGCTAGCCCTTAGACAAAATTTAGACCCTGAGATTTCCACAATTAGAGAACATTTAGAAACGACAGAAGATAGATTTTATGAATTAAGAGAAGGCTTAGTGTACAGGAAAGATAAGACTGCTAAGCTGCTGTTCTATGTACCTGCATCGATGGAAGCCAATGTCATAAGGGCATCTCACGATGACCTTGGACATGTTGGGCTTGATAAGGTTGTGTCGAACATTTTGAAAGTTTATTGGTTTCCACGTCTTAGAGAGAAAGTGCGTCATTACATACAGAATTGTTTGAAGTGCATAGAATTCTCCCCGTTAAGTGGAAAACAGGAAGGATACTTGCATAGTATTTCGAAGGGCGATACTCCCTTTCTCACACTCCACATAGACCATTACGGCCCCTTAGAAAAGACCCGTACTGGCAAGAAATATGTGTTTGCAGTCATTGACTCGTTTACAAAATTCATTCGTCTGTATCCCTGCAGGTCCACCGATACTGAGGAAGCAATAAAACATTTATTCGATTATTTTGGATCATATAGCAAGCCAAGGCGTGTGATTGCAGACAGAGGATCCAGTTTCACCTCGAATTCATTTAAGGAATTTTTGGCCAGTGAAACAATCGAGCAGACTTTGATAGCTACAGGCACCCCTCGGGCCAACGGCCAGATAGAGAGGTTCAATAGGGTATTAACACCTATGTTGGCCAAGTTATCGTTAGCATCGGATAGATGGGATGAGGCTTTAAGGAATGTAGAATTTTCTATGAACAATACAGTGTGTCGATCCACTGGAGAGACACCGAGCCAATTACTTTTCGGCATTGATCAGTTAGGACATGTGAATGATGAAGTCAGATTATTTTTAGAGGGCAATTTCCAACAAGAACGAGACTTGGAGAAACGAAGAGAGTTAGCGTCAAAGAAGATCATTGAAAACCAGGCCAACAATGAAAAATATTATAACAAAAAACGTAAGGAAGCTACTCCATACCAGGTTGGAGATTATGTCATGATCCGTAATGTAGAAACTGCGGCAGGGGTTAATAAGAAATTAATTCCTAAATTCAAAGGACCCTACGTGGTCAAACAAGTTTTAGATTGTGACAGATACGTCGTGAGTGACATAGAAGGTTTCTAATTGACCCAGACCCCTTACACTGGAGTCATAGCCCCAGATCGTATGAAGCCTTGGGTTAAATTTTAAATGTTAATAATGTTTGTTTTCCAAGAAAATTGTTTTTCGTATTGGCAATAATTTTGTGCTTTTTTTGTCCTTTTTGTGTACACTTGGTTGACATATTATGTATTTATGCCACCTTATGTTTTATGTAATGTACCCTTATGCTTATGTTTACCTTTATGTTTTTAATCTGTAATGTCCGAGGTCGGACATACGTCAGGTAGGCCGAACTGTAGTCATTCGTTCTGGTAACTTTTGTATTCAGTAGAGTGGCTGCACTGTCTGTCATTTTATCTGTCAGAATTATTCTGGTGTAGCTAACTTCAGAGAGAGGCTGTAGTAGTTTTACCGCCAACAATTTTGCTGTTAGGTTATGTTGAAGTTATGTACCTTTATGTATTATTTATGTTAGATGCAAAGGAAGAAAAGAATAAACGTTGCCAACCCGAAGAGAAGTTTATTAATTAGTCCCTACATTTTTGTAAATTATATCATTTTTTATTCTTTTATACATTTTTCTAAATAAAATCTTGACAAAGCCCCCAAACGGGGACAAAGCGTCGATTATTTACAAGAAATATTTTATTTCTTGCCAATAAATTCACACAAATGATCAATTGAAATAAACAAGATGCTAAAATCAAAAATAAATACCTATATGTAGTGGACGGCGGCGGTTTTCAAAATAAAATAAATAACTAAACTTGTTGGTTTTATTGGCAGAACAAACATCGAAGGCGCCATTACACACACATACATAACCTAACTTGCCCTGCCCTCTACCTTACCTAGTGATGGGCGGACTCGAGTGCAAGAATCGAAAAGTTCTCGATTCTCAAAAGTTCTCGGTGTTCTCGAGAACTGTTTTAGTTATTGGTCTCGAATGCACGAGTTCTCGCTCAGTGAGAAGAGACGAGATAAACAAATTTATTGAGAACACGAGAACTGAAATGGAATCGAAAATACGGCGCGAGATCGGCAGCGGTATCAATAATATCAAGTATCAACTAGAACCAAATAGACAGTTGTAGTTCTCAGTTAGGTTAATTGTTATTTCCGATGGTATAGTTTGAATTTCTGGAAACCCAAACAAGTAGAAACTTTAAGATCATTTTGGAATTGCGAATTACAGTTAATACCTATGAGTGCTACTACTGGTTAAAAAAGAAACGAAATAAGTATTAATACACAATATGTAACTAAAATAAATTTCTAAAATTTAAAGTATAAACAAAGAACTAGATAAGTTCTAAGAGAAAAACGAACAATGTGCGCTTTTGCTAGTACCCTTTTTACGAAAAAATTCCACACTATCGTTTCATTTTTAATGTGATAACCGATACCTAATCCAGAAAAAACGCAAACCCATTTCAATTTTTATTTTAATTAGAAATGTACATAATTTTTTGATTTTAATTTTATTTCTGCTAGTACTACGAGCACGACACTAATATTACTTTAATGAGAAGAGTTATGTAACTTGTAAGTCTTTTTAGAAGTTTCCAATAATAAATTTTACATTGGCACCATCGAATGAATAATTGTTCATTCAACGAATCTACTGAGAAATGCATTCAGAGACGTTACCGCCATAAAACTAACAGATGCCGGCTATAAAAAATGAAAAAGATGCCGACGCATACCGATTGAATTAGGCGAACGCTGCTCGCCGCTGCTACCCTTTGAACGTGATCCAATGCTGCAGTACCGAGACCGAGACCGAGAGAGTATCAGATTCCGAGTCTCGCAGCTCCCGTATGAGGTACAATATTTTTGTGTTGTACTCGGGTCTCGGGAAAGTTCTCGATTCTCAAAAGTTCTCGGATACGGAGTTCTCGATTCTTAAAGTATTCGATTCTGCCCATCGCTAACCTTACCCACTAAATACATAAATGTCGGTAAGGTAGAGACAACGTAAGGCGCAAAAATTTAAAAAATGATCACTACTGTATAATAATATAAATTTAATTTGTAGTGTGTATACACAGTCACAAATAAAATCCTGAAAGAGTACTTTCTTTTGGTGCATATATGCTTTAAAGGCACTTCAAGACAACTGGATAACTTTTTAAATTTCTTGAATAATAATATTCATCCAAAAATAAAATTTACTAAAGAAGTTAAAAATGGTCATAAACTCAATTTCTTAGATTTAACTTTAGTAAACAATAATTGAAAAATTCATTTCGATATTTTTAAGAAACCTACGTACGTGCCCAGACCACACTTTCGTCAAATGAATTTCATCCTAAATTACAGTTTATATTTTTAATTCTATATACAGGATGGTCCAGTTTTGAATCGGCAGACTTTGGGAATAGATTCTTCAAAATAGTAGGGATTTTTCATATAAACTATTATTCAAAAGCTCTTTCTTTTGTAGCTAAACGGCACTAAAGTTCAATTATTTTTAAGATCCTTTCATAATAAATTGCAAAAATGAAAAATATGCACCTGTCTTTTAGAACCTTTTTCTCAGTTTTCTTTCAAGAAATTGATTGATTTTCACTTCTACGTATTAAAAACCTGCATGATTTTGAAATTATGTTGGTCGACATTCCCGTATTTCAAACACGCCAGGCACGCCTTCGGGATTCAGCCTCATAATTTTATGAGGGATGTCACTGGGAACTAGCATTTGTAATTTTCCGTCTTTCAAACATCCTCCTTATTTGGTACTTTACTATTCTTGCGAATATCCTACACGAATTTCAAAAACTGACAGTGACATTCGTCCGAAAAACTACAACTGATTGTCAATGTACTTCTGCACATGCGCACTAACGAACTCAAACGAAATGAAAAGGTCTATTCAAAGGCAAAATTATTTACAGGTTAAATTTCTTTTCCAATTGATCATTTTAGAATGGCGTCACACAATTGACTGCTGGAGGGCACACATTTGTTTGTTTTAAAGCTTATTGGAGGGAATAAGAGGATGAATAACAAAGCAGATGTTTGTGTTACCATTTGGCACCAAATAAGGGGCGTAACTTAAACTTAGTCGCTTTACGCCGAGAATTGAATGAAAATTCTTAAAATGATACGACTGGTTGCACTATTGCAAACGTTGTTTCGTTATTTTGAGTTAAATTACATGTACTCTAAACATCACCACTTTGTTTGGCACCAAATCTGTTAAAATTTTGGTAACATTCACGTGCATTACGTTGTTTATCCATGCTCTGTCCTCCAACAGAAAATGGCGGCCTGATAAAATAAAATTCTTACATTACACCCACCCGAATTATAACTTTTACTGAAAAATGTGCAATTATTGATTCTGTTATGCAAACTTATGATCACTTGGCAGGCTGCCCTATTTCTTATGTAAGTATTTTGGCAGTGGCAGAAGAATTTTAAAAATTAAATATCTTGGGATTGAAGAACGCTGTAGCTGATATTTTGCCAAAAATGTACAGATGGCATTAAAATATTTCACAATTTACGATACTCTGCCACTGAAACTTGACAAAAGAAATGTTAACCTTGAGTGTAGTTCGAAGTTTGAGCATAATTTTTGACAGCTCTTAAGTAATTTTTATTTTATATCTCTGGTAGAATTGGAAAATCCTTTTCTATTTCGTAGATTTATCGAGTATTCTTAGTAGAAAATCTGGTCCTTTCTGGAAATGTCTTTTTGCGATCAAATTAAGAGTGAATTACAAAATGACGAGAGTGAAATAGTGATTGAAGAAAAAATTTTCATCAATGATGACGGATCGTTAATAGACACAAAAACCCATATAAATAAAGAAGAAATAAAAAGCGAACAAATGGAGACTCCTAAAGAAAAAGTAGAAAATAACACGAGTAAACTCAAATGTCCCGTTTGTTCCAAAGTCTTCACTTGCACCAGTTCGTTAAAAGCCCATTCCACAATACATACAGGTGAAAAATTTTTTAAATGTGATATGTGTGAAAAAGAGTTCCGTCAGATAGGAAATTTGAGGAGTCATTTGAGGTGTCACACGGACGAGAAACCATACACATGCGAAATATGTAAAAAAGGTTTTCGTCAGTCTGGAAATCTGGTTACTCACATGAGGTGCCATACGGGGGAGAAGCCCTATAAATGTGAAGTATGTAAGAAAGCGTTTTGCGCAAAAGGTCAACTTATCGATCACATGAAGAGCCATACGGGTGAGCGGCCCCACAAATGTAAATTATGTAAAAAAGCGTTCCATGCAAAATCGAATCTAACTGCGCATATGATGTGCCACATGGATGAGAAGCCACTCACGTGCGAAATATGCAACAGAGGTTTCCGTCAATCTGGGAATCTAGCTGCCCACATGATGTGCCATACTGACGAGCGGCCCTACAAATGTGAAATATGCAAAAAGACGTTCCGTCTGCGCACGCAACTAAAGGTTCACATAATGTTCCACACAGACGAGAGACCTTATAAATGCGACTTATGCGAAAAAGCATTTCGCGCAAAAGTGCATCTCACTGATCACATGACGAAACATACATCCGAGGGACCCAAAAAATGCGAAATATGCAAGAAAGAGTTTCGCCAGAACTCCCATCTAAAGCGCCACATGAAGATCCACACCGACAACAAACCATACAAATGTGAAATATGTAACACAGCGTTCCGTGTAAAATCGTATCTAGCGGCGCATATGAGAAGTCTCCACATGCAAGTTATGTAAAAAACATCTAATCAATTTTTGTAGCTACGTCGTTATAGACATATAGTTTTATTCTTGATCTCATAATATTAATCATATTGCTATTTTAGTAATAGCAGTTAATTTATAAACGTTAGTCTGTTTCCAACATCAATCTTATAGGCGTATATCTATTGCACTGCAAAATTATTCGCATTGCCCTATTCTGAAGTTTTTGCAACCTTTCCAAATCACCAGCTCCACACAAAAATAATATACTTGAGCAAAAATCAAAATGTGGCGAAATTATTGTTTTATAAACCAGAATTCTAGCCCAAGGACTCAACTTTCTGCTTACTCTACCCAGGAAACCAATTTTTTTTATAAACTTCTTTAACAATAAAGTCTATATTGCTTTTAAAATTTAATTTTGGGTCAATTATCACTCCCAAATACTTAGTTTCGCTAACACGTTCCACCTCCTCATCATCTATTACCACTTTACAGTCATCTTCCCACTCCTTCCTTATCACTCTGTTATCTATGATCATAACTTTTGTCTGAGGGGTAAATATCCCGAAAAATTTTTGTACACAGCGCTCGGAATTCCAAAGATTTCCAAAGAATTCCAAAGATTTCCTAGGAATTCCAAAGATTTCCTAGGAATTCCAAAGATTTCCTAGGAATTCCAAAGATTTCCAAGGAATTCCAAAGATTTCTAAGGAATTCCAAAGATTTCCGAGGAATTCCAACGAATTCCGAGGCCTTCCAAAATAATTTTATGGAATTCCGAACGTCTTCGAGGAAAGTAATCTCCTCCCAATTATCCCAAACAAAAGTGCAATACTGGCATAAACCTTTTTACTAATAGAGTGCTTAAAGAAACAAAATAAACTAATTTTTGATTATTTAAAACAAATATTATTTTATTAAAGAAAACAAAACATGTATGTATATAAAAAAGGCAACTCTTTAAACTAAAAATAACAAAATGGTAGCTTGAAAATAAACGTAAATACTAATACAGTGTGCCTCACTTTTTACGACCCATTGCTCTGTTATTAAAATGGAAGTGAGATATATTGTGTAACGAATGAATATCATTAAAAAGAAACATAGAACGTATAACCTCTAATATACGTAACTTTACATAAATGTTACAGTAATTGTGATTCATCCGGCTATTTTATATAAATATCGGCAATTATACACACTTAATCACCACGAAATTTGGCGAATATAATAAATTCTTTAATATTTGCAGTAGGTAATTAATTGAATTGGCTGGTTTTTATATTTGATACCCACAACTTAATGGTAAATGTAATAAAGGCCTTTAAAATATTCGATTTTTAAATTAACCGGACGATATATAAAATCACCAACCAAGTATGGCAAATGTAATAAATTACGTTAGATATAACCGACCTGCCCTGTACGGAGTTCACCCTTGGAATGTATGACACTTGCGTACAAGGCAAATTTTATGGCATTAGTGTCCATAAAGCAAAATAAGGCTCAGCAGGTAAATTAAACAACTCTGATCTAGTGGCACTTGCGTGCAACATAAAATTTGGATTCCTAAATTAAATATTTATTTCGAACACCTATTATGTTAAATATTGAGGTAAGTTAACTTGATTCCCCCGGTGATTTCTTTTGTAAAATGTTTGTTGAATGATCTTTGAGGAGAATCATATTATCAACTCTAACGACTGAGACTTACAACGCCCCGCTCGCTTCGCTCCGCTCCGCTTGACCTTAACGTGGCAGATTTTTATGTTGTACGCAAATGACACTTGTTTCGAGCTGCCCGCTTTTGCTGCTGGACATCTTTCCTTATGTACGCAAATGTTACGTACGCAAGTACCTTGACGCCCACCCTAGTACTACTACAGCTCCATGCCTTAATAATTGGAACAGAAAATAGAAGAAAACAAAATAATTTATTATTATTAGTATTATTGCGTCTTGGAACCCTTTCGCAATTTACTAAATCAAATATTCTCGAAATTATCAAAAAAGTACTACATATTTAGAACCCAATAATACCTACAATGGACAGTTACCCAACTAAATTCACAGACTAGAGACTAAACTTCTGAAACTAATACAGAATTGTGACAGCACTGCACCTCACCTCGCCCTCAAATTATTGGCGGGTGGATGCGAATGCAATGGATGCCTGCAGATTGCAGAAACTCAGATACCCCTCCTATTACTCATCACACCACTAAAATTTTATTTTCGTACAGATAATGAATAGAATATTAAAATGTATTTCAAATATTCTTAAGGAACGTGTGGAGAAATCAATATTTACCGACAAAGTTCTTGGGAAAGATTGTCCTTCCATAAAATTTACTATTCAACATTGTTTGCTGAAAAGCCATTAAGAATCTACTGCTTCGTGCTTCTTTTTCCCGGAAAAAACGATAATTAAAACGAAATCAAAGTTGCTTTAGAAACATTTGGAATTGAGTGTTTTACCTCATAAGGACCACATACAAAATTAACGGTTTCGGGGAATTCCAGGGAATTCCCAGAGAATTCCAAGGAATTCCAAGGAATTCCAAAGACTTCCAAGGAATTCCATTGGAATTCCAAATAAGTGTACACAAATTTTTCGGGATATTTACCCCTCACTTTTGTCTTATTAATATTTAACTTCAGTTTGTTTATCTTTAACAATTTTGACACTTATCTTAACACCTCATTACTCCTGGTTATTGCACTAATTAAGTTACAGTCCGCATTTGCTATAATCAGCAAACAGATTAATATTACCTTCTTTTATCACTTGCACCAGATCATTCATGTACAGTACAAAGAGAAGAGGACCAAGTACCGAACCCTGGGGTACACCCAATCCATTCAGAACCTCTTCAGACTCATAACCACCATATCTACACTTCTGAGACCTATTGTCCAGGTAACTGCCAAACCATTCTCTAGTTGTACCCCACCTTTCCATTTTTTCCATAAGCACTCCCCTATCGATTGTTTTGAAAGCTCTTTTCAGGTTCAAAAAGACAGCCACGACATAAATGTCCTCCTGTATTTGTTCTTTCCAGTTCATAAGTACCAAATTAAGCGCTGTTTCACTTCTGAAACCCGACTGAAATTCCGACAGTAAGCCATTACCTTCTAAGTATCTTTGCAATTGTTCTTTTACTACACATTCTAAAACTTGCTCATATTTAGGAAGCATATTAATCGGTCTGAATTCCTGGGCCTGACCGGCCTGTTGCACCTTCGGAATAAGAACCACCGTCGCCGTCTTCCACGGTACAGGAAAATGCCCTTTCTCAAGGATTCATTTATAAGGTTTAATAACAAATGAGTGATACAAATATTAACGAAAGTGAAGAAACGACAAACAGGAAAAGAGAATAGAGAAGAAGACTCTCCTAGCCAAGAAAATATTTTTAGAAAAAGTAAATTGGTGGCCAGATCACCAACAGAGAAAGAAATTGGTGATAAACAAATAGTGAAAATGCATAAAATGGATGAAATAAAAGCAATGATGCAGCAAATGACAAAAGAAATAAAGAATGAAATTAACATAAGCAATGCTGCTATGCTAAAAACCTGGAAGGAGGAATTTACAAATGAGATCATGGCAATTAAAGAAGAACTGAAACATAATAACGAACAGTTCCAAAAACAAAGAGAAGAATTCCAAAGAGAACGAGAGGAATGGGAAAGAATTCGAAAGGGTTTGGAAACAAGGATTACTGAGACGGAATCTAGAATGGAACATTTTGAGAGGGACAAGAGGAGAAACAATATAGTAGTTTCAGGAATAGAAATAAATGGGAAAAGTAGCAGTGAAATTAAGGAAAGTATTAGCAAATATATTGCAAAGGAACTGGAAGTGGAGCCTAAAATTAAGAGTGCTTACAAGATAGGAGAAAACATGTGTGTTGCAGAGTTGGAAGACCGAGAAATAAAATGGACATTATAAAAAATAAGACAAGGTTAATTGGAAAGAGAATATATATAAATGATGATCTCACAAGGCGAGAAAGGAAGATACAAGCAGAGATAAGAAACATAGCTAAAGAGGAAAAGACCAGAGGAAAAAATGTGAAGATTGGATATAAGAAGATGACGGTTGATGAAAGGGTGTACATGTGGAATGAAGAAGGACAGGAGCTGCAGGAAAAAAGGGTACAACCATCGGCAACAAAAAACTAATTGATAATGAAAGACAGACAAAATGCAAGATGAACCGGCAAGTGAAAGGAAAAGAGATGGGAATAGTTAAGAAAACAACAATCTGGAAATTTGCAACATGGAACGTAAGAGGCATAAAAGAAAAGACAGAGGAACTGGTGTATGAATTGGAAGAGTGTAACATAGACATACTAACTGTGACGGAAACTAAGAAGAAGGGACAAGGTGAGGAGGTACTGAAAAATGGACATTTACTAATATACGGAGGAGTAGCACTAGAGAAACGAGCGGCAGCAGGGGTAGGATTTATCATCGATAAAAATTTAGTGAAAGATATAAACAAATGGGAATCACATTCTGATAGAATATTAACGGTTGAAATGGCAGAAGGAAGAGGAAAAACGGTAACAATTATGGCTGTGTACGGGCCAAGTGAAGATGCAGCTGTCAAGAATAAAGACGAATCCTGGGAAAAACTTAATTTAGTGACTGAAAATAGTAGGGGAAAACTATATATATGTGGAGATTTTAATGCAAGAGTGGGAAAAAATGAGACAGGTACAGGCGTATTAGGCAGGCATGGAGAAGAAAAAATAACTGATAATGGAAAAAGGCTGTTAGAATATTGTATGTTAAATGATTTAATGATTGCTAATACCTTCTACGAGCACAAAGATATACACAAAATTACAAGACAAGGTAAGGAGAGAAACGGAGGGTCAATAATCGATTATATATTGGTTGGAAGAAATAATCGAAGAGAAATAAAGGATGTGAGAGTTAGAAGGGGACCTGAAATAGGCAGTGATCACTATAATATGTTGGTGGCTAAAATGCGAAAAGAAAATTACCAGATAATAGATGAAGGGCAACAGTGTAACAAAGTAGGGGACTATGAATCTATAAAAACGTATCGATTAAAGGACGAAGAAACAGTCAGACTATATGAAGAGGCGGTGAAAAGAAAAACTGAAGAGAAACAAGCAAAAACAGGGGCAAAGGACGTGGAACAATTGTGGCAAAACTATAAACAAATTATCATGGAAGCAGCTGTGGGGTATGTGGGGTATGTGGGGTGATAAAAGTTAAAAATGGAAAGAAACTAACGGCATGGTGGAATGAAGATGTAAAACAACAGATCAAATTGAAAAAGGAGATGTGGAAGACGTATTTGCAGAATGAAACCGATAACAATTAAAATTGACAAACCTACCCAAAAAGGCAGAGAATTAGAAGATAGTGAGGAAGGCGAAATCACGATGGAAGAAATAATGGAAGCAATAAAACTGGCCAAAAATGGAAAAGCACCAGGGCATGATAAGATTAGTACTGAAATGATTAAAAGAGCAGGATTAGAAGGCACAGAGCTATTTTGGGAAATCTGTAATAGAGCATGGCGCGACAGAAAAGTTCCTGAAGATTGGCTCACAGGAATAATTGTACCAATACACAAAAAGGGAGATAAGAAAGATTGCAACAACTACAGAGGAATCACACTACTAAGTGCAGCTATCAAGATATATGAGAGAGTACTGGAGAAAAGGTTAAGAACAACTATAGAAACTACGCTGGAGGAAGCACAGAGTGGATTTAGAAAAGGAAGAAGTGTTCAGGACCATATTTTCACCATAAAACAAATAATAAGAAAAACACTCACGAGCAATAATAAGGCATTCTTTGCATTCGTGGATATGGAAAAGGCATTTGACCGAGTTCAGAGACAAGAGATATGGAATATTTTAGAAAGTAGAGGAATAAACTGCAAACTTATACAAGCCATCAAGAGTCTCTATAGTGGAAATGTAGCATATGTAGTGTCTCAGAATATGAAATCCAAAACATTTAAAATAAGGGAAGGTTTAAGACAAGGCGGAGTCATGAGCCCGGTATTATTCACGATATTCCTCGACGAAATAATGAAAGAGTGTCGTCCAAGATTACAGAAATTAAATGTAGGGTATAGAAATTTAGAAAGGATAGATATTACAGAATGTGCTTTTGCAGATGATATAGTGATAATGGCCGGAAGTAACAAAAGCTTACAAAATAATGTAAATGTCTGGAATGAAATACTTGACAGACACGGTATGAAGATAAATAAAAAGAAAACAAAAGTGATGGTAGTAGCTAGGGAGCCAGAGACAGTGAACATCAGAATAGATGAAGAAAATATTGAGCAAGTAGCAGATTTTAAATACCTAGGAGTGCTAATTCAAAACAAAGGAAAACAGAATGGTGACATAAATGAAAGAGTAGAAAAGACAGTTAAAGTACACCATGCAATGAATAAAAGTTTTATAAGGAAGAAGGAGATATCCAATGAGACGAAAATGGCAATTTTTAAGACTATCTACAGGCCAGTATTAACATTCGGGTGTGAGACATGGGTAATTGACAGAACAATGAAAAGTAAAGTACAGGCGACCGAAATGAAATTTTTGAGAGGAGTGAAAGGAATAACTAGAATTGATAGAGTAAGGAATGAAGAAGTAAGAGCGGACCTGGGAATAGAGTCTATATTGGAATACATAGAAACGAAACAACTGGGATGGTGGGAGCATATGCAAAGAATGGTGGGCGAGAGAATAGTCAAAAGAATATGGGAAGCTAGGGTGCGAACAAGGAGAGGAAGAGGAAGACCACAAGAGGAATGGGATAATGTAGCAATAGCAACGATAAAGAAGAAAAACAAAACACTACAAGAAGCGAAGCTTTTAGCACAAGACAGAAAGCAATGGAAGAAATTTGTAAATAGTGCTGGTGTGTAAAAGACAATAACCCCGACACTGAAAGGTACAAGGGGATAAAGACTATATATATATATATATATATATATATATATATATTAATAACAAACGTCCCGTCGTTGGAAGACTGTCTCTCAATACCTCTTTATTTATTCCATCTGTACCACCTTTAGATTTAAACCCCAATATAATTTTTTTCTAATTTCTCCAATGTAATTTCCTGGAGTTCGAAATTGCTGCATGTTTCCGGAATTTCCACTTTCAAACCATCAGTTTCAGGTATACTTTGGTTTGTTTCAATAATGCTGTGTATAAAAAACTTATGAAATTCCTCCGCGATTTGTTTGCAGTCGCTTATTTCCCCATTCCCAAAGTTTACCGATGCGCCACTTCCCACACTTCCGTTCCTGTTTCCTCCTATTTCCTTTGAATTCCTCCACATGTCTTTAGAATTACCCCTGCTTTCAACGTTCTTCAATTTTCAACCCTTGATTTATTTTTTGTTTTGTATCTACCATTGTCATTAGTTGTTTTAAATTTGGTTATAAATTACTGGAATTTAGTTGCTTGTTATTAAATGTAGGTAAAATAGCTAAAATATTTAATGTACCTAAAAAACGTGTGTTTCTCCAATGTCCCTGTACGGTTTTGAGTAGTGTATTTGCACATGGTTTTTTTTAATAAAAAAAATTGCTAACAGACAATTTTATTATGCAAATATACAAACTTGTTAAAAATAACTTGTAACGTAACCAGAAGCGCTTACGTACGATCCTGGTTGTGGTAAATCCGAACACACGGCAGACACAGGTTGACGGTCTTGTTCATGGGCCGCACCCAGCTGGCAATCGCTGTCAACGGCGTAGTCGTGTATTTACTTAATGTTGTTGTGTACTTGTCGTATAATATAATAATCATATGCAAATAAGTGTTAACTAATAAAATATGTTCTCTTAACGTTGTGTGTAATTGCCCACACGTTACATGGTGTCAGAAGTCTTGTTTTTAAGTGCCAAAAAGTAAAAAGCAGTGAAAAATAAGTGATAAAATAAAGTAACTAGTGTCTGAAAATGTCCCATGCTGAGGAAGAAACAATGAGGTCCAGTGGCGTCCAAATTAGACCACCCAAACCTTTACACTTGTCTGAAAACATGATCAACGATTGGAAGCTCTGGAAACAACAGTACGACTTCTATTCAGTTGCAGCAGAATTAGATAAGAAAACACCAAACATGCAAGTTGCCATTTTTATGACAATAATCGGACCAGAGGCACTGGCAATATTTAACACATTCACGCTCACAGAGGCAGAAAAAAGCAACCTAAAAATAATTGAAGAAAAATTCGAGGCGTATTTTATACCAAAGTTAAATACCACATATGAAAGGTACGTCTTCAACACGACACAGCAAAAAGAAGGTGAGAGCTTTGATGATTTTTTAACTAATATCACAAACAAAAGCAAAACCTGCGAGTTTCAAAATTTATGTGACAGCCTTATAAAAGACAGAATAGTTCTCGGGGTCAAAGATGTAAAGTTGAGAGAAAAATTACTCTCAGAAGATGACCTTGATCTACAAAAAGCAATCAAAATATGTAGGGCAAGTGAACAAACGTCCAGACAAATGAACGAGATAACAAAAGAAGAGGCAAAAAAAGTACACGTAATAAGAAAAAAGAAAAACTCAAAAGACTCATCAAAAGAACAATTCGACTGCAGAAGATGTGGTTCCAAGCATGGAAAAAAAGAGTGTCCAGCCTACAACAAAAGTTGCGAAAACTGTGGAAAAAAAGGTCACCTAACAAAAAAGTGCTTCAGCCAAAACAAAAAGAAGGTCGAACAAAAAAGCAAAATCAACTCCATCACGGAAGATGATGAAGAAGTTGTGTATGTGCACGCGATCAGCTCAAAAGAAGACAACGAATGGAATGAAACTGTCAAATACAAGCAGCAAAAGTTCCAAGTCAAGCTAGATACAGGGGCACAATGCAATGTCCTTCCATTAAGGTTACTAAAGAAGTTAGAAGCCAAAATTTCGCTAAAACCATCCAAAACAGCCAGATTGGTGAGTTTTACGGATCACAAAATTAAAGTGATCGGTGAAACAACTTTGAGTTGTACGGTTAAAGGTAAACAAGCAGAAATAACCTTCAAAATCGTTCGAGAGAATGTCTGCCCAATATTAGGTCGAAATACGTGCAAAGATCTAAAACTAATCCAAAGAGTTAACGCACTTTCTACAGAAAAGCAGGAACCTAATGTTTTCAAGGGACTGGGATGCCTGAAAAATTTTGAATATGATATTTACCTAGTGCCAAATCCAAGTTTCGAAATAAAACCAGCCAGAAGAATTCCTTACGCTATAAGAGAGGCCGTTAAAAAAGAACTGGATAAAATGGTTGATCTCCAAGTCATTAAATCGATCACAGAACCAACACCGGTAGTCAGTCCAATGGTTATAGTAAGAAAAAAGAACCAAATAAGGATATGCATTGATCCTACCGATGTTAACAAGAATTTATTAAGAAGACATTATCCTCTGAAGACGATGGAAGAAATCGCAGCTAAAGTTGCAGGATCCAGGTATTTCTCTTTGCTAGACTGCAAAAGAGGGTTCTGGCAAATAAAAGTCAGTGAAAGAACTCAAAAATACCTAACATTTGCTACTCCTTGAGGAAGATATTGTTGTACGCGACTTCCATTTGGTCTCGCATCAGCACCAGAAGTCTTCCAACAAGTGATGAATTCCTTGTTAAGAGACATGCCCAATACAGAATGTTCAATGGATGACATATTGATACATGCAGGGTCAAAACAGAAGTTAGAAGAAATCACTGCAAAAGTCATGAAGAAACTGGAAAATGCTGGATTGAAATTAAACGCAGAAAAATGTATTTTTGCCAAACCAAGCATAAAATTCCTGGGGCATATCCTATCAAGCGAAGGTCTAAAAATAGACATAGAAAAAGTCCAAGCGATAAACAAGCTGAAAACGCCAGAAAACAAAACTCAGTTACAAAGACTGCTAGGCATGGTAACATATTTGAACAAGTTCATAAACAACATGTCCAAATTAACAGAACCATTAAGGCAGTTGCTGAAAAAAGATGTAGCATGGGTCTGGAACAGAGAACAGCAAGAAGCGTTTGACAAAATTAAAAAAGTACTCACTGAACCACCAGTTCTGAAGTACTATGACGTCAATGACAACGTAACATTGTCAGTAGATGCGAGTTCCAAGAGTTTAGGAGCAGTTTTACTCCAAAGTGGTCAACCAGTAGCATACGCTACCAAATCCTTAACCAAATCAGAACAGAACTACCCGCAGATAGAAAAAGAAGCACTTGCGATCAAATTCGCTTGCACAAAATTTCATGAATACATCTACGGAAAAACGCTGTTTGTGGAAACGGATCACAAACCACTGGAAGTAATCTTCAAAAAACCAATTCAGTCAGCACCAGCGCGTCTCCAAAGAATTTTGTTTGATGTACTCATGTATTCACCACAAGTAAAGTACATAAAAGGGACAGAAATTCCAATTCCAGATGCTCTGAGTCGTGACTGTAATAATGAAGAAGAAGAAAATGAGGAAGAAGAATTGGAAGTGCAAATAATACTAAGCATGAGCAGAAAAGCACGAGAAGATTTTGTACAATCAACAAAGCAAGATCTCGAATTGCAACAATTACTGGAATACATAAAAAATGGTTTTCCAGATGAAAGTAAAAAACTGCCAAATTGTATAAAGCACTACCACAACTTCCGCGAAGAACTTTCGTACTACGAAGGTCTAATTTTCAAAGGTGAAAAAATAGTTGTTCCTAAATCAGAAGTGAACAGAGTGCTAAAAGACATTCATGCTGGACACCTCGGCATACAAAGTTGTCTAAAACGCACAAGACCGTTGTTGTACTGGAAATCGCAGTATAAAGACATACTAGACTTTATCAACAAGTGCTCGGTGTGCCAAAAAACGCAACGTGCGAACATCAAAGAACCATTGGTGAATAAAGAAATACCAAATTTCCCATGGCAAATCGTCGCGAGTGATCTTTTTACGTTTCACGGTAAAGAAAACGTGATGATCTACGATAGTTATTCCGGGTTCGTGGACTATAAACTGTTAAAAACACTCACCTCAAAGGAAGTGA
Source organism: Xestobium rufovillosum (assembly GCA_963966045.1). Taxonomy (NCBI): domain Eukaryota; kingdom Metazoa; phylum Arthropoda; class Insecta; order Coleoptera; family Ptinidae; genus Xestobium; species Xestobium rufovillosum. The sequence goes on from OZ014503.1 coordinate 25,568,643, forward strand.
TTGATAAACTTAAAGAATGGTTCGCCACCCATGGAATTCCAGAAGTGCTCGAGACCGACAATGGTCCGCAATATACTTCCAGAGAATTCAAAAATTTTGAATCATCCTGGGGATTCGAACACAAGACTTCTAGTCCATATCACTCAAGTGGAAATGGATTAGCTGAACGTGGTGTTCAAATAATAAAAAACATTTTGAAAAAGTGCTCAGAAGATGACTCTGACGTTCAATTGGCATTGCTAAATTACAGAAATACACCAAGAAATGATGTACTGCACTCTCCAAACGAAAGGTTAATGAGCCGTGTAACTAAAACAAAACTACCAATTGCAAAAGAAAAATTGAAACCAAAAGTTACAAAAAACGTCTCTGAAGAACTGAAAAAATTGAGAGAAAAACAGAAGCAATACGCAGATCGAACAACCAGAGTAAGACCAGAGTTTCAAAAAGGAGACAAAGTTGGCATCCGAGTAGCACACAGGAAATGGAAAGGAGGAGAAGTAATAGAAAATACGGAAAATCCAAGGTCAGTCCTGGTAAGAGCAGAAGATGGAAGTGTTTATAGAAGAAATTCCTATCATCTTCGTAAAACCGAAGCCAAGTTTACTGAACCCATTACCGTCGTTCCATCCACATCGACTGTAAATCTCCAACCTCCATCTCCAGAAACCCAAGAAGTTGAGAGAGATGATTCTCACTCTTCCCAACCAACTACAGGACCAAACCTGGCCTCACCCATCAAGACAAGGTCAGGAAGAATAGTGAATCCACCTCAAAGACTAAATCTTTGAATACAAAAAGGGGGATGTAACGTAACCAGAAGCGCTTACGTACGATCCTGGTTGCGGTAAATCCGAACGCACGGCAGACACAGGTTGACGGTCTTGTTCATGGGCCGCACCCAGCTGGCAATCGCTGTCAACGGCGTAGTCGTGTATTTACTTAATGTTGTTGTGTACTTGTCGTATAATATAATAATCATATGCAAATAAGTGTTAACTAATAAAATATGTTCTCTTAACGTTGTGTGTAATTGCCCACACGTTACATAACTAAAATTCATAATTCAACTGTCCTCGGTGAGCGAAGCTTCAAGAATTTATACAATTAAAACAACTTATCCGTAAAACAACAAAAAATAATACAATCGAGTAAAAAAAAATAATTAAACACTACAAAGTACCGTTTATCCTTTCCTTACCGCTGCCATCATTTTTGAAGACTGCAAACCCATGAGCGACTAGTTCCTGGGCGATATCTAAGTCTTGGTCGTCATTTATATCGTATAAATCGACGCCGGGCACCGGAGAACCCTGCCGTTTCGCCCGGGTTTTCTCCCGGACGCAGTACCCGTTCATCTTTGCCGAGAGCTTCTTCCATTGCGCCACGTGAGTCCACTCTTCGAATTTGTCGACTGCTTCTTCTGACCAGGACTCTCCCGCAGGTTCTGCAACAAAAAAATAGCGTCAGAATCCACTGCTGATTTCTTAAAGCAACTTTTCACACACCGACTTTCGCTAAATAACATTCGATCGCTTGGAAATGAAGCCGAAGGAAATCGGTTCTCAACTCGTACAATTCTTTGCATTTAACAACGTCTGTGTCTCCGTAATCGACGTAATACAACTCGGCTTCGAGTTCATCCGGATTTTCGCTCAAAACTCGTAATATTTCGGCTCGGTACCATTTATTGTCGTATCGGAAAATCGCAGCAACAAGATCACCTTTCTCAAATTTATCTAAGACATGATTGTTCTTGTTGGTTTCTGAATTATAATATTCGGTCATTTCATCCACTAAACGATCCAATTCCGTCGCCTTTGGGCTAACGATTTGCAGCCAAAAGTGAGAAGGATCAACCATAGCCGATACGTACACTTCGAATTGGGCTTCCGCCTGCCCTGGTAAAGGCGACAATCTCTCAGATCTAGGGCTATCAGGAGACGGCTTAGGGCTACTAGACGATTTGGCCGGCACTCTAGGCTCTCGTTTAGATAAAGCCAAAGCCATATTAAGCTTATCCATCTCTTGCTGCTGAATTATTTCGTCTATCATTGATCTAACTAAATTGATCTGTTCCTTGATGCCTTTAATCACTATTCGTCTTGTCAATTCATTTCTACCTTCATCCGAAACATTAATTTTGGCCCCCGAAATGCTCTGCATTTGCTGTATTCTTTCTCCGCATCTCCCGATGATCTTACCAACTGAAGTTTGGGGAACAGCCATCGTGTAACTCTCGACAAGCGGCTGATTAGCAATTAAATCACGGATTAAGCTTTGAGCGACCGAACAGGACTCCCTGGGGCCTCGAATGACGCAAATGCGTTCGTCACCATCTGTATCTCGAAATCTAATTTTCGTGTTCGACTGGTCTTGGATTTGTTTGATAGTTTTTCCGTTGCGACCTATGAGGACTCGGACCATGTCTTTTGGCACTCGCACGTCAACAGTTTTGTAACTCGAGGTTTGGGTAACCGTATCATAGTAGTCGTCATCTTCGTCTTTTTTTAATAACAGTACAAGAAGATAGCCGGTTATTGAGAAGGCTGATAAGCCCAGGATTATCGCCAGAGATTTAGAAGATATCCTGAAAGAACGGTTTATTTTGAATTAACACGCAATGTTGCATAATACGCCATGTGTATTTTTGTATACTCACATGATGGCTTGTCGCTTTTAAATCATTTTAAATGCAGTTATTTAATAAGGTGGTAATTATTTATGTTTGGTTTTGTAATTACTAATTTTGTCCAACAGAAATACGAATTACTAACTGAAATTTTGATACTTGTGATTTGACAGTTCCAAATACTTTTTTCAGCTGTCAATTTGTCAACGCCACCTTGCATCTTGTAAGCGGAACAACTAAGGAATAATGGCTAAACCTCGTTGGGATATAAGTAAATGCCATTTTGGTTCTCATTTTTGACAGCCACACATGGTGTGAAGAAAAATACGTGTGTTGCAGTTTTTAATTACTCTGTGTGTTAAAAATGGTATGCTGTTCGGCCCTAAACTGTTCCAATAATTCAAGTAAGGGATTCAGATTATTTAGATTTCCAAGAGATGAAAAAAGAAGGGCAGTTTGGGTAGAAAATTGCAGAAGAGGTAGCTGGACTCCTACAGCATGCAGTAGATTGTGTGAAGTAAGTGTCTTTTAGCAGTTATTTAGTTAGATTTGGACATTTTATTTTAATATGTTGAATATCAGCATTTTTACGTAAGTCAGGCATTTTGAGGTTAGTTAGCTACCGTTTTTCAATCGCATGGGAGTTTTTTTAATTAAATTCTAGGTTCACTTTGAAGAGAATCAGTGGGAGAAAAAAAGAGTTGATTGTTGGAAAAAACTGGTACCAAATGCTGTACCCACATTATTTAATGTAACAAATCCACCTAAGAAATTTTCGTAAAAAAGAAAATGACTCGTAGGTTCTGGTTATGGTTACCTATAGGAGAGGTTTGTAAACGAGAGCCATAAAGTTGGTCATGTTTTCCAGCTGTATTTGAAGTTCCGCGTTTCATACCAGAGGCGCGCACAACAGCAGGGCCTTGATTTTATTATAGGATCTTATGGAAGTATCAAACATAAATTAACATTTTTACGAGAAAATCAAAAGGTTAGGCGGAAATGTTTTAATGAGTTGTCTAAAATAAGGTACTCGAAGAAGATCGATTTCAAGAATCAACTTTCTGAACCTGGAATTTTAATTTTTTAAGAATAAAGCAGGTGATATTCTTACAAATTTGAATTACGCGCTATGTCACTAGTTTGAGTTTTTGACAACTCCCTTGTTTTAATCATCTGTCAATCTGGCGGTTTGCTTTAAGGTAGTTTACGAGATAGTTAAGGTTTAAATTTTTGTATTTTTTACGTTTTATTCACGAAATAAAGAAGACTTGCATCAAATAATTTGTGGCATCAAGGGGCAAAATGTTTTATTGACATTGAATTCGCTTATAACAGGTATTTAAAAATTACAAACTTATTACCTCAGTTTTAATACCAAATAGAAAACGGATCAAAATGATACAACCACGGACACAGTGCCGTAAAATTCGAAGTGCCTTGTAGTCATCAGCCATAAAATGATAAAAAATGCAACTCGGACACACTTTAGTTATAATTTTGTGAGCCGTCACTAATCATCCTTAGCCGTATAAATAACTAATTGAAATTAAACTAAGTTCTGCAATAAAGGTAGGTACCAACGACTTGTATTTTCAGTGTTATCATATTTAACTTACCTTTGAGATTAAAAACAAGTTTATCCTACTTAAAGTAAGAATTAAGATTTGACGTTTGATATCCGAGCATAACCTAAATTATTGCTGTGAGATTTCAACACAAAATTTTTGCGAAAATAAAAATAAATCTTACAAAAAATATGTTATACCACTCCTTTATGACTAAAGCTTCCACAGAAATTTTTGGGGAAATTTTATTGCCTTATATTCAGAAATATTGAACAAAATTCTCGGTCGCCCCGTTTAACGCTTAATAAAAACGAGGCCCTAACGATCCAGTTGACATCTGGCGGCTTCAAATTGACATAGCTAAAGGTACGTATCCACCAAAGGAACAATGAGGAACTTTTTGTTGCCAAATGTTTCTCTGTGTTTCAAAATTGCGGAACAAGTTTCGGCAATTATAAACTTTTTGTCTACACCGAAGCAACTCAAATTAGCAACATTATTAGTTTTGTTTCTTGTTGTTGATGTTTCACATCGATGCGGGAACAAACTGTATCCACCAATGCAAGCACCAAGCAACAAGTCATTGAAAATGTGGATTCACGACGATGAAGACGTTCTTGCACTAGCAGCAGCGGCTTTTATTATTTTGTCTGCTAAAAGAAAGAAGAAAAGGAAGCATAAATTTTGGGTGCGGCCATCTCTACAAGAGAGAAGTGAATGTGGTGGATTACGTCTGTTAAGTGCCTTGAAGAAGGACGATTTATTATCACAGCAGATCAGCAATGGACATGTTCAAAATTTCATTCGGATGTCTAGATTAGACTACTGCTCTCAAATAGTTAGGGATGTAGGATGTTCTACTTTTAGGGAAATGCGTAGGTTAGCTCAGGATAGAAAAGAATGGAGGTACGCGTCCAACCAGTCTTCGGACTGAGAACCTTATGATGATGATGTCTAGTTCTGATCTAGAAAGGTTGCTTGGTCGTGTTGAGCCAATAATTCGAAAAGTGGACACCAATTATAGAGCAGCAATATCATCATTAGAACAATTACTTCTTACCTTAAGATTTTTAGCAACGGGGGACTCGTATCATTCTTTAATGTATTTGTTTAAGATTTCGACACAATCAATTTCAAAAATAGTACCAGCAGTCTGTGATGCGATTGTGGCAGTTCTCCAAGAACAGGTTAAAGTAAGTAATTTTCATTATATAATACAACACATTTTGGAACCATTTTACTTGGGAATAGAGTAAATACAAACATTTTATTGGAGTGCATCTTTTAGTGCTTCATAAATAATTCCGTTGTCCACGTGTGTCGGTGCAATATCTTCATTGCCTCCCTCCAGTACACTGTTTAACGGTGGCGGAGATGTCATTGATTCCGACGAATAAGGAAAGCTAACACTTTGTGGTGAAGGCATAGGTGACTGAGTAGTTTGAGCTGGTGATGGTAAAAAAGCATGTGATGAAGACTCCTGCGTATAATAGAGATATGAATTTGCTGGTGAATGCATTGACTGCATTTGAAATTGGGTAGGGGAAGCATTGTATGGAAGAGAATTGAAATGAAATGGTTTGTCGTATTTTCCCATTTCCGCCTCCCACAAAATACACTGGCGAGCATAAAATTAGGGTCACTTCAAAAATTCAACTTTTCTGGTTATTTATTGTATCTTATTATTGTAAATGGATTTCGTTGTATACATATCTCTAAACAGGAATGTTTTAAAAAGAAAACGTTTCATTTTCTAATGTTTTATTGAAAATTCGTAAAGAAGCAAATTTTAACAAAATTGTCTTAAAAATGTGTAGTAAGAAAAATGTTGGAATAAAACAAGGAACTGTTAAAATTTTGACCCCTAATAACGAGTGTTTCCTCCCCGTGCATTTGACAGCCTGGAGGCGACGTGGCATGCTCTCAATTAAATTACGGATCACATTTTGGGGGATGTTATTCCACTCCTGTAGTAGGAGCTCCCTAAGATCCTGTGCGTTGGTGGGAGACGGCGTATGACTTCGTACACGTTGTCCTAGCTCATCCGACACATGCTCTATGGGGTTCAAGTCGGGACTCCGTGCTGGCCAGTCAAATCGCGTAATTTGAACCTCATCCAAATAACCGCTAACAATTCTTGCCACGTGGGGTCGAGCGTTATCATGCATAAAAGTTGCATTTTCTCCCAGAACCGTCATAAAAGGCATGACATGATTTTCTACAACTTCCGTTACGTACCTATGGGCAGTTAGGGATCCATTGCCGATAAGCACTAATTCGGTACGTGCGTCTGAAGAAATTCCTCCCCACACCATAACTGAGCCTCCACCAAATGTAAGTCGCTCATCAATACAAGCCTGGGCATACCTTTCTCCGGGTCTTCGCCATACCCGCCGACGTCCATCCGACCCATTTAAACAGAAATGTGACTCGTCTGAGAATAATACCCTCCCCCAATCGTCATTTGTCCATCCCAAGTGATCTCGAGCAAAGTTCAGTCTTGCAATTCTATGGCGACGGAGAAGTGGAGGACCCGTAGCCATTCTCCGAGAAGATAATCCAGCAGAACGAAGTCGCCTCCTAGCTGCCCATTCGCTAATGTTAACATTTCTGACTTCTTGGAGGAGATTTCGAAGCGAAACTGCCGTAGCAGTCCGATTCCGTAAAGCCATGGACACAAGAAAACGGTCATCCCTTGGGGTGGTGGTTCTTTTCCGCCCTGATCCTGGTCTTCTTGTCAGCCTACCAGTTTCCTGAAATCGTTGGGATACCCGCTGAACTGTAAAAAGACTTACACCAACCGTTCTTGCCGTTACACGTTGCCCCCGACCATCTTGCAACAGCGCTATAATTCTGGCCGCCGTGACAGGATTTAAAGCCATTATGAGGAAATAAACGAAGACTACACTTTTCGACCGTCAAGTTATACACAGGAAAGTTAGTGAATAAATGAAGGAAATTGAAAAATAGACCCCTAGAAATAAGCTTCCAAGTAGCGCACCTGCAAGCATTTACTAGAAATCGGAAATATTGAATCTTTGTTGTGCAAAAGAAACCACAAAAAACTTATAACAGTTCTCAGAAATGCAAGTGTTATTGCCTTCAAGAATTAATTAAATTTAATATTTTGAATTCTTGGAAAAATTGGCAATTTTCAAAGTGACCCTAATTTTATGCTCGCCAGTGTAGTAGAAATCAGATGTTCGACGGTGTTCTGAGCTTCATCTGTGCGCAGACCTCGGATCTTGAAAGCCACATGCTCCCCGAAAACTTGAAATTTATCTCGTGATTGTTTCCTGTTTTGTAAATCCTTTATCAATGTGTACGCCTCGTTTTGTCTTTCATCACTTGTTACGTCGGCGTATTTTCTTTTTTGACCTTTATTAATTTTTGGACTCTTGAATAACTTAGTCTTATTATTTGTGAACGGGCTTTTTGTAGATTGTTCTAGGAGAGATTTTCCTAGGTGTGTCGGAGTGATGGACGGCAAACACATCATGATCCAAGCACCAAAGAACACTGGCAGTGACTTCTTTAATTATAAAAGTTTTTTTAGTGTAGTACTTTTTGTTGTTGCAAATGCGAATTATGAAGTACTGTACTTGAATATCGGTTGCCAGGGGCGCATATCTGATGGGGGAGTTTTTGCAAACACTCGATTCAAGAAAATGTTAATGGCATGCCAACTTAATTTACCAGGCAGTATCCCTCTTCCAGGGCGGACCCAATCAGTACCATGCGTATTTTTAGGAGACGATGCCTTTCCGCTGTCTCCTAATTTACTTAAGCCCTACCCAGGCGCTCAAGGAAAAGGATCCTTACAGCGAATATTGAATTATCGGCTTTCTAGGGCAAGGAGAGTTTCGGAGAATGTCTTTGGAATTTTGTCAGCTCGATTCAGGGTATTAAGAAAACCACTGCTTCTTAATCCAGAGAAAGTTGAAAAAATTGTTACTGCTTGCGTATATTTACACAACTTTCTGAGAAGTAGTAAGCGTTCTAGAAAATTATACACGCCACCTGGAACATTCGACTCTGAAGACAAAGATACTGGGGAAATTATACATGGCACATGGAGAACGGATGTAAATGGAGAAACTTCCTTTATGTCGATGCAAAAGATTCCGCGCAAGTCGTCTGCCGAAGCCAAAAATGTTAGACAAGAATTTGCCGAGTATTTTATGTCACCGGAAGGAATGATTTCTTGGCAACATAATTATTAAAAACACTGAATTGAACAATAGAATCTCAATAAACTTACCTGTGTTTCATTCAATCCCCTCTCAGTACATTTACGAACTTTATTTTTGTCGGAAAGAAACACTAGGTAATTGTAAGCGAACCACTTAGAAACGAATGTCGCACCGGCTCCAGATTTTTTCAGCAAACGATACTTCTTTCGTTCTCTATAGAACTGGGCAATCATGTTCTTAATTTTTCTTTTCGCCTCAGACACATCAGCACCAGTAATCTCACAGATTTTACTCCACGCGTCATGCTTTTCGTTGCGACATTTATATTTTTCATCACTGGCATTCCATAAACATTCAGAGCCTTTATACAACTCAATTAATTGAACTGATAATTCGTTTGTCCACTTAAACGGCATGTTGACCGTTAAAAAAGTATTTAAACAGCGTGTCTGCACTTTTTGATTCATGCACTGACTATCTCCACTGCGGCAATAAAAGTCGCTCCTGCTACATTGGTTTCTACATGTTCCAACTTTTCCTTTGATGCTACCGACTCGAGACGGAAACACGTAACAAACAGCAACAATTTTACTTTGCTGCTGCAACAGTTAGCAACTTATTGGAACAAACCGAAACTTTTTAGGAAACACGCAACATAAACAAAAAAGTTCCTCATTGTTCCTTTGGTGGATACGTACCTTAAGAACGATACCACGCGATTTACATTGTGGAATAGCGGCGATTGGCATCCTCCCCTCTAGTTATCCATAGTTCTGGTTATGGTTACCTAGTTATCCATAGTTCTGGTGAAAGATTGTTGAACATCGTATAGAATGACGAGGGAGTTTTAGAGATAAATTTTATTCACAATCGAAAATTCTGGGGATACGAAACCTTGTTTGGCGACGTTATATCCATAAAGCGGGTTTTTCCTCCTTATTTCAAAATGAATATTGTTTCTATCAAATGATGTATTAGTATAAGTGTTAAAAATATTAAAAATAAATTCCGTTAGTTTGACGTTTATAGACACTCATATAAAAATGTCCGCGCAACGCGCATGAGCAGGCTTTAACTCCGCCCATTCCTTTCGTAAGTTTGTGGTTGCAGCTACGATACACAAAAGCGACAGTGGTTAAAATTCCGCCAAAAGCACGATTACCTCAAAGAAACAAATTTAAATGATATAAATCTTTATTCTACTAACTTAATACGAAGACATTACATTTATAACTAAATACATACTGTAAAAGTGACAGTTTCTCTTCAACACAAATTAAATTACTTAAAAGCACATTTGTTTAATCACAGTACAAAAAAAATAATATCAGGTTATTGCTAAAAAATTGTACTTAATGGCTTAATTGTTAAATACTTTTTTTGTTCAACATTCCTCGTATTGCATGCAAAGAAAAATGACTACGGCTTATTAATTAGAAATTAAAACAAACGACTGTCAGACGACAAAATTTACTAACTAAACCTACCGGATTCCTGTTAAATCTAGCCGATACTAATAATAACTTTAATATAAAGTAACTACGGTTATATATTCACACAATGAATTTTGACATCTGACAGTCAAGACCTACTATTACTAGGTGCATTGAGTTAAAGTGTTAGTGATGTTCGCCAACGAATTGAAATGTGCCGGGAGTGTTAGAAGGGCGTCTTCGTTGGACCGATTAACGGAACAATTGATGGGTTTCGCCCTGTTCGTGTCTACGCACTCTATCGGCATCTTAACCGTTTCCATCGTATAACTGTACCCGTGCAACGTCAACTTGATTATTGTATGCAACGGCACATGAACATACGGGATCTCATCCGTGGGCGTGTCCAAGAAGTAGCCCAAGATGCAACGTAAAATTGCCTGATGGGAAATCGTCAAGACGTTAGTTTCGCATTCTAGCTGGTTCAAGACGGGCACGATGCGTTTCATAACATCAACGTAACTCTCGCCTTGAGGGTAGCGGTAGTTCAATTTTTCGTGGTCACGAAGCGCCAATTCTCGAGGGTACTGATCCGCTAGTTCTTCGTAAGAAAATCCTTCACACTCGCCCTGAAAAACACTCGAAATTAAAATTAAAACTAAAATCGTCGTTGAAACTTACGGAATAGATTTCGTCTAACTCGTGTAAATGTTGTTTCGGTGCTAGGATGTTTGCACCGGTAGCTTTAGTTCTCTGCAACATAGACGTCCACACTTGTAAATTCGGTAAATTCAAAGCGTTGATGTGCTTAGTTAAAGCTTGAGCATACAGGCGCCCTCTAGCGGATAAAGGAGCATCGCCGCCGATGCGCCCGATCACATTAAATTCGCTCTCTCCGTGCTACAACAAATTTACTCTATAACCGCGGCAACTGTGTTGGTTACTAAGCAACCGTGTTGGTTACTAAGCAACCAAGCCTTGTACCCATGGAAACTTTCGGTTGCTATGGATACTTACCCTACTAAAATAAAGAGTTTGTTGAGTTGGTTTAGGAGTAGAGACATAAGCGAGTATTTTCGATTCCTTGTACCCGGTGATGCCGTGAGCTACTACGCCCCCATAACCGCCATCTAGGAGTTTGATCATGGGGCAAGGCAGTTCCCACTTGCTGCCCAAAGATGGCGACTCATACTGTGCCTTGTAATGAGCCATTTTTAACGTCAGATCTTTAAGTGCCTCTTCAGTCTCCATGTCTCTATAATCGGCGCTGTGTTGAAGTATTTCCTGCATAAGATTTTATCGTCAATTTTAAGCGTCGCAAAAAATCACATTCCCCAATACCTTGAAGTTACGTTCTAACATGATTGGATCCTCGCAAACGCATTCTATAAACATAACTCTGAACCCTAATTTGTCGTAAACGAGATCGTATATTTCTTGGCGTTGGGCGTGAGATACGTTGGGGCCGTCCAAAATAGCTACTTGATGACCTGGTTCTTGCAGCCAAGCAGCGGCATCCTCCAGAGCCTCGCGGAAACTCTGCTGGCGGATGCGCCACATGGGGGTGTTGTCGGCACGGAACATTTCGTGGGAAGCGTATTTTTTGACGTGCTTGCGGCGGTAATCGCTTATATCGAGCACTGGAAGTGTCAAGAGACTGTTAGAAAATTGATTTTCTTACATTCTGTAGGTAAATGAAAGAGTGGGAAATTGGATTGCGATATGTAGCTGCATAAAGCATAATTTGAGGATGCAGTAAAAAATTCAGTTACCACTACCGGGAATGCAGTCTCACACCCCGTTCTCTGAAGGAAAAGACTTGGTAATAGTGGTTTGAGTCGAAAGTTTTTTTTTGATTTATCCAACCAAGCAGAAAAGAACTACTTCCTTACCTTTGCTTAAATCTCCAGTGTAATTTAAAAATCGGCAAAGTCTTCTGGCTAGTAAGCTCTTACCCCTTCCAGGTAGACCTACCATGGTAACCAACATGGGCGAAAATTGCATGGGAGGAGAATTCTGTCTTTTCAACATCTTGATCTGCTCGCCTTAAAATCGAAACAAAAAAACGTAAATGGCTGATGAAAAATTTGGCAAATACTATAAATCTATGCCGATTACGTGATCCCCTATATTAAAGTTAGGTTATCAGTCGCAATAATGAATGCCATTAAATTTGATTAAGTATGAAAACACTACTAAACCATGATTCGACAAAAACCGTACTCCCAAATTCCATAATGAAGTGTATAGGTACCTAAATATTGTTATCAATGAATAAACTTGAGTGTGAACAAGTCCTTTAATTACTGACACAACACGGTAATTCTGAAAACAAAAAAAAAGATAAACCCATTACGCAGAAAGGAAAGAAAAAAACATTACGTGTACGCAAATAGACAATCAGTTATTTTGTTTGACAAAAATAAAGGTATTAAATCAAAATAAGCTTGTATGTATTTGATAACAGCGTAAATCAATATTTTTAATTATATTTAAATATAGGATTTGTAGATTTAGAAAAAGCCTTCGACAACGTAAAATGGGGGAAGATGTTCGAAGTGCTGAGAAAGGTAGGGATGAAATACAGGGACAGAAGAATAATACATAATCTCTACAAAGAGCAAAAGGCAGTTTATAGAATGTGAGCAGGAACGAAGGGAAGTAGATATCCGGAAGGGAGTGAGACAGGGATGTGCATTGTCACCTCTAGTTTTCAACTTATATATCGAAGATGCGATTAATATTGTTAAGGAAAGAACAGCCGCAGGGATCAATGTACAGGGCCAAACTATTAACATGCTCAGATTTGCGGATGATATAGCAGTGTTAGCATCTAGCAAAGAAGAATTAGGAGCGGCTTTGAATGAAATGGAAGCAGTTTTGACACAGGGCTACGGCATGAAAATCAATAAAAAGAAAACTAAAATTTTGGTATGTAGGGGGTGTGAAAATAGAACTAAAATGGAAATACAAATAGGAAATGAGAAGATAGAGGAGGTCGCGGATTTCTGCTACTTAGGAAGTAAAATAACTCAAGACGGTAGGAGCACTAAAGATATAAAACAAAGAATGGCGCAGGGCCGAGTTGCGTTTAACAAAAAGAAACAACTATTATGCTCGAGAACGGTTAATATAGAGACTAGGAAGAGACTCTTAAAGTCGTACGTATGGAGTACGGCATTATACGGGTGCGAAACTTGGACAATAGGGGAAGCGGATCGAAAAAGAGTAGAAGCGTTTGAAATGTGGTGCTACAGGCGCATGATGAAGATACCATGGATAGATAAGGTTAGCAATAGGGAAGTATTAGAAAGAGTTGGGGAAAAGCGAAAGGTATGGAGGACAATAAAGAGTAGGAGAGATAGGATGGTAGGACACCTTCTGAGACACGAAGGAATAGTTCGCGACATACTAGAGTCAGAGATAGGAATGAAAAGAGGTAGGGGTAGGCCTAGATTAGACTACTGCTCTCAAATAGTTAGGGATGTAGGATGTTCTACTTTTAGGGAAATGCGTAGGTTAGCTCAGGATAGAAAAGAATGGAGGTACGCGTCCAACCAGTCTTCAGACTGAGAACCTTATGATGATGATGATGATATTTAAATGATGCAAATGAAACGGTACTGTCTGTATGCACAACACGGCCATCCTGCAACCGGGGTGTCCTCGCAATTTAAATTGTTTCTGCCTCATAATTTTTATGTAAAATATTTTATATTTGTTACCTCAGAGATATAAAATATTGAAAGCAGAAGAATTTCTTACTACGTGGACATACTAGGTAAGGTAAATAGGTACTCAAATTTGGTCTGCCGCATGTAAAACACGAAAACGTAAACATCTATCAATAATTTATCCTAATATGTTTAACAAACAGCAATATATTCCTTAAATAAATTTTATGTAGAATATTCGTGGTATTTTTAGCTCAATCACACCATTTTTTTATAAAAATAGTAGCATCACGTGCAAGTGCAATGAAAATTTGAAATACATCAGTTTAAGATCTAAAAAAAACCTAAGTAAATCATGCAAGTATTTTTGTGCAAATTTTTAAGTTGTTGACAAAATCTCAAAAATTAGGCAAGAAATAATTCAAATTTGCCGCCCACTTGTGCACTAATGGCCGACAGCTGTCACAAATAAGATCCAATCAAAGTTGGAATTTCCTGTTTTATCTCTAAACATACCCCCCTCCAATTTTAAGGTACTTGGGCCATTGCCATCGATAATCATTTATCGTTTTTCAGTCGTGGCTATCGTATTGGACTTTAAACCTACATCATACGTATGTATTTACCAGCATGTTGCGGTCTATTAATAAATCCAGTTGTTCTACTACCGTAAAATTCTTGAGCAATAACTTTTATGTACATAATGATGATAAAAGACTGTTTTTTCTGGTCCTACCTTTAGCTCCTTCCGCGATCAGCTGGGCCTCGGAATCCATGGCGACTTTGTTTTTGTTTCTTCGCAGTCAAAGCAAACTGTCACTTTTTTAATATCACCGTTTGGACCGGAATTAAAAAAGTTCTTAAATTAATTACAAACTAAAAATTTTGTTAGTTCCTACTAAATCGCACCTTCTTTTTCGCAAAAGTGATCGGAGGAAGTGTGTATTATGAATTTTTTAAGTATGTGTCTCATGCCAAGCCTGTATCTGATTTCAGTAGCCAGATTTACTACTTGATGTACACTTTTTAAACAAAGAAATTTAAACCCTCCACGAAAAGGGTAACGGACTCACCGTCTCGCACACACCAAAGATTATTATTATTATTTTTAAAACCAGCTCGCTTGCACCACGGACGACTCTGGCTTGACAATAATGCGAACTGGCCGCGTACGCGTACCTTTCGCTTTATTTTGTTTGCCCACCAGATCGATCTAGGCTACGGCCATGGAGTCGCGCGAAGGTAAGCCCACTCGCCAAAAAATCAATGCCAAGATGGTTGCTTAGTGTGGTCCTCTTCAAAATGCATCTTTTCCTTATGGTGCACTTTTTACATCAAACAATTATTTAGGTACAAACACTTTTAGTATTATAAGTACAAATAAAAATGCGTATTATAGAACATATGCATGATTTAATTGCATTGTACATTTTTTATAAACAAAACATGTTATTGGTGCATAAAAGTTTATAAATAATCGTATTGAGTTACCGTAGGTTTTAGAATAATATCAAATACACAATATCGTTCGTAACTTTGTTTTACTCTAGTTGAAGTTTTTTATGTTTAATTCCAAGAATTCTCAGGATTTCGGATGCATCCATACATTTGGTCCTTCGAGCCGGACCAATGTCTGGACGCTTGATACATCTCTTTTTGTTATAAAAGTTATGAGCTAACGTGTGACATTGCATTAATACAGTAATATCTACATATTTTCGATACCTAGCACAATATGTAATTAAAGTTTCATCAGAATTAATTGATCCATTTATTTGCGAACAAATTTGTTAAATAAATCTGTAGCACGGTGATTTTGCAACATTTACGGGTATTATCAGAAAAATATCGTAAATAACCTGTCATAAATGTGTGTAAATTTAAATTTATGTTTGGTTTTTTGCAATTTTTAGCTTCTTTAGATAAGAAGTATGATTATGACACGTTACTGTATAGGCTACCCCAGAATCTTAAAAAAACGCAACATTACGATGAGTTAATTTTGGTATGAAGAATTAATTACCTAATTATTTTGTTGCAATAATTGGGTACGTCAGTATGACGCACCTATGCATTCCTAAATCGAAATGGCCGCTTCCGGTTTAGTTGACAGCTGTCTCGTAAATCTTGAAATTGTTTGGTGTGTACGTTAATGGTGTTTGCTGGTAGAATGGAACTATGGTGGAGCTCAGTAGCAATTTGTTATTAAAATCCATTATATTTTATAATTCCCAACTGCGAATAGGTACAACAATCACTTCTAACCTCTAAACTCTACTACCTATCGTGAACGCGGCTATTTTAAGATTGATTATGGGATTCTGCTTGCAAGAAACTTCTGCGGATATGTTACAGATGGATTTGTGATATTCGTACTAGTTGTGAAATAACAACAACGTGGACACAAATGAGTGAAACGAAAATTCTGTGCTTGGCTAACCTATAACTGTCAGTGTATGACAGGGCTCAGGGTAGCCACAGTGAAAAAATTGAAATGTACTAATGATCCTGAAATACACTAATAATTAGTTTATTCTTCTTCTTAACTTATTTCCAGTGTTCAACTGTGCATTAATAAAATATTGATACTGCTCAGTAAAGTAATAACATCCAATTGAAGCGCTGATAATAAATGATACAGTTAGGCGAGTAGGGACAACAGACGCGAAATGTTGGCAATAGGCAAAAGCAGCACGTCAGGCTGTGACAAAAGCTAGATTAT
Organism: Xestobium rufovillosum; assembly: GCA_963966045.1. Lineage (NCBI taxonomy): Eukaryota > Metazoa > Arthropoda > Insecta > Coleoptera > Ptinidae > Xestobium > Xestobium rufovillosum. Next base: position 25,584,862 of record OZ014503.1, read on the forward strand.
GTGGCGTCAATAAGACTGCTCAAGGCCAAATGGCCGACTAGCGCGTGCTCCGCGATTTGAAACTAAAAATGAAATTATATTCTTATTACTACACAAAATAGTCTCATTTTATACGATCGCGAAAAACTTAACACATATTTGCAAAATATGATAAATTTATGCAAGTACCCAATTATAGAAACTATGCATTTTGTATGTTTCGGAACAAAAAATTTCCGTTTGAAATTTTTTCAGTTTTTTTCCTCAGAAACCACCTGATTCGACTTTTAGGTTGCACAAAACAAAACAACGTGCAATTTTTTCATCAGAAGTGATGCAGGATTGCATAGGAAAAATTCTGCGATCTCGCGTGACATTTCCACAATTTTAATTAGCAACCGGGCCAAATTTTCCAACCAGTGCGGTATTTGCCTACACGTGGTCATGACTCTTATTTATCGACCTTTGGACAATTATTTGTAAAATTAAAATTACGTAGGTACATGAGATTTGCCCCATACAAAAAAGGGCAAACGCAATGAAGCGGACATGCCAAACGGCCTATGCATTGCAACCAATCTAATTTTGCATGAGTGTATTCGAAAAGAAACCTAGGGCCCCCATGTGTATTTTGGAAATTATAATAAAAGTAGTTTTATTTTTAGTTTTATGACAAAAATGAGTAAATATTTTGATCCAAAGTACCTACCTGCGTTGGTAATCTAAAACTTTTTATATTTATAGAAGAAATATTTATTTTGGTATAATTTAGTACAACATAATAAAGTTTGCGGTCAAAATTAAATTTACGTTCTTTTAAATGAATGTGAAATGGAGACAATCGGACGCCAAGATATTTCTGCGCATGCGTTGTCATCCGTTCTATAACGTCACTTTAAAGGCGCTCATTTTGAATGCACGAAGTAAATTTTAAGCATATCCCGCTATTTTCTCTGCAAAATTAACATTGTCTATTCCAAAGATTGCAAAATAAACAAACTGTTAACATTAAACGCAAAGAAAATGACGGACATCATAGCGGCACTTATTTGCATCTTTTCGATTTTATTTGCTCTAATTTTGTTCCAGAAATAAGTTTGGTACCGGTCCAGAGTCTGACACTTGTGTTTTTAGAATGTCGCTTCTTTGTAACGTTAGTTTCTATCTTCGTTGAGATTTTTGGGCACTTGCCAAACTCATGTAGGTGTTTCCATTGAAATTCATTTCCAAATAAATACACTGCGCTTTAATTATCTACGCATAATGTTGTAAAAAATATCGTTTTCTAAATTCACATATCTGTCAAGCTTTATTATGATTGCCATCTAGCGTAGTCGAGTTGAACCTACTAAAACATGTGGTGCCGGTATAGCAGCTTCCTATATAGTATGAAATAAGTACTTTTGTTGTCTCCACTAAACGATAGATGGGAGATTTGGAATGGTTTGAATCTGAAATGATTTAGGGTAAATTTCTTATTTTAAAATTTGTGCTGGTCTTTAATCCTCCCGCGTCTTCGTTTGGGGGTGGACGTTAAATACGATTATAGTTACTTTAGCTTTTTTTTTGTTTATAAGTGTTAGTTAACTGATTTTTGATTGAGGTAAGTAAGAAATATTCTTGAATGATTTTGTTCTGGTTTCCGCGATATTTTCAAAGCAAAACACGAGTAATAAAAGTTAAGTAAAGTTATTTATAATGTATACAAGTGCATTCCCATTCCGTCTTAATTAAATCTGATTATAACATGCAATTTTCTTTGTTGCTGCCGCTCTGAACTCGAGTGCATGCCCCTATAATTAAAAAAAAGTTTATTAGCGGCACCAATTTAATTCAAGGGGCTTTTTAACTTCTGAGAGAAACATAAAGTTCGATATTATTGGCGATGCCATCATTTCGAACGAATAAATTTCTAGGAAGAAGTAAAGTAATTTTTTAAGGACCTTGTGCGGAGATATAAGCACAGAAAGGTCATCAAGCATACACAAAATAGAGATATTAGTTATCATTTGTAATTGATTTCTATGTTGTGCGGTTTGTTTCGCCAAAAACTCGATTCGCGCCCTGCAGGTGATTTTTTTCTCTTTTTTACAGCGAAAGTAGGATGAAAATCTTCAAAGTGATTTTCTTCATTGCCGGTGTTGTGGGTTTAAACGCCATGAAACCAGTAACGTAAGTATATTTCTTTCATAACAACAAAAATACGCTGCGCTCCAGAATTACTAAAATTGTATTGACAAATCAAAAAAAATCAAACCCTACAATGAACAATTTAGCTACAGTATATTTGTCAACGTCTGGTTTCATTTCACATTCAGATGTCAAAACAGCAAGCAAGTAGTAAACAAGTTTAGTCAAAAGTCAGTTTTATAACTGTCACTAAACGTCATATTCTTTCGTAATGTAACATTATTTTTAAAATGTATGCGTTAATTCTGGAACCCGGTGTACTTGCTTGAATTTCAAGTCATTTGCGTGCATGTGTTAACGAAAGTTTCTTAGTTTCACACTTTGTCTCAAATTAGCAATAAATTCCCTCGTTTACAGAAAACATTTGTCTAAAAATGGCCACCCATGACGTTTTATGCACAACAAACTTTTTTTGTTTTGCACGCGCGCGGTGTCAAAATTCTCTGCATCAATAAATTTTGGTTATTTTTATAAAAAAATGTTTGTAATTATTGGCAAGAGTTAATGAAAACATCCGTTTAAGAGACTAGGAAGGAAATGACCTTTTCGGTTTATTAGATTCCAATCAAATCGTGATTTATATCAGTTTCTGTTTATCATCCAACGTTCTGACGGGTTTTTGTTCTGCTATCGGCTGCTTAATGTCATTTTTATTGGTTTTGAAGCCGTTATGGCGCATTAAAACTGTCTCATCTCTTTACGAGTTAATTACGATCACTATACAGTATCATTGTTTCAAAACAACAAAATCGCGTCTGCCGAGAAAACAAAATTCTCAGATTTGACAGCTGACCGTAGAACTGCATAAATACGGAAATGACTTGCGTAAACATAGCATCAGTTAACATGTTCGCAATATGAAAACGATCTTGTGGAACGCATATAGCACCCAGAAATATAAATAAACACGAGAGTCGTTTACCCTCATTTAATACGAAAAACGCATTCGTCAAAATGCAGAACGGTAGAAAAAGAAGTTCTGTCCCCCACAACCACTTGTCTCCTTAATGAATGAACCACATGTTGTGCTTTTTTTGTAAACTTGTAAACAGAAATGATCGTAAAATTCTTGTTTATTTCGCATATTTCTACACGCGTAAAATGTTTTTATTTAATAATAAAAGCACCACTTACCTTCTCATATAAAACACCATAATTTAGGTTCGCTTTAAATACCTAACTAATTTGCAGGAACGAAGATATACGAGGGGCAATTCTATCAGTAGTTAACGTCATGCGTTCCACCGAAGACAAGTTAGAACGCCACGAGTTCAGAGAAAGAGCATTAGGGGAGCAATTAAAAAAAGCCTTAGTCAATATTGACAAGCGACTAAAATTCCTGGATCCTGTAAAAGGAACCGTAAGCAGACTGGACGAGCGTCTTGCAACAGTCGAGACGATTCTAATGCAAAAAGACGAACGAGAAAGAATTCAGTTGCAAAAAACCGTTGAAGCGGTTGAGGATATACAGAAGAACTTGCCTCTAATGATCGAACAGATGCAAAATACCATTATCGAAAAGGTACTGTCAATTTACTGTTCAAACTGTCAATTTACTGTTCGAACTGTCAATTGGCAGCGTCTACAATACGTCATTGTTTTAAGCGCTTTTTTCTTTCCATCAGATTTCAAAACAAACGCCACAAGCAGCACCGTCGGTAACGGACGACTCGATCAAAACTGACATCAAAAAATTGTCTGACGATTTGTCGGCGCGTATTAAAGACATCGAAAATAACTTACACAACGTCAAGAACTCTACGACTAGTTTGTCTAACAATTTATTAAATCTTAAAGATGCGACTGAAAGTGTTAAGAATTCAATTAAAGATAAATCAGATGCTGATTTAGAGAAAGTAGCCAAACATTTAAATTCAACAGAAGAACTTTTGGAGAAATACGAAAACAAGTTGGCCGAGTACAACAACAGGGTGCCAACAGAAATAAATGTCCCTGCTAACTTTGAAGAGAAGAAAAATTGGCAAGGAGCCTTTCTACAAGGTACAAATTCAGATATTCACAAGTTCTTGGTTTATCGCATACAATGTGAAAAAATTGGGAAAAATTCTAAAGTATCTTCGAAAACATTTTGTTTTGAAGATATGGAATTTGATCATCAATTTTTTCCATTCAGTATTAGGTACCTATGTGACCAATAGAAAATGAGCGAATATCGCATAGCAGCGCCCCCATATGGCGAATTTTTAAATGTTTAGTGGTAATTCAGTTGTCAACTGTCAGTTTAAATTTTCTGCGTATCTCATCATAAGGTTCTCAGTCCGAAGACTGGTTGGACGCGTACCTCCATTCTTTTCTATCCTGAGCTAACCTACGCATTTCCCTAAAAGTAGAACATCCTACATCCCTAACTATTTGAGAGCAGTAGTCTAATCTGGGCCTACCCCTACCTCTATTTATTCCTATCTCTGACTCTAGTATGTCACGAACTATTCCTTCGTGTCTTAGAAGGTGTCCTACCATCCTATCTCTCCTACTCTTTATTGTTTTCCATACCTTTCGCTTTTCCCCAACTCTTTCTAATACTTCCCTATTGCTAACCTTATCTATCCACGGTATCTTCATCATGCGTCTGTAGCACCACATTTCAAACGCTTCTACTCCTTTTCTATCCGCTTCTCCTATTGTCCAAGTTTCGCACCCGTATAATGCCGTACTCCATACATACGACGTTAAGAGTCTCTTCCTAGTCTCTATATTAACCGTTCTCGAGCATAACAGTTGTTTCTTTTTGTTAAACGCAACTCGGCCCTGCGCCATTCTTTGTTTTATATCTTTAGTGCTCCTACCGTCTTGAGTTATTTTACTTCCTAAGTAGCAGAAATCCGCGACCTCCTCTATCTTCTCATTTCCAATTTGTATTTCCATTTTAGTTCTATTTTCACATCCCCTACATACCAAAATTTTAGTTTTCTTTTTATTGATTTTCATGCCGAAGCCCTGTGTCAAAACTGCTTCCATTTCATTCAGAGCCGCTCCTAATTCTTCTTTGCTAGATGCTAACACTGCTATATCATCCACAAATCTGAGCATGTTAATAGTTTGGCCCTGTACATTGATCCCTGAGGCTGTTCTTTCCTTAACAATATTAATCGCATCTTCGATATATAAGTTGAAAACTAGAGGTGACAATGCACATCCCTGTCTCACTCCCTTCCGGATATCTACTTCCCTTCGTTCCTGCTCACATTCTATAACTGCCTTTTGCTCTTTGTAGAGATTATGTATTATTCTTCTGTCCCTGTATTTCATCCCTACCTTTCTCAGCACTTCGAACATCTTCCCCATTTTACGTTGTCGAAGGCTTTTTCTAAATCTACAAATCCTATATAGACGCTCTTTCTCTTTTCTATCGTTTTTTCTATAATTACTCGTAAAGCTAGAATGAATATTATTGGTGTTAAATTTAAATCAAACTATAAAAAATATAAATATCAACAAAAATTTGACAGCTCAAATTCGCTCACTTCCTATAGTATTTTGTTTACTTTTAGCATTGGAAGTTCAAAAAGTTAATGTGGAAGAAATTCTCGCCGATATAAGAGACATTTCCCGAAAAATTGATGGTTTGCCAGACAAATCCGACTTGGAAAATACCAGAAATGTCACCCTGGATATTTTGCAAGAATTGCGGGAAGACTTGAACGCCAACAACGTAAATTCTGCGTCTAATTTGAATAATAAGTTCGAGAAAATGCGCGATTTTAGCGAAAAACAACAAAAAGACTTGTCAAATTCTTTGGAAAAGATTAGCAAACTTACTGAAGTCTTGGCAGAAAATATGTCGAATAGTTACTTGACTTTGCACGACGAGATAGAGGAATTAAGCAAAGTAGAAGAAGTTATGGTACAAACTGCGGATAGCGTATTAGACACTAGGCGGAAAGTTGAATACGGGGTGCACCAAATATTATCAGAAGTAGGCGGGCTCATAAAAACGTACGCAAAAGACACTGGGGCAATAGTAAACGAGCGCTTCGACATTTTCGAATCGCAATTCTTCGACTCAGACACCGGCGCTCTGGCAAATCTGACGGCGAAAATCGGCGAGGAAATCGACCAAGTATGGAGGCAAATCGGTATAATGCACCAACAAATGAGCGCAAGCACCGATACTTTAAACAAATTACAAAATCAAACGGACGTTTACGTCAACGGCTCCGTAAGTGTTATGGATTCCATGAAAGGCAAAGTAAGTGAAGCTTTTATAACATACAAATTGGAAATAAACTGTTTCCGCTGCTTTAATACTGTTCGAGAATGCCTTATTTTGACAGGCCGCCATTTGTTGTTGGAGGGCACACATTTATTAATATTTTGACGTACGTTTGCGATTGTCAAACTCGTGCTACGCACTCGTTGGGCAAATTTCGCATGCGTACGTTAATAAAGCTCATATCCCACTTATATCGTAAATAACTAAATTAGTTTTAGGAAATGACAGTTTACTCGTAAGGTTATGTGTAAACAGTAAACAAACAAATGTTTGCCCTCCAGCTGTCAATAGACTGTTTTAGAACGGCCTGATTTTGACAGGCCGCCATTTTATGTTAGAGGGCAGAGCATGGATAAACAACGTTATGCACGTGAGTGTTATCAAAATTTGAACAGATTTGGTGCCAAACAAAGTGGTGATGTTTAGAGTTCATGTAATTTAACTCAAAATAACGAAACAACGTTTGCAATAGTGCAACCAGTCGTATCATTTTAAGAATTTTCATTCAATTCTCAGCGTAAAGCGACTAAGTTTAAGTTACGCCCCTTCTTTGGTGCCAAATGGTAACATAAACCTCTGCTTTGTTATTCATCCTCTTCTTCCCTGCAATAAGCTTTAAAACAAACAAATGTGTGTCCTCCAGCTGTCAATTGTGTGACGTCATTCTAAAATGATCAATTATGTTGCAAAAGTTAGGTTAAGTGTTTGTAAGTGACACTGACAAGTGTCACTAACTACCCATACAGCACAATTACATTCTGTAAATATGCACAGAATATATTAGCAGAACGTTCAGATATTCCGAGAATAACCTCAACAGATACTTATATATTCTGAGAATCTTCTGTGCACATTTCATTAATAGTGGAGACAATGTCACATTCTCAAAATGACCACAGAACATACGATACAACATTCTTGGTATATAATCCGCACATCTGCAGAATGTTCCGAGAAGAACCTCAACAGTTACTTATATATTTATTCAGTATCTTTAATGCACATTTTTACAGATGTTCTTTGAATATTGAAAACACATTTACCTGATCATAAAATAAAATATATTTCCTCAAATGAACAAAAATAAGTAAATACATGTTAATATAAAAAATAAACAGAATACACTTATGCATTGTTTTTCAAAGGCACTGGTGCGTCAAAAAGAAAGGATGGATTTCACAGGGCAATAAAATATGAAGGGTTTCATCAAATCAAAATTTTATTGTTGCCATCATCAGCAGGAAATGCAGTTTATTTATGAAATACAATATCATTCATTATGGTGTCTTTAGCCGCCGATACATAGGGCGAGGCGCTTCTTTAAGTCTCGCGATCGTAGCTGGGGAATCACCACGGCTTCTTCAGGAATCGCCGTCTGCAGCTCGTCTAGTGTACGAGGTCGATGTTGATATCCTCGAGACTTCAAATAGTCCCAAAGAAAAAAATCGCAGAGCGCAAAATCGGGGGAACGCACAGGCCAAGGAATGTCGCCATAATGTGAGATGAGGGGACCCGGAAAAAGCTCTCTTATGTCCTCTGAATGTCGCTAAATGAGCTCGATGTTGTTGCTGAGAATATTTGGTTCGAACAAGACGGGACCACTGCACACACCGAGTAACATCTAATGGATATCCTCAGAGAGCTTTTGCCGGTACACATTATCTCGCATTGTGACGACATTACTTGGCCTGCGCATTCACCCGATCTCGGGCCCTGCGAATTTTTCCTTTTGGGCTATTTAAAGGCTCGAGTTTATCAACATCGACCTCGTACACTAGAGACAAGCTGCACACGGCGCTTCGTGAAGAAATCGGGGCAATTCCCCATCTATGCTTGCGAGGAAATGCCTCACCTTGTATCGGCGGCCAAGGACACCATATGAATGATGTATTCCAGAAATAAATTGCATTTTCTGCTGAATCTGATGGCAATAAAATTTTGGTTTGATGAAGCTTTTCATATTTTATTTCTCTGTGAAATCCATCAATTCCTTTCGACTCACCCTGTGTACCAAATATTCACCCGATGTTAACGTAAACCTGAATTAGTTCTTGTTCGTCAATAACTGCATTGGAAAAGATTATTCCCACAAAGTCGGATTCAAATATTTTCACGAATAAGAAAGTCTTGGATAAAAATAATCCGACGAAACGGAGCTGTGAGAATGCAACTTTACTAAACTGAAACAATACATTGCTACGAAAAAGTAAGTTGTGTAAGGAAAAATTTACAAAATTTTGTTAAAGAAATAAGGCTGATATAGCACTGTGCGTCTACTTTTGCATAACACAGGATAAATATTTGTTTCACCTTCGAACAACTGTCGCTGTTTCAAAATATTTAAATCTTCTTCTGCCTCTCCTTCGCCTTCACCAGCCCCATTTTCATTGCTTGTTCTATTTCAGCCAAAGTGCAGCTTTTATGTACTTTCCCAACTGCATCTAAGTACAAAGAAATAAAATTAATCATGCCCATAAGAAAAGAAAATTTCTTAAAAAACAATTTGACTCGACTGCAACAGATATTTTGTTTCATAAATGTGCACTCTAATAAGAGGATTTCGTTCACCTGGCCGTATGAATTTCCCCAAGAATTAGTAATGTTGTAGATGTCAGTGATTTCTCTTGCTCGATATGTCTTACGTTAGCTTGAATTAACCAGTGAGGCATAGTTTACGCGGCATATTGTGAGATTAAGGCTCATTAAATAAACTTTATACCTAATTTATAGAACTGAAATACTTACCTACTTATATCACTTGGGAAATTGATAGAATTGCTTTGCTTGCTGTTTGGAACAAAGCTCTGCTACACATTCATACACTCATAGTATAAGCAGAATACACTACATTTAAATGAGAATTTAATTATTTATGCAGAAGCCGTTAGCCACACTGACAGCAGTTTTTACGTTTGACATTCGACGTGACGCTGAGCGGAGCGAGGCCGTGTTCTCGAGTCTCGAGCACCTAGATGCCAAGGGGCATTCCAATAACTGCGCATGTGCTATAACTTATTCCTGAATTGATAATATACAAATATTATAAATACCCCGCCATCAAAAACATACTTACCTAGCGTAAACATATGAGATATAAGAAAAATAAATAAGTAGTTGTTTCACAAATTTAAAAAAATGCACACGAGGTTTTAACCACCACACAACGCGAACCTCCAACTACTTTGGCATGTCTCCATGCTCCATGCACACTTGACGGATTCATCCTTAGCATGCGCATTTCAAGAATAAAATGTTAATTTTTTTGTGCCCTTATGTACGCCGAATGCAGTAATGAGATTTATACAGACGTTCTAAAACGTAAAATTCATATATTGAGAGAATTTTCTAGGAATATTCTTGCAATATGTTCTATAAATATGGCACGGATATTATATAAATATTTATATTTTTACACATATACTGGACGTTCTTTTAATATTCACAAAGAATATTCTAAAAACGAAAAATCTTATATTGTGAGAAGACTCCAAGGATGTCCTCTGCCGTATGTTACATAAATATACATATGTCCACAGAATGTTCTAACAATATTTATGCATACATTCTAAAACTTAAAGTTCATATATTGTGAGAATTTTCTAAGAATATTCTTACAGTATGTTCTATAAATATATGTCACGGATATTATATAAATGTTTAAATTTTTATATATTGAACGTTCTTGTTATATTCACCAAGAATATTCTAAAAGCAGAAAATATTATACTGTGAGAACATTTCAAGAACATTATGTGTCGTATGTTTTGTAAATGTTTATCAGGGATGTTGCGTAAATAATCCAATTCGTTTCGTATACCTCCATAAAAGGTTCTAGTAATATTTATACAGAATATTCTGAAATCAAGATAATTCGTATATTGTGAGGACATTCCAAGAATATTTTGTATTGTACTTTTCATGAACATATGTCATGAACGTTATATAAATATTCTTGTCCGTACGTATATGTTCTTTAAACATTCCAGTAATATTTATGAAGAATATTCTAAAAAAAGAACGTTGTCATGTTGTGAGAATGTTTTCAGAATATACTGTGCTGTATGGGTAAATGCTATTCGCAGGTAGGTCAAATTACGGGGAGGATGACGGAAGTAGACGAAAATTTGAACTACCTTTTGGGCAGACTATCTCTCGTCACGCAAGAATTTAATCAGATCAAATCGGGGCTCGGGACGGCGCTCGATGAAATACGTGCAAGCTTTTTAGCGGTGCAACAAAAAGTTAAAGACGCCGGACCTGGACCACATAAAATAGAAGATAACGAAGGAAACGATATACAAGAACAATAGCAATTTTAAGTGTTGCCACCTTTTCGTACAATGTAGTAATTATTAACGTATATTTAGGTTTTAAGATATTTTTATTGTCATTTTTTTTGTACCATTTACACGAATAAAACCATTTTTGTGACTTCTAGCGTGGACGATGAATGAGGGAAGGTATTGAATAAAACAAAGGTAAAATTTCGATCATCTTTTATAATCGCAAATAAATTAAAACTTTTCGTAACGGATGGATAAAATTTAAGAGATTCTTAAACGCCCAACATTCTTAGACTAGGTATACTATTTTAAAAGGGCCTTTTATAGTACATAATATGCATATCTACTACCGTAACACGCTTTTTAATTTTTAAACACGTCGTAATATTAGTCTCGATGTGCGATAATTTGACTTTCCTCTATATTTCTATAGAAATCTCGTAGAAACCAGGCACGTAACTACGGGTGGGCTGGGGTGGGCCAGGGCCCACATAAAAATTTGCTGGCCCACCCCTGTGCCCACCTGCACAGTAAATAAATTACAATTATTATTATACGGTATATCTGATGTGTTTACGGCACACACCGGACATAATTTATCAACAAGGAAAGTCCTCTGTATTTTGTTTTTCATAAATGAATTGTTCTTTTAAGGCCGCGCCGCCTTAGGTAATTATTATGTCTATGTTGATGTATAATGTTTAATGTGTATGAATTGTGATAAACTGCATCGTCTCTGGCTGCACTACGCAAAAAACAGTTGGTCTGCATACTTTTTTCGTTTGTCGGCGTCGGACGCCGCAGGCCGCAAAGGATTTGTATGAACACGTGCGTCGATCGGTTTGTTTTAGTAAAATAGATAAAACGTCAGGTCAGTAAAGCCGGCTCCAAACGATGTGGTCACTTGACAGATATTCGCCATGTGTAAGCAAATGCAGCATCGTGTGGACGATACGACGTATGCCAATGTGGTCATGTGCGTAGATTTGCCCAAACGCCAAATGTTTGACAAGCGCAAACAAATGCAGCATCGTGTCGATGATCGAACCCGAGCACGTGCATGCATTTACTTTAATTTTTACATTTTACCAGATTGATGACCTGATGAAATTGATTATCTTCTCATATTCGCTGCAAATTTAGCGAACTTAAACAAGCGGGTAGACAAGCCAAAAATTGCCAAGTGAGCATATAGTGTGGATAACGTAACGAATACTTCGAGGCATATTTGTCTTGTGTTCACATTGCCACGTTAACACATCGTGTGTATGAACGACTTGGTGCTATAAATTTTCGGCAAACAGTCTACAAATATTTGACGCATTTTTACTTGACTAACATTTGACGAATGGCCATATCGTTTGGAGCCGGCTTAACAGTTTGTCCATGTGTCTTCGAAACTTGTTAGTGGTTACGGGAGCACGGAATTATCAGATTGAATTGGATTGTTGTTGTTAAAAGTGTGAATATGTGCGCAAAACGTAGCTTGAATATTACAGACTATTTTAGTAAAAAACTAAAGGTTGATGTAAGTGACAAAATTGACGATCGACATGTTGAGCATCCACCATTGCCCGGTACTAGCAGCCCTAGCACCAGAATACTTCAAACAGGAGCAGGGGAGATGTTATCTCACGATACAAGGACTACTGTTGCTGTGGATGATGATGACGACGGAAACTATAATTTTGAACTTGATATTAGCTCAAATGATGAAGAACTATTGACTGATGATGACTGTGAAAATTTTACAGAAAACGAAGAGGAAGACGAAAACGAAATACGACTAAAATTCGAAGAATGGCAAAAACGAGCAGACCAGAGGAAATCAAAAGAGTCGATGGCATTAGAGGAAAGTGTAAAAAAAGTATCTGGTCCAGCCGATCTTTCTTTAAGCCCAAGCGATACGCCTAAACAACCTTTATTAAAATTTTACCCGAAAACTAAATTTGGCAACCGATTAAGACAATTCAATCCCTGTTGGTTCAGATTGTTTAAGTGGTTGGAATACAGTGCGTTAACAGATTCCGCATTTTGTTTTGTGTGTAGGCATTTTTTAATAAGTGAAACTAAAAACTTGGCGTTTGTAAACGTTGGTTTCAAACATTGGACGCGGGCTTTGGAAAATGATTCTGGTTTTAAAAAGCATAACATAAGTTCAGAACATAAAAAATGTCAAATTAAATATGAAAATTTCAAAAAATTTCAGGCAGTTGACAGTTCTGTTGCACAACAAGTAAGTGATGCACATCTTGCCTTTTAGTGCAGGTGCTGGAAGTAGTTGAGTATGCAAAATGTGAGGACCGCATTTGATCAATGGATATTAGCTGAGAATAGCTCAAAGATTAATAATCCGGATCTTGCCGGTCCATTTTTTGGTCCAATTTTTTTTTATCCCCCCTCTTATTTATAAAGGAGATCGATGGAGTACATGCTATGGAGTCATTTTAACTATTATTTTACTCATAACTTATAGTTTTCTTTTATGATGAAAGTGAAGATAGGTTGTTAAATGAAATAAAGAAACAAAAATTATAATGATAAAAAGCATTTATTATTAATAAGAAAAATATATAACAGGAAACAGCGAATTGAAATAGAAGTATATGAAAGAAAGACAAATCATTACCTAGTCATTTTTATTTAGACAATCAAGACAATCATTATTAATTTATACATTTACACAACGAAATACAAGGTGATTCTGACTTTTCGCAACTGCAAGACATTGTTCGACAATTGGGCGTACATTTACAGGGCTGATCAATGACTCTGGCAAAGGCGTCTTTGTCATTTGTCGTTTACGTAAGTAACCATTGTGCTCTTCATAGCCAAATAAAGAGTAATCAATGGGCTCTTATTGTGTTTGATGAGCATTTTTCCAAATAAATGTTTGTACTGTAGCCCTTAACAAATGCAAATGCATATCACTGTCATTAAATTAAAGCCGAAACCTATGTTTTGGGAAATCAGTTTATCTCGTAGTTCATCAACAATTTTTTCTTGAAAAAACGTATGTGCAAACTGTTTCTAACTAATTGTTCAGCATTTAAGTCAAGGTTTCCCAAAGATACAAGGGCTGTTTGTACAAAATCCTCCGATGCAGCTTTCAAACATTGTATTTTACTGCCTAATCTACTGGTAGTATCGCAACCACTTACGGAATGTAATGCTGGAAAAATATTACATATGCTTTCACCAAGGGATTCAGCAGCTAAATGGCATCCTAGAAGATGTTTCTTTTTATAAAAACCGTCGAACCATAGACCTAGACAACCAATATTTGCTAGTTCTTTCCAGTAATAAATCACCAAATGAATACATCTGTATCAGCACTGAGAATAATAACATGAGTAGATTGAATTCTTACTGCATGAAATATGTGACAAAACATCCTCGAATCAGTTTCTAAGTGGTTTGATTTCAATTCAAGCAGGTACCTCACTAAATGAAGACCCTTGTAACTTGAAACATTTTGTTGGATCATCGATTCCTTCACAAATGTACCTACATGTTTTGTTGAATGACTTGAAATGATGATATTTTTAATAATTTGGCCTTTACTCCGAAAACTTGACTCTAAAAATTTTATTGAAACCATCAACAATATAAATTTTTGGAGTTTTTAAATCTATAATGCCTTGCTGAGAGTTCGTACCACAGTTATGATTGTTTTGAATTTCAAGGGCGAGTTGGTGATTTCGTGTAAAATCAGTCTTTGTCAAAGAGATACTTGCAGTAGGTAGTCTAATATTTCATACGATGTGTGTCAAATCCACGTTGAGAAGCCACCATGAATGATTTTTGGAAAATTGTTATATTTGTATACTACCAGTAGATTAGGCAGTAAAATACAATGTTTGAAAGCTGCATCGGAGGATTTTATACAAGCAGCCCTTGTATCTTTGGGAAACCTTGACCTAAATACTTAACAATTAAAACAGTTAGAAACAATTTGCACATATGTTTAAAAAAATTAGCTGCTGATGAACTACAATATAAACTGATTTCCCAAAACATAGGTTTCGGTTTTAATTTAATGAAAGTGATATGCACATCAGATGCTTTGCATTTGCATTTGTTAAGGGCTACAGTACAAACATTTATTTGGAAAAATGCTCATCAAATACAATTAGAGCCCATTTATTACTCTTTATTTGGCTATGAAGAGCACAATGGTGACTTACGTCCACGACAAATGACAAAGCCGCCTTTACCAGAGTCATTGATCAGCCCTGTAAATGTACGTCCAATTGTCGAACAACGTCTTGCAGTTGCAAAAAGTCAGAATCACCCTGTATTTCGTTGTGTAAATGTATAAATAATGATTGTCTAAATAAAAATGACTAATTATTTGTCTTGCTTTCATATATTTCTATTTCAATTCGCTGTTTCCTGTTATATATTTTTCTTATTAATAATAAATGTTTTTTATTATTATAATTTTTGTTTTTTTTATTTCATTTAACAACCTATCATCACTTTCATCATGAAAGAAAACTATAAATTATGACTAAAATAATCGTTAAAATGACTCCATAGCATGTACTCCATCGATCTCCTTTATAAATAAGAGGAGGGGGGATTAAAAAAAATTGGACCAAAAAATGGGCCGGCAAGATCCGGATTATTAATCTTTGAGCTATTCTCAGCTAATATCCATTGATAAAATGCGGTCCTCACATTTTGCACACTCAACTACTTCCAGCGCCCGGTCTATTTGTCAAAGAAAACAGAGCTTATGTAAGTATTCTTGCTGACATATTACTATACACAGCAATGCAAAATATAGCGCAGCGAGGAGATAATGAAGCGGAAGATAGTAAAAACAGAGGAAATTTTCTGGAACTTTTAAGTCTTTTTGGGAAACATAATGACCTAATTCGTAAAAAAATTGGCCATGGCGAACATGCTATGCCAAGAAATGCGAAATATACAAGTCCGAAAATACAAAATGAAATTTTATATATTTTTCGAAACTAATTGTGGAAGAAATAAGTTCTGAAATAAAAAATAGTGAGTGTTTTTCTATTATGTGTGACGAAACAAAAGATATTCGGAAGACTGAACAGATTTCGGTTGTTTTGCGATATTACCTCAATGGAACTGTCTATGAACGTTTTATTGGATATAAACCAGCCAAAAGTTTAAACTCTGCTGCCTTGTTAGATTATATAAAAGAACTTTTAAATCGTTGTGATGTGGATGTTAATAGATGTGTAGCACAAACGTATGACGGAGCCAATGTAATGAGCGGGCATATAAACAATTAAAAACATAATGCAATTTATTGACATTCTAAGTATTTATAAACTAGTGTTCCAGGAAACTTATAAACTTGCAGTGATTTGCGTAACAATTCCAGTGTCTAGTGCGGCATGTGAACGGACATTTTCATGTTTAAGACGCCTAAAATCATATTTGCGCAATACTATGAGTGATGATAGGTTAACTCATTTAGCCCTCATTAATATTGAACGTGTTTCGGCGAAGGCAGTGGACATTTCGAAAGTTGTCACAGAATTTGATGCCCTTCATCAAAATCGTCGTATCATTTTACATTAGGTGGGTGTTTTTTTATATACTTATAATTTTTTGTCTTATTATTTTTCTACGAAACTTATTCGAAACTTACTTGTACTTGAAATACATTATTTTCAATTTTAAGACATTTGACTGAAAATTTTAATCTCCCGTACCCCCCCCCCCCCACACACACACACACACACACACACACACACACACACACTCACACTCAAGCGCACGGGCCCACCTTTGCATTTAGTGGCCTTCGGTATGCCCCCTCAATTTTGTAGGTCTAGTTACGTGCCTGGTAGAAACATTTAAAAAGCACTTGGTTAAAATATTTTGGCAAAAAATTATGATACTTTTCGCAAAAAGAGGTATGACCCGAAAGCCTACAGGTTCAAATTTCGTGGAGATTGCAAAATTCGTGGTACAGTAGTATATAGCATAAGTAAAACCAACAAGCAAAAGTCGTCAAAAATGTGACTATCTATCAAAATCGCATTTATTAATTAATAATTTTTTTTATTTATTCAACCGATATCAGACGGTTTTTTTTTCAATCGATACTTGCTCAAAAATATACTAAAACACCAGTGGCATACCTATACTTTAGCGAGAACATTTTTTATTGTATAATTTCAACTGCCCCCTTTTTGCGGTACGCCACTGCTAATCTCACTTTTCATATCATAATTTTGTATAACTACCAGCACGGAAATTCATAATTAACAATGTTCAACGAATAATAATAATAGATACCTAAATTATAAATGTATAAATAATTTAACTCTACACAAAAACTTAAAAGACGCAATTTTTTTCACAACTAGGAATCGAGTATAAAACAATCGGTTGCACTGAAAAAAATGTTCGTCGGCAACAATATTTCTTATTCGTAAATCGTAACCGTAATTTCAGATTAAATAGGAAGAAAACTGGTGCAGGTTCGTAATATAATTTGAACAGCGAAGGTGGTGAAAAATCACGCGAAAAGAAAGCTTTCACCGATCCTGCGGAATGGGAATACTCGTCACTACCTTACTTTGCTGAAAAAAAAACACCTCAAATTTCGGAAAACCTCGAAAAACCTGAAAATGTGATGTACGGCCCAACCAAAAATAATACAAATATACAGGATGAGTCATTAAGGCGAAATCGGCCGATAACAAGAGTACAGTTCAAAATGGAAGAAACTTTTTCAAATAAAAGTTTTTCAAAAATAAGTGCTTAATGAGATAAAAATATTTTCAAATATGGCGGACTTCCGGTTATACCGGAAATGGACACTAACTATGTTATTTTAAATGGAACACCCTGTATTCGTTTGCATTTTTGGATTGCGCATGAAAAATAAATGTCAGTTTGTTAATCAAACATTGGGTCTAAGTCGAACCGCTATGGAGTTTTTTAATTTTTTTTGAAAATTTTGACGTTTGCAGTAGTTGGCGCCATTTTGAATATCTTCGAAACGAAAGCACTTAGAGGAATGCGGTTTCGACAGTTCGTCTCTGGAAGTAACAGCCTATTAGACACAAGTATAACATGGAATCATAACTTTTTAATTAAATGAAATTTATCCATGCCAATATTTACTAATTCAAACAGGAATAACTCTTTTTTTTTTAAATGGAATGCTACATTGGTTCTCACCTCATAAGACGCAACATTAAATTTCCTTTCTGACAATGTATAGTTGTTGGCATCTGTCACCAGCAGTTTTTAAGAAATTTGCGTTTTTCTGGAAATTTTAAATAATATCGTGTTATTGCGTTAACAATAGTTGGCGTTCAGCGATTTTGTTTTGCCAACGAAATGTCATTTCTATTAAATTATTGTTAAGTAAGAGTGCAATTTGAGTTCAATTAGTGAGAGTATTGATTTCAATTTTAATAAATATCACAATTAAGAAAACTGAAAATGTACACTCAAGAAGAATTAATTGCTATGGTGTATTCCTTGGGTGAAGCAGAAGGGAATTCGTTACTTGCCTCAAGAATGTATGCGGAACGTTTTCCCGAGCATAGACATCCAAATGTAACGGCATTCGCAAAATTAAAAGAGAGGTTTGAACGAACTGGTTGTGTGGGATACGAGAAGAAAGAACGTGTAAAATCAGTGACACATGAGGAAAATCAAGTTTTAGTAGCTGCTACTGTTGTCTGAGATCCTCATTTAAGTACCAGAGAAATTAGTCGCGAGTTAGAAATAAGCCAAACTTCTGTATCTCGAATACTGCGCAAAAATAAATTTCACCCGTACCACGTTCAGTTGGTTCAGGAACTAGATCAAAATGAATTCAACAATCGGTTGCAGTTTTGTGAGTGGGCTTTACATAAACTTCAGGAGCGAAATGACTTTTTTGATCATGTTCTCTTTACGGACGAAGCTTCGTTTCATAAGGACGGTTTTGTTTCAAGATACAACTGCCATTATTACAGTACTGACAATCCCCGTTGGATAAGGCCATTGGATCATCAACATAGGTGGTCTTTGAATGTATGGGGTGGCATAATTGGACGACACGTAATTGGACCACATTTTTTCAATGGAAATTTGAACGGTAATAGCTACCTACAATTTTTACAAAACGATTTGCCAGAAATGTTAGACAATTTACCACTTGCTGCAATACAACAGATGTGGTATCAACAAGATGGAGCGCCTGCACATTACGGGAGGGATGTAAGGGAGCACTTGACTGCAGCATTTCCAAACACATGGATAGGAAGAGGAGGTCCAACACCTTGGCCAGCGCGATCTCCAGACCTAACAAAACTTGACTTTTTCTTGTGGGGGTACGTAAAGCAGTTAGTTTACAGGGAACCTCCAACTACTCGAGAAAATATGATGGAACGAGTTGGCGATGCATTTCAAAGTATCAATGAAGATATGTTGATAAATGTGAGCAATTCTTTGTTGAAACGATTGCGTGTTTGTTATCGTGAGGATGGCGGTTATGTCGAACATTTAATCTAATTACATTAATTTATTTTTGTTGCTGTTATTATCTAATGATCTTTGAAGTTTTGGAAATAGTATAGAAGATTTGGAACGAACATTTTGTAAGACAAAACAAAACAATATCGCCAAACGTCAACCATTGTTAATGCATAAACATGATATTATTCAAAATTCACAGAAAAACGCAAATTTCTTAAAAACTGCTGGTGACAGATGCCAACAACCATACATCATCAGAAAGGAAATTTAATTTTGCGTCTTATGAGGTGAGAATCAATGTAGCATTCCATTTAAAAAAAAGAGTTATTCCTGTTTGAATTAGTAAATATTGGCATGGATAAATTTCATTTGATTAAAAAGTTATGATTCCATGTTATACTTGTGTGTGATAGGCCCGAGGGGTTTACCACTAGGAAAAAATCTGTCCCAAGTATTTCCCATTTCCAAATATGACCTTACTATTTCCTTGCAATTTCTTACTATTTCCTACTATTTCCTCACTATTTCTTAGTATTTCTTAACTATTCCTTAGTATTTCCTCACCATTTCTTAGTATTTCTTCACCATTTCTTACTATTTCTAAGTATTTCCAGAGTATTTCCTAGTATTTCTTTACCATTTCCGAGTATTTCCTCACCATTTCCAAGTATTTCCAGTGTTCCCGAGTATTTTTTTACAGTTTCATTCAATTCGTACCTTTTACCTCGCCTTTTACTATTACAAAAATAGCATACATTATCTATTTTCTTCTTGTGAAATAATTTACTGCACATTTAATTTTTGTGTTATAAAATAAATGTGCCACGGCCGTGAGCCGTGGGATCTTGCTGGCATGCGCGAGTGAGTAGTCGTTAATGCTCAGCAACAGTGCCCGCGGTTTGGCTATGGATGGGTGACTCATTTCTGCACTGTGGCTAGGACGCGCCTTGGATCGCCTATCCAGCTTTACCTAATGAGCTTTTCCAGGTTTTCCTCATTCTCGCACTAAATGGTGGGTAGAGTACTAACAACTGTAGGTCGTTCCTGTGACGCACCTGTGGCCAATAGTAATATGCCGCCTCCTCCGTCTCGCACAAGCTATATAGGTAGCTTCTGGGGCTAACCTTAGGGTTAGTAGGAGTGAGTAGAGATATTATTATTATTATTATAAACGATTATAAACGCCACTTGAAAAACAACCCCTATACAATTTATTAAATTTTGAAGTATAACGCCCATTTTCTTTAAGAATTGTCAGGGTGTCCAAAATTAAGTGCGTACCATTGTTAACTTTGTTATTATTGGACCTACGAGGTTGTTTAAATGGGCAAAGAATTAGTCGAGGAATTAGTATTTCTTATTATGAACAATATGGTGAACATCGCATTTTCGCGATATTCACACAAACAACGTTTTAAATGGAACGCCCTATATATTTCTGTAAGTGTTGAAAGAGAATAAAAGTCTGAATAAAAAGTCTTATGGAACAACTATCCCAAAATTAAAAATAACATGGCTTTTGAAGCTCGTTTTGAAGGATCAAAACAGCCCGCTGACGCTGGTATCACGTTAGGTCTCACGTTAGGTAGTCCATAAAACAAATTTGGTTGGCTCCCATGTTTAAAATTCGCAAATAAGTAGTAAAATAACAATCAAATATGTACTGTTAACACCCGCCGACAATAATTATGACGCAAAATTAGTTTCATGGCCTACCTGATGTGATATACTGGGCTCCATACTGGGGCATTTTTTATGCTCCAAAAGTCAAGTTATTTTTAATTTTCAAATAGATGTTCATGTACACAATTTTATACTCTGTTTAAATATGCAAAAATATACATGTTGTCCCATTTAAAAAATTATCGTTTATTTTATGTGAATATCTCGAAAATGCGATGTTCGATTGTTTTTTTTTGTTTTCACCATCTTATTCGTCACGAAAAACACTAATTCTTTGCCCATTTAACCGACCTTGAACGTCCAATAATAACGAAGTTAGCAGTTGTGGACACTTAATTTTGGATACCCCGTATATGTATGCATGATGCGTTAGGAACTCTTCCCTAGTTTGGATGTGTGTTTCATAACCTCTCTAATTAATATTTAAGTATTTTTGCTTACTAATTATGTTACTCAATAGATAAAACTTAATTTCCCTTCCTTGCATAATTAACTGAAATTTTAGCCCCCACGGTCGTGGTTTCCATAAAAATGCGAAAACAATAAACATAATAACAATGCTATTGTATGTCACCTCTCGCGCCGCCGCCGTGTCTAAATCGAGACCTACATAACATGATTACCGATATTTACAAGAACTAAAATGACATGTGTTCGAGTATGTATTCAAAAAATGCTAAGATATTCTTGCAATTCGCGAATGGTCACCACAGTTAAATCCTGACAATTCTAGATGACCAAAGTAGATAATGAAAAGCTGGCAAATTGGGGCAAAGTCCCGAGATATTACATAACTAATCAATCAAAACCGAATTTATCAATTTAACATTATTCGTTTATATCGAGGTTCATATTTGCTCCCAAGAGTTCCAACATTTGAAAGATTCCAAACATAATCATGTGACAAGGTCTTGGACACGGTAGTTAATATTATCTTCTGTATTACCCCTCAATTTCGGGCTCAGTTTAATTCACCCTGCATCAATCTTGTCCAATGCTATTTCTTAAATTATAGGTCCACAAATTGCATAAAAAGCGAGTAAAAATGACAGTACACCTCGCGGTATACCTAAAATTTTATTTTGTTGAACAGTGTATACCTACGAGTACCTAACTAAAATAATTAATATAAAAGTCTATCGTTAAAACCTCCACTTAAAAAGCTCTTCACTTTCAAAAATTGTTATCCGTTTTTATATGAATTTTGGTACCAATCATGCTATTTGCGGGGATATTTACAAATATTTTTCAGAGTTTAAAATAGGATGGTAACTATCAATTTACATTAAATAATAAATCCAGGAATACTTGTAGGTATAAAGTTCATACCATTTTTTACTCGATTTTTTATTTGCTTTGAATGCTCACCATGACCCTACCACTCACTGTTGCTACAGAAGAAACTTATTACATATTGTTCACGTGCCAACAATTGAGTCAAGTCGAAGTCACGCTATTGGCCGTCTACTGTGGCCTCATATTTGCTTCTGCGCCACGGAGAACGTGACCGGCCTACCGGCCAATGTTTTTACTAATACTAGTACGTTTGGCGCGAAGAGGGAGTAGAAAATTTTATAAATATCGGTCGACTATTTCCAGTACTTCCTAGGTATTTCCCTTACTATTTCCAGTATTTCCCTGAGTATTTCCAGTATTTCTCAGACTATTTCCAGTATTTCTTTGAATATTTCCACCATTTCTTTACCATTTCCTGGGTATTTCCTACTATTTCTGAGTAAGAAATACTATTTCTGGACTATTTCGTAGTATTTCTGCACCATTTCCACCATTTCTCACCAATTCGGAAATACTATTTCTTGACCCTGTCCCAACCATTTCCTTAGTGGTAAACCCCTCGGATAGGCCGTTACTTCCAGAGACGAACTGTCGAAACCGCATTCCTCTAAATGCTTTCGTTTCGAAGATATTCAAAATGGCGCCAACTACTGCAAACGTCAAAATTTTAAAAAAAAATTAAAAAACTCCATAGCGGTTAGACTGAGACCCAATGTTTGATTAACAAACTGACATTTATTTTTCATGAGAAATCCAAAAATGCAAACGAATACAGGGTGTTCCATTTAAAATAACACAGTTAGTGTCCATTTCCGGTATAACCGGAAGTCCGCCATATTTGAAAATATTTTTATCTCATTAAGCACTTATTTTTCAAAAACTTTTATTTGAAAAAGTTTCTCCCATTTTGAACTATACTCTTGTTATAGGCCGATTTCGCCTTAGTGACTCACCCTAATTATGCAAAATATAGTCGCAATCTATTAAACCGAATAAATCTGGGAGGATAGTGGGCGGTCCTATCTTTAAATTATTATTTTCCATTTAGAAATAAGAGAATAAACTGAAGCACCACTGCCATCTGCATTGCAATGGCCACACTACTACTACTGCCAAACTTCCAGTTTACTGTGCATCTCTGCCAAATATGCACAAGATGGAGAGATTGCAATATGATTTTTATTCCAACACGCCGGTTCAACCAAGTAACGTATCAAGACGTTCTTGGTCGAAAATGAATAACGAATAATAACCTTCTAAATTTAAAAATCAGAGTGTGGTTGGACCGTGGACTAGCTACTTCACGAAGCCTCACCTGATATTGTTGCTCACTTTCTATAACCCCCACGACGGCGACAATTTGATACTGCTTAGCCTTCATGGCCGCGGGACTTTTCCGCAGCAATCTAAGCGCAGTACAGCTGCTACTGGTGTCGCCAAACTGGGCCATCTGTTGAGGAGAATGCACAGGGTCTAACACCAATAAAACTAAAGATCCATCGCGCTGCACCTCAATCCCCATGATAGTGCGGCTGTGCCCTTGGTGTTGAAGGTACAAGGGGGCTACAAAATCCCCCCTCTGGCCGTTTTCGAAATATTTCAAAACCCACTTGAACAGTTCGGGATGTGTACCGCCTGGACCCGTCGGCCTTTGGAAATCGACAAGTTCACATCTGATCCAGAGAAAAGAGAGCAACGTGAACACTTCCGTTGCTCCGATCCATTTTCGAGTGTTCGCCAATCTCCCTCCCAACTGTTCGAAACCCTATAAAACACATGAGATCACGCTTACCAATGCAGCAACTTTTCCTACCTGAGTATCGAACCCCTGAGACCAAGCCTGCTCGATCAAATTCTGCAAGCGACTAATACTAGGCACTGAACTTCTAGGCGGCTTCTGACCCTGCCACAGGTTATACAACCTCTCGTTATACCCCGTATGTGTTAGAAGACTAGAAATAAGCATCTGGGCATTTCTGTACCCACAGCCCCAACCTCTATCCCCGTAAGAACTTGCGTAATGATCGACACAAGTGCAAAGCAATGTGCGAATTGTAGCTTGTGAGTTAAGACTCATCGCACGCACTCTGGGGACTAAACTCCGAGTGACGGAGCTTCCGTCGTCGATTCCGCAACTTTCGGCAGCTTTTAAATCGAGGGTACGCTCGTAATAATCGGAGACGGACATTTTTCCAGCGTACACAGCTCTTTGCATGTTTGTCACCGACTGTTCTTTGAAGTTGCCTTGATTGTCCATGCCGTACTGAGCTCGTAGGAGTTCGAACTCTTTCTGTTCGCGTTCTCGAAGAGCAGCACGGTCAATAGGTTGAGGAGAAGTTGCTGGGAAGTGAGATTCGACATGTCGCGCAGCAGCTTCACTCTGTTTATAAAACTGGGGTTTAAAAATGGTTTTTAAGTAGCTTTAGTGACGTACATTATTGTCGTTGTCCAACGCAATGCCACAAACGGGGCACGAGTGAGTGGTGGGGCTGGCCGGAGATAAGACGTCCCTATGTTCGATGTTTACATGCAGTTCAAGATCGGGAGGAGAATTAAAAGTTTTTACGCACAGCGGGCAGGAGAAATATTCTCCCGTTGAACCTCCGACTGAAGGGGACGTCAGGTCGAAATGTTGTCTATTAAAAAATAAATTTTGAAGACCGTAACGAGCTTCACGAGCATAATTACCTATTTATATGCTCTTCGAGATCTCCAGGACTTGTGCTGGTGTAGAATTGACACATGGGGCACTGAAGCGTCGGCTGTTGATTCTTGAGTTTCAAGTTCAACCCGGAGCGCAACGGGGACCCTTGGCCATGACTAGAATGCATCGGACTGCCTTCACTTCCACCGTTAACTAAAACCTGCACGCAAACTGAACGAGCGCACTAAATTAAGCCGAGGAACACTTACTTTTGGTGCTAAATTTATATTATTGATATTAATGTTACTTTCGCTACTATTTCGGCTATAATTGGAGTAAGACGGAAGGTTATAATCAATACTGGCTTCACCGTTTCTGCCATTCATTTCGCTAACAAAAAATTAACACAATTCCACGTTTAGTTCGATGAAAATTATCAAAGGAAACTTACCAGGGACTAATATCATCAATAAAACTCATGTTTATTTCGGATTCGGGCGTTAAATAGTCCAAATGTACTTGATTAACGTGTATAAGCAATTCAGCTGGCGATACAGCAGCAAGTTCACAAAAAGGACAAGCTCCATGTCCATCAACATGAACTGTATGTGTGTGTATCCGAAATTCTTCCTCTCCTAAACCTTCCAAGCCACAAATTTCACAGGAATATGTTATTGGAAAATTACTGGCCATTTATTCTAATTGAAAGAATTAGGTTATATCCTAATGTAACACTCAAATCATCAATTTTTAATCATAAAAGTAGTTAAATAATGTGGAATTCAACACTCACGTTTGAATTTAACCACAAAAATGTTTAAATGATAATAATTTGCTGTTGACCTAAATATCTGCAACCAGTAATTCATACGTGCACCAATGGTTCCCATAATCCCATAACGATGTCATCTATAGTACACACCAAGTTAGGTTGCAGTGACGTCACCAGTAAGAAACTAACTAATAAAACAATTAAATTAATAGAAAATGTGCCGATCCGATGTCAACATCAAATGCTGTCAATTAATAACCTCATTTATATTTATCTGTATCTTCCCGGAACTGTAATTTCTTACACATCAACTTTACTAATGACGTCATGACACATTCCCGTGTTTGAACTATAGTTACGATAGATCCCCTCTGGTCCTAAAGCATGTTATGTATGAATGCTATTTGAGTCATTTTAAAATGTACGCGACCTTTGCGGGTTTGTGACAGTGTGAAAGTTGGATAGGTCATATCAAAAAAGGTTATTTTATCGTGATTTCTGCTCAAAAAGAACGGCTAAAACAGACAAAATGGCAGATAAGGAGCAACAGACGATTCCCAAATACATTAAATTCACATTCGGAGGATTGGCAGGGTAAATTTTTGTTTGTAGAAAATTGGCTGGATGTATTGGTTGTGTTGTTCTTGTTTTGATAATAATTAACTAACTAGCTGATTAGGTTGTTTTTCGCGATCACCAATTGATATACCGGATTTTTGACGTTTAATTAGTTGAAAAATATTGTAACATTAATAAATGACAAACAATAAATTTATCGTTTTTTCTTAAATTCTACTCTATAGCATATTTCGTAAGTTACGTAAAAATTTGTAGGCTGTACTTGTGACGCCAAATGGTTTGTTTACTACAATTTGGAAATCATCACGTAAAATTTTTAACTGCTTTTATGCAATAAAAATTATGTACAAAATCAAAAATTACTGTGCAACTTTTCGTTTTAAATTCAATAAAATTTGACGTTAAATGTATTTTGGCGCCATTTTCTTATCTGGGACAGGGCCGGCTTTTTATATGTTATTTTTTTATATTTTATAGTATGGCTGCTACTTGTTTCGTCCAGCCACTCGATTTAGTCAAAAACCGGATGCAGCTCAGTGGCGTGGGCGGCAAAGCCAAAGAATATCCAACTTCTTTCCATGCCGTTCGCGGAATTGTCGCTAAAGAAGGTGTTTTCGCCTTGTACAGTGGACTTTCTGCTGGTTTACTTCGTCAAGCTACTTATACAACGACCAGATTAGGGATTTACTCGTGGTTGTTTGATACTTTTTCATCTGCTGATGGAACTCCTCCAAATTTTGCCGTAAAAGCCGGTATAGGTATGGCGGCGGGAGTTGTTGGTGCTTTTGTAGGAACCCCCGCTGACGTAGCTTTAATCCGTATGACGTCAGATGGGAGACTACCAATAGCAGAAAGGCGAAATTATAAAAACGTAGTTGACGCTTTGTATAGGATAGTAGCAGAAGAGGGAGTTACTACTTTGTGGAGAGGTGCTATACCTACCATGGGAAGAGCCATGGTTGTTAATGCAGCCCAATTAGCTACGTATTCACAAGCGAAACAAATGTTATTGTCTACTGGGTATTTTAGTGACAACATTGGTCTACATTTTTGTGCATCTATGATTTCTGGTTTGATAACCACTGCCGCTTCCATGCCTGTTGATATTGTTAAAACAAGGTTGGTAGAACTGTCATTGTGTCATGTTTGAAAATAAACGTCAAATTATTTGATTTTTAGGATACAAAATATGAAGACAATAAATGGAAAGCCTGAATACAGTGGTGCTTTTGACGTAGTAAGTAAAGTGCTTCGAAATGAAGGTCTTTTTGCGTTATGGAAAGGTTTCACACCTTATTACGCTCGATTAGGACCCCATACCGTTTTGACGTTTATTTTCTTAGAGCAGTTTAATTCGCTTTATTTCTCCTACGTTTGGGGCACCAAATCCAAAGGATCTTTATAAATTTTTGAAATAATTTGCAAGTGCAATATTTTTAAGTAATAAAAACGTCAAATATGTGTCTACTGCCGGTCCTGGATTAATTTATTGTATTTTAATGAAGGTGGCATATTTGTTGTAGGAGTCAAATTAGATAATATGTTACTTAACGGTGATAACAGCACTATCAGTTTTATTGTGATAATTTTTCAAGGATGGCTGCCGATTTGTTAAGTATGTTGTTTAATAAATATTTTTGGTTATGAAATTAGTTTTTTTTTGACATTTGATCAATATATAGGACTGACAGTTAACAGTTTGGTCAATAGATGTATTGTTTCTGATTGGTTCATGTGAGCAAGCGCGTTATTGGTGAATTTTGATCGGGTTATGACAAATAAATATGTTCTTGAGAAGAATAATTCTTTATTTCATTTTGTACCTAAACTATTCACAGCAATTAACACTTTACAACCAACAAAAGACTATTTTATAGATTCTATATCAAAAAAAAAACGCAATATATACACTGTAATTTCACATTCTGTTATACAAAATGAACAAATTATACTCTAAAAAAATTAAAAAAACAGCGTCTATAGCATCTCGAATTAAAAAAAAAACTTATGCGTATCACATAATTACATTGTGCTTAGATGAATCTGGCACGTCAAAAAAAGAACTATAATGACTTAGGTAGTTAAGTAATCGAAATTTCCCCAGTAAACGGCTCAATTGGGGGTTCCTTCTTCGTCATCTTTGACGTAAAAATCATTCGTTAACTTCGTAGTCAGTAAATACACTACGGCTTCGTACGTAGCCATCATGATCGCCGTATTCGGAATTTGCCGCACCAATTGTGTCGCCAATCCCCGATAAACCCCTCTTATACCCTCCTCTTTAAAAACTAACGCTAAAGTTTGCCAAAAAGCTGTGTATTTTGTGCCTTCTTCGCGGAGTCTGGTTCGAGCGACTTCGTGAGGATAGGCGATGCAGGAAGCCACAGTTTTAGACACGGCACCAGCCATCATGAATTCTAGAAAGTCTACGGAACTCTTACTGTTCGGATTTCGCGATCTATGCTCTATAAGTTCTGATTTTATAGCTTCGTATATGACGAAATGGATTATCGTTTCCGATATACCCATGTAGGAAGCTGTTATGCCTTTGTAAAATCCGGAAATGCCCTGAAATTAACCTCTGAATTAGTGTTTCTGCTGAAAATTTTGAAATTATATCTAAAAACTGTCGGTGTAGTAATTTTTACGCGATGTACTACAATTTGCCACTGCTACAAAAAAAAACAACAAATTGAGAAAGACCTGCAGTGAAACAGCAGATTTTAAACTCGTTCAACCTTATCAGTGACCATGACTTTCAGAACAAAAGCTCTTCTATTTCAATTACTAAATGAATTACATGATTGTAATAAATATTTTGCTAGAATTGCGATATTCAATATTTTGTGGCAATTCTGTTATTTCGTACTACATATTAAATATATGTTTAGTATGAATTTCTTACTGAAAATAAACAAGTTGTGCATTTACAACATAAACAATTGTATAACATCTTGATTAAACAAACACTCGCTCCATATTTTTACACCCGAATATAATTACCTCTAAAAATAGCAGCTATAATATTTACATTGCACTTATTGGAATGTTGTTATTTCCTATGTTTTTTTCACAACAAAAACTACATTATTTTTCGCATTATCTACAGATTAATTGACCCTAAGCTAAAATACAGGGTGGTCCAGTTTATATCATCAGGATTTCACCAACCGAAAGTTTATCAAAAAATAAAGGTAGTTTGTCTAATAAAACATGGTCGAATTTTGCTTCCTTTTTGATGTACAGGGTGTTAAAGAAAATAAATTATTTTATATAATCTGCTATAAATCATTAATAGAAAAGGGTAGCCTTCTGAAATTTTGCATAGATCATTTCTTTTGTATTCTCTATTAAATAGTGGTTGTAATTATTTTATTTAGAACACAGAGGCGTGCATACGGGTTTCCTCAAAAATACTTTATTTAATACAACGTACGCCACTGGTTTTTTTTAGAACACCAAATACAAAGACGATTTCTCATTCAATTTAGAAACCTTTTTGTATCTTACAATTTTTTGATAACTCAACTCAAAACAAAAAAAAACATTAAAAAGTATCATGTGACCAATTACTGAATTGATTTACTTAAAGGAAAAACAACATTAAGCTTAGCTGAAATATCAACTAGACAAGAATCGCAATTAAGTAATGTAAGAACTGTTCGAAAGAGGAACCATTCTGCTGGATGCACAATTGGCAGCGTCTTATGATTGAATGGTTTAAGTTTAGTAAAACATTGTTATTAATATTTGCACGAGCATTCTGAATTCTAAGGAGCAGTTACTCCCCCGTAGGCACCTGGGTCGCATAGACGGTATCTTTGAGATAAGTAAATAACTTACGTTTAAGTTATAAAATTTGTGTACGTATGGTTAAAGTATTAAAATCTAAAATGCCCTTTCGTTTTTCAAATCAAGAATATGCTGACATGCATTACGTTTACGGATTTTGCGATGGAAACTCAGCTGCTGCAGCTCGAGAATATCACTTGCGATTTCCAAATAGACGACAACCACAACATAATGTATTTGCAAATGTGCACCATCAATTTGTTACTCAAGGATTGAAATTTGTACCTAGAAATCCCAATCATCGTATCGCCAACGAGGTAATCAGAAACAATCGCATCTTGCTTGAATTTGACAGAGATCCTAGAACAAGTCAGAGAAGAGTTTCTAGAACTCTTAGAATTCCAAAAACTACTATTTTACGAGTATTAAGACGGGATCATAGACGACCTATTCATCTACAACCAGTTCAGGGCTTGCAGCCAGGGGATGAAGATCGCAGAATGAGATTTTGTCAATGGCTTTTGGACTCTGTTCAAAATGATGAGAATTTCATAAACAATATTTTATGGACAGACGAGTCATGTTTTACTCGAAGAGGAATAGTTAACTTTCACAATCAGCATGTGTGGGCACATGAAAACCCTCATGAAATCAGGCCACGAAATTTTCAAAATGAGTTCAGTATTAATGTTTGGATCGGGATTTACAATGGTAATCTCTTTGGCCCTTACATACTACCGCACCGCCTTAATTCCGTAAACTTCTTAGAGTTCTTGGAGGCAGAGAGTCCCAATATGTGGGATGAAATTCCTCTTAATATGCGTAGACAAGTTTGGTTCCAACTTGATGGATGCCCAGCTCATTTTGGCCGAAATGTTCGTCACTGGCTTGATAGACATTTTGAGGGACGATGGATTGGTCGTGGGGGACCCGTTGCTTGGCCTCCGCGATCTCCAGATTTAACGCCTTTAGATTTTTATCTTTGGGGTTATCTTAAAGACACCGTCTATGCGACCCCGGTGCCTACGGGGGAGGAACTGCTCCTTAGAATT
The DNA here is from genome assembly GCA_963966045.1 of Xestobium rufovillosum. Taxonomy (NCBI): domain Eukaryota; kingdom Metazoa; phylum Arthropoda; class Insecta; order Coleoptera; family Ptinidae; genus Xestobium; species Xestobium rufovillosum. The sequence continues at coordinate 25,615,835 of OZ014503.1, forward strand.
CAGAATGCTTGTGCAAATATTAATAACAATGTTTTACTAAACTTAAACCACTCAATCATAAGACGCTGCCAATTGTGCATCCAGCAAAATGGTTCCTCTTTCGAACAGTTCTTACATTAATTCAATTGTGATTCTTGTCTAGTTGATATGTCAGCTAAGCTTAATGTTGTTTTTCCTTTAAAAGTAAATAAATTCAGTAATTGGTCACATGATACTTTTTAATGTTTTTGTTGTTTTGAGTCGAGTTATCAAAAATTTGTAAGATACAAAAAGGTTTCTAAATTGAATGAGAAATCGTCTTTGTATTTGGTGTTCTAAAAAAAACCAGTGGCGTACGTTGTATTAAATAAAGTATTTTTGAGGAAACCCGTATGCACGCCTCTGCGTTCTAAATAAAATAATTACAACCACTATTTAATAGAGAATACAAAAGAAATGATCTATGCAAAATTTCAGAAGGCTACCCTTTTCTATTAATGATTTATAGCAGATTATATAAAATAATTTATTTTCTTTAACACCCTGTACATCAAAAAGGAAGCAAAATTCGACCATGTTTTATTAGACAAACTACCTTTATTTTTTGATAAACTTTCGGTTGGTGAAATCCTGATGATATAAACTGGACCACCCTGTATACATAGTTTTTTATCTTGCTCGTAAAAACAACAGAAATCATAATATACGATCTACGAGATAAATTTATAATAAACTAAACCAAAAAAATTTTCTATTCCCTAACGAAAAATACAAACAAACCATGTTAAAATTAAATATAAATATTTGCTCATTTCATTTTACAGTTGCAACAAAAACCGACTTACCGATGTCCTATATATCCTATATATGCACTGCATCGCAGTCATCCTATTATTCTTATTAATATCCAATTGCAGTCTAGTCTTGACGAACCATATGGGATTCGTTAAGGTGCTAGCCATAAACCCAGCGCAAGACGCTGAACAAACGTGAACTACTGGCGAATCGGGAGGCAAAAATCCATTCCAAAATTGTTTAGCTTGGGAATACGTACAGAAATATATCGCTCTGGATGGGGCTACTCCCACCAAATTCGGGCCTAAACCTGACAATAAAAAACCGTAAATTCATTTCCTCATCGCTTTGGTAGACTCAAAGTACCTTTGAAAAGGGCAAGGGGGCCTTCGTGTTTAATGATGTGTTTGAGACATTGGATGAGGCTTACAGACGATGACGATGACTGTGGTACGTAACCTGAAAGAGCCACAACTTGAGGCCTGTAGTGGCATGATATCGTCCAGAACCTACGCCTCTGTTCGGGCAGAGTACGACATGTCGTTTTACCATCGTGCAGCTCTTGCGCTATTTTTGGTATCGCGTGTATGTTAAATCCACTGTACGACGATTGCAAGCGCGTCTTTACCACCTCCAGAGGGCAGGTCACTATGGCCCCCACTGTGCCAGCAACACTGCATCACACAAGCTTAAAGTCATACGACAATAAAAACTAAAACTATGAATAGCAAGAATATACAGAAAATTTTCTGAGAAAAATTTTGACAAGCCAGATTTAACCTTGAATACGAGCGTTACTGTAGTTTAACATTTGATTAACGACAGATCAACCTAAATTTAGCTTTTGGAGGCGCCGATTCGCGTCCACATATTGAATTACATAACAGAGAGCAAAATTGGACAACTCTAGCACGTTAAGGTTATGATTTTGAAAAATGTATACATACCCCCCGGCTACCAGGTGGATGACCGTGTCTCTTTGCGACATTACATTTATTTTTATATATTTAAATCGCTGCCCACGTCTTTTAGGTTGCGGATGATCCAACTTTTTTATTTTAGAAAATAGAAATAGAATTTATCTTTGTGTAATAACACTACTTCACGGAGTGGTCAAAACAAAACAGTTTATTTAACGTCGCACATTTTTTTAAAATCCACTTTAAGGGTGTCTTTTTGCGTAGAATTTAAAACATCAATTCAGGGTGCCGCAATTTCAGACGTGAGACGTGACGGCAGCCTCGTACATCACTTTCTCGATTTAATTCTTGAGTATTTTGTCGGAACGGTCGAATATCGCCTAAAACACCATTCCCCTCCAATCCAGACACATGTTGTGATCACGTGGACACTTATGTTTACCATTTATTTTGAGCAATAGGAAATTTTCCTTTACGAAAAATTTTCGGCAATACCGGTTTTATATCTTAATTCTATGTTTTTATCTCGCCCACCATTCGCCGGTTATCTTTGATTAATGAAAACGCTTTTTTGCGCATTTACGTCAACCCGCGGAACGCAACGAACTGAATATGAACTCGCAATCTACAAAATTGCGAAGAGTTGGCAGATTTTACAAGTACACTATTTATTTCCGCCAGCATTAACTAACCTTGAATTACCCTACAATTGTCCAAGGGAGCAACGGAGGTAAATGCGCGGAAAATCGCGTTCGATTTAATTCTGTCTAACTACAATTCGTGTATAAAAACTCGAAAACATTTAATTTTAGATTATCTAGTTTTGGAATAAACATTTGAGTTTGAATAGCTGATTAGATTGCGGTTTAATTATGTAAAAGGAATTTTGAATGAATTTTATTGGATCAATACACTGCCCACTGCGGATTTACGCTATAACCTCAATTCGTTTGACAGATACGTAAACAATTTTTCAGTTTTGTTTATATTATGCTTTTTGACGTTTTTCGCATGGTTCCCCAACAAAAAGCGTTGCACTGTTACATAATTTTGACGATTTGGATTCTGATTTTAATAACGGGGGTTTATAAATTTTGGGAGCCCAAAGAAAAAAAGTTGTCAGAGCCCCCAGTTCCGAACGAACTTTTTCATAACTTAGCTTTGGATGTTAAGACGAAAAAAATCTTTAAGATATGCAATTTACCCGAAGAAATTGCAGTAGGCGATGAAGGGGCAACGGAATCGAAGCAATGGACCTTGGAAGGTTTGATTATTTTAACCCGTCATGGGGATAGAGGGCCATTACAACACGTGAAAAATATTTCTAGCGTAAATTGTGGGACAAAATACAACGCGCTTTTCTCTTTGTATAAAGTAAGTTTAGATTCAATTTTATTAGAGAAAATAAGGGTTTGTCCTTTTAGAATTATTTAAACAACATAACGTTATCAGGTAAGGTATCGTGGGTAGGCCCAGGGCCTTTCCACGGGTTTCCTCTCTTGCCTACTCATTTAACGCAATGCCAGTTGGGGCAGCTTACGATGCAGGGCATACAACAATTGCTAAAACTTGGCCAATCGTTGAAACAAAGATACGCGAAAATTTGGCCAAAATTGTTGAACTTAACACACGCCGACGTAAATGTTTACAGTACCAGGTACAGGAGAACTTTTCAGTCAGCTTTGGCATTATTGTATAGTTTGATTCCTGCGGAAACTTTGAATAAATTGAGTATCGAAGAAAGTCAGTCGATGAATTTTTGTTTTCGAGACTGCGGTTGTCCCGTTACTGATAAATATGCCAGGTACCGTAATGATTATATGGTAAATATCGTAAACAAAAGTAGAAAATTGTAGAATTGCCCAACAGGCTGTTGACCATCAATTGAAATCTCATCCAGCAGTTGCTTTACTAGCAGAAACGACTGGACGATCAGTTTTCTCACAAAACTCGGAACAGAGTTCATTAAGTACCGATCCACATGTTCTACGAGATGCTTTATTAACTTATGTTTGCCACGGGAGCAGTTTACCGTGTGAAACTCCTTTTAATTGCGTCAAGTATGCTTCGTTCATCGCATTAACGCAATTGTTACAATTTTTGCGTTTTTAGAAGACAAAATGTAGCTGGTATTTTCGCTTACACGGATTGGGTGAATTATCAAAAGCGTAGGAATATTTTCTGGATGAAACTTTGTCTGTTACGTTCGTACGGGTTGATTAAACACATGGTGCAACAAATGTTGCGTATGGTAAGCCTATCGTGAATTGGAAAACGTAAATAATAATAAGTATTGTGCATTTAGGTGTCGAATAGCAGTCCTTCGTTAATATTATACTCGGGTCATGATCATACCCTCGAACAATTTGCTACAGCTCTTGGGTTGCCGCATGATCCAATTCTGTTGCGGTATGCAGCCCGCATGGTCCTCGAAGTGTACCAAAACCATGCGGAAACCACTGATACTGGTGCTGGAGCGATCTACTTCAGACTCTTAGCAAACGGTAAAGATGTCACAAATCGAGTTAGTTTTTGTAAACACGCCATCGTTAATACGCCCAATGAGATCTTTTGCAAGATCGAGGATATCGTCAGGTTCATACACGACGATTACTTTGTTAGACTTAATGGAACGAACTTTAAGGATGCTTGTACGATGAAGGATTAATGGAGGAAGAATCGTAGCAATAATTTTGTCGTGACATATCGTTTTTGTGATTACTTTTGATTTTATAGATTTTTTCTGTGATATTATGATCTCTATTAGATATAGAACGTTTCACCTACTCATAGTATTAGATTTTTTGATTATTTTCTGTATTTAGATAGATAGATAGATAGATAAAAACTTTATTGTAATAACATACAAAAGGTACAATGTTCGGCAATGCCGATCTTCCACATGACCATGAATAACTACAAAAACACAGACTACAACAATCACAATAGTTAAAAGTAAAATAGGCCCTACACAACAAGCTTATTGAAAAGTACAATGTACCGCATGTCTATGATAAAAATTACAAAACACAGACTACAACAATAAATTACAATAATCAACAATTACAATAATAATAATAATATCAAAAAATAAACCCTACACAACATGCTTATTGAGAAGTGTAGCAGCACTATACAAAAAGCTACCCTCGAATTTTGACGTCGAGTGTTGGGGGATAGTGTAGCAGTCGCGTCTCACATTGACATCATGAACCTCAGAACGTTTTTTCAACATATCGAACAGATAGGAAGGAGCCTCTGTATTAATAAGTTTCCTCAAAAAGTTGACAAACATAGATTCCACTCTGGCTTCCACATTTGTTTCACCCATTTCAGTCAAATAAGGAGTCACATGGTTGCGAAAAGGAATGCAGCACACAAATCGCATGCACGAATTTTGAATACGCTGTAATTTTAGCTTGTTGCAATTACTCAGAAAGAAATAATAAACTGAGTTGCAGTAATCAATATGCGGATAGATAATGGATTTTACAATATTTAACTTTACAGCCATACTAAGTGAATACTTCAAGCTCTGAATAGACCTAAGTTTGAAGAAACAAGTCCGATATACTCCGTTCGCGTGATTTTCAAAGTTCAACGAGCTATCAATAATCAAGCCCAGACTCTTCACGTGAGACTTCCAATCCAATAAGTGCCCGTCAAACGACAAACAATAATCAGACTCAATCGCATTACGGAGCCGCTCAGGTCCTATACATATAGACACAGTCTTTGATGAGTTTACCTTGATTCCATTCTGATTACACCAATATTTAAACTTATTCAGATCGCCATTCAAATGATCAACTGCCATATGTATTGTATTTAAACTGCAAGTATGATACATCTGAACATCATCCGCATACATATGAATGTTACTGTGTTCTATAACTCCAGGCAGATCTAAGGTAAAGATAGAGTACAGAATAGGACCCAGCACGCTGCCCTGTGGCACCCCACTATTCACCTCCGCTATATGCGAGAATCTGCCATCACCCAACTTGACTCGCTGAAATCGTTTTTTAAATAGCTTTCGAACCACTTCAACACAGCATCATCAAACCCGACGTACCCCAGCTTGGAGAGCAACAAATCAAAATTCACAGAATCAAAGGCCCTACTCTGATCCAACAACACCAAAATGGTACACATGGAGCCATCGTATGCAGAAGATATATCACTTACAACTTTTAAAAGAGCTGTGTTTGTCCCATGATTCCGTCGAAAACCAGACTGATAAAGGGGCAGAACGTTGTTCTCTTCAAGATACTGTTTTAAATTAGCTGCAATTATTTTCTCTAAAATTTTGGAAAAAGTTGGTAAAAGTGATATTGGACGCAAATCATTTAGTGACGTTGGATGCTTAACCTTAGGTAGTGCTATTACTTCCGCTATTTTCCACAGTTTTGGAACTGTGGATGAGTTCAGAGACTCATTTAATACAACCAGAAGAGCATCAATGCAATGGGGAAGAATGAATCGTATCATTTGTAAGTTAATCCTATCGATACCGACAGCATTTGACTTTATACTACTAAGAGCTTTCTTTACATCGTCATAACAAATTGTTCCAAACGAGATAAAATTGTTGTCATTATTATGCCTATTAGAACGGAAATACTGCAAAACATCAGGATCTATTACTGAGTTGCTTCCAGAATTTAAAAAATAGTCATTAATATCATCGGGCTTTTGCAAGTCATCAGGAATTGCAGCATTATTTTTATTTGACTTTGTGCATGTTAGTAAGTTATTCAGATTCTTCCACAGTGCCTTAGTATTATTTTTATTTTTACTCAAAGTATGTTTTATGTATGCTTCTCTTTCCCTTCTTATTGCTACCTTCAAATAATTTCTCAGAGTAACAAAATACTGTCTAGCTGTATCAGTTTTACATCTCATATACCTACCATATGCCTTGTCTTTCAATTTAATCATCTGCCTTATGGTGTATGTAATGTATGGCTTATGTCTTCCGTTGGAGTCAGACTTTTTTATGCAGAGTGGGGCATGCCTATCAAATACGGACAATACAAGAGAATTCAGTCTATCAACCTTAGCATCTATGGTATCACAGAGAAACACAGAGTCCCAACTTAAATCCTCCGCATCCTTATTAAAATTATCAAAATCGAAACTCCTATAATCTCTGAACTGAATTGTGTCGGACACAGCTTTTCTACTCTCGAAGACCAGCACACACTCCACAAGCATATGATCCGTATCACTCAAAATATCAATGACACTACTACCCTCCAAACACAAGTCATCCGAGATGCAAATTACATCAATTAGGGTTGACGACGCTGCAGCAACCCTTGTGGGCTCCTTGATAAGCTGTATCAGACCAAAACTCAATATCATCCGCACAAAACTAACTACTGATGGGGCATGGATCATCAATAAATTCAAATTAATATCTCCCATCAACACAACAGAGTTGCTCTGCAAATATACTCGCTCCAAAGCATCCCTCAGCTCTCCTAGAGAAGCAACGCCACAGTTTGGTGGGCGGTACACAGTTCCTACTCCTACCCGCATACGATCAACCAACAGCAGAAACCATATCTGTTCAAGGCCAGAGTTTGTTATTTCAGAAAACAACAATCTATACTTAAGTGCATTTTTTATATAAAAAGCTACACCTCCCCCCCGACTCGGTCTGTCTAAACGAACCAAATTATAACTTGGGATATCTACATATGCTGAAGGATAATCAGAATTCAACCAAGTTTCACAAACACCGACAATATCATAGTCATGGTGACATATAAAGTCACGAAGGTACAAAAAATTTTTAGCCAGAGATCGTATATTTACATTTGCAAATTTAATAGAACTTTTACTTTTTTTTGGGTTTATATAGTTTTTATTTGAATTCCGGTCACTCGAAAATTTATACGAGTGCCATCAGCAAGATTACCGCTTATAACACCAACGTCAGCACTAACGCACACTCCACCCCAGTCCACCACTGTTGAGCAGTCATGAGTTATTGGTTGTTCCAGCTTCTTTAGCTCAGCACTTAGATTTGACCTCTTCACTTCCCTCCCATTTTTGATCAGATATACTAGTTTTTTACACATCTCAATCTTGGTTTTGAACTTTAAGTGAATCCGATCATAAGCATAGTCACTAGCATTCAAGTCATGATTTACAACGAACAGGTGCACATGAACATACTTCTTGGAGAAATCATAAACACAACCATTGACATACTTTATTAAGGCGTTCCTGTAAGTGTCTCTCCGAAGGTATGGAATTGTACTCAGAATCAATTTTGTGTTCTTTGTCACTTCCATCAGCTGTCTGAAAACATTAATGAGTCCATGCAAATCCTCACTGTCACCACAGCCATAAACATCGTTAGTGCCTCCCAAAACGCAAACCTGATCAGTACCTCCAAGGGCAGTCACTGCATTCTCAACGCTCCTGTATATCTCGCTCATTCCAGCGCCAGGTTTACAGATGCCACACACGTCCATCTCTTTCAGGAGTTTTTGAATTACTTCTGAGCAAGCCCTAATATGGCTATCTCCAAAAAGATAGCACCTGCTTTTTAAATTGTTAGATTTTAAACCACTCACTTGAGTAGAAACCACATCAGCCTGAGTATCCCCAGCCACCCAATCTGGTACATTATTCCCAGTAGAAGTATCTGTTGTTTGTGTTCCCTTGTTTACAAGCTTGCTCCTAGTGTTTTCATAAATTTGTAAGTCACTCCTAAGTCTCTTGATTGCAATTTCCAGTCGCTCATTGCCTCTGGAGAGGTTTTCAGTTTGTTGGTTAGCATCATTTAATTCAGTTTCGAGTTCCAAGATCATCCCCTTATGTTCTTTCATTTTCAGTTTACATTTCTCACTATCCAGTCTAAGTGGTTCAGAAACAGCGTCCGGTTCAGCAGTATTCATTCCAATCTGACTGAAGTTTTTGGTGTCAGCATTATTCAGCCTATGAAGCTCAAAATTGTCACGGCAATCTGGACAGAAAAATAAAAGCACACGATTCACAAGGATGAGGCATCGGTGTTCAGTAGAAGATACATCTGAGCACCCCGTACAGTATTGATTATTGCACCAATCACAGCTAAAAATCTTTTTCATCTTTTTCACACTTAAAAATGTCTGTCGCCTGGCACTTACAGCAGGTTCCGATATTCATCATGAAAGATCCGTTTAAATTTTAAAATTTTCTTCTGATTTTTGTTTGTTTGCTTTTTCCTTAAGGGAAAAAGAGAAATTAAATATCGATAAATAAATTAAATGAAACTTATTTTCTATTATTTTAACAAAACCCAGAATTTTATTGAACGGAAATATTTAAATTACAAGTTCTATAGGTAATACTAGTCGACTTTTTAATCTGTTTAGTGTTCATCTTCGTAACCGTCTGGTAAAGCATTAGTGTGAGGGTTGTGAAATAATGATTTATTACCATCACCCCATGGAAATCTCTTGGTACGTATGCGAAGATACTCGTATTTAACAAACGGTGGCCTTTCATGGGGCTCGTTTTGATGAGCTAAATAAACGTTTACGCCGCATAAAGCGATCGCAGGGAAAGCCACAAAGTATGTTAGGTTCTTCCATATCTTGTACCCACCTAGAAATAATCGAATAAACCATTAAAACCCTCCAAAAATTCATATTACGTAATTATTGGTAAACCTAACCTAACTTTACAAACATCAAAAATCTTACGTACCTTCGTGACCACCGGCGTCTGCAGACGGGCCTTCTACACCATATTTTGGTTTATGTGCGTTTCTAGCAATCGTAGTGTGCAAAAACCTGCGAGTTGGAGCCAACAAAGCCATTCTTTGATATCGATTTTGATCCACAAATTCTTTTGATGGGCGAAATGTCAGTAAGGTTATCAAAACGTCCACTAGATGGCTCTGGGCTATTGCTTAATAATAGTCAGTAGCGGCTCGTAACTGAGGGCGGCGGATTCGTTTAGCAAAATAATCGATTATTCTATTAAGCGATTAATCAAATAATCGATTAATTAATAAAAATAGAAAAATCGATTATTAAATTTAAGGTGGAGGATACTTAAATGCATATTATTTTTTAACAAAATTTATTAACAAAAATCACAAGTAAAAAACTACCTACTAAATTAACTAAAGAAAAACACGGATTTTAGGACTTCACTTATATCAAATTTTCCCGTTTTTGGTAATTGCCTCAGCACCTTGTTCAATTTCTTTTTGGTTACCTCACCTATCGACCCATCTCCAACAAATTCACTGAAAAAAAAACATTTAATCCCCAAAAATTCCTAAAAAAACAAAAATTTAAACCAACCTCTCGCTATAGCTATATTTTTCTGTCAAAAACACCGATAAATTTTCCAAAATTGGCTCTGAATGTAACGCTACAAATTGTTCTCGACATATCTGCAAAACAACAAATTCGTAACAGTCATTCCACATTCTTTTGACTTTTACCTTGTTCATAATGTGCACCGTGGACGGATGCGTCCAATAACAGTCATGTACAGAAACAAACGTAATACCCGCCCTCTCACAATGCAAAGAAGTCAGTATCATGTGACAGGAATCCAGAGAATGTATGAAATTGGGAGGGAAAGCATTTTTCTGTTTCATCGTATTGGGTTTCCTGCTCGTAACAAAGATAGTTAATCCAGAAAAGTCAATTAGTAGAAAAGTCAGTACCAAAATGTCGACATTGTTAGAAAAGTCAATGTATGTAGAAAAGTCAATGTATGTAGAAAAGTCAATGTATGTAGAAAAGTCAGTATGGTTAGAATAGTTGGAAAGTAGAAAAGTCAATGTACGTAGAAAAGTCAGTGCGGTTAGAATAGTTAGAGAGTAGAAAAGTCAAGTTTTTGCGGACAAAATTCGTGCTTTGAAAAAACGAAACAACGCAACTCACTCGTATTTATCGATACAAAAATTCTCTACCGCTCCGGGCAAGGGCTTCTTGTACCTAAAGTAAGGTTGGACTATCGGGAGCCCCATCGGCGTTACCCACTCAACATTCTGCTCTCCAACCGACGAAATAAGCCTGGCGCAATCCGTAAACCAATCCTGTATCTCCCTGGTTGATGTAAACATCGATCGAAGCGAATCGAACGTGCGACCGGTCAAATAAGAAGAGGCGGCCCAAACAAACTCTTTCGGAAACTCTTCAATGTCCTTCAGCTGGCGCGCGATCTGTAGGCGAGCCCCAAAACGGGTCACACCGTAAACCGTCGTCATTACAGTTTGTTTTATGACTTTACGACGAACAAAACCATCTAACACTTTAGCTACCTACGCGTTCAACAAAAAAATTTAAGAAATTTCAGGAAAATCGGCGAGAACTTACTTCCAAGCCTCTTTCCGCATCAGCCCTCCGCTGTTTCTCTACAAGAGCGGCAACGGCACTGTAGACATCTTGCGGGACGATCGAAGGAGTTAAATTAACACTGTGCGCACCGGCAGAGTCGCGCCCCAAAGCTGCGTAATGCTGCAGACCGTTACAACTGCCATCCTGATGTACAGGAAAGTGAGACAAAAAGCTTTCCGGATCTGGCGATCTTGACGCCTCAGCAATCTCTATGCAACAAGCTAGAGTCTGCCAAGGCTCGTCGGACTCAGTCCACCATTTTCTACCCGTCAGTGGATTGTCCGCCGAGTCCAGGATTTCCTCCATCATCAGATTTGCGAAATTCAACCTAAAGCTTTACGGTTTAATATCTCGCGCACTTTTTTGTCGTGATCCAAACTTTTATAGAGAAAATTTGACATAAAGACAAATTTTAATTGATTGTGTGAAAATATATGAAGCTCTCCTAGGGTCAAGGTAAAATTTATACGAATATTAATGCGATTCGTGACTTACTACCTCGAAGGTTGACTTTTTATGTCGACTGTCGACTTAGTATCTCGACGATTGACTCAATTATATCAACTCGTGAGGTTATTATCTCGAAAGTTGACTTTTTATGTCGAGTGTTGACTTAGTATCTCGATAGTTGACTTAATTCAAATAATAACCGGAAAGTTGTGGATTATCGAGATATTGATTTTGCGATTTGACATAATTAAGTCAACCGTCGAGATAATAAAGACATTCTACATAAAGTCAATCTTCGAGATAATAACCCGAAAGTAATTTCAGAAAGTCGACTGTCGTGATATTAGTCTCACGAGTCGACATAATTAAGCCAACTGTCGTAATACTAAGTCGACATTAGACATAAAAAGTCAACCTTCGAGATAATAAGCCGAAAGTCATGTTAGGAAATCGACTATCGGAATATTAAACTCGCGAGTCGACATAATTAGGTCAACTGTCGAGATAATAATTCGTCATAAAAAGTCAACCTTCGAGACAGTAACCTGAAAGCCATGTTAGGAAGTCGACCATCGAGATATAAATCTCGCGAGTCGACATATTTAAGTCAACTATTGAGATAATAAGTCAACCTTCGAGATAATAACCCGAAAGTCATGTTAAGAAGTTGACCGTCGAGATACTAAGTCGACATTCGATATAAGAAGCCAGCCTTCAAGATAATAACCTGAAAGTCATGTTAGGAAATCGACCGTAAGAATATTAATGTCATATATTAAGTCGACAGTCGACATAAAAAGTCAACTTTCGAGATAATAACCTGAAAGTCGACCTTCAAGATAATTATCTCGTGAATTTGACATAAGTAAGCCAACCATCGAGATACTGAGTCGACATACGGCACAAAAAGTCAACCTTCGAGACAATAACTCAAAAGTCATGTTAGGAAGCCGACCGTCGAGATATTAATCTCGCGAGTCGACATAAAAAGTCAACCTTCGAGATAATAACCGGAAAGTTGTGTTAGGAGGTCGACCTTCGACATAATAAGGTTAACCGTCGACATAAAAAGTCAATCTTTGAGATAATAAGCTGCGATTTGCGTTGATATTCATATAAAATTTTACCTTTCGTCCCAGGAGAGCTTCGTAAAAATACAAACATAATTCTAATCAAGAACTATTTAAAAATTATTTTTACGTACCTATCTTGAATAGAATCCCGCTTTTTCAAGCCCGTCAGGTTCACCAAATGTAATTTAAGCCAATCGAGCCCACTTTTACCCAAAGGTCGCGCTTCGGCAAAAACTAACGTTGACCTCGCCAAATCCGAGCCTAAATGGTTTAAATGAGGAGGAACTGGGTAAACGCGCCCCCTGAAGTCCATATTGTGCGGTAACCAAAATATTTTATCCCTAAACTACGATCCAGAATCGTAAATCGGTTTATTGAAAGAGAAAAAAATAAATTTCTTACATGATTCGTTAGGGAAAGTCTGTAGAGGCAGTCGCACCAAAGCGAGTACATTTCCGCCTTTTTCCGTCTCTGCTGGAGTTTCTGGCGGAATATTTGGTACCTCTCGCCCTTCTCCATGTCCATGGAGACGCTAGGGAGGGGCGGTAAAGAAGATGGGGGCTCTGGGACATCTAATTTGCTTGAACCACCAGAAGCAAACACCTAGAGCATTAAGAAACAAAATATCACGCGCACACTTCTCAAATTTATTATGTACCTGTAAAATGATGTCGAGAATCTTTTTGTTGACCATCCAAGGCACGGCGGCCAGTTGATTTAAGGAATCGAACGAGGGGTATAAGTCCCTAACGTTCGCTTCTTTTAATCTATGTTTCTGGGCTACAGCTTGCCAAGGAAGGCGTACAATCTCGCAAGGGGCAACTAAATAACCGCCACAATGTATGCTAACCCACGGTATCGGGGGGCACAACATCGGGACCTCGTAAGCCGGGAAAGTCAACGTTTCAGGTTTTGAAGCGCGGTATAAACGACACAAGATTGGATGCGGCTTCACCTCTTCTTTGACTAGTCTTCCCTGGTTGCGGAAAAGCGAATAAAATGCAGGCAAATAATTTCTACAACATGATTGAAATGAATACTTAGTAGACGATGAGAAAACTGAAGAATTACTTGTGTTTGCTTTTAGGGTGCATACAATTAACGTTTATTTTCAAATCGTACATGACTATGTGGTAGAGGAACTTCCCAATGTTTTGTAAGACCGTAGGGACCCAGTTTTGATGGTCCAAGGTTATGGAGGCCCCTGTACCTTTTTGGGCGTACTCCAACATCTGCCAACTCTTCCGAGGGTTCGACATATTTTCCTCGTCAGGTATTACACCCAATTCTGGATGCCTCAGACCGTACTCTTCACAGTATTCACTATGAACATCACAAATCTACAAAAACAACGTCTCATATTTCTCTCCGACGAAGTTAAGGATTTACCTTATCCAGAGTTCCAGTTTTCTGCTTCCTCAACACTTTATATTTAGCGTACACTTTGTGCCCCAAATCTTTGTACAACAGATTCACCGTGGGGCTGTAAGATTCAGAGCCTTGAGCGATTTTTGTCGCCTCGTCCACGATAATTTTAACGAATTCTTTAACTGGGATGCTACGCATGTAGGGCTCCATATTAAGGGGAGATCTTTGCGCCATTAGCGCAGCTAGATCTCGATGAAAAGCGGCCTGCGCGTCTTCTTCCCACTTACGAATATGTTCGTTGAATGTCTTCCTGAACTGGCGGACCTCTTCGCTCGGTTTTTCTCGAATTTCTACGCTCTTTACCGTAACAATACCATCCTTCTCAATTTGCATCTGTTCTTCTATTACTTTATCCCACTGAATGTCTTTAAAAACTCCACTTTTGCTTAAATTGTTACGATTCAAAATCTTTTCGTCAGAATTCAGATGGTTCACCAAACTATTATTATAAAACAAATTTGGTGCTTTGTATTTTGGTTCGAATCGTGTGTCGTGACTTCTCATCGAAGCTAGAACGTAATTCCTTTGCTCGCTATCAAGAATAGCCTCATTTAGGATTCTATTGTAACTAAATCCTTCGTTCAAAGCCCTTTGTGTGAAAACCCTAATATTCCGCGAATGACAATTGTCGTTATTGATTCTACCTAAACATTCGAAGACACACGCATAACTCTGAGCGTTAAGTTGAACATTATCTTCGTCCGCGTATCTTATAATTTCTTCCATCTTTTGAAGAACGGCTTTAGCAGCAAAACCTTTAAGTAAAGTGTTATATACCCGAACGTCTTTAAGGCCAACCAATTTGTTTTTAAAACGTTGCAGTCTGATAAAATGAAACGCGTTTAAGCCTCTTTGTGGAGACTTTAAGTTATTACAGACTTCGATATAAGCAGATAAGGTACGGGACAGTATCTCCCGCCTCGCCATTATCTCTAAAGGTTGTTTTTCAATCGATATAATTTTTTCCTCGTTTTCTACAAACTCTGGATCGTCTTCTTCTAAATTCTCTTCTTGAAACGTACTCAAGTGAAGCCTACCACTATAGAGCAACAAAATCTAACTTAAGCAAAAGAAAATTAAAGAAATTTTACGCTAACCTGGGTACCAAAACATCAAGAACATCTTCCGCTTCATCTATTATATTTTCCGGTCTAGTCTCACTTATATCACTATCAATCACAGTTGGAATATTCTCAATCACCCGCAAGTTATTATAAGTGTGTTCGTCAACTATCGGATTCTTAGAGAATGATTTTAATTTGTAAAATTCGCTTAAATCGAAATTCGTCGTCATAAAAATTTTTAAATCTTTCGGATTCAATTTCTGTACCCGCGCTTTCTGTTCGGCCAGTGATTTATCACCGACTGAAAAATAACAACAAATTTAGATGAATTACAGCCGTAGATAATGAAATAACTGACTTACCAACCAATAGTTCCGCATATCTGTTCGTCTTTGTGCGGGGCTTTCTTTTTTGTAGCGCCTTAAAATTAGCACTAGCCCGAGTGGATTGCAAACGAGAAAATCCTGAAAAACACATTTAAACAAGCAAATCAAAGTAATAAAGCCTCTCATACCATTTCCAAACAGTTGTAGTTTATGGCATGAACTGCACAAACCTTCAACCTCAACTTTTCTTCTACACGACAAAAGGTTTTGAAATTTTTGCAGTTGGTCGCCTTTTGCTTTCAGTAAGCGATACATTTTTCATGTATTTATCGCAAATTCTAGAGGGTGTCCAACATTTTGAAATTCACGTGTTCTATTTACGTAACAGATTAAAAATAAATAATAGGTTATGTTATGATTGCCGATAACAGTGCTGTCTATAATCATTAAGGGAATTTTTTGCTCCTTCAATATAATTGATTTTATATCTTTAGTTATAGCAGAGAAATAATAATTATGAATCAAATACGACAAAACTATTGCGAAGAGCAATTCTTATATATTGTTTAATTAAATATTATAGCAAACATTCTGAAATTCAAAATTGTGGTGAAGTTTTGGTTCAACTAAAAATTGGCCGATGTCAAATCCAAGTGTCAAAATAAATACATTGTCGTCATGTGTTAAAATAAAGTATATTTAGCAAATTAAAGCAATAATAATTGCTATTTAAGTAAAGATACGCATAGAATATGAAGTTCCTGTTCGTAACAGCGTTTTGTTTAATATTTAATTCAGCATTTGCGGAAAATTACCAAGATTTGGTAGATAATGAATTTGCAGAATTTGACGATTTCGAGTCTGAGGAAGAGCTGGTTGTAAACGACCCAAATAGCAAAGAAATCAATGAAAACAACGAAGAGTTTATATCAGACGATGATGATCAAGATGTAATAATAGAGGATGACTCTGAATTTGAGCATTTTCAAGACACGGAAGAATTCGAAGGTTTTTCGGAGAATAAGGAAGAAAAGTTGGTTAGCGAACCAAAAATTACTATAACTAAGGTTCCGATTCATTTTACCGCTAATTGGGATAGTTATTGGTTAGAGATTTTGATGGCGGCGGGTTTGATTGTTTATTTCTTGAATTTTCTTACTGGGAAAAGTAAGAATAATCATATTGCAAATGCGTGGTTTCAAACGCATAAGTCGCTTTTGGAGGATAATTTTTCTTTAGTCGGTAAGTTAAATATACTTACTTTGTTTTAATGTTTGCAAGATTTCGTTATTCAGGCGATGATGGGAGTATGGAAAAATATGAAAATAACGGGTTTATGAAAGAAAGCGAGAATGTTTTTACACTTTGGTGTAGTGGTAGGACTTGCTGTGAAGGAATGCTTGTGGAATTGAAGCTTATAAAGGTACTTTCATAATAGTTTTAAGTAAAAAAGATTGCAAATTTGAAATTTCTGCAGCGGCAAGATTTGGTGGCGATAATAGCGGGTTTAATGCGCCCTGTCGTGGACCAGGTTCACATAAAAGTTTTGATGAACAAAGAGGATATGGATAATTTCATATTTTGTGTCGCTTCTAAAAAAACGGCTTTGTATGTCTCGAAGGAAATTGCGGACGTTAGCGTCTTCTGTCCGGAAAGAAAACCGGGAGAAAAGTATAATATACCTTCTAGTTTTAATGTTATGAGTGAGATTCCCGAAGCTACTTCGGCCATGTTAGATTCTAAAGTAACGGCGGTACTTAATAAGTATGCAGATTTGGTTGATTATATACATTTTTCTGATCAATACACGGGGGTTAAGCAGCAAGAAGAGGGAGGTAATCTGAAGCTCCCTGAAACACAGAAGGCGTTGATGTTCGGCTTTAACATTTCGGTAAAAGGAAAGCCTGTGAACGAAATAATGGAACAAATGAAGCCGTTGATGGTCATGGTTTTTTATTGCATCGAGAAAGTGAAGCGTTACAGACTTTCGAAGGAAGCTAAGACAAAAGCTGATAAGAACAGACAGCGTGTTGAAGAAGCTTTCTTGAAGTCTACTCATGTGGCTCGTGCTGAAGCAGCCGCTGCTAGACGTGAAGAACGCAAGAGACTTGAGAAAGAGAAAGTAATGGCAGATGAAGATCCGGAAAGACAGAGGAGATGGGAAGCGAAAGAGGAGAAGAGACAGGCGAAAAAACGAGCTCCGAAAATGAAGCAGTTGAAAGTTAAGGCCTTATAAGTCGGTTTTTGTAAATTTTCAGCAATGCAATATGTATCATTGATGGTAACGTAGTAACAAGACTGTAATTTCCATTTAAATATGTTCATACATTTATTAATCATTAAATAATATAGTATACAATATTTAACTTGTTTTACTTAAAAAATAAGGTCACTTGAGTAAATCAACTTTACACTTCTGAGGTGCGTTTGGTGGTACGACTTGTACACTTTTGTCTGAAAAAACGCAAACTAAAATACCCACTTTTACAACAAATACATTCACATGTGGGTGCTGGAGTGATCACCTTCCTTAAGTACCGTGGTATAATTCAAATTAATAACTTCAACGCAAAACTGATTATCATTAGAATTCGTGTAATCGGCAATAATGATATTAACGCCGAAATTCCCGATTCTTTGGTTCCTTACCCACTGGTACAGCTTTTTTTGCATAGGTGCAACACATCTTTTATCCAAAGAACCTAGAAACATTTCCGATGAAACGGTTACAAGAATAACCCTGTATAAATTGCACTCACTGAAGACGTGTCGTATAATAAACCCGGGCGTTGGCGTTAATACACACTGCGAAATAAACCCGCAGCTAGCCTGTCGCATCTTCAAATACCTATTTAATTTCTCAAATAATGCTGTTTTGGAGACTGTATCAGGCCAAGGCGAAGGAAAACTTTTCGATGGCCACCATAACGGTTGCCCGTACAAAGCAGCGTCAGATCTATAAATAACCAACACTTGCTGCTCTTTTTCCCCTAATTTCTCTAACGTAATTTGCGATAAACAATTCGTATAAGGAATTAATTTACTCCCAAACATTTTGGAAATCAGAAACATGAGTTTTTCATGATCGGCAGGACCCATCGCGTAAAAATGCTGACAGTCCAAAATGATTACCTAAATCAACAACTTTAATTTAAAAGACCCACATTTTAGTGAGCGACACTTACTTCATGAGGATGCATATTTAAGAACTCGTCGATGTCTGAGAAAACATCGTTAATCTCGCAACTGTACAGTCCATGGACGATGTACAACTGGTCGGAGCCCTTTTTAGTAGCAAAACGTAAATCGAAATAGCGTATTCCATTTCTTAGTTGCATGGTGACGTCGTATTTTTGACATTTTGTCCATCGTGACATGATACATCGGACTATAGGGCCTCCGATGTGATTTAAAGCTTTTAGAATTCGTTCGGCATCAGGCGATAAGCCTGATTTTCTGTTAATCGCGTAAGTTATGCTATCGTGCGTTCCTAAAATAGCTCTTTTATATTTTATCAATAAATTAATTTATTACCTGGTATTGCTGTATTAATGAGTGGTATACTCCTTATTTCTATGGGTAAATTTGTCATCCAATACTCTAAATCTATTGTACTCTCTTTCTTTTCATTATCTATCATGTTTGGGTGAAATACTTATTTATGAATTATGAGCTTAAAAATATTACATTTTAAATTTTAAAATACGATTTGAGCGATTTGACAAATGACATTGACGTTTTGCAATGGTGTATAAAGTTGCGTCAATCGTTATCACAAACGGCATTTTTATATTCGGCATAAAATTAGTTTTATTGCAGCATTCTTTTGTATATAATTGCTTTCATTAAAACTTCAAATTGCTTTTTAGAGTAACTATTGCATTGGGTAACTCAACTCCACAAATTGAGAAAAATATGCAGTCAATGCCCTACGACATCTAAAATTAGTCTAAATTCTAAACTTAAATTACGTTGCAAAAAATATCCAACCCCCATTCACCCACCCTCCACTACTGAAGTGAAAACGATCGATAAACCTATAGGGTTTCTCAGAACTAATTTGAACATGAGAGCAATAAAATTGTATTCTTAAGTGAAAGGGATCAATAACCTATAGGGTTTCTTAAAACTATTAGAGCAATAAAATTAGGGCCTGGAGGGTAAATATTTTTGGCTAGACTTAATCTATCTACCTGATAAATCTATACAGGGTCGAGTTCGGAATCGGACCGTAGTTACTGTTAAGACAACTACGTTTATTTTTATATATCTCTATACTTTCCAATGCGTTTAAATCAAATTTATTATTTCCTGGTTTTAAGAGTTTGAGATTATTGCTATTGAATTTATGGCCCGTTTCCAACGCGTGTGACGCCATGCTAGACTTATCAGTGCGGCCGTATTTGTAATGAGCTTGATGCTCCTTAAAGCGAGTTAAAATAGACCGAGTTGACTGCCCGATATATTTTTTGTCGCAATTTCTGCATGCTATTTCGTAAATTCCCGCTTTATGAATGGGTTCCGTTTTATCTTTCGCATTTCCTAGTAGATTTTGTAAATTGTTGCTCGAAGTGTGAACCACTTTGAAGCCCGCTTTCCCGAAAATAGTATTCATACCTCTAGTTATTTGCGGTACGTATGGTATTTTTATAAATTTAGTAATTTTATTATCCCAATTTAAAGTGGTGGAATTTCGCAATAGCATTTTAAATTTTCGTTTCCTAATTAACCTATTGACAATCTCTGGATCGAAACCATTACATTTCGCTATATCTTTGATTGTATTTACTTCCTTGCGGTATCTTTCAGCGGATAATGGTAGACTCAACAGTCTATTAACTAAAAAACCAAAACTAGCCTCTTTGTGTTGACTACAGTGGTTCGAATCTGCAGTTATATACCGAGCTGTACTGGTTTCTTTCCTATAGATGTCAAATTCTAACTTACCGTCTTTCCTAATTACCAAAATGTCCAAAAATGGAAGCTGTCCTTCCCTTTCTATTTCATGGGTAAATTTGATAGAATTGAATCTACTATTTAAGTCGCTCAAAAAATCTTCAATGTTACATTTACTAGTGTCAAAAATGGCAAATATATCGTCTACATATCTCACCCACACCTTTGGAAAATATGGGAGCTCATCTTTCAGTTGGGTTTCAAATTTGCCCATGAAAATTTCTGCAATGAAAGGAGAGAGGCAATTTCCCATGGCTGTACCTTCACTTCGTTGAAAAAATGATCCATTGACTTTGAAATAATTCTGCTGCATACACAGATTTGTTAAATTAATGTGTTCTTTGGCAGTTTGTTCATCAATGTTATTTTTATTAAGGAGTTCATACAAGTACTCCAAAGCCTTTGGTACAGGTACACTGGGAAAAAGTGAGCTGACGTCGAATGAAATTAATAATTCGTTATCATGCAGTGTGATGTGTTGAATTTTGTTTACAAACTCTAAAGAGTTCTTCACTGAAAAACTTGACTGCTTGACTTCAAGGTTATTAAATTCATTGACTAACCATTTGGACAGTTTGTAAGTAGGAGAATCTATAGCTGAAACTATGGGCCTTACGGCTTTCCCTACTTTATGGATCTTCGGTAAACAATACATGCATGGTACTTTTGGGTCAGACACATGTAGCTTACGTTTGATATCCGCGGTAATGAGGTTATTACATAGTTTAAATGTTTTCTGAGTATCTGAAATCATTTTAGGCAACGGATCTTTGTTAATTTTCATGTATGGACAGTTTTCTATTAAATTATTTACTCTTTCGTAATAGTCACATTTATCCAATATAACAACCTTGTTACCCTTATCTGCCTTAAGATAAAAACAATCTTTCTCTCTCAGTCCTTTGATAATTTTAGAGTGGTTTGTGTGACGGGAAAGAGAACCATGATATTTAATATTTTCAGATAATTTTTGTGCAACTGTTCCCCTAATCATACTTTTTTTGGATTCAGTTAAGTACTGAATTGAGGATTCAATACTAGCTATTACATTTTCGGTGCCTACGCGACGAGATTCTGGCAAGCTAAACTTCAAGCCTTTATTTAATAAGTTAAGTTCGGCTTTATCAAAGGTTTGAGAAGATAGATTTTCTACAATGTCGATCTTTTTCTGAGGGAAATTAGTCGCATCTAATTTCTGACAGGGGTTTATTCCCAACTTTATTAACTTCTTATTAGACATAACTTTTTTCAGATATTTAGCAGTATTTGTGACCTCCATTCTCCTCAAAAAATTATCCCATTCTAGATTTCCTAAACTGTCTAGCTTATATGTAAGTTTTTGGTACAGATTGTACGCCTCTAATTCTAACATACTACGTTTACCGTAAAATTGATTGAGTTCCATATTCAACCATTTGGGAATATTCTGTTAAATTTGCAAATTTGAGGAATTGAATATCGGCACTCAATAATTTAATCTTGGTACTAACCTTATGATACAAATTGAGATCCTGTGACCGGGAATCCATTTCGTACACACTTTGACGTAAATTCACTATGAATTCTTAATAAGTTAACCCCACACGCCAAAAGACAGTTAACTTATTAAGAATTCATAGTGAATTTACGTCAAAGTTCTTGATCCATCCACTGTGTGTCCTCTTCCATAGTTATAAATTTTTTCTTATGTTTCATGATGTAAATTATTCTCTGCTATCTCATTGGTGAATACTGAATTTCATTAGTAATTAAGTTAGCTGATTTTAGTCTTTGTTATTGTATAATCCTCATTATTAGGAAATCAGTCTTTATTATTTCAATAAGTTATTTTCGAGACAGGCTATATATGTAGAAGTTGCATTCATTAGAATGTAGACTAACATAAACAAAAGTAGGTTCAGAAGGGTAGACTCCAGATAGCAGGGTAGAGAGACACGGTGTAGGTTATTTAGGCAAGGGACAGGGTGCTTAGCACTTGAGAAAGGTAGTCATGTCTTTCAGATAGTTTCCACCCGTAAGATAGTTATAGATTCATTTTAATATAAATATAAGTTCAAGTGATTATACCGGGTAGGTCTTGTTAGCGACCCATCTAAGAATTACCACTACAATAGACATCATAATGGTTAAATTCAACCATATATCTCTGCTTCGTTAGGCCAATAAACGTAAAAAAACTTTAACAACAGCTGTTTGATAGAGAATACTAAACACTTTTTATTTATGATGACTGCAGATGGCAACCAATCTGATTTCGTACCAAAATGTTTAACGATAATTTAATAATGCTTTGAAGGATATAAATAAATTTTGATGTCTAGTACAAACGCAAGAAAAATTTTCATAATTATATTAACGTTTATTTCTACATTAATTCTGAATGTCCATCGGTTTACTTTCTTCTACAATTTCATCTTTACAACTAGCATGTTGCAATTCCCTCCGAATTTCCGGGGTTAACGTATAATGACTTTGTTTCTTCAATAAACTTAAAAGCGAGTCTTTTTGTTCGCTAGAAATATACCCTTTATATCTCTGAATGAAAGCCAACAAAGCCTGGTGCCACAATACCGGCAATTCTCGGGAATCATGCTCAAATCTGAAATTTTTAATTTTATTAACTCGTAAGCGACTGGTTTCTCTGAAATTTTTACCTGATGAAATGGAAAACTACTGAATCAACCACACGGTATGGTAAAGCGTATTTTTTATCGAACAATATTCGTAAAAATATAGAGTTTGCTCCAGTATAATCCATTTCCGCTATTTTTAATATCGCCGCAGCAGAATGGAAAAGAGGTATCGAATTTCTAGCAATTACCGAACCTACTATTATTGCCTCTCGTAATGTGCAATTTCCGCTTTCCAATAACGGTAAAAGAAAACCTTTCATGAAACCCCCTGGCTTATACAAAGCCATACGCAATGCTTGATACAAGTGAAAATTTAAGCGCTTGTATTCGGCTAAATCATCCCTTACTCGAGGGAGCAACACTAAATTATAGAATCGTTGCGCCATTGGTTCTTTTAGGTTCGAGGCAAAAATTCTCGTTGCCTGATACATGGCCGCAGCAGACCAGCTCGGCGGGTCCGTAACAAACAAAATTTGTTCCCAATTGACCAAACTCGGTATCATTTTGAAAGCTTTGGGCAATTTTCCGCTTCGATATTTTTTTAAAACTTCGCGAACGCCCTCGAACATTTCCCGTACTTTGGGATCTAACTCTTCAATTTGAAACGCTCCAATATCGCTATATGCGGTATCTACTTCCGTATGATGCTCGGTAAATTTTTCCATGATCACATCCGCGAGTGTTCTCAGAGGTTTAGAATTTCTCTTCATAAACTGTTCCATTGCCGTTTCGTCTTCTTTGTTGACTTCTATGTTTTCGTAAAACATGTCAGGCTCCAAATTATCCTGAAGCTCTTGTTCGGAATCGGAGTCTGCATCTCGGGTATCAAGTTTCGTAGGTTTTTTTATTAAAGTCGTACCCGAGTTTGATTCCAATTCCCGTTGTTGGTCTCTTGCGGTAGATAAAATTTTACGCGACAAATCAGGTACGACAAACTGTAAAAATAATATTTTGTAACTTCAAACGTACAAAAATGTCCATTCTAACCTGTTCTTCATCGTCTCTCTGGCGCCTAATTTTTATTCTATTTGTGGGTTTCGCTACCTTTGAGGACTCTATTTCTTCACCTAAAGACGCTTTATGACCCGCTTGTGATGGTTTAATTTTTTTCGTTTTACCCATTTCGGAAATTATGGGCAACACGTGCAAAAATATAACTTTCCGAAAATAGACTAACCTCAAAATATTGACATTGACACTACGCCCTCTAGACAGGCTTTTTGTAATGAATTGTGTTTAAAGTACCGTCAATCGGGAGTGTAGTACATATTTCTTAAATAGACCCCACAAACTTCACAGCAGGCTTGATTTTTGACATATAGCACAAACTAAAATATTCCACATGAAGAATTTCAGCGTCATTTACTTTTCTCACACATCCAGAGTACAGAAAAGGATTTGGTGTCAATTAAAAACAAGAGTTATATAATAAGTGATATATTCATGTTTTTTTTTTACAATTTGAACATAAAAAAGTACGTAACAAATAATTCGCATTAAAATAAGATTAGATTTTGACAAATAAAAATCATTTCGCACGAAATTGAAAGGAAACCATTAATTTAAAAAAGAGAATTTAATGTTATTTAAACATTAACAATGTGGCGTACAACAACACCATAGACCACAATTTTAATATACTGTTCGTTCAGTTTATAGTTTTGATTTGCCTTTTTTTTTTAATTCTCACGTATGCTACAGTATTTTTTCGCGTTATCACTAAAAATACATAGTAATATTGTTTTTTTTTGGTGGCCTGTTTCACTGTAAATGAAAAGCTGAGAATTCCCCGAAAATGAACAATTTCGTTGGGAGAAATTCGCAGCGTTTTCATTAAAAACATTTCACTCAACATCGGATGACATAGCGACATCTCCATTGGCGTTAATGACCAGCGTGTCATCTTCGTTATAGTCGATACTGAGTACCGAGGACCGTCTAACGCGTTTTACACGAGTCCTCTCAATTTCCGAGTCAGAATCCGTCCGTTCTTGGTCACAAACACTCTCACCGTTCGAAACCCCATTCGACATCTTGAGGGTACTGTTTTCTTTTTGCAAAACGCACGCCGCCTCTTTCGCTTTGCGCAGTTCTTGCTGCAAGAACAAGATCGTACTCTGCATTCCTTCGACGTCTTCGTCCAAGTCCGCCAAGAAGGAATCCAACTCCAACTGCGATTGCCGCACCTCTTCTGAAAGGGATTTCTGGAGGGCCAAGTCGCCTTCTAACATCGCTATTCGGCCCGAACTCGTTATTTTACCCAACTCCTCGTTTTCCTGATACAAAAGCCGACATTTCGCCATCAGACGTTTGCCTGTATTTGAATCCGGCGTGAATTTCCAAGCGGCTAACTCGTTCTGGGTGTCTTCAAGACGCAATTTCGTGTTCTGCAATTCGGTCCTTAAATGCTGAAGGAGGCTGTTCACCGCCGGATCCAGGAGAGCCGACCTCAGAGCCGAAGACGGCGGGACTTGCACGCTTTTTAATTCGTTTATCTGGCACTATGTAACAAAAGTTATTAATTACAAAAAAGAAAACCGGACTTACCAACATGTTACAAGTATTCAAAGCATAAATTTGAGGAATAAATAATAAATTACGTTGCACAGTCAAAGTATCACAAATAGTAATTATACTCGAGTTCAAATGTTCATAAAACGGTGCGCAGTCTTCAATTTCCTCTAAGGTTACACATCAGTCTGTTTGTTTGTAGTAGCCTCGGTAGAAACACTTTAAATACAGCAGTTTTTACTTAACCACTTCGACTTAGCACTTACAAGAGTTTGTTTTAAACAATTATTACAAAACACTGCGTCATACAAAAATGACGCAACATAGAAAAAATGCTCATTATTTAATGTAAGGAATGTACTCTTTATGAAACCAAAATTAAAACTTTGCAGAAAAAATATATGATTGTGTTATACCTAGTTTATAGTTTTTACTGAGGGGTAAATATCCCGAAAAATTTTTGTACACAGGACTCGGAATTCCAAAGATTTCCAAGGAATTCCAAAGATTGCCTAGGAATTCCAAAGATTTCCTAGGAATTCCAAAGATTTCCTAGGAATTCCAAAGATTTCCTAGGAATTCCAAAGATTTCCAAGGAATTCCAAAGAATTTCAAGGAATTCCAAAGATTTCCTAGGAATTCCAAAGATTTCCAAGGAATTCCAACGAATTCCGAGGCCTTCCAAAATAATTTTAAGGAATTCCGAACGTCTTCGAGGAAAGTAATCTCCTCCCAATTATCCCAAACAAAAGTGCAATACTGGCATAAACCTTTTTACTTTTATGCTTAAATTTCTTAATAGTGCTTAAAGAAACAAAATAAACTAATTTTTGATTATTTAAAACAAATATTATTTTATTAAAGAAAACAAAATATATACAGTGTGTCCACGGATGGACTTAACTATACTTGTAAAAACTTTTATTTTCAGTTTTTCGAGAAAAAGTCATTCTTTATAATTTCTTTTGCTTGTTATATAAATACGATTCACGTTGAGAAACTTTGATTTTGTTGTACAGGGTGCGCAGAAAATACAAAAATGTATATTTGCAAAATTAAAAATTTTTGAATCAAGCTTTTTGAAGTCTCAGAATGAAACAGCTTATAAGGAGAAATCGAAAAGTCAAATAAAGTTTTCCCACAGAAGTTATACTTAGTTGCTAAGGTACACCGGGTGTCCGGTTAAGGTTGGCGACCGGCTATCTTAGGAACTATTCTTCCTACAGATTTCGGAAAAAATCTTCTTACAGAAGTGACCATAAAAATTCATCAAAAATGTTTTTAGCTTTCAATTATCCCCGCTAGAGGGCACAATTTTAAAATAAAATGGACAATCCACCTTTTCTTCAAAAATTCAAATGGAAATGTAGGTATCCTTAATCTTTCTCAAAATCTCATCGTAATATCCAGCAAATTAGTTTAATAACTTTTTGATCTAAATTACGAAATAGGGGCTGGGAGGAGGAAAGAATTCCCTTACACCAAAAATGCCATGTTTCCGGATTGCTTGAACCAATTTTAGTGAATTTGGTCTCGTTGGAAAAAGAACACCATCTGGCGGCTCCCTCGTAAAATGAAATTGAAATGTAAATGCATATTTCTATTACGCTATAGATTCCCTTTCCAACAATACCATATTCATTAAAATTGGTTCAAGCAATCCGGAGATATGGCATTTTTGGTGTAAGGGAATTTTTTTCTTCCTCCACTCCTTATTTCATAAGCTAGATCAAAAAGTTATTAAACTAATTTGCAGGGTATTACGAGGAGATTTTGAGAAAGCTAAAGGATTCCTAAATTTCCATTTGAATTTTCGAAGAAAATGCGGATTGTCTATTTTCTTTTAAAATTGTGCCCCCTACCGGGGAAAGCTGAAAGCTAAAAATATTTTTGATGAAGTTTTCATGGCCACTTTTATAGGAAGATTTTTTTCTGAAAGCTGTAGGATGATTAGTTCCTAAGATATAGCCGGTCGCCAACCTTAACCGGACACCCGGTATTTCTTAGTAGAACTTCTATGGAAAAACTTTATTTGACTTTTCGATTTCTCCTTATAAGCTGTTTCATTCAGAGACTTCAAAAAGCTTGATTCAAAAATTTTTAATTTTACAAATATACATTTTTGTATTTTCTGCGCACCCTGTACAACAAAATCAAAGTTTCTCGACGTGAATCGTATTTGTATAACAAGCAAAAGAAATTATAAAGAATGACTTTTTCTTGAAAAACTGAAAATAAAAGTTTTTACAAGTATAGTTAAGTCCATCCGTGGACACACTGTATGTATATAAAAAAGGCAACTCTTTAAACTAATAATAACAAAATGGTAGCTTGAAAATAAACGTAAATACTAATACAGTGTGCCTCACTTTTTACGACTTATTGCTCTGTTATTGAAATGGAAGTCATGAAAAGTGAGATATATTGTGTAACGAATGAATATCATTAAAAAGGAACATAGAACGTATAACCTCTAATATAGGTAACTTTACATAAATGTTACGGTAATTGTGATTCATCTGGCTATTTTGTATAAATAGCATTTTGAATAGTATACGAGTTTTTGACAATGATGGTGATGTATTGAGACATGTAGAAGCTAAGAGTACTTTTGAATCCTTTAAGCACGTGGAAATGTCTGAAATAAAATCAATCGTAAAATCACTTAAAAAAACATCAGGTGAAGATGGGATATCCACATTGGTATTGCAGGATGCATGTGAGGTAATAGGAAACAGATTGTTGGACATAGTTAATTGCTCACTACAGAATGGCAAGTTCCCTTCAGAATGGAAAACCTCGACAATAATTCCAGCTCCTAAGGTGAATAATTGTAAATGTTGCGAAGATTTTAGACCACTAAACACATCTCCAGTCTATGAAAAGGTCTTGGAAATTGTTGTGAAAAACCAATTAATAGAATACTGTGATAAAAATAGTGTAATAATGCCAAATCAGTCTGGATTTCGTAAAAATCATTCGTGTGAATCTCTGATATTAAATGTAAGTGACAGGTGGTTGAAGGACATTGATAATGACAATATGGTTTTGGTTGTATTTTTGGATTTTAAGAGAGCCTTTGTGACAATTGATAGACAACTGTTGTTAAATAAACTGGGTAAAATAGGTTTTTGTGGCAACGTTATGAAATGGTTTCAATCTTATTTAAGTGACAGAACCCAAGTAGTGAAATATAAGAGTTCTTTATCAAGTAGATTAGAGTCGACCCACGGTGTACCTCAGGGTACTGTACTTGGACCTATATTGTTCATATTGTATGTGAATGATATGTTGAAGTGTGCTGATGGATGCCAAATTAATATGTTTGCTGACGACACAATGATATATATAACTGGGAAAAATTTTAACAACATGTGTGAAACTATGAATGAGATATTGGGTAATATATATGAATGGCTTTGTAATAATAAATTGTGTATAAATGTTCAAAAATCTAAATATATGGTAGTGGGCAACAAGTATAATCTGAAGAAAATTGACTTGAATTTGGCCGAAATAAAAATGAGTAATCAAAAGATACAAAACGTACACGAAATGAAGTACCTGGGAGTGATGATTGATGAGGAGTTAAATTTTGGGAATCATTGTGTATATATAATGAACAAACTGTCAAAAAAGATATACTTCCTTGGTAGAATTGGTAAGTCATTAACTTTTTATGCTAGACTGGTTATATATAAGTCATTAATTGCCCCACATTTGGAATATTGCTCAGCAGTGTTATTTAATTTAAACAAAAATATGATTCAGCAGTTGCAAAAGATGCAAAATAGGGCAATGAGAATAATAATTAAATGCAACAGATACACACCTATATCACTAATGTTAAGTCTACTCAACTTCATGTCTGTAGAAAAACGAATATTGTTTAATACATTGCTGTGTATATTTAAAATAAAAATGAAAATGTTACCTGCATATCTGCATGAGAGGATTACTTATGTTAATTTTGTACATTGTTATCCAACTAGGAATGCCGATAACTTCTATATCGAGAAGGTTATAAGGGCTTGTGTATATTTAATGAATTGCCAAGAAATTTGCGTGACTGTGACAATTTAAATTCTTTTAGAAAATTACTTGCGTTACACTTAAAAGAATAGATGTGGTAATGTTTAATTTGGGGATTGTTTTAGGATTAGAAAATGTTTTAGGATTAGAAAATATTTTTCAGATATGTAATGTAAATAGCTATGCTAAATAAAGTTATATTATTATATTATAAATATCGGCAATTATACATACTTAATCACCACGAAATTTGGCGAATATAATAAATTCTTTAATATTTGCAGTAGGTAATTAATTGAATTGGCTGGTTTTTATATTTGATATCCACAATTTAATGGTAAATGTAATAAAAGCCTTTAAAATATTAGATTTTTAAATTAACCGGACGATATATAAAATCACTAACCAAGTATGGCAAATGTAATAAATTACGTTAGATATAACCGACCTGCCCTGCCTTGGAATGTATGACACTTGCGAACAAGGCAAATTTTATGACATTAGCGTCCATAAAGCAAAATAAGGCTCAGCAGGTAAATTAAACAACTCTGATCTAGTGGCATTTCCGTGCAACATAAAATTTGGATTCCTAATTTAAATATTTATTTCGAACACCTATTATGTTAAATATTGAGGTAAGTTAACTTGATTCCCCCGGTGATTTCTTTTGTAAAATGTTTGTTGAATGATCTTTGAGAATCCCCGGGAGAATCATATTATAAACGCTAACGACTGAGACTTACAACGCCCCACTCACTTCGCTCCGCTCCGCTTAACCTTAACCTGGCAGATTTTTATGTTGTACGCAAATGACACTTGTTTCGAACTGCCCGCTTTTCCTGCTGGACATCTTTCCTTATGTACGCAAATGTTACGTACGCAAGTACCTTGACGCCCACCCTAGTACTACTACACCTCCATGCCTTAATAATTGGAACAGAAAATAGGAGAAAACAAAATAATTTATTATTATTAGTATTATTGCCACCGCGTCTTGGAACCCTTTCGCAATTTCCTAAATCAAATATTCTCGAAATTATCAAAAAAGTACTATTTAGAACCCAATAATATCTACAATGGACAGTTACCCAACTAAATTCACAGATTAGAGACTAAACTTCTGAAACTAATACAGAATTGTGACAGCACTGTACCTCACCCCACCCTCAAATTGATAATGATTGGCCGATGGATGCGAATGCAATGGATGCCTGCAGATTGCAGAAACTCAGATACCCCTCCTATTACTCATCACACCACTAAAATTTTATTTTCATACACATAATGAATAGAATATTAAAATGTATTTCAAATATTCTTAAGGAACGTGTGGAGAAATTGATATTTACCGACAAAGTTCTTCGGAAAGGTTGTCCTTCCATAAAATTTGCTATTCAACATTGTTTGCTGAAAAACCATTAGGAATCTACTGCTTCGTGCTTGTTTTTCCCGGAACTTCCAAGGAATTCCAAGGACTTCCAAGGAATTCCAATGACTTCCAAGGAATTCCATTGGAATTCCAAATAAGTGTACACAAATTTTTCGGGATATTTACCCCTCAGTTTTTACTAGCAGTACTGCAAGACGTGAAAGAAGACGCTTGCGCCCCCCCCCCCCCTGGAGAATTTTATGCACCCAAAATAGTTTGGACTTTTTAAAAATAACACGTAATAATAATAATGTTTATACCGGGGTTTATACGGATATGTTTTTTTAGTTTCATAAAGAGCAAAATTGAGACTTCAAAATTCTATGGCTTGCTTATTAGTCGGGGAGCAAGGTGCTCTAATTCGACACCCTCTATAAAACTCAAACACACAACAAAATGTGGCTGATTTTTTTTCTACATGTGATTTTTAGTAAAATTTTCCCAAATCTATTTTCGACCATTTTTAATACTTTTCTTGTTGTATTTCAGCAACGAAAAGAGTTAGAGACCTGTTTTTTCGTGAAATATACACTGAAGTGTGCTGATCATCACAGTGTACTCGCGTTACCTCTACAATTTTCCAATTTTATGAAAAAAAAAAATTTCTTGCCAGACCACAAATTTGTGTAATGTATTTTTCATGTACCTGGTAAGTAATCTTATTTCTCGGAATTAACATATGAAGAGTCCACTGCAAAAACGATGAATGTCACTGTTTTTCCTGAAATGTGTTAAAGGTTGGCAACAATACATCAAAACTAGTAGATTCTTGTAGCCTATCATTCAGAGCAATAACGGTGATAGTCTGCTTGTAAATTAATACACAAAAATGCCGTACAGGAGAAGAACAATTAATGTGACCGCGAAAAATTGCAAATTGGTGGATCTGCGGCGATAATTCCAATAAAAATAAAAACGAATAATATTAATGTTTAATAGGGATTCTTTTTATACAGTAATTTGCTCTCGTATTGTTTGCTTTCACTTCAAAAAAATAATCAACAGAATGGCCACTCTAGGTTGGTAAGAACACAAATTGATGGCATTCGAGTACATCTATGTATTGCCCCCCACCCCTCACGAAATTTTCTGAGCCCTCTCCACCACAATATCGACGACTATGTTTCCCTGATTTGACCTTACTTTACCATACTCAAAATGTATGGTATGTAGGCTTCACATTCATCATTTTTGCAATGTTTTTTTGCTAGTTTTCCAAGAAAATGTTTAATTTTCCAACGAGACTTTATTTTTACTACCTTAAATATTGCAGCATGATTTTTAATATTACATTACATTCCGTTCCGTTCAAAATATGTTACTTAACTTTCGCTTTCACTGCACCCCCGAACTACCCTATACTGTCTCGCACGTCACCGAGTTCTCCCGATTGTTCGGGCGTTGAGTGATTTTCAACATCCTCCGGCGGCCCTGCAAAATCTTCGATCTCCAGAGGAAACAGCAGCTGCACTGGACGTCGCAGAATAGTTCCGTTACTCAGGCGGATTTTGCAGGCTCGAACCCTTCCATCTCGTCCTGGAAATACTTCTACCACCTTTGCTAACTTCCACATCAGGCGTGGATACGGTCACTGTCTTCATCCAAATAGGTCAGTGGTCGAGAATTTACTGTGGCTTCTATTTCAGTCAATAAAGTTTGAAGCTCGTCTACGTTAAGAGTTGCCCTTTGGATTGTGAGCTTTAAGGCGTTTTTTATCGTTCTAACCATTCTTTCCCACCAGCCTCCCCACCATGCGGCTCGTTCTGCTATGAATTTCCACTCTATACGGTGGTCTTGAGCTAAGGTTAGGAATTCTGTACTTTCAAGATTTTTAGTGAGTGCTCGCAACTCTAGATCCGTTCGCTTAAAAGTTTTGGCATTATCGGTGTAAACAACAGACGGAACTCCTCTTCTAGCCATGAATCGACGAAATCCTCGAATACAACTTTCTGTCGTCAAGCTTGGTACTAGTTCTAAATGCACAGCTCTAACTACTGCGCATGTAAAAAGCATTACATATACTTTCTTGAGTTCTCCTTCACCCTTAACGTACAATGGTCCCGCAAAGTCAATTCCAGTTGTCTGGAATGGCTTGGAAATAACAATTCTTTCTTTGGGCAGTGGGGCAAAGGGTTCCTGCCCTCTCTTTCCTCGCAACTTTCTGCAGATTATGCATTTTCTTATCACGCTCTTGATTGTTTGCCGCCCCTTGATTATCCAAAATCGTTCCCTGATTTTTCCCAAAACTGCATTAATTCCGGCGTGATGCAATCGGACATGTGAATGAAATATTAGCTTTTTTGTGAAACTGTGATCCTTTGGCAAAATAATAGGGTGTTTGGTTTCAAAAGGTAAATCTGACTCTTGAATTTGACCCCCTAAGCGTAACAATCCATTAGTATCTAGAAAGGGGTTTAAAGTCAAAATCTTCGATGTTCGATCAATGGGTTGTTTCTGCCTCAAACTACCGATCTCGCTAGCGTATATTGTAGCTTGTACAACCCTTATCCAATAAATTTCTGCGTTATTAATTTCGTTAAACGTTAAAATCGTTAATTTATTTCTAGTCTTTAAATTATTTAAAAACATCTGAATAAATGCGGTAACTCTCAATAATTTATTATAATTTTCATAGCAGTCGCAGTCGAATACCGGCTTCACCGTTGGAACACCTGTTAAAGTACACAACTGATAACTCTTCAGCTCCTGGATATTCCATTCTTGGTCATCGATTTCCCATTCCTCACGTTCCTTCGCCAACCAACTAGGCCCATGCCTCCATAATTCGGACTTTAAAAATACGTCAGCCCGAATTCCTCTTGTCAACAAATCTGCTGGGTTAGAGTCTCCAGGACAATGATTCCATTGACAACGTTCAGTAAGTTCGCGTATTTCCTTAACACGATTCGCCACGTAGGGTTTCCATTTTGAAGGTTCACCAGCTATCCAATACAGAGCAATTTTAGAGTCGGACCACAAATAGATCTCGTTTATTGTTACAGTTATATTATTCACAAGATAATGTTGAAGCCTAGCTGCACACAACGCCGCGGTCAGTTCCAATTTGGGTAGAGTTATATTTTCAGTGTTTTTAATAGGTGCTACTCTATTTTTCGCACAAATTAAGTGAACTATTATTTTTTGCAAACTATTAATTCGAAAATAGGCTGCAACCCCATAGGCTTGTGGGCTGGCGTCGGCGAATACATGTAGTTGCACACTCTGTGACAATGAGTTCACTATGCATCTGGGCAGAGAAAAATCGTTCAGTATTTCCAAGTCTCTGCACCAAGCGTCGAAAATCGTTAACATATCGTTCGGCAACAGATCATCCCAACCACATTTTGCCTTCCAGATTATTTGCAGTAAAATTTTTAGTTTAATGACATACGGTCCCAGAAAGCACATCGGATCATAAATCCTTGAAATCAATTGCAACACGTTACGTTTCGTTCCATACATAATAGTTTTAGTAAAATTTATTACGGGTTTTAAATCTATCGTTAGTTCATCAGACTGGGTAAACCACATGATTCCCAGCACTTTCGTTCTGTGCACTTTCTCAGATAACCCATTATCTTCTAATATTTGCTGCAGCTCTTCGTTATTCGTTGTCCATTTTCTTAAATTCATTCCTGCTCCCCTCATTATTTCTGTAGATTCGCTAAACAGGCGCTTGACCTCTTCTGCCGTTTCTATACCAACAACTAAGTCATCTACATATAAAGATTGTCGCAATCTGTCACACGTTATTGGATATCGGTCTGACAAAGACTCCAGATGCAAGTAGGAAAGGACTAGTTGTTACACCAAATGTTACCCTTGTCATTCGATACCTCTGCACGGGGGGTAATTCGTTAACGTCTTTAATATCATTTTTAAGCATTTCAATGGCATCATTATAGCTCGCGTTCGAAGGCGTAAGCCCACTTATTGTTTCAGCCGCACGTCCCGTTAAAACAGTTTGTAAATAATTAAATTTAGCGATTCCGTCCAAGTCGTTATTTTCATGAATAGCCGTTCGGAACTGTTCCCAGAAAGGCGTCCAATGAGCCAGTTCCCCGTTAAAACGTTTTAAATCTAATTTGGGTAATCTTACCGTTTGATTGCTGTTTTGGTTTACCCGTATTTATTGTGTACCCCCCGTTGCAACCTCCGCCACTGGTACAGGACGTAATCGTCTCTGAATCTGCCGCTCCAACCTAGCGAGGGCTGTTACAGCTCGATCTTCGTAGTCCAAGATAGCGTCCGCTTCTGCTTCTTGGTTTTCAACACCTCCGTCGATAACGTGCACTGCACCATTAGCTTGTTTCAAACAATCATTTGCTGCTTTTATTCTAGTCACCATTATGGACAATTCGTCGATGTCAATTTTACTATTATTTATTATTTCGTTCGCGTTATTAATGAGTTTTGTTACTTGTCTGCGACAAGACGTTCGGTATATGATCTCCATATTGCTTTACAAATTTACAAATTCGTGTTCACGATTTAAGTTTGTCACTGTCCCAGGTTTCGGCACCAAAATGTTCAATAATAATCGGCCTCGGTTAGGTACAAACTATTTATTACTATTTAAAGACGTAAACTAGGCAAAACAATATGGCTTATAAAGAATTTACTAACTATAACTAACAACTAAGAGAATAAACAAATAACACCACTCGCGTTCAACCGTTCCGTTCAAAATATGTTACTTAACTTTCGCTTTCACTGCACCCCCGAACTACCCTATATTGTCTCGCACGTCACCGAGTTCTCCCGATTGTTCGGGCGTTGAGTGATTTTCAACAAGGCGTACATACAGAACTGTGTTATTGTAACACTATCGAGTTTAGAACTATTAATTTGTGAACGTTATTGGCATAATATCATCATTTTCCATGTACCATCCACCTTCTGGGATGTTTAGAATATTTAGGCTTATGTATTTGCCAAGCCGTTTTATATACAGCACACTTCCTCAACACATAGCCGCACGTCTCCAATGGGCACAGGAACATAGGGTTTGGCTTTTACCCCTCTAATGAGGCAAAAATTGGGTTAGTGAATGATTATCGATGTGAAAGGGGACCGGGACAACAAGAAAGACTTATAACGCCATGCCCCATCGCACAAGAAGGGTTGCCAATTTGCTACAGGAAGGGAATATTCCGAGGGGTAAACCGCTGACCATTTATCTGTACATTAATACCCCTTTTCAGTATAATACCTAGGTATTTTAAAATAATACCTGATAATACCTAGGTATTACTCAATAATACCTTGTAATACCTGGGTATTATTGAATAATACCCCGTAATACCTCGTAATACCGCGTAATACCCGTGCATTTTCAGTAATACCCCATATAGGTATATTATTTAATAAAATATGCATTTTACGCAAAACATAGTAACATCAATATTAAGGAATCCAAAGATTCAATCAAATACAGGTTGTTCCATTTAAAAAGAAAGTTAAGTGCTTTGCAGAAGAACCGGGACAACCTGTAAAATTGAAAATAATTTAATATAACAGCGAATCAAAAACCTAACGAAGAAAAAATAGAAAAAAGAAAGAAGATAATGGTAGAAGCAAAAGAATTTCTCAACAATTAGCCACGACCCAGCAAATTTTCACAATACTGTTTAAACTAAGTTTATACTAAAACTGTGAGCAACTGCGGTATTTTATTCTACAATATGTCCCATAAAGTGTTCTACATAGAATTTTCTTTATTCATAATTTCTCAAAAAAAATAATAAAATTTGATGCATGAAAAATTTACTTTTGACAATGCCAAACTTCAGGAGTGATTTTCAATTCGCGAAAACACAGGTTTCTCGCCCGCATTTTTATCCTCTTTAACTTTTCCATTTAAAAAATATTGATTTCAAATAATTTCCATTTTGCCAAAGCAGATTATTTTTGAATTGTTTGTACTCCTACACATCACACCTGAAGTTTGCCATTGTCAAAATAAGTTTTTTATGCATCAACTTTTATCAAAAATAACTTTTGGTGGGTAACACGGTGGATAATAAAGAAAATTTCCGAACGTAGAGGACTTTATGGTACACACCTCGGGACGCACATACAATGCGTTTATGTTAGAGTAAATGATTTGCAGAAGGTGGCGACAAAATACACTTTACAACGCCAAACATCCCGCTAATATTAAATTTAAATTTTTCTCGTTTGGTAACAGATAACAATTGTTTAATAGATAAACCCGTTGAGTTATATACTCACTGTGTTGTTTGTTGTCCACGAGTACTTACATGAATACAACAAATTTTCAATTTTATACCACCCTACAAGCCCGTCTAGAACTGTAAACTTCAAACTAATAATGCTCCTCATAATACCTGCATAATACCTCATAATACCTAATAATACCCCTGAAATACCCGTAATACCCACAAAATACCATTAATATCTTTGTAATACACCTGTAATACCCCTAAAATACCTATAATACCTCCATAATACCCATAATTCCCAAAGGTTGTACACCAAAATACCTCTGCGGTTTACCCCTCGGAATATTCAAAGAATGAATTGGCCAGCAAACTCACCCGACATGAATCCTTGTGAGAATGTGTGGGATACGCTAAAAAGGGCCATTTTAAATAGAGATAACCCCCCGTTTCAAATTAATTCAGGGGGGCCAAGAGTTTTGGCTATGGGTGTATTATCAAGGACAGAAGCGCGCTAATCCTTATGTCGCTACCTATCAACCTATCAGTATTATTTGTGTTTAACTCGCTGTAACTTTTTTCAGCAACAATATTAATGTTTCTCCGTACTCGGTCTCGCATATGTATATGTTAATTCCGAAAAATAAGATTACTTACTAGAAACATGAAAAATACATTACACAAATTTGCGGTCTAGCAAGAAAACATTTTTTTTTATAAAATTGGAAAATTGTAGAGGCAACATGAGTACACTGTGATGATCAGTACACTTCAGTGTATATTCCACGAAGAAAACAGATCTCTAACTCTTTTCGTTGCTGAAATACAACGAGAAAAGTATTAAAAATTATCGAAAATTGATTTAGGAAAATTTTACGAAAAATCGATTTTCAGGCATTTTCACGACCTCAAAATTCGAATCCGGCAAGTCCTTTTACATAAGAATCAGCTTCATTTTTTATGTTAGAGTTGTATAGAGGGTGTTTAAAACGCATCTTTCAGGCGGTCTCCTACCCGACTAGGGTATATGTATACTTTGATTTCTGAAGTTATTCCAAAATAAAACTTTACCTACTTAAAACTATGCAATCGTTAATATACATAGTGACTCTTCCACATAAGCAGTCAGAAAAAAGCTACTCCTCCAATTAAAAATGAATTTCTCTTTAATTTTTTTGCAGCTTATGTAAAAGAATCAGTTCGAAAAATCGGTTTATTTCAAAGAACAATAATTAACAATGGCGACAATCCTAGAATTTTAAAAGTTTCTGTAGATTTAACACAAACAAATCATTAATTATTGTTCACGCTATCAAGAAAACAAAGTTTTGTAACAGCAAACGTTCTTTTAACAAAAAGAAATCGACACTCGTGCGTTAAATTAGAACACTTCCCACTTTCAAAACCTTTACGCAAGTGATGCCAAATCGACAACCACATGAATAAGCACTGAACAACACTAGACTTCCAACAGACTGAGCGTGAACCTTCGCGAAATTCCCAAAAATGTCAAGTGTCGTCAACGTCAACAAGAAATCAAAAATTTTGTATATTGCGTCGCCGAGGCACAGTTTTAGAACATTTGAACTTGTACGTAAAGTACTGACCACGTAGTCCTGCGATTCTTGTTCTTTGGCGGCTAACCTCCGCACGAGCACCTTCTCTCGTTGTTGGGACTCTGACAGTTGGGCCCGAGTTCTTTCTGTGGTTTGCCGAAGGTCTGCCACCTCCCCTGCAAGCACCATCGCATTAACGTACCGCACACCGAGGATTTTTGCATTTTTTTGCACCTCACTACACTTCACTTATAAAATATACTCTTTTAAGTAACAAAATTGCACTTAGTACGCAAAAAATACAATGTTAAAAACACTAGAGAGTATGTACCTTCCTGCAGAGACAACCGCTGCTCAAGGGTGTTTATGTACGTGTCTTGCAGCCGCCATCGGCTGGTCAATTCTGCAGCTGACAGCCCCCCAAGGTCACTTTCAGAAAGAACAACCCTGCTCGGTTTCTCGTCCGGACTTTTGGGCTGCAGAGAATCGCCCGCCTCTGAGCCCCTAGATTCCCCAGACATCGCAAAATCCTAAAATTTATTACACCATCTACACCCATACAAATGGAGAGGCGGCCATTACCACCGCATCATTTCGTTACAAAAACGAGAAAATAGAATGCACTTACTTAGAAAGTTTTCACTGTTCTGTGCACTTCACTCAACTTTGTCCTACCTAAAACGTCTAAAGCAAGTTCCAATGGGAAATTCATTAGAAAATTAAGCTTATTATAATGAAATTCTTTGAACGCAGCAAACAAACATACTCGCACGACCAATGACACAAACTTCTCTTCACGCGCCCTGCTTTATCCACATCGGGGTTGGGAGCATCTTTTCAGTAATTTGCTTCGATATCCATCCCGTGATTTTATATCAGTGAATGGTCTGCGTATTACTTTTATTATAGCTCCAGTTTTATTGAGTTCAAAGGTATTCAATTTTGAAAATTTCCTAAATTTCCAGAAAAATTCTTCTAACTTTTATGCAGGTCAATTAACATCGATAAAGTAAACGATATTTTATATTCGATATAATGCACGAATAAAGGCTTAAAGAAAGCATTCTTTGTACTTCAAGTATTGTCGCTCTTGGCCGATAGAGTGCGGCACATATACCCCACATAAAAATGCTTGCGTTTTTTGCACATTATTTGAATACGAAATTTTTAGTTTATTAACCACTGCAGTAATAAATAGCCCAACTTTAGGAGCGTATAAAGAACATAAAAATGAATTGGCGTTGTGGTAAACGAAGTTCGGCAAAAATCTATTTTTATAAAATGGAAGGTGTGTCATGACGTCACCGTGATTTTATTGTTACAGTACTTGAATGAGTATGATAATGTACTATCGGTTTTGGACAGCCAATCATCTGGCTTTTCCAGTTTGTCCGTGGCAGAACCGGGAATCCATAAAATCGGCAGTAACATTGCAACAGTGGTTGGATGTAGCCGGATTTTAGCAGGCGTACGCAAATTTTCGAGTTTTAGAAAAATACAAAAAAGTTTTGTAGTGTTTTCTCGACGAGAAATACATTTTTTAGTAAGTATCAATAACATTTTGCGGTTTACCTCAAATTTTTGTTGTTTTAAACCGGTGTGCATACACTATATGCACTTACAGGGGGTAATCAGAAAGTCGCACGAGAAAAATTAGGTACTCCCA
Organism: Xestobium rufovillosum; assembly: GCA_963966045.1. Taxonomy (NCBI): domain Eukaryota; kingdom Metazoa; phylum Arthropoda; class Insecta; order Coleoptera; family Ptinidae; genus Xestobium; species Xestobium rufovillosum. Next base: position 25,656,194 of record OZ014503.1, read on the forward strand.
CCAGAACGTTTACTAAAATACAAATTTCAGTAAAGAACTAAGAGTATATGTTTATTTATCACAATATTATCAATATTCGAAAAATAATAACCGGTTATCTTTCGGAAAATTTTACTGAGAAAATCAAATTATAATGCGTAGATTTATTTGATTTATGTTGATATGAGACGTATGTTTTAAAATTTATTCGATTATTTTGTAAATGAATAGAAAACATACAACAATTTTTTTAATTCAAATGACATTGTAAGAACCCCATTTTACCCTCAATTAATCGACCTATTCGTCCCAAATAATCAATTCTGTTGGACCGTGCATTTTTTGATATAATAATCTAAGAATAACTCTAGTATCATCTTATTCAATATTTTTATTAAAAATTTGTTGTATTTGGATTAGGTTTAGGTATGTGTACTTAATATTTTATTAGATAACACGTTACAATAACTGTTTTCTTTGTGAATGTTAAATTTACCTCTGAATTATACATGTATTTGGGACGAGGTTTGAAACAAAACAAAACGAGCAAAACAAAACATAATTAAGTTTAAATTGACGTAAATAAATTATTGTAGTTCATATTCCACCAATTTTCTGTTCTGTTTTTATGTCATACTTTCTTAGTTCAAAATATTATGTTATAATACTTTCTCGCATTCTCGTGTTTGCTGAAAATGTCATTGGCCCCTATATTTAATAATTATATGCCGTTTTTCAGTTGATACCGGTGCAAAATCAATAAAGCCTCCTCGGTAGGAATATTTTTGGAATGGCGTCGGCCCCAGTGGAAGAAAAAAAAGGATTCCGTACGTTGATTTTTTTTTTTATTTTAAAAATTAGTAGTCGAAACGTATAATACGCTCATTGCAATAAACTGGTTTCTGAATACGCATTTACAATTACGTACCAGTGGCGTACCTGAATAATTTACATAAATCTAACGCAACAATTATTAAAATTGAACTAAAATAAAATATTACCCATGATCTCGTGAAAATTCCCTGTTTTTGTTTCTGACAATAGTCGTTATCATAGCAACCATCGTCGTGACATCTGTCAAGTTTTGAAAACTTTGAACAAAGGTGATACGATTCATAATCTGATAGCTGTCATTTAGATTGTTTTCTGAATATACAGATGAGTGAGTCATGGTGCTGGATTCATCGATACCCCCTAATGAGTAATTAAAAATACGTACTGCGAAACGGATGGAGAATATAGCATAAAAAATGTATTTGTTTGTAAATTACATAACACACACTTTCTGCTAAACTCTTACATTTTTCCCCGCGAATTTTTTTAAAAATAAATCTTTTTGCGTCTCCGATAATACATACGTAGCTTAATGACGTAAATGCCAAGCCTTCCTAATGTTGATCCAAAAAAGTTCGTAACAAACATCTTAATTGTTTGTAAAAGTAATTTATTTACATCCAACAAACGTCACTTAATAAATTGATTTGAACGTTTTAATAGATTACCCTGATGAAAATTAAAAAGAGTACACTGCCTACCAAAATTGACGTATACGAATTTTCAAACAGTCAATATTGATAATGTCCATCTGTGATAATCAAACAGTGCGAGTAGACATATAGGGCTCGTTCTGGACCAACACATGTAAATTTTTTCGGACAGTGTTTGCACTGTTTTAAGAGGTATCAGATCCATAACCAACATCATTCAATGACCTCAACTCGAGTTGAATGATCTCTCATAAAATCATACAACCGATTCAGGACCACTCCAGAAGCTAAAACGGTGTAGCCAATTCGGGACCAGCGCAAATGAAACCTTGCCCTGTGTAACATTCAGATGATGTTGGGTTACGTCGAATAATAATAATAATGATAATAATAACAAATTAACATTAGATATTTTACCTTGTTCGTGTCACATTCGTTATTATTATTTTGGCTTTAAATTGCGGTTAACCAAAACCACCAAGAAAAAAACTGTAGGCAGTCACCATTGGTGGCGCTAGCCGCGACCAATGTCCATGTCGGCAAGGAAGATTTCTAGTAAAAATAAATCGATTCTTTTGCAGAAATATCATGTCGATTCGTTCTGAACGCCATGGTGATCCTGGGTTTCATGTTCAACTACATGTTGCGGGTGAATCTGACAATAGCCATTGTGGAAATGGTTTACAAAGACAACGAAACCGCCAACAATACCCAATCAACGGGCACGAAATTCCATTGGGATAAATTTCAAACGAACGACGCGCTGGGTAGCTTTTTCTGGGGGTACATCCTTACTGAACTGCCCGGGGGTCGTCTTGCAGAATTAATTGGAGCTAGGAGAGTTTTCGGGGGTGGGATGTTGGCAGCTAGTATTTTAACCCTTTTGGTGCCCCCCGCTGCTTACTGGCACATAAACGTGCTGATCGGTTTAAGAGGGTTGTTGGGATTCTTTTTGGGAGCAACTTGGCCTTCCATCCCCCCAATGGCAGCCAAATGGATTCCTCCAATGGAGCGTTCGAAATTCATCGCGAATATGATGGCCAGCTCCTTAGGAGCAGCTCTTACCCTTCCTGTTTGCGGTTACTTGATCGTTTGGTTCGGGTGGGAGAGCGTATTTTACGTAACAGGGCTGGTGGGTTTAGTTTGGTCAGTCGCGTGGTTCTTCTTGGTGTACGATTCACCCTCACAACATCCCCGGATAACCCCTGAAGAACGGTATTACTTGGAAGAGAAGATTGCAGAGGGCGCTGGCAAAGGTGTCAAACCAAGTAGAGTGCCTTGGAAGAGTTTGTTACTCTCCATGCCGGTTTGGGCAATCGTAGTTACCCATGGATGTTCTGTTTTTGGGTATTTCACTGTGGTTAACCAACTTCCGGCTTACATGAACGAAGTCTTGGGGTACAACATCAAGAAAAATGGTTTACTATCCAGTTTACCGTATATAGGTACGTATGTCCTCGAATTAAACGGTTATTAAGCGACTTGGCGCCAGAAAACCGCAGGATCAACTAGAGAACATTGCTGCATCCGGTTTTCTTGAACAAATAATTCCGTACAAATTAAATTTGACCCACAATGCAATGAACTTTGAATTTTAACACGTTTTTTTCCTATTATGCTCTAATTTATTCAGATAAATGTGTGGCTTATCAACGAGATTTCGTAATTTTTAATATTTCATGTGGGTGGAAAAATATTCGAGCGGATTACTGGGTTAATCGCGTCGAAATTGTTTTTAACTGACGTTTATTTTTGACAGATCGTCATCAGTTGCGTTAATGATGGGAGACTTGTTTTGTTTACGGTTGAATTAATAAAGCGCGTTGTATGTAAATTTTTGTAATTAAAAAAAATGAGTGTATTAATATACAAAGCACATGGTGACGCGTTTTACCTTGCGACGTTGCCAAAAAATGAAATTAAATTTGATGCATGGTATTAACCTTACTAATTATTAATAACAATATTAGTTTATAAAATGCAATTAGAAGATACACTTTAATTATTTTCGCTAACGTGAAGTTTGATGATAATCGTCCTAATTTGGTTAAACAAATATTTGGCGACAGTACCTAGTCTTTGACGTTTAACAGCGTAGATTATTATGCAAACAACAGGTCTGCATTTTGCTGTCTTCCTGTCATTTTTTGTAGTAGTATGCGATTGGTAATTTATTTAACATTTATCGATTCTTATTTTTAATATCGATATTCGATATTGCCCAACCCTACGCGTCGTGTTAGTTCCCATCAATATTATAGTTAGTATAATATAAAAATACCTAAATTTTTGGTTCATCTGCCTGTATTTCCCAAAACAACAAGGCAAAATGAACTTTAGAAGGTCGCAAGTTCATTTAAATAACAAATCAACGGCTGTCACAGTAGTCATAACTCAGTGGCGCAACACTTATGCTTTTCTGTATTTCGCAGGTAAATATTTAATGGCCATCATATCCAGTTACGCAGCCGATAAGATTCGACAAACTGGTAAACTTTCAACTACAGCTATTAGAAAAATCTTCACGTCATTCGCGGTATTCATCCCAGGAATTTTTATGACATTTCAAGCGATTTACGGAGAAAATGGCGATCTATCTGTAGCCATCTTCACGTTATCGTTGTTCTTTAACGGTGCGGTAACAGCCGGTTACCTCGCGAACGGTTTAGATATAGCCCCGAATTTTTCCGGTACAATTTTCGGAATGGCAAATACACTGTCATCAATAGGTGGCTGGGTTTCCACGAAAATGGTGGCCGCACTCACGCACCAAGACAAAACCTTCCAATCTTGGAAATATGTGTTTTGGATTTTAGTAATTGCGTACACGTTTGGGGCTTTAACGTTCTTAGTTTTCGGCACTGGAAAATTACAAAAATGGAATTCCGTGGACAGGAGAGGTAGCGAAACAAACGGTAAAGAACTGCAACCACTCAACACAGAAAAGGAAAAAGAAATAGCGTGAAATATTCCTCGAAAAAACGATCTCGATTAGATCAGTGACATACACTTTTAAAAAAAGATGGTGTAAATATTTTTATTATATAATATGTATTTTTTTAAATTATTCATTAATAAAATGACGTATTTTTATTATTTTATTTGCTTCAATTAATTTACCTGCATTACGCACAAAACAGGCTCAAGGCCGCCACTACAGTCTGCACGACATAAAACAAACAAGTAAAGGACGTTGGCAAGAGCTGCTTTTAGCGCGAACTCCTTTTTTTGCTACTTCATGAGAAATCTAGTATCAACTGCAAAATTTTATCTGGCGCCTACGTCAAGATTTCACTGCCGATAAGATTAAATTGACGATTTCCTGTAATTTAAACCGCATTTACAGGTTATGTCGTGTATTTCAGGTGTTAAGAGGCCTCGAGTGAAATTTGAGGTAATAAAAGATCTAAATTTAAACCCGTTTTATTGATTTTATATCTGCTTGTGCAGGTTATCTAAAATTTTACACGTTTTTTTCTGCAACAATTGCTTCATAAACACTTCAGCATATCTGAATTCTTGACAATATGAAGTGTTTTTTAAATTATTGCTCCCATTTTTTCACTGTTTGCTTGGAATAAAAGCAGACTTTGATAATTATGATTATCCGACAGCCTACGTAAAAATGCCGGTGACGTCAGAACACACCCATTACTGCAACCAATCAAAACCGATCTGTTGTTTGTTTGAAGTTTATCATCTAATTACGTTAAAAGTAGGAAAGTACAAGGATTAATTCATCGAAAAAAGTGTAGATTGACGATTGGAAAAGTTTAATCGATTGGAATTCGTACTTTCGATGGACTTTCCTGCGAAATTACAATAAAACTTCCATCATAAAGTCCAAAAGATATACATTATAATTGAGAAATATTGTCCTTCCGACATCTTTCGGTAAATGTGTAAACTATTGGACTCGATAACACCGCGATGCGCCATCTACGACGAATTGCGAAACCAAACGAAAGTCATACTTTTCTGGCGGGCTTGTGCATTGTCATATGACTTTCGCGTGGATTGAAGAAGTTTTCAAACGTTTTTTGTGAATTAAAATGCCGAAAAAAGACAATACTAATTGCTGCGTGTATGGCTGCAGCTCAAAAAGGAGTGTCGATGGCTCTTTGCGATTTCATCACTTTCCGAATAAGAGCATTTCCAAGGTTAACATAACCAACAAATATGGGGTAGCTGAAACAGTCGACCGAAGATTAGCATGGGATAAATTATTATTAATGGGTAAACCCTCCACTAAACATATGAGGGTTTGCTCTAAACATTTTAAAGAAACTGACTACATAACACCCTACGGTAGCAATTTTTTTCACCTGCACATTTTAAATCGATTCAATCATCTACTTTCAGGTTCAGGAAAAATCCCAACAAGGTTACGCACAACAGCTGTGCCTAGTGAACATCTGCCTGTAAAGTCAAACATAAAATTTGAAAAAATATTTGATAAACGCAGGCAAGAAAGGCATGAGAGAAGACAAACAAGAAGAGAGCAAATGCTACAAGATACTAATGTTGGTACATCTTTAAATATAACAGAGGAATTAAATCATGAAGACGGAGAAACCCAACCAGTAATGACATTTGAAGACCTGGATGAAGATGAAAAGAAAGCGGTTTTTGGTTTACTTTCAATGGGGGCCACTACAAGTGATCGTAAATCAGATAAGAGTACGCAAGTGACAAGTGGTGATTTTATAGTTAAATTTGTCAACTCAATAACGTTAGATTCGGATCTACGATCATTAACGAACATTAATTCATTAGAAATGTTGAACAAACTCGGTCATTTAGTTTTAAAACATTACCCACAAAAGGTGGTTAAACTGGATGTTAAGGAAAAAATAGTGTTAGTTTGTATGAAACTGAAGTTATCTTTACCTTTCAAAATTTTATCTTTTATTTTTAAAGTAACACCATCACTATGTGGAAAAATTTTTGACGAGTATATACAATACCTGTCCAACATATTAAAATCTTGTATACCGTGGCCTAGCATTGAAGAATGTAGGAACAATTTACCTTCCTCTTTTAAAGATTTTGCAAAAGTGCGAGTTGTGGTTGACTGTACGGAAATCCCAATCCAAAAACCAAAATGTTTATGTTGTAGGGTAAAAACGTATAGTTATTACAAGGGTAGAAATACAATTAAAGTTATGACTGCTGTTAGTCCAGGGGGATTACTAACATTTATATCGAAAGCTTATGGGGGACGAAGTTCAGACAAAAGTATTTTTGAACAGAGTGGTTTGATACAGAAATTGGAGCCATATGTAGATCAAGTAATGGCAGATAAGGGTTTTCTAATAGAAAAAATTTGTGAGGAAAATGGAGTAGGAATTGTAAGGCCTGCATTCTTAAGAAAACAAACTCAATTTACAGAACAGGACTCAAAATTGAATATAAAAATTGCAAAAGCCCGAGTACACGTTGAGAGGGTAAACCAACGACTTAGAACATTTAAAATACTCGATGGTCCATTACCTTGGACATTAGCAAAAAGTGTTGATGACATAATAGTTGTTTGTGGTGCGATGGTAAACTTACAAAGTTCAGTTATGTCAGATGATAAATTTTTGCAGGGAAAATGAGCAAATCTGTCTCTTTCATGATTAGCAAAAACTCAACTGTAAGTAATTCTCAACAAAGTAACTGCGTTAGAAACTATTCACTTCTTTTGCATTTAATAAAAAGAAACAACTGTTATGCTCGTGAACGGTTAATGTAGAAACTCGGAAGGGACTCTTAAAGACGTATGATGAAGTACGGCACTGTACGGGTGCGAAACTTTGGAAATAGGAGAATCGGATTGAAAAAAATAGAAGCATATGAAATGTGGTGCTGTAGACGTATGATGAAGATACCGTGGATAGAGATAAGGTTAGCAATAGGGAGGTATTAGAAAGAGTTGGGGTCAAGCGAAATTTATAGAAGACAGTAAGGAATAGGAGAGATAGGATGGTAGGACACCTTCTGAGGCACTAAGGCTTAGTTCGCGACATACTAGTCAGAGATAGGAATAGGCCTAGATTAGACTACTGCTCTCAAATAGTTGGGATATACTTAGCATATTCTACTTTTATGGAAATACGTACGTTAGCGCTCAAGATAGGAAAGGATGGAGGTACGCCCTCAACCAGTCATTGGACTGAGAACTTTATGATGATGAGACTTCTATTTTGAAGTGTGTTTTACCATTATTAATGTTTGTCCGATAAATAAAAAGCTGATTGGCATGTTTTTTTGTTTCATTTCCTCATTACTCCATCTAACAAAAGAAATAAGAAACCTAATCTATCCAAAATAAAATGACATAGAAAGTGTTATAGCACAGGATACTGAGCTGATCTTGCTAGAATTCCTATTATTTCAGCAGGGTGTATCAATTCTTCAGAAATACAATAATTCTTTTTGTCATCTGATTTTGAACAATAATTTATTAATCATCCTTGCAAAGAAAGTGTAACATTTTGGAAAAATATTTTTCTGAAACAGTTAAAATTAATTTTTTGGCAAAAACAGGGTCAAATGGAATTTCTAATTTTAAAAATGTATTGGATGAACTTGAATAAACTATAAAGTCACATATTTTCAGGTTCAGAATTGCCAGACCAAGCTGAATTTGTCCATAATAAGCATGTTTCTTCTTCAGCTGAATGCCCTCATTTAAATTTACAAGAAAATCACAAGAGGCAAAACTGGTAGCGGCCCCCGTTTTTGCTGAAAAAATCATCTATTTAGGCGCAACCCTTTTATAACAAAATAATGTCATACCTGAATATGGACATTTAATTTCCACTAGTTTAATAGGGATCCCATTTTCTACAACAACTGCATCAGGCGAAAACCCCAACCATGGAAAATGCTTACAGATGACGAACCCAAAGGATTTTATGACTGTGTCTGTTGTGCCAGCCTGGTACGCTAGTAGAGCATTTCCCTCATTTTCATTTCCATGGCGCACATATTTATTTGAAAATGATTTTGGAAAAAAGCAGCTGCTCGTTTTTTTCCCCCATCGTTCATCTGAATATTTTGAACTGAAAGTGAATACAGAATAACATGTACTACCTAAAATAACAAAACAGAATTAATATAATTATAATATTAACAAGTAAAACTGAAATTTGCCTACCCGTAATTCTAAACTGCCTGCATTTAAACCATTCTTCAGATTGCTGCGCAGTTAAAATGCCACTTCTTAAATTGCAATTCGATATCTGTTGCCATTTATTAAAGCAGCATTCTTGCAAATTGAACTTTTCCAAAGAAAGGTGCTCTACCAAATTCAACAGAAATGGAGACGAACAGAAATGTTCTACACATTTATCGATATTAAATAATGTGCCTTGGCACGGTAAAATATCTGCGTTCTTTGAATTTGCTGCTGTAGTTGTTCTTACCGATCTTCTACCCAAACTGCAGTAATATAAATTTTGGAATATTTTACACGGTCAAATAGCAATACTGTACCAATGCTTTTTCATACTGCATCTAGGCAAAACATCCAATAATTCTTTGGCGCATGAGTTTGCTTCTTCGTTAGTTAAGGAGCGAACAACTTTCCGTCGTTTTATTACTGTTTCTAAACAAGAATAATCAGAAATTGGCTGCGCTATGTACTTTTCTTTGGCATTCAACTTCATTTTTCCCCAATAACATTCTACATCTGTGGTAGATAATATTTCCAATAAGCTGATATTGGTTCTGAAACAAACGGAAGAACAACAGACAGAAAAACAAAAATAAAATGTGATTCATGAATCACTACAATTGACGGGGCATGTTAATTTGCCTCTTATACTTTACTTCTGATACAACCTGGTACAATACAGCAGCACTGCAGATACGTGCTTGCATGTGCCCGACAGTCCTGCTTTACAGCTACACTTCATGACCTTCACACTGACAGCATTACCCTCAATTAAAAATTTGCCTTCAATTTCATGTGGTTTACTTTGAAGTGCAGATGTTTGAAGGCACAGACCAATAACATTTACGTAATTCGATGTATCACTGGCCTTCCTTCCACACAAAATTAAATGCTTGGCATTTAACACTTGCTCTCCTTCCACAAAGCACCGACTGTCAGGGGATGCTCCCAAATATTTAAATACTTCCCCTAGTTTAAGAAATGTTTCGGCCATTGGAATTGGATCTAAAACAGCAATTAGTAAATGACACGGCCATAATTACATTATAAACATTATACATTACTTAATTAAATGCAGCAAATAAAATTCACCAGAACACAAATAAACAAACCGGTACCGGCAAGATAGAACTCAAATATGACTTTCGCAATCAGCTGATCGCGCGACAGTGGCGCCCTCAACGGTCATTCTTGATCCCAATTGTCCGCGCTAGTTGTGGGATCTGCTTGAAGAACAGTAGTACGCGAGTGTGATCATAGATGTCCGGATGACAGTGACTGATGAGTAATTTCCTGTTTTGTCGATAGTAAAAATGTACACCTCCCATGAGTAAACGTATGTCCTGAGCTGTTGTCAATAGCATAAAAAAATAAATATTTGAAAGGAAGGAACAATGATTTTATTAGAAGTAAATAATAGAGTCATAGAAGAAACTTTAGCTTTAAAAATAAAAAATGCACAAGCGGGGTAAGTAAATGATATAAAATACTTTCCTGGTACATTAAAAATAGCACCGGTATTAACGGGTGAGGCCTTTGCTCTTATCTATGATTAATTGCTGGTTTTCGGATGTAAAACGCCCATTAGTAGCCTTTTAAATAATCGTCTTTTTTTGCAGTGTTAAAAATGAGAGTATAGATGTAACGATAGCCGATTTTGACGGTGTTCTGTACCATATAAGTAATTTAAATGGTGATAAAACAAAAATAAGGGTAAGTGCGTTTAGAAATTTTAAGTACTCGAGGTTAATCAGTTGTTTGCGCTTAGATAAGTATATCGTTGAAGTTTTATAAAGAATTAGTGGAACACGGGGCCGATCAGCTCATTAAAAGAGTATACGGAGCTTTACTCGTGGCCCCGGAAGACGGATACAACGTAACTGTATTATTCGATCTAGAAAATATATCTGAAGATTGGGAGGAAGTAGTTAAAAAAATTGGGTTATTAAAACGAAACTGTTTCGCTTCTGTTTTCGAGAAATACTTCGATTTTCAAGAGCAAGGTGACGAGGGGCAAAAACAGGCTGTAATACACTATAGAAACGATGAAACTTTGTAAGTCGAGCCAATAAACGGACTGTATTTTGTTTTTATGCGGGATTTTCGTAGATACGTTGAAGCGAAATCGGATAGAGTGACCGTAGTGTTTAGCACGAGGTTTAGGGACGAAGACGACGTTGTTATAGGAAAAGTCTTCATGCAGGAGCTCAAGGAAGGCTTGCGGGCTTCTCACACCGCGCCTCCGGTGCTTTTTAGCCACCGGGAGCCTCCGAGAGAGTTACAAAACACCGATGCCGCAGTTGACAACAAAATTGGATATGTAACGTTCATTTTGTTCCCTCGGCATATTGCTAAAGGCCCTGCTAGGGAGAATACGATAAATTTAATACATATGTTTCGCCACTATTTGCACTACCACATCAAATGTTCCAAGGCGTATATCCACAGCAGGATGAGAGCGAAGACGTCGGAATTCTTGAAGGTGCTCAATCGGGCTAGGCCGGAACAGAAGACGACGGATAAGAAAACCATTACGTAAGTGTAATTTAAACAGGGTGGTTATGTTTTTATTGTGTCGTTTCTCTCAGGGGAAGAACCTTCGTCAGAAGAGATTGATAGGCGTAGATTCGTCCGCGCTGGTTTCTAAGAGCTCAAAAGAGAACTTAAATCTAATAAAAGAAATTATTTTCAACCCCATTATTATTTATTCATAATTTTACGTACTAAATTTTTTTTTATCTTATTTTATCGCTTTCTGATATTTTTATACTTTCCAGTGGTAGTCCGTTTAGATCACTCGGAGTTTAGTCAAAGATTTAGAAGAAATTAAGCTGAACGCCAACATTTGTACATAAAAATATACCTTCCTTTTTAATTTTTTTATCTGCGCTTCCTTTCATCGCCACAGGACGCGTTTTAAATGTAAATTTGCCGCTTGTGTCGACCAATCCCACTTCTGATTGCAACAACGTAGGACACAAGTGAACCAGGTTCTTCGATTTCCAATTGTGAACCGTACTTTTATTTTAAATCAAAAAATTAGCGTTCTCCGCAATTTTTTTATTCGAGCACAATGAGGATTCAGTATTCTTGTGCCAATGTGTTTTCTTGACAATTCGTGGGTCAATTATTGTTGGCACAAAAACAGGTTTTTTTTTGTTTTAAAATAATGTGTGTAATATAAAAAGTAATATTTTCCATGTTCTTCCTATTACAGATAAAAAAGAAACTAATGAAATTTTTGTAATATACGTTAAAAACTAGCCTTAATAAAAAAAAATGTTATTTTAAATTTGTTTTCTTTGTTTCTGATATTTCCAATATTATCAATAATAACCTACACGTTCAAGCCTTGACAGTGACAGTGACGTTCGTCCGAAAATCTAAGAACAGCCGATTGTCAGTGCACTTCTGCGCATGCGCACTAATGAAATGAAAAGGTCTATTACGATAATACCGATACATATTATAGATTATTTTTTCACCGTCAAATTGGCCAATTCAAACATTTCATTTGGGTCTCGTGACTTGCATTATTTCGGTAATTTTTTTCGATAACTTTACTTGTTAATAAGTTGTCATACATAGGTTGGTAGTTGCGAATTTGTAGGTGCATTTATATTACGAATAACTAGAGGGGTATAGGTAACCATAATTTATATTTATAATCTAGTTACTTTAGTACCTGCCAAACGTCAAATATTTCCAGATCTTCTCTCTTCGGCTATCAATAGAGTCCATTAGTTAGGTTATGTTACTAGTTTCGCGGGCTATCCTACTTCAAAATTCTTAACATGGAGCTCTTATGGGACATAGATTTTAAACACTGATTATTTAAATTCAGTGCGTTTCTTAACGGGGATTCTGCAAGTGACATATAGACTGCTCTTTCCAGCTGTTACATTTTCAAAAACAACTTAAAATACAACAATTTCGGAAATATTTTAAAACGGAGCACAGTACATATTAAAAAAGAACGTATGTCGGGTTCAGACGAGACCAGTAACCTTGGAGATTATTTTGACGTTTGCTGCGCAGGGTTTGAGCCTAAATTGTTTATTTCTCCGGGTTATTTATTGTTTAATTTTTATTTAATAGGTGGTTTAAGTCCTTATTTATATTTAAAAAGTGTAAAATGGAAGAAAAAGTGTTAAAAATTAGTGTTGTTAACGACTTCATTTAAATAATCTACTGCGCCGGTTCTATCACCGACATTCTCGTGCCGTAAATTGCGGTAGTTTGTTGAACTTTAGTTTTAAACAAAATTACTGCATAAATAAATGCTTTTACAAGACAAACGGCGAAAAAAGGCTTCATAGTAATCGCCATATATTGATTTAATGCTAAGAAATCAGGATGAAAGGTAAAAATAGAATGTGAAGTCAGTATGTGGAACTCTTGGGTGCAATGTTGCCAGATTGGGCGACTTATCGCAATTTGGGCTACTTTTAGCCTAACATTGCGACTGTTTTTTTAACGAAGTCGCACCGCGACTTTTTGGGATACTTTTCATATAAGCTTGTGCGAGAAAGCGGCTAGTGTCATCTTGTGTAAAAAATGGAATGAGCTCTTGTCAGTTGGTGATTTTAAATTTTTTATGTTATCGGTTGGTATGTATTTGACGGCTGACGCTGACGCGTGGCGCGGCTAAGCTAAGCGGGGCCGGGAATCTTGGCTTGGATGTGTTGTCTCTGGCTTGAAGGTTATGGGTATGTGTTTTGTTGGTTCACTGATTTAAAAATTGCTCCGGCCGCCGTTCCCCTGAAATTTTGTTCCAATAGTCCAATACGGTCTGACGTGCACATTACGCAATGTCGGTAAAATTACGTGTAAGTATATCGTTATCGGCTAGTGACGCTAACAGTCTCGGTGGGTGTACGAGTATCGTACAGAATTGCCATTTTGTTCTCCTACGGCTAGACGAGTTCTGATCCCGTAGGGGTATTTGATATATTTTACTCGTTTTCACAATTTTTTTCCAAAAAATGCGTGTCTGGTGCGAAAGGGCAAGTAAGTGGTCTGTTTCAAAAATGCATTCTTTCAGCTTTAGTTTTTTTACGCCTCCAAGTCTAAAATGCAAATTATGTTGACATTCTGTAATGCGCATGCCCGACCGTGTTCAAACAAAATTTCAGGGAACCGTCTGCCGGAGCAGTAGTCACTCCCTAATTTTTATGTGCTTTGCGTCCAATTCCAGTTCATGCAGCAATGTTCAGTGTCAACGACACTACGAGCAACGCTTAGAGGAGGGAAGAAGAGGAGGAATAACAAAGCAGGTGTTCCTGTTACCATTCAGCACCAAAAAAGGGGCGTAACCTAAACTTCTTAGCCTCTTTACACCGAGAATTGAACGAAAAATCTTAAAATGATATGACTAATTGCACTATTTCAAATTACATTAGTTAAATTACATGATTTCTAAACAGTAACCTGGTTTCATCACTTTGTTTGCCACCAAATACGCTCAAATTTTGGTAACACTCACGTGCACGGCAAAGGTCGCGCGTATCCATGCTCTTCCCTCATCTAAGGAGCAACGTTTTGCAGTTGACACCTATTTGGGCATTACGTAAAAACCAAAATAGTTCATGCAAGAACACTTTCGTGTTCAAACACTTTATATTAACGAAAAATTTGGGAATTAAATCCTGAAATCTATTTAATGGCAATTAACTGACGTTGCTAAATTGACATATTGGCAGGGTCACAAAGCGAAAAGAATCCGACACTCCTGACTACAGAGGTTCTCATCAAGTTTGTCCACATGCGCAGAAGGCGACGAAAATCGGTTCTCGGAGTGTCGAGCCATTATCTATACTAAACCAAGGAACAACCTGCTCAGTGCTGAATAAATAACCTAATTTATTGAATTTTACTTAAATACTTGTCAAAGTGGCCACGTGATCATCTATTACCTACGTTGTGTATTACCTATGCCATTACAGACCCTATTACTTTGATAAGAAAGAATCACAAGCGAGGATGTTAATAATAGACACAAATAAAGTTGAGACATCAAGATTTCTTCATATAGTTGGAAGCATTATTAAATTATCGTTAATCACTTTGGTACAAAATTAGATTGGTTACCATCTGCAATAATAGTAAATAAAAAGTGTTTAGTATCCTCTACCGGGATGCAAATTGTATTTGTAATTGTATTTATTGGCGTTCTACTTAACGATAATTTGTCCCCCCTTCTGAACCTACATTTGTTTATTTTAGTCTGCATTCCAGTGAGGGTGAACAGTGTCTAATACAGCTGTCCCAAAAGTAATACATTGAAATAAATTGGTGGTTCTAAAGGCTAATTTCCTAATAATAGGGATTGCAATAACAAAGACTAAAATTAGCTAACTTAATAACTTGAATGTCTTCAGTATTTACCAATGAGATAGCTATCTATTTAACGAAACGAGCTAGGTTATGCAACCAAACATACGCCAATGGGACAGTCTGTAAGCATAAATTACGGTTTTAAATAAAGATATCAATGATATAAACAATTCTTGATAAAAAAACGATATATTTTCTGTGCTTTTTGTCTTCGTTTACCGTAACAGGATTTATCCAATTTATATTAATTATGAAATGCGTTTATAAATTGATCTACAAGGGTGTGTAACAGGGAGCGGCAATTTCACCCTCAGTATTTTCACGCATTTCACAGAGAAATGGCGACTTTCCGCCCTAATCCGAATTCAAACGGGACAGACCCGTGGATAGAATGGGCAGTGTACGAAGATTCGCCTTTCAGAATTTGGCATATAATGTTTTTCTGTTTTTCCGGATTTTCAGTATTAGGTAAGTTATTGAAACGTTAGGAATCATTAATAAAAGCTCTATCTTGCAGTTATTTTAATTTGTTGCTGCACTAAATTCAGAATTCCGCGCACTAAACAGGAAATAGAAGCTGATTTTAGGCGCAAAAAATTAACAGAAAAATTTCGGGAAAGATTGCGGCTGATACAGAACATGGACGAAGATATAGATTTAAAAAAAGGTTCCTTTTTAATAATCTTTACGAGGCTTTTATGACGTGTTTTACAGCTTTAGAGATAATCCAAGAAGATTATTGCAACGAAAATAAAAATATAGACGACAAAATGGGTATAGATATGTATCCGGCGGCTGACAGTAACTTGGCGAGCATCGGCATCAACAAAAACTGCGAGAAATCACGGGCTGAACCCCAACAACCTACTTCTAAAGGGTTTATTTTCCATAAAATAGCGAATACTTTTACTAGATCTACTGGTCTTACTAATTATAACTGAATAAATTAAGCATTTACATTCTGAGTGTTTTTTTCTTCTTGGCTTTGTCTGATATCACATTAACGTATTTATAGTGGCGTTATCTCAATGTGAAATGGTCGACACCGGTGAGCGTGATACTATACACGATTAATTGCACCACGTGACGTAACCAGTCCGAACGCAAAAAACTGGTTGGCATTAGTTCCTGAAATATCCGTTTCGTCCTTCACGCCACCGCCATTTGTATGTGATGTCTGTCATCGGTTTAGCCGTGGAATTACTAAAAACTTTATGCTTCATGTAGTTCAAATTATATTAAGTTCGCTTGTATAGATATTTATATATAATCGTAAACAGTTTATTTGTGTGTGTTGTGCGAGATAAATAGGGAGAAATGGAAGACAAGGCCGCTTGTAAAGAACTGGACCAGTGGATAGAACAGTTAAATGACTGCAAACAGCTCACCGAAAGTCAAGTGAAAACTTTGTGTGATAAGGTGAGGCCTATTTTTAGTTAACCAGCGTGATTTAGTTGTAAATTTAATTAACCGTGGTTATTAATCAATTTTGGGTATATTAGTCACCCACTTATGATTAATTATCTGAGCTAAGGAGATTGACGATGAACTCTTTTATTGTTTATGGTTCTGGCATGCACTCACTAGTCTGTTTGTACCATTATAATGTGTAATATTATCGTGCGATGCTTTTTATGTTTACTAATCAATTTGTATCATCATCATAAGGTTCTCAGTCCGAAGACTGGTTGGACGCGTACCTCCATTCTTTTCTATCCTGAGCTAACCTACGCATTTCCCTAAAAGTAGAACATCCTACATCCCTAACTATTTGAGAGCAGTAGTCTAATCTAGGCCTACCCCTACCTCTTTTTATTCCTATCTCTGACTCTAGTATGTCACGAACTATTCCTTCGTGTCTTAGAAGGTGTCCTACCATCCTATCTCTCCTACTCTTTATTGTTTTCCATACCTTTCGCTTTTCCCCAACTCTTTCTAATACTTCCCTATTGCTAACCTTATCTATCCACGGTATCTTCATCATGCGTCTGTAGCACCACATTTCAAACGCTTCTACTCTTTTTCTATCCGCTTCTCCTATTGTCCAAGTTTCGCACCCGTATAATGCCGTACTCCATACATACGACGTTAAGAGTCTCTTCCTAGTCTCTATATTAACCGTTCTCGAGCATAACAGTTGTTTCTTTTTGTTAAACGCAACTCGGCCCTGCGCCATTCTTTGTTTTATATCTTTAGTGCTCCTACCGTCTTGAGTTATTTTACTTCCTAAGTAGCAGAAATCCGCGACCTCCTCTATCTTCTCATTTCCAATTTGTATTTCCATTTTAGTTCTATTTTCACATCCCCTACATACCAAAATTTTAGTTTTCTTTTTATTGATTTTCATGCCGAAGGCCTGTGTCAAAACTGCTTCCATTTCATTCAAAGCCGCTCCTAATTCTTCTTTGCTAGATGCTAACACTGCTATATCATCCGCAAATCTGAGCATGTTAATAGTTTGGCCCTGTACATTGATCCCTGAGGCTGTTCTTTCCTTAACAATATTAATCGCATCTTCGATATATAAGTTGAAAACTAGAGGTGACAATGCACATCCCTGTCTCACTCCCTTCCGGATATCTACTTCCCTTTGTTCCTGCTCACATTCTATAACTGCCTTTTGCTCTTCGTAGAGATTATGTATTATTCTTCTGTCCCTGTATTTCATCCCTACCTTTCTCAGCACTTCGAACATCTTCCCCCATTTTACGTTGTCGAAGGCTTTTTCTAAATCTACAAATCCTATATAGACGCTCTTTCTCTTTTCTATCGTTTTTTCTATAATTACTCGTAAAGCTAGAATGGCCTCGCGCGTTCCTCTATTTCGTCTAAATCCGAACTGATCTTCTCCTAGTATTTCTTCCGCCTTTTTCTCCATCCTTCTTTGCACAATTCTAGTTAAAATTTTTGACGCATGGGAAGTTAAACTGATAGTTCTAAAATTTTCGCATCTATCCGCGCCTTTTCTTTTTGGCAAAGCTACTATGATGTTCCGTTTGTAATCTTCTGGAATCTCGCCTGTCAGGTATATGCGACTAACTAATTTAAATAAACGATCTATTACCTCTTGACCTGCGCACTTTAAGATTTCTGCCTGCAAGCCATCTATACCTGGTGCTTTATTATTCCTTAAACTTTTTAGTGCTATCTCAAACTCTTCTCTCATTATAGGACTCCCTAGGTTATCCCCCTCTACACTGCTTTCGCTTTCTAATATATCTTGCACTTCCTGTCCCGCATATAAGTTTCCTAAATATTCTTTCCACCTATCTGCCTTCTCCCCACTTCCGATTAGGATATCTCCTGCCTCATTTCTAATGTTTTTGGTACTAGATCCAATTTCTCTAAAATTTCTCCTAATTATTTTATATGCTTCATCAGTCTTTCCTACTTCGAATTTATCTTCCACTTCTTTGCATTTATTATCGATCCATTGCTCTTTCGCTTTCCTACATTTCCGAATAATTTCCCACTTGATCGCCTTATATCTTTGTTTCCCTGTTTCATCTAACCTATTTTTATATTTTCGCCTTTCCTCTATTAGACTCACAATATGTTTTGTTATCCAGGGTTTCCTACCTTCATTCTGTTTATGACCCAAAATATCCCTAGCTGAGGAAACTAAACTATTTTTAATGCAATTCCATTCTGCCTCTATGTCCCTAACAATATTTCCACCCGTGCCCTTTAGTGCTTCGTTTGTCTTTTTCTCGAACTTATTGCGCATATCATCATCTTTTAGTTTCTCTGGGTCAAGATACCTTCTTCCGCTTCTTTTTTTCAAAATCTTAAATTTAAGATTGGCTTTCATAACGACTATGTTGTGATCACTATCTATATCTGCTCCTGGATAACTTCTACAATCCCTAACTTGATTTCTAAATCTTTGCCTAACGAGAATGTAATCTATTTGATATCTCCCTAAGTCTCCTGGCATCTTCCACGTATAGCATCTCCTAACATAATGGTGAAATAGAGTGTTCGCGACCATTAAGTTATGTTTATCGCAGAACTCTATCAGTCTAACTCCCCTATCGTTCCTATTGCCTAATCCAAAGGGGCCAACTATTCCGCCCTCTCGCCCTGTGCCTACGACTGCATTGAAATCTCCTGTAATTATTAAATTTTCGTGCCCTCTCACAAAATCTAGCACATATTCAATATCACTATAAACTGCCTCTACGGCCTCATCACTGTAGTTAGAAGTGGGCATATATACCTGTATTATTACTGTTTTTACAGGTTTCGAATCTAACCTAACCATAACTACCCTGTCACTTTGCTGTAAGAAATTTTCTACACTCTGTCCTACTTTTTTCCGCATAACAATTCCTACTCCCGAATTTCCTCCTACAGATCCTGTGTGTATTACTCTAAAATCTCCGCTCCAGAAGTCTCCAGCTTCTGGCCATCGCACTTCACTGATACCTACTACGTCTAATGCTAACCTATCCATCTCAATTTTCAAATTTGTATAGGCCAAGGAAATTCTGTCGAAGGAATCGAACGTTCAAGAAGTGAAATGCCCCGTGACTGTATGTGGAGACGTCCACGGCCAATTTCATGACCTAATGGAGCTCTTCCGGATAGGCGGTCGAAGTCCGGACACGAATTATTTATTTATGGGCGACTACGTCGATCGTGGTTATTATTCCGTAGAAACTGTAACTCTTTTGGTCGCCCTCAAGGTGCGATACAAGGAACGGATAACGATTTTAAGAGGGAATCACGAATCGCGTCAAATCACCCAAGTCTACGGTTTTTACGACGAGTGTTTGAGGAAATACGGAAACGCGAGCGTTTGGAAGTTTTTCACTGATTTATTCGACTATTTGCCGCTCACGGCTCTCGTAGACGGACAGATATTCTGCTTACACGGCGGTTTGAGTCCGAGTATCGACACTCTGGACCATATTCGGGCTTTAGATCGTTTACAGGAGGTAATTATTTTGTGGGGGAAGATTTGATATGATTTTTTTAAATTTGGGGTTCTCAGGTGCCCCATGAAGGTCCTATGTGCGACCTGTTGTGGTCGGATCCGGATGATCGCGGCGGTTGGGGTATATCGCCGCGAGGAGCGGGTTATACATTTGGGCAGGACATTTCGGAAACATTTAACCATTCGAACGGGCTCACCCTGGTGTCTCGTGCTCACCAGCTGGTTATGGAAGGATACAATTGGTGTCATGATCGCAACGTAGTGACCATATTTAGCGCCCCCAATTACTGCTATCGTTGCGGCAATCAAGCTGCTATTATGGAACTAGACGACGCTTTGAAATATTCTTTGTAAGTATCGCATAAAAGGTTGAATGGCGTGGGCGGTGTGAGACGTGTCTGGTATTTATTTTCAGCCTGCAATTTGACCCTGCCCCGCGCCGTGGGGAGCCTCACGTGACTAGAAGGACGCCAGACTATTTCCTGTAATCCCCATCCCGCAATATCAACAGCTGCTTAGAATTTATGTACTTGTTAACATCTATCGTAATGACATAGCAAAAGGCGCGCAATCCGATAAACTCTATTTCACAAAATGGTTTTTTGAGTTTTGATTGGGGAGCTTTTTGTATTAGTGGGGTTTTTTCGGTGCGGAGGGCTCCGGGCGCGACGGTATTATTAAAAAATATTACTTATATATATAATATACACAAATTAGATGTAATTGCGTGTTAGTTTATATTAAGTGTGATACAAACTGTATTTTTTCTTTATTTAGGTTCAGTTTGTTTCGGACAGTTTGGGTAATTCGATGTTGTTATTGTAAAATCATTTTTTTTAAGTGCATGTGCGCTGGTGCGTTATACAATAAGAACTTTTTCATGAAAATTTCGATGGAATTTCAAGTTCCGGCTGTTCCGTATGATTTTTTCGCTAAAATGTTTTTGCATTTTTTTTTGTATGTTCACAACATAAATGTTCTCACTCACTTGTATGATTTTTTTAAGACTGCTCCTGTCTCATCTCCAGTTATATCAAATAAATCTATTTCTAACACGTTTTTGTATTATTTTCAGTCGTAAGTTAAGGTATAGTGTGACAGAAAAGCTATCGATAAATTTCTATTAACGAATTTATGTAAAAAAGTTTTGTAACTGACACAGACAGACGTCAAAATTACGTGTCTGCCATCAAGGTTACGTCACTAATTTTCGGTCAATTTAATCGCTCGATAGTGAAGCTTTGATATTTATAGTTGCATGATTGGTATCCCTGTGTTTTGACATTAGAGAGTTAACGCACTGTCACCGCTAAAATTACAGTACGTTATTTTCTTCGAACAGTTACCATACGCATGCACAGATTTTTAGCGTACGTTAAAATATAACGTGCGTACGTTAAATTTCCGAAATAGCGTAAGCATTTTACGTACGATAATAGACTGTTTTAGAATGGCCTGATTTTGACAGGCCGCCATTTTCTGTTGGGGAACTGAGCATGGATAAACAACATTACACACGTGAGTGTTACCAAAATTTGAACAGATTTGGTGCCAAACAAAGTGGTGATGTTTAGAGTTCATGTAATTTAACTCAAAATAACGAAACAACGTTTGCAATAGTGCAACCAGTCATATAATTTTAAGAATTTTCATTCAATTCTCGGCGTAAAGCGACTAAGTTTAAGTTACGCCCCTTTTTTGGTGCCAAATGGTAACACAAACATCTGCTTTGTTATTCATCCTCTTCTTCCCTCCAATAAGCTTTAAAACAAACAAATGTGTGTCCTCCAGCTGTCAATTGTATATAGAGTGCTGTAGTCAATTGTGTGACGTCATTCTAAAAGGGAGTGTCTACAGAACCGGATACTCGGTCGAATAATATTTATTATGGAACTGAATACTAGTTATACCTTATACTTAGGTTTAAGTACTTCGTTAGTCAAACTTGCATCCAGCGGCGACGGTAGGTAGGAGGTATCGCATAGAACTGGTAATTCGGTGTGCTTAGCCCGGGTAGGATCGGCTCCCGTAGAGGTTAGTTTTGAGTTTAGGTTTTCACATTATCTTTTTTGCAAAAAAAGCGTGTGTCTGGTGCGAGAGGGCAACTAAGGGCTTTGTTTAAAATGCGTGTGTCAACCTGTCAACTGTGCGATCTGTTTTAAAAAATTTCCGTCTATGTCCGGCTCCGTAAGTAATATAAGCAACCGTCTGGACGGTTCGGTAGACACTCCCATTCTAAAATGATCAATAGAGTTATTTGAGGTTATGTTTTGATTTTACAGTGACAGACTGACAGGTTATGTTATCTAAGGGTTTGTACAGTTTTGTTTATTGATTATGAATAAATAAAATAAAACCATATAACAAAAAGTAATAGTTTGGTTGGTTAGGTTAGGCCGGTTAAGTAACGTTTGCGTATGTCAAACTTTACACTTCGTTTGTGCTATGCGATAACTCTTGTTTTTCTCCGTTCGTAAGAATTTTTACCGTACTCTGTCACACAGAAAATTGCTCGGGTACGGTTCACTTTAACACCCTACTACACAAGACTCCTATCGACTCCAAACTTGCACCAGTTTAATAAACACATTTTACATGCCGTTCTAGGTACGGGGGAACGCAATTCTCGCGAAAATAATATCAAAACTTCTAAATTAATACGGAACATATATTGACTCCATTCTGTCATTTTTCTTGCGGGTGGAACGTGTTTACAATGCCGTCCGCCGTCTGCATTAACCCGTCCTTTGCGCAGGAACACTTCCGCTTCTACAATCTACATTCTTGTCATTCTATTCCAGTAATACTATTGCTATTGTTTGTAATACTTTCAACATGTTGTATCAGTATACAAAATTTACTGCTTTGTTTTATAGTTGCCCGTCACTAAATATACCCAAAGAAGTGATTCCACGGCTCACTATTTCCGGTCTTTGGGCAAGCGGAGCGTTTAAGTCTCCTCCCCCCCCAAAAGCCAACACACTAACAGTGCGCTAAAACGTTATACTGGCAAAACCTAGTTGGGATATAAATTAAGATGAAACCCTACCGGGACTCTTACTAGAGGCCGCATCCACTGCTGCTGCGTTTGCAACCTATCTACACGTGGGACAATTGAACTACGCGCTTACTGATGTTCTACTGCTATTTACAAAGTTTTTCACAAAAAAACCTTTCTCTTCGCTTTTTCCGGTTCTACGGGATGCCCAATCGACTCATATACGAACAAAACATGATAATGCTCAATTACACCTAGTATTTTACCCCACCCAGCACCCCTATTCGCTCCCGGTCCCGCAAGTTTGTCGACCAAAAGTAATATACCAAAATGCATCGTTCGCACAAATTTTCTCTTTTTTGTGCTCCACTAAGTCCCCTCTTTCTAAGGAACTTCGAAAAAACGCGAAATGCGTGCAGTGCTAAAGCGTACTTTACCCAATTGCTCAATTACACATTCACATAAAAGCAGTATTGTTTGAAAATTACGGCAAATGCAGGGCTTTGTCCTTTGTAACGTGTAATGTGTCGGGCTATTCGATACAACAGCCGTATCGATACATATCGTTTTTTATTGGTTATGCACCGATATTTTCGATATTCGTGTAAAAATCAAAACGAAACATATTTTATCAACAAATTAGGCTAATTATTGGGAGAAAACATAATAAGTTCAACAAAAAAAACGAAACAAATGAAAGTTATTTTTAGTTATTTATTTGGCGAGGACGACTGACGACGAATGTCAAAAATACCATTTAGTATGTCAAAATCCAGTGAAAAAGAATAGACTTATTATGTATTGTATCTGATCGCAACAAGTAACTTGTGATAAGAAATAGTTCCTGGTTCCTGTGGTTTAGTGCGTGCAGATAATAATCGAATTTGAATTAGAATTAGAATAATTAGAAAAATTCGTATCGATACGCTAAAATATGCTAAAATATTAATGCATATGCGAAATACTAACGAGTTAGAATACATTGGTGAGGATTTCTCATTACTAATGTCCGTAATAGTTAGAAAAAGCAAATTTTATATCCATTTTACCATTTTAACTTTGTTTTATTAATACTTATATAGTTTGCGAGCTCAACTCAACAATAATTATTGTCAGTCAAGCCATAGTGACAGTTAGAGGTGGCCAACTTGTGATAGTTAATATCGATGTATCGATGTTCTGTAAAAAGCGATATATCGATATTTCTCCCACTATGTACGTAAATAATATATTTTGCGCATCTTATTACTTTGTTGTATTTCATTTCCATGTTTGTTGGTGTCAATTAAACCGCAAAATGTTTTGCGCAGAAACAGACGAAAATAAAATCTTAATCTAGCACACATCATATCTACTACGGGTAGTTTAAAATCGCCAAGCATATAACCACTTTTACTAATGCAACTATTACTGCGCATGCGCATTGTTGCCAGCTTTGTGACGTTACACGTAGGCGCTTTTGTGAATACACCATTTTACGCACTTCATGCGGGTCCCATTCACTGAAATAAATTAATTTATCTCAGTGGTCCCATCAGAAATATCTCTGGCCTTCATACAGTGATTTTATGTATAAATTGGTGCTTATCCAATATTTTATATTTAGTACGTAGCCGTAGACACCGTGAATAAATGATGAATTTTGAAAGTGGCGCCAAGAGTGAAGTCGTATTCACCCGAACGGAAACTACCATCCCATGCGAAAGTGGCCGAACGATTAAAAACTGAGCCGCCTCCAAGTGCGGCTTTTCGTAGAGAGGGCAAGACAGTGATTTTTTTAATTTATTTCCTGGAACAGTTTAAACAAAAATATCAATGATTTGCTCATGATAATAATGTATCTAGTGAAATTGTTAAGTGATCTAGGAGTTCGTTATTGTCTATTTTGCTTGTGAGTGTTAATAAATAACTATTCAAACTGGCGACTGACAGTGATAGCAAGTCAAACTCAAACATGGCTTCTTCGGGTAGAATAATTCAGACGAATACGGCATGGTTTCAAAAGAAAATTAATTTGAGGCCGCAGCACAGAGGCGTTCATCTAGTTACCGAAGAAATTCTGAGGCAAATACCCGAATTATCGCAGTTTGCCATGGGTCTGTGTCACGTCCAAAGTGAGTAAACGTCAAATTTCGGGAATTCTCATCAAAATAATCGTTTTGTTGTGGGTTTTGTTTGTGAATTGAAGTTTTTCGTGTGCTTTACAGTTCTGCATACTAGTGCTAGCTTAGCTTTAAATGAAAGCTGGGATCCTGATGTTAGGGACGATATGGAAATGATGTTGAACAAAATTGTTCCCGAAGGGTTAGCTTACCGACATTCCTGTGAAGGCCCCGATGATATGGCAAGTATTTCTTTCATTGCAAAACAAAATTTGTTCCTGAAATGTGAATTGTAATCGAAAATTGCGAAATTTCGGGTTTGACATTCTTGCATAATTTTCGGCAAGATAAAGTAGTTATCTTACGTAATGCATGATAATTGAAGTGATTTTGCAAAGTCACTTCTATTTAAACAATATAATTTTAGCCTGCCCACGTGAAGGCGTGTTTTCTGGGCTCCTCTCTGACGATTCCAATAACGGAGGGGAAGTTGAACTTGGGTACGTGGCAGGGAGTGTGGTTGTGCGAGCACAGGGACCACGCGGGATCGCGAAAACTCCTCATAACGTTGAACGGATGTCTGAGGGACGCCTCGTGCACTCCCCTGTCTCCCGTCAGCCCAATGGCGAGCACGAGCAGTTAGGGCAAGCACTCGGGACATTCACTGTCGAAGCATTGAGTGTTCCCGAGGCCCCAAGGAAACGAGCAAGTGTCGCACATAGACTTAAAAAAATCTATGACAATATGTACATAACTGTACATTCTGTTACCATAAAATAGATACTGTTGAGTTGTGTTTATCGGAGTTAAGGGACTAGTTCATTTCGGGTTTATTTTTCGTGAGTTGTTTGTACGTTGCGCAATAATTGTCCTGTGAAGTGGAACATCTCGTCGATTCACCCAGTTTTTTCGTTGTAACTCAAAAATTTTCGAGAAATCTTTGCGCAGTCTGATATCTAAAAATTCTTTGCACCACTTTATTTGTTATTATTTTCACGAATATTTTTATTTCGACAGTACTTAGCAGTATGTCTGTTATGACTGTAAAAGAAACGTCTAGTTGATTCTTGCAGTTTTATTAATTACGACATTTTGTGAACAGGCTATCCTATTTTCGTTGTGATTTGGGGATTTCTCATATAGAAGCAGCAGATATAGAGCCTCGGGGTTTTTGCGAATCTGAGCTACTTTTTTGAGTATTACAACAGGTATACAAAAAATTTATAGATACCCATTTCCAGTATAATTCATTAAATAAACCTAGAAACAAAATTTATAATAAAGAAAATGGGGAAGGGGAAGAAATGAATGTTTTATCGTTGGTTGAGGCGACACCAAAAACTTCTTGTCGCGAAATCGAATCGCAAATTGGTGTTTCCAAAACAAAAGTTCAAAAAATATTTTTAAAAAAGGCAAATACAGCTCTATGGACAGCTCTAATAAGCGGACGTCTCTCATGACCGGACAATTTTCGTGGAACCAAATTTTTGCGTATTAATACCTATGTTAAACCCGTTTCCATAAGCGGACGCTCTGTAGGACGGACGCGGACACAACAATTTTCCCCAACAGGCTCAAAACGCTTTTACGAGCGGACACGAAGCTCCGAAAATGGACAAATTGAGAACTGCGCAGAATAAAATTCGGAGTAAAATTGACACCGGGGATTACCCGTTGCGTATTTACAAGAATATTTAATGATTAGTATGTAACATACCGTGTGACAAACTTCCATGTGTACATGGGGAAATAACATGGGCAATTACATTTTTGGGGATTCCTATTCCTTCGGTATAACAACAAATAATTTAGTAAGAAATTTGAAGGCTGGGAATCTTTCATCGAAAGAAGTTAATTTTTACTAATACATAAACTTGTTTTTTTATTTAGATAATTCTCATTCACATTATTATTGTCATTACCTATAGTTGACAATTAATTGATTACTGGTGTGGATGTTTCGTTGGTGAATGCTGGTCCATAGTTTAGGATAAATTGTAGGTGTCGTCTAACCTACTAAAAAGTTTTTGCGAAAATGTTAAAGCAGTAAAATGAAATAGAGGAACCTGGGGTAATAAGGTTAAAAATTCCGATGGTTTGACTTTGAGCACAAATAATCAGAAAACCATACATGTTAGCAATTTTTGCTTGGAAAGGCAATATAATGTAACATTTCTAATACGAGAAAAAAAATGGCATCTACTTACCCCAGTTTTTTCTAAGAAAAAAATACAAGTTCTTATTACCCCACGATGATGTTCTTGTTACCCCGGTTGGGGGAATAAGAACTCAGCTTTTGAATGCTGTACGTTTCTTATGTGAACAAGGTTGGGGGAATAAGAACATATCTGTATTGTTCTTGTTACCCCTATAACAAAATAGCGCGCTCTCAGACAAACCGTTTAAGAGATATTCAATTTCTTATAAATCCTTATGTTATTTAGTTGATCATGCCTTAGCAATTTGTTATGCAAAAATTAACAACAATATGGTGAAATCATTAAGGGGCCCATTAGAATTAATGTTAAGGTTTTAGAATATAAAGATATTTTGAATACTTATAGCAAAAAATAAAAGTTACAGCAGAATGAATCGTGACATTTTAAGAGCGAAATTTTCTAAGAATTTAACTTTTTATATGCAATATTGGATCTCTACCAATTTTTGAGGTGCATATTTGTGACAAGACATAATGTAGATAGAAAAACACATAACTGAAACACATTTATTGATCGTTTTATTAAATAAAAAATACAACTTCACTTTTGACAATACATACACTGCCTTTTTTTACAAATGCACCATATGTATCTACATGCTATAGTCTTTGTCTCGTGTTAATGGTTTTTGTACTGTGAATTTCAAAATGATTTTTAGCACACTTCAAGTTTACATCATTTCTGACATTTTCTGATAGTTTTGAAAATGTAAAAAGTGAAATTGTTTACGATAAAGAGAAACTAGACTCGATAATTAATAGCTCATTCCATTGAAATAATTTTTAAGTTAGTAGGCCGTGTTCCCTGACAAGCAATAATGTAGTAGGTACTTAAATAATTACAAATCTGTCACTTTTAAGCCGAACGAATATTCAAACGTGAAAATGGCAGTTTATACTACACCAGAAAAGGTAAAAATGGTTACTGATTATATCAGAGGTCTATCGAGTAGAGAGGTACGTGATCACTTTGCGGCGGAGTATCCAAATCGTCCTGTACCAAATAAAACAACCATTTTAAGATTATACAAACAGTTTATTACGTGCGGATGTTTGAATACGCAACATAATAAAAACAAGACTGACGATCTGAAACAAAATGTTTGTTTGGCAATTGAGGAAGAACCTTCCACTAGTTTGTCAATATTATCTAATATGTTTCAAGTTTCAAAAAGTAGCTGCTACAAAGCATTAAAAGAGGAAAAATTCAAGAGCTACAAAATACGTAACTTACATCACCTATTGGAAAGGGATTTCTTTCCACGAATGGAATTCTGTGAATACTGGATGAACAGAATAAACGAAAATCCAAATGTTCAGAATCGTATTCTGTTTTCTGATGAGAAAACATTTTTACTCAACGGAACTGTGAACGACCAAAATACAAGAATATGGGCGCGAGAAAATCCGTATATTTTCCAAGAAACACACACACAATGGCCTCAAAAGGTTAATGTGTGGGCGGGAATTTTGGGAAATCATATTGTTGGTCCATTTATTATTGATGGGTCATTAAATAGTGCCAAGTACCTGGCATTGTTAAATGAAAGAATCCTGCCAGCTTTAGATAGAATAGCAGTAAATGGAAGAATAATATTCCAGCATGACGGGGCTCCACCGCATAGCACTCGAGAAATAACCAACTTTTTAAATATCCAATTTCCAAATGAATGGATTGGTCGTTACGGACCGTTAAAGTGGCCAGCCAGAAGTCCAGATTTGAGCCCCCTAGACTTCTTTTATTGGGGACATCTCGCCACAAAAGTGTATGATAATGAATGTAAGAGACAGACCACAGGATTTACAGGATTTGATGAATCGAATAAACGAAGTTTATTAAGACGTGAAATAGCAGAACACCAATGATGACTTTTTCTTTGGTCATATTACAACAGAAATTTCATGTTTAATTACTTTTCTGGCTATAAGATGTAAAATAAAGTGACAGACGTGCATTATTTATTTGGTAGTCAGTAGAATAGCCTACTATAACGTAAAACACAGTTTAATAAAATGGGCAATAATTTTTTGATATTTTCCTTTTATTGCAAAGTTTATCACTTCTTAAATTTTAGAAATAATCAGAAAAGGTCAAAAATGATGTAAACTTAAATTGTGCCAAAAATCATTTTGAAATTCCCAGTAGAAAATCCATTAACACTAGATAAAGCCTATAACATGTAAATACATATGGTGCATTGATAAAAAAAGGCACTGTATATAACGCAGAACAGAAAAAAAATGCAACTGAAAATTCCCTGATTTTTCTATTAAAAAAATACAAAATAAACTGTTTTGTTAATCTTTAATTTGCCTTTTGAATGTTTTATATGATGTTCTAATTAAATCCAGGTTATGTAATAAATGAAATGGATAAGTGCCCATTTTTATTGCGCCGTAGAATATAAAGTCCCGGCGAACAGATTCTTCGGCAGCATGGTAATTCCAGGTGAACATGTAATTTAATCCTTCATGTAAAAATTTCATAAGGCATGTTCCGTCGTTATTAATTTTATTAATGCGGCCTATATAATAGTTATCGGGGTTTTGGAAATAAACAGCGTAATAAAGGTCTGCTTTAAGCAATATACCATTGCTATTTTTTTCCATAGGGCTGTCTGATGAATTTTCGCACAAATCTGACTCATCAATATCTTCTTCCTCAGTATCTGAAGGAGCATAGTGTTTTATTTTTCTTTTCGATTTTGTTTCATTATTTTTAGGCTTTTCTATCTTACTTTTAACTGAATTTTCTTCTCTTTTCTCAACTTTTTTCTTCTTTTTCGCATTTTTGCTGTCACCTTTGCTAGGTACCTAGCTTAGAGACCTTTTCTTTTATTTCCTCCATTGTCATAAGTTCTCCATAATGAGTAGACTACTGGTTTACTCCTTCCGATAACCGCCTCTCTTATAAATGATTGGAATTCCTCTATTGTTTCTGTAGGCTGAACGTCAGTGCAAGTAGAGGTATGTGGTTTGTCAGCTCCCATTAGTTTGCTCTTTATGAATGTTTGGAACTGGCCACTTTTCTCAGAAGTCGAATGGATCTGCTTTGAAGTGCTTGGCCTCTCTTGTGGTAGCTCTGGTAGTGTCTCTTGGTGGGAACTAACAGAATCAGGTTGACTTTCGTTTCTTCCATCTTCGTTATCATCAACTTCGTCTACATTATGGTTAGTGTTCTCATGGGTGTCGCCTTGTTCCTCTGTGCCGGATAAATTCAGAATGTCTGCGAAATGTTCTTCAAATCGCTTCAGTGCGGTTGGCAAGAAAATGGTCTTAGGGAAACGGTCCTTATCAACAGGAAAAAGTCCACATGACAAAAACCCTGAGCGAAGGTTAGCAGAAGTGAAATTGCTGGCCCATACTTTTGAAAGACATTCAACAAACGAGTCTTTTGGTAATGTTTGTCTTGAACGATTTTGCCTTTGCCATGTCAAAATAACTTCATTCCATCCTGCTTTAATGGGCCTAAAACACGTTTTATCTAACGGTTGCATTTCGTGTGTTAGGTTTGGCGGAAGTTTCACGAGATTTATTTTTTGTTCAATGCATTTTTTTGCTACTAGTACCGTAACAGAATCTTTCGTATGGCTTCTACATCCATCAAAGATTAAAGTGATTGGTTTTCCCTGTAGGTCTTCTAACGATGGAATATGTTTAATAAAAACACGATTGAACCACGCTCCAAAAATGGAACCTTCCATCCAGCCTTTCTCCGAGGCAGTGAGCACTGTTCCAGGAAATGCTTTATTGGTGTACCATGTCGACTGAACATACTTTCCCTTAAAAATTATGAAAGGCGGTAACTTCTGTCCTGCAGCTGAACCACATGCCAACACTGATGTCATTTCTCGTCCACTACCTCCGACATTGAGGGATACTCTTTTAGTACCTTTTTCTGCTATTACATATGCGTCTTTAGGGTCATGGTAAAAGCCACTTTCGTCACAATTATACACAAGATTACCATCATCATCTGTATAACCACTGTCTTGATACAGTTTTTTAAATCCTCGTAAAATTTGTAGACGACGAATGGATCAGCTCCCTTGAGTCTCTTTGTAGATAGTTGTTCGCCCTTTCTTTTTGAGAGGTCTGGATGACGTTGGAGAAAACCATAGAACCAATCATCACTTGGACGGTCATCCTTGAACCTAGTTTTAAGTTTATTTTGTCTTACGAATTGTTGGACTAAGTCTTTCGTTTCCTCCTTAGTCAGTCCCTCTTCATAATGTCCAAGCACTTTCAAATATTCCTTCAGTTGAATCTCATTAGCTGTTGTCAAATCAGTTTTTCGACCACCTTTTGTAACTTCTGGATTCAACTTGCCACTAAGTTTTTTGGTTAAGGTGGATCCGAGGGTGGATCTTGGTACTCCGTAAAAAGAGGCCGCATCTTTTTGATTCAGTCTGCCAATTCGAACCGCTTCAATTGCAGAATCCATTGCACCTTTATCATAATTAACTCTGCCTCCATCGTCTAGTCTTTTATCACTTCTTTATTGTTTCTCACTGAACTGTAACTTACAGTCACAAAATCTACTTTCTATCACTTTTTTACTGTCTTGAGCGAATTTTTCACTAATTCTTCCCCAGAAACAAATAAAATAATTGTCCACTCCCATTTCTCGAAGTTCTTATTACCCCAAAAACCGAAGTTTGTGGGGTAAAAAGAACATATTTTTTC
Source organism: Xestobium rufovillosum (assembly GCA_963966045.1). Classification (NCBI taxonomy): domain Eukaryota; kingdom Metazoa; phylum Arthropoda; class Insecta; order Coleoptera; family Ptinidae; genus Xestobium; species Xestobium rufovillosum. The sequence goes on from OZ014503.1 coordinate 25,688,101, forward strand.
TGATAAAAATAATACCATCTGATAATTTGTCACTAAAATAAACATTCATTATAGACCTTTAACTGAAGGAAAAGTCATAAATTAGAAGCCACAAGCGTTCAGTTTTTAAAAAGGTCCGCTTCCATATATCCCACTTCTGAACTTGTGAGAGCATACACCAGTGGCCTGAATTTGTTTTTGAAAGAAAATTAAAGAACGTCAAGATAGGGCGCTACGAATTATTCTGACGGTACTTATAACAATACAAAACATGTGTAATTTTTCTTAGTCCATTTGGAAGTCTTTTTTTCACACAAAAAAATAAGGGTCTTATTACCCCCATGTTCTTTTTACCCCAGGTTCCCCTAATAAAAATTAAATTGCTTTAATTTTACTGCAATTATGAAAAATTTAACAAGCGGCAACATTTGTTTATTTTGCTCTAATGAATTTTGTAATCTGGCAATTTAATACTTATTTATTTCATATCTAGGTAAGGACAAAAACTTATTAATATGCAGTGAAATTAAAGTAACATAAAAAAAGAAAAATAACTATAACAAATATTCAAATAAACCCCCATTCTGTATCACACAGTATCCCAGCCTATTAAAGAAAGAATTTCTCACATTCGCAAGTTGCCGATCGTTTATTAAGTTGCATTCCGCAAAAATAGCATTCCTTAAAGAATCAATATTTGGGTGACGAGTTTTATAAATCTTATTTTTTAAATGACCCCACAAGAAAAAGTCACACGGTGCCAAATCGGGAGATCTAGCTGGCCAGTTTATAGCACCACCTCGACCAATCCAGCTCTCTGGAAATATTTCATTTAATAATTCCCTCACTTGTGCTCCAAAATGTGCTGGGCATCCGTCATGTTGAAACCAGACCTCTCGATTCGCATGTGCAACTTCTTCTAATGCAGGGCCAATATGGTTAATTAAAAGATCTAAATAAGCTTCTGAATTTAAATTTCCCTGTATTTCAAATGGTCCTACAATGCGATTATTAAAAATGCCTGCCCAAATATTGATTCTTTGAGGGTATTGCGTTGTAGCGGCTAGATTTATTCTGGGATTTTCCTGGGCCCAATGCCTAACGTTTTGTGAATTTGGCTCTTGATTTAAAGTGAAGGTACACTCATCGGTAAAACAAATTGATGAGAGGAAGCTGCGATCCCGATTAGCCCGTTCTTGCATTTCTTCACAGAAAGTTTGCCTTGATTCTTCGTCAAAAGGAAGTAACTCTTGGTGACATTGGAATTTAAAGGGATGATATTTGTTTTTTTTTAATATGTTATGGACAGTTTCTCTTGAAACATTACATTCTAGGGCAATAGACCTTAAACTAGATGATAAGATTAATTTTAGTTTTGTTTCACTCCACGTTATCACTTGTTAAATTTTTCATAATCCCAGTAAAATTTAAGTTAGCGAACAATAAGGAATTAGCAACTAGGTAATAATAATAAGCGAATCAGAATTATCTAAATAAAAACCGAGTAAATTTATTAGTAAAAATTACCTTCTTTCAATGCAAGATTCCCAGTATCTTCAAATTTCTTAACTAAATTTTTTATTGTTGTTACCGAAGGAATAGGACTGTTATTGAATTTTACAGAAAAAAGGTCACGGACTACCCGCAGACTATTGCCGCCGTAAAATGTTTTCACAATGAAAACCTTTTCTTCAACCAAATAAATATTTTTGTTCATTTTGAAACCCAAATTTTAAATTGTCGATAAATAATGTCGACAGTTCAGACGAATTAGAAATTAGAATCAAGGGAGTCTTTGATTAGAATAAATTAAATTGTCGTAGGTAATCTGACGAATATAGTTCATTTCAGCTATCTTGGCGTGTGTATGCACTAAGCAACGCCTCATGTTTATGATGTTTTCGTTCAAATCACAATGGTTTTTGTATTGAACGTATGTTGATGCAATAAACGCCATACGTATCAATCAAAATATGTATAAATTTTATTACTTTGGCAGCTAACGCACGTGCAATCTTAATTCCTTGGAAACAGAACGCACAAAAATGTTTTTTGGCATTTCATAAGTTGTAACGTCAAGTTTATTTCATTAACTGTCAAATTAGTAATTTCCAATATTTATTTCTAACAATTTTGGTATTGAAATACTAAACTAAAATGCCTGGGTGTACTATAACAAAACAGTGCAGGCAATTTGTACTAGATCTTATGGAGTATTTTAAGGCAGAAGCAGAAAATAAAGGACCTTTGATTCCATTTTCTTCTGTGAACGAGAGAGTTTCTGCCGCGTTGAAAATAAGTTTAAGAACCATAGGTCGTATCAAAGCAGAATCTACATCTGGTGATCCTCTTACTACCCCCGGAAAATCGCATAACAGGCGAAAGTTTAAGAGTGACGATGTAAGTGAAGAAATAAAATGCGAAATTCGCAACACGTTTTATATGATGAGAGAAGACAAGAAACACATTACAATTCAAACGCTGAATGAATTAGAAAAGCAAAGGGGTGTCATAGTTGTATCTAATACGAGTATGTGGCGTATTTTAAAGAACTTGGGGTTTTGTTTCAAAACGGAGAATAATCGCCGTTTTCTTTGTGAGCAACCTCACATTGCAAGCAAGCGCATTGCGTTTTTACGAGAATACATACAAAATATGAAAAGCGAACATTCCAGACAATTTGTGTTTCTCGACGAAACATGGATTTTTGCTAAAGGAGGAAGTAAGCGCACATGGCAAGATGAAAGCGTTAAAAGCTGTAAGAAAGGCCATGCTTCAAATGGGAAGCGATTTGTTGTACTTCATTCAGGAACTAGGCATGGTTTTGTACCGAATGCATCGCTGCTGTTCTCTACAAAATCAAAATCGGCGGACTACCATGATTCAATGGATCAGAATTCGTTCAAAAAGTGGGTTTTAGAAAAACTAATACCAAACCTTGAGGAACCGTCGCTAGTGGTAATGGATAATGCATCATACCATAGCTTCTTAGTAGAGCCAGTTCCCCATGCATCCTGGAATAAATCAAAATTAAAAGATTGGCTTGTAACTAAAAATGTGCCATTTTCGGAAACGGCTTTGAAAATTGAACTTCTAAATTTATGTAAAGAGAATAAACAACAGCCAAGGTACGCTATAGACGAAATGCTCCAAGAGCATGGTCATCAAGTCCTAAGACTGCCACCCTACCACTGTCAGTATAATCCAATAGAGTTGGTGTGGGATATTTGCAAACAATATTATGACCTGCATATTGGAGAAGTTGGTTTTGGAGACAAACAAGTTTTAGATATGTGGCAAAAAGCTTTAGACCAAGTCACTCCAAATGTTTGGAAAAATTGTATAAATCACACGGAAAAAATTGTGGAGGAAGACTGGGAACGTGAAGTGCGCTTTGATGAAGTTGAACCGCTTATAATAAACTTGAATGATTCATCTGAAGATTCTGAAGATGAAGACGATACATTTTTTGAACTTTTTTAAGATCCTAATATGTAGTTATTACGACAATTAATTAGAATTCTTTTTTATAAATTTTTTCTTTCGTAAATGTTTCAAATTAATTTTCTTTTCAACTTTCTTCAGTTCATTATTTCAGTTAGGTAACATGTATTACTGTATTTTATTTATATTATACTTGTTTACGTATTACCGACCACTTATTTAGCATCACTTTAGTTATTGTCTGCATTAAGTTTTGTTCATTTAGCTAAAATTGAACTTCTGTAATTTATCTGCGTCGCTATATTCCAATGAAACTCCCGAAAATATAGTAATTATTATACTGATTGAATCGTTAAACTACTTTGGGAATTACATACATAGATAAGTGCATGCATTTTCCAGCAATTTATTAATCTATGGTGCCTTCTTTCAAATAATCATAAATTCTACTTGTTGAGAATTGCTGGAATGCAATACATATTTGACCCATACTGTCATATTGACGTACGAGCCAAAATAACTGAAAACAACTATATCCGTGTTTTAATTTGAAAATTATTTTATTAGTGTAATTTTTACTTTTAATGCTTTAATAAATTGGAAAATTGCAGAGTTTTTGATATCCTCATACGCAGAAAAAAATAGTCTTTCGATTGCTACCTTTACCACCACTGTAACTACACATGGGGAGCAGGAATCCCCAAAAATATAATTGCCCATGTTATTTCCCCATGTACACATGGAAGTTTGTCACACGGTATATGTAGGTAGTCTTGTTGGAAACTGTGACAATGGCACCAAATAAAACCTTTCTTACATTAAGGCAAAAAATGGAGGTGATTAATGTTGCAGAGCGAGAGCATTTGGGTGTTCGCAAACTGGGTGAAAGATAGGTCATTATTTCATGGTTTTTATTTAAAAAAGTATGTGATAGTAAATTATTTTAGATTGGTATTGAAACATGTCTAGGAAGTTTTTTGTTTTCATGTTTATGATTTAGTAATTTTTTGCATTTGAACTTCCTTATGAGAGGACAGCTCTCATAAGCGGACAAAAAAGTTGGAACCGTTAGTGTCCGCTTATGAGAGCTTTCACTGTATAAGCCATATAAAATTAAAATTATTCACCATCTCTTCCGGGGAGATCAGGAAAGAAGGCTTAATTTTTGTAGGTGGTACTTAAATAAAATTCAAGAAAATCCAGAATTTGGGCGGTCTGTCATTTGGACAGATGAAACTCACATAAGCAGCGTAGGGTTATTTAACAATCATAGCTAAAATAGGACACTGTACACATATTTCTTTCTGCAAAAGTTTTTGAGTTACAAGTAGAAAACTGATCTGATCGATCGACTTTGAAATATGACGTCCTTTTTATGTGAGATTTTTTTTACATCATTCCTAACGTGTTTTTCCTTTTTTTGATATAAAAAATTAGGTGCTACGAGGAGAACTAATTTTTAAATTGTACTTCAGCTTCTACGCAGATTCGAGTTAAACCTCTACAAAGAAAAGATAGAAATCGCACGGTCGCACTAGGAAAAAAATAGGCTCGGGCATTTTTTACGTTCTTTAAAATTTCTCTATTTTGGTCGAGTTGTTCTCAAGACACAAATGAATAAGTCACTGGCAGAAACGAGTGGAACTGTACAAAATTGAGCTTAAACCGTTGTTCGTTAACAAATTTTTATTGTGCCTATCGAATTTTTTGACGAAAGTTGATTTACCAGTTTTTGAATCGTCCACCTAGGTAATTAAATGAACACAAAAAGGAGAAAAATGCAGATTCGATGCCTTTTGTTGTGTAACATAGCCGAAGAAGAATATTGTAAATATAATAGTACGGGTTGTACATAATATGTGTTACTATTATGAATTTCATCTGTCTTCCTCCCTTTAGCAATATCCAAAAGTAGTTTCTCTGTTTTCAAAAAAAAAACCAATAAAATACAACGAGGTCTTCACGCCATCATTGAAGTCTAAAAATCCAAGCTATTTTCTTTGATTTGCAGGGTACCTACCGAGAAATTTATTTTGCAGTTAAAAGAAGTGTACTTTTCGATTATTAGCACTTTGTTAAAAACTTCACGGCAGGATGGTTGTTTGTAAAAAAGATGTATTTGAGTTGTTTTTATCAAATAGGTTTCCGAAGCACAAAAACACTCGTTCACTTGTTTTTCGACTGGCGTTACGGAAGAACCGTATACGGAATTGTTTAATTTTCAGGTGGCTTTGCTGTGGCAAACGTTTGTTCTTGTTTTGAGTGCGTTTATAATTTTTAGCAGTAAGGAAATTGTCAAAAAATTGTATAGACAGAACGAAAGGATTTTTGGCAAAAGTACGGCTTCAAACAAAGATTATTTAAATACATCTGATGTTTTAATGTTCGCATATAATACCTTGAGCCACTGAGCCCTAATATGTTACGCCTATCCGTCCTACTATGTGTAGTAAAAATAAATCGAGTATTTGGGTACGTGGCACTGTTGATTTTCCAAAGGAACACTTCGCAAAACAATCAGCTGTATTTTTGCCTGAAAACGAAGTTACACTGCGCGTTTTGCCGATGCGCCGCGTCGTTTTGGAACTCGGTGTATGAATTTAAGTTCATGAATTCACTGCCACCAATTTGCATGTATCTTATATTTGTTTATTGTTTTTCGATTGGTTTCTGCCGTTTTTGCCCTTATAAAGAACAACAAGAAAAGGCGGTCAAGAAACCAGTCAGATGTAAGTACTGAGTACACCTTGCAAAGTATGGGGTTTTAAAAATATTGTAGAAACGATTGCGTTTGCAATCTGACACTACATTATATATTGTACCTAGACGAATAATTTGCATTAAATAAAATAAATATGAATAACACGTCTGCAATTCTTTGTCCTCTTCCACTGCCAAATTGACAGCTGCTGTTCGGTTCCGCTTCCGCCAGAGGTCCCGAGTGAAGAACTTATCCTAGTTTTATTCCGCCCTAAGTGTGACTAAAATGTACTAGATGGAGCAACATGAGAAAATAAGCTATAGAACAGGAATTACATACTTTCGGCAGTGCTGCTCTTTTCCACTAGATGGCGGTACTGACTTAACTGCGTTGCCATGTTCATCAAGTAAGTAAACAAACCCATGGCAACGTGAAAAAACAAGAAAGAAGTATGAATGTTATATTAGAAAAGTACAGTTAGGTGGCAATTAATTAAAACTTTGTATGAATCTGTTCAATATAATATAATATAGGTGATGATTGTTGTACCATCTGTCGGCGTTCAACGAAATCACATCTGTATAGCTCTGCAATTATTCTAATACTCCGTTGGTTTCTGGTGCCCTGATACTAAGTCTGAAATTAACGAACAGAAAACGCCTATGTGCACGCTAATCTAAAAACAGAATTTTGTCCCAAAATATGTCTGTACTGGGCATGATCGTAGTTTTGAATCCCCTTCAAGTTTAATCTCCTGTAAGGATTTTGTTCCGAATTTAGATACTTCTGGACTCCTTTTGAAACATCAACTTCTCATTTGATATCAGGTATTCAGAAAGCAGAAGAGGCAAATAACAATAAGATTCCACTTTTCTTCGAACGTCAAAATGTAAAGCAATAAAAGATAACTGCCTATAGCGTAGTTCAGCTATTTTAATATAGGTGATGATTGTTTTGCCATCTGTTGGCGTTCAACCAAATCATCTCTGCATAGGAAGTTCTGTTTCGAGTCCTAAAAGAAATCTGTAGAACAGGAATTACATACTTTTGGCAGTGCTGCTCTTTTCCACTAGATGGCGGTACTGACTTACCTGCGTTGCCGTGTTCATCAGGTAAGTAAACAAACCCATGGCAACGTGAAAAAACAAGAAAGAAGTATGAATGTTATATTACAAAAGTACAGTTAGGTGCCAATTAATTAAAAATTTGTATAAATCTGTTCAATATACTATAATATACGTGATGATTGTTGTACCATCTATCGCCGTTCAACGAAATCACATCTGTATAAATAGCTCTGCAATTATTCTTATACTCCGTTGGTTTCTGGTGTCCTGATACAAAGTCTGAAATTGACGAACAGAAAACGCCTATGTGCACGCTAATCTAACGACAGAATTTTGTCCCAAAATATGTCGGTACTGGGCATGATCGAAGTTTTGAATCCCCTTCAAGTTTAATCTCCTGTAAGGATTTTGTTCCGAATTTAGATACTTCTGGACTTAACTCCTTTTGAAACAGTAACTTCTCATTTGGTATCAGGTATTCAGAAAGCAGAAGAGGCAAATAACGATAAGATTCATCTTTTCTTCGAACGTCAAAATGTAAAGCAATAAAAGATAACTGCCGATAGCGTAGTTCAGCTATTCTAATATAGGTGATGATTGCTTTGCCATCTGTCGGCGTTCAACGAAATCGTCTCTGCAAGGAAGATCTATTTCGAGTCCTAAAGGAAATCTGTAGATATAGGAATTACAAAATTTCGGCAGTGCTGCTCTATTCCACTAGATGGCGGTACTGACTTACCGGCGTTGCCGTGTTCAACAGGTAAGTAAACAAACCCATGGCAACGTGAAAAAACAAGAAAGAAGTATGAATGTTGTATTAGAAAAGTACAGTTAGGTGCCAATTAATTAAAAATTTGTATAAATCGGTTCAATATAATATAATATAGGTGATGATTGTTGTACCATCTGTCGGCGTTCAACGAAATCAGATCTGTATAAATAGCTCTGCAATTATTCTTATACTCCGTTGGTTTCTGGTGTCCTGATACAAAGTCTGAAATTGACGAACAGAAAACGCCTATGTGCACGCTAATCTAACGACAGAATTTTGTCCCAAAATATGTCGGTACTGGGCATGATCGAAGTTTTGAATCCCCTTCAAGTGTAATCTCCTGTAAGGATTTTGTTTCGAATTTAGATACTTCTGGACTTAACTCCTTTTGAAACAGCAACTTCTCATTTGATATCAGGTATTCAGAAAGCAGAAGAGGCAAATAACGATAAGATTCCTCTTTTCTTCGAACGTCAAAATGTAAAGCAATAAAAGATAACTGCCTATAGCGTAGTTCAGCTATTTTAATATCGGTGATGATTGTTTTGCCATCTGTCGGCGTTCAACCAAATCATCTCTGCATAGGAAGTTCTGTTTCGAGTCCTAAAAGAAATCTGTAGAACAGGAATTACATACTTTTGGCAGTGCTGCTCTTATCCACTAGATGGCGGTACTGACTTACCTGCGTTGCCGTGTTCATCAGGTAAGTAAATAAACCCACGGCAACGTGAAAAAACAAGAAAGAAGTATGAATGTTATATTAGAAAAGTACAGTTAGGTGGCAATTAATTAAAAATTTGAATGAATCTGTTCAATATAATATAATATAGGTGATGATTGTTGTACCATCTGTCGGCGTTCAACGAAATCACATCTGTATAGCTCTGCAATTATTCTAATACTCCGTTGGTTTCTGGTGCCCTGATACTAAGTCTGAAATTAACGAACAGAAAACGCCTATGTGCACGCTAATCTAAAAACAGAATTTTGTCCCAAAATATGTCTGTACTGGTAGTTTTGAATCCCCTTCAAGTTTAATCTCCTGTAAGGATTTTGTTCCGAATTTAGATACTTCTGGACTTAACTCCTTTTGAAACATCAACTTCTCATTTGATATCAGGTATTCAGAAAGCAGAAGAGGCAAATAACGATAAGATTCCTCTTTTATTCGAACGTCAAAATGTAAAGCAATAAAAGATAACTGCCGATAGCGTAGTTCAGCTATTCTAATATAGGTGATGATTGCTTTGCCATCTGTCGGCGTTAAACGAAATCGTCTCTGCAAGGAAGATCTATTTCGAGTCCTAAAGGAAATCTGTAGATATAGGAATTACGAACTTTCGGCAGTGCTGCTCTATTCCACTAGATGGCGGTACTGACTTACCGGCGTTACCATGTTCAACACGTAAGTAAACAAACCCATGGCAACGTGAAAAAACAAGAAAGAAGTATGAATGTTATATTAGAAAAGTACAGTTAGGTGCCAATTAATTAAAAATTTGTATAAATCTGTTCAATATACTATAATATACGTGATGATTGTTGTACCATCTATCGGCGTTCAACGAAATCACATCTGTATAAATAGCTCTGCAATTATTCTTATACTCCGTTGGTTTCTGGGGTTCTGATACTAAGTCTGAAATTGACGAACAGAAAACTCCTATGTGCACGCTAATCTAACGACAGAATTTTGTCCCAAAATATGTCGGTACTGGGCATGATCGAAGTTTTGAATCCTCTTCAAGTTTAATCTCCTGTAAGGATTTTGTTCCGAATTTAGATACTTCTGGACTTAACTCCTTTTGAAACAGCAACTTCTCATTTGGTATCAGGTATTCAGAAAGCAGAAGAGGCAAATAACGATAAGATTTCTCTTTTCTTCGAACGTCAAAATGTAAAGCAATAAAAGAATACTGCCGATAACGTAGTTCAGCTATTTTAATATAGGTGACGATTGTTTTGCAATCTGTCGGCGTTCAACGAAATCATCTCTGTATAGGAAGTTCTGTTTCGAGTCCTAAAAGAAATCTGTAGAAATAGGAATGACATACTTTCGGCAGTGCTGCCCTTTTCCTCTAGATGGCGGCACTGACTTACCTGCGTTGCCGTGTTCAGCAGGTAAGTAAACAAACCCATGGCAACGTGAAAAAACAAGAAAGAAGTATGAATGTTCTATTAGAAAAGTACAGTTAGGTGCCAATTAATTAAAAATTTGTATGAATCTGTTCAATATAATATAATATAATATTAGTGATGATTGTTGTACCATCTGTCGGCGTTCAACGAAATCACATCTGTATAAATAGCTCTGCAATTATTCTTATACTCCGTTGGTTTCTGGTGTCCTGATACAAAGTCTGAAATTGACGAACAGAAAACGCCTATGTGCACGCTAATCTAACGACAGAATTTTGTCCCAAAATATGTCGGTACTGGGCATGATCGAAGTTTTGAATCCCCTTCAAGTTTAATCTCCTGTAAGGATTTTGTTCCGAATTTAGATACTTCTGGACTTAACACCTTTTGAAACAGCAACTTCTCATTTGGTATCAGGTATTCAGAAAGCAGAAGAGGCAAATAACGATAAGATTCCTCTTTTCTTCGAACGTCAAAATTTAAAGCAATAAAAGATAACTGCCGATAACGTAGTTCAGCTATTTTAATATGGGTGAAGTTTGTTTTGCAATCTGTCGGCGTTCAACGAAATCATCTCTGCATAGGAAGTTCTAATTCGAGTCCTAAAGGAAATCTGTAGAAACAGGAATTACAAACTTCCGGCAGTGCTGATCTTTTCCACTAAATGGCGGTACTGACTTACCTGCGTTGCCGTGTTCATCAGGTAAGTAAACAAACCCATGGCAACGTGAAAAAACAAGAAAGAAGTATGAATGTTATATTAGAAAAGTACAGTTAGGTGACAATTAATTAAAAAATTTGCATAAATCTGTTCAATACAATATAATATAGGTGATGATTGTTGTACCATCTGTCAGCGTTCAACGAAATCATATCTGTATAGCTCTGCAATTATTCTAATACTCCGTTGGTTTCTGGTGCTCTGATACAAAGTCTGAAATTGACGAACAGAAAACGCCTATGTGGACGCTAATCTAACGACAGAATTTTGTCCCAAAATATGTCGGTACTGGGCATGATCGAAGTTTTGAATCCCCTTCAAGTTTAATCTCCTGTAAGGATTTTGTTTCGAATTTAGATACTTCTGGACTTAACTCCTTTTGAAACAGCAACACTTCTCATTTGGTATCAGGTATTCAGAAAGCAGAAGAGGCAAATAACGATAAGATTCCTCTTTTCTTCGAACGTCAAAATGTAAAGCAATAAAAGATAACTGCCGATAGCGTAGTTCAGCTATTCTAATATAGGTGATGATTGCTTTGCCATCTGTCGGCGTTCAACGAAATCGTCTCTGCAAGGAAGATCTATTTCGAGTCCTAAAGGAAATCTGTAGATATAGGAATTACAAACTTTCGGCAGTGCTGCTCTATTCCACTAGATGGCGGTACTGACTTACCGGCGTTGCCGTGTTAAACAGGTAAGTAAACAAACCCATGGCAACGTGAAAAAACAAGAAAGAAGTATGAATGTTATATTAGAAAAGTACAGTTAGGTGCCAATTAATTAAAAATTTGTATAAATCGGTTCAATATAATATAATATACGTGATGATTGTTGTACCATCTATCGGCGTTCAACGAAATCACATCTGTATAAATAGCTCTGCAATTATTCTTACACTCCGTTGGTTTCTGGTGTCCTGATACAAAGTCTGAAATTGACGGACAGAAAACGCCTATGTGCACGCTAATCTAACGACAGAATTTTGTCCCAAAATATGTCGGTACTAGGCATGATCGAAGTTTTGAATCCCCTTCAAGTTTAATCTCCTGTAAGGATTTTGTTCCGAATTCAGATACTTCTGGACTTAACTCCTTTTGAAACAGCAACTTCTCATTTGATATCAGGTATTCAGAAAGCAGAAGAGGCAAATAACGATAAGATTCCTCTTTTCTACGAACGTCAAAATGTAAAGCAAAAAAAGATAACTGCCGATAGCGTAGTTCAGCTATTCTAATATAGGTGATGATTGCTTTGCCATCTGTCGGCGTTCAACGAAATCATCTCTGCATAGGAAGATCTATTTCGAGTCCTAAAGGAAATCCGTAGATATAGGAATTACAAACTTTCGGCAGTGCTGCTCTTTTCCACTAGATGGCGGTACTGACTTACCGGCGTTGCCGTGTTCAACAGGTAAGTAAACAAATCCATGGCAACGTGAAAAAACAAGAAAGAAGTATGAATGTTATATTAGAAAAGTACAGTTAGGTGCCAATTAATTAAAAATTTGTATAAATCTGTTCAATATACTATAATATACGTGATGATTGTTGTACCATCTATCGGCGTTCAACGAAATCACATCTGTATAAATAGCTCTGCATTTATTCTTATACTCCGTTGGTTTCTGTGGTCCTGATACAAAGTCTTTGAATCCCCTTCAAGTTTAATCTCCTGTAAGGATTTTGTTCCGAATTTAGATACTTCTGGACTTAACTTCTTTTGAAACAGCAACTTCTCATTTGGTATCAGGTATTCAGAAAGCAGAAGAGGCAAATAACGATAAGATTCCTCTTTTCTTCGAACGTCAAAATGTAAAGCAATAAAAGATAACTGCCGATAGCGTAGTTCAGCTATTTTAATATAGGTGATGATTGTTTTGCCATCTGTCGGCGTTCAACGAAATCATCTCTCTATAGGAAGATCTATTTCGAGTCCTAAAGAAAATCCGTAGATATAGGAATTACAAACTTTCGGCAGTGCTGTTCTTTTCCACTAGATGGCGGTACTGACTTACCGGCGTTGCCGTGTTCAACAGGTAAGTAAACAAACCCATGGCAACGTGAAAAAACAAGAAAGAAGTATGAATGTTATATTAGAAAAGTACAGTTATGTGCCAATTAATTAAAAATTTGTATAAATCTGTTCAATATACTATAATATACGTGATGATTGTTGTACCATCTATCGGCGTTCAACGAAATCACATCTGTATAAATAGCTCTGCAATTATTCTTATACTCCGTTGGTTTCTGGTGCCCTGATACTAAGTCTGAAATTAACGAACAGAAAACGCCTATGCGCACGCTAATCTAAAAACAGAATTTTGTCCCAAAATATGTCTGTACTGGGCATGATCGTAGTTTTGAATCCCCTTCAAGTTTAATCTCCTGTAAGGATTTTGTTCCGAATTTAGATACTTCTGGACTTAACTCCTTTTGAAACAGCAACTTCTAAATTGGTATCAGGTATTCAGAAAGTAGAAGAGGCAAATAACGATAAGATTCCTCTTTTCTTCGAACGTCAAAATGTAAAGCAATAAAAGATAACTGCCGATAGCGTAGTTCAGCTATTTTAATATAGGTGATGATTGTTTTGCCATCTTTCGGCGTTCAACGAAATCATCTCTGCATAGGAAGTTCTAATTCGAGTCCTAAAGGAAATCTGTAGAAATAGGAATTACAGACTTCCGGCAGTGCTGCTCTTTTCCACTAGATGGCGGTACTGACTTACCCGCGTTGCCGTGTTCAACAGGTAAGTAAACAAACCCATGGCAACGTGAAAAAACAAGAAAGAAGTATGAATGTTATATTAGAAAAGTACAGTTAGGTGCCAATTAATTAAAAATTTGTATACATCGGTTCAATATAATATAATATAGGTGATGATTGTTGTACCATCTATCGGCGTTCAACGAAATCACATCTGTATAAATAGCTCTGCAATTATTCTTATACTCCGTTGGATTCTGGTGTCCTGATACAAAGTCTGAAATTGACGAACAGAAAACGCCTATGTGCACGCTAATCTAACGACAGAATTTTGTCCCAAAATATGTCGGTACTGGGCATGATCGAAGTTTTGAATCCCCTTCAAGTTTAATCTCCTGTAAGGATTTTGTTCCGAATTTAGATACTTCTGGACTTAACTCCTTTTGAAACAGCAACTTCTAATTTGGTATCAGGTATTCAGAAAGCAGAAGAGGCAAATAACGATAAGATTTCTCTTTTCTTCGAACGTCAAAATGTAAAGCAATAAAAGAATACTGCCGATAACGTAGTTCAGCTATTTTAATATAGGTGACGATTGTTTTGCAATCTGTCGGCGTTCAGCGAAATCATCTCTGTATAGGAAGGTCTGTTTCGAGTCCTAAAAGAAATCTGTAGAAATAGGAATGACATACTTTCGGCAGTGCTGCTCTTTTCCTCTAGATGGCGGCACTGACTTACCTGCGTTGCCGTGTCCAGCAGGTAAGTAAACAAACCCATGGCAACGTGAAAAAACAAGAAAGAAGTATGAATGTTATATTAGAAAAGTACAGTTAGGTGCCAATTAATTAAAAATTTGTATGAATCTGTTCAATATAATATAATATAGGTGATGATTGTTGTACCATCTGTCGGCGTTCAACGAAATCACATATGTATAAATAGCTCTGCAATTATTCTTATACTCCGTTGGTTTCTGGTGTCCTGATACAAAGTCTGAAATTGACGAACAGAAAACGCCTATGTGCACGCTAATCTAACGACAGAATTTTGTCCCAAAATATGTCGGTACTGGGCATGATCGAAGTTTTGAATCCCCTTCAAGTTTAATCTCCTGTAAGGATTTTATTTCGAATTTAGATACTTCTGGACTTAACTCCTTTTGAAACAGCAACTTCTCATTTGGTATCAGGTATTCAGAAAGCAGAAGAGGCAAATAACGATAAGATTTCTCTTTTCTTCGAACGTCAAAATGTAAAGCAATAAAAGATAACTGCCGTTAGCGTAGTTCAGCTATTTTAATATAGGTGATGATTGTTTTGCCATCTTTCGGCGTTCAACGAAATCATCTCTGCATAGGAAGATCTATTTCGAGTCCTAAAGGAAATCTGTAGATATAGGAATTACAAACTTTCGGCAGTGCTGCTCTTTTCCACTAGATGGCGGTACCGACTTACCGGCGTTGCCGTGTTCAACAGGTAAGTAAACAAACCCATATCAACGTGAAAAAACAAGAAAGAAGTATGAATGTTATATTAGAAAAGTACAGTTAGGTGCCAATTAATTAAAAATTTGTATAAATCGGTTCAATATAATATGATATAGGTGATGATTGTTGTACCATCTGTCGGCGTTCAACGAAATCACATCTGTATAAATAGCTCTGCAATTATTCTTATACTCCGTTGGTTTCTGGTGTCCTGATACAAAGTCTGAAATTGACGAACAGAAAACGCCTATGTGCACGCTAATCTAACGACAGAATTTTGTCCCAAAATATGTCGGTACTGGGCATGATCGTAGTTTTGAATCCCCTTCAAGTTCAATCTCCTGTAAAGATTTTGTTCGGAATTTAGATACTTCTGGACTTAACTCCTTTTGAAACAGCAACTTCTCATTTGGTATCAGGTATTCAGAAAGCAGAAGAGGCAAATAACGATAAGATTCCTCTTTTCTTCGAACGTCAAAATGTAAAGCAATAAAAGATAACTGCCGATAACGTAGTTCAGCTATTTTAATATAGGAGACGATTGTTTTGCAATCTGTCGGCGTTCAACGAAATCATCTCTGTATAGGAAGTTCTGTTTCGAGTCCTAGAAGAAATCTGTAGAAATAGGAATGACATACTTTCGGCAGTGCTGCTCTTTTCCTCTAGATGGCGGCACTGACTTACCTGCGTTGCCGTGTCCAGCAGGTAAGTAAACAAACCCATGGCAACGTGAAAAAACAAGAAAGAAGTATGAATGTTATATTAGAAAAGTACAGTTAGGTGCCAATTAATTAAAAATTTGTATAAATCGGTTCAATATACCGTAATATACGTGATGATTGTTGTACCATCTATCGGCGTTCAACGAAATCACATCTGTATAAATAGCTCTGCAATTATTCTTATACTCCGTTGGTTTCTGGCGTCCTGATACAATGTCTGAAATTGACGAACAGAAAACGCCTATGTGCACGCTAATCTAACGACAGAATTTTGTCCCAAAATATGTCTGTACTGGGCATGATCGAAGTTTTGAATCCCCCTCAAGTTTAATATCCTGTAAGGATTTTGTTGCGAATTTAGACACTTCTGGACTTAACTCCTTTTGAAACAGCAACTTCTCATTTGGTATCAGGTATTCAGAAAGCAGAAGAGACAAATAACGATTAGATTCATTTTTTCTTCGAACGTCAAAATGTAAAGCAATAAAAGATAACTGCCGATAGCGTAGTTCAGCTATTATAATATAGGTGATGAGTGTTTTGCCATCTGTCGGCGTTCAACGAAATCATCTCTGCATGGGAAGATCTATTTCGAGTCCTAAAGGAAATCTGTAGATATAGGAATTACAAACTTTCGGCAGTGCTGCTCTTTTCCACTAGATGGCGGTACTGACTTACCGGCGTTGCCGTGTTCAACAGGTAAGTAAACAAACCCATGGCAACGTGAAAAAACAAGAAAGAAGTATGAATGTTATATTAGAAAAGTACAGTTAGGTGCCAATTAATTAAAAATTTGTATAAATCGGTTCAATATAATATAATATAGGTGATGATTGTTGTACCATCTGTCGGCGTTCAACGAAATCACATCTGTATAAATAGCTCTGCAATTATTCTAATACTCCGTTGGTTTCTGGTGTCCTGATACAAAGTCTGAAATTGACGAACAGAAAACGCCTATGTGCACGCTAATCTAACGACAGAATTTTGTCCCAAAATATGTCTGTACTGGGCATGATCGAATTTTTGAATCCCCTTCAAGTTTAATCTCCTGTAAGGATTTTGTTTCGAATTTAGATACTTCTGGACTTAACTCCTTTTGAAACAGCAACTTCTCATTTGATATCAGGTATTCAGAAAGCAGAAGAGGCAAATAACGATAAAATTTCTCTTTTCTTCGAACGTCAAAATGTAAAGCAATAAAAGATAACTGCCGATAGCGTAGTTCAGCTATTTTAATATAGGTGATGATTCTTTTGCCATCTGTCGGCGTTCAACGAAATCATCGCTGCATAGGAAGATCTATTTCGAGTCCTAAAGGAAATCTGTAGATATAGGAATTACAAACTTTCGGCAGTGCTACTCTTTTCCACTAGATGGCGGTACTGACTTACCGGCGTTGCCGTGTTCAACAGGTAAGTAAACAAACCCATGGCAACGTGAAAAAACAAGAAAGAAGTATGAATGTTATATTAGAAAAGTACAGTTAGGTGCCAATTAATTAAAAATTTGTATAGATCGGTTCAATATACTATAATATACGTGATGATTGTTGTACCATCTATCGCCGTTCAACGAAATCACATCTGTATAAATAGCTCTGCAATTATTCTTATACTCCGTTGGTTTCTGGTGTCCTGATACAAAGTCTGAAATTGACGAACAGAAAACGCCTATGTGCACGCTAATCTAACGACAGAATTTTGTCCCAAAATATGTCTGTACTGGGCATGATCGAAGTTTTGAATCCCCTTCAAGTTTAATCTCCTGTAAGGATTTTGTTCCGAATTTAGATACTTCTGGACTTAACTCCTTTTGAAACAGCAACTTCTCATTTGATATCAGGTATTCAGAAAGCAGAAGAGGCAAATAACGATAAGATTCCTCTTTTCTTCGAACGTCAAAATGTAAAGCAATAAAAGATAACTGCCGATAGCGCAGTTCAGCTATTTTAATATAGGTGATGATTGTTTTGCAATCTGTCGGCGTTCAACGAAATCATCTCTGTATGGGAAGTTCTGTTTCGAGTCCTAAAAGAAATCTGTAGAAATAGGAATGACATACTTTCGGCAGTGCTGCTCTTTTCCTCTAGATGGCGGTACTGACTTACCAGCGTTGCCGTGTTCAGCAGGTAAGTAATCAAACCCATGGCAACGTGAAAAAACAAGAAAGAAGTATGAATGTTATATTAGAAAAGTACTGTAAGGTGCCAATTAATTAAAAATTTGTATAAATCGGTTCAATATACTATAATATACGTGATGATTGTTGTACCATCTATCGGCGTTCAACGAAATCACATCTGTATAAATAGCTCTGCAATTAATCTAATACTCCGTTGGTTTCTGGGGTTCTGATACTAAGTCTGAAATTGACGAACAGAAAACTCCTATGTGCACGCTAATCTAACGACAGAATTTTGTCCCAAAATATGTCGGTACTGGGCATGATCGAAGTTTTGAATCCCCTTCAAGTTTATTCTCCTGTAAGGATTTTGTTTCGAATTTAGATACTTCTGGACTTAACTCCCTTTGAAACAGCAACTTCTCATTTGGTATCAGGTATTCAGAAAGCAGAAGAGGCAAATAACGATAAGATTTCTCTTTTCTTCGAACGTCAAAATGTAAAGCAATAAAAGAATACTGCCGATAGCGTAGTTCAGCTATTTTAATATAGGTGATGATTGTTTTGCCATCTGTCGGCGTTCAACGAAATCATCTCTGCATAGGAAGATCTATTTCGAGTCCTAAAGGAAATCTGTAGATATAGGAATTACAAACTTTCGGCAGTGCTGCTCTTTTACACTAGATGGCGGTACTGACTTACCGGCGTTGCCGTGTTCAACAGGTAAGTAAACAAACCCATGGCAACGTGAAAAAACAAGAAAGACGTATGAATGTTATATTAGAAAAGTACAGTTAGGTGCCAATTAATTAAAAATTTGTATAAATCGGTTCAATATAATATAATATAGGTGATGATTGTTGTACCATCTGTCGGCGTTCAACGAAATCACATCTGTATAAATAGCTCTGCAATTATTCTTATACTCCGTTGGTTTCTGGTGTCCTGATACAAAGTCTGAAATTGACGAACAGAAAACGCCTATGTGCACGCTAATCTAACGAAAGAATTTTGTCCCAAAATATGTCGGTACTGGGCATGATCGAAGTTTTGAATCCCCTTCAAGTTTAATCTCCTGTAAGGATTTTGTTTCGAATTTAGATACTTCTGGACTTAACTCCTTTTGAAACAGCAACTTCTCATTTGGTATCCGGTATTCAGAAAGCAGAAGAGGCAAATAACGATAAGATTCCTCTTTTCTTCGAACGCCAAAATGCAAAGCAATAAAAGATAACTGCCGATAGCGTAGTTCAGCTATTCTAATATAGGTGATGATTGTTTTGCCATCTGTCGGCGTTCAACGAAATCGTCTCTGCATAGGAAGATCTATTTCGAGTCCTAAAGGAAATCTGTGGATATAGGAATTACAAACTTTCGGCAGTGCTGCTCTATTCCACTAGATGGCGGTACAGACATACCGGCGTTGCCGTGTTCAACAGGTAAGTAAACAAACCCATGGCAACGTTAAAAAACAAGAAAGAAGTATGAATGTTATATTAGAAAAGTACAGTTAGGTGCCAATTAATTAAAAATTTGTATAAATCGGTTCAATATAATATAATATACGTGATGATTGTTGTACCATCTGTCGACGTTCAACGAAATCACATCTGTATAAATAGCTCTGCAATTATTCTAATACTCCGTTGGTTTCTGGTGCCCTGATACTAAGTCTGAAATTGACGAACAGAAAACGCCTATGTGCACGCTAATCTAACGACAGAATTTTGTCCCAAAATATGTCGGTACTGGGCATTATCGAAGTTTTGAATCCCCTTCAAGGTTAATCTCCTGTAAGTATTTTGTTTCGAATTTAGATACTTCTGGACTTAACTCCTTTTGAAACAGCAACTTCTCATTTGGTATCAGGTATTCAGAAAGCAGAAGAGGCAAATAACGATAAGATTCCTCTTTTCTTCGAACGTCAAAATGTAAAGCAATAAAAGACAACTGCCGATAACGTAGTTCAGCTATTTTAATATAGGTGATGATTGTTTTGCCATCTGTCGGCGTTCAACGAAATCATCTCTGTATAGGAAGTTCTGTTTCGAGTCCTAAAAGAAATCTGTAGAACAGGAATTACATACTTTTGGCAGTGCTGCTCTTATCCACTAGATGGCGGTACTGACTTACCTGCGTTGCCGTGTTCAACAGGTAAGTAAACAAACCCATGGCAACGTGAAAAAACAAGAAAGAAGTATGAATGTTATATTAGAAAAGTACAGTTAGGTGCCAATTAATTAAAAATTTGTATAAATCGGTTCAATATACTATAATATACGTGATGACTGTTGTACCATCTATCGGCGTTCAACGAAATCACATCTGTATAAATAGCTCTGCAAGTATTCTAATACTCCGTTTTTTTCTGGGGTCCTGATACAAAGTCTGAAATTGACGAACAGAAAACGCCTATGTGCACGCTAATCTAACGACAGAATTTTGTCCCAAAATATGTCGGTACTAGGCATGATCGTAGTTTTGAATCCCCTTCAAGTTTAATCTCCTGTAAGGATTTTGTTCCGAATTTAGATACTTCTGGACTTAACTCCTTTTGAAACAGCAACTTCTCATTTGGTATCAGGTATCCAGAAAGCAGAAGAGACAAATAACGATTAGATTCATTTTTTCTTCGAACGTCAAAATGTAAAGCAATAAAAGATAACTGCCGATAGCGTAGTTCAGCTATTTTAATATAGGTGACGATTGTTTTGCAATCTGTCGGCGTTCAACGAAATCACATCTGTATAGCTCTGCAATTATTCTAATACTCCGTTGGTTTCTGGTGCCCTGATACTAAGTCTGAAATTAACGAACAGAAAACGCCTATGTGCACGCTAATCTAATAACAGAATTTTGTCACAAAATGTGTCTGTACTGGGCATGATCGTAATTTTGCATCCCCTTCAAGTTTAATCTCCTATAAGGATTTTGTTCCGAATTTAGATACTTCTGGACTTAACTCCTTTTGAAACAGCAACTTCTCATTTGGTATCAGGTATTCAGAAAGCAGAAGAGACAAATAACGATTAGATTCCTTTTTTCTTCGAACGTCAAAATGTAAAGCAATAAAAGATAACTGCCGATAACGTAGTTCAGCTATTTTAATATAGGTGATGATTGTTTTGCAATCGTTCAATTCTCGGCGTAAAGAGACTGGGTTTAAGTTACGCCCTTTTTTTGGTGCCAAAGAGTAACACATATATCTGCTTTGTTATTCCTCCTCTAAGCTTTAAACAAGCATATTTCACTTTGAAAGAGTAATAAAAGAAGATATACGAATATATATATACTTTATTTATTAATAATAAAAAACAATTTTGTTTTTATACAGCACCACAAAGTGACGAAAGGCACTTAAATATTTAAGTTGTACTTGTATATCTTTTTAAAACTTAAGTACGCTGCCAACATTAGGATATTAATATTAAAAAATATATATATAACTTTAATACTATTTATATAGCCCAGAGAGCACCAAAAACGTTTATAAATACATTAATCTTATGTCTTTTTGTTCAGTGAAATAACATTAGTTTTACAAACAAAAAAAAAACGTTAAATAGCAAATTCAACTACTCAGCAGTGGCCTAGAACTTCCATGAACCAACTACTACTTTTTTTTCAAAAGTTCGTATTTTTAGAGAAACAAACAAAATTCGAAAATTTTTAAAAAATCACACCAAACTGGAAGATCTCAAACAGTCCCCGTCCACCTGTCCCCCTGACAAACTAGGCGAATTCCCTTTAGAACTCCCGTAGACTTTCGTGGAATACCCCGAATCATTATTGTCCCCCACGTCTTGCGGGTGTTCCAACATCCGAACGGTACCCTCACAAACTTTCGAACTAGCACCTAATACACGGGGCGCGTCTATTTTCACATTGTCCAACATCCTTAA
Source organism: Xestobium rufovillosum (assembly GCA_963966045.1). Lineage (NCBI taxonomy): Eukaryota > Metazoa > Arthropoda > Insecta > Coleoptera > Ptinidae > Xestobium > Xestobium rufovillosum. The sequence continues at coordinate 25,709,868 of OZ014503.1, forward strand.
TTTAGCAAAACGAGCGTTAAGATCGGTATATTTCGCGTTTTGTTCGGCGCGCACTTCTGGGTGACCGTACCGGTACGCAGGAGCCGTTGGATGCTGCGGTTGCGGGACTCCATACATGTAATCGGCATTCGTATCCACTTGAAGGGTGTTGACAATCGTGGGGCTGTATACTCCACATCTGGAGCGCGGCGGAGCATTCTCGGGGACATGGTCGAAGTTCACGGGGTCACAAGACCTGGACGGTTGCAGATAATACCGAGAAGGATGCTCGTCATCGTCACTGCTCTCGCTATGGCCGTGTTCGATATTATACGAAACAGACGCAGCCTGCTGTTGCCGTTCCTGAATACGAGCCACCAATTCTTTAACAGAACACCGGGGCTTGTGCTCATCAGGAGGATCCAGCTCTTCCATACTCCTACACATAAAAAAGTCACGAAAATTTAACTCTAGAGTGTATCTTACCTCGTAGCCTGCAAGGCCCCTTCTTCTTCCCCTTTATCGAGCATTTCCAAACTCCTCGACCTCGGTAAAACTTCTTGCTGCTCTCTAAATGGCACCACTCTTTCTGATCTCCTCCCGAGAGCCCCTCGATTTAATCTCTGCTCCAGACCTGCCACCCTTTGCCCCAATTTCACTTGAGCTCTGGTTAACTCGCGCTTGTCCCTTTCTAAACGCGCCTCAAGATGTCTAAACAGCGGAGCACAATAACAAGTGTAACCAACACCAACGGGGCCCTTGCAAATATTCCCAGCAAGGTCTAAATAATATTGTTCGCCCCTTTGTAAGGGTTCGTCTGGTAGAGAGTCGAGTCGAGGGGCCGGGAATGCTTCGGGGTCTGGGTAATAATGGCAGCCATAGGGTGACCAGTGCTTCCTTGGCTTTTCTGGTATTGCTGAGAAGAAATAGTAATATAATCTTTTGATTATAATACAAAGATTACCTTTGTATTACAATTGATTTGTCAAAACCACAATTCAACTGATTATGAGTTGAAATCAATTGAGATCAATCAAATCAATCATTAGTTCGACAAAACTTGCTGATTATTATAATCCATTTGATAAATTTTAAAACAAATACTCAACTGAGTTGATGAAGATGTCACCGCTTCAGCAACTGATTTGCCAGTCATAATTCAATTAAAATTCAGTTGAAAACAATTGGTTTATGGGTTGCGGATAGACAGATTAAAGTTATCAGTGTGTAAGATTAGGTAATCAAATTAATCAATTGGTCATTGAGGCTTGTGTCACTTTTGATACATATAAATAATCAACTGATTGGGCAGTCGTAATTCAACTGATTGTGAAATGGGATCAATCAAGTTACGGTTGAAAATTACTGGATTAAATGGAAATAATCATGTTTGGGCTACTGTAGCCTTTTGGGGGGCGTCAGAAATCAGCAGTCAACTGATTATAGCTGTTAATCATGTAGAACTGATCATCATAAGAGATGTATCAGAAGGATAGCCAGATCAACAGAGTTTGCAATTTGGAAGATCAAGTTTTGAAAAATAATCAGCTGATTAATCAAGAAAATCAACTGATTCAATTCAACAATCTGAACCAACACAATCAACAAGAGTAGAGATGGAATTCGCAACTGATTACTCACATGCATTTCTTGCATCGAATCGCACTTTGCTCTTCGACCTCTTCTTCCCTTTGCTCTTCTTCTCCTTCTTCTGCACGAAATCATCCAAAATACTTATAATTTCGTTCAGGTCTTTTCTGACAGCAATGTCTCTGGCGGTCTCGTTTTGCTTGTTCCTGACACCCTTATCGCAGTCCGCTTCGAGCAAAATTCGAGTCAGTTTTCTTCTTCCCATAGCGGCGGAAATGTGTAAAGCGGTGTCGCCATTCTTGTTTTGCTCGGAAATGTGACATTTTGCGGAAATTAATATTCTTGTGACGCCCGCGTGACCGTACCGAGCGGCAGTGTGTAAAGCCGTGTCCCCATAGTTGTTTTGTAAGTTAGGTTCACAACCAGCAAGGAGTAGTTCCCTGCAAGACTGGTTGTGGCCATTTTGACAGCATAAGTGAAGCGCTGTAAAACCCCCAGCATTCGTACGCGATAAGTCCACGCTAGATGAAGCTAACAGAGAAACAATACGACTAAAGCCTTTCCACGAGGCTTCGTGTAAAGCTGAGTTGCCGTGCTGTAAGTAACGATGTTAAACGCGGCATTTCTTGCGTATTTTTACTTACTACACTATCCTGCTTGTTAACATCCGCACCTCGGGCTAGCAACAATTTGACGACTTCCTCGTGGCCGTCAGCAGCGGCTCTTTGGAGAGCTGTACATCCAGCGCCATCCGGACTGTCTATCTCTTTGGGAGCAGCCACACTGAGGAGCAACCGTATGACATTCTTGTGACCTGCACTGGCAGCCAAGTGTAGGGCGGATCGGCCCAGTTCGTCCCTCGAAAATCGGACCGATTTGAGAGCACCTATGTAACGGGCGCATGCCGCGGCGTCTCCGGCTACTGCGGCGGCTCGCAACGCCGCGCCGTCTCCGCCAGCGCCGCCACAGCTCATCCAGAGCCATCCGACATTCTATCTGCCAGAAAAAATGCACAAAATGGGAGTACTGCATATGAATACGAAGTATAAATTTACAGTTAGTAAATATAAATTAACAGGTAAGAAGCGTAAATTTACAGTCAGTAAATATAAATTTACTGGTATGAAGGATAAATTTACAGTTATTAAGTGTATATTTACGGATAGTAAGTGTAAATTTACAGATAGCAAATGTAAATTTACAGTTAATAAGTACCATTTTAAATAGTTATTCAATTATTATTCAACAGGTACTTCTCTTAACTTATTTTTTCAGTTTAGGCTGATGCTATGTCTGAAAAACTGCTTAGGTTAACTAGGTATCAATTCTCCCTCGTATTATGGGCACCATTTGACAGATGGGAGATTCAGTGTGCACAACGGCTTGTGTGGCTGACTAATTTATTTCGTCCTCTTTGAAACTTGGGGTCAAAGCAAGAATCTGGACATGTTCAAAGAAAGATTGTTGGAAAGCATCCAATTACTTACTAAATTAATTAGTATCCTACCTGAGTGAATATTTATTTACATTTACCGTATATTTATCGATTACAAATTCGAAAATTTGCGCGTAATTGCAAAATTACGCAAATTCCTTTGTGTCACAGTTAATCCGCTCTTTCGTTTTTAATTTGGCAATGTACAACTTTCTTGGTGGTCTAGATAAATATTTTTTCTACGTTTGAAGTCCAGATGTTCTTCTAAGCATCGGTTATCTTTAAATTCGATCTAACAGGTGCGCAACTTATTTTCTATTTTCTGCGTCTGACCAAATTTTGTTCATAATTGTATTATTATTCGACCTTTTGTCAATTCTGTTGGACCAATGTCAAAATGTTACAATAATAAAGACACTTAGCCAGTTGTTACAGTTAGATTTAAGTGCGCTTTGTGGAGATTATGAATTCGAGCCAAACTAAATAATTTGCACATTTTCTCAACTGCTATTCAATTTGATACTTTGTAACTACACTGGCGAGCATAAAATTAGGGTCACTTTGAAAATTGCCAATTTTTCTAAGAATTCAAAATATTAAATTTAATTAATTCTTGGAGGCAATAACACTTGCATTTCTGAGAACTGTTATAAGCTTTTTGTGGTTTCTTTTGCACAACAAAGATTCAATATTTCCAATTTCTAGGAAATGCTTACAGGTGCGCTACTTGGAAGCTTATTTCTCGGGTCTATTTTTCAATTTCCTTCATTTATTCACTAACTTTCCTGTGTATAAATTGACGGTCGAAAAGTGTAGTCTTCGTTTATTTCCTTATAATGGCTTTAAATCCTGTCACGGCGGCCAGAATTATAGCGCTGCTGCAAGATGGTCGGGGGCAACGTGTAATGGCAAGAACGGTTGGTGTAAGTCTTTCTACAGTTCAGCGGGTATCCCAACGATTTCAGGAAACTGGTAGGCTGACGAGAAGACCAGGATCAGGGAAGAAAAGAACCACCACGCCAAGGGATGACCGTTTTCTTGTGTCCATGGCTTTACGGAATCGGACTGTTACGGCAGTTTCGCTTCGAAATCTCCTCCAAGAAGTCAGAAATGTTAACATTAGCGAATGGACAGCTAGGAGGCGACTTCGTTCTGCTGGATTATCTTGTCGGAGAATGGCTACGGGTCCTCCACTTCTCCGTCGCCATAGAATTGCAAGACTGAACTTTGCTCGAGATCACTTGGGATGGACAAATGACGATTGGAGGAGGTATTATTCTCCGACGAGTCGCGTTTCTGTTTAAATGGGTCGGATGGACGTCGGCGGGTATGGCGAAGATCCGGAGAAAGGTATGCCCAGGCTTGTATTGATGAGCGACTTTCATTTGGTGAAGGCTCAGTTATGGTGTGGGGAGGAATTTCTTCAGACGCACGTACCGAATTAGTGTTTATCGGCAATGGATCCCTAACTGCGCAGGTACGTAACGGAAGTTGTAGAAAATCATGTCATGCCTTTTATGACGGTTTTGGGAGAAAATGCAGCTTTTATGCATGATAACGCTCGACCCCACGTGGCAAGGATTGTTAGCGGTTATTTGGATGAGGTTCAAATTACGCGATTTAATTTGCCAGCACGGAGTCCCGACTTGAACCCTATAGAGCATGTGTGGGATGAGCTAGGACAATGTGTACGAAGTCATACGCCGTCTCCCACCAACGCACAGGATCTTAGGGAGCTCCTACTACAGGAGTGGAATAACATCCCCCAAAATGTGATCCGTAATTTAATTGAGAGCATGCCACGTCGCCTCCAGGCTGTCATAAATGCACGGGGAGGAAACACTCGTTATTAGGGGTCAAAATTTTAACAGTTCCTTGTTTTATTCCAACATTTTTCTCACTACACATTTTTAAGACAATTTTGTTAAAATTTGCTTCTTTACGAATTTTCAATAAAAACATTAGAAAATGAAACGTTTTCTTTTTAAAACATTCCTGTTTAGAGATATGTAAACAAAGAAATCCATTTACAATAATAAGATACAATAAATAATCAGAAAAGTTGAATTTTTGAAGTGACCCTAATTTTATGCTCGCCAGTGTATTTTCTTTTTTTCTATGAGCTTCGTTTTAAGGCTTATACCAATTTAATTTCATTAAGTTCATCCAAGAAAAGGCACAAAATCAATGGGACACTCATTCCGCCGCGGTCTCCGCTCTCTGCATTTTGGCGGTTTATGGGAAGCCGCTATGCGTTCTCGTGCGTCCATATCATTTATTAACAATTAGGTCAATTTCTTTTTAAATAATTGATCAGAATAGTTTTATGCCGAGGGTTGATAAACGGACACCTCTGTTAAACATTGTTGGGCAATTTCTTGCTACTTAAAATCACTAAAACATTTCTAAATTCTTCAAACACAATCTGTTTTATGACCGACTTTAATGTCAACTTACATTAATAAATATTTACACCACTTTCTAGAAACATTGTAAAGCCGTATCTCTCTCCACTCACAGAACTACTTACATATTAATATCTAATAAATTGGTCGCCCTTCAGGATTTTTGCTTCATTGAACTGAAAAATAGTCGACCTACCTTTGAGAATTATTTTTTGGCAAACAATTTTAACCTTGACTTAATTAAAATAATTGCGGGGTTTGTTTAATACCAACATATGACAAACAAAAATATTTAAAATATTAAAAGTGAGGTTAACAACACTAAAAACAAAAATCCGTTATTACTGTGTTCAAATAACTCACTTACACGAAATTTATTGTTTGAACCCGACCTTTTGTAATATTATCAAGATTGAAATCAAGCTCGCCGTAATTATAGACTAGATTCCTGACATACCTACCTCGATCTCCCGAGTTTTCAAATTCTGCTCTTCAGCTGAACTTTAGGGCGCGAGATTTTTATAATATTTTATTTCGATCAAGACTTTTCACTAAACGGTGTACCTAATTTACCAATGACGTCAATTTTAATACACAATCATTTTTATGCGATTTGCACACAGCATACTTGATGGCTTTTCAGACAAAGTAACCAACGCATTAAACTTTCAAACAACTCTATAAAACGACTGCAAGTCTCTATTTCTCGAGTGACAATACTTGGAATTCATTTAAGCAATGCTCAATATTTTCAGTTTAATTTAAAGGACACTAAAATTATACTGAAAATAACTTGGGGTAATTTCTTAGATTGTAAATCGTTCAAATGCTGGTCTTAGCCATGCACGTTTTTGGCAAAGTTTTCTGAAGCGTGCGTTACGAAATTTTGTTTGGGAAGTTGTTAAACTTATTTTAAATAGATAGACGTTTTTAATTAGCCGTGTGACTTATTCGTTAAAACTAATACAGCTGCTGAAAACAGACCTTTCAAAAATGATTGATTGCTACAAGTGTTTCTAAACTACACTATACATAAAATTAGTTTTCCACCTATTTGAACTTATTACGAAGCTAAAATTACAATTTCTTGAAGCCCTTATTACGTAACATTAAATTTATTGCCAAAGTAGGCAGTTGTCAAAGTATCAATGAACTATAAAATAAATTGACCGGAAAAATTGACATACAAAGCAATCTAGATTGCCGAATCAAACAAGAATTAATAGGAAATCTTGCTTACCTTATCTACATTCCGTTTCGTTGTATTTCTTCTTTAAAAGCTCTTTAAACATTGCGTTCACATTAACCTAAAATATCATTGAGAAAGTTCTTTGCAGTCATGACACTGACACAAATTTTCGAGTTTAGTGTTCAAGAAATAGACTTAAAACAGGAAAAATGTCAATTCTTCCAGCATGACGTTTAGAACTATTATTATCAAAAGCTTTTGCCTAAGGTTAGTTTCAAAACCCAACAAAACTATAAATTAATTTTAAGGTATCACTAGGAACTCGCAACTTTACACTACAAATTAACTTTTCAACGAGTAATCACCAAGGTTTAAATTCGAGACTAAAGAATTTATGTAAATTAACAAAAACACAACAGTTGTTACAACAATAAAAATTAGTATTCAACGCGTTTAAGCCAACAACGCCATTGCAAAAACAGCAGACCGTTGCGAAGCTTGGTTGGATTTATTGTTTTAACTGACCAATACTTGGCTGTTCGAACTCAAAGGTTCTGGCAAAGACCACTGTCCGAGATAATGACGTCCTCCCTACCTGTATGCAACAGGTACGCTAAACGTACAAGCGTGTCATGCTGGTTGCCAGGAGCCCAGGAGGCTAGGCGTATGAGATGAATTCATTTGGGGAAATTTCAATTTAGTTAGTTTTTTTATTGGTACCCACCTTCACAAACCTGACGAACTTCTGTGACGTATAGATTTCTCTTCCTTTCATTTTTCATAGATAAGGTTGCGGAAGTGTTGTATGCAGCTCCTTTTGGAAATTTTCCGAAGAGTCAACAGCAAAAATGAGTGAAAGTCTTCAATTAAAAGGCACCCTCTTGGGCCATAATGGTTGGGTCACGCAAATTGCTACCAATCCTAAATATCCTGACATGATTTTGTCGTCATCTCGTGGTAAGACACTTGGTTATATTATTTGCATCCGTTTATATTTCCGGTTTATTTCAACCATCGGTTTTTTAATTAGCAAATTTCAGATTCAGTAATCAATTTACTAAGAATATTTCGCTTGATTTTTTGCAGATAAGACATTGATCGTTTGGAAACTGACACGTGACGAAACCCAATACGGGGTGCCGGAGAAGAGGTTGTACGGCCATTCCCATTTTATTTCCGATGTTGTGTTGTCCAGTGATGGAAATTACGCCCTTTCCGGCTCATGGGACAAAACCCTTCGTCTCTGGGATTTGGCCGCGGGGAAAACCACGAGACGTTTTGAAGATCACACCAAGGTTTGATAAAATATTATTTTTACACGCATATTAATCTCCCGGTTTAAAACAGCTAGAAGATTTTTTGTTTTATTACTGACTTCGTTCAACGTCTGAAGAGTTTGTTTTAATTGCGATCTAGTTGTAAGTATGCGTAGGCGAATTTGATTGGTTGCAACTTGTTTCCATGGTGACAGTGCTGTCAAAAATTTGACATTTCGCCTGTATTTTTATGTTCTGTAGCAAAATTTTCTCTACAGGATGTGTTGAGTGTCGCGTTCTCCGTTGACAACCGCCAAATTGTGTCGGGGTCCCGTGACAGAACCATCAAGCTGTGGAACACGTTGGCCGAGTGTAAATACACGATTCAAGATGACGGTCACACCGATTGGGTGTCTTGTGTCCGTTTCTCGCCAAACCATTCCAACCCGATCATCGTGTCTGTCGGTTGGGACCGTATGGTGAAAGTTTGGAACTTGACCAACTGTCGTCTAAAGATTAACCATTCTGGACATACCGGCTACTTGAATACGGTTACGGTATCGCCTGATGGTAGTCTATGTGCCAGTGGCGGTAAAGACTGCAAGGCCATGTTATGGGACTTGAATGACGGCAAACATTTGCACACCTTGGACCACAATGACATAATCACCGCTCTTTGCTTCTCTCCTAATAGGTTAGATGTGTTTTTGTTTCATATATAGTCGATTGTTTTTTTTTTAAATGATGAAAATCTTTTTAACCACTTGATTGTCGTGAGAGGTTAGCGGATATGGGACTGATGATAGAACTGTCATTTAATGTTAAAACGATAAACGGGGGAAGGGTGTTAATTTTTTTTTTGTGTGATAGGTATTGGTTGTGTGCTGCATTTGGGCCGTCGATTAAGATTTGGGACTTGGAGAGCAAAGAAATGGTCGAGGAATTACGACCCGAAGTTGTTTCGCAAAATAGTAAAGCTGAGCCTCCACAATGTCTGTCGTTAGCGTGGTCTACGGACGGACAAACATTATTCGCTGGTTATTCTGACAATATTATTAGAGTTTGGCAAGTTAGTGTATCAGCCAGAGCTTAAAATGTGCTATTTTATTTGATAATAAACACCTTAAATGTTCAAATTTGTATTATTCAGCGACTGTAAATTATGCTTAAGAAATAAAAAATAGTTGGTCATCACTAATTTATTTGATGTTATCCCATGAAATTGTCATTAGGCTAATACTGCCGTTTGATGGTCGTTTAGACACATCTGAGTTTGACATTTACACATACAACATAACCTAATTTAATAACCGGTTGAAGAACTTCGCAAAAATTATGCTAAAGACTGTTATTTGTATTTTCCTGTTGTTATCTTATTTTTATTCACTAAGTGAAGCAACTTTAACACCTAAATCTAGGAAACAAGGCGCAAAAGAACCGAAGAAGAAAAGTTTTGAGAAGCCGAAAGTAGGGCCCCAAGACCAATCTGTGTACAGCAGAAACTTGGTTAGAGAAACCTCAGTTGCTCAAGATATTTTAAATAACTATGAGGGATATCATAGAAATACTGAAACGCGGAATGTAGATGGGGTTGTTTTAGGTTATGTTACTCCAGTACGTTTTGTTGTTCGAGCATAGCACCTATTTACGTTAATGTGGTGTAATTTTAGTGGAATAATCATGGATATGATGTGGCTAAAGTATTTACAAGTAAGTTTACGCATGTAAGCCCTGTTTGGCTTCAAATTGGGAGAACGGGAGATTTAAGTTATAAAATGACGGGTACTCATGATGTGGATACAAATTGGATTGTAGATGTTAAAAGGAGCACTAAAAGGAGAATTAAAAGTAAATTAAATAGTTTTTCTGAGTTAATAGATTAAAAATGGTTTTATAGTGGTACCCAGGGTTTTGTTCGATAGTTGGTCAGGGGAAGATTACATGAAATTGTTATCTTCGGACAAGGAAATTAGGGCTCTTACAAAAGTATTAGTAGATAATTGTAAAAAATATAAATTTGATGGTTTGGTCTTGGAAGTTTGGTCTCAATTGGCTGGTAGAATTCAATACGACAGTTTAGTGAATTTAATACAAAAAATTGGTATTAAATCGAGCTTTTCTCTTACATGATTTTTATATTTTATAAGTTTTTATTTAGGTGCTAATATGAAGCAAGAAAAGTTAGATTTAATACTTGTTATTCCTCCGTTGAGGGGAAAAGAAGTCTTGTTTGGCGAAGAACATTTTGATGAATTGTACGACTATGTTACGGCTTTTTCGTTGATGACCTACGATTTTTCAAATCCACAAAGGCCTGGTAAATTAAGGTCTTTCAACAGAATTGATTTAATTTAGTTGTTTTAGGCCCAAATGCACCTCTATCCTGGATAGAGCAGTGCGTAAAAACTATTTGTCCAAATAAAGAAAAACGGTATAAAATTCTGACTGGACTTAATTTCTATGGGTATGATTATACCCCTACAGGAGGGGGTGCTATAGTTTCTCACGAATATTTAAAGAAATTGAGTCTTTTTGATGATATTCTTAAATACGATCCGAATTCTGGTGAAAATTTTTTCGAAGTTAGGTGAGTGGTAAACTGAAACCGTGCGCTCCAAAATTAACTTTATAAATTGCAATTTACAGTGAAGATGATGGCAAACACTTCATTTTTTACCCAACACTTCATTCGATAGATTTACGATTGAAATTAGTGAACGATTTGGGTACAGGCGTTTCAATTTGGGAGTTGGGTCAAGGGTTGGATTATTTCTACGATTTATTGTAAATTTTTATTAATAAAACACTAAAAAAAATATTAGAAATAATACTTGAAGTTCTACGAATAAATTAACAATAAAAAGTAAACCACAAAATAAAATAAAATATAAGCAAAGTAAAAAAAGTACCTATAATACATAGTTAAGCAGCTGTGATTTCTTGAAATCCCCGCATGCTCATCATGGCTTGGGGACCTTGTATAACCCTGTACATCACTGCCCAACCTAATTTCGCTGGTATGAAACTAAAAATTAAAAAAATATATTTCATTTCTAAGTCGTTGGTTTAAAAAACCTACTTCTTTAGGGGCAAGATGTATCGTGAAAATTCAGGCATGGTAACAAAGACTTCATTGCGCTTTATTGCTGTTACGACCCTTTTGGCGACATCCTTTGGTTCTAACATGGACATATTTCTCGGCTTGCAACCAGCAAACATCCCAGTGTTTATGAAATAGGGGCACACTAATGTCATATGGATATTATCGTGACCATGTGTCTAAGAAGTGAAAGTTGCGGTTAGGTTTTCTTTCTGTCGGTCAAAGTCAATTTTCACTTACTTTAAGTTCTGTTAAAAGACTCTCATGGAAGCCTATAGTGGCGTGTTTGGTAGCACTGTAATCGGTGCATTTATAAGTGCCTAACATCCCTGTTAAGCTGCCAACTGTCACAATGTGGCCACGCCCTCTTTTCAACATGTCACCTAGAAACGCTTTGGTAGTCTAAATTTGAAAAAAAAACGAGTTATTTAATAGTTTTTGTTGGCTCAGTGTTTTTACTCGCCCAGTAATGCGATATAATGTTAACTTTATAAGTTTTCTCTATCATTTCATCGGGAATATCCAGAAGAGTTTGGCCGCAAACGATCCCAGCGTTGTTTATTAGAACGTCCACAAGTCCTACTTCGGATTTGACAAGGTCTGCGTTCTTGTAAACGTTGTTTCTGTCCGTGACGTCAACGACATACGTGTGAATGGTGCAGCCGTCCGCTTCCGCGCGCTCTTGTAAACTCGCAATTGCTACAATTTTACAGCACATTGATAATAAATAAATTATAACAATAAAGTAACAAATAATGTCGTAGTTTATTAATTAAAACGTGAATAAATTCGTACTTCTATTTATTTCTCCACTGTTACAAAAAGACAAAACTACGCTCTACTCTGCTAACCATAAAGTAACTAACTTCACTACATTACTACCAACCTAAGAAAAATAAAGTTACCACAGTTCGGCCTTTCCTGCCGGATTAGACGACCTCGTCTATTCTTACAACAAACAACACAGATGAAACAATCAAATACAAAACATGTTACAGAAGTACACATTTAAACTATTTTGAATACAAAACACACAAACAAGAACATTATAAACATAAAATAACATTACACCAAACTTATAAACAGCACAATATAGGGCGGGTCCAAAGATATATCAGTCTGCATTCTTTGATACTAACTTTAACCTTTCGGCAGCTAAAATACCTTTATATAACCTACTGCTCTGTTGCTCTCCAACAATATCCTCTACAATGTACCGATCTTTATCTAAAACTTTCGTAACACAGTAAGGTCCCTTATACTTGGACTCTAATTTTCGACTGTCCCCTGTAGAAGGAATCTGAGCTTTCACTAAGACTATATCCCCTACTTCATAACCTTTCCTATTTGTATTACGCTGATCACACTTTTCAATTTCCTTAAGTCTATTGTCTTCCAATTTCGCACTAACATTTTCTTTATTGGAATCTCTATCTTTTATACCCCTATTTAGAGCATTAATTTCATTAGTCAAAGGAGTATCATACAATCCTACGCCTTCGTAATTAAATATTAACTCAAAAGGTGTACATTTAGTTACCCGATGCACACTGTTATTTATGCTCCACTGGATGTCACATAGTTTTTCATCCCACAATTTGTCACCGGACTCGCAATCTAAACTGGTTGTTAAACAAGAAGGTATTGTATTATTCAGTCTCTCTATTTGACCATCACCTCGCGGGGTACCTGCGGCTACTTTAACATGGATAATATCATGATTCCTACAGAACTCCTCAAATAGATGGGCTGTAAAGGCAGAGCCTCTATCTGAAATTGCTCTAAAAGGCTTACCATAATGAGAAATGAATTCCTGAAAGAATTTTACAGTCTCAAACGTACTAGTATCCCTGACAGCCTTTAATACCACATATTTGCTAAAACCATCTATTAATCCCAAAATAAATTTATTACTAAGGTCTGTCTTAGTGAAAGGACCCAAGTGGTCCAAATGAACTGTGTGGAAACACGTATCGCCCTTTTCTAATGGATGAGAATAACCCGGTTTTTTACCTGTCTGTTGCTTATGATACAAACAACTTATACACCTGTTTATATAAGAATTCACAAACAGTCTTAATTTCGGGAAATAATAACATTCTTTAATTTTTCCAACTGTCTTATCTACACCTAAATGATTAAGATTTCTATGCGTCTCGCTTACAATATCATACCTCAAGTCTACTGGCACATACAAGCGAAATCTAGATTTACATAAGTTGTAAACGCGACCATCACGTAAAACAAACTTTTCATGTGTATTGGCATCACCATCTTCGAGTTTTTTACAAATAGACATTATTTCAGGGTCGGTGCGCTGCAACGCTGCTACTCAATCAGTTGTGATATTTATGTGACAAATCGGCAATCCAATTACTTCAGTATCAACTGCTTCCTCAACTGGATTCCTGCTCAAGGAATCTGCCACCACGTTGATAGACCCCTTGTGGTATTCTATCCTATACTGAAACTCAGAAAGGCGAATATACCACCTACCGATTCTAGGATTTAAATCACGCTTATTCTCTAACATTTTCAAACTATTACAATCCGTTCTTATGACAAAATCAATACCTATCAGATACACCCTAAATCTTTCTACACTGCAAACAATAGCTAATGCCTCCAATTCATATGAGTGGTACCTGGATTCCTCTAGCGTCGTCTTCCTGCTGAAAAAACTAATAGGATGGAGTTTTCCCGAGGGGTTTACCACTAAGGAAATGGTTGGGACAGGTTCAAGAAATAGTATTTCCGAAATAGTGAGAAATGGTGGAAATGGTGCAGAAATACTAGGAAATAGTGTAGAAATAGTATTTCTTACTCAGAAATAGTAGGAAATACCCAGGAAATGGTAAAGAAATGGTGGAAATATTCAAAGAAATACTGGAAATAGTCTGAGAAATACTGGAAATACTGGAAATAGTAAGGGAAATATTCTCGGAAATACCTAGGAAATACTGGAAATAGTCGACCAATATGTATAAAACTTTCCGCTCTCTCTCTTCGCGCCAAACGTACTAGTATCAGTACAAACGTTGGCCGGTAGGCCGGTTTCGTTCTTCACTGCGCAGAAGCAAATATGAGGCCACATTTTTAGACGGCCAATAGCGCGACTTCGAATTGACTCAATTGTATAAATATGTAATAAGTTTCTTCTGTTTTCTGTAGCAACAGTGAGTGGTAGGGTGATGCGAGCATTCAAAGCAAGTAAAAAAATCGAGTAAAAAATGGTGTGAACTTTATACCGTTGACTGATTATCAATAATCTATCAACGTTTATACCTACAAGTATTCCTGGATTTATTATTTAATGTAAATTGATAGTTGCCATCCTATTTTAAACTCTGAAAAATATTTGTAAATATCCCCGCAAATTCATATAAAAACGGATAACAATTTTTGGAAGTGAAGAGCTTTTTAAGTGGAGGTTTTAACGATAGACTTTTATATTATTTTAGTTATGTGTACATTGCTCAACACAATATTTTAGGTATACCGCAAGGTATACTGTCATTTTTATTCGCATTTTTATGCAATTTGTGGCTCTATAATTAAGAAATAGCAATGGATTTCAAAAGGGAACCACGAACCACAGTATTTAGATCAAAAGAGCTTAAGCGAGGGCTAAAGAGCTTAAAGCTCAGCCCAACAATTACGAGAATGAAGAAGAAAAAGGGACTAGAAGCGTTAAAACTCGCACTAACATGCCTGAACCTTTCTTTGAGAGTTTCTTGGGCTTCCGAAATTTGTTTGACGGTTCAAGTTTACACAAGAGAGCGGAGACACAGGGTGATACATAAATGAGATACCTACCCACCTTTGATATTTTTTGAAACAACTGTCTTTCGGCAATTCCGGGATATTACTGCGAAATATCGGTAATTTATTGTAAGATTTTTTCAGTTCTAATGGTAACAACGGTTGTTGGGGAAACATATTACGATGGGTAGGTGCGCAAGATCCGAGACAAGTTCGATGCGGGGTGAATTAAACTGAGCTCGAAATTGAGGGGTAATATCGAAGGTAATGTAACTATCGTGTCCAAGACCTTGTGACATATATAATTATATTTGGAATCTTTCAAATGTTGGAACTCTTGGTTTATATTCAAACCTCGAAATAAACGAATAATGTTGAATTGATAAATTCGGTTTTGATTGATTAAAGTTATGTAATATCTCGGGACTATTTGCCCTGATTTGCCGGCTTTTCAGTATCCATTTTGGTCATCTAAAATTGTCGGTATTTAACTGTGGTAACCATTCGCGAATTGCAAGAATATGTAGCATTTTTTTAACACATACTCGAACACATATTATTCTAGTTATCGTAAATATCGGTAAATATCATGTTAGGTATGTAGGTCTCGATTTAGGCAGGGCGCGAAAGTGGTCCAAGAGGTGACGGACAATAGCATTGTTATGTTTATTGTTTTTGCATTTTTATGAAAACCACGACCGCGGGGGCTAAAATTTGAATTAATTATGCAAGGAAGGGAAATTAAGTTTTATCAGTTTAGTAAAATAATTAGTAAGCAATACTTATGTTATGAAAGCCAATCTTAAATTTAAGATTTTGAAAAAAAGAAGCGGAAGAAGGTATCTTGACCCAGAGAAACTAAAAGATGATGATATGCGCAATAAGTTCGAGAAAAAGACAAACGAAGCACTAAAGGGCACGGGTGGAAATATTGTTAGGGACATAGAGGCAGAATGGAATTGCATTAAAAATAGTTTAGTTTCCTCAGCTAGGGATATTTTGGGTCATAAACAGAATGAAAGTAGGAAACCCTGGATAACAAAACATATTGTGAGTCTAATAGAGGAAAGGCGAAAATATAAAAATAGGTTAGATGAAACAGGGAAACAAAGATATAAGGCGATCAAGTGGGAAATTATTCGGGAATGTAGGAAAGCGAAAGAGCAATGGATCGATAATAAATGCAAAGAAGTGGAAGATAAATTCGAAGTAGGAAAGACTGATGAAGCATATAAAATAATTAGGAGAAATTTTAGAGAAATTGGATCTAGTACCAAAAACATTAGAAATGAGGCAGGAGATATCCTAATCGGAAGTGGGGAGAAGGCAGATAGGTGGAAAGAATATTTAGGAAACTTATATGCGGGACAGGAAGTGCAAGATATATTAGAAAGCGAAAGCAGTGTAGAGTGGGATAACCTAGGGAGTCCTATAATGAGAGAAGAGTTTGAGATAGCACTAAAAAGTTTAAGGAATAATAAAGCACCAGGTATAGATGGCTTGCAGGCAGAAATCTTAAAGTGCGCAGGTCAAGAGGTAATAGATCGTTTATTTAAACTAGTTAGTCGCATATACCTGACAGGCGAGATTCCAGAAGATTACAAACGGAACATCATAGTAGCTTTGCCAAAAAGAAAAGGCGCGGATAGATGCGAAAATTTTAGAACTATCAGTTTAACTTCCCATGCGTCAAAAATTTTAACTAGAATTGTGCAAAGAAGGATGGAGAAAAAGGCGGAAGAAATATTAGGAGAAGATCAGTTCGGATTTAGACGAAATAGAGGAACGCGCGAGGCCATTCTAGCTTTACGAGTAATTATAGAAAAAACGATAGAAAAGAGAAAGAGCGTCTATATAGGATTTGTAGATTTAGAAAAAGCCTTCGACAACGTAAAATGGGGGAAGATGTTCGAAGTGCTGAGAAAGGTAGGGATGAAATACAGGGACAGAAGAATAATACATAATCTCTACAAAGAGCAAAAGGCAGTTATAGAATGTGAGCAGGAACAAAGGGAAGTAGATATCCGGAAGGGAGTGAGACAGGGATGTGCATTGTCACCTCTAGTTTTCAACTTATATATCGAAGATGCGATTAATATTGTTAAGGAAAGAACAGCCTCAGGGATCAATGTACAGGGCCAAACTATTAACATGCTCAGATTTGCGGATGATATAGCAGTGTTAGCATCTAGCAAAGAAGAATTAGGAGCGGCTCTGAATGAAATGGAAGCAGTTTTGACACAGGGCTTCGGCATGAAAATCAATAAAAAGAAAACTAAAATTTTGGTATGTAGGGGATGTGAAAATAGAACTAAAATGGAAATACAAATTGGAAATGAGAAGATAGAGGAGGTCGCGGATTTCTGCTACTTAGGAAGTAAAATAACTCAAGACGGTAGGAGCACTAAAGATATAAAACAAAGAATGGCGCAGGGCCGAGTTGCGTTTAACAAAAAGAAACAACTGTTATGCTCGAGAACGGTTAATATGGAGACTAGGAAGAGACTCTTAACGTCGTATGTATGGAGTACGGCATTATACGGGTGCGAAACTTGGACAATAGGAGAAGCGGATAGAAAAAGAGTAGAAGCGTTTGAAATGTGGTGCTACAGACGCATGATGAAGATACCGTGGATAGATAAGGTTAGCAATAGGGAAGTATTAGAAAGAGTTGGGGAAAAGCGAAAGGTATGGAAAACAATAAAGAGTAGGAGAGATAGGATGGTAGGACACCTTCTAAGACACGAAGGAATAGTTCGTGACATACTAGAGTCAGAGATAGGAATAAAAAGAGGTAGGGGTAGGCCTAGATTAGACTACTGCTCTCAAATAGTTAGGGATGTAGGATGTTCTACTTTTAGGGAAATGCGTAGGTTAGCTCAGGATAGAAAAGAATGGAGGTACGCGTCCAACCAGTCTTCGGACTGAGAACCTTATGATGATGACTTAAATATTAATTTGGGAGGTTGCAAAACACACATCCAAACTAGGGAAGAGTTTCTAACGCATCATGCATACATATACGGGGTATCCAAAATTAAGTGTCCACCATTGGTAACTTCGTTATTATTGGACGTTCAAGGTCGGTTAAATGGGCAAAGAATTAGTGTTTTTCATGAAGAATTTTATTCTCTTTCAACACTTATAGAAATATATAGGGCGTTCCATTTAAAACGTTGTTTATGTGAAAATCGCGAAAATGCGATGTTCATCATATTTTTCGTAATAAAAAATACTAATTCCTCAACTAATTCTTTGTCCATTTAACCGACCTCGTAGGTCCAATAATAACAAAGTTGGCAATGATGCGCACTTAATTTTGGATACCCTGTATAACTTAACTTTTTATAAATGGGCGTTATACTTCAAGATTTAATAAATTGTATAGGGGTTATTTTTCAAGTGACGGACGTTTGTAATCGTTTATATCGTAACCCATTTTTATAAATTCAATATTCAACAACACAAAAATTAAATGTGCAGTAAATTATTTCACAAGAAGAAAATAGGTAGGTAATGTATGCTATTTTTGTAATAGTAAAAGGGGAAGTAAAAGGTACGAATTGAATGAAATTGTAAAAAAATACTCTGGAACACTGGAAATACTTGGAAATGGTGAAGAAATACACGGAAATGGTAAAGAAATACTAGGAAATGCTCTGGAAATACTTAGAAATAGTAAGAAATGGTGAAGAAATACTAAGAAATGGTGAGGAAATACCGGGAAATACTAAGAAATAGTTAAGAAATACTAAGAAATAGTGACGAAATACTGAGGAAATAGTAGGAAATAGTAAGAAATAGTAAGGACATATTTGGAAATGGGAAATACTTGGGACAGATTTTTTCCTAGTGGTAAACCCCTCGAGTTTTCCATCTTTCTGCTCCTGATAAAGGACTCCCCCTAATCCTACTTTACACGCATCTGTATGCAACTCTGTCTGAGCACGAGGATTATAGATACATAAAATGGGCTCACTACATAACCTAGCCTTAACTAACTCAAAAGCTCTTTGGTGCTCATCTTGCCATATAAATGCAGAATCTTTCTTTAACAAATTTGTTAAAGGTCTAACAATAATTGCAAAATTTTTAACAAAGCGGCGAAAATAGCTCGCGAGGCCTAGAAAACTTCGAACAGATTTGACATCTGTTGGCTTAGGAAAATTCGCTATAGAATTTAATTTCAATTTTCCAGGTGAAATGCCTGCTTCTGATATCTCAAAACCTAAATAATTAATTTTTTTCATAAAAAATTGACATTTATCAATACGTAACGTTAAATTAGATTGTCTCAATAAAACTAACACTTCACGTAAGTTTCTCATTCCTTCTTCAATAGTCTCTGATGGTATAATAATATCATCGAGATATGCCATGGCTGTGGTATACCTAAGACTTTTCAAAATCAAGTTGAAACAATGAAGGCGCGTTGCACAACCCGAAACACATGCGTTTAAACTGGTACGTACCGTCCGGGGTAACAAAAGCCGTTTTACACTTACTTGACTCCTCCATCGGAACCTGATAGTAGCCACTGAGCAAATCCAGGCTAGTAAAATAAACCTTGTTGTGTAGCATGTCCAACTGATCATCTATCCTCGGAAGTGGATAATGGTCCTTCACAGTTATTTTATTCAGCGCACGGTAGTCAATGCACAACCTGACGTCACCAGTCTTCTTTTTCACCAAAAGACACGGGCTTGCGAATGGCGATTCAGAGTCTTCAATATACTGGAGTATCGCTGGTCAGTTCAATCTTCATAGCAGCTTTGTCTGTTACACCTAACTGACGCATATTACGTGCTACAACGTCCTTATGTTCATTCAGCAAATCTAAAATAGAATTCACATCATCACCACCTAAATCTGTTTGTATTTCATGTCTCTCGATTTTTTCATCGTTAATTTCTCGTTCGTATGGTAAGACTGCTTCTTCACAAACTTCACCCCTAGCGATGACTTTTCCTTTCGAAAACTTCATATCACTACCAGATAAGTTCATAACCTTTAACACAGATTGCCCAGTACAGTCAGTTCTGATCACACACCTTGGAATAGCTTGTCCATTTTCTCGAACGTCACCCTCAACAAACAATTCAAAATTATTCAGTTCAGTACTTACGCGAATATGTCCTACAAAGTTACTCGGAACAACCACAGGCTCGGAAACCTTCAACTCTGTTTTAGGTGGCTGGTCCATACCAAGCGCGAAGTCACTACCTGCATTCTGTATTAATAATTCATCGGATTTACTAATAATAACAATGTGATTTTGTTCTGTGTATGGGTGTCCCACGATTAAAGAAACTTGTTGAGACTCTATTGGTACTACATGAACTTTAACTTTAGCAGCAACATCGTCGATACTTAAATTAGCTGTAAATAAACCTAGAGGTTTAACAACACCATTACCATACCCAATTAATGGTTGTGGTTCGCATTCCAAATACGAAAAACCCAATTCGTCAGCTACATCTAACCTCATTGTGACACAACTGCTCCCTAAGTCGACATAGCATTCAATACGCTTTTTATTAATGTATCCAGTTTTGAAATATTTCGAATGGGTGTCCTTCTCATCACTTGTAACATTCAAAACACTTCGTTTCGGAGCGGCTCCTATATTTGAATTGGTACTGCTTACTTCACTTTGTTGGGTCGTCGTTTTAGTTGGGCATTCTCTTGCATAATGACCCATTGTTCCACATCTAAAACACTTCACTGTGACCTTAGGTTTCGGTATGCTATTACCGGCAACTTCCCCTTTTTTCCCATGAGTGACATGTTCACGTCGATTATTTCCGTAATTATTAGAAACTGCGGTTATATGTTTAGCTCCAGCCTTTAGATCCTGTAAAAGTTCTGTCGGCCTTCGATATCTACTAAGTGGTCCAAGAAAATCTCTAAATCTGGGGTTATTTAACCCATGCACAATCCATTCGATTGTTTCTGTCAAAGACATATGACACTTGTTACATTTTGCCAACATCTCAAAAAAATATTCCACTACATCTTGGTTTGGCTTCCACTTGTACGCTTGCGCGTTCAAACGCAAATGTACAGTGCTTTCGATTACGCCAAACGTCTCGGTGAGTAGACACTTCCATTGCATCCAACTTCTCGTTTCGCACGGCAAGCTGTCCCGCCAATTCTTCGCAACCCCCACCAATTTGGATAATGTAAAATGTTTAATGGCGACATCATCCCAATCGTACATTTCGCCATATTCCTCCATTTTTAATAACCATCCTTCGATCTTGTCTCCTTTCACTGGATCAAATTCTGGCAATACTTGATGAATATTACTAAAATACCTTGGTTCTGCAGTAAATCCTGCTCCAGATTCTTGCAACGGAGCCCCGCTTTCCACGTTCTCGTTTCCGTTTCCAGGCATCTCGCCAAACAGCAAACAAACGATTTTAACACTGGCTTTATTGCACCGAATCTAACACTACACGGAATTTACTGACCGAATCCCTCTTCTGAAAACTGTCGTAGTTTATTAATTAAAACGTGAATAAATTCGTACTTCTATTTATTTCTCCACTGTTACAAAAAGACAAAACTACGCTCTACTCTGCTAACCATAAAGTAACTAACTTCACTACATTACTACCAACCTAAGAAAAATAAAGTTACCACAATAATAACAAAATTATTGAAGGCATATATGTACATCAAAGTTTTATTAAAATCAGAAAAAATATATTTGTTGAATTCGTAACCGAAATGGGTATATGTCAATAGCGCGCCGCGGTCAGTTTGACCCTTACAGATTATAAAATGCCCACAAAAGGGACAGGTCGATTGCGAGCTGACAAGATATTAGTGCCGTTTAAAAAGCGTATACAGATCAAGAAGAAGCGTTTTGCCTCTTCAAGGCATTAGAAATGTAAAAATACAGAAAATACGCATTGCAGGGGTTATGAGGTCAAAAAAATGAGATGCAGATCATTGTTATGTTAATACCAAAAGTAAATAATTAACATTTGACATAAATTTAAAAATAATCTTATGAGTACATATTTCAAATTGAGCAAGATAATAATAAATGATTACAGCACTTAACAGCATAGGTACCTAGAAATGTCATAATTTCTTATGTGCGGCGAAGAAAAAAACGGTTATTACTGCGCTTCGCGTGTTCATGCAGCTTTTTTTTAGTCAAAAAACAGGTCAAACGCTTGTGGTCTGTTGATTATACCCACTGCAAAACTTTCTTTATACAATTAGCGTCATTGCGACAAGCTATGTTTTAAATTGGACAAAAATTTTATTAGCTATTGTTGTTGAAGTAAGTGGGTATTTCTAATTGCAATCCTTCAATTCGATTTCAAACTTTAATGACAAAGTTGTAAAAGTTATTACCTTTTTCGTTGATATCCCATACGACAACTTTAGCCCGATTTCTAGCTAATCTTAGTGCTAGTTCTTGTCCTACCCCGCCAGCTCCTCCTGTAATCACAACTACTTTGTTTCTGAGGCTCTTTTCAGCCCGCAGAAATGAGGGAGTTAGTCTCAAAAGTACGGCTTCACTAACATAGTACATAGTTAGCCAGCTTATGATAGCCAATTCCCAAATGAAAGCTATGAATCTCAGAGTTAGATTCTTCATAGCATCCAGGATATTCCGCATTTTCTGTAAAAGAATTTTTTATGTAATAGTTGGTTTTACATTTCTTGATATCTGATCTGTTTTCAGGCAGGTAATATTACATAAAAGCTTTATGCTTTTGTAGCCTATGGCAAAGCAGGAAGTTTTATACATTTGCAGTTTTGAGAGAATGCTCGCATTATCTTATGTAATACGACCTAAAACTGAAACTATCACACCAGGATATCTCAAGATTATGTACGTAATTTTCAAAGATCGATTAGAATTATTTGTTCATACAGACTGTCCCAGTTAAGTACAGTTATGTAACAGAGAATAGACCATTTCAAGTGAGAGTTGTATAGGGCGTCCTATTTTCGTTGTTCTCATAGAAGCAGCAGAGATAGACCCTTGGGGTTTTCGCGAATCTCAGTTACTTCAACACATAAATCTACATCTTTTAGTTAATAGATAATAATACAATAATAAAACACGAAACGTTAAATCCAAAACGTCCTCGCCTCTGACGTTCAAAAGTTTGGTGCTGATTTGTATCAGACCAGTGACGCACATTATGCCTGTTAAATAATCCTACGCTGTTTATGTGAGTTTCATCTGTCCAAATGACAGACCGCCCAAATCCTGGATTTTCTTGAATTTTATTTAAGTACCATCTACAAAAATTAAGTCTTCTTTCTTGATCTCCCGGGAAGATATGGTGAATAATTATTTGAATGTTATATAGCCTACGTTTGCCTTTTTAAAATATTTTTTAGAACTTTTGTTTTGGAAACACCAACTCTGCTGCTTCTACGAGAAACCCCCAAATCACAACGAAAATAAGACATATCAAGAATAAATATTACCATAATTAAAATATAAACAGTATACGTACAGTAATATTAGAAAAATAATCCAGCGTAACACTTTCTGTACTACCAGCGGAAGAGACCGAGTTTGCAGCTAGCTGAACAACAAATAAAACTTGCGAGTCGTGAATCGAGATCTGCTATAACATCTCCGGCAGGACGGTGAAAAGAAAATATGTATTATAAGAGTTTAACAACCTTTTTCTGCGTGGTGTTTATTAACTCTAATAATGATGCCTTTCTCTTTCGAAAGATAGCGTGTAACACTTTTTTAAAAAATGTTAAAACCACTAGATGTTTGCTTTTAAAGCGTTGGAACAGGTTCGGGGTCGGGAGAGAGTGAAAACATCAAAAAGCACATTGGGAGATGCGTAATTTAGAAATTTCAAAGTCAAGTTTAACAGGTAAAATGAGAGTCAATATCAATGGTACTTGCTACAAGCTATAGGTGACTTGCGAAAGGAGGACACGCGTTACTATTATTAAAAGAGAAAATTGTTTTTTTTCATATGTCGCCTTTTCCATTGTCTAAAAATGCTACAACCGTTTGGTTATGTAAATTTTACTTCGACTTTAAAATATTGAGAACTTAAAATATTCCTGTAGCAATTCTTGCCACTGTTAGATAGTGATTGAAAGATCCATTATACTATTACTGACTTCCTCAATACGCTAAGTAAGGTATTGCATGTACGTTTTTGTACAGCAAGATAGGAATAACGGAATAAATACAATATAACAATATGTTATCTAGCCTGAAAACTTCAAAAAATGTAATGAGAGAGTTAAGTGAAGAACCCTGTATACATACGACTGAATAAACTAACCAAAAATTTGATAAATATTTAACAATACGAGTAAGAGTTTTAGAAAATTTCTTGTTGCACCAGAAGGTGCTAAATATTTTATAACGAGTTAGAATCTTTTGTTGATTTTTCGCAATTATTAACTAGGTATAATTTAAAGAAAGTTAGGTCCATTCTAATCCATCAGCCATCAAACTCTCAAATAAATGTCATTATTCGTTGTTTCTACAAGCAGTTTAAACAATTTTGCAGCCTTTGCAAACAAGATATATTTTTTATCGTCGCTGGTACGTTTACGTTTTCCAGTGGCGCGCTGGGGCAGTTTTGTTCAGTTAGAAGCTGTATTACACTGATAAAAAAGGGTTCCCAGCTTTTGCTAAAATTTTACAGTGATAAAACCGAACCTAGCTTTTATATAAGTACGTTTTTTGAGCGAATTTAGTATTAATCGAGGTAGAATTTACACCCATTTCATTTATTACCCGTTATTTTTATTAACAAACACAGAAAACTGCAATATTGAACATGTGCTAGATTTTGTGAGAGGACACGAAAATTTAATAATTATAGGAGATTTCAGTACAGTCGTAGGCACAGGGCGAGAGGGCGGAATAGTTGGTCCCTTTGGATTAGGCAATAGGAACGATAGGGGAGTTAGACTGATAGAGTTCTGCGATAAACATAACTTAACGATCGCGAACACTCTATTTCACCAACATGTTAGGAGACGCTACACGTGGAAGATGCCAGGAGACCTAGGGAGATATCAAATAGATTACATTCTTGTTAGGCAAAGATTTAGAAATCAAGTTAGGGATTGCAGAAGTTATCCAGGAACAAATATAGATAGTGATCACAATATAGTCGTTGAGAAGGCCAATCTTAAATTTAAGATTTTGAATTCAAGAATCAATTGTACCCCTAACCACATAAATTTTGAAATACTATATACGCATTTCGGCAGCTAAGCTGCCATCTTCAGTAGCAGGGAAAAAACCTATAGTAATAAAAATAGCAATAACATTAATGCAAAAAAAAAAAAAAAAAAACAATTATTTAAATGACAATAATAATAACAACAATAATGATGATGTGAAACAATGATAGTGACAATAACAATAATATAGATTAGGTATTTTCTGCTCACCACTCCGAAAGAATCGAAGTGCACTCGATCAGCTCTCAAGCTAGAATGAACTGTGTATTTCAAAATTTATGTGGTTAGGGGTACAATTGATTCTTGAATTGATTATTTAACCACAGTCTCTTACATCTTAGTCCTTGAGAAATGGCTTCCCGGTCACAAGAGTTGAACAGGTTTCGCAAGGTAAGTTTTAAAATTTGGAAAATAGGTGCAGATATTTCCTTTCTTAAACAATGCAAGTTTCATAAGGTTTTTCCAAATTTTATAGATTTCGGTTTCAGGT
The DNA here is from genome assembly GCA_963966045.1 of Xestobium rufovillosum. Classification (NCBI taxonomy): domain Eukaryota; kingdom Metazoa; phylum Arthropoda; class Insecta; order Coleoptera; family Ptinidae; genus Xestobium; species Xestobium rufovillosum. The sequence goes on from OZ014503.1 coordinate 25,735,283, forward strand.
ATATAATAACACTAGTAGTAGGAGGTTTCATAATGCCATAGAAACATGTGCCAAGAAAAAATGGTTGGATTTGGAAATCAAATATTTGTACCAAAAACGTAGTTTTTTAGATGTAGAGAAATACCGATTGCATTTGAAACTCGTTTACGGTTTGAGTTCAATTGAGTTTGGAGAATGGATGATTGTCCAGAGTGATATGTGGGAGATAAATTTACATAAAATTAAAGAAGTTAATGAGATTCATGCTAGAAAATTGCGTTCTTTGGTTTTTCCCGCGTCGCGGCTGGAGAATGATCCGATTCAAGAAAATATAGTTGTTAATGAATCGTCCCAGACTTTCAATGATACAGAAATTGCCTTCCTTAATACAGGTTTAAAATTTAATTTGCCTTTTCGAAAATCGCCGGTTATGGATATGGTAGCGGGTATTGAGAGTTCTGTTCAGAAATTGGATAACTTGGATAGGAACTTTATTAGGAGCGCATGCAAAATACAAATTACTAAGAACATAAAGGATAATAAATATAAAAGTAACAGCACAGTGAAAAACAATCACTATTATAGTATCGTTGAAGGACTCAGACAAAAAGACTGTTTTTATTTGAAAGCGGACAAGGGAAATAAGATTGTGGTATTAGATAAAGCAGATTACTTCAATAGAGTGGAAACTTTTTTGAAGGATGGTCCATACAAAGAGGTTAAGAAAAATCCATTGCCAAAATTGGTCAGTTCGGCTAAGAATGCCATGAAAGATTGTCCAAATCTTATTACCCCCCAAAACAAATTTAGGTTAAGTGTGTCTAATCCTGTGGTTCCTAAGATGTATGTCCTTCCTAAGATTCATAAACCAGGTAGATCGGTGAGACCCATCATTTCCGGTATTAACTCGCCAACCTGTCTGCTTTCTAAATGGCTAACGAAGGAATTCACCGCATTGCCCACAGCTCCGGAAAGTTTTTCAGTTGTGAATTCGTTGGAGTTTATTAATAAAATTAAAAATATAGTACTTGATGAGGGTGAGGTGTTGGTTTCTTTCGATGTTGTATCGTTGTTTCCAAGTGTACCTATACCTACCACGATTGCATATTTGGAGGAGCTACTGACTGAAAGTGAAGTGGACAGAATTGTAGTGGATGAATATTTAAAATTGACCTCATTATGTATGTCCCAGAATTGTTTTCAAATTAATGGTAAGTTTTTTGAACAGCAGGAAGGGACTGCTATGGGCAATAGTTTATCTCCGTTTTTGGCTAATCTGTTCATGAGTAGGTTTGAAGTGTTGTTTAAAAGAGACAGTGAGTACTTCCCTCGAGTATGGTTGCGTTATGTGGATGACGTGTTCGCTGTTTTCGATACCAAGAGGAGTAGAATTGAGGATTTTTTAGATAATTTAAATTCACGTTATAATAGTGTGAAATTCACATTTGAAATGGAACAAAATGGTTCAATCCCTTTTTTGGATGTCTTGGTTGTTAGGAACAGCATTGGCGGATTGGAATTTGATGTGTATAGGAAGGATACTAATATAAGTAGGTTTATTGTGAATGATTCACAACATTCAATACAACATAAACTTTCGGCTTTGCACTTTCTGGTCAACAGATTGTTGTCATTTCCTCTGTCAAAGGTAAGATATCAAAAAGAATTAAAATATATAAAAGATGTTGCGATTCATAATGGGTACACGACTGTCTTAGTTGATAGATTGATAAGCAGAATTAGACACAAAAAGTTTGTTAAGGATTCCACGACTTTCTCCATGTCACCTACTGAGAATAAGAAATATGTTAAAATTCCGTATAGTTTGGCACATACCAGAGGCTTGGAACCTATTTTCAAGTCGCAAAATTTATGTGTAGCATATACCGCTAAGAATACCATCAAGCAGCTGTTGGGAAATCCCAAGGATAAAGTAGAGGACAAGCAGAAGTCGGGAATTTATGAAATAAAGTGTAGTAGTTGTGACAAGAGTTATATTGGGCAAACAAGGCGTACAATCGTCACTAGGTTTAAGGAACATATGGCACATTTTAGATATAATAGAATTGAGAAGTCAAGTGTTGCTCAACATATCTTTGATACCGGCCACCCTGTACATGAGAAGGATCTTCGGCTTATGAGGTCGGTATCGGACAATAGGGAATTAGACGCTTATGAGAGTATGTTTATTCGCAAGTATGAAGGTAAACTTATTAATTCAGATTTAGGTCCAATTTCTGATTCCGTATTGTTAGATGTCGTTAATGTGTAGGCGTGTAGGGTTTAACCAGAAAAATGAAAGGGTGTAGGGGTCAAGGTCTTCTTTATTGCAGTTTACTGTAGTTATTTGCTAGCCCATATAAGCCATGGACCTTCGAGGTTATTTGGTAATATGGGATTCATTTTCTATTTTTGTTTCATTCAAGTCAATTATCCTGAAGATAGGATATTTTAATTGAAACTGCAGTAAAGATGGCAATGGCAACCTTTTTGTACATTTGTGATAGTGAAAATACGAATAGAGTGGTATAAAAATCAGCGTATGCCCGGATATTGAATTATCTTTCCTAGCGTGATTAATGTTGATGTCACAAGTAACGTCAGTGCTACGTCACTTTAAGTATATATTGGGGATTGTCTCCGTGCGCAGTTCATTCTAGCTTGAGAGCTGATCGAGTGCACTTCGATTCTTTCGGAGTGGTGAGCAGAAAATACCTGATCTATATTATTGTTATTGTCACTATCATTGTTTCACATCATCATTATTGTTGTTATTATTATTGTCATTTAAATAATTGTTTTTTTTTTTTTTGCATTAATGCTATTGCTATTTTTATTACTATAGGTTTTTTCCCTGCTACTGAAGATGGCAGCTTAGCTGCCGAAATGCGTATATAGTATTTCAAAATTTATGTGGTTAGGGGTACAATTGATTCTTGAATTGATTATTTAACCACAGTCTCTTACATCTTAGTCCTTAAGATTTTGAAAAAACGAAGCGGAATAAGGTATCTTGACCCAGAGAAACTAAAACATGATGATACGCGCGATAAGTTCGAGAAAAAGACAAACGAAGTACTTAAAGGCGCGGGCGAAAATATTGTTAGGGACATAGAGGAAGAATGGAATTGCATTAAAAATAGTCTAGTTTCCTCAGATAGGGATATATTGGGTCATAAACAGAATGAAAGTAGGAAGCCCTGGATAACAAAACATATTGTGAGTCTAATAGAGGAAAGGCGAAAATATAAAAATAGGTTAGATGAAATAGGAAAACAAAGATATAAGGCGATCAAGTGGGAAATTATTCGGAAATGTAGGAAAGCGAAAGAGCAATGGATCGATAATAAGTGCAAAGAAGTGGAAAATAAGTTCCAAGTAGGAATGACTGATGAAGCATATAAAATAATTAGGAGAAATTTTAGAGAAATTGGATCTAGTACCAAAAGCATTAGGAATGAGGCAGGAGATATCCTAATCGAAAGCGGGGAGAAGGCAGATACAGGTGGAAAGAATATTTAGGAAACTTATATGCGGGACAGGAAGTGCAAGATATATTAGAAAGCATAAGCAGTGTAGAGGGGGATAACCTAGGGAATCGTATAATGATAGAAGAGTTTGAGCTAGCACTAAAAAGTTTAAAGAATAATAAAGCGCCAGGTATAGATGGCTTGCAGGCAGAAATCTTAAAGTGCGCAGGTCAAGAGGTAATAGATCGTTTATTTAAATTAGTTAGTCGCATATACCTGACAAGCGAGATTCCAGAGGATTACAAACGGAACATCATGGTAGCTTTGCCAAAAAGGAAAGGCGGGGATAGGTGCGAAAATTTCAGAACCATCAGTTTAACTTCCCATGCGTCAAAAATTTTAACTAGAATTGTGCAAAGAAGGATGGAGAAAAAGGCGGAAGAAATATTAGGAGAAGATCAGTTCGGATTTAGACGAAATAGAGGAACGCGCGAGGCCATTCTAGCTTTACGAGTAAAGAGCGTCTATATAGGATTTGTAGATTTAGAAAAGGCCTTCGACAACGTAAAATGGGGGAAGATGTTCGAAGTGCTGAGAAAGGTAGGGATGAAATATAGGGACAGAAGAATAATACATAATCTCTACGAAGAGCAAAAGGCAGTTATAGAATGTGAGCAGGAACGAAGGGAAGTAGATATCCGGAAGGGAGTGAGGCAGGGATGTGCATTGTCACCTCTAGTTTTCAAACGCACAGGGTCAAACTATTAACATGCTCAGATTTGCGGATGATATAGCATTGTTAGCATCTAGCAAAGAAGAATTAGGAGCGGCTTTGAATGAAATGGAAGCAGTTTTGACACAGGGCTATGGCATGAAAGTCAATAAAAAGAAACCAAAATTTTGGTATGTAGGGGATGTGAAAATAGAACTAAAGTTGACATACAAATAGGAAATGAGAAGATAGAGGAGATCACGGATTTCTGCTATTTAGGAAGTAAAATAACTCAAGAGACAATAAAGAGTAGGAGAGATAGGATGGTAGGACACCTTCTAAGACACGAAGGAATAGTTCGCGACATACTAGAGTCAGAGATAGGAGTAAAAAGAGGTAGGGGTAGGCCTAGATTAGACTGCTGCTCTCAAATAGTTAGGGATGTAGGATGTTCTACTTTTAGGGAAATGCGTAGGTTAGCTCAGGATAGACAAGAGTGGAGGTACGCATCTTCGGACTGAGAACCTTATGATGATGATGACAGTAAGAATGTCCAAATAGAACAATGCCTGCCCACAAGCAACAAATCAGAATAGATGATGAGATATAACAAACCAACAGCTTGCTCCATCTAACAGTAAACAAAACAATAACCCAATGATATCTGTAATGAACCCAAGCGCATTCTATAAAAAGACAATCTGTTAATTAATCTGAAGGATTCCTTATCTTAATATGATTAACACGGGCATGACAGTCAGTTACTATTTTATATACAAAAGCCAACTTTTGTACTATTATCACAATCCCGGCTTTAAATTTTATCCAAGATAAAGTTCTATACGATTTCGCAAAAAGCCATTATTTCGTGCCGAACAAACATGTAAAGTGTCGCAATCGAAAACACATTATGGAAACAGATGAAGTGCAGTTAAGGAGAGATCAGGATCACACTGAAAACTTGTTGCGATACAGCACTAGAAGCAGCCAACGGATGTTATCTTTTATCAAACAACAAATGATAGAGCCTCCTAATCAAGAAACCTTTGAAAAACAGCAGAACGAACGCAACTGTCAAACCGAACAGAACGACGCAGTAGGTCTTGATGAAGATAAAAACAAAGACATGATGACAAGTGCCCTAAGTGTTGAAGAAACAATAAAAGAAGGTACGGAACAGAAGAACGACGATATCAAGCTTGCAACTTTAGAAGAATTACAGTTGCATTTCAATATGGACTCTATGAAAACATGGGAGATGGTGAGTAATGAAGAAACACGCCCTAGTGTTGAAGAAACGCGCCCCAGTTTTGAAGAGCTAAAGCCCGTACACGAAGAAACCTGGGAAATTGTAGAAGAAACGAATAAAAACCAGGCAGTGGACGACAAAATAATTTCTGAAGAAAATCTTAAATTGGTAGAAGAGGAAATTAATAATTTTGTTCCTCTACCGGAAGAATTGAGGTCCCATGCACTAAATTCACTACAATTCGACGAATTAGAAAAGAAAAGATTGGAAGAAGAGAAGAAAATTAAAGAAGAATCGAAGAAGGTTTCAAATGTAGAAATTATGACACAACCTATTCAAGAAGCAAGTACTGTAAATGCTGGTAACGAAGAAAATGTGGTGAAGAAAGTGGAGGAGGTTCAAATAACACCTACAAATACCAATGACAACATCGAAATATGTGATAAACAAAGCGAGGAAGCAGCAAAAGGCGATAAACAACTTAAGAGAAGTAAGAGTTTCCGTAAGAAATTTATAGATTTTTTCAAACCGCTGAAGTTTAGGAAGAGAAAGAAGAAATAATCTTCGCATTTTTATTGTTATTAGTTGTTATATTCACGGTATTAGACTTAATTCTTTACAGTGGAGCCACATTTGTTGCCTATACTGCAGTAATTGTTAGTATTTGTTTTTAGCTAGGTAGGTACTGTGTTTTTATTGTCTTGTAATTACTGTATCCATATAAAAAAATTAATAGATACTTATACTGTTGCGCAACTTGCTAATTTACACTTTTAAGAACTATGTATGTTAGTGGACTACGAACTTTAATTATAAACAATATATTTATATAATTTATACATAGGTAAAATGTTCATTACCAGGAAGAACGTAATATTTTTGTCAGTGTAATGTAAATACACATAATCTTGATTTTTATTTTATTTTTTATTTCATTTTTAACAACCTCATGATTTGTATAGATAATTGCGTTTCACAACAAACAAACGGGACTGTAAACTGCAAGAGTTAGACTATCCAACAAAAATATCAGTTAATGGAGTAAAAATCATGTAAGGAAAGTGAGGCTCAAGACATCGCACTTTAGGTATTGGCAGCTGCTAGTTTTATTATGCCCTTATGAGTCATATTTTCGTAAACTGCATGATTTTCTTTTTAAAGTGTTGATTAGTAGTTGCAGCTACGCCACTGTCCGCGTCTGCGGCTGTGTGCACTCTAACCTAGCTTTTTCAGGCGTCCCGGCGGTCGGCGTCCTTGCCCGTTTGTCCGGTCGAGGAGAGTCAGTTTTTAAGCAGTACCAGTGCGAAAAATTTCAGTCACTAGTTAAAAGTGAATGTGAAATGACCGCGCTGATCTGCGGCTCGAACCACAACAGCAACAGTACGTGAAGTTATGATTGTTACACCACGGACCAATTTTCGAGGTTAGTCAATAACTAGCGGTTGAAATAATGATGCATTTTGTTAAATAGAGTGTGCACTACTTTTATGTGTAGGATTTTTTTTCACTGTATTGATTTGTGGATAAAGGAAAAACCCAAAAATATGAAAAAGGATTTGACAAAAATAAGTATTTCGTAATAAATTAAATATAGAATGTTATAACTTTTTTTTTGATAAATTTATATTTGAATTTTAAATGTGTATTGACACACATCAGCAACTAAGTAGGTAGTAACTGGTTTGATGAATTAAAAGAAGTACATAATGTAAGTATAATAATATATGTTTTAGGTCAGAGTTTTTTTTTTAAATTTAAAAAATGTTACATTCATTAGCCTTATTACCTACTACATATAAATTGTTACGTATTATGATAATATTCACTGTTTATGCAATATTAGAAAACGATTTTGTTTGTAATTTAATCAGCCATTCTCACTTTTCTTTGATGCTAGCGGGAGATACAACATGCAGGTCAGTTCTTTATCGAGACATCCAGGAAACGCTGTAGCTGGAGGAACCGTCAAATCCCTTCACTCCATAGCCTTTTACATCATCATAAAGTTTTCAGTCCGAAGACTGGTTGGACACGTACCTTCATCCTATCCTGAGCTAACCCACGCATTTCTCAAAAAGTTGAACATCATACATCCCTGTTGCTAACCTTATCTATCCACGGTATCTTCATCATGCGTCTATAGCACCACACTTCAAATGCTTCTAATTTTTTCCTATCCGCTTCTACTATCGTCCAAGTTTCGTACCCGTACAATGTCGTACTAGATCTATTATGATCTATTACCTCTTGACCTGCGCACTTTAAGACTTCCCACTTGATCGCCTTATATCTTTGTTTCCCTCTTTCATCTAACCTATTTTTATATTTTCGCCTTTCCTCTATTAGACTCACAATATGTTTTGTTATCCACAGTTTTCTACTTTTATTCTGTTTATGACCCAAAATATCTCTAGTTGCGGAATCTAAACTATTTTTAATGCAATTCCATTCTGCCTCTATGTCCCTAACCGTACATTTTATATTTTAGTGGAATGAATGCAATATGTAGGAACAACTTCTGCGGTAAGAAAAAATTGAAACTATTATACAGAGTATTAGCAATTACATAACCAAATTAGAAAACTTAAGAACAAGTAGAACCCTATTGTTTTTAGGTCATTATTAGATTCCCCATAATATTGCCTTTCATTTTGCTATATGCTTCCCTATACCCAAAATCAACCGTTTTTGCCAAATTTGCATTTCCTTGAAAAAAGTGCCAAATCAGACAACTAAATAAAAACAAACCATAGCAATATTTAATTAGACAGTCATCATCATAAGGTTCTCAGTCCGAAGACTGGTTGGACGCGTACCTCCATTCTTTTCTATCCTGAGCTAACCTACGCATTTCCCTAAAAGTAGAACATCCTACATCCCTAACTATTTGAGAGCAGTAGTCTAATCTAGGCCTACCCCTACCTCTTTTTATTCCTATCTCTGACTCTAGTATGTCGCGAACTATTCCTTCGTGTCTTAGAAGGTGTCCTACCATCCTATCTCTCCTACTCTTTATTGTTTTCCATACCTTTCGCCTTTCCCCAACTCTTTCTAATACTTCCCTATTGCTAACCTTATCTATCCACGGTATCTTCATCATGCGTCTGTAACACCACAGTTCAAACGCTTCTACTCTTTTTCTATCCGCTTCTCCTATTGTCCAAGTTTCGCACCCGTATAATGCCGTACTCCATACATACGACTTTAAGAGTCTCTTCCTAGTCTCTATATTAACCGTTCTCGAACATAACAGTTGTTTCTTTTTGTTAAACGCAACTCGTCCCTGCGCCATTCTTTGTGTTATATCTTTAGTGCTCCTACCGTCTTGGGTTATTTTACTTCCTAAGTAGCAGAAATCCGCGACCTCCTCTATCTTCTCATTTCCTATTCGTATTTCAATTTTAGTTCTATTTTCACTCCATCTACATACCAAAATTTTAGTTTTCTTTTTATTGATTTTCATGCCGTAGCCCTGTGTCAAAACTGCTTCCATTTCATTCAAAGCCGCTCCTAATTCTTCTTTGCTAGATGCTAACACTGCTATATCATCCGCAAATCTGAGCATGTTAATAGTTTGGCCCTGTACATTGATCCCTGAGGCTGTTCTTTCCTTAACAATATTAATCGCATCTTCGATATATAAGTTGAAAACTAGAGGTGACAATGTACATCCCTGTCTCACTCCTTTCCGGATATCTACTTCCCTTCGTTCCTGCTCACATTCTATAACTGCCTTTTGCTCTTTGTAGAGATTATGTATTATTCTTCTGTCCCTGTATTTCATCCCTACCTTTCTCAGCACTTCGAACATCTTCCCCCATTTTACGTTGTCGAAGGCTTTTTCTAAATCTACAAATCCTATATATACGCTCTTTCTCTTTTCTATCGTTTTTTCTATAATTACTCGTAAAGCTAGAATGGCCTCACGCGTTCCTCTATTTCGTCTAAATCCGAACTGATCTTCTCCTAATATTTCTTCCGCCTTTTTCTCCATCCTTCTTTGCACAATTCTAGTTAAAATTTTTGACGCATGGGAAGTTAAACTGATAGTTCTAAAATTTTCGCATCTATCCGCGCCTTTCCTTTTTGGCAAAGCTACCATGATGTTCAGTTTGTAATCCTCTGGAATCTCGCCTGTCAGGTATATGCGACTAACCAATTTAAATAAACGATCTATTACCTCTTGACCTGCGCACTTTAAGATTTCTGCCTGCAAGCCATCTATACCTGGTGCTTTATTATTCCTTAAACTTTTTAGTGCTAGCTCAAACTCTTCTCTCATTATAGGACTCCCTAGGTTATCCCCTTCTACACTGCTTTCACTTTCTAATATATCTTGCACTTCCTGTCCCGCATATAAGTTTCCTAAATATTCTTTCCACCTATCTGCCTTCTCCCCGCTTTCGATTAGGATATCTCCTGCCTCATTCCTAATGCTTTTTGTACTAGATCCAATTTCTCTAAAATTTCTCCTAATTGTTTTATATGCTTCATCAGTCTTTCCTATTTCGAACTTATTTTCCACTTCTTTGCACTTATCATCGATCCATTGCTCTTTCGCTTTCCTACATTTCCGAATAATTTCCCACTTGATCGCCTTATATCTTTGTTTCCCTATTTCATCTAACCTATTTTTATATTTGCGCCTTTCCTCTATTAGACTCACAATATGTTTTGTTATCCAGGGTTTCCTACTTTCATTCTGTTTATGACCCAAAATATCCCTAGCTGAGGAAACTAAACTATTTTTAATGCAATTCCATTCTTCCTCTATGTCCCTAACAATATTTTCGCCCGCGCCCTTTAGTACTTCGTTTGTCTTTTTCTCGAACTTATCGCGCGTATCATCATCTTTTAGTTTCTCTGGGTCAAGATACCTTCTTCCGCTTCGTTTTTTCAAAATCTTAAATTTAAGATTGGCTTTCATAACGACTATATTGTGATCACTATCTATATCTGCTCCTGGATAACTTCTACAATCCCTAACTTGATTTCTAAATCTTTGCCTAACAAGAATGTAATCTATTTGATATCTCCCTAGGTCTCCTGGCATCTTCCACGTGTAGCGTCTCCTAACATGATGGTGAAATAGAGTGTTCGCGACCGTTAAGTTATGTTTATCGCAGAACTCTATCAGTCTCACTCCCCTATCGTTCCTATTGCCTAATCCAAAGGGACCAACTATTCCGCCCTCTCGCCCTGTGCCTACGACTGCATTGAAATCTCCTATAATTATTAAATTTTCGTGTCCTCTCACAAAATCTAGCACATGTTCAATATCACTATAAACTGCCTCTACGACCTCATCACTGTAGTTAGAAGTGGGCATATATACCTGTATTATTACTGTTTTTACAGGTTTCGAATCTAACCTAACCATAACTACCCTGTCACTTTGCTGTAAGAAATTTTCTACACTCTGCCCTACTTTTTTCCGCATAACAATTCCTACTCCCGAATTTCCTCCTACAGATCCTGTGTGTATTACTCTAAAATCTCCGCTCCAGAAGTCTCCGGCTTCTGGCCATCGCACTTCACTAATACCTACTACGTCTAATGCTAACCTATCCATCTCAATTTTCAAATTCTCTAACTTTCCTACCTGTTTCATGCTTCTAACATTCCACGCTCCGACTCGTGAGATGTTACACTTATCATTTCTGATGACTCCCCCCGAAGCAGTCCCCGCCCGGAGATCCGAATGTGGGACTATTTTACCTCCGGAATATTTTACTCCAGAAAGTGCCATCATCATAAATTCGAAGTACGCTGTACCAGGGATATAATAATGTGGTGGTTTCCCGTTGCCTTCCACATCGCAGTAGTGTGTATCACAGTGCCATACCGACCCTCACGATCTCTGCCACTATAATTACTGAAAGAGCTGCTGCCCCCTTTCAGGGACTTGATTTAGTCTGGCTTCTCAAATAAAAACCCCTCCAATATGGTTAAACCTATGGTTCGGCTCTTTAGATCATTGAAGCGCGCAAGCCATCCCACCCGTCCCAGTATTACTAGAACTGCGTCAAGGTACAAGTCCTTTGGGTAGAATTAGACAGTAACAATTACATAAAAGGTCAACAATTAGCGAATAAATAAAATAATATTATAATATCAACCATTAGAAATGCATCACATATCCTTTCCATCATGTCAGCTCTTGTAGAGGGTCGCACTTGGTACACCTGATCTTTAACAAAACCCCACAAATAAAAACCTAGCTTCGTGAAGTCAGGGGACCTAGCTGGCCAATTTATAGGGCCGCCTCTACCAATCCATCTGTTAGAAAACTGATTATCCAGGTAGTTTCTTACCTGCGCACTGTAGTGCGCAGGGGCACCGTCGTGTTGTATCCATAACCTTCGCGTTACGCCTAATAGCAACTCGTCCAACGTGTTTTTTAAATCATGTTGCAGAAAGTGGAAGTAGGTGTTTTCATCCACATTACCAAAAAAATAGGAACCAACAACACGTGTCCCAACAGTACCACCCCAAACGTTGATGAACCATCTGTGCTGGTGGTCCACATATCGTACAAAATGGGGATTTTCCAGCTAACAAACAATTTCTTTCACTTTCGCCCAAAGTGTAGACCATGTCTATTAATTCTTGTTTTGCAAAATTCATTTTCACTTAAGAAAACTTAATTCTCAAATCATACAACCTGATAGTAAAATCGATCAAGGAATTCGAAAATGAAGTCAAATACAAGGTGTTCCATTTGAAATAACGAAGTTGACCTGCATCCAGCAAACATGGGACGAGCTGTATAGCTAAAAATAATTTTAGCTTGAGCGGCATGTCACTGGAAACAACTTTTATATCGAAAGTTTTTTAGTATTTCTAACTGTAAAGGATATAACGAAGAATCCCGCTCTATTGACTCACCCTGTGTATTCACCCGCGTCCTTTAGTACATACTTCGTTTCTCTAGGTCAAGATACTGTGATCACTATATAGATCTGCTCCTGGATAACTTGTTTATTTCATATTGTTTTTTATATTATACAGGGGTCAGATAATAAGTAAAAGTGTTGATAATGATAAGTCCTCTATTTTTTCGTGAAACAAATCAGTTTTGTTCAGGAGTTCTTTAAGTAAACAACCGCTTGTTATGAATACACCTATTGTATAGCAGAAAAGGTTTGTTTTATTTGCTTTTAATTTTTTTTCGTAAAATCATAAATGCTTTACACGTAATCGTGCATGTCGCGTTCACGAAGGTTTTAGTTTATCATATTACCTCAGTTATTACTGCTTACATACATATAAATTCAGAAATTATTGCATGTTTTTTGTTTAAATAGCTCTTGGAGTATTTTATGAAATTTTCAATTCTGCACATTTTCTAACAAAAAGGAAAATGTACACGTTTACTCCCGGGGTGAGGGTGAATGTATGGAACCGCGATGATTACCATAAATTCACAATTATGGCTTGAACTTGTAAAAAAATAAAAAAAAATGTATAATAAAAGTCGGAATGGTTCAAATTGTTGTTAGACTTGTTTAAATATGTTAAATTGTTGCTTACTGCTTACATAGTACTCAATGGGAACGGAACACCTGTTACAATTCACTTTCACCATTCAAACGAGTTTTAATGGATAGGAAATAGATCTCTATAACTAATTTTTCTTCCTCTTTATCGATTATCAACTGTTGAGTGGATTTTGTTTCTTTTTCAGAGCTGTCTGGACCATCTATAGACCTCTCTTGAACAATTACGTGATGACAATCGCGTGAAAAGAACAATTAAGCAATTAAACGCAAGCATACAAAACGGAATTCTAGTCATACTTTAAATTTAGTGCCTTATCGAGCCAGTCCATCATGTCGTACAAGACGGATGTCTCCTTGCTCCAATCAGTCATAGACGTAGTCGGTTTTTTAATATTAACCATAGGTTTTATAATAAAATCTATTATTAAATTGTTCGTACCCAATTCTTATATTCAAACGAAAAACTTTGAAGGAGAAATAGCTTTAATTACCGGAGGGGGGTCGGGGTTAGGGCGATTATTGGCTCTTCGATTAGCGAAACTCAAGGCCGTCATCGTTCTCTGGGATGTCAATTCAAAAGGTAAGTAACCCGTTTTCCTAATTATTTGTGTGGCCTTCTTCTATACGTAATGCATTACTAATTGCGCATTTATGTTAATATACGGTGAATTACACAATTCCTATACATGGTGATTCTTTTAAGGCGGCCATTAGAAAATTTCTTATTTGCAAATAAGATAGAAACTTGAAACCTGGGTTCCTGTCATAATCGATCATGACGAATCCAAAAATACAATTTTCAAAATGGCGGCACTTTCGGAAATACCGGAAGTTGACGCCATCTTTGTTATTTTAAATGGATACCCTCCATTTTTATTTTATTTTTGAATTCGGCATTAAATTCTGCGTATAATGCACCCAGGCTGTCAGCACTTATCTGTCATAGTTTTTGACATATGCCACTTTTTGTTTTAAATTTAGCATTTGCAGGGGTTCATTTAAAAATTCATATCTCTTAAACCATTTAAAGTGGGTAAATGAGCTTTTTTAGGTTGATTCCCTAAAGTTCAAGGAATCATTTCCCTGTAGGGTTAATGTTCAACGACGTTTCCAATGGTTGCTGCGATTTTTTGAAGATGACAATCAAAAAATGCCAAAAAGTCATTTTTTTTAAATGGCAATGGGCAAATTTTATTATGGCAACCGACGTAGGATTAAATTTGAAAGGGACTTATATCAAGGTTTCCTATACCTATCTCAAATAGTTTTTTAATTATTCGTAGTTTTTTGTAAAAGATTAAACGTTATTCCCAAAAAACATAGAAGCCTATGGAACCAAAGAAAAAAATTAGTTTTAGAACTGTCATCTTTTAGTTCTCCATTAATTAAAAGTTAAGTTAAGTTAAGCACGTTCTTGATTTTGTTTTGTAAGCATAAATGGCTTTTTATTCGAATGAAGTTGTTTTTGATTTATTTCTCATACATGGCAACTGCCAAAAAATCGTTGCAAGAACATGTCGCGAGTTTAATGCAAAATATCAAAATTTGCCGCCGATGAATAAACAGAAGTTTTCTAGACTTAAAAACAAGTTTCTTCAGGGAGGAAATATTCATCCTGCAAGAAGAAGGACTAAATTTGTTAGGGAATCTGAAGATAATCAAATAAATGTTCTGGGGTATTTTGGCGCATTTCCACGATCATCGATAAGAGCAGCAAAATTTGATTTGGGATTGACGTTCTCATCGATACAAAGAATTTTACATGACTACAAACGACATCCCTATTCTTTTATACGACTATAAAAACTTCGTCCAACCGATTTTCCAAGACGAATAACTTTTTGTGAAGAGCTTTTGACAAAAAAAAACAGAAGACCCAAATTTTTTGAGTCGGATTATTTGGACTGATGAAGCAAAATTTGCACAGGCTGGAGTATTTAATAGGAGAAATCGACATTTTTGGGCCGCAGAAAATCCACACCTGATCTATGAAGTTGAAAATCAAATTCAATTTTCCGTAAACGTTTTCTGTTTATTAATGGATAATCGGTTGCATTGGTACATGTATGATGAAAATTTGAATGGAGACAGATATTTAGACATTCTTAACAATGTAGTCCAAGATTTTGTCGATAATCTACCATTGCAGCATGCCGTCAACTTATGGTATCAAATGGATGGGGCACCAGCGCATTCAACAAATGCCGTAGATTTAAGACTAAGACAATTGTTTCAAGACAGATGGTGGGGAAATAGAGGTCCATGGTTATGGCCCCCAAGATCCCCGGATCCGACACCATTAGATTTTTATTTATGGGGGCGGATTAAAGATATCGTTTATGAAACTGCACCCACGTCGAGGGAAGACTTATTACTAAAAATAACCCAAGCCATGAATGGCATTGATGGGAATGAAATCAGAAACGCTACCAGAGCCGTCCAACGTCGGATTATTGAGTGTTTGAATCAAAACGGTGCACATATCGAGCATATTTTGTAATACCGACCTAGCTCATTAATTTTTGTATTGATTTAGGTAATTTAAATTAATATTTTTTGACACTGTTACTATGTTTGTTGCTTGGTAACAAGCTCGGTAACAAGTTAATCTTAATAAATTATATTTTTTTACAAAAAACTACGAATAATTAAAAAACTATTTGAGATAGGTATAGGAAACCTTGATATAAGTCCCTTTCAAATTTAATCCTACGTCGGTTGCCATAATAAAATTTGCCATAATAAAATTTGCCCATCTTCAAAAAATCGCAGCAACCATTGGAAACGTCGTTGAACATTAACCCTACAGGGAAATGATTCCTTGAACTTTAGGGAATCAACCTAAAAAAGCTCATTTACCCACTTTAAATGGTTTAAGAGATATGAATTTTTAAATGAACCCCTGCAAATGCTAAATTTAAAACAAAAAGTGGCATATGTCAAAAACTATGACAGATAAGTGCTGACAGCCTGGGTGCATTATACGCAGAATTTAATGCCGAATTCAAAAATAAAATAAAAATGGGGGGTATCCATTTAAAATAACAAAGATGGCGTCAACTTCCGGTATTTCCGAAAGTGCCGCGATTTTGAAACTTGTATTTTTGGATTCGCCATGATCGATTATGACAGGAACCCAGGTTTCAAGTTTCTATCTTATTTGCAAATAAGAAATTTTCTAATGGCCGCCTTAAAAGAATCACCATGTATTGTCCAAGTTTCGCACCCGTACATACGTCTTTAAGAGTCTCTTCCGAGTACAACAGTTGTTTCTTTTTATTAAACGCAACTCGGTCCTGCACTATTCTTGTGACCCAAAATATCTCTAGCTGAAGAAAATACCAAAAACATCGGATATATTCCATTCGATATCCATTTAGATACTTGTTCCATAAATTTTTGTACTTCAAAGAGAGAAAAATACCAGTTGGGCTTTAAATTATAAAATTGTGGAGTGTAACTGCGTAACAATACGCTCTGTCTACACTGCATTGTAATAATAGCTGTTCAGCTGCCAATTAGAGCGTATCTTCTAAAATAATCAATTATTATTATTCTTTTGTTCTGGCATGCTTTTCTTCCACGAGCATAACGACATTGTCGGGATTTAAATGAAGAATGCAAACATTGTGCTTTTGGTTATAACAAGAAGTTGACAATATTGTTTTCTCACGGTTGTTTTGGAAAGTTTTTCCTCACCAAAAAGTAAAAGTGAAATTATTGTTCACTTTCTTTAAAGTAGTAGTTTTGTTAGCTGTGCACTTGAATTTATATCGACCTTGGTAGTTGGCGAATATAATTCTGTAGGTCAATGTTTGACATAATAGGTATTTGTTAATTGAAGAGGAAGAGTTTGTTCGGTATTAAGAAAGTTTTGGGTAATCATCTACGACAATAGCTGCGAGGCACACACCAGCATTTTTGCTTTCGTTGTTTGCCTTGAAAATTCACGACATTAAAAAAATATTCAAAAATGTTTCCATCATTTGATAAAAAATAATATCAAATTAATAAATAATTCTCGACAATGTAACCACAGAGTAAAAATTATCTAACGAAGAAGTCGCTTTCTACCGGAGATGTGTGTCGTACCTCGCAGGTTCAAAAAAATAATAAAACCTCATAATCTATGTGAAAGTGAAATCATCTTATAATATATGAATGAATGAAGAATATAAACAGCAAATAATTTTATATAAATAACAGGATAGCTAAATAATAATTACCATGTTAGTTGGATAGGTACCTATAGGGCAAAGTTCACAAATAGTTAATAAGACATAAAATGTTATTACAATGTGCAAATTCAATCATAGTCAGAAATGAAATAATTCTAGCATTATACCCTTCACGTGTAAATCAGGCCAAGGAAATGCCTCGGATTCAATCTGTTGTACGTTGCAAAACGATCATTTCTGCCATAATTGGCTACTCTATACAGGATGTCCACTATCACTATCATCAGAAATAGCGAAAAACTAAAAATTCTTCTTTATTACAATTTGTGACAAGCTTCAATGTGGCAAACGAAAACCTATGAAAAATGAACTTAGAAGCAAATTATTAAAGTATCTACAAGTTACAGGATCTCAATTCTATCAACTGCTGAAGTCCTGATACAAAAAAACTAACAGAGTACGACTTTGTAGTTCCTTTTTACGTTGGAACTTTATGTACCTGAGATAGGGCAGAGGCACCTGTTTTGGCCACTTTAAGAGAAATTTTGAGTTTGCCGCGCTGCCAATATTCGTTTATAGGGTCTAGCTTTGAGTGAACTATTGTAACTGTTTCCATCTCTATCGCTGATTGAATATATCTAGATAAAATGAAGAGAGACAGCACGTATGTAGCACAAAAATAAATTTAATTTGAAAAAGTCATATTTCACCGGTTTTGGCCAGGAAAATACCGTTTCTGGCCATAGTTTTGGCCACCAATTAGATAAAGCGATTTTTATTCAGTTTTTATGCTAAAAGTTACAAGAATAGGTACGTAAATATGAAAATAATAACAAAAATACATTCTCAAAAATAAAAGAAAATTCTATTTCACTTCGCCGGCATAGTAGGTACCTAATCTCTACAGGAATTTATTCATTTCGTCCACTAAATATGCTCCCCTCGTGTTCTTCTGAACGGGTTCTTTGATTATTTCAATTATATCCTCATATTCATACAATAACTCGTCTTTCCTTTCTGGCCATTTCCAATGAATGCCGCTTTTAGCCATAGAAGAAACCACAAACCCTTCCGATTTTATTTTTATAACCTTCCCAGGGAAATAGCTACTCTCGTATTTCACAATGACGAATGTACCCTTATGAATGCTTTCTTTGGTTCGATATACTTCGGTTTTAGATGTGCCCCCATTTGCGAAACTGGGTTTATCAGTTAGTTTGGTTTTTGTAGTCTTTGACTTAGTCTTCTTTGGTTTGGTCGCTTCTTTTTTCTCACGCTCAGCTGCAACGTTTTGCTTCTTGTTTTCTCTTTTCCTTTTTTTCTCTTCTTTTTGTGCCTCCAAGGCTTCTTTCTCCTTCTCCTTAGCTTCTGCCATTTCCAGCCACTTATCGGAGGTCAGAACACTTGGCATCACTGTTCTCTGTTTCTTCTTCTTTGCTGAATGTTTCTCACTTAGAGGTGATGGGTACACTAGAATATTAGATAGAATATTTATTGTTTTCTTAGTGGTGATATTATTGCCCACTTCTGCTTCTTCAGCCGGCACGGTAACTTCACTTTGAGTCGTATTCTTTTTGACTTCTGTATCCATCTTTTTGTTTAGTAATAAAGTTTTGGGTACTCGTATAGCTATTTCAGGTATCACAGTTTGACATTCAGACATTTCTTCTTCTTCTGTTTTTGTTTCTTCGTTTTCAATAGGCAACAAAGATTCAGATTCAGTTTCGTTCGCTTCCACATCGTTCTCTGCGAATTTTTGGGGTAGCGAGGTTTCACAATCAGTCTCATTTATTCCAATTTCTGTTTCTGAATTTTTCATAGGCAATAAGGTTTCAGATAAAGTCTTATTCTCTTCCGATTCCTGCCCTAGGTCATTTGAGCTTAGTGAAGTATAGTCATAATCAGTCTTATATTCTCCTATTTTTGTTTCTAACCTTTCCATAGACAACGTCGTTCCAAATGAAGTGTTAGTCTCCTTCAATTCCTTACCTACCCAGTTCTCAATTATCGGAGTAGGGTCACGCTCAGTCACATTCTCTCTGATTCCACTTCCCAAATCGTCGCTAGTCGACAAAGTTTCAGGTGCAATATCATCTTTATGTATTTCTTCTCCCTTATCTTTATCAGTCATATCAAACATAGTACTATTTCGCTCTGTATCTATATCTATGTACTTCTTGAGCAGGTACCAGTGTTGATTCACTTTTATTAACTCTTAAGTCTAAAGTATCACAGTCAATTGCACTATTTGTGTTGAAAGCAATTGCCGATGTATCCAAGTTTATGTTGTCGGGAAATTCATCATCTGAGTTGAAATTGAACTCATTGTCGAACTCGGGGAACGGGAATTCTATGATGTCATCTGCATTCATGGATGGGCTCGGAACTTGTACTTCTGGCGTGAGAACATTTTCTACTCCGAGAGTACGCTTCCATTTATCATCTTCACATTTATATTCTAGCCAAGTTTTATACAACGTGTGAGTTGTACACTTACTCGGTTGTCTTCCTGATTGTTCACAATTCTTGAACTCGATCAAAAGTTTTGAATCTATTTTAGATTCTAAATGGTCTAAGTAAGAAACAAAAGGAACACGATCAGGTCGATCCGGGTTAACCATTTCTCTATTCACATTTTTCATTGTGCATTTCGAATAATCAACATTATGAGGGTTAAACGGGTATAAGCCACATGATTTAAAACCGTTAATAACTGACGTAGCGAATGAATTTTCATTTAGTATATCATGGAGAATTTTTGGAATATCTTGTTTTTTTATGTATTTCCCCTCGTGCTCCACTTTCCAGTTGTGAACAACAGTTTTCCATTTAGCCTTTAAGGGATAGAATAGGGCAACATCTAGGGGCTGTAGGATGTGTGTTGTATTTGGACACAAACAAACCACTATGATATTCATTTCTCTACAAAAACGGCTCAGCTGGATACTCAAGTGAGAGGAATGGCCATCAAGAAATACAATGACCGGAAAATCAACCCCTTTTCTAACAAGAAAAGGATGGAACACATTTGTAAAATACTCGTAGAATGAAGCGGCTGTCATCCAACCGTTTTTGGATTTTCCCAAGCCCCACATTGGTGGCGCAGACTTGATGTACTGGGCAGGAAGCCTTTCAAATTTGTATATTGTCAATGATGGTGCGAATGCCGTTTCGTCCATGTTAAACATTCGATCGGGATGTTCTAGTACAAAGGCATTGTCACCTAGCAAGTTCAAAGTTTCTTGGAACCAATTTCGGATCTTTTCAGGCGTAATGTTGGCTCTAGCTTTGCCTAAATACTCCGCTCGCTTCAAAGATATGTTGGGATGCCTGTTCATATACGCTCTGAACCATTTTTTACCAGGTGTTTGGTTTTTGAAAGGAGTAGTTCTTCCTGTTTCCTTTATTATTCGTCTTACAGAGTACACCAATCCCTCCTTCGTTACCGGGAATCCCATCCTTGCCGAATTCAGCATCCATTCACACAGTTCATTTTCAATCTCATTCCCGAGGACACAACTCGGGCCTGTTTTCCCACTGGACTCTGGTGCGCGGCCGGCTGGGAACGCTGAAGATTTTGCTCGCTCTAGCCGTCGGCATGCCATTTCGGATAGCCTCTAAGGCATTTTTTACTTCATATAGAAAGAAAGTCCTTGTTTTCTTTGTCTTCGCCATTTCCAAACTGCAGCAAAAAAGGACGATTGTTACACGTACTCCTCATCTGACAGTTAAGTATATTAGATTAGGTAGGTAGGTACCTAATCTGATTGAAAAAGTCTTAGCCTTCAGTTAAAAATAGATATGTACCTACCTACGTACCTAAATTGTCACCACTTTTGGTCATCAGGCTAACTTGTGGCCATGATGGCCAAAAGTGGGAAACGTAACTCCCGTTTTGGCCAGTTGAGTGGCCAAAACAGGCGCCTCTACCCTATGGTCTAATCGTTTCACAAAAAAAACAGCAAACAGAACAAAGGTTATTTTATAAAAGAAACAATCCGCAGATTTAAAAATTGCAACCAATGAAGTTATAATAATTTAAATACGTGAGTATTTATTTATAAACAGCATAATTAGACTAATTTTCATTACTTAATAATAATTTGTCTAATAATACTCTTCATTTATCGTATTTTTATGCAAAACCCCGTTTTTATGGAACTGTGAAAGTCATACCTTTCAAAGTTATGTTGTTTTGCATAATCTAGGATTATGGTATTATGCATTTTGTGACCTATGCAAGCAACCACTAAGTTGTTTTAAAAATACATGAAAAGATGAACAAAAGCTACATTTCCAGTTTTTTTGGGATTTACAGAAATCGAACTTAAATATCCCGTTTATCAAGTTTACAAAATATAAATACATAAATAAATCGAATAATAATATGGAACTTCCCATTGAGCTGTCGCAGATAAAGTGAAGTATTCCACTCGGATGAATTAAAACATACATTAGAGTTACATGACCACGTGAATAAATCCTTTTTCGAATTTCAGGTGTTGAAGAAACCATTAAGATGGTAGAAGAGTTAGGGGGAGTTGCCCACGGTTTTAAATGCGACGTTTCGAATAGACACGACGTCTATAAAGTTGCTAAACAGACCAAGAAAGATGTTGGCGATGTAGGTAAAAAAATATAGCCACAATATGAAAATGACGCATGTACCTGTTAAAAATAACAAAAAAAACTTGCCTGGACTGCCTAAACGATTACGACACTTTTTATTCCAGGTAACTATTCTAATTAACAACGCTGGCATTTTATCAGGAAAACTGCTACTGGATACACCTGATGACCTCATACAGAGGACATTTGAGGTCAACATTATTGCTCATTTTTGGGTAAGTCATTTTCAAAATACGTACAGCTTTTCGGATTAAAACTATGAACGTAGAGGAAAATCGATCTTCGATAATTTATTTTTTGCAGACGGTTAAAGCATTTTTACCAAAAATGATCGAAAAGGACCGTGGACACATAGTAACAATAGCTTCAATGGGTGGGTACGTGGGAATTCACAAATTAGTGGATTACTGCACGTCGAAGCATGCCGCAATCGGTTTCAACGAATCTTTGCGTGTGGAATTAGAGCAGCAAGGCATTTTTGGTATTAAAACTACAGTCATATGCCCTTACTTTTTGCAAGCGACAGGGATGTTTGGAAACGTGGACTCTAGGTTCCTTTCTACTTTGAAACCTTCTGATGTGGCTGACAGGACGATTTTAGCCATGAAAAAGGAAGAAACTAAAGTGTTGCTCCCTTGGATATTCAATATTGGATTGGTTTTAAAATTGTAAGATTTATAATCAAAAAATGTACGGATGATTGCAAGAAATGTTTAAAATTTCTAGGATTGTTCCTTGGGAAGTAACCTCGATGTTCCTTAGAGGGCTAGTCCCTGATGCCGTCCCTGCGCCCAACCAAGTTCTGAATGGCAATAATAATCCGGTGATACAGCATAACAAAAAAACGATATAAATAAACTGAGGCCTTAACTTTATTGTTATACTCGTTTTTTTTGTAATACGTATTTTTAGTAATAAATTGACTATTATAGAGTGCTGGTTTCATTTCCCTTTACTAATCAAGGAAAATGGAAAACAAATAGGTAATAATAATAAGTAAATACCATAATAGTTGAATAGAAAGTGAAATTAAATACATGCTGCAAAGCAAATATTGCTGTACAGGCTGTCCAGATTAAAATCAAATTTAATTCACTGTGGGTCATTCAATAAACCTCATCATCATAAGGTTCTCAGTCCGAAGACTGGTTGGACGCGTACCTCCATTCTTTTCTATCCTGAGCTAACCTACGCATTTCCCTAAAAGTAGAACATCCTACATCCCTAACTATTTGAGAGCAGTAGTCTAATCTAGGCCTACCCCTACCTCTTTTTATTCCTATCTCTGACTCTAGTATGTCGCGAACTATTCCTTCGTGTCTTAGAAGGTGTCCTACCATCCTATCTCTCCTACTCTTTATTGTTTTCCATACCTTTCGCTTTTCCCCAACTCTTTCTAATACTTCCCTATTGCTAACCTTATCTATCCACGGTATCTTCATCATGCGTCTGCAGCACCACATTTCAAACGCTTCTACTCTTTTTCTATCCGCTTCTCCTATTGTCCAAGTTTCACACCCGTATAATGCCGTACTCCATACATACGACGTTAAGAGTCTCTTCCTAGTCTCTATATTAACCGTTCTCGAGCATAACAGTTGTTTCTTTTTGTTAAACGCAACTCGGCCCTGCGCCATTCTTTGTTTTATATCTTTAGTGCTCCTACCGTCTTGAGTTATTTTACTTCCTAAGTAGCAGAAATCCGCGACCTCCTCTATCTTCTCATTTCCAATTTGTATTTCCATTTTAGTTCTATTTTCACATCCCCTACATACCAAAATTTTAGTTTTCTTTTTATTGATTTTCATGCCGAAGCCCTGTGTCAAAACTGCTTCCATTTCATTCAGAGCCGCTCCTAATTCTTCTTTGCTAGATGCTAACACTGCTATATCATCCGCAAATCTGAGCATGTTAATAGTTTGGCCCTGTACATTGATCCCTGAGGCTGTTCTTTCCTTAACAATATTAATCGCATCTTCGATATATAAGTTGAAAACTAGAGGTGACAATGCACATCCCTGTCTCACTCCCTTCCGGATATCTACTTCCCTTTGTTCCTGCTCACATTCTATAACTGCCTTTTGCTCTTTGTAGAGATTATGTATTATTCTTCTGTCCCTGTATTTCATCCCTACCTTTCTCAGCACTTCGAACATCTTCCCCCATTTTACGTTGTCGAAGGCTTTTTCTAAATCTACAAATCCTATATAGACGCTCTTTCTCTTTTCTATCGTTTTTTCTATAATTACTCGTAAAGCTAGAATGGCCTCGCGCGTTCCTCTATTTCGTCTAAATCCGAACTGATCTTCTCCTAATATTTCTTCCGCCTTTTTCTCCATCCTTCTTTGCACAATTCTAGTTAAAATTTTTGACGCATGGGAAGTTAAACTGATAGTTCTAAAATTTTCGCATCTATCCGCGCCTTTTCTTTTTGGCAAAGCTACTATGATGTTCCGTTTGTAATCTTCTGGAATCTCGCCTGTCAGGTATATGCGACTAACTAGTTTAAATAAACGATCTATTACCTCTTGACCTGCGCACTTTAAGATTTCTGCCTGCAAGCCATCTATACCTGGTGCTTTATTATTCCTTAAACTTTTTAGTGCTATCTCAAACTCTTCTCTCATTATAGGACTCCCTAGGTTATCCCCCTCTACACTGCTTTCGCTTTCTAATATATCTTGCACTTCCTGTCCCGCATATAAGTTTCCTAAATATTCTTTCCACCTATCTGCCTTCTCCCCTCTTCCGATTAGGATATCTCCTGCCTCATTTCTAATGTTTTTGGTACTAGATCCAATTTCTCTAAAATTTCTCCTAATTATTTTTTTTTTCCAACAATCCACATAAATTCAAGGTAATCAAGGAAAATTCTGTGACATACTGAAGCTTAGATAGTTAGAAGAAACTTCTACTTCGACAAGTTCTCTATTAAACCGAAAGAATAGATGATACCTCAGACGCATACAGAAGTCAGACACCATAAATTTCATTTTCCAACAAAATTCAACGATTTATGCAATTTGAACGCCTTTTTGTTTATAGTTTGGAAACGAAGCTTGGTACGAGAGAAGTGCAAGAGGTACTTTCGGAGGTGCTGCCGGAGAAGAACACTTTCAGATTGTAACATTTGACTTTGGTCCTAAGCTGCTTCAGCAATAATTGAAAATTCCTAATTTGGGGGTTCCCTCAGATATCTCCGCATCCATGATTCTCTATATCCTACTGAAGTACCATCATTACTGAAAGTTACAACTCAAGTAACGTCAATAAATGCTAGTAATAATTCCAAGAATTCAGATAGGCTGAACTTTCTTTAGGGGGGGGGGGGAGTTCCACTTTGTCCATCCTGCTCTATTCGTCTTTCTCACACAACGCACGTTTGTTTTTTTTGAAATTATTACCGTTAAATAATATCAAATACTGGAATAATACCAATTATTTTTGTATAATATCCCTGTAATACTGATAATTCCTGAAATAATACCAATAATACCTCTGTAATACTCATAATACTTGAAATAATACCAATCCTTATGTAATACTGTGTAAGACACAAATGGAGAGGCACAAGTGGAGACGATCAAACTGGAGGAAGCCAGAGAAGTGGTAAACAGATTAAAAGGGGGAAAAGCTGCAGGGGTAGATGATCTACAAAAAGAAGTATGGATACACGGAGGTGAGGAGACACTGGAAATGATAAGGAAGATATGCAGTGGAATATGGGAAGGCAAAGGTTTTCCAGAAAGATGGAGGGACGGACTGATAGTGCCAATAAGAAAGAAAGGAGATGGGAGGGAAACAGCAGATTACAGAGGAGTGACACTGATACCAACAGCATACAAAATATATGCAGCAGTATTGGCAAACAAGTTAGAAGAAGAATTAGAGGAGAAGAATATAATACCGGAAGGGCAAACGGGATTCAGGAAGGCAAAAGGTACGATGGAAAATATTTACACGCTGAACCACGTAATAGGAAGAGAAACGAAGAAGAAGGGAGGGAAAATAATAGCATGCTTCATAGATCTAGTGACAGCGTTTGACAGGATTAACAGAAAAAATTATTTGAGATGTTGGAAAGAAAGAATATAACAAGGAACTTGAGAGAAAGAATACAGGAAATATATAGTGGAACAAGAAACAGGGTAAGGACGGCTATAGGCGAAGTATTTTGGACGGAGAGAGGAGTCAGACAGGGGTGTCACCTGAGCCCATACTTGTTTAACATCTTCCTGTCGGATTTAGAAGAAGTAATGAGAAAGGGGCAGGCAGGAGGAGTGATAATAGGGAGAAAGAAATATTGGACACTAGCATATGCAGATGATGTAGTCCTCTTGGCAAAGGAAGAGAAAGAACTAAAGGAGATGCTTAGAAGAACGGAAAGATATTTGGAGAGGAAAGAGTTAGTAGTGAACACAGAGAAGACCAAAATTATGAGATTCAGGAAAGGAGGGGGGAGAAGTCGCATAGAGAAGTGGGAGTGAAAGGGGGAAGAGTTGGAGGAGGTGGGGTAGTTTAAATATCTAGGATTCATCTGGGGGTCAAGAGAGTCAGAAAGGCAACAATAGCAATGAAGCAGGTATGGGGAATAGGGAAGAGAAATTTTGGGGGCGACTGGAAAAGAAGAGTAAAGTTGTTTGACGCTTAGTGAGCAGCGTAGCCACGTATAGAGCGGAAATTTGGGGGTGGGAAGAGAGAGAGAGAGAGAAGATAGAGGGGATCCAGGAAAAGTACATAAAGTGGACACTGGGCTTAGACTGGGTAACGCCAGGGTACATGGTAAGAGACGAAACAAATAGAGAAAAACTAAGAACTAGGGCAGGAAAGAGAGCCATGAAATATGAGGAAAAGTTAAGAGGTGGGGGCGGCAATGAGTTAGCCAGACAGTGTTGGGAAGAGGTACGGAAGGGAGGAAGAGGAAAATCGAAATGGGAGGAGAGACGAGAGAAATTTTATCAGGAGCGAGGATATGCAGCAGAAGTGGAGAACTTGAGAACAGTAGGATGGAACATGGTGAGGGAGGTAGAGGAGAGAGACAGACAAATACAAGTGCAGGATAAAGAAGAGAAGATAAGACAGTCAAGATACAACAGCAAATATAAAGAAATAAGGGCAGCGGGACTACCGAGATATCTACGAAGTAGGGGAAGGGAGGAGAAGATAATAAGGGGGGAGGTATTGGGAAAGCGAAGACAGAAGAATGTGTAGGGTGTGTGGGGCGGAGGAGGAGACATGGGAACATATGTTAGAGAGGTGCTGGTGGAGAGAGAACACGGAACATGTCGGGGTGGGGATGATACTGGAAGAAAGCGGAAGGGGGGAGAAGTGGATGGAAGTGATTCAGAGGGGAAGAAAGGAAAGGGAGGGTTAATTATACTTAAATGGTGATTACATAGGTGGAAGTTAATTGGGAAAAGGAGTTTATTTATTTGTTTATTATTTTATTTGTTCCATTCATTTATTCGTTTATTTGTTGAGTTGTTGAGTTGTAATCCCAAATGGGAAACAATAAAACCATTATCTATATATGTAATACTGGGACTACGGAATAATACCCGTACTATTGAATAATACCAAAAATGTGTAGGTAATACGAATAATTCGTGTAATATTTGTAGTATAATACAGTACTGGTATTATAATACTGACAAGGACTTGTACCTTGACGCAGTTCTAGTAATACTGGGACGGGTGGGATGGCTTGCGCGCTTCAATGATCTAAAGAGCCGAACCATAGGTTTAACCATTTGGAGGGGTTTTTATTTGAGAAGCCAGACTAAATCAAGTCCCTGAAAGGGGGCAGCAGCTCTTTCAGTAATCATAGTGGCAGAGATCGTAAGGGTCAGTATGGCACTGTGATACACACTACTGCGATGTGGAAGGCAACGGGAAACCACCACATTATTCTATCCCTGGTACAGCGTACTTCGAATTTATGATGATGGCACCTTCTGGAGTAAAATATTCCGGAGGTAAAATAGTCCCACATTCGGATCTCCGGGCGGGGACTGCTTCGGGGGGAGTCATCAGAAATGATAAGTGTAACATCACACGAGTCGGAGCGTGGAATGTTAGAAGCATGAAACAAGTAGGAAAGTTAGAGAATTTGAAAATTGAGATGGATAGGTTAGCATTAGACGTAGTAGGTATTAGTGAAGTGCGTTGGCCAGAAGCCGGAGACTTCTGGAGCGGAGATTTTAGAGTAATACACACAGGATCTGTAGGAGGAAATTCGGGAGTAGGAATTGTTATGCGGAAAAAAGTAGGGCAGAGTGTAGAAAATTTCTTACAGCAAAGTGACAGGGTAGTTATGGTTAGGTTAGATTCGAAACCTGTAAAAACAGTAATAATACAGGTATATATGCCCACTTCTAACTACAGTGAGGAGGTCGTAGAGGCAGTTTATAGTGATATTGAACATGTGCTAGATTTTGTGAGAGGACACGAAAATTTAATAATTATAGGAGATTTCAATGCAGTCGTAGGCACAGTGCGAGAGGACGGAATAGTTGGTCCCTTTGGATTAGGCAATAGGAACGATAGGGGAGTGAGACTAATAGAGTTCTGCGATAAACATAACTTAACGGTCGCGAACACTCTATTTCACCATCATGTTAGGAGACGCTACACGTGGAAGATGCCAGGAGACCTAGGGAGATATCAAATAGATTACATTCTTGTTAGGCAAAGATTTAGAAATCAAGTTAGGGATTGTAGAAGTTATCCAGGAGCAGATATAGATAGTGATCACAATATAGTCGTTATGAAGGCCAATCTTAAATTTAAGATTTTGAAAAAACGAAGCGGAAGAAGGTATCTTGACCCAGAGAAACTAAAAGATGATGATACGCGCGATAAGTTCGAGAAAAAGACAAACGAGGTACTAAAGGGCGCGGGCGAAAATATTGTTAGGGACATAGAGGAAGAATGGAATTGCATTAAAAATAGTTTAGTTTCCTCAGCTAGGGATATTTTGGGTCATAAACAGAATGAAAGTAGGAAACCCTGGATAACAAAACATATTGTGAGTCTAATAGAGGAAAGGCGAAAATATAAAAATAGGTTAGATGAAACAGGGAAACAAAGATATAAGGCGATCAAGTGGGAAATTATTCGGAAATGTAGGAAAGCGAAAGAGCAATGGATCGATAATAAATGCAAAGAAGTGGAAGATAAATTCGAAGTAGGAAAGACTGATGAAGCATATAAAATAATTAGGAGAAATTTTAGAGAAATTGGATCTAGCACCAAAAGCATTAGGAATGAGGCAGGAGATATCCTAATCGAAAGCGGGGAGAAGGCAGATAGGTGGAAAGAATATTTAGGAAACTTATATGCGGGACAGGAAGTGCAAGATATATTAGAAAGTGAAAGCAGTGTAGAAGGGGATAACCTAGGGAGTCCTATAATGAGAGAAGAGTTTGAGCTAGCACTAAAAAGTTTAAGGAATAATAAAGCACCAGGTATAGATGGCTTGCAGGCAGAAATCTTAAAGTGCGCAGGTCAAGAGGTAATGGATCGTTTATTTAAATTAGTTAGTCACATATACCTGACAGGCGAGATTCCAGAAGATTACAAACGGAACATCATAGTAGCTTTGCCAAAAAGGAAAGGCGCGGATAGATGCGAAAATTTTAGAACTATCAGTTTAACTTCCCATGCGTCAAAAATTTTAACTAGAATTGTGCAAAGAAGGATGGAGAAAAAGGCGGAAGAAATATTAGAAGAAGATCAGTTCGGATTTAGACGAAATAGAGGAACGCGCGAGGCCATTCTAGCTTTACGAGTAATTATAGAAAAAACGATAGAAAAGAGAAAGAGCGTATATATAGGATTTGTAGATTTAGAAAAAGCCTTCGACAACGTAAAATGGGGGAAGATGTTCGAAGTGCTGAGAAAGGTAGGGATGAAATACAGGGACAGAAGAATAATACATAATCTCTACAAAGAGCAAAAGGCAGTTATAGAATGTGAGCAGGAACGAAGGGAAGTAGATATCCGGAAGGGAGTGAGACAGGGATGTGCATTGTCACCTCTAGTTTTCAACTTATATATCGAAGATGCGATTAATATTGTTAAGGAAAGAACAGCCTCAGGGATCAATGTACAGGGCCAAACTATTAATATGCTCAGATTTGCGGATGATATAGCAGTGTTAGCATCTAGCAAAGAAGAATTACGAGCGGCTTTGAATGAAATGGAAGCAGTTTTGACACAGGGCTACGGCATGAAAATCAATAAAAAGAAAACTAAAATTTTGGTATGTAGATGGAGTGAAAATAGAACTAAAATTGAAATACAAATAGGAAATGAGAAGATAGAGGAGGTCGCGGATTTCTGCTACTTAGGAAGTAAAATAACCCAAGACGGTAGGAGCACTAAAGATATAAAACAAAGAATGGCGCAGGGCCGAGTTGCGTTTAACAAAAAGAAACAACTGTTATGTTCGAGAACGGTTAATATAGAGACTAGGAAGAGACTCTTAAAGTCGTATGTATGGAGTACGGCATTATACGGGTGCGAAACTTGGACAATAGGAGAAGCGGATAGGAAAAGAGTAGAAGCGTTTGAACTGTGGTGTTACAGACGCATGATGAAGATACCGTGGATAGATAAGGTTAGCAATAGGGAAGTATTAGAAAGAGTTGGGGAAAGGCGAAAGGTATGGAAAACAATAAAGAGTAGGAGAGATAGGATGGTAGGACACCTTCTAAGACACGAAGGATTAGTTCGCGACATACTAGAGTCAGAGATAGGAATAAAAAGAGGTAGGGGTAGGCCTAGATTAGACTACTGCTCTCAAATAGTTAGGGATGTAGGATGTTCTACTTTTAGGGAAATGCGTAGGTTAGCTCAGGATAGAAAAGAATGGAGGTACGCGTCCAACCAGTCTTCGGACTGAGAACCTTATGATGATGAAGGTGTACACCATAATACCGTCGTGAGCCACCCCTCGGATTTAACGTTTCCTGTTTTATTTTGGGTGGTCAACTCATCATAAGCAGGGTATATTTCCAACAAGATGGTGCCCCTGCACACAATTCTGCAATACTTAGAAATTATTTAGAAAATCATTTTCCGGGTAGATGGTTGGGTACAAACGGTCCTATATTGTGGCCTGCAAGATCACCGGATCTGAGTCTGCAGCTTCTATGAGAAACCCCCAAATCACAACGAAAATAGGACACCCTGTACAGATATAAATTAAAATATCGCGAATATTTTCGAAAATGTGGGACATTTTTCATATCCGCAATCTTATCAATAAAATCCCGTAACTAGTAATCATAAATTTAGTCATATCTGTTTTTTTTTCGGGTTATCTTATCAGCGAATTCTATATTTCGTTAGGTAGGTACCAGAAATTGTAAAAACACGTTGTCGTATAGATCAGATATGCATTTCATTCCCCACATACTTTTAATTTTAATATGCGCATCTTTAAATGCGTCGGAAAATTGTGAACAAAAAATTGTCTTGTGCAAAGAACAGTTGACCTGTGAAAAATGTATTCAAGCAAACAGTTGTTGCCATTTTTGTTACGATCAAAATTTCAAATCGACTAAATGCGATTTAAGAGAAAACTTAATATCTAACGGGTGTCCCACAACTTTAATCCAAGACAGTGGCGGTCCTACTAGGGCGGAAATTTATAAAGATGGCAACCAAGATTTTACGGATTTCACCACCGAATATGGGGCCACTCAGTTAAAACCACAACATTTCAAACTATTTTTAAGAAAAGGTATTTTTTTTTCAAAATCTTTATAATATTAAGTTATTTCGATATTTCAGGTGAGAGTAAAAGAATCCAGTTTACTTACAAGCCAACCAAAAACTACCCGTTAGATTTATACTACCTCATGGACGTATCTTATACAATGACAGACGATATAGACACCATCACAAGTCTTGGTAGCGAATTGGCAGCCCATATGCAAAATTTGACTGAAAACTTTCGATTGGCACTTGGTTTATACTCTGACAAAAACGCCATGCCTTTTTCGTACACACAAAAACATACCTTACAGCAACATTGCGATAAAAATAGTGTAGAATGTGTAGAAGGATTCGATTTTAAACATAGACTCAATTTTACTGATGAAATAAACGAATTTATTAGAAAAGTATTAAGAAAACAATATTTCTGAATTTGAATTACGCGCCAATTTTCAGGTGGGCCAACTTAAGAATGAAACAACAATGAATATCGATGAACCGGAAGCTGGTTTGGACGCCATAATGCAAATTATGTCTTGCGGAACTTATATGGACTGGCTTCCGACTTCTAGAAAAATTATAGTGATGGCTACTGATGGAATTTTGCATTGGGCAGGTGATGGGATCTTGGCAGGTGCCACAAAAAAGAATTTTCAAAGATGCTGGCTGGATAATAACGGAGTTTACACAAAATCTTTGGAAAATGATTACCCTTCTTTGGAGGAAATTTATAGGAAATTGTTTAATACAAAAGTATTTTAATTTATTTATAATTCAATTTATTTATTTTATTTATTTTAGACAAACGCTGTATTTGCTGCAAAATCAAACGTATTTGAATATTACAAAAACATCAACAAACTTATGCCTGATCTAACTTTTACAGCAAGGCTAGAAGAAAAATCGAAAAATGTAATTGATTTAGTGAAAAATGGCTACCAAAATTTCATTAAAAATATCAAATTTTCTACTAACACTACCGATTCTGAGGAACTAAAAGTAACTTTTAGAACGAATTGCAACGAATTAAGTTATTTAAATAGAACGCAAACTTGTTCTAACGTCGTCGAAGGAAAGGAATACGTTTTCGACGTAGAAATCGAACTTTCCGGTAACTTCTCGGAACACAAAACGGTTGGTCACGAAAAACTCCCTTAATCATCTAAAATTTGAAATACTTTTGTACCTAGGGTACAACGCTTTTCATTGAAGAACAAGATATAAGCGAAAAAGTTGCAATAGACATTGAATACATTGGGTACAAATGCGATTGTGAAAACGAAGAGAAAACAAATTTTGAAAAAGAAAATTGCCACAGCGGCGAATACAGATGTGGTATTTGCAACTGCAATGAAGGCAGCACGGGAGAATTTTGCAATTTAACCTGCGTCGACAAGAGTTTCGAATCTTGTCGGCAAGTTTTGGGCAACAGCGTATCGTTGACATGTTACGGACGGTAATATTAAATTTACTATTATACTTAAAATATTTATTAAGTATAGGTAACAAATTTTCTAGTGGCGATTGTGATTGTGGCAACTGCATTTGCGATTTCGGTTACGGTGGTAAATACTGCCAGTACCTTTGCCCAGTGTAAGTCAAAAGTAACCTCACAAGGAACAATAATAGGCCCACTTCTATTGTAGTATACACAGGAAAGTGTGTGACGGTCATGGGATCTGCACCGAAGGTAAATGTAATTGTCAAGAAGGGTATACCGGAGAGTATTGTTCTTGTTTGGTGTCCAAAGAAACTTGTATGGTTCCTGGACAAGAAGAGTGCAGTGGCAGAGGAATTTGCAAATGTGGCAAATGTGAATGTTCTGAAGGGTATTATGGAGCGTATTGCGAAAAATGCCCTGAATGTTCAGGGTTTTGCCACATTTACGACAACCATGTTGTCAGCAAGTTGACTGACCAGAAAAATACTGAAAATGGCGGGAAAATTGAAGAGTTAGTTTTTGTTGAAGGAAACTTTGATGGTAAGTACTTACTGCTGTCATATAGTTCATCAAAAACTTCTCCTAGATATTGAAGAGCGATGTTTGATTCGATATTTCAAAGAAGAAGAAAACTGCGAGGCAGAATATAAATACAAGGTTGAGCCAAAATCAGTCTCCTTGGCCATCATGCGTGAATATTGCTACAAACCAATCGCAGCTACTATGAAAGTAGGAATAGCTGTAGCTATACTATTAGCTGTAGGAGTAGTCGCTATCTTTGTCTACAAATGCTACATCATGCGCCAAGATCGTAAAGAATACGCCAGATTCGAAAACAAGAAAAAATTTGAAATGAGAAGCGAAAATCCTATCTATGTTTCCCCTGTCAAAACTTACGAGATTCCGATGGAGATGAGGATGATGGGCGACCATGACAAAGAAGACTAACAGTTTTGGTCTACTTCTTTTTACGTATAAGTCTTTTTGTACCAGTATTCTAAAATAAAACGTTTTTTTATATAAACTTATGCTTTGTGTTTAAGTATACAATTTATTAAATTTGTAGTACTTAAAAGCAATGAAAATTAAACGGAAGTGTTTTTTACGCGGGGCTACCTAGCCATAGTATGTAAATTTACATGATTTTAGACCATTACGAAAAGCCAAATATTTCCCTCACCTTAACAGTTAAAGACACGCGGTTTTTACTGGCGTTTAGGAGAAAAATGTATCTCCAACAACTGTGTTTTTAAAATTCGTGGAACAAAGAGTAGATATCCGAAAGCGAGTAAGGCAGGGATGTGCGTTATCGCCCTAGTTTTCGATTTATACAGGGCGAGTCAATAGTGTGGGATTCTTCCTTAGTACCTCTATTGTACATTTTAGAGAAAAATGTTATAAAAGAGACCCCATTTAATTTGTGATTCTCTATCATATAAAATTATCATATAAAATTATCATATAAAATTATTTTCACTTATATACAAACCTATCAATCAAGTCCCTGGAAGGGGGCAGCAGCTCTTTCAGTAATCATAGTGGCAGAGATCGTGAGGGTCGGTATGGCACTGTGATACACACTACTGCGATGTGGAAGGCAACGGGAAACCACCACATTATTTTATCCCTAGTACAGCGTACTTTAATTTATGATGATGGCACCTTCTGGAGTAAAATATTCCGGAGGTAAAATAGTCCCACATTCGGATCTCCGGGCGGGGACTGCTTCGGGGGGAGTCATCAGAAATGATAAGTGTAACATCTCACGAGTCGGAGCGTGGAATGTTAGAAGCATGAAACAAGTAGGGAAGTTAGAGAATTTGAAAATTGAGATGGATAGGTTAGCATTAGACGTAGTAGGTATCAGTGAAGTGCGATGGCCAGAAGCTGGAGACTTCTGGAGCGGAGATTTTAGAGTAATACACACAGGATCTGTAGGAGGAAATTCGGGAGTAGGAATTGTTATGCGGATAAAAGTAGGACAGAGTGAGACAGGGATGTGCATTGTCACCTCTAGTTTTCAACTTATATATCGAAGATGCGATTAATATTGTTAAGGAAAGAACAGCCTCAGGGATCAATGTACAGGGCCAAACTATTAACATGCTCAGATTTGCGGATGATATAGCAGTGTTAGCATCTAGCAAAGAAGAATTAGGAGCGGCTTTGAATGAAATGGAAGCAGTTTTGACACAGGGCTTCGGCATGAAAATCAATAAAAAGAAAACTAAAATTTTGGTATGTAGGGGATGTGAAAATAGAACTAAAATGGAAATACAAATTGGAAATGAGAAGATAGAGGAGGTCGCGGATTTCTGCTACTTAGGAAGTAAAATAACTCAAGACGGTAGGAGCACTAAAGATATAAAACAAATAATGGCGCAGGGCCGAGTTGCGTTTAACAAAAAGAAACAACTGTTATGCTCGAGAACGGTTAATATAGAGACTAGGAAGAGACTCTTAACGTTGTATGTATGGAGTACGGCATTATACGGGTACGAAACTTGGACAATAGGAGAAGCGGATAGAAAAAGAGTAGAAGCGTTTGAAATGTGGTGCTACAGACGCATGATGAAGATACCGTGGATAGATAAGGTTAGCAATAGGGAAGTATTAGAAAGAGTTGGGGAAAAGCGAAAGGTATGGAAAACAATAAAGAGTAGGAGAGATAGGATGGTAGGACACCTTCTAAGACACGAAGGAATAGTTCGCGACATACTAGAGTCAGAGATAGGAATAAAAAGAGGTAGGGGTAGGCCTAGATTAGACTACTGCTCTCAAATAGTTAGGGATGTAGGATGTTCTACTTTTAGGGAAATGCGTAGGTTAGCTCAGGATAGAAAATAATGGAGGTACGCGTCCAACCAGTCTTCGGACTGAGAACCTTATGATGATTATATAGACTGTCCCATTTCATCTGCACCGCACCTAACTTCGTTTTTTAAATGGAACAACCTGTATTTCACTTCATTTTCGAATTCCTTGATCGATTTGACTATCAGGTTGTATAAAGTCATTTTCGTCTAAACTTCATATTTTTTAAGTTGCGGGCATTTTCTTGTGAATATTGACAGATGTGGAGCAAATTTTAAATTTCATAATTTGGACATTGAATGAAACTGTAGCAGTATTATTTTAGTGGAATGAAAGCAATATATAGGAACGACTTCTGCGGTAAGAAAAAATTGAAACTATTATACAGGGTATTAGCAATTACATAACCACATTAGAAAGCTTCCCTATACCCAAAATCAACAGTTTTTGCCACATTTGCATTTCCTTGAAAAAAGTGCCAAATCAGATAATGGAAAATAAAAGAATTCCAAAAACGGATAATGGGAAGTGTATTGCAATAAGAAAGACAATTTTATGGGGAATCCATAATAGGGTTCTATTTGAAATTGGAAAACTATGGTGTTTTGCAATTCCCTTGTAATCCCTGCAATTCCTCACTAATTCCTGTAATTCCCCAAACAATTCCTGCAATTCCCTACAAATTTATGTAATTCCTCAAGCTTGTACACCAATTCTTGTATTTATGTGTAATTTCTTTTAATTTCCATCAATTCCTATCTAATTCATGCAATTCCTCAAGTAATTCCAGCAATTCCCCATGTAATTCCTGCAATTCCCCATGTAATTCTTATTTGTAAAGATGATGAAATAATTTATAGCGCATGGGCAATCGTTAGTAAACATTTCTGCAATTCTCTTGTAATTCCTGCAGTTCCTGTGCAATTCCTCACTAATTCCTGCAATTCCCGTAATTCCCTACAAATTTATATAATTCCATACTAATTCCTCTGTAATTCCTCAAGCTTGTACACCAAAATTCCTCTGCGGTTCACCCCTTGATAAAATCGATCAAGGAACTCGAAAAGGAAGTCAAATACAAGGTGTTCCATTTGAAATAACGAAGTTGACCTGCATACAGCAAATATGGGACAAGCCCACCTAAGGGGCGACCTTAAACTCTAGAGAGACAGTTTTAAGTAACACTGGGTGCCATTGGAAATAAAATAAAATCCTTTTTTTAAATAAAATACTTATATTTACATCTTAATAAATGCAGTTCTCAAAAAGACACGATACACATCTTATACAAGTCTCAAGCATCATTATCTGATGCATTTGAATTATTATCAGACTCCCCTTCTTCGATATTCTCTCCTAACTCTTTTAGCCTGTTTTTGAAGGAGTTTAATTTGGTGTCTTGGTCCACCAATAATTCCATTAGATCCTCCTGATCTTTCCTCAGTTTCTCCAATTCTGCCT
This sequence comes from Xestobium rufovillosum, assembly GCA_963966045.1. NCBI lineage: Eukaryota > Metazoa > Arthropoda > Insecta > Coleoptera > Ptinidae > Xestobium > Xestobium rufovillosum. The sequence goes on from OZ014503.1 coordinate 25,772,441, forward strand.
CCTTTTCAGCACTGTTATTTTCCATTTCTTTCAATCTTTCTTCAACGTTGGTATCAACTACCCGGTTAGAAGTCATATTGCCACCTCCTGTCGTCAAATGAGCCCTTAAAATAGTATTCTGATCTTGCAATTGCAAATTACTCTGCTGCAATTCTTCTATTTGTCCTGTTAGTTGAGTATTTTCTTCCCGTAATAACTGATGATTCTTCTGAAGCTCATTAATTCGTTTATCTTGTTCCCTGATTAATTCTTTATATTGCAGTAACAAAGCGTTTTCTTGTTCACTCAATGATAACTCCGAAATACCATTAGAAAGATCGCGTTGGACCCCTAAAGCTTTTATGATAACTCCCTCTAAAGCTTTAAATAACTTACAGAATTCATACTCTAACAATACTTCACTGGAATGTTTGGCTTTAATCTGGGGTTGCTTGGCTGCCTTAGAATAAACTTCATGTCGAGAAACGTCACCTAATTTGGACACGTAAGTCTCGATTCCAACTCTTTTCTCGATCAATTGCGAAAGATTCTCTTTCGAGTAATTCTGGACAGTATTATCATTGAAAGCTACACAAATTCCCATGATGAAAGCGCACAAACCTTGAAGCATCTCCTCGTTTTCATCGAATTCATTCGCTGATGTCTGGGCAGTTAAAAAAGCCATAGCTCCGGGGACGTTGAGAAAAACTTGCACGGCAGGGGGACAATGCGCCATCCACATAGACAGCAACATTAGTATCCCTATTTTTGCTTGCAAAGACGTGACTTGTTGCAAAAAGGTTGCGCATTGATGGAGCAAACTCACCGGCTGTGCTCCTAAATTCGTCGCCAACAACACGCGCAATAATTGTTCTTTTTGCGCTGGGTTTTCTATTAGGGTATGTAGAAGAGCGACGGAGCTGAACCAGCTGCTCAGAGCTTCAGTACTAAACAAGCCGCTGCACAACAATTGCCCTGTTGTTAAAGCAGAACTACCAGCAGAACTCGGGAGTAAAGTTTGCACGATCTGCGCTTGACCGATCTCGTTTTTATACAAGAAACATTGGAAGCAGTATAAAACTGCACATCTGAGCACGAACGGTTGCTTTTCATTAACCATAGACATTAATAAGACGACGATCGCAGGTCTCGGAGGGTTACTAGGTGCCATTACGTTAGCAAAATACTCCTGATTAGTCAAATTACCTCTGATCACTTCTCCTACCGTGTTTATCGTTTCCGTCAGTATATCGGCTGGAACTCCACTTGCCATCAATATGTTACATAAGGATTCTAATAATTTCGCGTTTCTCATCGCTTTTTGGCACGAACTGATTATTTGCACGGGATTCCCAGGTGCGACAAGTGTTCGGAGCACTTGCAATACACAATGGAGGTTCGAAACTTTCTGTGGCCTCCAACCAATGTCCTCCATATTATCTGGTATGATAACCATCGGGGCCAACCTCTGTATATACGAACCCTCCTTAAAGAAATTTATGTTACTCGTATTATTCTTCAATAAATTCAACATGAGCAACAGACAATCTTCTACAACAATTCCACCATCTGTATACCCTTCTTCCTTCATAACTTCAAACAATTTATCGAAAGCGTTCTCAAACGCAACAATTTTCTGTATATTTGCATTCGATTTCGTTAAATTTATCAACAACAACAAGGCGTCGTTGCGTACAACCTCCCGACTCTCTACCAACAAATCCATTAATTTCGACACACCCATCGGACTAACAAGGATAATATCCTGTATTTCCTTGGGCTTATTAGCCAATAAAGATGTAAGCAACTTAACGGCGGGCCAGCGAACACGAAAATCATACTCTTCTAAAAATCCTAAAACTAACGCCAAATTGTCCGCATTTTTTATAAACATTTCCGTAAACTGCTCCCCAATATCCACAGAGATATTCAAATTCCTCTCTGCTTCATCATCAAAACGTTCTTTTGATGTTATGTTACAGAGAGCATCCAAACAGTAACCAATTATTTCACAGTCCGTCTGATCCAACTCCAAAACTTGTCGCAACGCATCCATACCTTGCGCCCCAACTTCCAAACGATATTTTTTAGACAAAGCTTTAAGTGCTCTACAAGCATCCCTCCTATCCTCCAGCAAAGTCGAAGAAGTAACCCTGTTTACCAGTCTTTCCACCTAAAATCAATTTTGAGGTTATCTAACTTTTTTCTGTATTAAAATTGATTTTACTCACCGTTTCTGCTCCGGTCAACTGGTTTTCTTGCTGGGGGGCTCCCAACACCGATTTCAGACCACTCTTGAAATATTCCATGGCGATTTTACACTTAAAATATGGAAAATTAGGCGATTATTGACATTTCATTTCAATATGGTTATACACGTCATATTGTCAATTTAGCAGAGAAACAAACCAAATCTATGCGACAAATACACGAACGCAGTGGCGTAACATATACTAACTTTTTCGCAAATACGTCAATACGTCAACAGCAAGTCAAAATGGGTAAAAAATCTAAAGGATCTAAAAAATCGAAGAAAAGCAAACGAAGTAAATCCAAAAAGAGTAGTGCGAAAAAGAGTAGTGCGACAAAATTAGATGATCCAAATTTTCATTTCGGCACTTATAAGTTTACTTTTCCGAACGGAGATGTTTATAAGGGTGGTTATTGTGCCCATAGAATGGGGTATATTTGGAGAGAAGGACATGGGGTGTATAAAACCAAAGATGGTCAGACTTACGAAGGAGAATGGAAAGATGATAAACTAGCTGAAGGGCAGAATTTAAAAATTACTTACAAAGACGGGTCAGTTTACGAGGGCGTTTTAAAGAAAAATAAATATAATGGACCTGGAATTTATACTTTACCAAGTAAACTGGACGTTAACAGCACTTTTGGTGATAATAAACCGAAAGGTCAAGTTGTATTGGTTGATATTGACAGGCGCCTGTGGATTGGTATTGACATTATTACAGGGATAGCAGCATTTCGACCCTCAGCATGGTAATCTTTTTTTGTTTTGAAGATACTGTTTTACAACTTCAAAACCGAAAAAGATGCTCCATTTTAACAGACTTGAAATAACCGAGATCTCCATGCTGAGGGAGGGAGGGATCCTATACGGGGAGATTCAATTCATAAAAAATATTTTATATTCTTTTTAGGAGAATCGAAATCAGATCACGCTATTTTATTACCTGAAAATATATTCTTCTTCAATATACGGGATGAGTTGGGCAAAGGACGACTTAAAATACAGCCTAAAGTAAAACAAAAAGTTGCTGTTGAAATCCAAGAAGAAGAAACGGAGCTGACGGATAGAGACTTGGAAAAATACGTGTTTGCCGAAAGTTACAAACTGCCAATGAATTTGCAAACGAAGAAATCTTTGTGGTATCAGAGGTACGTTAAATTCCAGCAGAAAAAGAAATTAATTGACGAAAAAATAGAAAAAGTGGGTAAGTTTAACTTGGACAAAAAGGAAACAAAATGGCTGGAAAAATATCAGAAGTATTTGGAGAAGTTAAAGGAGATACAAACAAAGAAACTTATAACTGAAGATATGTCACTTTTGGAAACGTTTTTGAGTAAGGAGTACAGGGAAAAAAGTGCTGCTATGAAGGTATTTTACCCAAGAAGTGATTGGGAAAACTATCTGTCAAATTTGGAAGCTGATGACGAGGCAGAAGAAGATGAACTTTAATCACAGAAAAAATAATTCTACCCACACGTCCCTAATGTAAATAAAAATTATACTCTCACGTAGGAGTGTTTTTTTCTTTATTGCCGAAGAACATTTGTCTAAATCTGAAATGATAAAACTATATACAGATGTAAATTTAAGATAGGCCATATGATTGATACGCCGATTTGGTTTTTAATTACTTCTTCCTTACTCAGCTATTATTTCTTAATAAAAACTCTGGTTTATTCAACCGTACATCATACAGGAACACGGTAGAAAGAAACAGAACGCTTTAGACCTACGCACAGTTCTTACTCGATGTAATAAATGCTTTAAGCAAATTATTATAATGAAATGGGATGGGGTCTGCTATATTTTACTTGTTGGAGAGAGACGTACAGGTTGAAAGTCAATAACTGTAACTGGACGGAGAAAGAGCTGGAGATATTTTCTCGTGGGTGTGGCTCAAAACGAGATGCTGCAGACAAGATCAAAGATACAGAGCGAAAAGACCGGATCACAATCGGACATTTTTGTGAAGCCGGTTTTGAACTGGGGAATATTTGGACTATGAAATAGGAAAAGCTGTGAAGAGAGTGTAGTTCACGTTTGCATATAGAAAGACTGCAAAAAAGTAAATATTCGTGATTTTGACATCATTATTGACAGACATTTTATGAAAATCAAAATTACCTGTCTAAATAGTTTAAGTTAATAATTTAAAAAGATTAGATTGGAGGAAATCGGTGGAACATACAGAGAAATTAGTAAGGGGCTGGTCGGGATCGGGAAAGAGTACTGGATGTCGAACTCCTTTGGGTTTCTGCAAGAATCCATCGTTTAAGTCTCCATCTTAACTTGCTGCTGCTTCCAGTATGTCTTCTGCCGATTTTCAGTTTGATAACGTACAAAATCGACACATAATCAAAACTCTCGGTCCGTTACGACATAGCCTTCCATTTTATCACCGCCAGAAAAAAATCTAATTGTCTGTAGATGCATAAGAGCCGCCTTCAGGCTGGAAAGTGTTTTCAGAGTTCTCCTTGTGAGAGGTGCGGACCGGCGGTCGGAACACAAAACAGTTGAAACAAACTACGCCACCGCTGCCGTAGTGGCGAAGCTTTCTACTACCGTATGGTGGGCCCCGAACCCCCCTCCCAGCAGGTTAGCCACCTGAGAGCGCGGTACCCCATCTAACTCGTTTACCTTCTTTTAGTCGCGAGATCGTTCAGAAAGCGCGCTGTGTCGCTATTATGAGATACCTGCTCCCGTTTCATGCTGTGGCTTAGTGCACTGAGGGTTTATGGCACCCCTAGGTATTGTGTAAGTGACAATGGGACTTTAAAGACTTCTGTTGGGGTATAGGCACCTGTTTGTGCGGTTTCATGGCGTTTCGTGACGGTCTTTACGCGTTGTCAAACTTTATGGACTCTTGTGGAGTAAACTCTATAGTTCTTTGGACACTCAACTATAATTAGAAGGTAACAAAGTTGGATCTAAGAAGTTTAAAATAGCCTCAAGCTATATGCTAGTTCAGTGTTTGACTAGAAAGAAGCCAAAGAGTTTTTATTTAAAAATAATGTACTCAAACCAACTATCAAATCATATGACTCCAATAATCCTTTTAAAAAACGATTCTAATCGAAGTCTTGACTCTTGTAATAAGTACCCACATTACTTCAACAAATTGAACTTTCTAATATACCCATCGATAAATGGATTCAAGTACGGTATTATATGAACCAAACGGAATAAAATCTAGCCTTTTCAACAGTTTATTTGAGTAAATGATAGTTAAGCTGTCACTTCTGTTTCTAAATCTCTATTTGCAAAAGCATTTTATCTAAAGTAAGATAATACAACCCAAATAAAAGAAACTGTACCTTGTAAACTGGGTTTATACAATTATAATACAGCATGTACATCATATTGTTCAAAATACCTTCATTTGGTTCTTATCAGCGTCTAAACACTCTTCGTCTGGCTACCCTGAGTGTCATACAGACACAGTTACAAGTTAAGCAAGCTGTTAAATGACTGCAGAAGGTTTTGTGCAAGCACAAACCCATAATACGATAGAAGAGGATGCTCTTCATATTATTAAAGAACAGGAGTAATAAGAGGAATCGTATGCCATATTTTCTTGATGCAATACCTCTAATAACTCGAAAATTATAATGATTAAAATTTTAATAAGCCCGGTGATGTCACATGAGTTCGATCTGCGTTAATCTCGGAGCGCAGTGCATGTACCAACAAGCTAAGATTTAAGAGGAGATTGGCCGTTAAGGGGCACACTTTTTGTCTACAGAATGAAAGTTGCGGATTGTCTATGTTAGAAGAGACCATAATATGTCAACTGTCATTTGATATATACAGCGGAATAAATTAAATTTGCATATCTCTCTACTTCTGTATGCGCGGTTTCTTATGGGCGGGTTAGATTCTATTTGTCTCTGTTTTGAATACATAATGAGATAAATAGACCAGTTCCAGAGCTCTAGGTGTCATTGTGTAATATCTACATCGCTTTGTTCATATCATCAGTCTTGTTTTTATCTATGGCCGTTTTTATACAGGCTATTGCTCCGTCCAAGTGGGCGACATATATGAGATGATTTAAGTAGTTCTAAAACACTACCCTTTAAATGCTAAGTCTGTTGTATAAACATGACAGTACCGCACTCGTGTGATTTCTGCACTCGGCTGAGCCTCGTGCATTAAATTTCGCACTCGTGCAAGGTCTCTGTGAAACGGGGACGTACCTTGTCTACTGTTTAGTCAGAATTATCGACATTGCGAAGCAGCAGCAAAAACTTGTGGTTTTTTACGTAATAACAATTCCACAAACTGCGTCCGCAGAATATTCATATCTTCGAGGAAAACAATAGCGATATGCAGATTCTCGGTCATGCATCGCATAAATTTCTGTTCTATTTTTATTTGTTATGTTCTTTGTCCAAACGCCGCCATTGTTTCGCTGTTTGCTGATCGTTTCAATGGAAGTCGAGCAGGAGTCGTCTTTTATTGAGTTTATACATTACTGAGAAAATGGGTTAAGTATTGGGAATTTTGTTTGGAAATTCAATGTCGAAATTTGAGAATACCTTGACATATTCCGTTTAATAGCTATTATGCAATTGTTCAATGTTATTGCAAGAGTATATAGGTAACATATACGTATAGGTCCTTTTATTTACAAGATATAGTGTGATTTCTACGTGTTCCTCGAATTTTAATTTTACAAATTTGTTGTGTGCATGGTTGTGTGGGAGAAGTGATACGAGAGTGATGGGCAAAAAAATTGCTTGCGCTGCTGGATTTGACGTATGCAGAAAGGGATGTACTAAAATATTATATCTGATGATACCCACGTCCACAATTATGTACCTAAAACAGATGCAGTTGCAAGAGGTACGTGGTACGCCGCATACGCTGATAAGAAAGTACGCAGTCTCGCGCATAGTAACATAAAACGAACATAAATTATTTGCTTTTACTTAATTGGTGACGAGCACTTTTTTCTGCATCCTTGCCGTCGAGTATCTAGTAGTTAAACCTGACTCGCTTATTGCAAATTACTTTACGGCATTATAATTTTATTTGTACTAACTTCAAAGTGTACCGCTGCTCATTTTATGATTTTAAGAAAACTTTATGTTTTGTTACGTACCGATTTATTTGCTTTCAGATATGAGCTATTAAACTCAGGCACTTTTTGGCGACATGCGTGTAAATAATCATTTTATGGTTTTAAATTATTAGGATGTAGGTACCTATGGAGAAAATTAAATGCAGATCAATTTGCTATAAAAGCAGGCAAAATATTTTTCTATGACGTCAATATATCACATTTTCCTCAGGTTTTAGGGCAAATTTGATAATGTAATATAAAAAGGGGCAAATGTGATATAAATATTTTACATTTACCCCGATTACATGTATTTCGGGGGGCAAATGTGATATAAAAGAGGAACAATTATCTCATTAGCAACATTAGCCAGTTTTTTATTATATCTGCGGCCAGGTTCTTGAAAGGCGACTACATGAGCGAATTCAAGACTCACCTGTTGCAGAAATTCAGAATACGATGCCTTGCATGTTTTATCTCTATCATAAGAGGTAGAATCTTTAATTCGATTTGCTGTTTTTCTATTTTAGGTGAGAGGAGAGTATGATAAAACCTGGTCCAATAAACATAAAAATGAATATTAATATAAACAGACAACAGTTTTTGTCCAACATTTCTTGTTGAATTTGAGTCATTAACATATTAATTAGCATAATAGACCACCATGTTATGAGAATTTACATAATTGGGTGCATCAAACTGTCACCGAAAAAACTAATGTATGTTTTACTGTTCGCGCTACCGATCGCTACAATATTTTTCAAGTTTTAAATTATAGACGAAAACACGATTTATTTCTAGCTAACTTGGAGGTACAAGGCAACGTTACCGTTGTTTGTATAACTTCTTACACAGTTTACCATTCTACTAGCTCTTGTTGACTTATGGTTCCTAGAACTGTAAAAAAAAGTCGACAATGTTTACATTCTAGATGTCTCAGAGTCAGGCACCGTCAGAAAAACTTTTGGGTGTCTTCAGAATGACATGCATATCTTTTTCAATAAGGATAGAAAAAAAAACTCCGTTCATTGGACTTTGTTAATAGTATTTTAGTGGCTGGAAACATACGGTTTTGTTGACTTTTATAAAAGGTTCAAAAATTAATTTCTCGTCACGACTATTCTAGATTCCATACATGGATTTCGTTTATCATTTGTGTACCCACAACCCACGAGCTCAACGTCATATTTCTTCGACTATACAGGGCGCTCTTTTAATGCTAGAGCAAAAATTACGGTGATTTAACACCTAACACCTTCGGCAGTAAAAAGTAATTTTAAAAAATTCTGCTTTATGTTATTTAATTCCCTCGCTAATGAACCACATCTTTTTCTTTCCAGAAATGCCGGAGACTGCGACAACTCAAGCAGAGGAGCGCCCCCTGTCGCTCTCCCGCCGAGAATTCCCCATGGCATCTCCAGGGAGCAACCCCAGGAGTTCTTCTGGTAGCCGCGCCACTTCTTACGAAAGCCAAATGAACTATCATCACCAGCTAACAAATGTAGCCTTGGCAAGTACTATGAGTCACCATAGGGAGACATCAGCGTTTGTTCCTGTGGTTCCTTCAAGAAATATGCACCCCATGATTTACCCAGGAGAAATCCATCCTTTACTAGGCCAAGAACTGATAAGGGATAATAGAGAAAGGAGTGAGACGAGTAAAACTGGAGAAAACAGTTCGGGGACTTACCCTCCAGTGAGGAAATCTTCAGGTTTTGATTTAATAGCAATGATGGCTGATAAAAGAAAAGAGCTTCAATTAAGGGAAGAGGCAGCTTGCGTTGCTGCAGCTGCCCACGCAGCCGCCTTGATGATGCCTCATCAAGGAGCACCGCCACCTGCAGCTCAGTCTCATCCTTACCCAGGATTCTTGGCCAACAATCCTGGGAATGCTACCTTTCCATTTCCGGGAACGAGTGCCTTATTCCCCCCAGGCCCTCCTCAGATGCACGCTCATTTGGACAGGAGGTTACTGAGGGCGCCTGGGAGGGCTTCGAGGCCAAAAAAGCAATTCATATGCAAGTTTTGTAATAGACAGTTCACGAAGAGTTATAATTTGTTGATACACGAACGGACGCATACAGACGAGAGGCCGTATTCTTGCGACATCTGTGGTAAAGCTTTTAGAAGGCAGGATCATCTTAGAGATCACAGGTAAGCCAGGATTAATTTATAAACGAGCATTTTCTTACAAAAATTCAGAGATAAGCAACCACAATACAACAATCCACCGTAGGGCAACCTATAACCTGTATTTTATTCCAGGGGTAGTATTAAACTTAAAAGCGACTGATATATCAGCTTATTTGAGAGTAGAGTGCTGTGGAACGCGTAGCTCTAGGCTCTGAGAGTTGAAACACACCTGCTTACTTGATTTATGCATGAATATGTATTTATAAATTATTATTCTTTGGTGCGTTTTTTAAAGAAACTGGTACTCGAATAATTGCAAAATGCACTGGGTGATTGTTTGGTATATATGTGACTTAAAAAGAGATAGTGAGTGACTGTAGACTGCGTGTGGTAAATCGAACAGTTAGGTGCATAAAAATCTGGGACAACGCCTCTATTTCACCAATAAAATCGTGTATAAATCGTACCAGACTGACAGATTGCAGTATACACTTTTAAATTGTTATATGTTAACAATTTGCAGATAACTGTCCTTGGGAATAAATGCGAGTTGTTCATAATTGTGCACGTCACAAATATTCCGCAGAACTAATTTAATGGAAGTGTCAATTTCAATGAAATATTGCTGCTATTTACGAGAATAAATTGCGGTATTTCCTGGAGCTAGACTTCCGGTTCTACTGAAGCAGTTTTTACGGTGTTACAATCCAAGAAATGATGCCCAGATTGTTCGAGTTTTTGACGTGAACAACAAGTAGAGCATTGCTGACCCAACATTAAATTAACACCCTGTGATTCAATGTATAGAAAAAGCTTTAAAGTAATCAAGCAAAATAAAAGTAGTCGAAAAACTAGGTAGCAACACAATTGCTCTTAAAATGTCATCAGCAATGTTGGTTAATGTGGTTGCACAACTAGGTATGGTTTGCTCTAAAACCACCCTGAAATGTTGGTAAAATAATATAATGATAGACATGGTCATTTATTTGCACAACATTCCCAAATAATAATAAACGGAACTGTCAAAGGACAACAGAGCATGTCATTATTATCAAATAAAACAGCGTTGTTTTTGATAGACTTTGGAATACCATAAGCAGATCTTTCTTTTCGTGTAATTAATTGGGTTTCTGAAAAATTCACAGACCTCGCATCTTACGCAAGTATCATAGGCGTATTGAAAATACCGACACAACTGCTCGGTTTCTAAGATGTCCAACAAAAGTGATCTGTGCCGTTTCAAGTTGGTATATTATTGATACAATAAAATAAATGATTTGTGACAAGCACAAGGCACATAGTCAAACTGACGCAATACGTAACAAAATATTAACGCATCCGTTTTGTACAGTTTGGACTTTTATTGCAACGCGATATCCCTCTTAAACGGTACTCGCCCTCGCCGTACCTTAGTTTACATCTGGCGATCTGGCTAGCTGGTAGCCGCCTCCATCCAATTTATTAGCGGCCTCGACTGCGCGCGTGTCGATACATTTTTCGTAAGATGAATCCCATATACACGAGCCCAGAAGTATTTTCAATACTAAAAATCGTGAACCCTCACACAACAATGGTTCTGCGGCCTCTAATAGCAATACGCTTTTAAATACCTAGAAGACAGGATCAATTTAACGTTAGAACCATGTGTTTAATTTGTGGCTGTGGATAGTAGTCGGCAAGTTACGGATCACTATCATTTGTCATTACGGTTCCGCAAGTTGTGGGCATGCGAACAGGTGTTAAATATTGTGTATCAACGCATTTTAGACAGACCCTTTACTTGTCCTCGCACCAGACACACGCATTTTATGCGAAAAAGATAATGTGGAAACGTGAGAAAAAAATAACGTTTACGGGAGCCGATCCTACCCTGCCCGAGAGTAACAAACCACTAGCTCTCTATGATAACCTACCTACCCACAAACGCTGCTTGGTGGGCATTGAACTAACGGAGTACTTAAAGTATAACGCATAACTTGCGGAACTGTAGTACACTTGATGGGATTCCGTAACTTGCGGACTACTATCCACTGCCTTAATTTGTGGAATATCTGGCAAAAGAAAAAGGAAATCACTTACTTCAATTCAAACTGGTATCGTAGTACTAAATGTTTTATTTGGTTAATTATGTATTGTTTGTCCTTGTTACTATAGACACGGGTGATTCCACTCGCATAAAAATGCTGCAAGATAGAGAAATGACAATCTTATTATCTCTAGACTGATTTTGTATGAAGACTTATTTGCATACGATGCAAAATACTACAAATTGTGCTACGCAGAGTACATATCAACCAGAAATATAAATTCCCACAAAAATAAAACTGACGGAAATACAAAAAGTACCGATCGCTTGTTTTCAACAATTTCTTCTTGGATTCAAGAACACATCTTAGATAATAAAGAAAAGCTGCCATTAAGTACCTGCAGTAACACAAAAATATAATTCTATGTTACGTAATGCAGAAAGATCTCCAATACAATCCGCGAAACTGAAAATGAAATTGTCGAAAAGATTTAAAGGCTCTATTCAATTTATTCGTAGACCAGGTCAGGTGATTTGTTGTGTTCTGGCAAAGAACTTTTGACTAAAAAATCAAGCATGTAAATGAGGACGCAAGCTCAACAGACGAATCGTCTGATTTTAATCTGGAAACAACGGGTGATACATTATCAGATTGGCAAATTCTTCACAGAGCTGCTGCAATTTTAAGAAAATGTATGGAAAATTTTGCAATACCCAATAAAAATTATCCTTCCCCAGATGATATAAACAGTAAAAGTTTCGCTAAACAAGTACCGTAAAACGGGGTAACTTCGACAGGTTTTGGGCATATTTGTTGCTCTGCAAAGGAAACTATGTCCTTGAGAACCTTGGTTCATGCGCCATTGTAATAATTGAAGCCTTGGCTATTTTTACTGAAAAAATTATTTTCCCCCCACCCTGCCTTCACCCTTTTTTTTTGTTTTGTTGGGGGTAACTTCGACACCATGCATAATTAAGCGTACTGTGGAAGTTAAACTGCTCCAAGTTAACTTCGACACCAAAAAAGTAAAAAATATTATAAATAATCAATCAGAAGTAATATTAACAGTCTTAGAGGCCTAAATAATGGGACATTAAAAACAATACTTGCATAAACTTGTTTATTTCGAACAACTTTGGTAAGGCATATTTGGCATATAAATCTAAACTAAAATAACATTCTTTTAACTAAACAAAAACTCTTTAAACAACGTAACAAAAGTAAAAAAATATTCAAAATATGCTAAGAATATAGGAACAAGTTAGGAACACATTTTTAATCGTCATCGACACATGAGGCACATTCGTAGGCGGCTTGCTTGGAACCCCCATTGCAATGTCCACAAACCCACTTGTTACAAGTGACACACTTGATCCACGCTTTTTGATTCGCGTACTCGGAGAACTGTATGAGGCAATTGGAACAGCAATTGCATTCAGGGCATTCGTATTGAGGGTTTTTCGAGCCAAGATTGCAAATGCCGCATACCCACTTCAAGCACGAAACGCAACAAATCCAGTCTCTGTCGGCAGTATAATGTGAGTAAGAACATTTGCACACAGAGCAAAAAGAATCAGAATCAGTGTTGGCAACTTCTTTTGTTTTCCTATTTTGCCTAGCCCTCGATGGTCCCGGTTCATCAGGATCAACGGTTTTCTTTTTCAGAGGTTTAGGGAGCCTTGCCTTCAGATTTTTCTTTGGTTTTCGCGTGGTTGGAGTTGTCTCAACATGAGGAATTTCCGGTAAATCAACTTCTTCTATTTCAGCTCCCGAGTGGGATGGAGCGCTTGTTGCAACTGGCATTTGCATTTGTTGCCCTGGTCTTGTTGCTATCTTCTTTCCTCTTTTGGGAACCGTTGGCTGTTCTTTAGAATATCCTCTGGACTCTTTTAGAAAATCTAGTAAACTGGAATCTAGCAACCTCTCGGAAGACGAATCGTTTCCAGGTATTTTTGCCAAAATTCTTTCTGGATCAAAGGGGCTTAATCCTGTTGCCCTAAAGCCAGATTGTAAGTTTGTGGCAGCGTTGTCTTCTATACTGGACCACAATCGATTCAACAAGTTTGGAAACTGCTGTTTTGGGATGCTTCCTTTTCGACGACACTCCTTTCTCCATGAATCTAGGACTTTTCGCCATTTTCGCTTCATGGGAGCGAAAGGCTGCATCAAATGCGTTGAATTTGCAGGCAGGGGAGTCATGTAGATATTATTTGCTATTGCTGCTTCGACGACACGAGGGGAAAAGTGTGAAGCAAGGTTGTCTCCAATGACAATCTTTGTTTGCTCTGGGGTGCTATTTGCGTTTATGTGAGGAACCAAAATATCGAAAAACCATTTTTCGTAAGATGAGTCCCGTATACACGCGCCCAGAAGTATTTTCAATACTAAAAACAAATTGTAGTCTGTTGGGCGCCAAGACACCCAGAGTATTGTCAACCAAGACCGCCCAAAATGATTGATGTAACCCATTTAGTTTTATTAATGTTTTTGATGGTGTAATTTGACTACGGTTGGATGTTTTCGCGTAACAAATCGATTTAGCATCTCGAATTTTAAAATTGACTTTTTTACTATACTAAAAACGTGTCTACCTCGTAAATAACTTGTTCGGAGATGGTCTCGTTATTTTAATTTAGTTTTTAGTACTTGTACTACTCGAAAACGTAAAAACCTATGAATAATAAGAGAGCGTGGATACCATCTTCCAGCTGGGCACATTAGATCGCATTCTTAGAGTATTGCTATCGTGTATATACCAGCAGAACGAAATGCATTAAATCCAGAGAGATAATATCTTTTCCTTTTTCTTCTTAGTTGTCTTTTTCTCTTGGAAGTTTTTTTTTGTTGCGTCCCGCTGGGTGCTCTAGTAATTTCAAAGGCGAGATGGATCTAGAAGCCTAGAACCTGTTTCTCTTGACTGAGAGGTCTACCAACTGGGCAACAAAGAACGCACTTCTTGCACGACACGAGGCGGCAGTAGAGTTAAAGGAAGTTATAATACCTATACAGGTTGTCCTATCACGAGAAGATGACCTCTTCTTCATTATTTGAAATAACTAATGTTAAAAGTGAGTTAATTGTCTTCTCTACCTGCCTGTATTTTGATAGACTGGATATTTTCCTAATTACAACAGACAGAGTGGCCAAATCAAACATGCATTGCATAAAATTACGCGGTGCGGCACGTGACAGTTCAGTTGGTGCTGAAAAAGCGGACCACCCGCGGTTTCAGTACTGAATTCGCCGGGAGAATGAGATCACGTTCTGAAATATTGCCATCGTCACCAAAATACAGAACGTACGCTTAGGCTAGACATATCTAAAGGATTGCGGGTGTGGCACACGGCGAAATGTGGCAATGTTAGTACCTGAACCTGAACATAATTTTTAATTGGGTTATTCATGTTTCTTTTTTTGTTTTATTTAGTTGTATTGTTGGTTGAGATATATTCATTATTGGCACGAAAATTTAATAATTACAGGAGATTTCAATGCAGTCGTAGGCACAGGGCGAGAGGGCGGAATAGTTGGCCCCTTTGGATTAGGCAATAGGAACGATAGGGGAGTTAGACTGATAGAGTTCTGCGATAAACATAACTTAACGGTCGCGAACACTCTATTTCACCATCATGTTAGGAGATGCTATACGTGGAAGATGCCAGGAGACTTAGGGAGATATCAAATAGATTACATTCTCGTTAGGCAAAGATTTAGAAATCAAGTTAGGGATTGTAGAAGTTATCCAGGAGCAGATATAGATAGTGATCACAACATAGTCGTTATGAAAGCCAATCTTAAATTTAAGATTTTGAAAACAAGAAGCGGAAGAAGGTATCTTGACCCAGAGAAACTAAAAGATGATGATATGCGCAATAAGTTCGAGAAAAAGACAAACAAAGCACTAAAGGGCACGGGTGGAAATATTGTTAGGGACATAGAGGCAGAATGGAATTGCATTAAAAATAGTTTAGTTTCCTCAGCTAGGGATATTTTGGGTCATAAACAGAATGAAAGTAGGAAACCCTGGATAACAAAACATATTGTGAGTCTAATAGAGGAAAGGCGAAAATATAAAAATAGGTTAGATGAAACAGGGAAACAAAGATATAAGGCGATCAAGTGGGAAATTATTCGGGAATGTAGGAAAGCGAAACAGCAAGGGATCGATAATAAATGCAAAGAAGTGGAAGATAAATTCGAAGTAGGAAAGACTGATGAAGCATATAAAATAATTAGGAGAAATTTTAGAGAAATTGGATCTAGTACCAAAAACATTAGAAATGAGGCAGGAGATATCCTAATCGGAAGTGGGGAGAAGGCAGATAGGTGGAAAGAATATTTAGGAAACTTATATGCGGGACAGGAAGTGCAAGATATATTAGAAAGCGAAAGCAGTGTAGAGGGGGATAACCTAGGGAGTCCTATAATGAGAGAAGAGTTTGAGATAGCACTAAAAAGTTTAAGGAATAATAAAGCACCAGGTATAGATGGCTTGCAGGCAGAAATCTTAAAGTGCGCAGGTCAAGAGGTAATAGATCGTTTATTTAAACTAGTTAGTCGCATATACCTGACAGGCGAGATTCCAGAAGATTACAAACGGAACATCATAGTAGCTTTGCCAAAAAGGAAAGGCGCGGATAGATGCGAAAATTTTAGAACTATCAGTTTAACTTCCCATGCGTCAAAAATTTTAACTAGAATTGTGCAAAGAAGGATGGAGAAAAAGGCGGAAGAAATATTAGGAGAAGATCAGTTCGGATTTAGACGAAATAGAGGAACGCGCGAGGCCATTCTAGCTTTACGAGTAATTATAGAAAAAACGATAGAAAAGAGAAAGAGCGTCTATATAGGATTTGTAGATTTAGAAAAAGCCTTCGACAACGTAAAATGGGGGAAGATGTTCGAAGTGCTGAGAAAGGTAGGGATGAAATACAGGGACAGAAGAATAATACATAATCTCTACAAAGAGCAAAAGGCAGTTATAGAATGTGAGCAGGAACAAAGGGAAGTAGATATCCGGAAGGGAGTGAGACAGGGATGTGCATTGTCACCTCTAGTTTTCAACTTATATATCGAAGATGCGATTAATATTGTTAAGGAAAGAACAGCCTCAGGGATCAATGTACAGGGCCAAACTATTAACATGCTCAGATTTGCGGATGATATAGCAGTGTTAGCATCTAGCGAAGAAGAATTAGGAGCGGCTTTGAATGAAATGGAAGCAGTTTTGACACAGGGCTTCGGCATGAAAATCAATAAAAAGAAAACTAAAATTTTGGTATGTAGGGGATGTGAAAATAGAACTAAAATGGAAATACAAATTGGAAATGAGAAGATAGAGGAGGTCGCGGATTTCTGCTACTTAGGAAGTAAAATAACTCAAGACGGTAGGAGCACTAAAGATATAAAACAAAGAATGGCGCAGGGCCGAGTTGCGTTTAACAAAAAGAAACAACTGTTATGCTCGAGAACGGTTAATATAGAGACTAGGAAGAGACTCTTAACGTCGTATGTATGGAGTACGGCATTATACGGGTGCGAAACTTGGACAATAGGAGAAGCGGATAGAAAAAGAGTAGAAGCGTTTGAAATGTGGTGCTACAGACGCATGATGAAGATACCGTGGATAGATAAGGTTAGCAATAGGGAAGTATTAGAAAGAGTTGGGGAAAAGCGAAAGGTATGGAAAACAATAAAGAGTAGGAGAGATAGGATGGTAGGACACCTTCTAAGACACGAAGGAATAGTTCGTGACATACTAGAGTCAGAGATAGGAATAAAAAGAGGTAGGGGTAGGCCTAGATTAGACTACTGCTCTCAAATAGTTAGGGATGTAGGATGTTCTACTTTTAGGGAAATGCGTAGGTTAGCTCAGGATAGAAAAGAATGGAGGTACGCGTCCAACCAGTCTTCGGACTGAGAACCTTATGATGATGATGGACCAAACTCGAATCAAAATCTTATTAAAACTTGAATTATAATATTATAATTGCCGGTTTGAGCCGCGTGGTATGTAAATTTTTTAAATTACTTTGGGCCCATTCCCATGCGAGTTAAGTTCTGGAGTTCCTGCCAGTAGGTGCTCTTTTGTAATTATTAACACTAAATTACTTCGGAGGTACACGCTTCTGTGGTAAACACAGAATCATAAGGATGCAAGGAGTCAGTGAAGCGACAAACGAACTAGTCTAACCGCTGCATTTACTGTGTAGAAAGTTCAGTAGACCATACACAGGGAAATCTGAGGACCTAACCAATTTTCTCAATCCTTCAGTCATACTGCGTGTGTTGAGATTGAAGAACTCCTAGACATCGTTGTTAATAGCTAAAAACAAACAAAGAAGCTGGCCGAGTGCATTCCTCCATTAAAATTCCATAGACTATTTTCACGCCAGGCTTGGAGTTATAATATTCTTCGGTAGCTTTTAGTATAAAATATGAATCGTAAATGCCAACTCTGCCGACTTCTTAAATTGTATTTATGATGAACAATTCTCTAGTTCGAGTTTTAAGCTCCTCATGACGACCGCTCCGTCACTTTTTATTGCGCGCGAACGCCATCTGTCGCGGTACCGTAGCGAAAATTATGCGTGAGATAGCGAAACAAGACATTGTAAAACGTCGTTAAAATTTTATCGTTAATAATTTAATTTTTATAAAAGAAATTGCTGCGAATGTGTCGGTCAGGGTTAGGTAAAACTGTACCATCAGAAGTCGTAACTTAAGATTAGTATCTGTAGTAGAAACCTTTTTGAAATACGATATACGCCTGCAAGACGACCGTCGTAGGGTTTTTAAAATTCCACCGGCCAGCTTTTGTTACCTGTACATTATTACCTAAATAAAGGTCGACAGACGGACCTGCAGGCCTTCAGCTATTGTATGTGGACAGAATTTTGATTAATTCATTTTTTTAATCTCATTAAATTGTACAGTCCTGAGAACACCATTAAAAATAGAAGTACGACTAAAGGATTCTGACTCTAATGTAGAAAAAAACATGTTTATAACCCATAATGAGAATACTGGTGCTTTATTGTTTTTTTAAACATTCTAATGCTAGCTCTATCTTCTCATTTCCTATTTGTATGTCAACTTTAGTTCTATTTTCACCTCCCCTACATACCAAAATTTTAGTTTTCTTTTTATTGACTTTCATGCCATAGCTCTGTGTCAAAACTGCTTCCATTTCATTCAAAGCCGCTCCTAATTCTTCTTTGCTAGATGCTAACACTGCTATATCATCCGCAAATCTGAGCATGTTAATAGTTTGACCCTGTACGTTAATCCCTGAGGCTGTTCTGTCCTTAACAATATTAATAGCATCTTCGATATATATCCCTTCCGGATATCTACTTCCCTTCGTTCCTGCTCACATTCTATAACTGCCTTTTGCTCATCGTAGAGATTATGTATTATTCTTCTGTCCCTATATTTCATCCCTACCTTTCTCAGCACTTCGAACATCTTCCCCCATTTTACGTTGTCGAAGGCTTTTTCTAAATCTACAAATCCTATATATACGCTCTTTCTCTTTTCTATCGTTTTTTCTATAATTACTCGTAAAGCTAGAATGGCCTCGCGCGTTCCTCTATTTCGTCTAAATCCGAACTGATCTTCTCCTAATATTTCTTCCGCCTTTTTCTCCATCCTTCTTTGCACAATTCTAGTTAAAATTTTTGACGCATGGGAAGTTAAACTGATGGTTTTGAAATTTTCGCACCTATCCGCGCCTTTCCTTTTTGGCAAAGCTACCATGATGTTCCGTTTGTAATCCTCTGGAATCTCGCCTCTCAGGTATATACGACTAACTAATTTAAATAAACGATCTATTACCTCTTGACCTGCGCACTTTAAGATTTCTGCCTGCAAGCCATCTATACCTGGCGCTTTATTATTCCTTAAACTTTTTAGTGCTAGCTCAAACTCATCTCTCATTATAGGATTCCCTAGGTTATCCCCCTCTACACTGATTATGCTTTCTAATATATCTTGCACTTCCTGTCCCGCATATAAGTTTCCTAAATATTCTTTCCACCTGTATCTGGCTTCTCCCCGCTTTCGATTAGGATATCTCCTGCCTCATTCCTAATGCTTTTGTTACTAGATCCAATTTCTCTAAAATTTCTCCTAATTATTTTATATGCTTCATCAGTCTTTCCTACTTCGAACTTATTTTCCACTTCTTTGCACTTATTAACGATCCATTGCTCTTTCGCTTTCCTACATTTCCGAATAATTTCCCACTTGATCGCCTTATATCTTTGTTTCCCTATTTCATCTAACCTATTTTTATATTTTCGCCTTTCCTCTATTAGACTTA
This sequence comes from Xestobium rufovillosum, assembly GCA_963966045.1. NCBI lineage: Eukaryota > Metazoa > Arthropoda > Insecta > Coleoptera > Ptinidae > Xestobium > Xestobium rufovillosum. Next base: position 25,792,216 of record OZ014503.1, read on the forward strand.
CAATATGTTTTGTTATCCAGGGTTTCCTACTTTCATTCTGTTTATGACCCAAAATATCCCTAGCTGAGGAAACTAAACTATTTTTAATGCAATTCCATTCTTCCTCTATGTCCCTAACAATATTTTCGCCCGCGCCCTTTCGTACTTCGTTTGTCTTTTTCTCGAACTTATCGCGCGTATCATCATCTTTTAGTCTCTCTGGGTCAAGATACCTTCTTCCGCTTCGTTTTTTCAAAATCTTAAATTTAAGATTGGCCTTCATAACGACTATATTGTGATCACTATCTATATCTGCTCCTGGATAACTTCTACAATCCCTAACTTGATTTCTAAATCTTTGCCTAACAAGAATGTAATCTATTTGATATCTCCCTAGGTCTCCTGGCATCTTCCACGTGTAGCGTCTCCTAACATGATGGTGAAATAAAGTGTTCACGACCGTTAAGTTATGTTTATCGCAGAACTCTATCAGTCTCACTCCCCTATCGTTCCTATTGCCTAATCCAAAGGGACCAACTATTCCGCCCTCTCGCACTGTGCCTACGACTGCATTGAAATCTCCTATAATTATTAAATTTTCGTGTCCTCTCACAAAATCTAGCACATGTTCAATATCACTATAAACTGCCTCTACGACCTCCTCACTGTAGTTAGAAGTGGGCATATATATACACTCTGCCCTACTTTTTTCCGCATAACAATTCCTACTCCCGAATTTCCTCCTACAGATCCTGTGTGTATTACTCTAAAATCTCCGCTCCAGAAGTCTCCGGCTTCTGGCCATCGCACTTCACTAATACCTACTACGTCTAATGCTAACCTATCCATCTCAATTTTCAAATTCTCTAACTTTCCTACTTGTTTCATGCTTGTAACATTCCACGCTCCGACTCGTGAGATGTTACACTTATCATTTCTGATGACTCCCCCCGAAGCAGTCCCCGCCCGGAGATCCGAATGTGGGACTATTTTACCTCCGGAATATTTTACTCCAGAAGGTGCCATCGTCATAAATTTGAAGTACGCTGTACTAGGGATAGAATAATGTGGTGGTTTCCCGTTGCCTTCCACATCGCAGTAGTGTGTATCACAGTGCCATACCGACCCTCACGATCTCTGCCACTATGATTACTGAAAGAGCTGCTGCCCCCTTTCAGGGACTTGGTTTAGTCTCACTTTCTCAAATAAAAACCCCTCCAATATGGTTAAACCTATGGTTCGGCTCTTTAGATCATTGAAGCGCGCAAGCCATCCCACACGTCCCAGTATCACTAGAACTACGTCAAGGTACAAGTCCTTTGGGATAGACAATAACACAGTAAATGTAAAAATTTTACTTGTTCTTTTCGACGTGCATGCATGAAATCTAATGTGCAATGTATAATATCATGGTTATGTGAGGCGAAATGCAATTTGTCTCAATAAAAAATACAAATGTTCTCGATATTAATGCAGCGTTTGTACGCCTGCGCCTAAACCACACCTACAAGGCTGAGCGCGGCTAGCGCGCACAAATTATTTGTGTTTAATTCGCTGTAACTTTTTTCAGCAACAATATTAATGTTTGGTTTCTTCACCAAAAATAATTTCGAGCCTTTGTCCGAGGTCTGTAACTCTTTCGTTGCTGAAATACAATAAGAAATGTATTAGAAAGCGTCGAAAATTTATTTAGGAAAATTTCTATTTCTAATTATATTTTATACGCTTTTCCAGTTTTTCCTACTTCGAACTTATCTTCCCCTTTTTTGCATTTATAAGTTCCGCAAAACTAAGTAAAATATAGAATATGGCGTGCCACAAGAGCCATTGTTAGGACCCCTTCTGTATAATTAAAAACAATACCTAATTACTATCTGCAAACACTATCAACTCGAACAATCGCTTTTGTATACATTGTAGCAGGACTCCGGTTCCTACCGAAACTAGTGTTTAATAAACAGCCTACAAATGGCTTCCACCTCTATATGTGTACTTATACATAAAACATATATAAGTACTGCGTATAATATATTTTGAATACCCGCGGAACCGTAGTAATCTTCGATCTAAACGACTTCCGGAAGTAAAAACAGGGCTTCTGGATTATACCCATTTAGCATTCTGAGGAAATTGGTATCATGTCGTGCTCTTTATGGACTGTGACGAGGATGTTACGCCAATTAAAAGTAATTTTGTACCTTAAGGCTAATTAAGTCTGTTAATACTTTGTTAAAGACACCACTACTATACATGGTGATTCTTTTAAGGCGGCCATTAGAAAATTTCTTATTTGCAAATAAGATAGAAACTTGAAACCTGGGTTCCTGTCATAATCGATCATGGCGAATCCAAAAATACAATTTTCAAAATGGCGGCACTTTCGGAAATACCGGAAGTTGACGCCATCTTTGTTATTTTAAATGGATACCCCCCATTTTTATTTTATTTTTGAATTCGGCATTAAATTCTGCGTATAATGCACCCAGGCTGTCAGCACTTATCTGTCATAGTTTTTGACATATGCCACTTTTTGTTTTAAATTTAGCATTTGCAGGGGTTCATTTAAAGATTCATATCTCTTAAACCATTTAAAGTGGGTAAATGAACTTTATTAGGTTGATTCCCTAAAGTTCAAGGAATCATTTCCCTGTAGGGTTAATGTTCAACGACGTTTCCAATGGTTGCTGCGATTTTTTGAAGATGACAATCAAAAAATGCCAAAAAGTCATTTTTTTTAAATGGCAATGGGCAAATTTTATTATGGCAACCGACGTAGGATTAAATTTGAAAGGGACTTATATCAAGGTTTCCTATACCTATCTCAAATAGTTTTTTAATTATTCGTAGTTTTTGTAAAAAAATATAATTTATTAAGATTAACTTGTTACCGAGCTTGTTACCAAGCAACAAACATAGTAACAGTGTCAAAAAATATTAATTTAAATTACCTAAATCAATACAAAAATTAATGAGCTAGGTCGGTATTACAAAATATGCTCGATATGTGCACCGTTTTGATTCAAACACTCAATAATCCGACGTTGGACGGCTCTGGTAGCGTTTCTGATTTCATTCCCATCAATGCCATTCATGGCTTGGGTTATTTTTAGTAATAAGTCTTCCCTCGACGTGGGTGCAGTTTCATAAACGATATCTTTAATCCGCCCCCATAAATAAAAATCTAATGGTGTCAGATCCGGGGATCTTGGGGGCCACAACCATGGACCTGTATTTCCCCACCATCTGTCTTGAAACAATTGTCTTAGTCTTAAATCTACGGCATTTGTTGAATGCGCTGGTGCCCCATCCATTTGATACCATAAGTTGACGGCATGCTGCAATGGTAGATTATCGACAAAATCTTGGACTACATTGTTAAGAATGTCTAAATATCTGTCTCCATTCAAATATTCATCATACATGTACCAATGCAACCGATTATCCATTAATAAACAGAAAACGTTTAGGGAAAATTGAATTTGATTTTCAACTTCATAGATCAGGTGTGGATTTTCTGCGGCCCAAAAATGTCGATTTCTCCTATTAAATACTCCAGCCTGTGCAAATTTTGCTTCATCAGTCCAAATAATCCGACTCAAAAAATTTGGGTCTTCCTGTTTTTTTATCAAAAGCTCTTCACAAAAAGTTATTCATCTTGGAAAATCGGTTGGACGAAGTTTTTGTAGTCGTATAAAAGAATAGGGATGTCGTTTGTGGTCATGTAAAATTCATTGTATCGATGAGAACGTCAATCCCAAATCAAATTTTGCTGCTCTTATCGATGATCGTGGAAATGCGCCAAAATACCCCAGAACATTTATTTGATTATCTTCAGATTCCCTAACAAATTTAGTCCTTCTTCTTGCAGGATGAATATTTCCTCCCCGAAGAAACTTGTTTTTAAGTCTAGAAAACTTCTGTTTATTCATCGGCGGCAAATTTTGATATTTTGCGTTAAACTCGCGACATGTTCTTGCAAGGATTTTTTGGCAGTTGCCATGTATGAGAAATAAATCAAAAACAACTTCATTCGAATAAAAAGCCATTTATGCTTACAAAACAAAATCAAGAACGTGCTTAACTTAACTTAACTTTTAATTAATGGAGAACTAAAAGATGACAGTTCTAAAACTAATTTTTTTCTTTGGTTCCATAGGCTTCTATGTTTTTTGGGAATAACGTTTAATCTTTTACAAAAAACTACGGATAATTAAAAAACTATTTGAGATAGGTATAGGAAACCTTGATATAAGTCCCTTTCAAATTTAATCCTACGTCGGTTGCCATAATAAAATTTGCACATTGCCATTAAAAAAAATGACTTTTTGCCATTTTTTGATTGTCATCTTCAAAAAATCGCAGCAACCATTGGAAACGTCGTTGAACATTAACCCTACAGGGAAATGATTCCTTGAACTTTAGGGAATCAACCTAAAAAAGCTCATTTACCCACTTTAAATGGTTTAAGAGATATGAATTTTTAAATGAACCCCTGCAAATGCTAAATTTAAAACAAAAAGTGGCATATGTCAAAAACTATGACAGATAAGTGCTGACAGCCTGGGTGCATTATACGCAGAATTTAATGCCGAATTCAAAAATAAAATAAAAATGGGGGGTATCCATTTAAAATAACAAAGATGGCGTCAACTTCCGGTATTTCCGAAAGTGCCGCCATTTTGAAAATTGTATTTTTGGATTCGCCATGATCGATTATGACAGGAACCCAGGTTTCAAGTTTCTATCTTATTTGCAAATAAGAAATTTTCTAATGGCCGCCTTAAAAGAATCACCATGTGTAGGTACTTATACTTATGGTAAATGAATGTGCATATTTTTTTTCTGTGAAATCAATGAGTTTCAAACGTCAAAATGTCAAATGGTGACTGAAATCAAGGCACACTATTTTCAGACTGGCATTCGTGATGTTGTCCGCGAGTCCGCGGAAAGGTTCGTCGCCTAACGCACAGTTGATGTCTCCAGGGCGAAGTATCGCATCGGGATAAAACTCAAAATCGCCGTATTTTATCGGATTATACTGCTGCAGTTCGACTTATTTCAAGAAAGTCTTGCATTCTTCAGATACTAATACCTGAATTTAGTACCCGAGCATCAGGCTGCGAGTGGAGACCAGGCATTAATTTAATAATTTTTATCGATTATATTCTGTTGTAAAATGATCATAAATAACAGATTTAAACCGGCTTCGGGATTATGTAAATTTGACAATGTAATAACCTAAGGAGATACACGGTGTCTCTCATTTAAGATGGCCTGATATTTTTAAGAGTAGAGTTTTCAGGTAGAACAATGATTATACCTATAGATGAGTATTTAAAAAAATTGCCAGTGATTGTTGAAGTTACGTAAAATATTAAGTTTGAATCTATTTCTCACGCAACTAAATATATTATCTATCAATTTATAGCACCAGATAATAATCCAGCAGAACCTATACTTTCAATCTAATAAGCATAACTGATTATTATACACTTTTTTCTTATAATTGATATAATTTTCTCAGTCCAGACGAAAGATTGTATAAATTACTGCACCTGCCCCAAAATGATATTCAAACTGAATTTCTTGTCAGTTAACATCTTCGAATACTGAAGTCAATTACAACATAATTAGAAGAACCGTGACGCAATTAAAAAAATGCGTTCAAATACCGCGGACGAAGAATTTTCGAGGCGATTTCATCTTTTTTCGTATCCCTACAGCATCCATCCGGTTAGCCTTGGAAGCGATCGGGCAAAGACCGGACTATATCGCAGCTAGCCTCGACGACAGCCACACGCTTCGCTGAAGAACCGAGATAACAGGAAGCGGAATCGATCTTGCTAGAAAAAGACAACACTAGCCAATAAATCATAAAACTCACGAGGAATATATGAATTTTTCTCGGAAACTTTCTCGAAATCGTAAACGGTTTTAGGATTGATGCGTTTTTGTTTGTTTGGACGTTCGTATGTTTTCGAGGTGTGTTTTTAAACACAATGGTGGAGGTTTGAAAAATGGCTCTCGCGTGAGAAGTTCTTTTTTGTTGTCGTGTTGATGGGCCGTTTGTTGTATTCGTATATGGCTACAAATTAATAATAGTTATGTCCTATTGAAAGTTCTGAAATGATTTCAGCGTCAAATTGGGTCTGATTGGCCCTTGTGTGAACGGGCCGGTTAGTATTCTAACTTTTACACGTATCTGACGGCATGTTAGAGAAAAAAATTCACAGACCTCGCATCTTACGCAAGTATCATAGGCGTATTGAAAATACCGACACAACTGCTCGGTTTCTAAGATGTCCAACAAAAGTGATCTGTGCCGTTTCAAGTTAGTATATTATTGATACAATAAAATAAATGATTTGTGACATGGTCAAACTGACGCAATACGTAACAAAATATTAACGCATCCGTTTTGTACAGTTTGGATTTTTATTGCAACGCGATATACCTCTTAAACGGTACTCGCCCTCTCCGTACCTTAGTTTACATCTGGCGATCTGGCTAGCCGGTAGCCGCCTCCATCCAATTTATTAGCGGCCCCGAATGCGCGCGCCGCCAACAGAATCTGTCGCATGTCGATACATTTTTTGTAAGATGAGTCCCATATACACGAGCCCAGAAGTATTTTCAATACTAAAAATCGTGAACCCTCACACAACAATGGTTCTGCGGCCTCTAATAGCAATACGCTTTTAAGTACCTAGAAGACAGGATCAATTTAACGTTAGAACCATGTGTTTAATTTGTGGCCGTGGATAGTAGTCCGCAAGTTACGGATCACTATCATTTGTCATTATGGTTCCGCAAGTTGTGGGCAAGCACTCGTGATCTTTTAACTGTCAAATTTACACTCGTGGCTACCAAGCAACGCAACAGCTTTCGTAAAATTTCCGACAATTCCAGACCACTTATTGTATTACTACAGAAAGTATAACGCATAACTTGCGGAACTGTAGTACACTTGATGGGATTCCGTAACTTGCGGACTACTATCCACTGCCTTAATTTGTGGAGGATCTGGCAAAAGAAAAAGGAAATCCCTTACTTCAATTTAAACTGGTATCGTAGTACTAAATGTTTTATTTGGTTAATTATGCATTGTTTGTCCTTATTACTATAGGCACGGGTGATTCCACTTTAGGGTTTCGCAAGACCAAGACAAGACGAGACTTACACCAGTCTTGGTATTGGTCTTGCATCATCGTGTTGGGCTTGGTCTCGGTCTTGGTCTTGACACCCAAGACCAAGACGAGAACCACATAAGTCTTGGTCTTGGTATTGTTTTTTCTTGGTCTTGTTTGGTTTTTATGAGAGTACGAGAAATTTATGAATTTCAATTTTTCCACACCCACTTAAGGGGAGATAGTTCAAAAATAAGAATTCTATTTCATATTTGCATAATTTCATAATTTTTTGTTCACTTGACTCACTACAACTTTTGTATTTAGTTCATGGCTGTACTAAAATTGATATTTTGTGTTAAGATGTAATATAATAAACTTAATTCAAAAGCCAAAATGAAAGCTCTAAAAAATTATCCGACATCTGAAATGAACTTACTTCCCATAAAACTTATCTTATTTATTCTAGTACAGATTATAGTATAAGGATATTGTATAGTATGCTCGGTAGGCAGCCCAATTTTGTCACCTCTCGCGCATGACGTAGGTGCGAAACAGAGATTCGCGGGAAACACTTATCCGTGCTGTGCGACCGCAATGATGCCATGGTGTTAGTGTTTTGCTTTTATTTATATTTTAGTTTTTGAACAATACAAAGACAAAGGTGATGGTTCTAGGGAGGATACAGGAAAATATAAGAATAGAGATCGAAGGAGTGCAATTGGAGCAGGTTAACTCTTTCAAATATTTGGGAGTGCAGATTGATAATCGAGCAAGTTGTGAAACTGAAGTTAAAGCAAGAATTGAAGCAGCTGCTAAGATGTACCATGCATTGAACAGAACATTTCTGAATCAGAAGGTTATTTCTAGAAAGACGAAGATGTCTGTATTCAAATCTGTGTTTAGGCCGATATTAACTTTTAGTAGCGAAAGCTGGATTTTGTCAAGTGCCTTAAAAAGTAGTGTACAAGCCATGGAAATGAAATACTTGAGGAAGGTGATAGGAATAACCAGAAGGGATAGAGTAAGAAACGAAAAAGTGATAGAGGAACTAGAAGTCGATTCAGTCTTGGAAAAAATAGAGCAACACCAGCTAAGATGGTTTGGACATTTGTTGAGAATGAAAGACAAGCGAATGGCAAAATGTGTCTGGCAAACGCGAGTTCAAGTCAAAAGAGGAAGAGGTCGACCACCAGAGACATGGGATGGAACTATCTGTAAAATATTGTCAAGAAGGGGTCAAACGTGGGAAAGCGCGAGGGAGATGGCAAAAAACAAGAAAGAGTGGGTGAAATTTGTTTATGGACGTTAGATAAGGGAATTTATTATTTTGTTTTATTCTTGTATTTGTATGGTATGTACTACCTTTATACTCTTACACCTACGGGTAGATAGAGTTTTGATTATATATATATATATATATACTTAAAGTTATTCAAATATATATATATATATATATATATATATGTAGAGTTTAGAGTAAACGGGCATAGCAGTCAAGGAACACTACACAAGCCCCCACTCACGAAAAATGTGAAACAGGCGCTGACCGGGATTCGAACCCAGATCTTTCGCTTTCCGGGCGACTGCTCTAACCAATTGAGCTATCTGCACCCCTGACACACCAAACGCGAGAAAGGCCCTATATAGGTAGTGAAGAAAGATGGAAATAACAATTATGAATCTCATAATTAACCAACAACCACACAACCTTACTTCAGGTCTATGCAGTAGTCGCACTACTTCAGCGCTTCGTACAGACAATGACCCACGAAGGATGATTGTCAGTAATGAGAATTCAAGCCCAATGAAAATATACAAATATTTAGATTTTAAGACTGCATTAATTATTATAAATATGTAGAGTTTAGAGTAAACGGGCATAGCAGTCAAGGAACACTACACAAGCCCCCACTCACGAAAAATGTGAAACAGGCGCTGACCGGGATTCGAACCCAGATCTTTCGCTTTCCGGGCGACTGCTCTAACCAATTGAGCTATCTGCACCCCTGACACCTTATGTTCATTAATATTTACGATTACAACTTGATGCGTCATGCACCGTGTATAGCAATTAAATCTGATAATTACACAAATCTTAGAAAACGAACGAGGGCACGATATCCCATCGAACGCAGTAATTTCTTTGCAGATAAGCTGCACCTATTGAAAAGCGAGGCACGTTCCTCTCGCTATCTCTCTCTTTTTTATGCAAACCCGTAACTTTCATTAGTCCATTTTTGCTTCGCATGTTAACCAGCCTTAAATTGGGTCTCTGGAATTTTGTAATGAACCTAAACTGGATGCCCAAGATAATTTAAATAATTGTCATCGTTATTTTAACTGGAAATGGGTATATTTTAGCGTATATGGTCGATATAGGCGATTACGAGAATTTATTTTTAAAAATGTTTTTGGTTTTTAATAAGGCTTGGGATTGGCTAATAGCTGGTTACTGGTCACTTGTAGAGTGAAATACACTCCAGTTGAACAAGGTTAACATTATTCTTGCATTGAGTTTAAGTACTTATTATGTACTATGCTCCAAAGAAAATTGCTCGACATCAATTGCTCAAGAAATTGTTCCTCGAATGGGGAAAACCCCTCAAGGTACAAGTCCGTCGGGAAGTGAATAAACAGATGGCAAGGGAGTCTAGAAAGTTGATTCTTAAAATTCGATATGCCCGTCATAACGGAATATAAACAATAATCATTAGCAACTGACCTCAAATTAAATACGACTGAAACAAGTAGAAGATTAGCATAAACGGTTTTGCCGAATAATTATCCCACTCTTTCCTAATCGACTTAGGATATTATAATGTCTACCCGTTTTTTTGGTAATTATAATACCAAATACGAATTAATTAATCATTCATCCTTCTGTGCTAATAGAAATGGCCAAAAAATTAACATTTTCTTCTCTTCTTTTGCAGATATATCCACAGCAAAGAGAAACCGTTTAAATGCGGTGAATGCGGGAAAGGATTTTGCCAGTCAAGGACCCTGGCTGTCCACAAGATCCTGCACATGGAGGAATCTCCACACAAGTGCCCTGTCTGCAGCCGCTCATTCAACCAGCGATCCAATCTAAAAACTCATCTCCTAACTCACACAGATCACAAACCTTACGAATGTAACTCTTGTGGTAAAGTTTTTAGAAGAAATTGTGACCTAAGAAGACACGCTCTAACGCACGCTGTTGGAGACGTTCCAGCTGATGGCTTAGGAGATGGTTTCATCCCTGGCGATGGCGAATCTAGGTCTCCTCGGCCAAGAAGCCCATCTTTAGATTCCAGAGAAGAAACCCTAAGAATTGAAAGGACCCAGTGTCACGAACCCTGTTCGTCAAATAGCCCCTACACCATGCGTCCTAACCGTGATAGAAGCGATTTCCATTATGATTTAGATGATGACGAACCTGATGAAGATCCAGAGATAGATCCAGGAGTTGAAGACCAACCAGAACTAGTGGAAAAACCAAAAACTCCCATTCCCCCTAATCAAATCCAACACCCGCAACTTCAAATCCGTAGAGATCTCCATCCTCCCCCTATGTCGATGAAACCATCCACTATAACGAGCGGAAGCATCCCCTCTAATTTCCTGGGGAGTTTCAGAAAGAGGAGTTTGGATGCCGATAGACCTAACAATCCTCCGGGACGGTCGACTCCTCCGTTGAGTTTGCGAATGCATCACGTACCTCAGTTCATGCCTCAGTCTATTCTTATACCACCTTCAGGGGGGCTGAAACCTCCTGATTTACCACCACCCCCAGGGCATATGGGGGCTCGATTATCGGCACCAGGGACGTCGAAAATTAGGTTGGACTTACCGGGAACGAGTTCTAATAACGTGGCTAGTGACTTAAGTATGAAAAAAGATAGTGTGCCTAATGTGCCTAATGTGTCTAATGTGAGTGTGCAAAGACCTCAGCCAAGTGTGCCAAAAAAGACGGGTTTTACAATCGAAGATATCATGAGAAGATAATAAATAAAGTGAAAACAAATAGAAGAATTTATTTAAGTTTAAGAAAATGACAATCTTGTTGTAGTCTTGTTATTGTTGTGTTAATTTTTATTATTAGACTTGTCTCTCGAGGACAAATCTGTAAATAATTGTGATCTATTTTGTAACGTGTTACACTCTGTATGTGTAAATATATTTTAGCAGTATTTTATTATTAAGCAGGGTGTTCCAAATGTGGAACGTCATTCTTGCAATTTTGTATTATAGACTAGTTTAGTTACTTCAGTAGTACGAACGGTTCCTTTACAACTAACAAAATGGTGACCAAAGTGAGACAATAAAAAAACTGGTTTTCCCTTGGTGAAACGTACAAAAACTTTTCATTAAAATGTGATTGTTTTATTTTTATGGTATATACTTAAAAACAGATAGGATCTCATTTTTTTGGGTGAATTGTTGCGTGGAAATTGGCTTTTCTGGAGTGTTTTACATTTCTTAAGTTAGTCTTGTTAGTTAAGTTTGTCTTGTGATGTATATTTTTGGAAAAAATATAGAATTTTTGGAAATAAAACAGTTTATTTGCCTCTGTTACCTTAATGTATAAGATGAGAAAAAAAGATAATTGTGGGTTTTATTTTTATGATTAGCTAACTGGCAACTTTACTTTAACAATAAAAATCCTATCTAATAAAAGTGATGTTAGTCGTGGAGAATGCGCAATAGACACGTACCGTTTCGATCTAGCTAGGTCAGATTTTTCGTTTCCGTTTAACATTGGTTGTGCCATAAGAGCCTGAATCACTGCTTTTTTGCCCCCCCCCAATCGGTTCTTATAGCACAACCCATGTTAGACGTAAAGCTGTATGCCTTACTTTATCGGAGCGTGTATAATCGGACGGGCTTTTCGTCCACCAAGCAGCGTAGTACATGGGCCTTTATGGCCGCGATTACTATTGGTTGTGCCATAAGAGCCGTAATTGAGCGTCAGCTGTCAGCTGATGCCCCCGTCGGCCCTAATGTTCGTGCCAAATAGGCATTAACTGACGTAAGTGTGGGATTTTCGTCCACCAAGCAGCGTGGGCCTTTATGGCCGCGATTACTATTGGTTGTGCCGTAAGAGCTGTAATCACCGGCCGATCCTGACGTTAGCGTTAACGCTGGCGCTGGCGCTAACGTTCGTGTCAAATGGGCATTAGCTGGTGGGCCGCGATTACTATTGGTTGTGCCATAAGAGCTGCTCTTATAGCACAACCAACGTTAATCACGGACCTCTACTTGAGCGCAATCCTGACGTTAGCGTTCGCGCCGGCGCAAACGCTAGCGCGAAGGTGAATAAAATACAGTTTGGTAAATATGTTTAAAAAAGTTTTTATTGTTGGGCTACTGGTGAATAAATAAATGTAACCCAGAGGGTCATTAAACACCTAGTTACTTATTTCTATCAAAATTATGTCAAAAATTGTGCCGCGAAAACAAAAGTTTATCTACTCAAACGTCAAAAGACATTTTTAATACGATTGTGTTTTATTGGGGTACAATGGATTACTCTAACGACGAGTGTGGGGCACGTCTAACCAGTCTTCGGAATAAACAGGAGTGTCTGTTTAGCAAGCGTGGAGACGATCCAATTTGTTGTAAAACTTACAGATACAAGTTCGGTGTTCTTATTTATTTACTTTACTTTAGAGCATTGCGTGTGATATGTAGAGACAATGTTTTATACTGATCTATTGGGATAAATTTAGAAACGCAAAATATTATACAGGGTAGGTACTAGCAGTTATAGATACCTACAATTATACTTTTATTTGTTACAAACATACATATATTTCATTTACATAAGATTATTCCTGCGTCTTCAGCAAATGGATCAAATTATGTTTTACAATAACTTTGCCCGTCAGATGTTGAACAATGTCCTCTAAGAAATGCTCGTTGCCCTCAGTGACCATGGTATTTAAAAATGTATCGAGGGAGTATTCACCATTTGAATACTTATGACAGCATGCCACAATTTTATCGTACTGTTCAGCCAGCTCTTTTATGCTCATGGATCCTGCAGACATTGCGAATCTGCCCAAGGAATTCCTCGAATACTACGTGCATGCTTCAGACTTGCGCAGATGCATCGAATTAGGCATGTTAAGCGAGGAGCAGGTGAAGAATATAACGACTAAATCATACACTTACTGCTACCGTCACTGGGGATTCCAGTCACCTGGAACAAGCGATTGCGAGACTATGGACGGTCCGCCTCCACTGCAGAAAGACTGTCAATTTTGTAAAACAGGCGACTAATTATTATTATTATTTGTTTATGTTAACTATGTTTCATGTTATTGTAAACGTATGCTTACTCTGTATACAGATTGTAGTTATGGTTCTAATTATATTGCAATAAAAACTTTTTTAAACATATTTACCAAACTGTATTTTATTCACCTTCGCGCTAGCGTTTGCGCCGGCGCGAACGCTAACGTCAGGATTGCGCGCAAGTAGAGGTCCGTGATTAACGTTGGTTGTGCTATAAGAGCAGCTCTTATGGCACAACCAATAGTAATCGCGGCCCACCAGCTAATGCCCATTTGACACGAACGTTAGCGCCAGCGTTAACGCTAACGTCAGGATCGGCCGGTGATTACAGCTCTTACGGCACAACCAATAGTAATCGCGGCCATAAAGGCCCACGCTGCTTGGTGGACGAAAATCCCACACTTACGTCAGTTAATGCCTATTTGGCACGAACATTAGGGCCGACGGGGGCATCAGCTGACAGCTGACGCTCAATTACGGCTCTTATGGCACAACCAATAGTAATCGCGGCCATAAAGGCCCATGTACTACGCTGCTTGGTGGACGAAAAGCCCGTCCGATTATACACGCTCCGATAAAGTAAGGCATACAGCTTTACGTCTAACATGGGTTGTGCTATAAGAACCGATTGGGGGGGGGGCAAAAAAGCAGTGATTCAGGCTCTTATGGCACAACCAATGTTAATAGTGGTCCCGTTCTCTCATAGCTTATCTACTGAGTGGAAAAGAGCCATGAATGAAGCTGAAATTTGGATGATGCCCAGACAGCTGAGATATTTATTCATTCGTATTTTAATGCATTGCCGACCAATTTATCAGGAAGAATTGTGGGAAGAATTTAAAGAAGCAATGTCACAAGATTATGAAAGACGTTACAGCAATACTGAAGGACAAAAAAACCTATATTCAAATTAGTTCCATGCTTTCTGCGGAAGGTTACAATCTTTCAATGTTTCCTACCATGCCACGACATTGAATATGCAAATGAAGAACAAGACCTGACCTGAATATGGAGATAAAGTCCTGATACTTTAAACTCTTATCACTGACTTATAACAGGTTTATATCCGGTTCTATAATTGACTCAAAGAGTATTTTAAGATATTTTGTACGTCAACCAATAGGTCTTAAAACGGCTTTAAAATTTGGACTTCAAAACCTTCATAAGATTCTCCATTTTTCGCTTATAAAGGTTTTATCCTGATATTGAGAACGTTGCGAAGAAGAAATAGCTACCTGGTGTCAATAAAGAAACTTAAATTGTTACTTGGGTGTGTTCCCCTATTTATTCTAAATCCGAATCGATCTTTTCCTACTATTTCTTCCTTCCTTTTGACTTTACTACTTTTCAATTCGATAAACCATCAGCAGGTGTTTCATGCGAAATGGAGCATAAATTTCTACCTGTATCTAAAGAAAGTGTGAAATGGGTTCCGTTTTAAATTTAAAGGCTACCTGCAAGTGGAGATTAGTGTGTTACATGAAATAGCAGGTGGAATCCGTTCGGAAAGCGCACCTTTTTGTTTAAAAATTGGGGTGAAATACACTTACTGCTGGCAAACAAGTAAAGGATCTCTTTTATTAAATTTAATTAGGTGACTGTTGAGTCAAAAATTTTTATACAGTCAATTAAAGAACCATAAAAACATGTTTACAACATACCAATGACAGAAAATATCCTGTCGCAGATAATATATCAATTAAAATTAAAATTCAGCGA
This sequence comes from Xestobium rufovillosum, assembly GCA_963966045.1. Classification (NCBI taxonomy): domain Eukaryota; kingdom Metazoa; phylum Arthropoda; class Insecta; order Coleoptera; family Ptinidae; genus Xestobium; species Xestobium rufovillosum. Next base: position 25,807,323 of record OZ014503.1, read on the forward strand.
CATCTAGGCATCGAAAGCAATAAAATTTTGCAAAATCATTTTAAAATTGCCTATTAAAAACATCTAATTCGTTTTAAATCATTGCTAAATAGATAAGAAAATGGAGGCAAGACTATGACATCTAAATTTTTTTCTTGATTTTGCCATTTGGTTTTTGTACAAAATGACGCTAATGAAGAACGAAAAAATTACATAATAAATTATCCTAGCTAAGTAAATAGAGCCTTAATTAGTTTTAATTAAGATTTATTGGAGAAAAAAGGTTGGTTATAAATTATTGTTAAGTTTCGAAGTAAAAAAACCTGATTTGCAAGTGGAAGCACCAAAAAAACTTATCGAATTCTTGAACACTTTTAGTGTGGATTAAAGATTCTTTTTCATGCTTCCCAGATCGGGTATTTCAGCTCAACCACTAATTAAGTGAATAAATATACCTACTCAATTAAATAAAATTAGAAAACAAAATGCAAATAAGTATAAATCTTAGTAACAATTATAATTGTTAACTACAATTAAAGTTAACCTTTTCTATCGACAATTTATTGGAATTTCTATGCCACAATAATTTTATAATTGTAAAGCAATAAATAAATGTGTAGGTGAAAGTTCGTAAAACAGTATTATGTAAAGTTTATTTTAAAAATTGTTTAAATCATTCGCATAATTTCCATAAAATTCTTATTCAGAGGGCAAATTCTCGTAAGCAGAAACGTTATTTATTTATTATCCTGGCTACACAGAATATAAACACCTGCATCTAGTCATAAATAACATTACTCCCAACAACTTTACTATAAAAATACCAATTATTTCAGTGCGTATTCCTGTACGTCCTCTGTAGATAATCTGGTTCAGGTAAATCGGTAGAGGTATGCGAAGAACGCACGAGTTTATTAATTGAAGAATTGCTGGGACAAATGCCGGCAAGAACTTTGACCTCTTCATCGGAATACCCTGAAAATTCGCTAATTAATTCTTGAAACTGTATCAACTTTATAGTTACCTGAAGTTATAATAATTGGATCAATTTCGACGTCCAACGCCTGCTCCCGACGCCACCAGTCCAAAACAAGACTTTTTGTGTGATTCACCGACTTTTCCTAATATTCATCTAAATTTGGAATTAGCTGTTCTGTTAACTATTTGTCAAATAAATCTTTGTTGATTAATTTGTGTATTGAATTCTAGATTTGGAAACCGCTGGAAATCATTTATGTATCTCTGTTCTTATTTAAAAATTCACAGACCTCGCATCTTACGCAAGTATCATAGGCGTATTGAAAATACCGACACAACTGCTCGGTTTCTAAGATGTCCAACAAAAGTGATCTGTGCCGTTTCAAGTTGGTATATTATTGATACAATAAAATAAATGATTTGTAACAAGCACAAGGCACATAGTCAAACTGACGCAATACGTAACAAAATATTAACGCATCCGTTTTGTACAGTTTGGACTTTTATTGCAACGCGATATCCCTCTTAAACGGTACTCGCGCTCGCCGTACCTTAGTTTACATCTGGCTAACGCTCTGATATTATTATTATTAGCGGCCTCGACTGCGCGCGTCGCCGACAGAATCTGTCGCGTGTCGATACATTTTTCGTAAGATGAGTCCCATATACACAAGCCTAGAAGTATTTTCAATACTAAAAATCGTGAACCCTCACACAACAATGGTTCTGCGGCCTCTAATATCAATACGCTTTTAAATACCTAGAAGGCAGGATCAATTTAACGTTAGAACCATGTGTTTAATTTGTGGCCGTGGATAGTAGTCCGCAAGTTACGGATCACTATCATTTGTCATTACGGTTCCGCAAGTTGTGGGCATGCGAACAGGTGTTAAATATTGTGTATCAACGCATTTTAGACAGACCCTTTACTTGTCCTCGCACCAGACACACGCATTTTATGCGAAAAAGATAATGTGGAAACGTGAGAAAAAATAACGTTTACGGGAGCCGATCCTACCCGGCGCGAGAGTAACAAACCACTAGCTCTCTACGATAACCTACCTACCCACAAACGCTGCTGGGTGGGGATTGAACTAACGAAGTACTTATACGACAGTATAACGCATAACTTGCGGAACTGTAGTACACTTGATGGGATTCCGTAACATGCGGACTACTATCCACTGCCTTAATTTGTGGAGGATCTGGCAAAAGAAAAAGGAAATCACTTACTTCAATTCAAACTGGTATCGTAGTACTAAATGTTTTATTTGGTTAATTATGTATTGTTTGTCCTTGTTACTATAGGCACGGGTGATTCCAGTCGCATAAAAATGCTGCAAGATAGAGAAATGACAATCATATTATCTCTAGACTGATTTTGTATGAAGACTTATTTGCATACGATGCAAAATACCACAAATTGTGCTACGCAGAGTACATAATATCAACCAGAAATATAAATTCCTACAAAAATAAAACTGACAGAAATACAAAAAGTACCGATCGCTTGTTTTCAACATTTTCTTCTTGGATTCAAGAACACACCTTAGATAATAAAGAAAAGCTGCCATTAAGTACCTGCAGTAACACAAAAATATAATTCTATGTTACGTAATGCAGAAAGATCCCCAATACAATCCGCGAAACTGAAAATGAAATTGTCGAAAAGATTTAAAGGCTCTATTCAATTTATTCGTAGACCAGGTCAGGTCAGGTGATTTGTTGTGTTCTGGTTATACCTAGCTTAAATTAAAATATAAAATACATTCGTTAGGATTATAAGACGGGCATTCCTCATTATTAAAAGATATCTTGATCCGTTACTCATAATCAGAAATTAAAGGAAAGAGAGGGGCAGAGAGAGATGGATCTAAAAGGAGCACGGCATTAAATTCAGAAAAAGAAGTCCCATTATTTTTCATTAGTTCTTCTACCGACAATATCTTGCTTGCAAGTGGTTTTGTATTTTTTGTTCACGTTAAGCTACCTTTATGTCTTTTGACAGGTTTGACGTTTTTACGTTAGAATTTTTAATGGTAAAAGTTTTCTTGGATAACAAGCTTATTTACAACATACAGGGAATTGCTTAAATAATTTTTACTCGATTGTTGGTTGTAGTATTTCCAATAAAATTCATTCAGCTTGGCGAATACTACACGACACAAAAGCTGGCAACCCAGCCTAAGAATACCGGTTTTTATTTTTACCAGTACTCTCTGGAGCACTGTATGCTAGAGGAAAGAGGAAGATCAAAACGGCGAAGCTATTTAGACAGAGAGAACAGCATTGCTCGCATTCTTCAACGTTCCTTGACAAAAAGAAAAAAAAATACGGCGACTCTCCGGAGGATTTGTTGGTACAGAGTGGCAAGTGGAATAATAAGATATACACTTGAATAATTTAGTTCCTTTTTCATATAACCTAAAATGTTAAATCGATTTTCAAGTATACAGCTTGTTCCATAATATATTTTCTTATAGGTAGAAGAGATTATTGCTTTAGGTGTTGGTAAATAGTTAGGGATGCAGGATGTTCTACTTTCAGGGAAATGCTTTGTTTAGCTCAGAATAGGAAAGAATGGAAACGTTCAACTTTCCCAATTTCCATCTTGCATACCTTTTTGCCACATTGAAAGCGTCTATTAAACTCTCTCGTTTGAAACGTCATATTTTTCATAATTACGCTTTGCTCTGAACACTCACTATATGTTATGTGACTCTATTTACGAATAATCCGTATTTTACGTTGCCTATGTGCCGGGCGTTCATATCTCAATCCCGTTAAGTTTCCATCAAAAATTTGGTGTGCTAGTTGACCACCCAAAGTAAAACACGAAACGTTAAATCCAAAACGTCCTTGCCTCTGACGTTCAAAAGTTTGGTGCTGATTTGTATCAGACCAGTGACGCACATTATGCCTGTTAAATAATCCTACGCTGCTTATGCGAGTTTCATCTGTCCAAATGACACACCGCCCAAATTCTGGATTTTCTTGAATTTTATTCAAGTAACACCTTGAATTTTATATGGCCTATATTTGCCTTTTTTAATATTTTTTGAACTTTTGTTTTGGAAACACAAACTTGTGATTCGATTTCGCGACAAGAAGTTTTTGGGGTCGCCTCAACCAACGATAAAACATTTATTTCTTCCCTAATTTCTTTATTATAAATTTTGTTTCTAGGTTTATTGAATGACCCATAGTGAATTAAATTTGATTTTAATCTCGAAAACATCATTTTGCTGACCTGTTAAGCAGTGGCGGATTCTCTTTAAGGTCAATTGGTCAATGACCCTCCTAAAATATTCTAATCAAAACCATAATTTTAATAAAAATATTTTTTGTCTAACAGTCTCAAATTTAAAATCTTCAGCGGTCTGCATTCGCAGCAATACTAGAAATAGCCAAGCGTCAAGCCGCGCTGCGCGCTCGCTAGCAAGCCGGGACATTATTCAAATTGACCCTGCACAGCTCTTATGGCTTATGGAGAAATGCATGTAAAGAAGAACAGTGACAGCAGATGGCGAATTCTTGAGTGGAAGTGAGAGTCACCTTTTACTCCTATATCTCCAACGTGGTCAATGTCCCGATTACAACTGCGCAGAATCGAGTTTAGTTCTACAGTATTCAGTTATATTTTCTCTGGACTCTGGATCTCAGTTCTTCTTAGATAGCAGGCGGGAAACCTTTCTTTATTGTTGCGGATGTGAACTGTGATCGTTGTGAAGTTCTGATCGTTGAGAAATTTTGTGTGTTTAGCAAAACAAGATGAGTGTTGTTGAGGATATATTTGCCTTAAAGTCAGCTGGAACATTAAATTATGAACGCCGGCTTGAAAAGAGGGAAAGTGGACGGCCGAAACCAAAACTGAATTTGAAGCAGACAACAAAGGATAAAGGTAAAAATGTCCAAAGATATTTTAAAGAATCGATGTACAATTTGTGCGTCTGGAGTTGTGGATGCAGTGTTAAAAATGCGTTCTTTTGCTATCCGTGCTTATTATTTTCAAATGATGCTATATGGGCTAAAATGGAGTAACCGATATTAAACATTTAAAAGAAAAAATTAAAAAGCATGCTTCTTCTGCTTCTCATATAAATTGTTCAATGAGTTACGCCAGTTTAGGACGTGTAGACATAAGACAGCAACTTGATAGTGCGTATCGCAAATCAGTGCACGACTTTAATGAATCGGTTTCTAAAAATAGGTATATTTTAAACAAAATAATTGTGTAAAATTTTGTGGAGTCTTTGAAATTGCATTGCGCGGTCATGACGAAAGTGACATGTCCAATAATCCTGGGATTTTTCGTGGCCTTATAGATTTTGTCTCTGAACTAGATTTAATATTTAAAGAGCACCTTGAAAAAAATACAGTATTCAAAGGAATATCAAAAACAATTCAAAACGAAATTTTAGATTCAATGTTGGCCGTTGTACACACACATATAATAAAGGAAATTGACCAGACAAATTTTGTGGCAATTCAAGTTGATGAGAGCACAGATAGCTCCAATAAAACGCAAATGATTTTTATCTTTCGATATGTATTAGATGGTATTGTGCATGAAAGATTTTGGAAATTTGTCAACCCTCCAGGTACCACAGCACAACATTTATCCGATGCAATAATGGAAGAACTCCAATTATTAAAAATTAATGAAGCACCCCATAAATTGATTGCTCAAAGTTACGATGGTGCATCAGTCATGAGCGGTAAGCTGGGAGGAGTACAAACAAAAATTAAAGAAATGTACCCAAATGCACACTTTATTCATTGTTATGCCCATCAACTTAATCTTATCCTCCAAAAAGCGGCGAGTCAACACAAACCGATAAAAATATTTTTTTCAAATTTACATGCATTTTCGTCTTTTTTCGGACGATCCCCTAAACGTACGGCGGTATTGGATAGGGTGGTTAAGGTGAGATTACCTAAAGCTGCACCCACTCGATGGGCTTTCAATACAAAGTGTGTTGAAATTGTACACACTTATAAAGATGATTTAATATGTTGTTTGGAGCAAATCATTGATGAGGAGGAAAACGGAAATAATATAAATCAAGCAAGTGGTTTAAAAAGGCATTTGGAAGATGAACTTTTTTTTATTTTGGTTAAATTTTTTTCATAAAATAATGCCTCATGTAGACATATTGTTCAAACAATTACAAATGCGAGATATTGATGTTATATCAGTCAAAAACTACATAATGTCTTTCAACAGCAATATCCAAAAAGTGAGAAGTGCTATTTTAGAATTGGAAGAACCAAGCACATCATCAGCGAAAAGAAGAAAAGTTAATGCAGGGGATCCTAAACGACTAACTGCACTTGAAATTTGCGACATTATTATGTCTGAAATTCATCATAGATTTGGATTCAATGATCTTCTCATGATTTCACAGTTATTTCAGACGGAGAAATTTGAAGCATACACTACCAATTTTCCCCAAAATATTTTAAATATGGTGAAGGCTAATTATGCTACAATAGATATTTCCAAACTAAAATCAGAACTTGAAGTAATATATTGTCGTGAGGATTTTCGTAACAGTGCCGGTGCAGTCGCCATTCTTCAACTTTTTATTAACATGAATTTGTCCGAAACATTTTCTGAAGCAGTGAACTTGTTAAATATCTTGTGTACACTACCAATGACAACCGTGGAAAGTGAGAGATGTTTTTCAACTTTGAAACGGATAAAAACATTTTTACGCAATACAATGGGACAGTCTAGACTTAGTGCCTTGTGCTTGTCAAGAGCATTCCAAACTTCAACGAGAAAGTCATAGACCATTTTGCGGAACAGAAGGAGAGGAGAATTGACTTGAAATATAAGCACGTTTAAGGTATGTTTTATTTTAACAATATGTCCCCTTATATTTTTGAAGATTTGGATATACAACGTGTCCTATAAAGTTCTCTACATATGGGAAACTTTTTTATTATCCGTTTGTGAAAAAATAATATTCTTCATAAAAAGCTCTGAATTGCTCAAAAATCAAAATGCACTCGCAACATTCCAAAAATATCGGATAATATACAAGGGAGATAAAAAAATAATAATTTGACTGAAGAGTAAAGTACCCTTATTTTTGAAAATAATGAAAAATGTTATTCGGGAAAGTTATTCAGTATAAAAAGTTATGGACTATTATGAAATAACAGCCACCTATGATCAAATTTATGTTTCGTGAATTTAAAGCAAGAACAGCAATTTGCATTGAGAGAAAAGGTGGATATTTTGAGGCAATAGTTTAGGAAGTGCTCTAATTTAAATTTAAGTTAATTTAAAATAATTTTAGTTCTTTGTAATTTAGAAAAAATAAATTTGATCATAGGTGGCTGTTATTTCATAATAGTCCATAACTTTTTATACTGAATAACTTTCCAGAATAACATTTTTCATTATTTTCAAAAATAAGGGTACTTTACTCTTTAGTCAAATTATTATTTTTTGATCTCTCCTGTATATTATCCGATATTTTTGGAATGTTGCGAGTGCATTTTGATTTTTGAGCAATTCATCAGAGCTTTTTATGAAGAATATTTTTTTTAATAAACGGATAATGAAAAAGTTTCCCATATGTAGAGAACTTTATAGGACACGTTGTATATGTATATATTTTTAGTATTAATTATAAGTTCCAAAACCAAAATGACCCCCCTGGTTATTAACCCACGAGCCGCCACTGCTGTTGAGTTTGTTCTGACTGCACGTAGGATTTTACTTATTGGGTATTACAGAAAATTTGCTTTTATTTCCTACATCTACGCAATCAACTGATCAAACATAATAAAGTAACTGAGCAAACTAGGAGTAAATTTGCTAAAATTAAGTGTCAATTTCCTTCGGGACATTAAGGTTTTAATCAAAAGGGAAATGGCAGAAGTGACTGCTTATAAGCAGCAGTGGAGGCATTGCCAATCGACAGAAGTTATGTTGTTTGTCGAACATGACTTGTAGTAAAAATCACCCCCAGATAGTTTACGATCCCTCGACCGATCACATTTTAGTGCAAGGTTAGGTTTTACGTCTTTATCGAGATATAAACTACATAAATGCAAATAAAAGTAGGTTTTAAAATAGTTGTTCTCAAAATCACGAAAATTACAGTAAAATTACAGTAAAACGTTTATTGATGTTGGGCGACCTCTATATTAAGTGGATAGTTCCAAACATGCAGCCGCTATTATAAAAAGAGTAACCTACAAGTTACAGGTAAAAACTGGTTACGTGCTACAGGTGTACGAGCAGATAAAAGTTCAGCTATGTGCTGTCATCTGTAGTCACACTGCAACAGCTCTGAAAACCTGGTTTTAAAACTTGTTTAAATTCCAAACCACTGTTATTTTGAGCAAAGGACTTCAGCAAGATGTTCGTAGATCCTTTACCAGATGGCATAGGTTACTTCTGTAAAAATAAAGATTTTTTCTGTCAATAACAATTTTTCTTTCATTCAACTACGATTTGTATTGAACCAATTTACAAAAAAAAACTTAAGCATAGGTCGTAAAATTTTTAATACCATCAGAAGTTATAAGGAAATATTTTAAAAGGTCGTAAAAACGTAACTGCCAATAATTCACAACCCTTAATTTAACTACAGACATTTAATACTTTTTTGAGGTCAGCAAGGTTTCGAGAAACAAATACGCACATGACCGACAGAAACCTTTTTTTTTCTTGGACCAATAAATCGGTGGCTTACTGAAGTTGTCGAAACACGAACGTTATAGTTTGTAAATTATTGACCATGTGGTTGTAAACATCAGAATCCTATGCGATCTCGAATATGTGGCTAGATTTTGTGAAGGGGCACGAAAATTTAATACTTGTATGGGAAATTGTAATGAAGTTGTGTACAGGGAGAGAAGATGGAATGTTCCTTTTTTATTTTTCGGTTTTTGTTTAATGCAAATGGTAAAAACTAAGTCATCCACATTTTAAGATCTCCATAATATGCAAAATAAAAGTGGGGTATGCAACTCGCGAACATACAAAAACTGATGTCGAATTCTTATGTAAAATGACCTGCTGAATTCGATTCTGGAGGTCGCGAATCGATTCGGGATTGCGAAACTGAAAAAAATCGAACTTTACCATATTTTTACAAAATTTCTCGGAAACACATTATTTTATATTTCCCATTCTATATCTTTGTCTGTAACAATTGGATCGGTTTAAAACTTTGCATACATATAGTCTGAAATATGCCGAATCCGTTGCCATACATAAATGTGCAATAATGTGTAAAGATGTGGTAGAAAAATAATATTTTCGTCGCAGATCCCATGGATTTTTCAGTAACTGCATTGAGAAAGTTGGTATCGAGGTAACTTTTTTATTATTGGAGATAGAGTAATAGTATAAGCGAGTCAAATATAGTTTAAGGTCTGAATTAATTTATAAAAAACAAAAAAATATTGTTGGTAAAAGTTTGGTGGTCATAAAAGGTTAATAAAATCGAGCGTTGTACGCGCTACGTTTTGTCTCCTGGGTTGCACCGAAGCAGACCGCGTGGAGAACTTCAATGAGAACTGTTCTTATTTTTTTTAAATTTGTACTTACAGAATAAATACATTTTTATTATTCGATATACGTACATTTTCCTTCACAAAAACAGCTTATGGAACACAGTACATTAGCTTTTAAACAAATACAGGTTGTGCTACAATTTATTGAAATATTCACATTTGCAAAATGGTGTTATATTTACAAAATCTGGTTTCGCACTTATTGTGGTCATGATTGGCATTACGCTACCGTTTTCTTTCATGCACCACCCAAATTCCAAAAGATTTGGGCCCGGTTTTTCAAAGAATCCAACACCGAATTAAGTCTGACACCGGCTACGTTCCTATGATTCAATCAATCAGAAAGCCGGTATCATAGCAACGAAGCCGGTGTCAGACTTAATCCGGTGTTGGATTCTTTGAAAAACCGGACCTTGATAGTTTTGGTCGAACTAGGTATGCAGTTTTGTAAACGACAGACTGCAAATACATACGTCTTGAGGACATGAAAACGAAACGTGTTTTCGGTGGGTGGTAAAGAAGCGAAATTTGTATTGTAATAAATAGGTACCTTACTGATATTCGTTTGCTTACTTACCTAATGTCTGTTTTGCATGTTGGAAACAAATGTGCTCTTAAATGGTCCATACTGCCGGTAAATTCTGGACGACCATATAATATGTAATTAATAGATCAAACTAACTTACCTAAGTGAAGTTCGATCTTAATTATGTTACCATCTTACACGAATACATCATAATAATATATATGTAGTACCTTCTTACTCTACCGGTGACGCACAATGTTTAAAGTAGAAAACTTCTTGATCTACTTTACCGTCCGCTGTGTGTTGGTTCGTCATTTCTTTAAAGCAGTCGCAACCTTAAGGGAAAGAATAAAGAAATAAAATTATTCTAGGGCAAGAAGGGTGGGAGTGATGTATTCGTGTAAGATGGTAACATAATTAAGATCGAACTTCACTTAGGTAAGTTAGTTTGATCTATTAATTATGCAACCCATCTTACACTCTACATCATAATAATATATATGTAGATGTTTAAAGAAGTTGCGACAGAAGTCTCATATTTGATGCAAACAATATTATGTGTGCTATAAATTGCACAATGTGGCAGATCTATGAAGAAAAATTAATATAGTATTTCAAAAATTACTTAAGTGGCAAATTAAAATTAAGATATAGAATACGTGACAATACTTAATATCAATTCTATTAACAGTGTGACAAATCCAATGCTATAGTAATTTTACCTAAAGATGAATATATAACAAAGATGCAAAATTTTATTAGAAATGAAAACTTAACTGAACTAAAAAAAGATCCAACAAAACATTTTCAAACTAAATTAAAGGATTGGTTAAAAAATTGCAACAGTATTTTTGATAACAATTTTGAAAAATTAAGATTAATTAATATGAATGCACGTGCCCCTAAATTATATGGACTAATCAAAAACCATAAAATTAATACACCTATAAGACCAGTAGTATCATATATTAATGCTCCCACAAGAAATTTAGCTAAAAACATTAATAATATATTTAAAACTACAACAAATTTTAAATCCAAATTTAGTTTAAAAAATTCTTTAGAATTAATTAACAATATCAAAAATAAAAATATTCCTACAGGGTCTTTTTTGGTTTCTTTTGATGTTACAAATATGTTCCCTAATATTCCTCCTAATGAATGCTTGAAATTAATTGAAAATATTTTAGATAAAACTCATACTAATATTGTTATAAAAAATGATATTATTACTGCTTTCCAACTTTGTATTGAACAAAATTATCTCCAGTTTAATAATAAATATTATACTCAAAATTTAGGTCTTGCTATGGGTTCTCCAATTAGTCCTTTATTAGCAGATATTTTCATGTCAGATATTGAAGAAAAAATTATGAATTCAGAATTAGGCAAACAACATATTCTATTTTGGTATAGATATGTAGATGATATAATTGCTTGCTTTAAAGGAACAACAAGACAATTAGACAATTTTCAAAATTTTTTGAACAGTATTCACCCAAAAATAAAATTTACAAAAGAAATAGAAACTGAACACAAAATTAATTTCTTAGATTTAACTTTAATAAATGAATATAATAAAATAACTTTCGATATTTTTAGGAAGCCAACGTATACAGATATTACTCTTTCATCAAATTCATTTCACCCATTTTGTCAAAAAATTTCTGCTTACAATTCTATGATACACAGGGCCTTTACAGTACCACTATCTTTGGATAAATTGAATAAAGAACTAAATGTAATTAGAACAATTGCTATAAATAATGGTTTTAAAATTGAAATCATCAATAGAATCATTAACAATAAAAAATTTAAAATTGCTTGTAACAACATATATCCTAAATTATGTAATGATAAAGTTACCAAATTTTGCAGAATTACTTATTTTGGAAATATTTCTGAAAAGATTGCCAGTATTTTAAGAAAAAACAACATACAGGTCACATTTAAACCTTCAAATATATTATCATATATTCTATTTAACAGTAAAGACAGAACACAGAAACTTGACCACACAGGTGTTTATCAACTAAATTGCTTAGACTGTAACAGCATTTATATAGGACAAACTGGCAGATCTATACGTATTAGATATAATGAACATTTACGATCGTTTCGTTTAAAAAACGATCATTCAAGTTTTGCTAATCATTTCTTTGATAACAATCATCGATTCCCTCCTTTAGAAAATACTAAATTATTGTTTAATTTTGTAAAAAGTTATCAGTTAGATATATTAGAGTCTATGGAAATTTATAAACATAAAAATGATAAAAATTGTAACTTACTTAATGACCAAGTAGATTTAATACAATCTAGTTTATTTAAACTTTTGTAAATGTCTTTTGATCAAAATGATTCTCATGTCTCGGTAGGACAGGTTCTCTTATTGCCATTATGACATTAGTTCAATAATCAATTACAGTTTATTTGCTAGCCCATATAAACCATGGACCTTCGAGATTATTTGGCAATATGGGATTCTTTTTCTTCTTTTTGTTTTATTATTGGTATTATTAGGATTGATTCTTGAATTAATTATTCAACAACAGTCTCTCCATCTTAATCCTTGACTTATTTCTTTTTTGCCATTATGCCGTTTTTTGACTTATTTCTCTCTTTTTTAGTTTATTACAATTCTAGCAGTTGGCAGTTGTCAAGACAGAACACATAGACTTGACCACAGAGTTTATTTCAAGATTAGCAGTTGGCAGTTGTCAAGATTCCATGGATATTTTGTTTATTTAGTTTTTTCTGTTCTGATATTTCACTTGAAGGTTTTTTCAATTGAATTTATTGTTTTTTCCAATATGGTTTTCTTTAAATTCATTGTTTTTTCCCTTCAAGCTACGAGGTATTCGATTTTCCTTTGTGTTTTTCTTATACCCCGTAGGTAAATACTGAAATTCAGTTATCTAGTTATCTTTTTTCATGGATATCATTATTCTTTGTATTGTTTTGTCAATTTTAGTTTCCTTGTCAACTGTCATAATAATTTGTTTACAATTTTTCGTACATTTCTGATGATGGGATCTTTGTGAATCCTGAAACCGGTAAAATATTTAAATAAAACGTTATATATTGGTAGTTCGCGAAGTATTTATTTGTTAAATCAGAAAATAGATGGATTGAATATAGCATGTACGCTTTGTTTTAATGCTACACGTCGATTATAAAATTTTGCAAGGATTGTATACTGACCAGACCACCTTGCAGCATTCCCAATGGGGTCCAACTTTACCTGCATTCGCACGGCATTTGAAGGAGACGCATGACGCGTACCATAAAAAAAATAGTCTTTCATGTGCCGCTGGCACTGAGAACATAATTAATCCACCTATGTACTTATTGTCTGGCATGTATCTGTTCTATATCTAAGGTTTTCTAAAAGTAGTGAAATTATGTGTTAATATTACCCAGAAGGATCTTTGTTTTAATCAAGTAAGTTTGTGATGCTGTAACAGCGCAAACTTCCGGGTTTTTAGTAAAAAGTGGCAAAAGTAATGGGTGATAATTGTTTCTGCCGGAAATTTTAATTTTTGTCTGGGATTTCGATGTGTATTCCATCGTCTCAGATTTCCATATTATCAATTCGGAGAAATGAAAAACTCCGAACACTTTGAGCTGTGACCAATGCTTAGAGGCATGCCAGGCTTTAATGTGAGAGTTCTAAGAGAAATGTTATTATTATTGGAACTCACTCTTCATAAATTAGTTAGACGATAGTCGGGCTCCAGATTTATATTTAGGTTTATTCGGTCGAAGTAACTGAATATCTTTAAAACCTCCTTAATCTGTAGTCTCCGCTAACATCTGATGATTGAAGGCAATGAAGCGTGAAACTTATTCAAAGTTCCATATGAAACGCCCTTCTTATACTCAGATGTAAAAAACAAAATGAAATAGTAGGAGCAGTACCTACTATTGGCAGGATCTATATTCTGGCAAAAGTGCCAGCATCTCTTCTATCCAGAGCTGTGTTGTTTAACCGTGTTTTGTGGGACCGATTCTTCGAAAAATGGAACAGAAGATTACGAAGCACCTATCAGTAAAGGAGTCTACCAGATAAGTTTCCGCCTTCATTGTAATAGTTAGTTTTGCGTAATTAATGCTTACTGCTGTCAATAGAAATTAATAGATTACTAATCGTAAAATTAGTGGTGACAATTGTTAATAACTACTGAATTATTGGGAACCATGGATGAGAAGCCAAGGAAGATTCCAGGAAAATCCCTTCGACGTGATCAATTATGAATTTGTTGAAAAACACGTGAATTAACACGAATGGGGAAACCATAGAATTTACACGCTTTCCAATAAACTGTAAACTCGTCGACAAGCACTGCTTCAGGGTAAGTAAACCACGGAATACAGTGGTCACATTTTAATCCAACTTTCTGGAAAATAAATCTGTGTCTGGTTTACTAATTGCCTCAACAATTGCAAAGAAGGCGGAGTCAGACAAGTGTCATGCTGTCTCTGGCAGTACCCGACTGCCACGTCGTCTCGATTCTCGAATATTAGGTAACAGATTAGTTAATAAATGATGATCTTGTTAAGTGATTGGTATTGGTTCCTCCCATGAAAACAAATCCAACTGCCAGTAATTCTAAGTCGTTTATATGTAAATAACTAGCTTTCACTTTCAGCCCAAAATTCATGTTCCTTCCTATCTGTCTCCACAAACAGGCCCCCCAGAGCCCGAGGAAAGCAACCGAAAAAATATTAGTTAAAGAAAGGTTTTAATGGAACTTTTTGTGTCTGTCATAGCCGTTTTCCAAAAGCGAAAATGTTTAAAAGCATTAAAATTTTTTATCGATGCCCCAAAATGTTCTCCATATTCAAGAGAAGGGCATACAGACACTAGTGTACCCAGCATTCTAGTGAAATGTATAATTTCGCATTAATTACGGCTTTGAAATTTGGATATCAAATATCCAATTCGTCATTGTTTTCCGGGTACTTCTAATGCCATTGTTATTGAATTGAAATTAAATTCTAGAAATTTGCACGCTCTACCTATTGGAAATTAATTTGTTTTTCTTATAGTCTACGAAAAGACCAATAGCTGAAAATGCGGATACCTATGCTTTTATATTTTGCAAACAACCTCATACGAGTCGCCAAATAATAGGAAATCGTCTAAATTAACGACAGAACCATTCCTTGCCATTGTAATTTTCAGGTTTTAACAATTTTGTTAAAAGGCAAGGGGTCGTCCAAATGGTACACCTGAAAATTGATTCTGTTAGAAATTGTACAAACCACTACTGCTGGTAAAGTCGGAAAGTACGTAGAGATCTAAGGATGTTCCAAGCCCAACGATATGTTTGGGGGTAGCATTCCGTATACGAGATCTCGTAGTACACAAAATCTGGATTTAGTTCTATAATTCAATGCCTGGCCGAGGAGTAGTTGTTCGAACGGTCCAGTACCACTGATATAATTCCCCTTGAAATAAAATTGCAAATATTTTCTGTGCACCCTCTTTTGAAGGAAAGAATAAAATGCGCATCCTGTGGGCCATAAAGCAGACAGGAATTATTAGATTCAGAGCTGTGTCTTTCTGTAGAACGTGAAACGTTTCGTAATCAAAAAGGTATTGAACTTTTAAGATTTAATATGAATCTATCCGAAATATCCAGTTTGGTTAACAAACAATCTTTTTGAGAGAACTAAATTGATCTCTACAAGGTGAGCATTGAGCAACACCTACAAGTTTTATTAGTTTGTTAATGGATAGTAAAATTCGCTTCTCCTCAGATTTGGACCATTATGATCCATCTGTCTGAAATTGTAGAAGTTACAAGCGAAAGATAGAGAATAAATTGAGAATAACCTGCTATCCAAGATAAGATATAGTGTTATAATCTGTAATTTCTCGTCCTGCGTCAGAAAGGAATCTAAATCAGCTACTGTACTTACATCGCTGTTGTTTCGGATGAAATTTGTACCTGAAAGTCGGATACTCTCGTGTATAGATGTTCTGTCCGTCCCCTAGATGAAATCGGTTGATCTTGAAGTTTCACGTCTTTTCCTTTAACTTCAATCCTGTTCTTTGAGTTTCACCTAAATTTTGCCCAAAGAAGAAACTGTCTCTTGGAGAGTTGGGTTGATTGTTGTGGACATCAGCTAGCGATTGTCCTACGTCCGATAACCACTCAATTATCTGCAAATCTGCCCCCCCCCCCCTTTTTTGTTGGAATCAAGACTACGATTGATCATTGCATCGAGTGTTGTCAATGTCAAACTTGCTCCAACTCGATTTTGTAGGGCAACGAAGAACAGATTCCGTGACAAATGCCACCAACTCTTGATGCAACCATGAGTGGACAGGTTCCACTGGGAGGATCTTGCGCTAGCATTAATTCTGCCCTGGCGGCCTTGGTTAATCCATTTTTCAGTGTACTCTCCCCTCTGATAAATTTTATAGATAAGCCATTTTACTTATCCTTGTCTCCAAGCAAGACTACGGGTTCATCAAGTTTAGGAGAGACGAAAGGTCAGTGGACACACTGTTACCTCGTTACCTGTAAAGGTGAAAATTTTTGAGATTTTCTATTCTAAATAATGAAAAATTTTCTTGGAGATGCAAATTAGTTAGTGCAAGAAATTACTATTTCTGGCAGATGCCGATTGCCAAAGGCAATGGCGGTGCATCTGTAAAAAGGAATTGCGGCGAATCGCCAACAAGACCTTATCAACGAACGGTTGTTACTGTAATTCTTCTTAGTCCTCTTGCTTAGAACACTATAGCAGAAAAGGTCAGTTTTATTTCTGGCCAGGGCATCTTTACTTGCGGCGAACCGCCGACAGGCCATATCATCAAATGATTGTTATTACAATATGAATAATATTATAATGCACTACTCATATGAATAATATTGAAGTTTTGGCTACCCTGACTACCATGCACCGACGAATGATTCGTCTGTGATATCTGGCCCAGTCCAAAATGTCCATCTTAATGTCTTGAGAATACGTTGGATACTTTGATATCAAATATCAAAGGGAAAATCTTTCAATGAAAAATTTTCTAGAACGATAAACTTTAAGCAGGTGCAGAAATTCCACACGCATAAAGTTTCCAAAAATTTTGGGTTCTACTTCAACGTAAGAAGCAAGTATAATAATTTTTATACTGCATTCTAATTAAATGATGTGGCTTGATAAAAACCAAGCGTTATCTTCCCAACACCTCTTGTTTAGTCTATTAGAGCTACACACTTCAGTTAACATAAACAAACAAATGCGGGAATACAGAGGCGCGGTCTGAAGTCGACTAAAATCTGAACTTTTATTTAAGGGAAAAAATATGCTAATAATAAGAAATTAGCGGTACTCACAGTCACTGAGTGCTTCCGGTTCTACTATATCCGGCCCCGCAAAAGGGGAATCGGGATAATTATCAGACTCATCCTGTTGGTTCTGGTTTGCCTCTGTTGCAATTTTTACTTACAATCTGCAATTTTCTGCTCTTTTCAGTTCCTTCTTCATCGAGCGGATCTGTAGTTCCCGGGATTTCTCGTCCACGGAACTAGAAGGCGATGGCCCTCTTCACTTCTTATATTTCACCCTTAAAAACACTGACACTTCTTGTGAATTTAAAAATAACACCGGCGTCACTGGCACAATAAAAAAGAATGACGAACCAACACACAGCGGACGGTAAAGTAGATCAAGAAGTTTTCTACTTTAAACATTGTGCGTCACCGGTAGAGTAAGAAGGTACTACATATATATTATTATGATGTAGAGTGTAAGATGGGTTGCATAATGAATTTCACTCTGTTCTCGCTTGACATTTGGTGGAACACATTGAATATTTCAATAAAACAAAATTTTTTAGTGTTTTCAACGGGTTTAATCGTTATCGACAATATTGTTTCGACTTACAAGGTCATAATCAAAGGTTCTTACAAAACAAATCTTAAAACTAAAACAGTGCCTTACATACAGTATTCTATTTTATTTTCGTGTGGTGGGGTAAGACTGCTTCTATGATTGGTGAATGGTTAAATTCCAACTGGTCCTTTGTTATCTGTTGATCTAATTTCTAAGCAAACTTGGTCAAAACCAGGTTTGCTTAAATAAAAGAAATTTAAGTTCATTATTGGTCAATAATAAAGAAAAAAGAAACACAGGAGATAAAAGTGGTGTTTCTCAGTTAAATTGCAATGATTGCAGCGCGATTTACATAGGTCAAATGACACAAATGACACAAAAGTGGCAACTCTTCCTCGAATATTTATTAATTTTTCAGTCAAATCACAACAATTACTATTTTCTCGTACAGCGTTAGAAAGCGGATAGTTTCATTATCCTAATGCTAAAATTTCAAATTTGTACGACAATGGGTGACAGATATACAAAAGGAGAAACAATAAAAGTGCAAAAATAGCATATTTGAGAAGAAAAATGAAAAAATGCAATTTTCTTCAATTTGGCAATTCCAAATCGAATCGCGACCTCAAAAATATGTTTTGTCAGGTGTTTTTACGTAAGAACTCATCGTCTGTTTTTGTATGTTCGAAAGTTGCATACCATGTGTCGAATTCAGAGCTCTTGCTCTCCGACTATATTAGAAAGAGTTGGAGAAAAGCGAAATTTATGGAAGACAGTAAGGAATAGGAGAGATAGGATGATGGCAGGACACCTTCTGAGGCACGAAGGCTTAGTTCGCGACATACTAGAGTCAGAGATAGGAATAAAAGAGGTAGGGGTAGGCCCAGATTAGACTACTGCTCTCAAATAGTTAGGGATGTAGGATGTTTAACTTTTGGGGAAATCCGTAGGTTAGCTCAAGATAGGAAAGGATGGAGTTACTAGTATATTGTGGAAGTGCCGGTATAATAAACAAACTTGGATATAGACTGTCGTATAAAATGATAAAAGTCGGCCGCCCAGACATCAAAGTAATCGATGTAATCCGAGTTTGATCTAGAATCGCGGATTTTGAGGAAATAAATACTCGTTCTTCACTTCTTAAGAATTCCGGTGACAATTTTATTGTCGAAAAATCTACGTTATTGCTCATTGTATACGTTTGATTAACAAATTCGTATCTGGTGCAATTAATTTTATTGATTTACAGTAGCTGTTATTTGAGATAACGCTTGTTTACAGGTACATTCGATCAGATTCTTAAAATTTGTTTGCTGATGCATTTTTTCATAACATTTCTTAACTAAAATTTATATGGCGCCTAGTTAATGTATCGCAAATAATTTTATTTGCCCAACACTCCAACAAGAACACATATTAACTATTAAATTGTTTATTTTCCCATCGTTGTTATGGGTAATCTTATTTGACGGGCTTGAAAGCAAAATTGTAGAAAGTAATAGTGTGAACAAACAAATGGGTAAACAAGAGAGGTTTAACCGGAGGTGCTTACTTAATTTTTTGCAATAGACACAGGACGAACGCCATGAGAAATAGTTGCTACTGCGATGTGGAAGGCAACGGGAAACCACCACATTATTTTATCCCTAGTACAGCGTACTTTAATTTATGATGATGGCACCTTCTGGAGTAAAATATTCCGGAGGTAAAATAGTCCCACATTCGGATCTCCGGGCGGGGACTGCTTCGGGGGGAGTCATCAGAAATGATAAGTGTAACATCTCACGAGTCGGAGCGTGGAATGTTAGAAGCATGAAACAAGTAGGGAAGTTAGAGAATTTGAAAATTGAGATGGATAGGTTAGCATTAGACGTAGTAGGTATCAGTGAAGTGCGATGGCCAGAAGCTGGAGACTTCTGGAGCGGAGATTTTAGAGTAATACACACAGGATCTGTAGGAGGAAATTCGGGAGTAGGAATTGTTATGCGGAAAAAAGTAGGACAGAGTGTAGAAAATTTCTTACAGCAAAGTGACAGGGTAGTTATGGTTAGGTTAGATTCGAAACCTGTAAAAACAGTAATAATACAGGTATATATGCCCACTTCTAACGACAGTGATGAGGCCGTAGAGGCAGTTTATAGTGATATTGAATATGTGCTAGATTTTGTGAGAGGGCACGAAAATTTAATAATTACAGGAGATTTCAATGCAGTCGTAGGCACAGGGCGAGAGGGCGGAATAGTTGGCCCCTTTGGATTAGGCAATAGGAACGATAGGGGAGTTAGACTGATAGAGTTCTACGATAAACATAACTTAACGGTCGCGAACACTCTATTTCACCATCATGTTAGGAGATGCTATACGTGGAAGATGCCAGGAGACTTAGGGAGATATCAAATAGATTACATTCTCGTTAGGCAAAGATTTAGAAATCAAGTTAGGGATTGTAGAAGTTATCCAGGAGCAGATATAGATAGTGATCACAACATAGTCGTTATGAAAGCCAATCTTAAATTTAAGATTTTGAAAAAAAGAAGCGGAAGAAGGCATCTTGACCCAGAGAAACTAAAAGATGATGATATGCGCAATAAGTTCGAGAAAAAGACAAACGAAGCACTAAAGGGCACGGGTGGAAATATTGTTAGGGACATAGAGGCAGAATGGAATTGCATTAAAAATAGTTTAGTTTCCTCAGCTAGGGATATTTTGGGTCATAAACAGAATGAAAGTAGGAAACCCTGGATAACAAAACATATTGTGAGTCTAATAGAGGAAAGGCGAAAATATAAAAATAGGTTAGATGAAACAGGGAAACAAAGATATAAGGCGATCAAGTGGGAAATTATTCGGAAATGTAGGAAAGCGAAAGAGCAATGGATCGATAATAAATGCAAAGAAGTGGAAGATAAATTCGAAGTAGGAAAGACTGATGAAGCATATAAAATAATTAGGAGAAATTTTAGAGAAATTGGATCTAGTACCAAAAACATTAGAAATGAGGCAGGAGATATCCTAATCGGAAGTGGGGAGAAGGCAGATAGGTGGAAAGAATATTTAGGAAACTTATATGCGGGACAGGAAGTGCAAGATATATTAGAAAGCGAAAGCAGTGTAGAGGGGGATAACCTAGGGAGTCCTATAATGAGAGAAGAGTTTGAGATAGCACTAAAAAGTTTAAGGAATAATAAAGCACCAGGTATAGATGGCTTGCAGGCAGAAATCTTAAAGTGCGCAGGTCAAGAGGTAATAGATCGTTTATTTAAATTAGTTAGTCGCATATAACCTGACAGGCGAGATTCCAGAAGATTACAAACGGAACATCATAGTAGCTTTGCCAAAAAGAAAAGGCGCGGATAGATGCGAAAATTTTAGAACTATCAGTTTAACTTCCCATGCGTCAAAAATTTTAACTATAATTGTGCAAAGAAGGATGGAGAAAAAGGCGGAAGAAATATTAGGAGAAGATCAGTTCGGATTTAGACGAAATAGAGGAACGCGCGAGGCCATTCTAGCTTTACGAGTAATTATAGAAAAAACGATAGAAAAGAGAAAGAGCGTCTATATAGGATTTGTAGATTTAGAAAAAGCCTTCGACAACGTAAAATGGGGGAAGATGTTCGAAGTGCTGAGAAAGGTAGGGATGAAATACAGGGACAGAAGAATAATACATAATCTCTACAAAGAGCAAAAGGCAGTTATAGAATGTGAGCAGGAACAAAGGGAAGTAGATATCCGGAAGGGAGTGAGACAGGGATGTGCATTGTCACCTCTAGTTTTCAACTTATATATCGAAGATGCGATTAATATTGTTAAGGAAAGAACAGCCTCAGGGATCAATGTACAGGGCCAAACTATTAACATGCTCAGATTTGCGGATGATATAGCAGTGTTAGCATCTAGCAAAGAAGAATTAGGAGCGGCTTTGAATGAAATGGAAGCAGTTTTGACACAGGGCTTCGGCATGAAAATCAATAAAAAGAAAACTAAAATTTTGGTATGTAGGGGATGTGAAAATAGAATTAACGTTGACATACAAATAGGAAATGAGATGATAGAGGAGGTCACGGATTTCTGCTATTTAGGAAGTAAAATAACTCAAGACGGTAGGAGCACTAAAGATATAAAACAAAGGAGAAGCGGATAGAAAAAGAGTAGAAGCGTTTGAAATGTGGTGCTACAGACGCATGATGAAGATACCGTGGATAGATAAGGTTAGCAATAGGGAAGTATTAGAAAGAGTTGGGGAAAAGCGGAAGGTATGGAAAACAATAAAGAGTAGGAGAGATAGGATGGTAGGATGGTAGGACACCTTCTAAGACACGAAGGAATAGTTCGTGACATACTAGAGTCAGAGATAGGAATAAAAAGAGGTAGGGGTAGGCCTAGATTAGACTACTGCTCTCAAATAGTTAGGGATGTAGGATGTTCTACTTTTAGGGAAATGCGTAGGTTAGCTCAGGATAGAAAAGAATGGAGGTACGCGTCCAACCAGTCTTCGGACTGAGAACCTTATGATGATGATGTTAAAAGTTTTTCAATATTGCATGTTTCGAATGTGCATGGAAAACCGTAGACCACTGGTTTCGTCCTTTTGGGACTCATCAGTACGGTGCTTTGCCCTACACACTCGAACTACGCAATATTGCTTGCTTTATATATATACTTACACGCTTGGTGTAAGTATTAGCAAGAGCTAATTATTTGCCGAATTATGGGGCGGTTATGAGTGGTACTGGACCGTTCGAACAACTACTCCTCGGGCAAATACCCCGCCAGGCATTGAATTATAGAACTAAATCCAGATTTTATGTACTACGAGATCCATACTGAATGCTACCCCAACAATATCGTTGGGCTTGGAACATCCTTAGATCTCTACGTACTTTCTGCTCCCAGCAGTAGGAATGTATGTTAATATAATATAATTTGCGATGCAAGCCTATATAAATTAAACAAAAAGTACCAGTACACAAATTTCTAGTTAAGCTCCCTTATCTTGGGCCATATGCCATTTTCTGTGTAAAACAGTGTATTCTAATTTAGAGTTTCAAAGTTGCTATCACGTTTTGCTTTTAATATAGGTGTTACAAATCCTACGCATCCTAAAAATTGACGGCATATGCCCTCCGAAACGCTTTAGTTTTATTACTGTTTTTGTTTGTACTATCGGTATATGGATTTTTATGTACAAGTGTGCACAGTCGACGACACTTGTTTAGGGGATTTAGATTTTATAATATGGGGGAGTAAATACTGCCTGTAAGCGGTAACTGTGCACAAAAAGGATTAACATTATCTGATAATGTGACAGATTTATTATTTCTATTTATATTTGCATTGAGTGGCACAATCGAATTACGTTGTTGGAGGGTTGCCTGATTGACTTTTCCTGTCATGTATACTCGCACAAAAGTGTTCCGATAATTTTTATTGTTTCTACCATGGAGACTTGTTATCCTAGAACCTAGAAGATAGAATGGTGGCTAAAGGAGAAGAGGGATGGTTAAAAGTCACAATGAGTGGACGTTTTACACGTCCTATTGTACTTTTCACTTCCTGGTAGCAGAGGCAATTGTCAAAAGCGTAAAAACCAAAAAGCTTTAAAGATCGTAAAAATTCGGTGTCAGGTTCTGAATGTATTCAAGTTTTATTTCTATTTGTTTGTTGTTCCTGTGGACATAAACTTTATATACCCACATGCAGTCGTCGAAATGAGGATTTTAAATCATCCATTTCAGGAGGCACCAACTACAGCCATTCAACAGTATCTCAATCGCTCTTCTAACTGCTTCTTTGTTAAATACTCCAGTGTTTATTTGGTTGTTTATTTTGCTCCCAATACAAAATTCAACTGTATACCCGGAGGTAAAGTGTTAAAAATTTAATGTCCACATAAAATAACATTCCGTTTTTCAATTTTATTGTTCGAGATTTTACGTGCTATGCTGTTTTTCACGCCCGAGATTTTAAAATTCCGTTTTATTACGTCGGACTTTTATAAAATGGGCTGTAGGAGTCTTGTGTTACTAGATTGGACCAAAAACTCAAGAGCTAACTGAAATTCACACGAAAATCGATAAGGGCAGTGTTGGGTTGGCGTGTGGTGAAAAAAGTGTCTATTTTTAAGTAGTCGTTGAAAGCGTTTGAAACGCTTAAGCGCCGGCATTTTTATCGCCTTCTCCGTTATCTTTGTAGGCCTTTTTCAAATTATCACATCACTGACACACATGGTACCTCTGAAGTGGCATATATTATCTGCAATTAAAAGAGCTATTGAAGCTAATGTTGAAAGAATACTTATTTTTACGTCATCCCTTAATTTTTGGCTCCTTATCAATTTTATGAATCCCCTTAACAGAGAAATATATTTTTTAAGTTGCTGGAATGTGTAGATCCAGGCCCGTAATGCGATGAAAGTAAAATGTGAAATGTGCAATTGTCTGGTAGGTCTGAGAATTTCTCAGAACGTCCTTGGCCCGAATGGACTACATATTTTGGGCTTTTATTACTCTTACTTTTCTTTTATGCGCCTTTATGGCTTTTACACGCGACCGTAGGGACCGTACTCAAAAGATTCACGGTCCCAACATTTTCATAATTATTATGAAACTCGCGATATAATGAAGAAGTAGGTATGCTAGTTGACCACCCAAAATAAAACACGATACGTTAAATCCAAAACGTCCTGACGTTCAAAAGTTTGGTGCTGATTTATATCAGACCAGTGACGCACATTATGCCTGTTAAATAATCCTACGCTGCTTATGTGAGTTTCATCTGTCCAAATGACAGACCGCCCAAATTCTGATTTTTTTGAATTTTATTTAAGTACCACCTACAAAAATTAAGCCTTCTTTCTTGATCTCCCGGGAAGAGATGGTGAATTATTTGAATTTTATTTGGCCTATATATATTTAAGCACAAACAGGTCTTGTAGACCCAAGGCTTTACATTTTTATTTGTTCTATGTGTATGTGTCTATTGTTAATTGTTATCTAATACCCAAACTATAATTCATTCACCCACTCACAAACTACTGCAGTCCAAACAATTTCAATGCCAGAAAAACAGTTTCCTTCCATCGCTCTCTATCCTCTGCCTCTCCTCTCCAGTCCACAACACCAAGTTGGTTCAGATCCTCCTTCACCATATCCAACCACCTACATCTGGGACGTCCTCTCCGTTTCTTTTTCACAATTCCTCCTTCCAACACTATTTTCGCCGTTCTCACATCTGGCAAACGTAACAGATGACCCAGCCATCTCAGTCTCTGCGACTTCGCGACACCCACAACATCCGGTTCCCCGAACAATTCCATCAGCTCCAAGTTACTTCGCCTCTTCCAGTTTCCCTCCACCATCTTACCTCCATAAATTCTCCCCAAAATTTTCCTCTCCCATATTCTCAATTTGGTTTGAATACCTTCAGTCATGATCCATGATTCGCACGCGTACAGAACTGTTGGTCTAATAACTGTCTTGTAGACCCTGATTTTCGCAGATCTTGACACAATCTTTGAGCATAAAAATTTGTTTAGAGCCCCGGCACATCTACTTCCTTTTGCTATTCTTGCTGAAATCTCTTCAGCTTCATCACCATGATTAACCACTGTAACTCCTAGATAGGTGAAGCTCTCGATGAAAAGCGTATACAAATCCAGCTCATGTTCATAACTGTTCACCAGAATCTGCCGGAAAGTGAAGATCTGATCACTCGTCGATCTTCCTCCTCGAAAGCCACCCTGATATTCCCCAAACTTGCTTTTCATATGTTCTGTTACCTTATCCCTAATCAACATCGCTATGATCTTATAAGCTACATCGAGCAGAGCTATACCTCGGTAGTTCTGGCAAATTGTCTTGTCCCCTTTCTTATGTATGGGGCACAGTACCGCTTCTCCCCAGGCCGAAGGCATTTTCTCAGTTTTACATATTTCCAGTATCAAAAGATATAACCGGGCTTGAAGCTTATCTCCTCCTTCCTTAAAAATTTCCGCTACAACACCATTTTCCCCAGGGCTTTTACTATTCTTCATCCGCTTGAGAATTTCTTGAAAATCTCGTCTACTCGGGAAAACTTCAAGTTCGTTTTTTCCTCGTCTGTGATCGCTTCGCTCCTACTCTCTTTCGGGCTTGTTTCTTGTTCTTCATTTAACATATGTTCAAAGTATTGTGCCCACACCTCTAACTGGTCATTTGTATCTCCCACCAAAAATCCCTCTCTATTTCTGCAGAAAACTGTTTGTGTTTGGTACCCCTGCTTTTCTTTCTTTATCTCTTGATAAAAATTTCTCATTTCTCCATTGTTGTAATTTGTTACTATCCTCTGTAATTTATTTTCCATATGTTCCCTTCTCTTCCTTCTGCACAGCTGTTTCATTCTTCTTCTTTCTTCCATGTACCTGCCTTTGTTTCTCTCGGTGTTTTCCTTAATCAATTCCATCCTGACTCTGTTTCTAACTTCTATCGACTTTCTACAATCCTCATCAAACCACTTATTTAAACTGATTTTTGGTTCTGGGGGCAATACTTCCTCTGCAGCCTCTTTGATGGCACCCTGTAAATTCGCCCATTCCTTCTCTGCTTCCAATACATTTTTGTTTTCACTTAAGTTTAAGCAATTCTCAACTTTTTGCACAAAAATGTTTTTTAAGTTTTCGTCTGTCAAAAGTCGCTGTCCGTTTAGACGTGTTATTCTGGGTCTCCTGATCGATATATTTCTTGGAAACTCTTCCCTCAACCTAACCTTAACCAGATAGTGGTCACTATTTGCATCCGCTGTGCCAAAACGACGCTCATTGTTTCCACTATTAAAAAATACGTAGTCTTCCACATTTGACACTCCCTTTCCTCTTTGTTTGGTTTCCTGCACTGCCAATAAATCGATACTGTACTCCTTCATCACACCTACCAAATGTTTCAGAGCCCTCTCTTCATTTGTACCTCTAACATTCCAAGTACCCAGTGCCAATTCTTTTCCATTCTCATGTACCAATTGCTCGCCAGTCCTGCACCGCATGTTCCCATCATTTATGCCATCCATTAGTTTTTTGCACTCGATGTTGCCAAGGTTGGTTTGAATCTATCCGATTCTTTCAGTTCTTCCCACTCCCAAACCTTCCCCTCAACTATCAATTTTTTGTAGGCCTCCTTTCTTCGGCAGCTATTCCTCTCAGTTTCCTCTGTATATCTCTTTCACTAATTGTAAGATCATGATCTATTGGCCTATATTTGCCCTTTTTAATATTTTTTGAACTTTTGCTTTCGAAACACCAACTTGTGATTCGATTTCGCGACAAGAAGTTTTTGGTGTCGCCTCAACCAACCATAAAACATTTATTTCTTCTTCTTCCCTATTTTCTTTATTATAAATTTTGTTTCTAGGTTTATTGAATGACCCATAGTGAATTAAATTTGATTTTAATCTCGAAAACATCATTTTGACAGAAAATTGTTATTGTAATTGATTTACGGCGAAATTTTTTTTCTCAAAAATTTTTTTGCGGCGTAATAAGCGAAAGAAATTAGCTTATCACGCACACATGCTAGTTCGCTTTGTTATTGGTTTGACGTCAGAGATTCGTAAGGCGCTCCTCCCACTTCTCTTGAAGTGCCCGTGAAGCGGTACCTATCTCATAACATATACTTATTGGGACTATTTCGAGCGTGAATTTTAAAGTAAGGTGTCAAGGAAACATAAAACAAAGACAACATAATCGATATAATGATGCAACAAGGGTATCAAAAGTCCGATTCACATAATTTGCCATATTTATGTAGTAGGTAGGTAAATATCCCGGTAAATGTGGAAAAGGTGTGTGATTTTTGAATCTAAACCCAATTTCATTCAACCTCCAAAAAGTAGTGTAAAGGCAGACCGGTATAAGTAAAACAAAGTCAACAATTTATTAACTGTACATGCCTTTTATAATTCAGTATAAGTAGGTATGTAGATTGTAGATACCTGATGCTTACTCCTGTTTGTAAAATAGGTACCTACCTATATTCTCTAATACAATACAATACATACCTACTCATTTATGTAGGTATGTATACCTAAGTGATTGACAAGTTATCAAGTTAACAGTTTTATAACGGATTGGAATTTTTTTAAAAAAACGGAAACAAATACAACTCACGCGAATCAAAAAACTAAGCTACGTAGGTACTAGGTACTTGTTTAACAAAAAGAAACAACTGCTATATTCTGGAACGGTTAATGTAGAAACTCGGAAGAGACTCTTAAAGACGCATGTATGGAGTACGAAATTATACCTATGGGTGCGAAACTTGGACAATGGGAGAAGCGGATTGAAAAAGAGTAGAAGCGTTTGAAATGTGATGCTACAGACGGGTGTTGAAGATACCGTGGATAGACAAGTTAGCAATAAGGAGGAATTAGAAAGAGTTGGGAAAAGAGAAAAGTATGGAAGACAATAAAGAATAGGGGATAGGATCGTAGGATGGTAGGACACCTTCTGAGACACAAAGGAATAGTTCGCGACGTACTAAAGTCAGAGATCGGAATAAAGAGGTAGAGGTTGAAGCAGATTAGACTACTGCTCTCAAATATACTTTTACGGAAATGCGTAGGCTAGCTCAGGGATAGGATGGAGGTACGCGTCCTACCAGTCTTCAAAAGAGAACTTTATGATGACGTACTATTTAATTATTATTGTAAAATAGTTAATAAAATTTCCTTTTTTAGTTCAGGGAGGGAACGCTACGGCGATTCAGTATTTGGCTCCGTCATGCTCCTAGCATCCTGTTTCAAATTATGCTCACCGTAACACGTTACCAAGTACCAAGAGGTCCCAGAAAACTGTCGATAAATTACATTATGTTCGATTTTATTTAGAGTGGCTGCAATGGGGCAGCCGATAATTTTATAAACTTTTGCAATGATAAACTAACTCGCGAAAATATCTATAATGCTGACCGATTTTCCTTCTGGCTCCAACGAACCACTTTTTAGTCTGGGTACAAAACAGAAAGCACCAGTTAGAACCAATTAATAATATTTAACAATTTAACTACACATGCATATGCATAATACTTATGGGACTGCTACGCGCTGAAGCTGGGACTTGTACGTTATACTAAGTTCTGACGTCACGCGGCCTACTCTCGCTGCGAGGTACGATTTCTAGCCTCGCACCGACGGAAAACTTTGCAACGGCTTCACAGGCGAAGGATTTTTTTTTTAACAAAAATTAACAACATAACTGCCTTCAGTATAATAAACTCTATCAATTTTAATGAAATTTGAAAATTACCGAACCTGCCTATTCATTTACATTCTAATATAAATTGGGTTGCCTATTTCAAGACAGGCACATAAATTTGCTGTTGGCGTCGGTGGACTAACATTTCAAATAAGTACGGTCCTGTTCTGACTTTGCAGAACGTATAATGTACCGTTTCAAAAAAATTGGGTAATAAAATCTGACCCTGTGAGTGACAAACAGCCCTTGTTGGGTAAATAAAATGGACAAGCTACTTATGCGTGACAATTCTCGCATAAAGGATCTTAATGCGTACATAATTTTTCAGAAGGTTAAAGAGTCCTTGTTACATTACAGCGAAAAGGAAACTGTTTCGTATTGTCCAAAAGAAACAGTTAAGTTATACGTATTTGAAATATTACACACTACTGAATCAAGTGGCCTTGAAGAGAGTGAACAACTGACGGCTGGCAGACTGTCAAAAATAAATGACATTTCATGGTCCTGTCAAAAACATTAGTTTTTTCATTTTGCTCGTTTGTGTTTTAAGACAATGGTAGCAAGAATATATGTGATAAGTCCGTCCTTCCATATTCATAACTAGTAGGTACAGCAATAAAACGCAAATTTAGTGAAAGTGTGCAATAAAAAGGGGTTAACTTACGAAAATATAGAGTAACTATAAAAATATTAAGCAACCCTTTGGCAAATATTTATGCGAAAGTAATCTGAATTTAACAGGATTATGGGCGCACAACAAAGCTTTAAAGGACGAACCGACAGGGCTCCAGCTGTGCAGGTAGTATTCCAAGCACATTTCGTGCTTTCTAGGTTGAGGTACAGGCAGGCAATTTTGTATGAATTTCACTCAAAGTGAAATTTGTTTACAGTGACCCTAATTGAGCCAATAAAGACACAATGGACGGCTTCTCTAATGCCCTATCTTGTTTACTGTTGTTTATTATCGATGTCCTTTATTGCTTTCTGCTGGATATTGCTCCAGCAAATGGCTCAATATATCTGTTACGGCTTTTAGGAACTAGATCATTTCAGTTTGTTGGATATAAACACTTTTGCTTTTTAGAAGACATTCGGAAAAAAATTGAAATGTGTCACATCGAGTTTGACAGGGTCGGTAGACAAAGTACTCTCCGGGATTTGGGGATTCTCTAATCATAAAGAACATCCTTGACAAGGATATTACTCTGGAGAAGTTTTTTAAACGTAATTGTGGGATGATGTGTTTTCCGTTCAATAGCCGAACGTTTTTAATAGCGGCTAGATCAAAAAGGCAGACAAACGCACCGCTATCACACCGTCATATAGTAGCAGTGATAAAAGCAAGCACACCTTGCGGTCTATGTATTTGCACAGCGGACTCATGTATTGCATCCCTAATCACGCGTTATTATATGATTTTATGGGACATACATCAAAGTTCCGAACGCTGTCGTACGTTTAAACGGTTATAAAAGATAAAAATAACATCCAAAACCCATATATTTAAACATACATGTTATTTGATAAACAATGGGGCACTTTTTGTGCGACTGTCTGCTCGCCTGATTCAATTCCGGTTGGACAAAAAGGTATTTCCAAATTCAACTCATAGTTCATGAATATTGAAAGCTGGAAATTCACACAATTCAGTATTTTCGGCTACATAATTAAAGTTCCCCAACCCACAATATGGCTAATAATAATTTGTATTGGAAGAAAAGGATTGAAGAGATACGTACAAAATGATGAAGAGGCAGTACTCTTATCAGATAAGAACGGATCCTTTTTAACTTTAATTCCCAGATTTCTTTAATTATTTGTGCCAATTCTTTTTATTTTTCATTATATAAACTAAAAATAACAATTTCAGTTCTAAATTTCCGAAATGAAAATAATATTTCTCCTAATCTTAGCACTAAACTTAAAATACAGAATGACCTCCCAAAACTACATAAAATTAATATTCCACTTAGATCTTTTTACAAATTATCAAAATATCTAGGTAATATTCTATTTAATATTACGAGGAAAAGCTAATTTTATGTCAAAGTTACACGGTCATTTATACAAAAAAGCGAGCAAAAAAGCAAAACTTTTTATATTCCAGAAAATTGGTTTTTTGGTAAAGTGTTTCCATATTTCTCGTTCACCTGTACGGAAACAATTTCTTTGATTTGATTAAAAATGTCATATTTCGTAACAATTTTATAAGTATTTTTCTTGATTTTGGTGTTATGATTGCATACAGTGTGTCCATGGACAGATGCAGCAAGAGCTGAACTGAAATTTTTTTTTCATATTTAGGGATTGGCTTCAAACTAATTTTAACATATTTTCAATTGTAGTGAAACTAATTCTGTGGTCGGCAGTCAAAAGGGCATATGTAAAAAAACGTCATTTTACAGGAGAGCACATAAAAAAATGGTTAGCTGCATCAAATCGCTGGCTACAAAATATCACTTCTTTTTGTGTTGCATGTGTGTATTTAGAGTTTCTAGGACTATTTTCATATATCAAACTTGAGAAAAAAACTCCAAAGTTGTAAAAACAATAAACTTATAACCTTATGAATTACAATGAAAATAGAAATGGTGGAGTTTTGGCCGATGAAAAGGACATAATTCATTTTATGTCCTTTTGACGAGAATATTATTTATAATTTGCGAAATTCTTTTTGGGTTCCTGAGTTATAACTGATAGCAGTAAAAAAACTCACTTCAAAATTATTTATTAATAAAAAAGAAAAAATAAAACAAATTTTACTCAATGTCTTCGTCAGAAAGAGATCTGTCAATATCTGGATCAGTATCCCTTAAATCGTCAGCAGTGAGTAAATTTGCATAAAACTGTCGATCATCTTCACTTATTAGATATGCCAGTTCCATTAAATTTTGTTTCTTTTGTTTGCTAATATAAAGTGGGCCTTCGTACAATTTAGGAACGACAGAGAGAGATCCAGAAACTTTGCGCCCCCTTCTTAAATAATTTATCTGAAATGATAAAGAAATGTTGATTTCTTTCCCTTTCCCTTCAAAACCACGCTAAAGTAAACTTACAGTTTTAAATTGTTCTTCTTCACTTAACGAGTGTTTATACTTTACAACACCGAAGTTGCCTTTTTCGTATCGAAGCCATTGGACTTCCTTCCACTGGAATTTTGATTTGTTGGTATCAAAGTGCTTCATCTGTAGTGGGCCCTTATAAAGGCTTGAAAAAGAAAGAAAGTGTTTGTTTTCCATTTCAAATACGCTGTAAAGATTTTTCTTCCCAGTGCAGCGGACGAGATTATACCAATCTCTTGGCAAATGAATTGCAAATGGCGGATTCTTCTTCTTCCTCTCAATAGCAGCATGGTCCACATCACACTCCATATGTGTATGGCCAGCTACCAAAAATTTGTGATCTATAGTTTTGAGTGTTGGATGATTCAGTAAAGCGTACTGAAACATGCCAGAAACAAATGAATTCTTATTTTGGCCTCATGTATCTGAGTAGAATACAACGTGTGCAAACTTTGAATATGCTGAAAGAGGCATGAGGCTATGTCATTCGCGCCTCTACCTCCAACTGCCTCGTGCCACATAAAATGAGTTGAGTTTCCAGAATTGCAGTCATGTACAGTCAAATTATAGGTAGAGAGCTG
This sequence comes from Xestobium rufovillosum, assembly GCA_963966045.1. NCBI lineage: Eukaryota > Metazoa > Arthropoda > Insecta > Coleoptera > Ptinidae > Xestobium > Xestobium rufovillosum. The sequence continues at coordinate 25,840,062 of OZ014503.1, forward strand.
ACGAAGATAAAATACTTTACTTGCAGTAATGCGAGGCGTTTGGAGGACCTAAAATAAATATAGCATTGTAGATCAACGAGACGGAAACTTTACTTTTTACCTGTTGCAAATCGAACGTATATGTCCTATATGATGGTTCTGTCTTTCCCATTTCTTTATCTTCTTTTTTTTTAGAATATGCAAAATCAGCTGCCTCTTGATGTTCTTTCAATTCTTCTTCTATTTTCTTTTTTTCATCTTCTTCTTTTATGTTTTGGATTTTCATATTCAACATGTCACATTTCATGCATGTATCCAATTTGGGCTTCTTAAATTGTATTCCGGTCTTCCGAAACTCAGTTGCAAATATTTTGAGGCTCACAGGATATTCGTATTTTTCTGTGTAAAGCTTATACAAAATAGACATGTTTAGATTGGCTGAAAAATATTTCTTGTTTGCGCGAATAGTGCGACTCATAAGCTGGAATGGAAAGAATGTGGGCCTTTATTTCCTTTAGTTTGTTTTGTGGTGTTTTGTGTGGTGGCGAATGTTTCCCCCTTTTATCAGAATATGTTATTCCTGCTGTTGAAAATTGTTTCCTTTTCATTACATTAGTAATAAATTTGGGCGTTTCATCGAAAGTATACAAAAAGCACGACTTGCATACAATAATTCTGTTGCCATTTACTTCCAAAGCATATTGATATGTGACTTCTCGATTTCTTTTTGTCGCCCCTGGTTTCGTTGTTTTTCTCTCTACAGCTTTTGGATTTGAAGTGATTAGTGAAGCACAGTAAGAAACCCTTTTATCATATGACCCCATACACCAGTATTCGTTAAAGAGTGTTTGCCTGTCTGTGTCACTAATTTTTTTATTGAATCGCATTCTGCAGTCTTTAAGGGGTTGCAAGCATCTTGCTCTTTTTATTTTTCCAGTTAAGGTTGTGTACTCCTTTCCACTATTTCTTTTCCGCTTTCTGTCCACCTTAAGAATTTTAGAAAACTTCTTTTCTGTTGTAGCTGTTGCTTGACCATCAGTCCCATCAGTTTCTTCTTCATCATCTGTTTCGGAATCAGAATTGGGCTTATATGTAGGATCATCGTTTTCATCACCCAATTCCTGTTGAAAAATGTCAACATTTGAATCTTCAATAGCCAATCCAGGAACTTCTAAAGGAGGAATGTCTGATTTGCTCAAGTTTCCTACTTCTAAACTAATGCTGTCTTCAGAAGTAGTCGTAATACTGCTTGTTTCCAAAGGAAATATAATTAATTCACTAGAGATACCGTTGGTAAAGATATTGTCTGCTTCAAGGTATTTATCTAACGTCTTTAAATCAGCAAGCGTACAACAAAAAACTCCATCGTCTTTTATTACATCCTCCACCTTTTTCGTTACTTTGTCTTCCACCTTATCATCTTTCGAACTACCCTCATCTGCCCTTTCCTCTACTATCTCGTCCTCCACTTGATAATGTCCAAAATCGTCTAGCTTGTTACCCATTGTCTTTCCTACCGTGTCCTCCACCATGTGATTTAACTTATCTTCGATTATTGTATCCTCCACCTGTTTATCTGCTGTACCCTCCACCTTACTTATATGACTATCTACAAAGAAACCGATAATGCCATCAGAAAGCTAACAAACTTATTGAGTTTAATTTAATTTGAATTGCATATCCAGTAATAAAAACATTTTGTGGTAGGTTTACACGCAGGCAATTCGTGGAGGATATTGTTATATTACTAAAATAACAAACTACTACCCTAGGTTTTGATCACGTCATTCTACTAACAGAACTTTATTTTAAAATATGTAGGTATACTACTCAACACACTATATTTAAAATTATATATTCTAGTCATTAATAATATCTACTGATCTGAAGCAATATATTAGGCCACAAAAATACCGGCATTTTTAGGTTATGAAGCAAAAATAACAATTTTTATTCAAATCTTACCTTTTTCTTTACACAAACGCATATTCGCATATTCGTCCTAGAACTCATACTTGTCTAATTTTTGTTGAATTTGAATGTATCAACAATTTTATCCTGAGTTTAACAATATTTATATCACCCACTTGTTGCACAACACCAATTTAAAGGTCATAAGTATACAAACTAGTTTGCTTGTTACATTATACGAATGGGCCTTAAGGGTATAAGTACACTTATTACCTTTTGATTTCTCAATATAACAGTGCTGTAGTAAAAAGTCGTTCAGTCAAAAGGAAATATGTTAACATATACCCTTTTGAGAGCATGATATTTGAATAAAATATAAATTAGTATTGCTACAAAATGTCATTAAAAGATTTATGCCCTTTTGAATGTTTCATATTTTATTTTAAAACATATAAGTGTACTTATACCCTTTTGTTGGAAGGGATACTCTCAACATTTCTTATATGTCCAAATTCCATTGTGAATAACCTCTTGTACACTGTGTTTTGAGTTATATCCTTTTGACAGGGTGAAAATATTGAAATTTTAAGTAAGAATATGCACATATCTCCTTTTGACCAAAAATCGAGTTATACCGTTTTGACTGCCGACCACAGAATTATTACTCAATTTTCTGAATAATAAATAGACAAGTAGATGCTTACAAATAAAGGAAAATCATTTAGCTATAACGAGAGCATGCTGGGAGTTAGTAGACTCAACAGCTTATTTTCTACGCAAAACATGTTTATATGCAGTATATTTCTCGTGTCGCCGCGAGGGCCAGATGGCCAAAAAATCATACCCTAAATTGAGCGGCTGCTTCAGTATCGGCAGCTATCCACCTTAAAATTACCAGTTTGAAGATGCTCCTTCAGAAAAATGGAGGAAATTAGCAGCGATGTCCTCAAGCGGAATCCGAACATCACCTTGCCTTTTTGAATTATTCATTTTGTTGGGTTCAGGTGCAGAAGAAAGCGTGGTCACCTGTTAGCCAGTGGATCCAGGTAAAAAGGCACCCACAACATATATTTATAAACTTATCATCATAGTTCACAACCCTGTCTAAAATCAGATAATCCCAAGACACTCGTGAGACAGTCGCTTTCAAATAGTACTCTAGAAAAATGTCAAATTCTGCGAATTAATTTTGCGGCGCACCTCAAGGTACATGTTAAGGTCCACCACTATTTTACGTTTTAGTTTTTTTAGTTTAGTCTTTCTGGCCCCTTTGGATTAGGCAATAGGAACGATAGGGGAGTTAGACTGATAGAGTTCTGCGATAAACATAACTTAACGGTCGCGAACACTCTATTTCACCATCATGTTAGGAGATGCTATACGTGGAAGATGCCAGGAGACTTAGGGAGATATCAAATAGATTACATTCTCGTTAGGCAAAGATTTAGAAATCAAGTTAGGGATTGTAGAAGTTATCCAGGAGCAGATATAGATAGTGATCACAACATAGTCGTTATGAAAGCCAATCTTAAATTTAAGATTTTGAAAAAAAGAAGCGGAAGAAGGTATCTTGACCCAGAGAAACTAAAAGATGATGATACGCGCGATAAGTTCGAGAAAAAGACAAACGAAGTACTAAAGGGCGCGGGTGGAAATATTGTTAGGGACATAGAGGCAGAATGGAATTGCATTAAAAATAGTTTAGTTTCCTCAGCTAGGGATATTTTGGGTCATAAACAGAATGAAAGTAGGAAACCCTGGATAACAAAACATATTGTGAGTCTAATAGAGGAAAGGCGCAAATATAAAAATAGGTTAGATGAAATAGGGAAACAAAGATATAAGGCGATCAAGTGGGAAATTATTCGGAAATGTAGGAAAGCGAAAGAGCAATGGATCGACGATAAGTGCAAAGAAGTGGAAAATAAGTTCGAAATAGGAAAGACTGATGAAGCATATAAAATAATTAGGAGAAATTTTAGAGAAATTGGATCTAGTACCAAAAGCATTAGGAATGAGGCAGGAGATATCCTAATCGAAAGCGGGGAGAAGGCAGATAGGTGGAAAGAATATTTAGGAAACTTATATGCGGGACAGGAAGTGCAAGATATATTAGAAAGTGAAAGCAGTGTAGAAGGGGATAACCTAGGGAGTCCTATAATGAGAGAAGAGTTTGAGCTAGCACTAAAAAGTTTAAGGAATAATAAAGCACCCGGTATAGATGGCTTGCAGGCAGAAATCTTAAAGTGCGCAGGTCAAGAGGTAATAGATCGTTTATTTAAATTAGTTAGTCGCATATACCTGACAGGCGAGATTCCAGAGGATTACAAACTGAACATCATGGTAGCTTTGCCAAAAAGGAAAGGCGCGGATAGATGCGAAAATTTTAGAACTATCAGTTTAACTTCCCATGCGTCAAAAATTTTAACTAGAATTGTGCAAAGAAGGATGGAGAAAAAGGCGGAAGAGATATTAGGAGAAGATCAGTTCGGATTTAGACGAAATAGAGGAACGCGCGAGGCCATTCTAGCTTTACGAGTAATTATAGAAAAAACGATAGAAAAGAGAAAGAGCGTATATATAGGATTTGTAGATTTAGAAAAAGCCTTCGACAACGTAAAATGGGGGAAGATGTTCGAAGTGCTGAGAAAGGTAGGGATGAAATTCAGGGACAGAAGAATAATACATAATCTCTACAAAGAGCAAAAGGCAGTTATAGAATGTGAGCAGGAACGAAGGGAAGTAGATATCCGGAAGGGAGTGAGACAGGGATGTGCATTGTCACCTCTAGTTTTCAACTTATATATCGAAGATGCGATTAATATTGTTAAGGAAAGAACAGCCTCAGGGATCAATGTACAGGGCCAAACTATTAACATGCTCAGATTTGCGGATAATATAGCAGTGTTAGCATCTAGCAAAGAAGAATTAGGAGCGGCTTTGAATGAAATGGAAGCAGTTTTGACACAGGGCTACGGCATGAAAATCAATAAAAAGAAAACTAAAATTTTGGTATGTAGATGGAGTGAAAATAGAACTAAAATTGAAATACAAATAGGAAATGAGAAGATAGAGGAGGTCGCGGATTTCTGCTACTTAGGAAGTAAAATAACCCAAGACGGTAGGAGCACTAAAGATATAAAACAAAGAATGGCGCAGGGACGAGTTGCGTTTAACAAAAAGAAACAACTGTTATGTTCGAGAACGGTTAATATAGAGACTAGGAAGAGACTCTTAAAGTCGTATGTATGGAGTACGGCATTATACGGGTGCGAAACTTGGACAATAGGAGAAGCGGATAGAAAAAGAGTAGAAGCGTTTGAACTGTGGTGTTACAGACGCATGATGAAGATACCGTGGATAGATAAGGTTAGCAATAGGGAAGTATTAGAAAGAGTTGGGGAAAGGCGAAAGGTATGGAAAACAATAAAGAGTAGGAGAGATAGGATGGTAGGACACCTTCTAAGACACGAAGGAATAGTTCGCGACATACTAGAGTCAGAGATAGGAATAAAAAGAGGTAGGGGTAGGCCTAGATTAGACTACTGCTCTCAAATAGTTAGGGATGTAGGATGTTCTACTTTTAGGGAAATGCGTAGGTTAGCTCAGGATAGAAAAGAATGGAGGTACGCGTCCAACCAGTCTTCGGACTGAGAACCTTATGATGATGGCACCTGTCTGCATTTCCATGAAATAAACAATCTAAAAGGTAAATGGTGTTATGAAGTAGGGACACTTGAAAATTTCATAAGCAATACCAATAACTTTTGCATCATATATTGGTTTCAAGTAGCTGCTTAAAACATCACGTGCTTCACTTTGCTACTAGTGCAAGTTTTGTGAAACTTTCGTCATACCAAAAATTTACTCACTCACTCGAGTTTCGACGTTTTTTCTAACTGTAAAATACTTTTTATAAACAGTTATAAAGAACGGTTACTCTCTACCCTTTTTACGGATTACAACCCCTTTTAAAAATCATCCCTTTTTTAGTAAACCCTAACTGTGCTTTAAAGAAGCCGAAAATTGGTTATAAAAAACCCCTTCATATAATCATAAAAATTTTAGCCACTTTATTAGGTGGGCAGAAAATATTTTTCTGGGTCTTGTATGTCAACAGGGTGCGAGGGAATTTGACACCGTTTAGGTGGCGCTGGCTCACAGCTAAGGGTGCCGATAACATTTCACATATTCAGACATATGGGTATTATTTATATTTTTAATGATATTGGGCCATGTGGCTGCTTTACTCGATAATACGAATGTCATTTTTTGAAAGGCAAATAACCAAGTTACGACTGTTTTGAGTTAAGGAATATTCTTGTTTCGTATTGGATATGGGATTTATGTTTTCAATTTGCATATAGATAGCTTTATTTTTACTTTGGAATATGTGAAACGGCCGATATAGTTCGTGATGAAATTGTTCAAGACAGTTACAAGTGTGCTTTTTTTAAATATGAAAGGAAGTGGTCATGTCCAGTTGAAAACTGCACCTCATTAGCAATATCCGGTTTGGAATAGTTCCTACTTCATTTCGGCAAAAGAATATAAAGCCATCACGAATAATTTGTGTTCCAATCCGTCAGAAATTCGATCTCTCACTGGCTTCCGATTTCTTCTCATGTTTGTAATAATTTAATTTCCAAAAGACGGATTTTCAACCATGCTTCCTTTACTATCACGCAAATGTTAAAATGATTTACCTACAAAGATATGCGACTTTAAAAATGAAAGTAAAAAGATTGTTTCCAGGAAAAGATTATTCACGCTAGTATCGTTTTCTGTGCTGGCCCATTTTTCTGTTTATTTGCTACTATTAGGATGCATTGAGTCGGCTAAAAAATCTACAACACAGAGGGCAATATAATTTATTGATAGTAATATAAAATTTGGTCATACGACTCCTAGCGACAGCGAAAACGGTTGCCGACTTTATTGCACTGGCTGGACTTCTTTTGCAGCTGAATTACTGTTGTAAATTCGTAAATGGGCTTTCAGGGGTAGTTCCTAATGTAAAATATGACCCACATCTACAAACCGGAATCGCAAATATGTAAATTACACTAATTCTCAACATTAGGCATCAAGCAGTTCAAATTTTTATACCTATACCTGCAGTTCGCATCGCTCTTGTGCATTCACGCTGTGTTTATGAAATGTTGTACTAGATGTTTCACAGGAATGATACACGTGTTGAAAAAGCCCTAAATTTATAGCGAAAAATCATGCAGGAGCTCTTGTCGTGATCAGAACCAATTACTAATACATTTATGAGTAATGGATACATTCGAGATCCTGATGCTACGAAATACTCTTTGAGTCAATTATAGAACCGGATAAAAACCTGTTATATATCAGTGATAAGAGTTTAAAGTACCATTGCAGGACTAATTGCCCTTAAATTTGAATACAGACTTTTAGTGCATATAGATATCCACATTAGCGCAATTATTTTTCGATTCATGCCCCAACAGCTCATTTGCGACACAAAGAGCCCCCTAAATCTGCATATCAAGATCAGCAATCATCTAAAAAACATCTCAATTGAATTTACCAGACCTTTGACTCCCCGCTAACTTCATTACTTTCATATCGCAAAATCTTCACTTAGACTGTGACCTGGAGCATTACATTTACAATTGAAACATACAACAATCTATCTGTGAAAGATGATGATCACGTAGGCGGTGCTCTGGCAGCCATTTGCATGCGGAGCGGCAGCCATTACACCTCGGATCAAAGTGTGCCCCGGAACTATGTATAGCATACTCCGGTAACTCGATTTGGGAAACAGTGGATGGGTTTTCTGCGCTTCCGCCTCGGGCCAAGAGTTATTACGCTCTGGCCCGGACCGAATGCGGAGAATCGAGCGAAATCCGGGCGAACCCGGAGCATATGCTAATGCTCAAGCAAGAAAGGATTTTTAGTAGAAGCGTGAGGTTCCTAAATTTACTTATCTCGGCGATTTGACGTATTTATATTTGTCGCTGATAAACTTTGCTCCGTTCTACCCCAATTTTGGGGCACAATGGGGTATACCCAGAGAATGCAAGTGAAAATGTGTTTAGGTATCTTCACGTGGTGAAAAACTGAGACAAGTTAAACAAGAAAAATGAAAAGTAAACTACTTAAAAACACATCATGTGCTCAAAGAATATTCTTTACTCAAATATGTCATTAAGAGTCGATATGCCCTAGAAATAATCTTGTTAGAACCAATGTATTTCTAAAAGATAAAACGAGTTTGCTTGAAATGTGTTATGATTTTAATTACAAGTGTATACACCAGAGAGATAGCACTGTACACATAAGACAAACCTCTTGAAAATTAAGAGAAAAGCCAATAAAAATATGTATTGGTAAACAGCATTAGTTTGATATCACATGTCTGTATATTTTGTGACCAGTACCTATTTCTCTATTTCTATCTCCGCTATGGCACATTCTCGTAAATTTCTTGGCTGCATGTGGCCAGTGTCAGACAGGAGCAGGTATAAATTGCAACCGAAAGTGTCTTGAAAAATTGGTGTCATTTTACGGTAGCAGATATTCGGCAAAAACTTCAAAGAAGCCGCCGGCTTTGGAATCCTGACCTGGACCTGGAACTCACTTCTAAAACATTAGGACGATCCATAAAATTTCAGAGAAATTAAATCCTGAAATAATATTTATACCTCGCGTCGCTCCTTTTAACATGCTCCCACTTTCTTCAGATTTGTTTCAACTATAAATTTTATGAGAGAGGCATGAACAAATTGTCTTTCTGCTGTATTTCATACTACTTTTAAAGTACAGGGTGTTTCGTCAATATAAAAAGTATTGAATCACCAACTTCCAAGATAAATTCTAAACTGCTGATTTATTTCTCGACAACAGCGGTAATCAAATTGCTGATAAAAATGATGCCGAAGGGGAAACACTAGCAAATGTTATCACATCGAGTAGAATTTGTACAACTAACATTCTTTTTCTCAATTAAAGCATCCAGGAAAGAGCTGCTAAAGGCGGGAACGCAGAGACTTATAATTTTGGGAGAAACAACAGTAGGTATGTCCCCGGAAATATTTTATTATTTCGACTTTTGATAACGGAGCACCTATTCAATTAATTACCCCGCTGCACCCTAATGATTGATTATGAGTCCAGGCTCATTCCGCAAAATTAGAAACTAAATTTTTGCATTTCAACATTTCACTTTGCCCGTCTTACCCCAATATAAGGGGCAGAAGGAGCCCATGTTTTGTAATTGCTGGTTTGTAGTGCGAAAATTTTTATAAATTTACTGAAAGGCAATTATACTTATTTGGTGCCCCATGATACTTGACGGTGCAATAGTTTAGTTATACAGTGTGTCTCTAAAAGGTTGGGGCAACACGCTACCACAGTTTCCCGACACCAAAATATGTTGATTGAACCGAACGGGTGTCCCAAATAAGAAAGGATGCTGGCCATATCTAAAAGGAACCGTTCATGGCACAGCTATAGGAAAGAAAAAATAATAATAAAAATGGCCAAGAGAAATAGCCGAAAATTATTTGTTCGCCGACTATTACGCCCTCCAGCAGCAAGCTTATATTTTTTGAAGAACTTTGACCAAAAGCAACTTTGTATAGAGATATGTGCGGTTCAATCAGCATATTTTGGTGTCAGGAAACTATATAATTATATAGAATTATGTGTAATATGATTTCTGATCAAAAATTATACTGCCACATGTGTTGAAACCTCTCCAACATACTCTGTAGGTATAAGATCCTTGAAGCGTTAACGATTACCCCCACCACGCATGCTCCCTTTCCTCCAATCAGTGGCCGTCGCTAATTATCAAGGCGTTTCAGAGCTACTAACACTGCTGCCTTATTTCCCCTTCCACCTGGCAGGACTACCCCAGTAGGCGACTGGTAGCCTCGAAAAGCGGTATCACAGAATCAGTGCATTTGTGCGACTCGAACCTACAGGTGCTTTCCAAAAAAAACGTTACCAGTGAGTTCGATATTATGAACCAGTTTATGGATAGGGTTCAATACCCCAAAGGAAATCAAGGTTAGAAAAAAAAATTAATACGGTGAATTTGAGAGATTAATTTAAAGTTTTTTTAGTGTTCGGCGGTTTGCCGGAAATTAAACAAGAAGCTGATAGTACTTCGCCAATTTTAACGCCTCCTCACACCCCTACGTACTCCTCTTCTCCTCCTCCGAGTAGGTACCCTTGGTACAGACACCAGGAATCAACTTTCTACCATCCTTATAATTCTGCATTTACCTATTCCAATTACAATACGGTCTTCGTGGACCAGTGGATTAGAAATGCTGCTATTTACCACGCCAGAAACCAGCTTCATGATGGAAGAACCGCAGCAAGAGCTCCAGTTCCACCAAAAATGATTCCTGGTTCAAGCAGACCGAAAAAACAGTTCATCTGCAAGTTTTGTAATAGACAATTTACCAAGAGCTATAACTTGCTGATCCACGAAAGGACCCATACAGATGAGAGGCCTTATTCTTGTGACATTTGTGGGAAAGCTTTTAGAAGGCAGGACCATCTGAGAGACCATAGGTTAGTCAATTTTTCCTAATAAACTTTTTTTAACAAAACTAACCAAATATCTTATTTTTGCAGATATATTCACAGCAAAGAAAAACCATTTAAATGTACGGAATGTGGCAAAGGATTTTGCCAGTCGAGAACCTTAGCAGTCCACAAAATTCTTCATATGGAGGAATCACCACATAAGTGTCCAGTTTGCAATCGATCTTTTAACCAAAGGTCTAATCTAAAAACGCATTTGTTAACGCACACGGAACGACCAATAGAGTGTACGTTGTGTGCCCAATTTTTCGCTACTGGCTCTGATCTGCGTGCTCACGAATTAAGGCACTGCCAACAAAAGAAAATTCAAGATGTGACAGTCCAGATGAACACTCTCATCCCAACCACCATCGATGACGTGCAAATCATGACGACAACTTGTTTGGATTTAAGCACGAGCAGAAGAAACCAAAAAGTGGAAAACAAGGACAGTGGAAGCAGAAAACCTTTGGGGTTTTCAATAGAAGACATTATGAAGCGATGAAAAAATACGTTACCATTTTATCAGTTTGTTGCCAAAGATTTTTGTAGCCTACCTCTGCTTTCCAAGACTGCGCCCATGGTATTCAGAATAGTTACCCTTTTTTTTAAGATCTCTAATAATTTGTTGTAAATATTACTTTAAAATAAATAATGTATTATCTTTTCCTTTTTGTAAATATACAATTCATGTAAGTATAAATATATTTATTTTTATTAGTGTTTTGGTTTTCTTTTTTATATATTTGTTTGTTCAGTCATAGAAATGTTTAATACACATTTGTTATTCAAACAAACTAATTATCGAATCGACCCAAGTTGTTCTGCCATCTAGCGGAGAAACCACTGTACTTCTTCACGAATGTACGTCATGGGATTACAGAGCACTCTTTTTAACTTTGGTAAATCTTCAAACTATTGCAACATACGAAACCACAATTTAGTAAAAACCAACCTACTGTGATTTTAAGACTGTATTTAGGGGCGTTAGCAAAAGAAACGGAACCAGTAATTTTAGAAAAGTGTGTCGTGACCCTATTTCATATAATTAGGGGTTTAGTTGTTGCACAGTTGCAGCCCTGGCGCCGAAGAGACTTTGTAAGAACGTTCCATGTCTTTGCCGGCTCCAATTCTATTTACCGAATAAGAAAATTCAGTATACAGGGTGCTTTTAAAGTAATGGGAGAAGCTGCAGTGATGTCGAAACAGCAATAGAATCAGTTTTGGGAAAAGTTAAGAGAGCATTTGGGACATGAACCAGGAAGACAAAATTTATCTCACATGAGATGTTCCTTAGGGTTCCGTGTTGGGACCAGTATTTTTAGTCATATCTATGAATATACAATCAAATATATAATGATTATGAATTACAATTATAAAAAGTGTAATTTTGTGAGCGTTCATTTTTTTTGTTTGATTCCAGACCTGCCATTTACCACCTCCAATTCTTTGTAAAACAGCGATCTTTCTCAGTCCGTTTCCTATCTATCACAATTGACAGGCCGAAATCAGAGTGCATTTAAAAAATACTCGGCGTTTAAAGTTAGCCTTAGCAATAATTGTGGGACAATTACATGCCTAACAACAATAGGGGCCCCGATTAAACAATTAAATGCAATTTGAAAAAGAAGAATAACGCACACACGCGATTTTCAGCTGTCAGACTCCTTCAGGATTGATGGATCTGTCTGATCAAATGGTCAGTTTCGATAGATAGATGTTCCGTTCGGAGTATAGGTAAATCACTGCCGACACGGTCGTAATAACCGAATTAAATGTAATATGCGGTTGTTAAATGGGTATCTGGGGGCCCAGGGTATTGATTGACAGCTACTTTTGGCGGGTATTGTTATTTATGTGTTTTACAGGTTGAAAAATGTGATTAATAATTGGGTTTTTTTTTGTTCTCGTTTCTACATTTTATATTAAATTATATGGGCTATATTTTCAAGGAATAAAGGATATAATTATTGGAAAAGTATAGAAAACCCTAATAGAGGAAAGGCGAAAATATGAATATAGGTTAGATGAGACGGTTAGAATTTTTCTTTTGTGCATTGCAGTATTAACGCTGATGCGTACTTCAACCCTTTGAGCCTTTGACATATCTTCTTTCCTGTAATCTGATTTTCAGCAAGGTCCTTTCTATTTTTTGTGAACTTTCGTTGATGTATGTTATTGGGTATCTATACTTTATTGAAAAAGCCTGTATTTTATTTTTAGAGGTCGCTGGTAGAGAGATACCCCTTTTCAGGCGAGACCCGCGGTCCGCTGGGTTTTCTGGGAAAAAGATACGAAATCTCCTGATCACCGCCTCCTCGGTCCGAAAAAAAGAGCAGAAACATCGCAGTCGCCTTTTATTTAAACAAAAAAGAGCGCGATATATTTCGTGAGCTGTACCTTGTGGCTTGCGGCCTATACTTAAATGTCTCCATAGGCGTTCCCGTGAGGGACCCGCGGAGGCGGCTCCCTCTAGCGGTGCCCCTGGCGCCTTGTGCCTCGTGTACCCGATAATTTGACTGTTTATGTGGGTGGAGTGCGAGCACAACTATCGCATTATAAAAATTTTCCCAGACTAAATGCGTAATTGCGTGTTTTGGATTTACAGTAAATGATAGTGTTGATGAACTGCTCGGGTTATTTTCGTAAGGGTTGAATCAATTAGGTACGAGCCGAGGGAGCGGCTGACAGTTTCGGGTCTGGGTATTTTCGCTGATCCGTCTCTGCGACTAACGTCTTTTTTCTACCGTTCTCCAGCATTCTTCATAAACCAAGATAATTGTTATCGCAGAGCTGGTATACCCTCCACAAAATAAGTCTGGATCATGCAGTTCAGGAAAATTAGACAGGAAATCGCCATAATAACTAAAATATTCTTAAAAGTTTTGAAACTTGGCAGGCGTCGCTTAAAATTGAGAAAACCACCGCCAAATTTGATCCAGCTTTATTTATCTGCCGAATCGTTCAGTTTTTGACAAATACGCTGGTGTGGAAAAATGTTCACAATTGAATTTGCAACAAAAAATGTTTACAATTTTACAATTTGCAGAAAATTCCAAGAAGAATTCAGTGACAATGTTTGGGATGGAATTTACAATAACAATGTTTCTAGTGTTAACAACATTTTGTTGAAGATTTTGATAGGTGTGGAGGGATCACCCGACTTTAACCCATTAGGTTTTTTTGAGGTTACCTAGAGGATAAATATCTAGGCAAAAGTTATTTTTCACCATTAGCGTAGAAGTTTAGGGGGCAGAAACCAGTACAGCTCGGTACATAACTACAGATTCGAACCACTGCAGTCAGCACAAAGAGGCTAATTTTGTTTTTTTAGCTAATATACTGTTGAGTCTACTATTATTCATTGAAAGATACCACAAAGAAGTAATTACAATCAAAGATATAGCAAGTTGGTAACGGTTTCGATCCAGAAATTGTCAATGGATTAATAAGGAAACGAAATTTATAAAAATACGATATGTGCCGCAGATAACTAGAGGTATGAATACGATTTTCGAGAAAGCAGGCTTCTAAGTGGTACACACTTCGAGCAACAATTTACAAAATCTACTTGGAAATGATAATGATAAAACGGGACCCGTTCATAAAGCGAGTATTTACGAAATAGGATGCGGAAATTGCGACAAAAAATATATCGGGTCTACTCGGTCTACTTTAACTCGCGTCAAGGAGCATCAGGCTCATTACAAATACGGCCGTGCATATAAGTCTAGTATGGTATAGCCTAGGTCGTTACACTTATCACTGCGTTCCTTTTTTAACACATATCCTACTTCCTCTCTGGCATACAGGGTAAGATAGCCGATACTAAAATATTCACAAGCCCCTCACGCAAAATTATAATGCAAACACCTCGTAGCTCTAGGCTGTTCTAAATTTGTAATTGACAAGCTAGCTTACGAACAGGTGAGACCCTTTTTTCCTGTTGATGGAATCTCCTGCAGGCGACCATATATTTCAGGAAACGTATGGACAACACGTAGTGAACTTTAGCCGGGCCCGCGTAAAATTTTGTAGCCGCGAGCGGACCGTCTCATGCCGGGAACTCATACGCTGCAAGCCCCCACGTGCTTCGCGAGAAGTGGACTTTTGAAGTTTGAACATTATAGCTTTGAAATGTCTTCAAGAATTTTCAAACGGGGTTTGCTAGAAGCTATAAATATACAGCCAACGGCGCATTTACGCAAATGATCTAGTAGGCTGTGTATTTCATATCTCCCGTAACAGTTAGCATCATTTTCAGCTGTTCTTTCCCACGATCCCTAGCCTCCTACATACCCTGAAGGAAATTTTCGAACACGCTCAAGTATCTCACATTTTCTTGTGCTACGAGAATAGCTTTCGTCTTTTCATATCACGTGTGTTAAATTAGAGTCTTCAATCAAACAAACTATTGTTTTCTCTTGCAAATAGAGTCTTTCAAATAGGTCAGCTTAAAATTAATCATCGGGTTCGTTTCCTGATCTACTATCGATATCTCCGGGTTACTGTTGTCACCGCCCGTTGGAGTCTCTCATATTTTCAGCGCGTTAATTCAAATTCGGAGCTGTTAATCTGTGCAGGCATTAAATATTTTCTCATAAAATGATTGCCTAAAAGAATTTATAAACTTGATAGGTTTTTAATGAAAGGTTAGTGAGTACTAATTTGAGAAACAAAGCTTCTCTATATACGGTAGTCATTTATTGTTTTAACATACTTAAACGTTCGTTGAAGACATTTTAATTTCTTTGTGTTGTCCGAATTATAAGGCGTTTTTCTCACGGTTAATGCCTCCAAGGGGCCAAATTCTTACCCCATTTACTCTTTTGCGACAACAACAAGACAACAACCTTTACTACAGAAACCTGTCTGGGCTAACTGATACCAAAACCCCATCGTACACCATGAACTTAACCATTATCATCCATGACGATGAATAACGCAAAATATTAAGGAAAATCACGCGCTAAAGGAGTTATTTCGTGTTGTTCCGTATATACACGATCGTGGTGCCTTGAGGCAGGTGTCTGACCTAAAGGTGACCCCTGACCCCCAGTCAAAGCCGACTTAGAAACAATAATATGCTGTGCAATACCTAACCACTTAAGAGCTTGATTATTGTTATATGCAAACCGTTCCTTTCAGCATAGGCACAAAAACATCAAAAGTAGGGACATTTTTCGGAAGTCTAAACCCACTCGTCTTATATACAGAGTGTCCTGTGAGGAATATTTTCTTTTAATTTGGAAATATGTAGTTGATTTTCTCAATTTAAACCGCCTAGGGAACATATTCCTACAGAGTTCGGCAGATTCCTCGCGGGACAACCTGTATATACTTATTTTTTGCTTTTTTGGTTCGTTATTGTGGTGGTTACACTCATTGGGAACCCGCAGCAGGGGTCCACACCTCGCCCGGGGCTCCTTAAAATATATGACGGCCGGTCTGACCAACATTAATAGTTTACAATTAAAAAGTCCCTATTCTTACTCGATTCTGTGTTTTGTAAAAAACGAGCACATAGGTTTGAGATGCGAAACTGCTCTCATGAGGAACCTCGGGAACGTAGAAATAAGAAAAAAGTTATGGATGCAGGAGAACTACGTGAAAACGTAATATAATGATCTCAAAGTAATAGCCAGGCGACAGTGTACGGGCAAGCATGGTATTTCACTTTGTATATTTTTTCTTTTAAAAATGCCCAAACAAAAAAGTCTAATATACTCAGATCCGGTGATCATGCAGGCCACAATATAGGTCCATTTGTACCCAACCATCTACACGGAAAATGATTTTCTAAATAATTTCTAACTGTTGCAGAATTGTGTGCAGGGGCACCATCTTGTTGGAAATCAGTGGCGGCTCGTGGGTTAATAACCAGGCGGGTCATTTTGGTTTTGGAACTTATAATTAATACTAAAAATATATACATATACAACGTGTCCTATAAAGTTCTCTACATATGGGAAACTTTTTTATTATCCGTTTATTAAAAAAAATATTCTTCATAAGAAGCTCTGAATTGCTCAAAAATCAAAATGCACTCGCAACATTCCAAAAATATCGGATAATATACAGGAGAGATCAAAAAATAATAATTTGACTAAACAGTAAAGTACCCTTATTTTTGAATAGAATGAAAAATGTTATTCGGGAAAGTTATTCAGTATAAAAAGTTATGGACTATTATAAAATAACAGCCACCTATGATCAAATTTATTTTTTCTAAATTACAAACGTGTTAATATCTAATAAAGAACTAAAATTATTTTAAATTAACTTAAATTTAAATTAGAGCACTTCCTAAACTATTGCCTCAAAATATCCACCTTTTCTCTCAATGCAAATTGCTGTTCTTGCTTTAAATTCACGAAACATAAATTTGATCATAGGTGGCTGTTATTTCATAATAGTCCATAACTTTTTATACTGAATAACTTTCCCGAATAACATTTTTCATTATTTTCAAAAATAAGGGTACTTTACTCTTCAGTCAAATTATTATTTTTTTATCTCCCTTGTATATTATCCGATATTTTTGGAATGTTGCGAGTGCATTTTGATTTTTGAGCAATTCAGAGCTTTTTACGAAGAATATTATTTTTTCACAAACGGATAATAAAAAAGTTTCCCATATGTAGAGAACTTTATAGGACACGTTGTATCTCCAAATCTTCAAAAATATAAGGGGACATATTGTTAAAATAAAACATACCTTAAACGTGCTTATATTTCATTGTATCGCGTAAAAATGTTTTTATCCGTTTCAAAGTTGAAAAACATCTCTCACTTTCCACGGTTGTCATTGGTAGTGTACACAAGATATTTAACAAGTTCACTGCTTCAGAAAATGTTTCGGACAAATTCATGTTAATAAAAAGTTGAAGAATGGCGATTGCACCGGCACTGTTACGAAAATCCTCACGACAATATATTACTTCAAGTTCTGATTTTAGTTTGGAAATATCTATTGTAGCATAATTAGCCTTCACCATATTTAAAATATTTTGGGGAAAATTGGTAGTGTATGCTTCAAATTTCTCCGTCTGAAATAACTGTGAAATCATGAGATGATCATTGAATCCAAATCTATGATGAATTTCAGACATAATAATGTCGCAAATTTAAAGTGCAGTTAGTCGTTTAGGATCCCCTGCATTAACTTTTCTTCTTTTCGCTGATGATGTGCTTGGTTCTTCCGATTCTAAAATAGCACTTCTCACTTTTTGGATATTGCTGTTGAAAGACATTATGTAGTTTTTGACTGATATAACATCAATATCTCGCATTTGTAATTGTTTGAACAATATGTCTACATGAGGCATTATTTTTATGAAAAAAATTTAACCAAAATAAAAAAAGTTCATCTTCCAAATGCCTTTTTAAACCAGTTGCTTGATTTATATTATTTCCGTCTTCCTCCTCATCAATGATTTGCTCCAAACAACATATTAAATCATCTTTATAAGTGTGTACAGTTTCAACACACTTTGTATTGAAAGCCCATCGAGTGGGTGCAGCTTTAGGTAATCTCACCTTAACCACCCTATCCAATACCGCCGTACGTTTTGGGGATCGTCCGAAAAAAGACGAAAATGCATGTAAATTTGCAAAAAATATTTTTATCGGTTTGTGTTGACTCGCCGCTTTTTGGAGTATAAGATTAAGTTGATGGGCATAACAATGAATAAAGTGTGCATTTGGGTACATTTCTTTAATTTTTGTTTGTACTCCTCCCAGCTTACCGCTCATGACTGATGCACCATCGTAACTTTGAGCAATCAATTTATGGGGTGCTTCATTAATTTTTAATAATTGGAGTTCTTCCATTATTGCATCGGATAAATGTTGTGCTGTGATACCTGGAGGGTTGACAAATTTCCAAAATCTTTCATGCACAATACCATCTAATACATATCGAAAGATAAAAATCATTTGCGTTTTATTGGAGCTATCTGTGCTCTCATCAACTTGAATTGCCACAAAATTTGTCTGGTCAATTTCCTTTATTATATGTGTGTGTACAACGGCCAACATTGAATCTAAAATTTCGTTTTGAATTGTTTTTGATATTCCTTTGAATACTGTATTTTTTTCAAGGTGCTCTTTAAATATTAAGTCTAGTTCAGAGACAAAATCTATAAGGCCACGAAAAATCCCAGGATTATTGGACATGTAACTTTCGTCATGACCGCGCAATGCAATTTCAAAGACTCCACAAAATTTTACACAATCAATTATTTTGTTTAAAATATACCTATTTTTAGAAACCGATTCATTAAAGTCGTGCACTGATTTGCGATACGCACTATCAAGTTGCTGTCTTATGTCTACACGTCCTAAACTGGCGTAACTCGTTGAACAATTTATATGAGAAGCAGAAGAAGCATGCTTTTTAATTTTGTCTTTTAAATGTTTAATATCGGTTACTCCATTTTTAGCCCATATAGCATCATTTGAAAATAATAAGCACGGATAGCAAAAGAACGCATTTTTAACACTGCATCCACAAATCCAGTCGCACAAATTGTACATCGATGCTTTAAAATATCTTTGGACATTTTTACCTTTATCCTTTGTTGTCTGCTTCAAATTCAGTTTTGGTTTCGGCCGTCCACTTTCCCTCTTTTCAAGCCGGCGTTCATAATTTAATGTTCCAGCTGACTTTAAGGCAAATATATCCTCAACAACACTCATCTTGTTTTGCTAAACACACAAAATTTCTCAACGATCAGAACTTCACAACGATCACAGTTCACATCCGCAACAATAAAGAAAGGTTTCCCGCCTACTATCTAAGAATAACTGAGATCCAGACATCCAGAGTCCAGAGAAAATATAACTGAATACTGTGGAACTAAACTCGATTCTGCGCAGTTGTAATCGGGACATTGACCACGTTGGAGATATAGAAGTAAAAGGTGACTCTCACTTCCACTCAAGAATTCGCCATCTGCTGTCACTGTTCTTCTTTACATGCATTTCTCCATAAGCCATAAGAGCTGTGCAGGGTCAATTTGAATAATGTCCCGGCTTGCTAGCGAGCGCGCAGCGCGGCTTGACGCTTGGCTATTTCTAGTATTGCTTCGAATGCAGACCGCTGAAGATTTTAAATTTGAGACTGTTAGACAAAAAATATTTTTATTAAAATTATGGTTTTGATTAGAATATTTTAGGAGGGTCATTGACCAATTGATCTTAAGGAGAAACCGCCACTGTTGGAAATATACCCTGTTTATGTTTATTAACGGAACATTTTCCATTATCGCCTCTGCGTTAATATTCAATAAATTAATGCATCTCAATCCCGTTAAGTTTCCATTAAAAATTTGGTATGATGGTTGACAACCCAAAATAAAACACGAAACGTTAAATCCAAAACGTCCTTGCATCTGACGTTCAAAAGTTTCGTGCTGATTTGTATCAGACCCGTGACGCACATTATGCCTGTTAAATAATCCTACGCTGCTTATGTGAGTTTCATCTGTCAAAATGACAGACCGCCCAAATTCTGGATTTTCTTGAATTTTATTTAAGTACCACCTACAAAAATTAAGTCTTCTTTCTTGATCTCCCGGGAAGAGATGGTGAATAATTTGAATTTTATATGGCCTATATTTGCCTTTTTAAATATATTTTGAAAGAAAAAAAAAACGTTTTATAACTGACACAGATATACTCAAATATGTAGGTTAAAATCTCGATGACTAATTCTGTGCAAGCTTAAGCGTGAGAACAACTCTAATACCCTAAGAGGATAGCATAATTATGGGTTTGAAAACGCGTGGTTCAAGAACGATAGTACTACCACTTCACCTTAACTTTATCCTCATTATAAGTATACAAATATGTGCCTGAGTCATTGATGTTGACCAACAATTTTATTAAAGCGTATGAGCTATGATAATAACCTAAAATGTTTGGAGTTAATCGCAAATAATAGAAGATATCAAGATTATTGGTGAACATAAACACGGGCATGTAAGGACCACCGATACGGTCGGTAAGGTAGGTCGAGATGTTATGGCGAGAATGCACGTAAAAAATTCCACCCATACAGTTTGAATCAAATTTTATGGAATAGTGGGTACCATTTAGCGTCTTCTGTGGTCCAAATGACGCAGACGTTACCAAAATGAAAATTAATGACAGTTTTGAATGTCTCAGTATGAGTAGCACTTCTCGTAATTTACCCGTTAAACTTGAGAACAATTATTATTAGTTTTAAACGCACCGGGAATCCATCCAATTTCTTCAGAAAGGTATCAAAACCAATCAGGAGCTGTCTGTGCCCGTGATTAATAAAAATCCCCAGCCGTCGTCGGATTGTTTAATTTTTTGGTCATTAAACGAGGGGGCTCCAGTTCGGCCTCTCGTTTTAAAAGAGTATGCCAATTAGAGGCAGCCACGCGCAGCGGGGAGCCACCGAATGCACAACCGAACTCAAAAAAAATTTAATGGATATTAACATTTCCGAAGAAAATATATTCTGGACCAGATAATTAACTCACTATATATATGCAACAACATACGAGACACGCTGTATAACAAAAAATAATTTCAAGAATTTCATAACGTAAAACTGTTAAAGCTCCAAGAATAATTCACATCAAGCAACATTTCACGATGATCGAGAGAATTTCATCCAGTAAAACGCTATGAAATGATTGATTAACGACACATTCAAGCTGCAGATTAGAATAACCCCAGCCATCTTAAGAGCCCAGTCTGGCAGATGACCACACCTAATAATTCTGTGACGTCACGCTTTTCACTTGTCTGCGGTCTCATCATTCACAGATCAGTCACGGCTCACTGGATTTAAATTCTACCGTGAATAGTTTTTTTGCTGTCCAGATGACATTTTTTCGATCCTCGGTCTGGCGTGTTTTCGCGAGGTCCACGCCTGTGGAAATAAATACAGCCGATGCGTGTACAATTTAAGTAAATGATTGAGAACAATGGATGGAACACGTGATTACAGAGTTTAACGGTTGTCGGTGAGGATGATGCTTGACGTTTGAGCGTGGGACACTTCGGAGGGAGTGGTTCCTAATAGCAGGAAACGATTTTTTCTTGAAGTTCCCTCGTGTTTCTTCAGGTGATCCTATAATGTTATTTTCAGTTATTCTTTTATCAACTGTTGCCGCCGCCTCTGCCTCGACACATAATTGATTTTAAAGAACAAATATTTTAAGCGCCTGGTAAAGACCGACATATTTAACGTTATAATGTGGAAACTATGAATATTAAGCAGCCCGTTTTACAAAATATGTGTCAGTTCCACCATCATTAAAAAACGGGGATAACTACCTATACAGGAGTGATAATATTTTTTTAACTCCCGCCATTCCACCACGTATTCATCTTCCGTTTCTCTCGTTCATACACGGAAAGCTCGTTTTTTGTCTCATGTATTCGAAAATTTATTCGGAGGGTTTATTCAAATTAAAGTTTTATGTTTAAATTAACATGTGAATGAGTTCCATTTTCTTGTTATTTATACTGTATATTTCTGATTTTATTACTTGGTTATTTGTTGGTTACTTTTATTTTTAATGTTTAAGATGATATACGAAAGTCACGTTGTTTAATTTTGTTTTTCTTGTTATTTCATGTTTGTTTTCTTAGTTTCTTGTTTAGTAAAGATGAACTGGTTCTTCTTCTGCTTGTAAATAACGGGAGATTTCAAAAAAAGAATATCTGTTTATACCTAAAACGCAAAGCAATATTGCATGCAGATTTACCTTTAAAATATCTTTAATGCTCTTCATGTATTACAAAAACAAATTTACAAAAGCATTAAATTTAATCTATAAATAACGCATCAAGAATGATACTGCATGAACCCCATAGGTGTACGTCACATCAGTATTTCTTATTTTCATTGCTTCCAAACATGCAAGCTCGCAAAAAACGACTTCATTATTAAGTTTTGGTTCAGAATGGTACAAAACACTAGGATATTCCAGCGAGTCTCTCCTATTTTCCTTGCACCATGCATTTGATGGCGAGATATATTTTACGAGTTCTTAGGGTCCTAGGGACCTGTGAAATCAAACTTAACAGCATGTCATATAGATATATAAAGAGCTATTGTGTGCCTCTGAAAGGGGCATTAAAAGAAATGAATCGCTTTGGACAATACCGTTTCGAGCTAAGTCATGCCCTGCCGAATTCTTAAGTTAAAATTGATACGGTGGAAATGTCATGCTATTTCGAACGTGTTTTGTTCTTCAAATAAGTATCTTTACGCTATGGGATCCTAAATAGTGCGATTTTCGTCAAACCTAGGAATTAATGAGTTTTAGTATTTTGTAGCATCTTCCTTCTAAAAAACAGTTAACGCAAAAAACCATGCAAAAGGGAAAAGGTATATTTTTGGCATTTATAGATCTGGAAAAAGCTTTCGACAAGGTGCCAAAAGTCAAGTTAAGGACGGTTCTACTGGAAAGGGTAATCAATAACAGGATTGAGAATAATACAAAAAAAACATACGCCAAATGTTAACTCTGTTATTCAACAACATGTCACAAATATTTGCAACACAGGGTGGAGTAAGGAAAGGAGAAGTTACAAAGTTAGAAAAAATATAAAAACATAGAAATAAGGGAAGAATTAGAATTTGCAGAAGAGAGACAGCTACTTATAGCGTATGGAAGAGACGAGGCCAGTTAGGCGGATTTGGGAAGCGAAAATTCAGAAAAACAACAAAAAAGGAAGGCCTAGACTAACTTGGGATAGAGTTGTTGCAGGAATACTGGAACGAAGGAAAAAAACGTGGAAGGATGCCAAGATGTGGGTGAAGATAGGAAAGAATGGAGAAAATGTATATACGAGTAGATTACCCTACACCATTGATGGTAACAGGGATTTAGACATGGAATTTTTCGAAGGGGAGGATAACTTGGCTAAATCAGTCAAAAATAAATATAAAGCTCTCCGCTTGGATCAGCGGGCTGCTACAGCGTTTCTTTATCTGCCCTATCGCATTCGTAATTTTATTGGAGTTCTGTCCAAGAAATATTTCTTTGACAGTTGCGATCTTAATGGTTCATATTCATATTCGAGAACATAAAGGCGGCACGGTATGAGTTATGAACGATATTAGAGTCTGTCGCCAGTGTCACAGTAAACATGCTCAGTGAAAAATATAGGGGCGCCCGCGCGCGTGCTGCGTTTTGGCCTCCTTTGGAGTTTTATCCGCGAGGGGGCCTGTCAAGCGTCTCCGGGTTCTGTCAACAAAAGCACCGCAAGTTACAAGAAGTCGTCTCATGGGGCTTTGGGGATTACCATATTGTTTATTTGTGTTTTTACTCGTAGAAGCTTAGATCCGTATTTCCATATTCACATCGAAATAAATCTCGGGAACGCGAGCGATTTATATGATTTAAATAATTATCACAATAGTACGCATCATACCAAAACGAAGCGTTGGAGGCATGCACATTTATAAGACCGTGTAATTTATGTACAAGACGAAGTAGATAAGTCTAAATGAATATTTCACTCTGATGGCGATGTTATGCGTACCCTGTCGACGGTCACAACGTGTGATACAATTTGTCAAGGTGACAACGCTTCTGTATAAATTCCCCTCGTATTTATAATATTGTCAGCGTGGTTTATTTATTGTACTGTTTTACATATTTTCCTCGAGTGTGACTGTAGATGCTTTAATTTCATTTTCTGGCGTTACTACTATTAGTTAGCTTCAATTGCATAAACTGACGGGTTGAGATCCGTCGATCGGGGTGGCCAAGGTTTCACGTAACCATGCTCTAGCATGCCGCCCACGGTTAGGTGCGAACATTTTAGGGGCTGCAGTTACTTGAGCTTTAGTAACTCGGTATGCACCTCTAAACTGCAACGTGCTGTTGTTGCACTGGAATGTATACAACATTTACACACGGACTACCAACTGATAATGTTTGAGGAAATATTTGTGACTCGCTGTAGCATTCCATTCTTGGAATAACTCCTACGCCGTGGGGTACATTTAACACGTTGAGAAATTATGACAAATATGCGCAATTTTCTTCAGTATGTTACATGTCTCTAGAAGTTGAGTATACTATTAAAAATCATGTTGGCAGTGATACCGCCTAATTAACCTAGTTATAATGGGTCATTATATTTTAGGCCTCAGGCTCAGTGAAACGATGATCAATAATTTACGATTTCTTTGTTTTAAAGCTAGATTGGTTTAATTTTCAACAGTAAATACGCGTATACCGTGTGACAAACTTCCATGTGTACATGGGGAAATAACATGGGCAATTACATTTTTGGGGATTCCTGCTCCCCATGTGTAGTTACAGTGGTGGTAAAGGTAGCAATAGAAAGACTATTTTTTTCTGCGTATGAGGATATCAAAAACTCTACAACTTTCCAATTTATTAAAGCATTAAAAGCAAAAATTACATTAATAATTTTCTAACTAAAACACAGAAATTTATCAGATTATCCATGACAATTTAATTTATTCTAATCACGGACGTCTTTGATTTTTATGGATTTTCTGAACTGTCAACATTTAAAAATGAACAAAAATATTTATTCAGTTCAAGAAAAGGTTTTCATTGTGAAAATATTTGACGGCGGCAATAGTTTGCGCGTAGTCCGTGCCTTATTTTCTGTAAAATTCAATAACGATCCTATTCCTTCGGTATAACAACAAATAATTTAGTAAGAAATTTGAAGGCTGGGGAATCTTTCATCGAAAGAAGTTAATTTTTACTAATTCATAAACTTGTTTTTTTATTTAGATAATTCTCATTCACATTATTATTGATTGTCATTACTTATAGTTGCCAATTAATTGATTACTGGTGTGGATGTTTCGTTGGTGAATGCTGGTCCATAGTTTAGGGTAAATTGTAGGTGTCGTCTAACCTATTAAAAAGTTTTTGGGAAAATGTTAAAGCAGTAAAATGAAATAATAAAAATTAAATTACTCTAATTTTACTGCAATTATGAAAAATTTAACAAGCGGCAACATTTGTTTATTTTGCTCTAATGAATTTTGCAATCTATCATATCTAGGTAAGGACAAAAACTTAATATACATACAATGAAATTAAAGTAACATAAAAAAAGAAAAATAACTATAACAAATATTCAAATAAACCCCCATTCTGTATCAGACAGTATCCCAGCCTATTATAGAAAGAATTTCTCACATTCGCAAGTTGCCGATCGTTTATTAAGTTGCATTCCGCAAAAATAGCATTCCTTAAAGAATCAATATTTGGGTGACGAGTTTTATAAATCTTATTTTTTAAATGACCCCACAAGAAAAAGTCACACGGTGCCAAATCTGGAGATCTAGCTAGCCAGTTTATAGCACCACCTCGACCAATCCAGCTCTCTGGAAATATTTAATTTAATAATTCCCTCACTTGTGCTCCAAAATGTGCTGGGCATCTGTCATGTTGAAACCAGACCTCCCGATTCGCATGTGCAACTTCTTCTAATGCAGGGCCAATATGGTTAATTAAAAGATCTAAATAAGCTTCTGAATTTAAATTTCCCTGTATTTCAAATGGTCCTATAATGCGATTATTAAAAATGCCTGCTCAAATATTGATTTTTTGAGGGTATTGCGTTGTAGTGGCTAGATTTATTCTGGGATTTTCCTGGGCCCAATGCCTAACGTTTTGTGAATTTGGCTCTTGATTTAAAGTGAAGGTACACTCATCGGTAAAACAAATTGATGAGAGGAAGCTGCGATCCCGATTAGCCCGTTCTTGCATTTCTTCACAGAAAGTTTGCCTTGATTCATCGTCAAAAGGAAGTAACTTTTGGTGACATTGGAATTTAAAGGGATGATATTTGTTTTTTTTTAATATGTTACGGACAGTTTCTCTTGAAACATTACATTCTAGGGCAATAGACTAGATGTTGGACTAGCAGTTATCAGGCCTATCACCATTTCCTCTACCTCAACATTCCCAGTATCTTCAAATTTCTTAACTAAATTTTTTATTGTTGTTACCGAAGGAATAGGACTGTTATTGAATTTTACAGAAAATAAGTCACGGACTACCCGCAGACTATTGCCGCCGTAAAATGTTTTCACAATGAAAACCTTTTCTTCAACTGAATAAATATTTTTGTTCATTTTAAAGCCCAAATTTTAAATTGTCGATAAATAATGTTGACAGTTCAGACGAATTAGAAATTAGAATCAAGGGAGTCTTTGATTAGAATAAATTAAATTGTCATAGGTAATCTGATGAATATCCGTGTTTTAATTTGAAAATTATTAGTGTAATTTTTGCTTTTAATGCTTTAATAAATTGGAAAATTGCAGAGTTTTTGATATCCTCATACCCAGAAAAAAATAGTCTTTCGATTGCTACCTTTACCACCACTGTAACTACACATGAGGAGCAGGAATCCCCAAAAATTTAATTGCCCATGTTATTTTCCCGCATGTACACATGGAAGTTTGTCACACGGTAAGCCTTTGTTCCCCATAAAGTACTTATTTTCCAATTCTAAAAATAATTAAATCTGTAATGACTCAATTAAAATTTTTCTCGTACGAATTGATTTTTAATGATCTCGCTGGAAGAGAATTTAAAAACAATAATTTATAAAATGTGAAAAATGTTATTTCGTATTTTTTGTCTCGCGAACAGGCGGACCCCGAGCCACCGGTTAATTGTATATTGGACCCAAAACGATTTTCACTCATTCCACTGACAGTTCCTAGCCTATGGCTCATTTTCGGATATATATTACCCACAAAATCGGCTATTATCGAGTTCTTTACATTCTTTTCTTTCATTTTATGTGCACTCAAAATTTGTTTCTCTGAGACGAGACAATTTGCATGTATTCCCCAAAAGATAATAAATTAATAATAGTAAAATAGGTTGTTTGAAACGCAGACATATAAATGACCTAGCATTATTTAACAGAATGTAGATCTTATCTCTAAAATCGACAATCGAAAATATGAATTCTTTTATAAAGGTAGCGGGCAGGACCATGTTAAATTCTCAGAGGGGGGCCACGGTACCACTCTGGGCCCCCGTGTCACTGTCTCTATACCGAGTGAACAAGAAAATATTCATAGATACCTTGTAACTAAATATAGCATTAAAAAACTCAATAAAAATAACTTTCATGTCACATATTGGTTGTGGAAAAGCTGCAATAAATCACATTACATTTGTCTTTTTACATTCTGAATTACCTTTGATGCTAATAATTTTCTTAATACACGTGTTGCCCTGAGTTAGATGCAGGCTGCGGCAGGCGCCTCCATCGCTCGCCAACTCAAATCTGATGGACTGTACCACGCAAGTAAAAACCAAACGTGCTGTATATGTTTGGATAGTCGAGGACTGCTCCCTGGGAAGCGATGACATTCTCAGCGGTCCCGCAGAGCGACTCCTCTGGGCACGAAATAAAAATTGGATGACCGAAAATTTTTATCAAATGACTCCTGTCATTTTTGAATATTTACGAGTTTAAATCTCTATGAAGAATGCTGTTCGAGTTTTAGTTTTATGTTTGTTTGGCTAGGCCACGACATTTATAGTCATCATTGGGATTATTTCGTTGGGATCTTAAGTCCTTGTCACTTAATGTTACCTTTTTCGATGCTCATAAATATCCTGAATGAACAACAATGGATGTTTTTGTAACAGGTGCCTCTCAAAAGGCACTCGAAACCGCGCGGCTCCCGATTTTATAAATCTTAAAACCGCACCGGCAGCAGATCATCTTCTGTTTTGGTGGGAAAATACCTTTTTTTTTCTTGAAAGACACTTTAGACACCGGCTTCATAAAGGATCAAAAGAACCACTTTGTAAGAGTGACACATTTAATGAAATGTGTATTATTTATTGGCGGACTAATAGTTTCCCTTTTCGGGATTTCTATATTTAATATTATTTTTTTATGGTAATGCGCTTTTGTGGATCTAACAAAGGCTGTTGCACGGAGGCTGAAACATTTTGTTCGGGTTTCATTATAAACGTTATTTATGTGACAAATATTAGCTGGGGATGTAATTTAATTCTTGTTAGTTCGAATTCAGATTCGAGGCAAAAAATAACCATATTACAGCTAAAACTACACATCGAGTTTAGTAGAGGTAACTCATAACTTTTGTTACTGGAAACTGTAATTTGCAAAAATTATACGATTACTAGAAATTCTGTCAAAATTGAGACATTGAGAGTTTCGTTTTCAGTTAAATTTGCAAAATGCTCGGTAGAGATAGCAGAATTTCTCGTTGTGGTAACAACACACACATGCGCAGGCAACTGACAATATAATGCAAAAAAATGGCAGCTACTACTTCAACAAAAGTATTTGGTCAGAATAGCTTTACGATCATGTTAATGCAACCATAATGTTTTGCTGGCATCACGACAATATGGAGTTCCTACAACACTTGGGTGTTTGGTTGTAGCTGCATAACGTTTGTTAAAAATGACAAAAAAAGAATCCTAAGAGTGAATGTTTCAAGTTTCAACACCAAAAATTTGAAAATGTTATGCAGTTATACCGTGTGACAAACTTCCGGTACACTCATCGGTAAAACAAATTGATGAGAGGAAGCTGCGATCCCGATTAGCCCGTTCTTGCATTTCTTCACAGAAAGTTTGCCTTTTGATTCTTCGTCAAAAGGAAGTAACTCTTGGTGACATTGGAATTTAAAGGGATGATATTTGTTTTTTTTAATATGTTACGGACAGTTTCTCTTGAAATATTACATTCTAGGGCAATAGACTAGATGTTGGACTAGCAGTTATCAGGCCTATCACCATTTCCTCTACCTCAACATTTAGATTTCTTGGAATTACTAAAAAAATAAATGATAAGATTAATTTTAGTTTTGTTTCACTCCACGTTATCACTTGTTAAATTATTTCTCATAATCCCAGTAAAATTTAAGTTAGCGAACAATAAGGAATTAGCAACTAGGTAATAATAATAAGCGAATCAGAATTATCTAAATAAAAACCAAGTAAATTTATTAGTAAAAATTACCTTCTTTCAATGAAAGATTCCCGGTATCTTCAAATTTCTTAACTAAATTTTTTATTGTTGTTACCGAAGGAATAGGACTGTTATTGAATTTTACAGAAAATCAGTCACGGACTACCCGCAGACTACTGCCGCCGTAAAATGTTTTCACAATGAAAACCTTTTCTTCAACTGAATAAATATTTTTGTTCATTTTGAAACCCAAATTTTAAATTAGAATCAAGGAGTCTTTGATTAGAATAAATTAAATTGTCATAGGTAATCTGATGAATATCCGTGTTTTAATTTGAAAATTATTAGTGTAATTTTTGCTTTTAATGCTTTAATAAATTGGAAAATTGTAGAGTTTTTGATATCCTCATACGCAGAAAGAAATAGTCTTTCGATTGCTACCTTTACCACCACTGTAACTACACATGGGGAGCAGGAATCCTCAAAAATGAAATTGCCCATGTTATATCCCCATGCATGGAAGTTTGTCACATGGTATACTTAACTTTAGCCGAAGCGGTGGAGTCATTTTAAGGATATTAACAATAGTAGAAAATAAATAGTCTTAGACAGACCGAAGGAAAAAATCTAAATGATGGAGCATAGAAGCCGTTGAATGCGTTAGCGCGCTGGCAGTGCCGCCCCCTACTGTTCCCCAGCGTGACACCCGCTTCCAAGCCTTTAATTCTTTAAATTAAAGCAAATTTGTGCAAAGGGCGCTGTGCTTTATTAACTTGGCCAGCGCTTACTGAACCCGAGGCCACAGGATAAATCACTTTAGTATCAGAAATAAAAATAAATGCACATTTGTACCGGGTAACCAGAGGTGAAGCCCAGGGTTGCAAACCTCCTGCAGTCAGGGTAATAAGGTCCCCGGGAGGCCGCTCAGACACCGCTACCCGCTACCTATATCCATCAATTATGATTAACAAAATATTAATATAGGTAAAGGAAAAACAATAGTCATGTTACGGGTTCATTTGTTACTGGTAAAACGGCGCTACCTGGACGCGAAAAATGATACCCAAATCGACTCTAAACACGCCATATTCGTAACTAAAGGCACGACTGTCGTTTTATCAGAGACAAACTTTTCTAGTGTAATTTTCCTTGGACGACACAGACAGCGTGCTCTTTTATGCAAATTAGACAAAGATAATATGAATTCAGTAAAAGATCTGGCCATTTATTCTTTCGCCAGGGTTACCATCGAACTGTACGGGCAACTATAATTATTGCAGGTGTCGGCTTGATAAAAATTTTCCACGTCAACGCACTCTCACTAGTACTACACCTATCTCTGTTTACCATCTCGTTCTGCTTATTAGATTTATTGTAATGTTCTGCATACCGGTACGCTCACGCGCATAACTTAAAACCACCGTGAACTAGGCTTGAATGCGTTCAATTGTCAACACCACTCATCAAGGGGTGCCATGATTTAAATAGTTTGTTGGCATTTCAGATGAATCTGCGATAAAAACTTTACTAGTCAGGTCAGGTACGGGGATCGCTGATCGCTGATCGCCGTGACTTTTCATGTTCGATAGATCGTTCAAGTGTTGCCGGAATTTATAAATCTTTCTTTTGAACCAGAAAAAGCGAAAAGCTCAAATACTAACTCAATTCTGAATATAAGGTTGGCTGTCATATCTGAACTTGACAGGAAATTCGCATATCAGTTGTGAAATCCCAATGATTTGTATAATAGAAAGAGAAAGTGAAAAGGATGGGTTAGGACAGTAAAATTTTACATGGTACACTTGGCATTCTGTTAACAAAAGTTGTGTTACACAGCACGGGCGGATATAAGCCTCGGGGTATAGTTACTCTATGACTTGAACGGCTCCGCAACTTGTAACTATGGCCTTATGATAAATTCATGTAGAAGTAGCTCTTAGACGCTACACGGTTCACTTAAAACTTGATTCGAAATTTTAGTTACTCTTCTTAGATTAAAGTAAATTAGAATAATTGCTTCAAAATATCTGTAGAGTCGAATCTACAACTATGCAAGTAGGCCTGGGTGCTCTGAGTGCCGCTAGCGCTAATTCGGTCTACGCCCGGTGCCTAATTTTAAAATGTGGGTATAATTCCGTGAGAACTCAGCTCGTGCTCAGGCTCATTACGGCCTCATAAGGCATAAACTTCCTCGTCTTTTTGTGCGTATTTTCCCAATACTTGCCCACACTAACATTAAAGTTACCTCTCTACTATGAACGTTAAAACTAAAAATTGATTATAATTATTGGTTAGTACCCATGAATGTTGAATGAAATACCGGGGGGATTTGATACATATACAGCCTAATCAGTATTCGCGCACAAAAGAAGGTTTTGTGCATGGCAGTGATCTTAAAAAATGAAGCAATTACCGAAAACCATTTGTAAATGGTCCGTGAATTTCTCCATCCTCCAAATCTGTTCTCAGGTAATTTAGCCTGCGAAAAGGACCCATTTGTTTTTGTCAGAAATTTAAAACAGAGGTAGCGAAATCCATTTTTCAAAACCAACACAAAAACACATATCAATTCTCCTGAAAAATTATTCTATTTTATAATTAATGTTTGCGATTTTAAACGGTAGGGTGGTTATTTTAATGGGGGTACAACCCGACAAACATACGAAACTGCTGAGTTAATCCGGGGAATGGTATAAATTATTTTGTGTAAGGCATTCCTTCTGTCAGTCTTTTAGCGGAATAATCAATTTTTATAAAAACGCCCCGTTGGGCACCCCAGCGTTAGGTGCCGAACCTATTTCAGTCAATATTCATGATTATTAACCGGTGACTACCAGGGTGTATTAATACATTTCCAGCTTACTCCTTAAATAACAATAAGTTGAAAATCAATAATAAAAAACATACATTCTAAATTTAACAGCGAGTGTAAAAAATTTAGGTGGTGATAGAGGAAGTCAAAATAAGAAGAAAAGTTTATGTGAGCATTTTGGGTGTGATTGTCCTATTTAGATTTCTGTTGTTCTGAGAATTTTTGCTTTTTTACTGCCGCCAGTGGCGCCTCCACAAGAATGTGAGGTACCGTTGAATTCTTTCCTACAAATCTTAGGTTCCTATTAAAATAGCATTTTATGAAATAGTCCACAGCATTGTTCTAAAATTACTTGCAACGCCAATAGGCATTAAAAGAACAAAAGCTTTTAGAACAATGGATGTGACAATCACTACCAAAAATTTAATTCCATAGCTTTCGAAGTTACGGAAATAAGTAAACTTACAATTATTTTCAAAACTTGTTGGGAGTAATTTTGGAACACATGTTCTTTCTTATTTTGACCTCCTCTATCACCTCTTAATTTTCTTTACATTCGTCATGAATCACTCTCTATATAAAAGCTAAAAAGGAACATGCTAATATATCGTGCCCACGTAGCTAGTAATGCAAGTTACCAGCACAAACTCATGAAAATTAATTAAACTACAGTTGATCCATCCCTAAATTAGGTAAAAATAAAAACGCTGGGGACATTCACCTAGTCAGTAAACGCCAGAGTCTCTGGCCTCCGATGTTGACGTCACACGCTAAGCTCCGCCCTACGCTCCGGCCTGATAACTGTAGTAGGCCCTGGTTAAACAAACGTACCTTGACGAGGGTACACGGACAAAAATAAGTTATTTCATCTCGTTTCTATTTTAAGCGGTTTAGAAGAACCTCGAAAGACTTTTGTTTAATATGAGCAAACGACCTTCCTAAAACAAAAGAAACACCACTGATAAGCTCGGCTATTTGCGTTCGTTTTTATTTTCACAGTTTGTCAGGAAGTGCCGCCACAAATATTAGCATTGGATGTTAAAGAGGACCCGAACGTTGCATCGGAAAAAACAAAAACCGCATATTTCTTGGGGCTATTCGAAATATCCTCACTGGACACTTGCCGCCTAATAAAGTACGCGAAATATGTGATCTGTTTAAGCATAATTGGACCATGTATGCAATAAAAACAGCAGAGTAAAACATTCGACACCACATAAAACGGTTGGACGTATTATACGAAAAATATTTTAGTGACAAGGAGGCGAGGTTTAAAACATATTTTAGTGGTGCAAAATATCTTAATAAAGTGAGAGTTCTTAATTTTGTAGTTCCAAGAAAACCACAACTATATCCCCACAGTATTTTCATAGAAGAAGCCCAACTCAGTGAAATTATTATTGGTTCGCCAGAAAAGAAAGTCAAATCTGCATACTCTGGCAATGGAACTAAAGCAATGCCCCCTGCAACGTATCCAATTGGTCTAAATGAAGCCCAGTGGGGGCACCCAGGGCCCGGAGACACGGTAGCCCTGAAGCATAAGCAAGTTACATCAAAATGAATTACTCAATTACAAGAAAGCACAGCAAGCACTGTGATCTCATTAACTCCTTTTTAATGTTTATTAATTTCTCTACACATAATGAGATCAAGATCTTACTATTCGAACAGAGACAAAATTCGATGTTGTATTGGAAGAACACTTGTTTGTTTCATTTCATATCAGTGGTACATATTAATTTTTTTTAATCTAAAAGCATATCGAAATTATAAATTAGTTTTTAGAGTAATGGTATTCACATTTGACTACAAATTAGGTATTAAATTCTTACTGAATTCATTATACCCCATACAGCCTTACGATTTAAGCACTTCTACTAAGGCTAATCATATAAAACGTTTATAATGTGACTGGATGTATGGTTCGGTAACATTTCAGAATCTGATTATTTTGATGAGGCGGAATTTTTAACGTCAGCAACCGCAGAAACTGTTAACAAGACCAGATTAGGTCATTCTGCTTCTCTACGTTCCTGCTCAAATTCTATTAACCGTTGTGGCAGCAACCACCGATAGACATTGGCGAATATTTTGGCAAAACATGTTGGACCATTTGAATTATAATAAAATCACTTGATAGTGAAGATAAATAAATAAATAAATAAATAAAACTTTAAGAACATCAGCGTCCAGTATAAAATTCAAATCAAACACGAAATCGTGTAAGAACCTGCCTAATGCATAGTAAAAGATCGTGACAATTCCAAGAAAACCACAAAACGAAAGGGGTGATCTGTGCAGGTCCCTCACGTTCCAGGCCGCTCTCGTCTAATCCGCATTATACATCGTGATCGCATCCTTTTCTTTCTGACCGTAACCAGATGGCGTGGAGGTACAAACAACTGACTCGCGCGTCCACCGTCACTTGTTTAGTCGTTTGTCTACTGTTTAACTCAACACGCCGCGCGCAACCCGCTGAAAGATTTCAACGGTCCATCAGAACACGTACCTATACAAAAAAAATGGTATTGACAATAAAAAGTGAGTTGATAAACAAGAAATTGTGCTGAAAAACTGTGTAAACTGTGAAATGGGACTATAAGGAATTTATTTCGAGAAACACCTGGGCGAAGAAACATGAAAAACAAATCAAGGTCTGTTGGCATAAATTTAAAAGACAGATAACAATTTGTCAGTTTGATCGCGATAAGGAAATTCCTTGGAGAACCCAAGAAAATTTGTTTATTACCATGCAATCGCAAGAAACCAGTCTACAATCGCCGAAACCTAGTGAATTATCGAACAATCAAATTAATTTAGCTATGCTGCAAGAAAATTTGTTGCAAAGGTCCATACAAAATGTGGCTTTATCTCTACAAAATGCGATGATTAATTCTTGGCAACAAGCTGCTTTATTGCCTGTGAATTCAGCAGCAGCTGCAGCTTTGAAAGTCCAGGCCCTGGAATCCTACTGGACCCTGCAAAGGTTAACCAGTGTTTCAGCTAATGTTAATAGCAATAATGGTAGGATAGATATACTGAAAATAGCGGCAAGTACAGCGAAGATAACAGAAGAAAGTGTTAATAATAGTGAGGACAGTAACGCGAATAATAGTTTAACTGAAGATGTTGACTTAGCTGAAGAAGTGGAAGAAGATTTAGCTTTGTTGGATAGTGATTTTCCTTTGCCTTCCTCGCCTGTAGACACTAGTTATCCTAGTCTGATTATGAACTCTATCTATC
This sequence comes from Xestobium rufovillosum, assembly GCA_963966045.1. Taxonomy (NCBI): domain Eukaryota; kingdom Metazoa; phylum Arthropoda; class Insecta; order Coleoptera; family Ptinidae; genus Xestobium; species Xestobium rufovillosum. The sequence continues at coordinate 25,875,544 of OZ014503.1, forward strand.
AGCCCACTCCTGCTGTTCCTGCTACGGTTACTAGTTCAGTGACGAATCCTCCCGTTGTCACAACAAAGCAAAAAGGATCTACCAGGCCGAAGAAGCAGTTCATCTGCAAATTTTGTAATAGACAATTTACCAAGAGCTATAACTTGCTGATCCACGAAAGGACCCATACAGATGAGAGGCCCTATTCTTGTGACATTTGTGGAAAAGCGTTCAGGAGGCAGGATCACCTTAGAGATCACAGGTAAAACTTTTTATTTGTTTGAATAAGCGTAGGTGTAAGCCAAACATGGCGGATGAACCTGTTCTTGATTAGTCCATTAAAATTTGCATGAAATTGCCTTGGTGGTGGTGACAAGTTTCAAGTATAAATCACAAAAGTGCTAGGGCCATAAAATTAACCGTGTGTATAAGTTTACACCTCATTACTCCGCAAGTAGATGTGACATCGCGTCAAACAAAACGTACTTATAGGCATAACTTGGCACTTTACGGTTACGGAGCTGGGAAAATAAGGTTTTTATGAGCAGGGGGTCGTAAAATGAGGTGTTCGTCTCAGTTTCATTGAAGCAAATGAGGCTGTGTCCGCGTACGGGACATAGGCGCTTCAGGATTCCTGTCCGTCGCTAAAAATTATTTTCTCTCCTCTACTTCCTAACGTACCTATATAAAATTTCACTGTATGCGAAAATCTTGACTTTAGTGCCTCAGCGACAATGTCCTTTGCAGATTAAAAATACACAGACAAGGAAAATATTCGATAAACTATCCAATTAACAAGAAAACAAATATTGTTAATGAACGTGTTTGTTTAGGATTTAACACGAGCCTGCTAGTTGTAGTTGAAAGAAACGGTTATAAATACGTCAAGTTAGTTGAAATTAAACAAAACATGAGCCTGTAGGGTGTTAAAACCTCAAGAGATGTGATTTTAGGTTGGAGACCCAAACGGTCGCGTAGGCGACGAACCCCTAGATTTATATTTTTGTTGTATTAATTATTATTATTATTATTATTATTTCCTTACAGATACATCCACAGTAAAGAGAAGCCATTCAAGTGTGTCGAATGTGGAAAAGGCTTCTGCCAGTCTCGAACCCTAGCAGTCCACAAAATCCTGCACATGGAAGAATCTCCGCATAAATGTCCCGTTTGCAGTAGATCGTTTAATCAACGTTCGAATTTGAAAACGCATCTATTAACTCATACGGATATCAAACCCTACAATTGTTCGGCTTGTGGGAAAGTTTTTAGGAGAAATTGTGACCTTAGGAGGCATAGTCTTACCCATAACTTGGGGGCAAGTACCGCTACTTCCATGACCAATTTGCTTGTGAATCAGAATTTTAGTATAGACTCCATTATGAGTAAAACGGCGAGCGGTAGCAAATGATAATTAATTTAAATTTTGTTGTTTTGTTGGTTGTTTGAATACTCGACTATTATTAAGTGCGATTTTTTTTGTATATATACTATTAAAAAAGAGGACGAAAAGGCTTATGTGTAATAAAGATTTTTATACGAAACTTGGTCTTATTATTTCATTTCTATAAAAGATAAATCATATGGCAACGCATTACATTGCTAACGAATGTGATTTCTTAGGTCAAACAGGCATAAACTTAAACTTGAAAACCATATTTATTACGTCTGTTTATACAAGGTACACAAGCTGTTATTTATGAAATTGCATTCCACATTAGAACTATTTATTCTTGATAAATGGGCGCTTATGCAACAGCTCAACATGACTTGGTTTCCTGCGACCAATTCTTTTAATTCGACTTCATTTAACAGTAAAATATGATAGTTCAGAATCTATTTACATTTACACAAATGTTTTTGTTTGACAAAAGTTTATTAGAAATAGGTAAAACAAAATATTCAAAATACAATAAATTGCCAACTCCGTCGGCTACGAGCCCAGTCATGAACGTTAATAACTTTGTTAAATATGGGCCGATTTCAATTTTTTCAACGGTCATCGAAAGGGCAGATCTAGAGGAATCTTATTCCTCAAACGAAATATGTGGAGGCTCCAACAGAGGGTGTGTAAATGTATCAAAAGAGAACGCGTGCCGGGCGGTCTCTGATAGTCACCCTGAGCACAATAATATTGGCAATTTCGAACAACTCGAAGGACCATACTCGGGAACACAAGTTTTACTGTGTACATTCAGGTAAACATTGTGAATGATCCGACTCGTTTTTAACAAGCAATGTTTTAAAATCTTGCCTAGTTTGTCTACGAATTGGGCCCCGAACACCCAGTATACAAACTTCGTTAAAAGTTCTCTCATTTTAAGACAATTAAAGGTGAATAAGAATAGCGAAACGGGGAATGAGACCTATGAAATATACCGGTATATTAAATAGCAACTACATAAAAAGGGGAGGCATGGTATAAGCCCCCTGGTGAGCAGTGACAGGACCGCCCGCTGCCTTAAAATCCGAAACAACGCAGTCTAATGTTGTCGTCGGTCGGACCATTGTCATTTGTATCCTTTTATTATTATAAACTCCTAATGGGTTTTTAAAGAGTATCTACCTAAACCCTGCCAACTTATCCGTTTATACAAACCCATTATTTTCAGCTTTTTATTATTTTCTATTGCTATCACTTCTTAATAATACGCAATTTTATATGAAGGTGTGGTAGCACAGTCCAACAAGTTTAAGTTGGCGAGCGGAGGGGTTGCGCATTAGTTGGCCCTTTTGACACAAGATGCAATCGTTAGCTGATTTTAAGTGCCGGGGAATCATTAATGCCTGAAGAGGCAATACATCGTATTAAGTACAAATTTCAAAAATTAACGTTATCATAAATACACTTTTATTTTAATGTATTAAATGTATTTTTTTTCCAATTAAATGTTTATTTTCATTAATAAACAAATAATGCAAAACATCCTTCCCAAAGGACTTGTACCTTGACGCAGTTCTAGTAATACTGGGACGGGTGGGATGGCTTGCGCGCTTCAATGATATAAAGAGCCGAACCATAGGTTTAACCATATTGGAGGGGTTTTTATTTGAGAAGCCAGACTAAATCAAGTCCCTGGAAGGGGGCAGCAGCTCTTTCAGTAATCATAGTGGCAGAGATCGTGAGGGTCGGTATGGCACTGTGATACACACTACTGCGATGTGGAAGGCAACGGGAAACCACCACATTATTTTATCCCTAGTACAGCGTACTTTAATTTATGATGATGGCACCTTCTGGAGTAAAATATTCCGGAGGTAAAATAGTCCCACATTCGGATCTCCGGGCGGGGACTGCTTCGGGGGGAGTCATCAGAAATGATAAGTGTAACATCTCACGAGTCGGAGCGTGGAATGTTAGAAGCATGAAACAAGTAGGGAAGTTAGAGAATTTGAAAATTGAGATGGATAGGTTAGCATTAGACGTAGTAGGTATCAGTGAAGTGCGATGGCCAGAAGCTGGAGACTTCTGGAGCGGAGATTTTAGAGTAATACACAAAGGATCTGTAGGAGGAAATTCGGGAGTAGGAATTGTTATGCGGAAAAAAGTAGGACAGAGTGTAGAAAATTTCTTACAGCAAAGTGACAGGGTAGTTATGGTTAGGTTAGATTCGAAACCTGTAAAAAGAGTAATAATACAGGTATATATGCCCACTTCTAACTACAGTGATGAGGCCGTAGAGGCAGTTTATAGTGATATTGAATATGTGCTAGATTTTGTGAGAGGGCACGAAAATTTAATAATTACAGGAGATTTCAATGCAGTCGTAGGCACAGGGCGAGAGGGCGGCATAGTTGGCCCCTTTGGATTAGGCAATAGGAACGATAGGGGAGTTAGACTGATAGAGTTCTGCGATAAACATAACTTAACGGTCGCGAACACTCTATTTCACCATCATGTTAGGAGATGCTATACGTGGAAGATGCCAGGAGACTTAGGGAGATATCAAATAGATTACATTCTCGTTAGGCAAAGATTTAGAAATCAAGTTAGGGATTGTAGAAGTTATCCAGGAGCAGATATAGATAGTGATCACAACATAGTCGTTATGAAAGCCAATCTTAAATTTAAGATTTTGAAAAAAAGAAGCGGAAGAAGGTATCTTGACCCAGAGAAACTAAAAGATGATGATATGCGCAATAAGTTAGAGAAAAAGACAAACGAAGCACTAAAGGGCACGGGTGGAAATATTGTTAGGGACATAGAGGCAGAATGGAATTGCATTAAAAATAATTTAGTTTCCTCAGCTAGGGATATTTTGGGTCATAAACAGAATGAAAGTAGGAAACCCTGGATAACAAAACATATTGTGAGTCTAATAGAGGAAAGGCGAAAATATAAAAATAGGTTAGATGAAATAGGGAAACAAAAATATAAGGCGATCAAGTGGGAAATTATTCGGAAATGTAGGAAAGCGAAAGAGCAATGGATCGATAATAAATGCAAAGAAGTGGAAGATAAGTTCGAAGTAGGAAAGACTGATGAAGCATATAAAATAATCAGGATAAATTTTAGAGAAATTGGATCTAGTACCAAAAACATTAGAAATGAGGCAGGAGATATCCTAATCGGAAGTGGAGAGAAGGCAGATAGGTGGAAAGAATATTTAGGAAACTTATATGCGGGACAGGAAGTGCAAGATATATTAGAAAGCGAAAGCAGTGTAGAGGGGGATAACCTAGGGAGTCCTATAATGAGAGAAGAGTTTGAGATAGCACTAAAAAGTTTAAAGAATAATAAAGCACCAGGTATAGATGGCTTGCAGGCAGAAATCTTAAAGTGCGCAGGTCAAGAGGTAATAGATCGTTTATTTAAATTAGTTAGTCGCATATACCTGACAGGCGAGATTCCAGAAGATTACAAACGGAACATCATAGTAGCTTTGCCAAAAAGAAAAGGCGCGGATAGATGCGAAAATTTTAGAACTATCAGTTTAACTTCCCATGCGTCAAAAATTTTAACTAGAATTGTGCAAAGAAGGATGGAGAAAAAGGCGGAAGAAATATTAGGAGAAGATCAGTTCGGATTTAGACGAAATAGAGGAACGCGCGAGGCCATTCTAGCTTTACGAGTAATTATAGAAAAAACGATAGAAAAGAGAAAGAGCGTCTATATAGGATTTGTAGATTTAGAAAAAGTCTTCGACAACGTAAAATGGGGGAAGATGTTCGAAGTGCTGAGAAAGGTAGGGATGAAATACAGGGACAGAAGAATAATACATAATCTCTACAAAGAGCAAAAGGCAGTTATAGAATGTGAGCAGGAACAAAGGGAAGTAGATATCCGGAAGGGAGTGAGACAGGGATGTGCATTGTCACCTCTAGTTTTCAACTTATATATCGAAGATGCGATTAATATTGTTAAGGAAAGAACAGCCTCAGGGATCAATGTACAGGGCCAAACTATTAACATGCTCAGATTTGCGGATGATATAGCAGTGTTAGCATCTAGCAAAGAAGAATTAGGAGAGGCTTTGAATTAAATGGAAGCAGTTTTGACACAGGGCTTCGGCATGAAAATCAATAAAAAGAAAACTAAAATTTTGGTATGTAGGGGATGTGAAAATAGAACTAAAATGGAAATACAAATTGGAAATGAGAAGATAGAGGAGGTCGCGGATTTCTGCTACTTAGGAAGTAAAATAACTCAAGACGGTAGGAGCACTAAAGATATAAAACAAAGAATGGCGCAGGGCCGAGTTGCGTTTAACAAAAAGAAACAACTGTTATGCTCGAGAACGGTTAATATAGAGACTAGGAAGAGACTCTTAACGTCGTATGTATGGAGTACGGCATTATACGGGTGCGAAACTTGGGCAATAGGAGAAGCGGATAGAAAAAGAGTAGAAGCGTTTGAAATGTGGTGCTACAGACGCATGATGAAGATACCGTGGATAGATAAGGTTAGCAATAGGGAAGTATTAGAAAGAGTTGGGGAAAAGCGAAAGGTATGGAAAACAATAAAGAGTAGGAGAGATAGGATGGTAGGACACCTTCTAAGACACGAAGGAATAGTTCGTGACATACTAGAGTCAGAGATAGGAATAAAAAGAGGTAGGGGTAGGCCTAGATTAGACTACTGCTCTCAAATAGTTAGGGATGTACGATGTTCTACTTTTAGGGAAATGCGTAGGTTAGCTCAGGATAGAAAAGAATGGAGGTACGCATCCAACCAGTCTTCGGACTGAGAACCTTATGATGATGATGAATGCAAAACATTACAAGTTTATTTTTAGCCAGTTTTTTACTAGACAAGCTAATCAAATAAATAGTGTAACCTACCTACTTACTTGGACTTTTGTAGTCCAAGCCACTGTTGCCCCCCCCTCTTGAGTGAACTTACTATAATCTACAGAAGACGGAACAGGAGTAAGGTATTCTTACGCAGAAATGGGTCGCTTCCTTATCAGATAAACAAGTCTCTTCATTAGGGGCCTTCGTTACTAGCATCATTTCCTTCTTCTCCAAAAATAGGCATACAAAAAAATTATTCTTTCAGCTGTCAATGATATTACTATTGTGCAATAACAAAGTGCCATTGTTGGATCACAAAACCCATGCCGACAAGGCGCTCTTTTGTCATTCTGCAGCTGAAACTAATCAGAAATCATTAATTTTTCATAACCGGTTGGCGAAGTCTGTTATGAAATCCTTTTTAAATTAAGCTCGAAAATAACCCTCTGCAAGTAGCATTAGTAAAAGTGTCGTCCTTTAATCCCACCACCGTATTAAAACTACCCTATAATTTGCTTCTGTATCAACAAAGTAAGTGCCAAGCAAATAACTTCCATTTCATCAAATTCTAAAAAAAAACGATACATCTGCTGCAACAGTATACAAAAGGATATATCGGCTATTACACAACAATTTGAATGGTCCTTTGCGGTTTTATGCGAGAAGAAGACAGACATAGCAACGGCAAGTGGGAACTTGCAGCAGAAATTCTATTATATGTTAAAAAGAAAAAGGCGTTCCTTTGAATGCTTGAACCAATAGCGATTTATTTCATTTTTTGTTCAATTGATATGGGCGGATTTAAGGCAGGATTTAATCGATTATGCAAGGATCTAGAAAAGAATTTTGATGGTATACTGACTTTCCAGGGCATTCCTTGGAAAGTTCAAGGATTGTTCAAGGGATTACAAGCAATTTCGTCCAACTTTCATTCTGGACCTTTGTGTTTTCGATAATCGCACTAACATGTTCCACAAAAAATTTTATCGCATGACTCCTGGCTTGTTCTTCATAACTCGTCGTGCCTGCACCGTTCGCCAACTTAAATCTGTTGGACTGTAGGTGACAGTTAGACACAATAATCAACGAAGTCCACTGGCCCAACAAACCTCCTTGGGCTCGAAGGAGTTTATCCAGTAAACAGTACGAGGCTAAAACCTTTCAGGAGTGACCAGCGGAAACAATTGGCATTGTTGGTGTTTGTCCAACAAGTCTCTCGCAAAACCGTCCTCCTCGTGTGTGGTCTCTTTATCGCAAATAACACTTAACACCTTCCAGGTGTGAAAAATACCCCGTAATCTCCCGTTGTCCATTTCAGTCACAAACTAGACGATAATCCACAAACGGTGACTTAACCATTCAGATAATTTCACCTCGTAAATGTAAATACCCGTAAACATTATATTTACTGACGTCATTTTCAGTATTTATAAAGTGTTTCGCGTTACCTGAATGGCAAATGCGTGTCTCTGCTTTTTTTGTGTGGTCCAGGTGTTTGAGTGCTCGGATCATGAGAGCAAACAACTTAACTCGAGCATGCTTGACGCGGATCAGCTCTTTACCGAAGAAGTTTGCACGTAATTTCAACACCAAGCTACTTAATCGCACTCCCTTCATGTTTATGACAGCAGAAAATTGTTTCTGGAACAGTTTTATTTATACTTTCTGGCCCCACCTTCAAATACTCATCGTCACCTTCTTATACTCGTCTTCTACATCTGCAAAAATTATTTCATATACTTTGCCTACCTAGTTTTTCAACAAAACACGCTATAGAATTATAATTATTATTACATACATACCTCACTGTATTTAGATATCCGACAAAAGAAGGATATTATCCAGCCATCAGTATACAGGGTGGGGCAAACTCCTGGGGATGGACGATAGAGGCCATACGGTTATAGTTAGAAAGAAAAACTAATAACAAACCCTATCTCGTTTCAAAAATTCTATTCCATAAAAATATTTTCAATTATACCAGGTGCGTCCAAATAGTTGGAATTAAGTACCTACAACTTTGTTATTTCTTATGGAATGTGTATAATTTTATATTTTTTCCGGCTTCAAAATGATAATTTAATGTTACTTTGATAACATGATTCTATGTCTATTGTTAATGATTATTGAGAAATACATTTTTTCCCGAAAATTTTGACAGATAAATAGTAAATTTCAAAAATTTATATCTCGAAATTGGTAGAAGTTAAGAGGATGAAATTGGTATTGGTATTGGTAAATATCATGTAGTTTTTGACAGATTTGTTGAATATTATTTATACTATACAGGGTGTTTGCAAAAAAATGTTTTCTGATACTGTCGAAAAAACATCAAAAAGTCGAATTTTTCAAATGGAATTGTATATATTTTCTTGCACTATCTGAAAGAGCTCAAAATTTTGAATGAAAATGGCCAAATAAACTAATGTTACATAATGAAGTTTTTTAGCAAAATCCCGTTTTCTTCAATTTTATGTAAAAATGAGCGATCGTGAAAATATCATTAGCCTTGAACGATTATTGCTTGTCAATCTGAAAATGGATTTATTGTTATAATCTTGTTCTGTAGTGAATTCATTGTCATTATTATTGGTGTTACAAGTAATTGTTTTTGTTGTTCCCGTTTGTTGTTTTCATTTCTGTCTTTGTGTTTAATCACCAATTTTATTATTTTTTTAAAATGAATTTCCAACAACAAGAACTTGTTGATATGCTGTCCGTATTTATTGAATGCAACAGAAATTCTCTTCTGGCTTCTCGAGTATATGGGCAAAGATATGAACAGCGTCGTTATCCACGCGTGGAAGCTTTCCAGAGATTGGTGGATAGATTTGAAAGAACTGGTTTTGTTTTCTACGAAAAACGCAATGAAATAACCAAATCCGTATTAACCGATGTGACAAAGGAAAATGTATTGCTGGCAATAGCTGAAAATCCGCAGACAAGTGACAGGAGAATTGAAACAGAATTGAATATTTCCAGGAGAAGCATACATAGAGTTTTAAAAGAAAACCGTTACCATGATTATAAACCCCGAACATGCCACTTTTTAAATGAACAAGATCATGTCAACAGAACCTTCTTTTGTGATTGGGCTCAAGGGAAACTGACAGAAAATGAAGATTTTTCCAAAAATATTTTGTTCACAGACGAATCAACATTTCAAAATTTAAATAAAGTTAATAGAAGGAATGTCCACTGTTATACACAAGAAAACCCACATTTTCTACAAGTCTTTGATAGACAAGATCAGTGGTCAGTGAATGTTTGGGGAGGAATAATTGGAAGAAATGTAATTGGGCCACATTTTTTTGAAGGAAGATTAAATGCAAATGTTTACCACAATTTTTTGCAAAACAACTTACCTGTACTTATTGATGAAGCCAATGAAGAAGTTAATGTTGAAAATATGTGGTTTCAGCATGATGTAGCTCCAGCCTACAGCGCAAGATTAGTTCAAAATTTTTTGAATAAAAATTTTGGAGAACAGTGAATAGGGATTGGGAGTCAAAATCCGTGGCCTGCAAGGAGTCCTGATTTAAATAAATTAGACTTTTTTTCTTTGGGGTTACGTGAAAGACATTGTGTTTAGTATTCCTCCTACCACACCAGAAGACATGCGCCTATACGAATTCAAAATGCATTCTCGGCTATTACTCCCGAAGTTTTGGATAACGTGGATAGATCCTTTCATCAAAGAATTGCTCTTTGTTCCAATGAAAATGGCCTGATCATTGAGCATTTGTTGTAATCTGCTCATTATTTACAGATTAATTATTTTGATTTGTAACAAAGTTTAATAAAAATTCAACCTGCATAATGTTTGCTTTTGTTTTTAATGTTTTCTTAAAAAAATATTTTTTATTAAAGAAATTTATTAGAGGTACAACAAAATTAAAAAAAATAGTAATAATGATAATCCAAAGGTAGCCATAAATCTAATATTGTTGTGATTTTTAATATGAAAAAAGTTATGAAACTCTCTTCATTTATGTAACTAGTATTTTGTTAACCGTTCTCATGAAGGTGAATTACTTCCATAAGCCTTTTGCAGGGTGCAACAGAATGTAACAATGAATTTAAATTGATGACAAAACTGAAACGAAAACAATAATCGGGAACAACACAAATGAAAAAATAACACCAATAACAATACATGATAGCAATGACATTAAATTCTTAGCAAAATTATAACAATAACCCATTTTCAGATTGACAAGCAATAATCGTCCAAGGCATTTTCACGATCCCTCATTTTTACATAAAATTGAAGAAAACAGGATTTTTCTAAAAAACTTCATTATGTAACATTAGTCTATTATTGGCCACTTTCATTCAAAATTTTGAGCTCTTTCAGATAGTGCAAGAAAAAATATAACATTCCATTTGAAAAATTCGACTTTTTGATGTTTTTTCGACAGTTTCAGAAAACATTTTTTTGCAAACACCCTGTATAGTATAAATAAAATTCAACAAATCTGTAAAAAACTACATGATATTTACCAATACCAATACCAATTTCATCCTCTTAACTTCTACCAATTTCGAGATATAAATTTTTGAAATGTACTATTTATCTGTCAAAATTTTCGGGAAAAAATTTATTTCTCAATAACCATTAACAATAGACATAGAATCATGTTATCAAAGTAACATTAAATTATCATTTTGAAGCCGGAAAAAATATAAAATTATACACATTCCATAAGAAATAACAAAGTTGTACTTAATTCCAACTATTTGGACGCACCTGGTATAATTGAAAATATTTTTATGGAATAGAATTTTTGAAACGAGATAGAGTCTGTTATTAGTTTTTCTTTCTAACTATAACCGTATGGCCTCTATCGTCCATCCCCAGGAGTTTGCCCCACCCTGTATAGGAAGGAACGTCAAGAAAAGGAGGGCCGACTAAAAAGCTTTACAAACGAAAGTGCAATTTTTGTGTGTTCGATTTTCTCGACGTATTTTCTCATCCTGGCACAAGAAACCACTTATTTTCCAGTATGAAACGCTTACACTGAAGTGCCAAATAAACATAATAACCCGAAATTCAAAAGAGCCTGATTACAAGTTTATCCAAGACAGGCCGTTTAAATTTCGTCGAAAATTAAAAACAATCGACCATTAATCGTGGCGATCGTAAAAGGTTACACCCTAATAAAAAACCCAACGAAATTAATCCCATAACGGGGCAGTGTATACCGTCACGAGTCGGTGCTTGACAGACGTAATGACTGACACATTTTTTGTTCATTTAAAGAGGTTGCCGGTTCATTAGGGTTGCTATAACACGAGCGACGGGGGGTCCACGCGCACCGCCCCTCCGCGGGACGCCGCCACTGCGCCTGAGCGAGGTGTTATTTGGCCGGCTGTCGTAATTAAAAATTTTCGGACCAGATTAAATTCTTTACGAATTTGTCAGCGAGAGTATAAATTAAAAAAGTAATTTTGAGTTTTGGATTTATATGGTAGTTTGTCTTGTAGACAAAAGAGTTGTTGGGCCGCGATTTTGTTTCGTGGGGTCCTGGTTTCGGTGGATGTGGATAATATATGGCGGACTCCTACTGGGTACAATTAAACATTTTGTTATTTATTAGAAAGTTTGATTTACCACTGTTATTGTTCATTTATAATTAAAATTTATACCAATAAATCATGCATCCATAGAATTCAAAAACCATCAACAGGAAATGTCATTGCTATACACGAAGACTTTTCAACACCTAACACGAGTAGAAATATTTAAATATTTTTCTCACACCCATCTGGTATTGTTCGCACCGGTGAAAAAATCCAAGCCTAAAATCTCATTGACAATCGATCGAAAAGGTCAATATGATTGATGCATTTATTGTTTCAAAAGAACAATATCTTCATGCTGTTTGATTTTAATTTTGACAGGGTTGGTAGGCGATTAAACAATATGAACAAGGTGATGAAGTGATTTTTTCTAACTTTGTACTTTCTTTTTTTATGCTGAATGTGTTAAGTAAGGTTTGGAATGTTCTGAGGTGGACTACCTACCACAGCAGAATTAATGTTTATGATATTGTTAGATTCCCCAAATTTACATACTAAATGATGTTTTCCTGCTCCACCATAAATTGTAATTTAAACTAAATTATGTGTTCTTTTTTATTAGTTGTTTCTAATGGTTTTGTATAGTAAATTAGCTTTTTTAGTTCTGTTTTAAGTGGTACTGTTCATTCTAAAGTGGTATTCCTCTGCAGTCCATAAGAAAGGTGGCCACAAAGTAAAATATCTAGACATAAAAATATTCGAAAAGTAGATATTGTAATTAGGGATTTTGGAAGGGCGATTTTTTTATTTTTCAACATACTCATAAACCAACAGACTTATACCATGACGTCTCTAATAGACGAGAGGCGAAAATACCCTGATCGGCAAAAAAAACCCTGAAGTGTTTCATATAGACCCCCTTATCTGCATAGTTTATACAGGGTGATTCAGAACGGACGTGCCAAATTAAAATGGGTGCTAGAGGAGCTCCAAATAAGACGAAAAGTTTATATGAACATATGTTCTAAAGTGACTATGTACTAACAAAGATACAGGGTGTAAAAGTTATCTTTTATCTTTTAACAGTGGTTCTGTTATGGTGTGCGGGCAGGCATTTCCAGGGTAGCACATACCGACCTCTTATTTATGGAAAATGGTGCTTTGAACGCCCACAGATATGTGGAAGATGTTCTTCAAGAAGCTGTCGTCCCATTTTCGCATTTTATTGGAGATGGCTTTGTTAGAGTGGGAAAGCGCAATTCTGATTCTGCGAAACAAATCGTCTTCGCCTTCAATAATTTTCCAAAGGACCTCGGAAGAACAAATAAAATATTCGCATTGTAAAATGATTTTATGTGCATATACCTACTCTATAAAAGAAACTTTCTATACACGTAAATTTCGGTATCTTTCTTGCACTCGAATCCTAGAGAGTGACAAGGTCTACGTGAAGAGAACGAACGTTATAAAATAAATTGTAGTGTCCGATGAAATGATGGCGGTCCATTGAGGACGGTATAAGGTCAGAGGTCGGTGAGCATGTTATCTGCGTCCCCTTGTCCCGCGGTCTCGACCGCAGGGACTGATTTGTCATGCCCCTCCTGAGACGGCCCACGCATAAGCATTTCTTTCAATGAGTCCCTTGTGTTGTGCAGACAACGACAAAACTGTAAAATTGCGCTGATCGATTTCGACATCGACACGAGACTCCGAGAATTCCGTTTCGACACGCTCTCCAACTCATTTCCATAAAATCTAACGCACTCATTCACCAACAACTTAATATAGACAACCCGATCGCACCGCACAAAAATGCAACAAGAAAAAAGAATCGAATGAAAGATAGCAGGTTCGATTTATTATATTACTCCGCAGGTACGGACTGTATCGAATGTATTGATAGCGTGTACTGCCAGATTCTGAAACCCACGGTGCCGACAAGTGTAAACATGCCGAACACCCGCGATATTCGTAATTCAAACTGGTAATTTTCACGCAGCCAATAGCATCTACTAAAAACTTATCGCCCAACACCTTGCGATTTATTAACCATATCCCGCATTTCTGCACAGTCATATACTCTTTAAAATATAAGTTTCCACTTATTAGGTACCTACCCAGCCACACTCTGTATCAAACGATTTATTAAACGCTGAAATTAGCAAAGAAGTATATCATCATCATAAGGTTCTCAGTCCGAAGACTGGTTGGATGCGTACCACCACTCTTTTCTATCCTGAGCTAACCTGCGCATTTCCCTAAAAGTAGAACATCCTACATCCCTAACTATTTGAGAGCAGTAGTCTAATCTAGGCCTACCCCTACCTCTTTTTATTCCTATCTCTGACTCTAGTATGTCGCGAACTATTCCTTCGTGTCTTAGAAGGTGTCCTACCATCCTATCTCTCCTACTCTTTATTGTTTTCCATACCTTTCGCTTTTCCCCAACTCTTTCTAATACTTCCCTATTGCTAACCTTATCTATCCACGGTATCTTCATCATGCGCCTGTAGCACCACATTTCAAACGCTTCTACTCTTTTTCGATCCGCTTCCCCTATTGTCCAAGTTTCGCACCCGTATAATGCCGTACTCCATACATACAACTTTAAGAGTCTCTTCCTAGTCTTATATTAACCGTTCTCGAACATAACAGTTGTTTCTTTCTGTTAAACGCAACTCGGCCCTGCGCTATTCTTTGTTTTATATCTTTAGTGCTCCTACCGTCTTGAGTTATCCGTGACCTCCTCTATCTTCTCATTTCCTATTTGTATGTCAACTTTAATTCTATTTTCACATCCCCTACATACCAAAATTTTAGTTTGCTTTTTATTGACTTTCATGCCATAGTCCTGTGTCAAAACTGCTTCCATTTCATTCAAAGCCGCTCCTAATAGTTCTTCTTTGCTAGATGCTAACACTGCTATATCATCCGCAAATCTGAGCATGTTAATAGTTTGACCCTGTACGTTAATCCCTGAGGCTGTTCTGTCCTTAACAATATTAATAGCATCTTCGATATATAAGTTGAAAACTAGAGGTGACAATGCACATCCCTGTCTCACTCCCTTCCGGATATCTACTTCCCTTCGTTCCTGCTCACATTCTATAACTGCCTTTTGCTCTTCGTAGAGATTATGTATTATTCTTCTGTCCCTATATTTCATCCCTACCTTTCTCAGCACTTCGAACATCTTCCCCCATTTTACGTTGTCGAAGGCCTTTTCTAAATCTACAAATCCTATATAGACGCTCTTTCTCTTTTCTATCGTTTTTTCTATAATTACTCGTAAAGCTAGGATGGCCTCGCGCGTTCCTCTATTTCGTCTAAATCCGAACTGATCTTCTCCTAATATTTCCTCCGCCTTTTTCTCCATCCTTCTTTGCACAATTCTAATTAAAATTTTTGACGCATGGGAAGTTAAACTGATGGTTCTGAAATTTTCGCACCTATCCGCGCCTTTCCTTTTTGACAAAGCTACCATGATGTTCCGTTTGTAATCCTCTGGAATCTCGCCTGTCAGGTATATGCGACTAACTAACTTAAATAAACGATCTATTACCTCTTGACCTGCGCACTTTAAGATTTCTGCCTGCAAGCCATCTATACCTGGCGCTTTATTATTCCTTAAACTTTTTAGTGCTAGCTCAAACTCTTCTCTTATTATAGGATTCCCTAGGTTATCCCCCTCTACACTGCTTTCGCTTTCTAATATATCTTGCACTTCCTGTCCCGCATATAAGTTTCCTAAATATTCTTTCCACCTATCTGCCTTCTCCCCGCTTTCGATTAGGATATCTCCTGCCTCATTCCTAATGCTTTTGGTACTAGATCACTATCTATATCTGCTCCTGGATAACTTCTACAATCCCTAACTTGATTTCTAAATCTTTGCCTAACAAGAATGTAATCTATTTGATATCTCCCTAGGTCTCCTGGCATCTTCCACGTGTAGCGTCTCCTAACATGATGGTGAAATAGAGTGTTCGCGACCGTTAAGTTATGTTTATCGCAGAACTCTATCAGTCTAACTCCCCTATCGTTCCTATTGCCTAATCCAAAGGAACCAACTATTCCGCCCTCTCGCCCTGTGCCCACGACTGCATTGAAATCTCCTATAATTATTAAATTTTCGTGTCCTCTCACAAAATCTAGCACATGTTCAATATCACTATAAACAGCCTCTACGACCTCATCACTGTAGTTAGAAGTGGGCATATATACCTGTATTATTACTGTCTTTACAGGTTTCGAATCTAACCTAACCATAACTACCCTGTCACTTTGCTGTAAGAAATTTTCTGCACTCTGCCCTACTTTTCTCCGCATAACAATTCCTACTCCCGAATTTCCTCCTACAGATCCTGTGTGTATTACTCTAAAATCTCCGCTTCTGGCCATCGCACTTCACTAATACCTACTACGTCTAATACTAACCTATCCATCTCAATTTTCAAATTCTCTAACTTTCCTACTTGTTTCATGCTTCTAACATTCCACGCTCCGACTCGTGAGATGTTACACTTATCATTTCTGATGACTCCCCCCGAAGCAGTCCCCGCCCGGAGATCCGAATGTGGGACTATTTTACCTCCGGAATATTTTACTCCATCATCATAAATTCGAAGTACGCTGTACTAGGGATAAAATAATGTGGTGGTTTCCCGTTGCCTTCCACATCGCAGTAGTGTGTATCACAGTGCCATACCGACCCTCACGATCTCTGCCACTATGATTACTGAAAGAGCTGCTGCCCCCTTTCAGGGACGTGATTTAGTCTGGCTTCTCAAATAAAAACCCCTCCAATATGGTTAAACCTATGGTTCGGCTCTTTATATCATTGAAGCGCGCAAGCCATCCCACCCGTCCCAGTATTACTAGAACTACGTCAAGGTACAAATCCTTTGGGAAGGCTATTTTTTTTTCACCCAAAACTAAAAAAAAAAATGTTTAAATTTGGTTTCTTCGCAAAACTAGGCCAATAGAATTTACACTGACACAAAAAGTCCCATTGCACAATTACCTACTTCTTGAAGGTAAAATCGATTTAATTTTTATTAATTCTACCCGCGTTTGCCTAAAACGGGTAGTTTTCAAGATATTCTTACCGAGAATTAATAAAAATAGTCTACCAGAACCAAGAAAACTTAAATTTGAGCCACTCACTCGCTAAATCAATTTAGTTACGTACTTTTGTTGTGTGTTTTCAATTTCTTCTTCTCAAATTTGGAGTTGTTGCGGAAATCAGAACAGATAAATATTTTAAAGTCAGTAGAAATTATTATTGAGATAAAATTGGCTTTTATCATTAGTGGGAAATGTTGTAATTTAAACAAAAAACTACAGCGAGAACAAGTATATTGAAATTAAATAAATAAATTAAAATTAAATAAAAAAATTAAGAAAATGCAGAAAATCCTTCAAACTATGACAGATGCGAGTTGGAGCTGATGCTTTGTTTATCACAGATAACATGATTTCAACGCGATTTGCATTTTGACTACAAAATATGATTATTCTATAAAAAGTGAGAATAAAACAGTTATCTCGGGAAAGCAATGTTTTCGAATTACTTTATAATACAAAGTAGGTACTGTAGCAAAGGTATTAACAGCATTTTTGCTCCTAACTGTTTTATATGCTTCATCAGTCTTTCCTACTTCGAACTTGTCTTCCAATTCTTTGCATTTAATATCAATTATACAATTCATAATACAGGAAAAATGGAAATACCCTGTGTGTACGAGTACATTTAGAAGTTAGACGTCTGCAGTGTGGAACTTGAATTCTTGATAAAATCTCCGAGCCTTCTTAGCGGGGACTTTACAAGTAGAAGTCTTCATCACGTTCACAGATGACTTGATCGTGTGTTATTGTATAAAGCTGTGAGGTCCCGCTCTTCATAACTTTAGGAAATAAATGTCTTCGGCGAGGTGCAATAAAAAATTATCTAGGTAACGGAGTCTATCAGTCGTTGATCGCTGCCTACACGGACCGGATTTCATTCGCGTGAATACGAATAGGTTGGCTGAAATTTTGACCAGCATAAGTGATGATCGCTGGAGATCTGGATTATCCGCTTTACTGCGTTTTACATTTAGTAATTTTATGTAAGTACTTGTAACTCAGATCGCCGCTATAAGTCTGTAATCGTCGATGATAAAATTTTAAGCCGCTTTATCTCCGGACAGCTCAGTAGCTGTCACGTCGCATTAGAAAAGTCTTCACTATATTTTCTACTCGGAAGATTCAATTTAATAAGCTCCTATCTTGAAGAATCCCGCGATTTTCTGTGACATTTCAAGTTCAACATTATTTCAAACAAAAACAAACTGATTTTTAAAATTCTGTTGTTTCTACCAATTTTATGATACTTTTTTCATCGAGTGTTGACTTCAGCTTGTCTCGAGTGTCCTGCAGACCGAAAATGTCATTTGCCAGATTAAAAATGATTAGTCAAATACTCTGTTGTGTCAATCCCGATATCTATCACGGAGTAATTAAAATAACAAGTTGATTTGGGTACGGATAGAGGTCTGGTATATCGATGAAAGGTTCTGTTAGCTGTTTTCAGGTGGATTATTACAGAGTCATGATAAGCAGTTCATCAGATAAAAGCTCACAACACTGTGGTCAAATGTGGGAATGTTTACAGGGTCCAACGTAAAAAGAAAACAATAAAGCCCGGTTTTGACGAATAAAATAAATCAAATGTTTGTTTATTGCCGATTAAAAATACGGCTTTTTATCGTCAATTAGATTTCCATTTGAAAACTTCTAGGTGGTCCATTTCTTTGGTCATAAACCTAGACAGTTTAAATCTATACATTTCTAGCAATAAATACACACCAAGAGTTGACTAATTTTATTGGAAAATGGACTGATAAGGCGTTATTCATTAAATAAAATATCAGTAACACAAATGGTCGAGCAGTTACAGAGTTTATCCAGTTTCTCACTTTCGATCTCGTGTAGGTTGTTAAGAGACGTATTCATCACCGTTGCCGGGCAACTTTACAATAGCAAATGGACCCGTGCACGATCAATATACAAGGAGTTTCACAGAGAGTGACCCATTATGCTTAGCATAACAAAAGGTACCAAAAAATGAATTGGATATACAAAATTTGTATAAGCAACAGTATAATTATGTTTTCTCGTCCGAAATATCCGTTTTTAAAACAATTAAAATTATTATTTATTCACTAAATCTAAAAATACAACTTATAGCTATGACATTCTATGCAGAAGTGTGTGATAACAGTTTGGATTTCTCTTGAAGAGAGATATACAAAAACGCTGACTTTACACTGATAGCGGGTTCCATCATCAGCGTGGGAACAATGAATCTGTTGTTTACCGGACACATAACAGTATAGAATCTTTTTTAATGAATTGATAAAAATCAACATTATTTTTTTTCTCGAAAACTAAAAACGATATCCAAATTCTGGTTTCGGCATTCTATTATACTCTAAAAAGTAGCTCATGTCTGCTGCTTCTATACGAGAAACCCCCAAATCACAAAGAAAAATAGGACAGCCTGTACAATCATCTTGTATATTTGAAACCAGGCAAGTAACTTGTTTGTTTTAAGGGTATCCGTAGCAAAGTATCGCATGACAAATTTTCAGGTATCCTGTAAATTTATGTGACAGTCGATGGAATCCCGGGGTGGCCCCAGCTACTGGAAAGGTCGGTTTTTGCAACACCGCACCCTCTTCATAAATTTCTTTATTGTGTCTCCAATGCAAGTCGAGGGGCACATTTCGTCTACAGCTTAATGTTTTGATTATCCTACTGTTTTTATAAGAAATACGTAAGGAACTATTTCTGGTAAATTCTTTTCCGAAACCCAGAGTCCACAAATCAAAGAAATTTATGGCCCGCTGCGAGTATGATACCGCTTTTCCTGGCCCCATAAAACTTCTGATAAGTGAGTTTATGTCATAATTTTGTACAGCACCTATCATCGTCGCAGCTTGGTGATAATTCGATAGGTTAATGTCGGCGTGTGTGGCAGTGCTTTATGAACAAACCAGAGAGTGCCATGATTTAGAGCCTCGATGCTCTTATGTTCTGCCCACGCGCTCCATCTTCCCCGCTTATTTATAACCAACTTTAGTTGTTTTAAAATTGTCAAGACCATGTTACGTGTACATATTTCAACCGTCTTTTGTCTAAGCTTTTGTCGTAGCTCGTGTCTCGGTTTTTGCAATTTGATTTAGATGAGGCTCGTTCACGCCTTCTTCGCTTGCGATGTTTGACTGAACGGCCCTCTCTCGTCTTCTTTTTTGCTGACATCCGACTGTCGTACTAGTAAAATACTTTGTACCTGCATTGTACAGGCTGATGTCCTATTTTCTTTGTGATTTAGGGGTTTCTCATATACTTAGAAGCAGCAGAGATAGAGCCTCGGGGTTTTCGCGAATTATCAAAATTTCGAAAAATACGACATAATTGCTGTTTCATAATGGAAAAGGGTCCGTTAATAAACATAAGCAGGGTATATTTCCAACAAGATGGTGCTCCTGCACATAATTCTGCAATAGTTAGAAATTATTTAGAAAATCATTTTCCGGGTAGACGGTAGGAAACAACCGTACGGCTGTATTTTTTTTTTCAAAAAGTGGAAAGTTCTCGGAGACAATAAAAGATACCTGTGTATGAGACTGACAACACTTAAAAAAAACAATCTGATTGTATCTTCAAGCTGACCACCCGTACAGGACTCGGTGAAATTGCTTGTCGTTTCAGCATTGGGGGTTAACCAAAATGACAGGCTAAACAGAGATCGAATTATACAAAAATTGAAGCATTGGAAGAGCACAACAAGTCGAGATCTCCCGTTCAATTTATCGATCGTTTTCCACGACACCGGACTAATTGGACTCAATTAAAATCGAGAAATACAGACCTGTTGCCAGATTTTTTTACATGAATGGCCGTCTCGACAAGAAGAAAACCTTCGTTTGAATTTGTTAACGTCAGGAGTAATTGCACGAAAAATTAGCTACAAGCGAATCGTACTCGAATTTCTGTATACGATGGGGTATTGCTGTCTTCTTAGCCTAAGCATAAAAGAAAGCATCGTCGCGATTAGGCTAAAAATATATGAATACGCACTCGTATACTAGTGGGCCTAGAAGAAAGCCTGGCGAGATGCCGATTTCTAGTCTAAAAATAGCAATCTCCTACCTGGTGTCCTAATGTTTTCTTCGTGTACACTCAAAAAACTACTACTTTTTTATAATAAATTATCATAAAGTACCGACGCGTTGATAGCATCTAGCTGACTCTTGCTGGGTGCCCTCTCAAAGCAAAGGTTAAATTACTATGGACGTCTCGTATTACAGTACCTTTTATTTTGCCGCTTATAGAATCTCTGCAACAGTTATAAATGACGCTTTGCTTGAGGTCTCTTTCACGATTAAATGCTGTATTTTTGAAGGAAGCGAAAAAGACAATGTACCGGCAAAATAACCACACCCTGTAGTGAAATACATTTCCGAATAATTTCCCACTTGATCGCCTTATATCTTTGTTTCCCTCTTTCATCTAACCTATTTTTATGTTTTCGCCTTTCCTCTTTTAGACTCACAATTTGTTTTGTTATCCAGGGTTTTCTACTTTCATTCTGTTTATGACCCAAAATATATCTAACTTGATTTCTAAATCTTTGTCAAACGAGTAATTTACTATTTCAAATCTCCCTAGGTCTCCTGGAATCCTCCACGTATAGCGTCTCCTAACGTGATGGTGAAATAGAGTGTTCGAGATCGTTAGGTTATGTTTATCGCAGAAATCTATCACTCCTATTGCCTAAACCAAATGGGCCAACTATAGAAATATAGAATAGAATAGAATAGAATAGAATAGAATAGAATAGAATAGAATAAGCATTTATTAACATCTGAACAGATACAAGTATGCATGTCATTTACTTTCTTAGCGGTGCCAGCCTCTTTATGAGTTTTCTGCAAGATTTTGAATATATACATCGATGGAGTTGTTAGAATTCCGTACTTTACAAACAGAGGTCTGCAAGTCTCTCTAGATGAGGCTCCCTCCAGGCTCCGAATTGCTTTCTTCTGTTCCTTTAGTATGAGGTCAAGGTGACTGGAGATTCCCCATGCGGCTATACCATAAGACATTGTAGAATGGAAGAGAGAATGATACGCAGTTAGTGCTGCCTCTTTACCACTTGTCTGTTTGATCTTTTTAACTGCAAAAGTTATTTTTGCAAGTTTTTTGCTAAGTTGCTGTATGTGGTACTTCCAAGACAGTCTCTGATCCAAGTGAATACCCAGGAATAGAGCATGTTCCTGAGCTTCCTCCCATCTGTCTGTTTTGAATGTCAAAGTTATTGTTTTTTCTTTGTTGAGATTTAAATCATTTGATGTGAACCACATTTCAGCTTTTTTGAGATTTTCCGTTGACTTGACCCGTAGAACATTTTTGTCGATATCACTATCTGATATTGTAGTGTCATCGGCATACATAACAGTATGACAGTTTTGGTTTTTGGAAAAATCGTTGACATAGATTATAAACATCGTTGGGCCTAATATCGAACCTTGCGGTATACCCCTTGATACATTCATTGATGTGCTTAAATTGTTGTTATAATCGACTATTTGTTTGCGATCTTCCAAGTATGATCTTATAAGTTGTTGCGCTGAACCATGAAAACCATAATGTTCAAGTTTTTGTAGCAGTTTAGTATGTGTTATCGAATCAAAAGCCTTGCTTAGGTCGCATAGTTGTGTTGTACATATCATATTTTCGTTTATGGTATTGCCAATATAGGACAATAACGACATCATGGCATCTTCTGTACTTGATTTTGGTCTGTATCCAAACTGCTCCTCACAAAAGTAATTATGTTTATTAAAAAAATCTATAATTCTCTTATTAATGATATTCTCGAATATTTTAGAAAAAACTGGTAAAACTGAGATTGGTTTGTAATTGCTACAGTCATTTTGATCATATTTCTTGTACATTGGTACTACTCTCGCCATTTTAAGCTTTGTAGGGAATATACCTTTATGTATGCAATTGTTGAAGATTTCTGTTAGGGGTTCCGATATAATTGCAGCACTTGCTTTAATCACTTTAGTGTTTAAATCGTAAATGTCTTTCGTTAAGGTGCTCTTGAGATTCATTATTATACCTTGAACTTCTGGTGCCGTTGTTGGCCAGAAGAACATCGAGCAGCCATTGGTAACAATTTTCTCCATCCCTTCCACTGTGTTTTGTGATGATGACGTAGGTAACCGGTCAATCGTTTCAAAATATTCCTTAAACTGTTCAGATGATAGTGTAGTCTTATTACTGTTGTGCTTTTTCCTTCCTGTTTCCTCATTTATGATCTTCCAAATTTCTTTTTGTTGGTTGCTGGCGTTCTGTATTCTTGTGAGATTGTAAGTCTGTTTTTCAATTTTCGCTTCATGACAATACATTTGCTTATATTTTACTACATAATCTCTTAAAACTTGCGAATAGTTGTCTGCTAGCATTCTTGTCAGTAAACTTAAGGTTTCTCTTATGTTTTTCAGATACTTTGAGGTTGCGCGAGTTTTATCTTTTGCCACATCTTTTAATGGGAATGCAGCGTGGAAGTCTTTAACAAATAAGAACAGGAAGTTTTCAAACGCTAAGTTCGGGTTTTCCACAATTCTATACTCTGATAAGTCTACTTCTAATAATTCGAGAAATTTCTCAATCGCTCTTTTTGTGAAACTGCGCCTTCTCTCATTTGTGATAGGTGTGCACTGATTATTAATTTCAATTTTTATAGCTAGAGCGTGATGATCGCTGATTCCTGCCCATATAGTTCTGGCTTCTTCATAACAATTATTATTGATAAATATATTATCTAAACATGCACTTCCTCGGGTGGGTTCTAAAAACGCTTGTCTTAGATCGTAACTGTACAATAATTTAACCAGTTCCTCTCTACTCGTGCTTTCCTTCAAGAAGTCGATGTTGAAATCACCACACAGTATAATTTGTGTATTTATGTGAAAATGTTCATTTATGTAACTTAGTACCAATTCTATTGTATCCAAGTATTTACCAAAGTCTCCATTTGGAATCCTATATGAGCACACTATTATAGTGTTTTCTTTGGGTAGGAAAATACCAATGATTTTGCAATGCAATTCTGTAGACATCTCTCTGACCACTGGCAATTCCACTGCTTCGATGTCTGATCTAGCAAATATACACACTCCTCCATAATTATTGCTTACCCTATTGTAGTGAGCAATATTGGCAAAACCTCTTAAATTGTACAGGTTGTAATTTTTATCGTTCAACCAGTGTTCCATTATGCACACCATGTGTGCCTGTTCATCGTCCACCAGAATTTGAAGTACCTCCAGTTTATTTGTTATACTTTGGATGTTGATGTTAATTAATTTTAGATATTTTGACGTACTTACTTTAAAGTCTGTGCTTGAGGGCCAACCTGTTGGCTCCAGATTTGCCTGGGTTTCGAGTTGTCTAAAAAATGCTGTCCGATTCTAAAGTCAAATCTAGTGTACCCCACACCTTTAGGCCAGAAACTGGGGTCGTACACAATGTCCTTATATTGCTTCTCCAAACCTACAAGGAAGCACTTGTTGTTCGGTGAAGTATTTCTGGTTTGTAGCTCTTTTACAGAAATTGTTGGAGAATTAGCCCCTGTTTTTTCTTGGATGTGATTGATAACTGCGTTTTCTTCAACTTGATCTTTGACTCTTGAAAGAAACAGCCAAATTTTTCCTTCCTCGGGTTTTTTAAATCTTCCTTCAAAGTTGTTGCTAGTTGTTTCTCCTGCTCCTATCTGTGGTTTCCGTTTGGTCCTTCTCCTTCTTACCATATTGTGGCCATCACCTTCTCCAGAATTGTCTAAATTGATTATTTCTGACATCTTATTTTTTTGGTGCTGCTGTTCCACTGCTGTTGATACCATTTGTTTTGTTATTTTTAGGGAATTTCCCTTGGCTGCAGTAGTCTGCTTTTGGTTTTCTTTTGTATTGGACTGTAAAATCTTCGAGTAATTTAAAATTGGAAAGATTGGATTGGTTTTCTCAGAGGTAGTTTGTTTATACTCCTCATTCGTTTGAACTATTCCTGCGGTTGGTATCCTGAGTTGCATTTCACCTGTAGTGGTTGGCATCACTGGCACTAATGACGTTTGAGTTTGACATTGGAAACGTTGACCTATTTGTTTACTTTTAGGAGACGCATCTTTTGCAGTTGTAGCAAGTAAATTTGCCTCCAGATTAAGAATTTTCTCTGCTTGGAGTTTCACATTTAATTCTAGGGCTTGATTTTTACCTTCCATTTCGTGTATTATTCGTCGTAACAACTTGATTTCGTTATGGAGGTTATCAACAGCCTGGTTTTCACCTTCTTGGACACATGGCAGATTGTTGTTTTGACTGCATTTGGACCTTGGAACACATCCTGGGTGATATACTTCGTTGCACTTTATGCAAGTAACTTTATTTTTCACGATTTCACGTTTGCAATATTTATAATTGCAATTAAACACCTCAGTATCAACTTTTTCTTTGCACAGTTCACTGGCGCGGTCGCCATTTTTCATGATAGAATTTGAGTAGAAACGAAGAGATGTAGATATCCGGAATTAAGTGAGACAGAGACGTATAGGATGTTCAATTCGAGTTGATGTAAGTACCTGCAACATTTCTTGCAAGGCCGATTCGGTAATGGTTCTTCGTCTTGAGAGTGTCAAACCTGACCGCAATATCTGTAGGAGACAATCTGATGCAATTAGTATATGTAAAATAACACATTTATTTATCTGACTCCTAATTTTGTACACGTTTACTCTATTAGATAAGTAGTAGTACCAATAAAACCGGAGAAAACGTCGTCCCACCCGCGTTCTTGACACCTCTCGAATCTTATCTGATAAAACAGTATCGTAAATATTGGTCAGTGTCCCCTGACTTATACCTGAATAATACACCTTCAACCGGATGACTCCTTTAAAGCTTGTAGAATTTAAATACAATTTTTATCTTTATTGCATCGCACATAACCGGACCATCTTTCATATAACGTGGGGAAATTTTATTAGTTCGCTAAAATGTTCGATAAATTGAAGGAGAAATTTTAGAGCGACCTGTTATTTATTGATAATATGAAAACAAAGTTTATAACGGTCCCTACAATTTAAATTTTTTAGATAAACGCTTATGCTACTTTTGTTTTTAGTTCTTGGAACTAGTTAATCACCTAAGTGCCTGTCTACCATAAACTTTAATTTGTGGTTATAGGAAGCCCAGTTACTTAATTACTACATATTTTTTATTCCTGCATATTAATATGTCCACTTTTGACAGAATAAAAAATAATAATAGCCTTAATCACCATAGTGTTATATTATTTTATGTTAAAAGTTCCTTCAGGTTTGTAAACTCTTGTAGCGTTGAACTCTCTAATACTATGTAAGTCATTCACTGAAACAGACATTGATTCATTTGGATTTATGGCTGGATCACTCTGTATATAGTTTAATTAAATATATTCGTAGAATTCGACGAAGCCATGAGTATCCATTTCATGAAAACTACACCCAACATTTTTCTGTGGATAAACAGGAAGTTTATAATTATACCCAGAAACCGCAAGTTTAAGAACTTTTTGATCCTTACAAAGAACGTTACGGGGACGTCACGTGGTGTTAATTTTTTCAAATGGCCACAAACAGCTCGCAAAATTATACCTGCGCTTGTTGTAAAAGCTGTGTTTACGAGGTATAAGCAGCCGCTACCGAAATATGTCAAGATGCGTCAGAAATGTGAGTCTGATCCCGAAAGCGGAACGAATTTTTAAATATAGTAGTTGGCAGAAAGTGTCCATCCATGTCACTCCACAATAGCGGACGTTTCTTTAATTGGAATAGAAAACGGACAGTTTTGTCGAGGGAAGTGCCTCATTGTGAAGAGGTATATTAATACGGGGTCGTTCACAATTTCGCAGTCCTCTTCAGAAGCTGATGGTCTATAAAACCAAGAAGTTTGGTAGGGATGAAGTATAGGGATAGAAGAATAACTCATAATCTATACAAAGAGCAAACGACAGTTATAGAATTTGACCAGGAACATAGAGAAGTAGATATCCGAAAGGGAGTGAGGCAGGGATGTGCGTTATCGCCTCTAGTTTTCAATTTATACCGTGTGACAAACTTCCATGTGTACATGGGGAAATAACATGGGCATTTACATTTTTGGGGATTCCTGCTCCCCATGAGTAGTTACAGTGGTGGTAAAGGTAGCAATCGAAAGACTATTTTTTTCTGCGTATGAGAATATCAAGAACTCTGCAATTTTCCAATACTCCCTTGACCCTAATTTCTAATTCGTCTGAATTGTCAACATTATTTATAGACAATTTAAAATTTGGGTTTCAAAATGTACAAAAATATTTATTCAGTTGAAGAAAAGGTTTTCATTGTGAAAACATTTTACGGCGGCAATAGTCTGCGGGTAGTTCGTGACTTATTTTCTGTAAAATTCAATAACAGTCCTATTCCTTCGGTAACAACAATACAAAATTTAGTTAAGAGATTTGAAGATACTAGGAATCTTTCATTGAAAGAAGGTAATTTTTACTAATAAAGTTACTTGGTTTTTATTTAGATAATTCTGATTCGCTTATTATTATTACCTGCTAATTCCGTATTGTTCGCTAACTTACATTTTACTGGGATTATGAGAAATTTAACAAGTGATAACGTGGAGTGAAACAAAACTAAAATTAATCTTATCATTTATTTTTTTAGTCGTTCCAAGAAATCTAAATGTTGAGGTAGAGGAAATGGTAATAGGCCTGATAACTGCTAGTCCAACATCTAGTTTAAGGTCTATTGCCCTAGAATGTAACGTTTCAACAAAAACTGTCCGTAACATATTAAAAAAAAACAAACATCATCCCTTTAAATTCCAATGTCACCAAGAGTTACTTCCTTTTGACGAAGAATCAAGGCAAACTTTCTGTGAAGAAATGCAAGAACGGGCTAATCGGGATCGCAACTTCCTCTCATCAATTTGTTTTACCGATGAGTGTACCTTCACTTTAAATCAAATCACAAAATCACAAAACGTTAGGCATTGGGCGCAGGAAAATCCCAGAATAAATCTAGCCACTACAACGCAATACCCTCAAAAAATCAATATTTGGGCAGGCATTTTTAATAATCGCATTATAGGACCAAAAAATAGTAAACCAAGTGATAATTGGAAGTTTCTTAGAAGGTTGCATGTTATTGGTGTTAAAAGGAAGCCCGCGATTCCTGACTCATTATGTGATGTAGATACACTTTGTGAATTCTTCACTGATTCTACAACTATTTCAAACACCAGTGTATCTGATTCTATCGCATTTTATAGTAACAACACCAAAACACATTTCGATTCATTATTTAATTTCCAACTGATTGATGCCGGCACTGTCATTCACATAATTGGGAATATGAAGGTGACGTCTCCAGGTATTGATGGACTTACCTTGAGGATCATCAAATTGTGTTGTCCTTTTATTATCGATTTCCTTGTTCACATAATTAATTCCTGTATCTTGTCGAACTATTTTCCTAATATGTGGAAACAAGCCATAATTATCCCAATTCCGAAAATCACAACTCCTACTGAAATGAAACACTTACGCCCCATCAGCCTTTTGCCCTGCCTTTCTAAAATATTTGAAAAAATTCTGTGTTGCCAACTTCAAGATCATTTGACAACTTATAACATTCTACCTACCTCTGTCAATCTGGGTTTCGTAGGAACTTTAGCTGTACTACTGCCTTACTAAACGTGACTGATGACATTCTGCGAGCTACTGACCGGGGACTATTAACTATTTTAGTGTTACTTGACTTCACCAAAGCGTTTGACACAGTAAATCATTCACTTTTGATCTCTATTTTACATTTTATTGGCATGGACATGTCAGCTATTCATCTTATTAAAAATTATTTGTCAAATAGATCTCAACGAGTTAGAGTGTGTGGTAGTTCATCTGATCCACTAGTTGTCACCTCGGGAGTTCCCCAGGGATCTATCTTGGGGCCACTTCTTTTTACGATGTACACTAATAATTTAATACATAATATTCGTTTCTCCAGTTCTCATATATACGCTGATGATACT
The DNA here is from genome assembly GCA_963966045.1 of Xestobium rufovillosum. Taxonomy (NCBI): domain Eukaryota; kingdom Metazoa; phylum Arthropoda; class Insecta; order Coleoptera; family Ptinidae; genus Xestobium; species Xestobium rufovillosum. The sequence goes on from OZ014503.1 coordinate 25,904,454, forward strand.
CAACTATATTACAGTTTCAAACCTTCCGAGTTCTCTGCAGCAATCAGTAAGATTAATACAGATCTAAAGTACATTGCTATTGCTTCCGAAAGACATTCTTTGATTATTAATCCTGCTAAATCAACGGCAATTATTTTTGGAAATAAAAAACTTTGCGAGACGCTTGCTCCTTCTGTGAAATTGGAGGTTAATGGTATTGCTGTTCCTTTGAATGACAGTGCCAGAAATTTGGGTTTAATGATTGACAATACTTTTAGATACAGGGTGCATGTGAATGGGTGTGTCAGGCGCGCGATTTCAAACTTAAAATTATTATATCCCCATAGATTAAAATTATGTTATGTAGAGGGTCCTTATTTCCACCTATCCATCGTACATCATTGTTCGAGAGGTCATTTTCTTGGAACATTTACAAAGTTTATAACAAATTACCATCTTGTGCGAAAGTGTCCAATGTTAGGCGGTTTAAGGAATGTCTGCGCCACACTCTCCTTTACAATCGAAGTCTCAATCTTGGTTTATAGTTGGATCATATGCGAGGTCGTATCTGGTGCTACTTATAAGATTATCCTTTTCTTTTTTTTATCTTCTATTATGTTATTATATTATATTATTATTGAATTTCATATTTTTTGTATTACCATTATATATTTCAAAATTCTCGGATTTGCGTTGCTTGTTTAGTTCTTAATTAACAGGGTTTAAGTGGTAGAACAGGGAATGCCCTTTGGGCATTTATCTGAACTTCGCCCTGAGATTTGCAGTATTTTTCTTTTTTGTTTGTTTTTTTTCTGTCATGCTTGTATTGCAAATTGCAAATAAAGTTACTATTATTATTATTATTATTATTATTTGAAAGGGAAATTTAAATTCAGAAGCTTATTTAGATCTTTTAATTAACCATATTGGCCCTGCATTAGAAGAAGTTGCACATGCGAATCGAGAGGTCTGGTTTCAACATGACGGATGCCCAGCACATTTTGGAGCACAAGTGAGGGAATTATTAAATGAAATATTTCCAGAGAGCTGGATTGGTCGAGGTGTTGCTATAAACTGGCCAGCTAGATCTCCTGATTTGGCACCGTGTGACTTTTTCTTGTGGGGTCATTTAAAAAATAAGATTTATAAAACTCGTCCCAAAGGACTTGTACCTTGACGCAGTTCTAGTAATACTGGGACGGGTGGGATGGCTTGCGCGCTTCAATGATATAAAGAGCCGAACCATAGGTTTAACCATATTGGAGGGGTTTTTATTTGAGAAGCCAGACTAAATCAAGTCCCTGGAAGGGGGCAGCAGCTCTTTCAGTAATCATAGTGGCAGAGATCGTGAGGGTTGGTATGGCACTGTGATACACACTACTGCGATGTGGAAGGCAACGGGAAACCACCACATTATTTTATCCCTAGTACAGCGTACTTTAATTTATGATGATGGCACCTTCTGGAGTAAAATATTCCGGAGGTAAAATAGTCCCACATTCGGATCTCCGGGCGGGGACTGCTTCGGGGGGAGTCATCAGAAATGATAAGTGTAACATCTCACGAGTCGGAGCGTGGAATGTTAGAAGCATGAAACAAGTAGGGAAGTTAGAGAATTTGAAAATTGAGATGGATAGGTTAGCATTAGACGTAGTAGGTATCAGTGAAGTGCGATGGCCAGAAGCTGGAGACTTCTGGAGCGGAGATTTTAGAGTAATACACACAGGATCTGTAGGAGGAAATTCGGGAGTAGGAATTGTTATGCGGAAAAAAGTAGGACAGAGTGTAGAAAATTTCTTACAGCAAAGTGACAGGGTAGTTATGGTTAGGTTAGATTCGAAACCTGTAAAAACAGTAATAATACAGGTATATATGCCCACTTCTAACTACAGTGATGAGGCCGTAGAGGCAGTTTATAGTGATATTGAATATGTGCTAGATTTTGTGAGAGGGCACGAAAATTTAATAATTACAGGAGATTTCAATGCAGTCGTAGGCACAGGGCGAGAGGGCGGAATAGTTGGCCCCTTTGGATTAGGCAATAGGAACGATAGGGGAGTTAGACTGATAGAGTTCTGCGATAAACATAACTTAACGGTCGCGAACACTCTATTTCACCATCATGTTAGGAGATGCTATACGTGGAAGATGCCAGGAGACTTAGGGAGATATCAAATAGATTACATTCTCGTTAGGCAAAGATTTAGAAATCAAGTTAGGGATTGTAGAAGTTATCCAGGAGCAGATATAGATAGTGATCACAACATAGTCGTTATGAAAGCCAATCTTAAATTTAAGATTTTGAAAAAAAGAAGCGGAAGAAGGTATCTTGACCCAGAGAAACTAAAAGATGATGATATGCGCAATAAGTTCGAGAAAAAGACAAACGAAGCACTAAAGGGCACGGGTGGAAATATTGTTAGGGACATAGAGGCAGAATGGAATTGCATTAAAAATAGTTTAGTTTCCTCATCTAGGGATATTTTGGGTCATAAACAGAATGAAAGTAGGAAACCCTGGATAACAAAACATATTGTGAGTCTAATAGAGGAAAGGCGAAAATATAAAAATAGGTTAGATGAAACAGGGAAACAAAGATATAAGGCGATCAAGTGGGAAATTATTCGGGAATGTAGGAAAGCGAAAGAGCAATGGATCGATAATAAATGCAAAGAAGTGGAAGATAAATTCGAAGTAGGAAAGACTGATGAAGCATATAAAATAATTAGGAGAAATTTTAGAGAAATTGGATCTAGTACCAAAAACATTAGAAATGAGGCAGGAGATATCCTAATCGGAAGTGGGGAGAAGGCAGATAGGTGGAAAGAATATTTAGGAAACTTATATGCGGGACAGGAAGTGCAAGATATATTAGAAAGCGAAAGCAGTGTAGAGGGGGATAACCTAGGGAGTCCTATAATGAGAGAAGAGTTTGAGATAGCACTAAAAAGTTTAAGGAATAATAAAGCACCAGGTATAGATGGCTTGCAGGCAGAAATCTTAAAGTGCGCAGGTCAAGAGGTAATATATCGTTTATTTAAACTAGTTAGTCGCATATACCTGACAGGCGAGATTCCAGAAGATTACAAACGGAACATCATAGTAGCTTTGCCAAAAAGAAAAGGCGCGGATAGATGCGAAAATTTTAGAACTATCAGTTTAACTTCCCATGCGTCAAAAATTTTAACTAGAATTGTGCAAAGAAGGATGGAGAAAAAGGCGGAAGAAATATTAGGAGAAGATCAGTTCGGATTTAGACGAAATAGAGGAACGCGCGAGGCCATTCTAGCTTTACGAGTAATTATAGAAAAAACGATAGAAAAGAGAAAGAGCGTCTATATAGGATTTGTAGATTTAGAAAAAGCCTTCGACAACGTAAAATGGGGGAAGATGTTCGAAGTGCTGAGAAAGGTAGGGATGAAATACAGGGACAGAAGAATAATACATAATCTCTACAAAGAGCAAAAGGCAGTTATAGAATGTGAGCAGGAACAAAGGGAAGTAGATATCCGGAAGGGAGTGAGACAGGGATGTGCATTGTCACCTCTAGTTTTCAACTTATATATCGAAGATGCGATTAATATTGTTAAGGAAAGAACAGCCTCAGGGATCAATGTACAGGGCCAAACTATTAACATGCTCAGATTTGCGGATGATATAGCAGTGTTAGCATCTAGCAAAGAAGAATTAGGAGCGGCTCTGAATGAAATGGAAGCAGTTTTGACACAGGGCTTCGGCATGAAAATCAATAAAAAGAAAACTAAAATTTTGGTATGTAGGGGATGTGAAAATAGAACTAAAATGGAAATACAAATTGGAAATGAGAAAATAGAGGAGGTCGCGGATTTCTGCTACTTAGGAAGTAAAATAACTCAAGACGGTAGGAGCACTAAAGATATAAAACAAAGAATGGCGCAGGGCCGAGTTGCGTTTAACAAAAAGAAACAACTGTTATGCTCGAGAACGGTTAATATAGAGACTAGGAAGAGACTCTTAACGTCGTATGTATGGAGTACGGCATTATACGGGTGCGAAACTTGGACAATAGGAGAAGCTGATAGAAAAAGAGTAGAAGCGTTTGAAATGTGGTGCTACAGACGCATGATGAAGATACCGTGGATAGATAAGGTTAGCAATAGGGAAGTATTTGAAAGAGTTGGGGAAAAGCGAAAGGTATGGAAAACAATAAAGAGTAGGAGAGATAGGATGGTAGGACACCTTCTAAGACACGAAGGAATAGTTCGTGACATACTAGAGTCAGAGATAGGAATAAAAAGAGGTAGGGGTAGGCCTAGATTAGACTACTGCTCTCAAATAGTTAGGGATGTAGGATGTTCTACTTTTAGGGAAATGCGTAGGTTAGCTCAGGATAGAAAAGAATGGAGGTACGCGTCCAACCAGTCTTCGGACTGAGAACCTTATGATGAGTTAGAAAATTATTAATGTAATTTTTGCTTTTAATACTTTAATAAATTGGAAAGTTGTAGAGTTTTTGATATCCTCATACGCAGAAAAAAATAGTCTTTCGATTGCTACCTTTACCACCACTGTAACTACACATGGGGAGCAGGAATCCCCAAAAATGTTATTTCCCCATATGTACACATGGAAGTTTGTCACACAGTTATCGAAGATGCGACTAATTATTGTTAAAGACAGAATAGCTGCTGGAATTAATATACAGGGTCAAACTATTAATGTGCTCAGATTCGCGGATAATATAGCAGTATTAGCATCCAGCAAAGAAGAATTAGGAAGGGCTCTGAACGAAATGGAAGCGGTTTTGACGGAGGGCTATGGTATGAAGAGCAATAAAAAGAAAACCAACATTTTGGGGTGTATTAGGGTGCGTGAAAACAGGACTTAAACGAAAATACAAATGGGAAACGAGAAGATGGATCGAAAATTTGTTGTAGATTCCAAATTTTAAAAATGAAGAAGGCAGAGGTCAACTTCTGATTTTTCGAAGCTGGGAGTGTAGTTGACGACTCGCAGACGATACCGGTACCATAAGTGTAATATTACAAGACATCGCCTGTCCGTATTCTCTTTATTTTATTGCAGGCACATACGGGAATATATCATGATTATCATAAACATTAAGTGCATACTGCTACAAGCCTACTTAGTATTATTGTATTATTTTACAACCGTCTGTTTTATATTCCCCATAAATTACGCTATTTACGAACAAATTGCTTATTTTAATTTCGCGCTTCGGTATTGTGTGTGCCATTATATTGAATAAATTTATACATTTTTCTAGAGTGTACCGCAAAAATACGACCAGGGTCCTTTACTGTTCAATAAAATCAATTTACGATCGCTGGCACTTGATTTATTTTATGTACTGCCTTTACGGATTATTACGAAAATTGCGGTCGAGTGGGTGGCCAATTTGCGAACTGCTCGATGACATTCAAATATTCCCCAAAAGTTCCGCGTCTGTTTCGGGTTCTCGCGGGGCACCGCTATTAAAAATCCTCAAACAATGGTCATGAGCTCGATCGTCTGAATGGGCACATTTTTGAAACAGTGTGATACCGAACCATTAACGACCATTGTGGACGTCCACTCGCCGCGGGGGTAAACCACCTAAATGCCCGTATTGTTATCGAGTTAGCCTTGTATTTGATTATGTGATTACCGATGGCAGGTGTTCGAATTCCGCGCATTCTGCCTTTGATTGATTGAATTTTTATATTGTATTGTGTTCCGATGATCAGAATTATTCTACTTATAAGTGTTAATATCGTTAACATCATTAATTTTCGGTTGCTGTGTGGGAGGTTGCAGACTACGCTCTCTCACCGCCGTGAACAACTTCATATAAATGTTCTACAGTTCTTCAACTTCAACTAGGTGTAACAAAACATGAATGCCACTATTTTTTATAACATTTCGCGTTAACTAAAAGTAAGGCGTTACGTTACCTGTAACATTGAAATTATTTACGTATCTATCGAAGCAAGGTCAGGAAAGCGCGACGGTGAAGTCGAGAAAGCAGTCCAAAACGTCAGAACCGGCACGGCAGACATAATCTACAAATCAGCGACATCGGAGCAGTCATCGCACAGCAAGTCAACGTTGAGCAACGTAAACGCAAGTCGCTTTAAGTCAGAAAATCGTCACGAAAGACTGTAAATTCATTTTATTTTAAAAATTGTCAGAAGTCAGTCAAATCCTAAAATTTTTAAAAGTAAAATGGATACTGTAAAATGTCAGTTGGAGATGTTAAGTGACGATAGTCGGGGAAATGTCAATTTCATTTCATGGCGATTTAAACTAAATCTAGTACTGAAGAATAAAGACCTGTACGACATTGTGACAGGTGTGAAAGTCAGACCAACAGGTGATGTGTCAGAAGGAAACGTTTCAACTTGGATAAAGAAAGATGTCGAAGCTCAAACGTTGATAGGTTTAAATGTAAACAGTAAGATAGCGAACAAAATTGCCAATTGTAAAACTGCCAAAGACATGATAGACAAATTAGTTAGTTTATATGGCACAAAGACTGATGTAACTTTAGAAACGTCCCGAATCAAATTCTTTACTTTTGAGTATGATGAAAGCAAGTCATCAGTAGAGAATTGTATGGAGATTATGGACTTGGCTGAAGAAGTGTCAACTGAAAATGATCCTATGAGAGAAAGTTGGGTCATGACGAGGATCTTGAGTGTCTTACCGTCAAAACTGGCGCATTTCAGGACATCATGGAACAACGCGACGGGACCTACAAGAAACTTAGATACTCTCATCGAACGTCTGAGACTTGAGGACGAGCAACTTAAGGAACCGACGACAAACGCAGAGAGCAGCGCCAGCAACGCTCTCATGACAAGACGTGAGAAACAAGGACAGTCGTCAAGCAAGCAGGACAAGTCACAGTTCGCATGTTACAAATGTGGAAAGAAAGGTCACGTGATCAAAGAGTGCAGAGGAAAGGCATGTCAAAAATACATTGAGTATTGCAAGAAGAAATACTCATGCAATAATTGTAAGCAGAAAGGTCACTTCGCAAAGGATTGTCCATCCCGAGAAGAAGGAAACAAGTCAGGAAATGGAAAACCATTAAAGAGGGCTTTTTTGACCACAGCATTCTCGACAGTGGACAACGACATTTCGCAGGACAGGGCAACTTCATGGTATCAAGACTGTGGAGCCAGCCAACACATGACGTCTCATCGAGAATGGTTTGTACAGCTTGCTGAGCTGGACGAGCCAATTCCAATTGTGATTGGAGATTCAGCCAGGCTGGATGGCGTTGCAGTCGGAAACATTGATATGGAGGCTTTTGATGGTCAAAAGTGGTATCCAGTGGTACTTGAAGATGTCATCTATGTACCAAATCTCAACTTTAATCTTTTCTCAGTAAGTCAGATGTTAGACAAGGGACATGTACAGAAGGCAAATGGAAACGAGTCAACTTTTTACTGTCAGGACAGCAAGGAAATTGTGGCAATAGCAAGGCGCAAAGGAAATTTGTACAAAATGATGCTCAGGAGAGAAGAAGAGACAAGCTTGATGGTCCAGTCGATCAAAGTATGGCATGAAAGACTCGCCCATCAAAACGTGAAGTATGTGAGGGACATACTGAAAAGAAAAGGGATCAAGTATGTTGATGACTGGAATAATTATGTGTGCACAGGGTGCTCATATGGCAAGCAACATCGATCTTCACACCCAAACAACCCCAAGACAGCCCAGCAGTCATTAGATCTTGTGCATGTCGACACCGGCGAGATGAACATCTCATCCCTAGGAGGAGCAAAGTATTGGCTCATGTTGAAAGATGATTTCACTCACTACCGAACCTGTTATTTCATGAAGACGAAAAGTGAAGCCCCAGCGAAGATTGAAAGCTACCTGAGATTTGTAGAAAATCAACTGGGAAGAGGAGTGAAGAGTCTGAGATCTGATAACGGCACGGAACTGAAAAAAGCAAAAACAAAAGAGCTGATGGACAAGTTGGGAATTTTTCACACTTTTACGAATGTACATACGCCAGAGCAAAATGGAAGGGTGGAAAAAGAGATGAGAACGATTGTCGAGGCAGCCAGGGCAGAGATACAAGCAGATGGTTTGGACGAGAGACTATGGGCAGAGGCAATGAATCACGCAATCTTCACGATCAACCAGACAGGAACCAGCAACGTACCAGGAAAGAGTCCAGCAGAGTTGTGGTTCGGAAGGAAAATGAAGATTGAGAAACTGCGACCTTTTGGATGTGAATGTTATGTGCTGACCCAAGCACAGAAGAGAGGCAAGATAAATAGAAAATCAGAAAAGGGAATTCTGGTTGGCTATGACATTGATTCGCCCTGCTATAGGATTTATATGAAAGAGAAAAGAGAGGTCGTCACTTCAGACAATGTAATCTTTGACGAGGAAAAGATACGACAGAGACAAGGCACTGAACTTGAGACATCGGCAATAGAGGACACACCTGAGAAACAAGAAGAAAGCAGCAGTGAGTCAGACGAAGAAGACGACAACTGGACAACTGGAGAAAGTGCTGAGGAGACAAGTGACAACAACAATGGGACACAACCGCCAGAAGAAGAGCCAGGAAAGAAAATTTTGCGAGATCGTCGAACTTTACAACCACCACCGAGACTGAGAGACTGCGTACTTGACTCCAGACGTGGAGGAAAGAGCGCAAAAGTAGCCATGATTGGTGAAACGGAAGACATCTCGGTGAGCGAGGCACTCAAAGATGAGAAATGGAGACAGGCAATGCAGGAGGAGTACGACTCGCTAATGGAAATGAAAACTTGGGAACTGGTGGATTGTCCTGAAGGAGTGAAGCCAATCACTTGTCGGTGGGTACTTCGAGAGAAGGCAGACGGAAGATACAAGGCCAGACTCGTAGCAAGAGGTTTTGAACAAAAGGAAGGAGTGGACTACGCGGAAACATTCAGCCCAGTAGCCCGCCATGCATCAATTCGACTACTACTAAGTCATGCAGCTTCAGAGAAAAAGAAGTTGGTATCGTTCGATGTGAAAACGGCATTCTTGTATGGAAATCTGAAGCAAGTCATCTATATGAATCAGCCTGAAGGGCTTGACGATAGATCAAGGAAAGTTTGCAAGTTGGATAAGAGTCTTTACGGGCTCAAACAAGCTCCAAGGATGTGGAACGAGAGGGTCACCACACACTTTGAAAAGAAGATTGGCCTGATCAACACAGATGATGACCCGTGCATTTACTATAACAAGGACAAGAGCATTATGCTCTCACTCTTCGTGGATGATGGATTGATAGCTGGGAAGGTTGAAAAGGAAATATACAGACTCTTGAAGGAGATAAGCAAGGAGTTTCAGATCACATACAGCAAGAAAACACAGGACAAGTTGACGTACTTGGGCATGGAAATCAAGATCAATAAAGATGGTATCTTTGTGAATCAGCCTCGTTACACGGAGAAGATCTTGAGGAAGATGAAACTCGAACAGTGTAACCCAGCATTCACACCTATTGAGCAAGGAATGATCCCCAAGAAGACAGACTTCAAGAACGACGAGGCACTTCCGGCAAACAACAACTATCGCGAGGCGATAGGGAGCTTACTGTATTTAGCTACAATCACTCGGCTAGACATAAGCTTCGCTGTGAACTACCTGAGTCGATTCTGCAACAACCCCATGAAAAGCCATCAGGCGATGGTAAAACGTGTATTTCAGTACTTGAGAGGGACAGTGACAGCAGGAATCTACTTTGGAGGAGACAAAGAACTTGTGGCATATACCGATTCAGATTTTGGAGGAGACTCTGAGACAGGACAGTCGACGAGTGGAGTTTTGGTGATGAGAGGAGGACCAGTGATCTGGTACTCACAGAAGCAGCGTTTGGTAGCGACTTCAACTGCAGAAGCCGAGTACCGAGCCGCGGTGTCCGTGATTGACGATGTGTGCTGGATCAAGAGAATTGCACTGGAACTTGGTATCCTGGAAAGTGATCAGCCGATAACTCTGAAAGTCGACAACATGTCAGCCATTCACATGTTACAGAATGCACACGAAGGAAAGACAACCAGAGGCAAGAAACACATTGAGATACCACGAAAGTACATTCAGCAACATGTTGGCAACACTGTGATATTGCAACACGTCGAGAGCAGCAAGCAGATTGCAGACATTCTCACAAAGCCACTCAACAGAAGAGTCTTTGAGACGCTCCGCTGTAAATTGATCAAGGAGGAGTGTTGAAATTTGATCAATTAACAGCTGACCTGAATCTAACCTTACTTCACACTTTACTTTTGTTTTATATAGAGTCAAAGTTGGTAATCATGTATTTATTTGTACTTTCATTTTTTTTTGTAAGTAGGAAGGTGATAAACAACTTTTGTTAATTTTCATTAGACAGCGTAAAAAGCGAAATAGAAAGGCAAAAAGCAAAACGTGCTCCGAATTATAATTTTGTTTAATAAAACAAGGAGTGTCAGAAGATTCAAAAGGTACCTTTTGTGAAACTCTGTTCAATAAACTGAACTTTGTCAACCTTGGACTCAATTTATTTGCAACAACAAACCCAAATCCACTGAAAAGAACAACAGTATAAGACTGACATTCGCGTGTACCCTATTATCAAGTGATTGAAGTTAAAATAATCGATCAATGATAATTTTTCGGTAGTTTATACCTTAAATAAGACTCGTCTTCTATTGACTCTTAGGCTAATGCTCACTTACCTACAGAGTTGTTGATGAACAAGCTAAAAAATTACGAAATGCAAGTCATTTATTAATGAAGAGTTTCCCAATAACAAATTAACTCTGAGCTGCTGTTATACTCAAGAGTTTAAAGTAGCCTTGGCTCGTTGATAACCTCATTAATAAATCTATTAATAATTTTTTACACGAGATATTGTTTTCGAAAACTGCTTCACTAGAATATTCTTTAATTATCCAAACATCAAGAACTAAGATGATCCTGTATAATAAAAAACGAATTAAGTTTTCTGGAAACATTTTCGCTCGATCATTATATTCCCGAGCTGTCAAATATAAAAAACCCGAAACGTACAATTTGTAACTGTTTCCAAAACCTCAAACCCACAAATTATTTCCTAAAAATTCTCCCGGTTAGATTATAAAAAATATTTCGACGTCTGGCCATTTAATATACTTTGTGTGTCTACCGGAGTCAGGCTTTTAGAGAATAGTTCTTTAATTACCTTAACTACCGGTTGCGTACACAGATACACACGGTTTCAGAATAGAAAATCGTTACTTAGTTGTCAGGTATAATGCTATTTCCGACGGTCGGCCACAAACTTTTGCCAGTTCACTTTATAATGATACGGTAGCAACGTTTTATGACCTTGCTGTTACCCTTATAATTTGTTCTGAACTCATTTAGCGCCCCTCTCATCCTACTGTCGTAAACATACGGATTTAAGACTGTAAACACTCGGGAATTTCACACAGTAGACGTAATATATACGCGGTGAAAAAGCAAAATAAAAATAAAATTCAAGAAAATCCAGAATTTGGGCGGTCTGTCCTTTGGACAGATGAAACTCACATAAGCAGCGCAGGATTATTTAACAGGCATAATGTGCGTCACTGGTCTGATACAAATCAGCACCAAACTTTTGAACGTCAGAGGCAAGGACGTTTTGGATTTAACGTTTCGTGTTTTATTTTGGGTGGTCAACTAGCATGCCAAATTTTTGATGGAAACTTAACGGGATTGAGATACATTAATTTATTGAATATTAACGCAGAGGCGATAATGGAAAATGTTCCGTTAATAAACATAAACAGGATATATTTCCAACAAGATGGTGCCCCTGCCCACAATTCTGCAATAGTTAGAAATTATTTAGAAAATCATTTTCCGGGTAGATGGTTGGATACAAATGGACCTATATTGTGGCCTGCAAGATCACCGGATCTGAGTATATTAGACTTTTTTGTTTGGGCATTTTTAAAATATGCACTGAAATTAATTTAAAATCCGTCACGTTCTTAAACCTACACAGCTACATAAACGTGCGGTTAGTTTGTAGATACATCCCTGCCTACACAGAAACTTTTTTTTGATAAAACGCCTTCGTCCCTGCTCTGAACGAAAGCTGAAAACTGTACATTAGTCTTGAAGTACGAAAAATCCAGTACAACTCGTGGTAAATCACGAGTAGGCAGATCATCATTTTGCTTCCGCCTCGTGAGATTCATCAATTATTATTTTCTTGGGTTGGTCGCGTGCATGTGTCGCTGAAATGCTTGGGCTCATCCAAGCCATATTGACCTATCCTTTGGTCGTAAATTGCTGGTACACCTTCGCAAAACATTTTATTTCAAAACTACACCCTCTGTTGCCTCCTAACTATTATTTTAAGAGCAGTTAAGCCATTTAGATCGTTTTATTACGTGTCCATTTCAAATGAATTCGGATTTTTTGTGCTCTTAACCTCGTCTACCTTCTGTTAAATTGTTCATTTAACGACTTAAAAACTACGGCGTTTATAACATGAAAATGAAGTTTCTAAAAGGCAGTCAATTTAATACACATTAGGAATCGTTCTCTGAAAAAAAAGTGGGAGATCATTTGGACAGTCCCTTTTGTTCGATTTTTTGAATAAACTCGCAGGATTTATTTGTAAGAACCGCATGAAATGGATGAAATGTCGTTTTCTTGCTTTATTAAAAGTAACCATCCATTATTGTTGTTCTTTTCAGTGGATTTAGGTTTGTTGTTGCAAATAAATTGAGTCCAAGGTTGACAAAGTTCAGTTTATTGAACAGAGTTTCACAAAAGGTACCTTTTGAATCTTCTGACACTCCTTGTTTATTAAACAAAATTATAATTCGGAGCACGTTTTGCTTTTTGCCTTTCTATTTCGCTTTTTACGCTGTCTCATGAAAATTAACAAAAGTTGTTTATCACCTGCCTACTTACAAAAAAAAATGAAAGTACAAATAAATACATGATTACCAACTTTGACTCTATATAAAACAAAAGTAAAGTGTGAAGTAAGGTTAGATTCAGCTCAGCTGTCAATTGATCAAATTTCAACACTCCTCCTTGATCAATTTACAGCGGAGCGTCTCAAAGACTCTTCTGTTGAATGGCTTTTTGAGAATGTCTGCAATCTGCTTGCTGCTCTCGACGTGTTGCAATGTCACAGTGTTGCCAACATGTTGCTGAATGTACTTTCGTGGTATCTCAATGTGTTTCTTGCCTCTGGTTGTCTTTCCTTCGTGTGCATTCTGTAACATGTGAATGGCTGACATGTTGTCGACTTTCAGAGTGATCGGCTGATCACTTTCCAGGATACCAAGTTCCAGTGCAATTCTCTTGATCCAGCACACATCGTCAATCACGGACACCGCGGCTCGGTACTCGGCTTCTGCAGTTGAAGTCGCTACCAAACGCTGCTTCTGTGAGTACCAGATCACTGGTCCTCCTCTCATCACCAAAACTCCACTCGTCCACTGTTCTGTCTCAGAGTCTCCTCCAAAATCTGAATCGGTATATGCCACAAGTTCTTTGTCTCCTCCAAAGTAGATTCCTGCTGTCACTGTCCCTCTCAAGTACTGAAATACACGTTTTACCATCGCCTGATGGCTTTTCATGGGGTTGTTGCAGAATCGACTCAGGTAGTTCACGGCAAAGCTTATGTCTGGCCGAGTGATTGTAGCTAAGTACAGTAAGCTCCCTATCGCCTCGCGATAGTTGTTGTTTGCGGGAAGTGCCTCGTCGTTCTTGAAGTCTGTCTTCTTGGTGATCATTCCTTGCTCAATAGGTGTGAATGCTGGGTTACACTGTTCGAGTTTCATCTTCCTCAAGATCTTCTCCGTGTAACGAGACTGATTCACAAAGATACCATCTTTATTGATCTTGATTTCCATGCCCAAGTACGTCAACTTGTCCTGTGCTTTCTTGCTGTATGTGATCTGAAACTCCTTGCTTATCTCCTTCAAGAGTCTGTATATTTCCTTTTCAACCTTCCCAGCTATCAATCCATCATCCACGAAGAGTGAGAGCATAATGCTCTTGTCCTTGTTATAGTAAATGCACGGGTCATCATCTGTGTTGATTAGGCCAATCTTCTTTTCAAAGTGTGTGGTGACCCTCTCGTTCCACATCCTTGGAGCTTGTTTGAGCCCGTAAAGACTCTTATCCAACTTGCAAACTTTCCTTGATCCATCGTCAAACCCTTCAGGCTGATTCATATAGATGACTTGCTCCAGGTTTCCATACAAGAATGCCGTTTTCACATCGAACGATACCAACTTCATTTTCTCTGAAGCTGCATGACTTAGTAGTAGTCGAATTGATGCATGGCGGGCTACTGGGCTGAATGTTTCCGCGTAGTCCACTCCTTCCTTTTATTCAAAACCTCTTGCTACGAGTCTGGCCTTGTATCTTCCGTCTGCCTTCTCTCGAAGTACCCACCGACAAGTGATTGGCTTCACTCCTTCAGGACAATCCACCAGTTCCCAAGTTTTCATTTCCATTAGCGAGTCGTACTCCTCCTGCATTGCCTGTCTCCATTTCTCATCTTTGAGTGCCTCGCTCACCGGGATGTCTTCCGTTTCACCAATCATGGCTACTTTTGCGCTCTTTCCTCCACGTCTGGAGTCAAGTACACAGTCTCTCAGTCTCGGTGGTGGTTGTAAAGTTCGACGATCTCGCAAAATTTTCTTTCCTGGCTCTTCTTCTGGCGGTTGTGTCCCATTATCGTTGTCACTTGTCTCCTCAGCACTTTCTCCAGTTGTCCAGTTGTCCTCTTCTTCGTCTGACTCACTGCTGCTTTCTTCTTGTTTCTCAGGTGTGCCCTCTGTTGCCGATGTCTCAAGTTCAGTGTCTTGTCTCTGTCGTATCTTTTCCTCGTCAAAGATTACATTGTCTGAAGTGACGACCTCTCTTTTCTCTTTCATATAAATCCTATAGCAGGGCGAATCAATGTCATAGCCAACCAGAATTCCCTTTTCTGATTTTCTATTTATCTTGCCTCTCTTCTGTGCTTGGGTCAGCACATAACATTCACATCCAAAAGGTCGCAGTTTCTCAATCTTCATTTTCCTTCCGAACCACAATTCTGCTGGACTCTTTCCTGGTACGTTGCTGGTTCCTGTCTGGTTGATCGTGAAGATTGCATGGTTCATTGCCTCTGCCCATAATCTCTCGTCCAAACCATCTGCTTGTATCTCTGCCCTGGCTGCCTCGACAATCGTTCTCATCTCTCTTTCCACCCTTCCATTTTGCTCTGGCGTATGTACATTCGTAAAAGTGTGAAAAATTCCCAACTTGTCCATCAGCTCTTTCGTTTTTGCATTTTTCAGTTCCGTGCCGTTATCACATCTCAGACTCTTCACTCTTCTTCCCAGTTGATTTTCTACAAATCTCAGGTAGCTTTCAATCTTCGCTGGGGCTTCACTTTTCGTCTTCATGAAATAACAGGTTCGGTAGTGAGTGAAATCATCTTTCAACATGAGCCAATACTTTGCTCCTCCTAGAGATGAGATGTTCATCTCGCCGGTGTCGACATGCACAAGATCTAATGGCTGCTGGGCTGTCTTGGGGTTGTTTGGGTGTGAAGATCGATGTTGCTTGCCATATGAGCACCCTGTGCACACATAATTATTCCAGTCATCAACATACTTGATCCCTTTTCTTTTCAGTATGTCCCTCACATACTTCACGTTTTGATGGGCGAGTCTTTCATGCCATACTTTGATCGACTGGACCATCAAGCTTGTCTCTTCTTCTCTCCTGAGCATCATTTTGTACAAATTTCCTTTGCGCCTTGCTATTGCCACAATTTCCTTGCTGTCCTGACAGTAAAAAGATGACTCGTTTCCATTTGCCTTCTGTACATGTCCCTTGTCTAACATCTGAGTTACTGAGAAAAGATTAAAGTTGAGATTTGGTACATAGATCACATCTTCAAGTACCACTGGATACCACTTTTGACCATCAAAAGCCTCCATATCAATGTTTCCGACTGCAACACCATCCAGCCTGGTTGAATCTCCAATCACAATTGGAATTGGCTCGTCCAGCTCAGCAAGCTGTACAAACCATTCTCGATGAGACGTCATGTGTTGGCTGGCTCCACAGTCTTGATACCATGAAGTTGCCCTGTCCTGCGAAATGTCGTTGTCCACTGTCGAGAGTGCTGTGGTCAAGAAAGCCCTCTTTAATGGTTTTCCATTTCCTGACTTGTTTCCTTCTTCTCGAGATGGACAATCCTTTGCGAAGTGACCTTTCTGCTTACAATTGTTGCATGAGTATTTCTTCTTGCAATACTCAATGTATTTTTGACATGCCTTTCCTCTGCACTCTTTAATCACATGACCTTTCTTTCCACATTTGTAACATGCGAACTGTGACTTGTCCTGCTTGCTTGACGACTGTCCTTGTTTCTCACGTCTTGTCATGAGAGCGTTGCTGGCGCTGCTCTCTGCGTTTGTCGTCGGTTCCTTAAGTTGCTCGTCCTCAAGTCTCAGACGTTCGATGAGAGTATCTAAGTTTCTTGTAGGTCCCGTCACGTTGTTCCCTGATGTCCTGAAATGCGCCAGTTTTGACGGTAAGACACTCAAGATCCTCGTCATGACCCAACTTTCTCTCATAGGATCATTTTCAGTTGACACTTCTTCAGCCAAGTCCATAATCTCCATACAATTCTCTACTGATGACTTGCTTTCATCATACTCAAAAGTAAAGAATTTGATTCGGGACGTTTCTAAAGTTACATCAGTCTTTGTGCCATATAAACTAACTAATTTGTCTATCATGTCTTTGGCAGTTTTACAATTGGCAATTTTGTTCGCTATCTTACTGTTTACATTTAAACCTATCAACGTTTGAGCTTCGACATCTTTCTTTATCCAAGCTGAAACGTTTCCTTCTGACACATCACCTGTTGGTCTGACTTTCACACCTGTCACAATGTCGTACAGGTCTTTATTCTTAAGTGCTAGATTTAGTTTAAATCGCCATGAAATGAAATTGACATTTCCCTGACTATCGTCACTTAACATCTCCAACTGAGATTTTACAGTTGCCCTGGGCCGATAACCTGTTGTTCTTTTCAGTGGATTTGGGTTTGTTGTTGCAAATAAATTGAGTCCAAGGTTGACAAAGTTCAGTTTATTGAACAGAGTTTCACAAAAGGTACCTGTCAACATACAAAAGAATCAATATCTAATTTGAGAATTTTCAATAAATAGAATTATTCATGACTTTATACAATACAATCTTAACATACCTTTTGAATCTTCTGACACTCCTTGTTTTATTAAACAAAATTATAATTCGGAGCACGTTTTGCTTTTTGCCTTTCTATTTCGCTTTTTACGCTGTCTCATGAAAATTAACAAAAGTTGTTTATCACCTGCCTACTTACAAAAAAAAATGAAAGTACAAATAAATACATGATTACCAACTTTGACTCTATATAAAACAAAAGTAAAGTGTGAAGTAAGGTTAGATTCAGGTCAGCTGTCAATTGATCAAATTTCAACACTTATGCATGCGACCACGTCGCTTCTTGACACATGTATTCTTAACTACTACTACTGACAACATAACCTAACAACTAACTTCACACCTATACCATAGAACAGACAACTTTGAGGTAGAGCACTACTCACAACACCCTCTCTTAGTGCTCTTCTCAAATGTTCACTATACAATCACATCACTCCCTCAAACCCAAACTTAAACTATATTCTTATAAAATTCCATTTTCGGTAATCCTTTTGTAAGCATGTCAGCTAGTTGTTCCTTTGAATTCAAATATTTAATAACAATTGCTTTGTTCTTGACATTCTCACAAATAAAATGGAATTTTAAATCTACATGTTTCACACGTCGGTTATTTTCAGGGTTTCTAACTAATGAAATTCATCCCTGGAGTATCTTCAAAAATCAGTATACTCCCAACATTCACATTTAAATCTAACAACAGTTTCTTAAACCAAAGACAATCCTGAACACAGTTACATAACGCTACAAGTTCAGCCTCAGTCGTGGACAAAGCAGCACAATTTTGCTTTCTTGTTATCCACGATACAGTATTACCAAAAACTTTTATAACATATCCTGAAACTGATTTTCGATCATTCAAATCTCCTCCCCAATCTGAATCTACGTAACTGATTAATGGAGTTGAGTTATTTTGTCTGATATATTCAAGGCTTAAATTAACAGTCCCACTTAAGTACCTTAGTACCCTCTTCAAATTGTTCCATATTGCATCTGAAGATCTATCCTGATACCTGCTGAAATAATTGACTGCAAAACTTATATCGGGACGAGACCCTATACTTGGGCCGCCCAACAGACGGAGTGATCACCCTGCAAGAACGTGCTCTAGCGGGGCCAATATTAATTTATGACGACCGAATTGGAGTGATGCGACTTCGTTGGGTCTAAAGAAAGCGCATCACTGAGGTTCGGTCGTTCTAAATTGATAGTGGTCCCGTCTAGAACCCATGTTTGCAGGGTGATCATTCCGTCTGTTGGGCGGCCCAAGTATAGCATCAGATACATTAAACAGCCTACTAACTCTCTAACCGGTTTGCTACTATCATTCCCTTCATTTAATGTCAACTGTTAAATCCCGTTTAAAGTGTCCATATTCACCACATCCAAAGCATGCTCCTAACTGTTTCGACACAAACGCAGTTGGTTTAGATATCTCGTCTCTACTGCCACCCTTCCTTTTCTCTGCTTCAGACCTAAGCTTCATTTTTACAAAATCAATAGAAAGTTTTTCATTTGGTAAATTCTCCAATATTGTAACTACCGTTTCATATGACTTGGGTAATGAAAGCAATCAATTACATACCGCATCTTCTTCTTTTACTTCTGCTCCAGTGGCCTTCAGCTGACCTAACACATCTTCAAATTTTAGTATAAAATCATCCAAATTTTCGGTTTCACTCATCTTCATTCCCATCAACTTTCTTTTCAAAAATAACTGTCCTGGTAACCCTTTCTTTTCATACATTTCTTCTAAACTCTTCCACATGCTATAAGCTGTTTCTTTACTTCGAAGAAGATCAATTTGAGCGTCATCCACACACTGCACAATCATGGATTTACATTTATTATCTTTTGCTTTTGCATCACTCCTCTTTTTCTCGTCTTCGTAATTTGCACCACTATATTCTCTCTTGATCATTTCCTCTACTTTATGCTCGATTAGTAACGTTTGCATTCTAAATTTCCATGTGTGATTGCTTCCACTCAAAAGATCCACATTAAAATTATTTTTCATACTTCCAGCCATTCTCTTTTCCTTCTCTGGTTTCTCTCACCTTGCACGTGTTTTCTTATCTTTTAATATCTTTCCAATCCTTTTATATCTTGCGCTGTCTCAATACCTACTACGTGCCTCAACCAACGATAAAACATTTATTTCTTCCTCTTCCCTATTTTCTTTATTATAAATTTTGTTTCTAGGTTTATTGAATGACCCGTAGTGAATTAAATTTGATTTTAATCTCGAAAACATCATTTTTCTTGGTTGTCTTATGGCACTCTTAAGAATACTGTTTCTGGTATGCCGTGAGAGCAGCTCGAGTGCGGGATTTGCTCATTAAAATAAGCGCTGCTGTCAATAAAACCTCTCTATTTGTATAATTTTATAACTAACAATAAAGCTTATGAACAAGCGTATTCTTCTAATTGGTAGTACTATAGAGTCGGGTTTATAAAATAGCAACGTTATGGGTATGGTAGTCATGGCGTTATAAAGTTTTACAACACTCTTCACCATTAGAATAAATGCGGAATGGTTAGCAACAAAAACGGCGTTTTTTATAACAGCTAGGGCGTTAGTAGGAGGTTTTTATTGAAGCCCAATAAAACTATTAAAATTTTAATTTGGTAGGTGGATCTATCCGAAGGTCCTAATTTGGGCAAAAGTACTTGTAATACAGAGGATATTACAACATTATGGAAACGCCAAATTCTTGCCTAGATTACCCATTACTGGTTGAAGAATAATGAATCGAAGTGGAGGATTTCTAAAGTTTTTCTGCTTTGATAACAATTCCTAAAAATCATTCGTTCTCAGAAGCAACAAATGCGGACATATTTTGATGAATTACATAGAGTTAAATTACTGGTCGTTTCGAATGGCAGCCGCCAATTAAAAGTGTGTTAAAAATGGATTGTTCTTAGTAATTACCCGTACGGTTTGCCTAAACGGGCTTTAATTACTTTCATGGGAGGCGCCGATGACCCTTCCAGTGCCCTAACAACAAAAATCCCCAATAAGAATTATGATTAATGTATTCAAAGTATTGGCAGCTGAATTACTGTAACTTACCAAAAAGTTCCCGATTTTTTATTTTTACCCCCGCGTAATTCTAACATTAATTAATTTCGGTACCTATACAATGTATTTATGAATTTTAAATGAATCATTTTGAGCTCGTGTATAGGCTTAATAAGCTGAGGCAGCTCCTCGCTGCGGTAGGCTGTAAAATTAGCTCGATCATCGCGATCTTAATTGATATATCAAACAATGATCGTGCAGTTTTTAAAGAACCTAATCAATTTTCAACATTTTTACGGGTATTTTTCGATGGCCACCGACGTCTCAGATTAACTGAACAAGAGCCCGAAGAAGAGATTGAAATATTCCGCACTTATTATACAAAAATTGAGTCTGTATGTTTGATAAATTGACCCATAACTTTTTACCATGTACATCTAACGTCGAATCGGCTCCAAAATCTGAAAGATCAACCTTTTTTAAAAAATAAATGTATTCTTGTCTCATTTTGATATTCCAGCCCATTTTCAAGAAAAAACGACTTAATGCAGGTAGCGATTAAATCTTAGAAATGAAAGGCTTGTTAAGTACTGCTAACAAAATAAATTTTAATTCACTACAAACGCTTAGGTACCTGAAAGGGGGCAGCAGCTCTTTCAGTAATCATAGTGGCAGAGATCGTGAGGGTCGGTATGGCACTGTGATACACACTACTGCGATGTGGAAGGCAACGGGAAACCACCACATTATTCTATCCCTAGTACAGCGTACTTCGAATTTATGATGATGGCACCTTCTGGAGTAAAATATTCCGGAGGTAAAATAGTCCCACATTCGGATCTCCGGGCGGGGACTGCTTCGGAGGGAGTCATCAGAAATGATAAGTGTAACATCACAGGAGTCGGAGCGTGGAATGTTAGAAGCATGAAACAAGTAGGAAAGTTAGAAAATTTGAAAATTGAGATGGATAGGTTAGCATTAGACGTAGTAGGTATTAGTGAAGTGCGATGGCCAGAAGCCGGAGACTTCTGGAGCGGAGATTTTAGAGTAATACACACAGGATCTGTAGGAGGAAATTCGGGAGTAGGAATTGTTATGCGGAAAAAGTAGGGCAGAGTGTAGAAAATTTCTTACAGCAAAGTGACAGGGTAGTTATGGTTAGATTAGATTCGAAACCTGTAAAAACAGTAATAATACAGGTATATATGCCCACTTCTAACTACAGTGATGAGGTCGTAGAGGCTGTTTATAGTGATATTGAACATGTGCTAGATTTTGTGAGAGGACACGAAAATTTAATAATTATAGGAGATTTCAATGCAGTCGTAGGCACAGGGCGAGAGGGCGGAATAGTTGGTCCCTTTGGATTAGGCAATAGGAACGATAGGGGAGTTAGATTGATAGAGTTCTGCGATAAACATAACTTAACGGTCGCGAACGCTCTATTTCACCATCATGTTAGGAGACGCTACACGTGGAAGATGCCAGGAGACCTAGGGAGATATCAAATAGATTACATTCTTGTTAGGCAAAGATTTAGAAATCAAGTTAGGGATTGTAGAAGTTATCCAGGAGCAGATATAGATAGTGATCACAATATAGTCGTTATGAACGCCAATCTTAAATTTAAGATTTTGAAAAAACGAAGCGGAAGAAGGTATCTTGACCCAGAGAAACTAAAAGATGATGATACGCGCGATAAGTTCGAGAAAAAGACAAACGAAGTACTAAAGGGCACGGGTGGAAATATTGTTAGGGACATAGAGGCAGAATGGAATTGCATTAAAAATAGTTTAGTTTCCTCAGCTAGGGATATTTTGGGTCATAAACAGAATGAAAGTAGGAAACCCTGGATAACAAAACATATTGTGAGTCTAATAGAGGAAAGGCGAAAATATAAAAATAGGTTGGATGAAACAGGGAAACAAAGATATAAGGCGATCAAGTGGGAAATTATTCGGAAATGTAGGAAAGCGAAAGAGCAATGGATCGATAATAAATGCAAAGAAGTGGAAGATAAATTCGAAGTAGGAAAGACTGATGAAGCATATAAAATAATTAGGAGAAATTTTAGAAAAATTGGATCTAGTACGAAAAACATTAGAAATGAGGCAGGAGATATCCTAATCGGAAGTGGGGAGAAGGCAGATAGGTGGAAAGAATATTTAGGAAACTTATATGCGGGACAGGAAGTGCAAGATATATTAGAAAGCGAAAGCAGTGTAGAGGGGGATAACCTAGGGAGTCCTATAATGAGAGAAGAGTTTGAGATAGCACTAAAAAGTTTAAGGAATAATAAAGCACCAGGTATAGATGGCTTGCAGGCAGAAATCTTAAAGAGCGCAGGTCAAGAGGTAATAGATCGTTTATTTAAATTAGTTAGTCGCATATACCTGACAGGCGAGATTCCAGAAGATTACAAACGGAACATCATAGTAGCTTTGCCAAAAAGAAAAGGCGCGGATAGATGCGAAAATTTTAGAACTATCAGTTTAACTTCCCATGCGTCAAAAATTTTAACTAGAATTGTGCAAAGAAGGATGGAGAAAAAGGCGGTAGAAATATTAGGAGAAGATCAGTTCGGATTTAGACGAAATAGAGGAACGCGCGAGGCCATTCTAGCTTTACGAGTAATTATAGAAAAAACGATAGAAAAGAGAAAGAGCGTCTATATAGGATTTGTAGATTTAGAAAAAGCCTTCGACAACGTAAAATGGGGGAAGATGTTCGAAGTGCTGAGAAAGGTAGGGATGAAATACAGGGACAGAAGAATAATACATAATCTCTACAAAGAGCAAAAGGCAGTTATAGAATGTGAGCAGGAACAAAGGGAAGTAGATATCCGGAAGGGAGTGAGACATGGATGTGCATTGTCACCTCTAGTTTTCAACTTATATATCGAAGATGCGATTAATATTGTTAAGGAAAGAACAGCCTCAGGGATCAATGTACAGGGCCAAACTATTAACATGCTCAGATTTGCGGATGATATAGCAGTGTTAGCATCTAGCAAAGAAGAACTAGGAGCGGCTTTGAATGAAATGGAAGCAGTTTTGACACAGGGCTATGGCATGAAAGTCAATAAAAAGAAAACTAAAATTTTGGTATGTAGGGGATGTGAAAATAGAATTAAAGTTGACATACAAATAGGAAATGAGAAGATAGAGGAGGTCACGGATTTCTGCTATTTAGGAAGTAAAATAACTCAAGACGGTAGGAGCACTAAAGATATAAAACAAAGAGTAGCGCAGGGCCGAGATGCGTTTAACAGAAAGAAACAACTGTTAAATTCGAGAACGGTTAATATTGAGACTAGGAAGAGACTCTTAAAGTCGTATGTATGGAGTACGGCATTATACGGGTGCGAAACTTGGACAATAGGGGAAGCGGATCGAAAAAGAGTAGAAGCGTTTGAAATGTGGTGCTACAGGCGCATGATGAAGATACCGTGGATAGATAAGGTTAGCAATAGGGAAGTATTAGAAAGAGTTGGGGAAAAGCGAAAGGTATGGAAGACAATAAAGAGTAGGAGAGATAGGATGGTAGGACATCTTCTAAGACACGAAAGAATAGTTTGCGACATACTAGAGTCAGAGATAGGAATAAAAAGAGGTAGGGGTAGGCCTAGATTAGACTACTGCTCTCAAATAGTTAGGGATGTAGGATGTTCTACTTTTAGGGAAATGCGTAGGTTAGCTCAGGATAGAAAAGAATGGAGGTACGCGTCCAACCAGTCTTCGGACTGAGAACCTTATGATGATGATGATGTACATGGTAAAAAGTTATGGGTCAATTTATCAAAGCAATAGATTATAAGTAGCGCCATGTATGGGTAACGTCAAAAATGTTATTGGAATCTCTTTTCCCGTAAGAAAAACCATAGGATTGCAAATTTTCAAGTCGACAACCTAAGAAATTTCGTAGTTATGGCAAAAAATGGAAATAACGTTGTAACTTTTTACACCCTGTATTTCCTAA
Source organism: Xestobium rufovillosum (assembly GCA_963966045.1). Taxonomy (NCBI): domain Eukaryota; kingdom Metazoa; phylum Arthropoda; class Insecta; order Coleoptera; family Ptinidae; genus Xestobium; species Xestobium rufovillosum. Next base: position 25,928,659 of record OZ014503.1, read on the forward strand.
ACCATCAACATAACTAAAACTAAAATACAAATAGGAAATGAGAAGATATAGAGGAAGAACTCTTAAAGACGTGTGTATGGATAGATAGATAGGTATAGTTGACCTAATTTTCACACAAGAACGTACCGTAGAACGTTGTCGATTGTCTTTTACGGTTTAAAAACGTTCACGACTCCGACTGTGCTTGACCTTTTCAACTGGCATATACCGAAGTTTGCCACCAGAACTGGCTATTGCTTAAAGGATTCACAGGTCACTTTGACCCGATTCGCATGCACAGCTGACTATGATTGATCGTGTTTACTTATTATTACCCATTACACTACTTGTACGGTGCTCCAGCTCGTTACAAGTAGTTGTTTTGGTTTGAAATTATACTGTCTTATAGTTTTGAAAAACCGTTTTAAATTAATGCGAGCTCGAAGCAGCCATGGGAGAACAATATATCATTGGAAATAATGGCGGCATCGGACGAACTGAAAGGGGGTTTTCCGAATATTTTATTATAAGAATAGCAGCGTGTTTCTTATACTAATTTGGCATGTGGTTACAGACGCACATTGTGCTGTGGCATTATTGATAGTCTTTGGGTTTATGGGTGCAACCCTTACTCCATAATTCATGAAGAGGTAAAGAACTAAAATCACATAAAAATATAAACATTTGCCGGAAGTTACAGGTACGCATTATCATCTCAAATGTCGCTAGAGAATAACGATCATGGCTATCGATTTTAACAGGTTTGCCTCCATGATTCTTGTCCCCAAACAAGTGAGAATCTGATCCCGATTATTACCGATCTAAATCTCCGGGTCGCGTTTCATTCTGATGGCAACAACGCCGCAGAGTGCTTTCTGTTGCTAGAAGATCCATCGGCGACATTACTCTGACTGGTCCTCCGAGTCGGACAGGCGACAAGGGCCAGTTAAGTTGTTAAAGGACTGTGATACAACGGCGCGGGCTATTTTTATACGTTCTCGCGTGTGGTCGCTCGTGTACGTATAAATTCGGTGACATTTATAGTCATCGCCCTCTACGAGATTTGATACACGTCTCCATACTTCTTGCTTGTTCTTTTATTTATTATTTCTTTTGGCTGTGGCCGAAACCGGGTCGGATCTATTTAATGAAAATATTTTCAAAATGGTGGCATTTCCGGGAATACCGGAAGTTGACACCAACTTTGTTATCTTAAATGGAATGCTACCATTTTCTATTTTTTTTTTAGATTCCACGGAAAATTTTAATGTCAATTCAATAAAGGTTCGCTATGTCTAAAATTAATATTTTCGGAGATATAAATTTTTTTCTCAATATTTTGACAGTTGTGGTAGATTATGTAAAAATTAATATCTCGATAACGTCCAGCAGTAAGATGTTCGATTTTCTATGGTGGCAAAACGAGGTGTTGGAATTACTAATCAGGCAAACAAATTTTCAAAATCTATTACATAAAATTTTCTAATCAACGACATATGTTGATCAGACATAAGTAGCAAAAAGTCATTTTTCTTAAATAGATACCTATTTAAAGAAACCAATTAAAAAAGTGAAAAAATGTACATTTTAATTGTTACATAATCTACCACAACTGTCAAAATATTGAGAAAAAATTTATATCTCCGAAAATATTAATTTTAGACATAGCGAACCTTTATTGAATTGACATTAAAATTTTCCGTGGAATCTAAAAAAAAATAGAAAATGGTAGCATTCCATTTAAGATAACAAAGTTGGTGTCAACTTCCGGTATTCCCGGAAATGCCACCATTTTGAAAATATTTTCATTAAATAGACCCGACCCGATTACGGCCACAGCCAAAATTTCAAATCACTATCTTTTTTAGTTCTCCAGATACTTCTAATAGATTATCAAAAAAATCACCCTGTATACAAAGAGCAAACGGCAGGTATAGAATTTGCGCCTTGCACGTTGTTAGCACGGATGTACATCCACGGTTGTTACAGTGATGTTAAATATTAAAATCGTGACCTGCGGATTGCGATTTTAATTTTATAACGCAAGATTGATGAAGCTACTTAATATAAAACGTTTTCTTTCACAAAATGTTAATGGTTAGTTACTGCGTTATTTACTGTTGCTAGAAATACCAGTAGTTCAAGAATATATTCAACACGAAGACGTATTTTACTAGAAATACCACAAAAGTTAAAAGTAGGTTAACATTTCGAAGCTTAATTCTAATTCATTCACTGACACAGATTTACAACAGTCTTGTGGTAAAATTGTTTGGTGCATTGTGGTACACTTCTGTCGGTCAAACATTGACAAATTATTCTTGTATTGATTTATTCTAGTAAAGGGTGCATTTCACCAGAAATAGAGTGTAACTGAGGGCACACACAGAAGCTTTTAAAGATCATTTTTATTGCTAGCATTCAAACCGCAACAGAAAAAGCTTTCGAGGTTTGATTTACGAGTATGTACATTCATCGAAAGTTGCTATAGAATTAGAAACGCATTTTTCTGTTATAACTTTGAATCCCTTCGAGTTCAGGAAGTCCCAATGTAACAGTAACCAACCTGTGTACAACGTATAAGGTTCAGAATTTTATTTAATCGAGCCACCTTTGAGCTCTACTTGCAACAAGTATTAAGGACCTTCACGTATATCCTGCAGAGTTAAATCGAGGCATACAAATCATATTATCATCCTCAAAAATACACTTAATATTAATGATTCGGGCGGGTTTAATAAATGACTGCAAATTGGTTAAAAACGAAAGGAAAATCAATATACGTTTACTGAAGAAGCTTGAACATTAGTTTCATTGGCATTTACATGCACTTAACTTGTAAACAATTTATTAATACCCGACTTAGAGAAAGTGATATCACTGCGCGAGGCTATAAACAATATACTAATGATTTTGCAATAAGGTCATAACATCGGTAGCTGAACTAGTCGGTAGAGCTCATCAGATATTCAAATTATCCTTTTTTTAAAGTCAGAAGTTAATGTTATTTCTAATAACCTTCGGTTTCTAATTATCCAAAGAGCCACGCATCTGTAATTACTATTACGTCACTGGTTAACTCATCATCCACCATCCTCACTTTATTAATCAATTTAAACTTCGAATGAAATTAAAAGTATTACTGAAATATTGGGTAACCAGATACGAAGACATTTTCACCCTGGGAACAGCATCGCCTACACTTTCCTATAGCATACTTTGCATATCATGCCAGGTAGCCAATTTTCTGTAATGACCAATTCGTACTGCATGTGTACAGCTTCTCGTGCATGAATAGTAGACAAAAAGACTCTAATTATTTTCTTTTCTAAGCGTCCCATAAATGCAGTAGCTCAGTTCTTGTTCAATAACTTCGTGAAGCGAAACCGTGTTCTGTAAGTAAATGAGGAAATTACACCGTGTGATCGAAACAGCCCCCGTTCAACACACGAACACGTAATAATAGGGAAATGGGTTAACATGACAAGGTAAGAAGCTACCGTGCTTCCCTCTTGCGTGCACGCACTCCAATTATTCGGATATTTAACCTAAAGGTAAAGAGGAATTTCAAGCATTTCCGCATACTTGCGATTTTCGTTATATGAACTTTCTATAACGTACCCTTGCGTTAAATTAAATTGTTTTGCTGTAAGGTTACCGATGATTAGTAATATGCCAATCAATGTAATGAAAACTTTCTTTTTCGTGATTCTTCGGTATCGAAAAGGATCTACACACACAAGGATAAAATATCGATTCCTTACAGGTCATGTAAGAAATCATTCTCGTTCAACAATTTGGGAGCAGCTAGAGATATTTTGGGTCATAAACAGAATGAAAGTAGAAAACCCTGGATAAGAAAACATATTGTGAGTCTAATGGAGGAAAGTTTATACGATTCAACAATCTTCTTGCAGGACTACAAGACTGTTCTTCAGCGTAGTATATGCTTGGTGAAAGTGTGCGGGTGTGAGAATCAGAAATACGGCTGGTTCACAACAGTGCTGCCGCCTAGGGGCGTATGACGTACTTATTCGATAGCTCGGTGAATCCATTCATGTTTAGAGGTAATTTTTAGAAATATCTTGCAATTTACAAGCTACCAGAAAACATCTTCGTCTGGATCCGTCATAATTTAACAGATGTTCAAAGAAAGAGTACAAGGGTAGGTTTAAAGACGAAAATTAACCAGTTGAAGGTGAGCTCGTGACGCAACCGACTGAGAATTGGGACAAACCCTCCAGGCATTCCTGAAAACCCGAAAGCAAATCGGGTTTAGCCTCCGGCCACTCGGGATTTCTTACAAACTCACGATCCGACTGAAAAATGCGGAACTCGTGTTTACGTATTTTTTTTTAATTTCGGTAATCGCAGAAGGCACAATTATTATTGAGATAGCGTGATGAAGTTTTGACACTTGACAGCTCCTGGCTATCAAGAAGCAAGAAAAGGTCAACGCGTGGGAGGCTTGGGAAACTTGCCTTTGTGGAAATTAAAAAACTGGACATAACGGAATACATAAAATCATACAAAGAGTATCATGACCATTTGGATAGGATTTTCCGCGCGCATCATGAATTTAGAAGAATCTGCTCCCTGTACAGGGTGTATCCAAAAAGCATAACATAAAAATTAACTGTTCATAGCATTTTTATTTGTATAAAGCAATATACAAACACTCCAAAAAAGCTTTCTAAATCTGTTAATAAATACTCGTTCTTTTCTAAAATAGTTACGTATATAAAAAGATTGCAACAGTATTGCGCGTATATAAACTACAAACTAAACAAAAGCACCTGTCTAAATTTTTTACATGCCGTAAAAAATTCGCAGTTCACAAAAAATAATTTACATAATTATTAGTACTTTTATTTACTTAAATTTTAAATAATTACTAATAACACTTTTTTTCATAAAATATACATGCGTCAGTCGTCCAAAACAGTTGCTCTGAAGCGCGCCAAATTCAAACTGTTTTGAAAAACCGGCCTGATTATTGCACAATTCTGCATCATTTCAAATAATAATCCATCGAAATTACATATACTCAAAGACTAGAGAAAATAGTCGATTTTTTTTAATAAACTACTAATGCAGCGTATGTACAACTAAAAAAAAAATACTGTAAAGGATAATTTTGGGATTCGTTTTTCTTTATTTTTAGTATCTCGCAAAGCAGTTGTATGCAGTAGGCTGTGGGTAATGTATAGTTCTGAAACAAAACAAAAAACGCAACATAATAAACGAAACAAAAAAATGTATAAAATCAAAGCTCGCTACAAAAAAATTTGCACATAATACATAGATATAAAAAACCAAAAATGTATTATTAAAAAATCTAAAATAAGCATTAGTGATAGGTAAGGCCCTATATGCCAAAGTACCTCGAGTTAATTATTTTATTAATAGGTGTTATAAGAATATCTTACATTGCAATTAAAGAAGACAAGGGCCGGAGTGGCCCTTTCGCCCAGGGAACCTTACCGCCAAATGCATTGACTACATCTAAAATACCAAGTTTTTCATTAGACAACAACAAAAAATATCAAAGAATATGTACAACACAATTAACAAGATAACCTGCAAAAAAACCTTCTGATGTTACCGCGTCAAATTTTGCTGCAACACTGGCCCCAAGTTTAACTCCCATACATCGGCAACAGACCATTGCAAATTGGTTTTATCGACAATAATAAATTGTATCTTCTAACCACATGTACTGCGATTTATACTAATGCAACATCTGGCTTTTTTTATAGTTAATCATAAATTTCATAAATTATAAGATGGGTGGACCGCAAGATTAAAAATAAGGGCCTATCGATCAGGAAGAAACAGGACGAGTTGACATACACTGCATTCTAAAATTTATGTGTAAAGTACGCAATTAATAAAATGCTTCGTGTTTCACAAGAGTCAAAATTGCGTACCTTTTGTCCAAAATGAGTGAAAAAAAAAATGTAATTATGAACGACTTACCCTCTAGCTCTAGGACGGGATGAATAGGGCTCACAACTACTTTTCACTTGTCCTATCCCTATGAATATTCTAGTCTTTAGTCTATATGTGGACTGTATCTAACCATCTTCCAAAATTTCTCCAGTAATTCTAATTAATTCCATACCATTGGCTAAATCCAACACCACTTTTGTTCTGTCGCGTCCAACACCGCGAGCGGAACTCTCCAGACTCTTTTATCGCGTAAGCCGGAAACTTATACGAGGAGTGTGGGAAAGGAATTAGGCAAGTCGTATCAAATAAATTTTGAATAAACCGAACATTCCGCCCACCAAAATGCTTGCATTATCCACTATTGCTACGAACAAAACTAAACTAAACTTAATCTAAATTCTATCGCTAATTACAAGGAAATATGAGGCTATGCAGTCTCTTCTAGTGGAAGAGGACATAGTTTCACAAGAGGTCGTCGAAGATGCCCTTGGGAAGTGACAACTGAAGCCACACGAACAATATTATCTTTACCAGGATGTAATGCTTCCACACGACCCATTTTCCACTGCAACGGCGGTATCAATTCATCCTTTAGAAGTACCAAATCTCCAACTTTTAACATCTTTGAACCATGAGTGTTCCATTTCTGGCAGTTTTGGAGAGTTGTCAAGTATTCACGATGCCACCGTTTCCAAAAATCTTGTTGCATACGCTGGACTAATTGCCATCTATTGAGGGTATTCAATCTACAATTCGTCAAATCATAATCCGGAACTGATGACAATGGAGCGAGCGTCAAAAAATGACCTGGTGTTAAAGCTTGAAGATCATTGGTATCCGAACTAATTGGACATAATGGTCTCGAGTTGAGGACCGCCTCGATTTGAGTTAAAAGAGTTAAAAACTCTTCGTATGTAAGAACTTGATTTCCAACCACTCTTTTCAAATGAGTTTTACAAGCCTTGACTCCAGCCTTCCACAGTCCTCCAAAATGTGGCGAGGCAGGCGGATTAAAGGACCAAACAATACCTTCGTCCTCAACTGCCAATTTCAACAACTGTGCCAATCAGAATAAATTTTAGAGCATTTTCCGCGACGAGCAACAAATCTACGGAGAGCCGCTAAAAATGCTGGAGTTGACAAATCCGTTAACAATTCCAAATGAACGGCTTTTGTGCAAAAACAAACAAATAGACAAACGTAGACCTTATTACTCTTGACTCCACGACGTTTACCAAAAGTTACGTGAAATGGACCAGCGAAATCAATTCCAACACATTGAAACGCTTTAAGTTGACTCACTCTACACTTGGGAAGGTTTCCCATTATTGGCTGGACAGGAATAGGATTTACGCGAAAACATGATGAACAATTTCTAATACAACGACGAATAACACGTTTAGCATCCAAAATCCAAAATTGTTGTAATAATAAGTAATGAAGTGTATGAGTTCCAGGGTGCAAATATTTTTTATGAAACGAACAAATTATTAAACGAGTTTTTGAAGTTTCTTTTCTAAAGGTTGACCAGACCTGATTTTAACTATTTGTTCTTGAAAACATTGTTCTTGTACTAAATGAACAATTTTCATCAATGTATGGTCCAACTCTTGATTACTAATACCAGACATCCTCGCTGGAATGATGGAACGACCACCCAATCTAAAACAATAACTAAGGACTCGCAATAAACGACTCAACGACGAGAACCTTTCCAAAAATTTATCAAACCATTTCACAGACTGAGTAGCAATCAAATTTACAAGTCTTTCTTCTGCTTGCATTAAGTTATTTTCCTCAAATGAAGGTCTAACTACCTCCATGGGCCACAATGATTTTTCTAAACGTAACCACGAGGGGCCCACCCACCATAAGGCATGTGACACAAGTGTCTCTGGCAACAATCCCCGCGACAGACAATCACTTGGATTGTCTTGAGACGGAACGTAATTCCAACAATTAGGAGATATTAAATCTTGAATAACGCTCACTCGGTTTGCAACAAAAACCTTCCACTGATGAGGCGATGAATGTATCCAAGATAAAACTACTTTAGAATCACACCAAGCGGCTACAGATGATATTTCCACTGAATCTGAATAAGCCTTGACAACAAAATCTAACAATTTAGCGAGTAAGACTGCTCCACACAGTTCTAATTTAGGTATCGAAATTTGTTTTAAAGGAGCTACCTTAGATTTGGCCATTACCAAGGAAGTTGTATATTTTCCAGATGCCACACAAACTCTAAGGTATACTGCTGCACCATAACCTAATAATGATGCGTCCGAAAACCCGTGCAATTCATACGAAATTCCATTAAAAATATGTCTAGGTATTTGAATTTGAGACAAAAGATGTAACTGTGAAGAGTAATTTTTCCAAGTATCTACAACTTGTGTCGGCGGAACATCGTCCCAGTCCAACTTTAAAAACCACAAATGTTGAATAAGATGTTTTGCAAACATCAGTAGGGGGCCTAAAAAACCAACCGGATCAAAAATTCTAGCTATTTCTGATAAGATCGTTCTCTTAGTACACTCTCTATTCAGCGGATAAACATTAAATGAAAAACAATCCAACTTTGAAGACCTAAAACCTTAACTGCCGATCCACCTTCACCATCGAAAATAATTCCATCCATTCGATGTGCCTCGTCCAAATGAGTCAACAATTCAGGCCTATTACTTGCCCATTTTCGTAATTCAAATTTCCCAGCACGAAAGAAATTTTGCAATTGTATTTGAAGTGTTTTAGCTTCATCTAATGATCTACCAGTTATGACATCATCCATATAAATGTCCACTTTTGCAACCGTAGCAGCCAATGGGAACGAAGCACCTTCATCATTTACCAATTGACGTACCGTACGAATTGCTAAAAATTGGATCTTCCTTACTAAATCTCCACAAAATTCTTTGATAATCGCGATGACTATCCTCGACCAATATCTGCCTATACATTTGCTTAACATCCGCTATCAAAACCACGGCATGAGTACGAAATCTCAACAAAATAGATAGCAAATCATTTAACAATTTGGGACCAACATATAAGACGTCATTCAAAGATTTTCCATTGCCTGCACTTGCAGAAGCATCAAAAACTACCCGAAGCTTGGTTGAACTACTATCAGGACGAAGAATACAGTGATGTGGAATAAAATAAGACTTAGCCGTTGGAAAATTATCATTTGCTAACGGCATATGGCCAGCTTCCAAATAATCCTTCATGAACTGATGGTATTGCATCTTGAGGGATTCATTTTTATCCAGACTGTGGACTGTATCTAACCATCTTCCAAAATTTCTCCAGTAATTCTAATTAATTCCATACCATTGGCTAAATCCAACACCGCTTTTGTTCTGTCGCGTCCAACACAGCGAGCGGAACTCTCCAGACTCTTTTATCGCGTAAGCCGGACACTTATAGGAGGAGTGTGGGAAAGGAATTAAGCAAGTCGTATCAAATAAATTTTGAATAAACCGAACACTTCGCGTACTGATGATCTTAAATGTTCTTTATACCTAATACGTATAGATTTGCCAGTTTGTACGATATACAGGATGGTCCATTATTAATTCAACATGAATTACTACCAAGTATGGAGTATAGCATTATGCGACAATTTTGGAGCGTGGTGTGCATTGCCTGCGCTTGTCTCCATCCGTCAAACGTCAAGAAATGGCGGTAGCATTTGAAATTAAAGTAGTTTTATTGCTGAAATGAGTCGCAATGCGTTATTTAAATCGTAAACGGTTGAAATACAACAGCAATTCGCTCGTAAAATATTACCTTTCCACGGAAACTTGGCATATATGTAAAACAAAGTCATACGGAACAAATAAAAGGATTTAGCAAATATTAACCCAACGCCTTTGATGTGCCAACAGACAGCCGTTTATTTAGATAAAAACCGTAATAATAGCTGATTAAAATTTAATTATGTTGACATATCAAAAAAACTTTGTTGTAATGCACCAAATGCCGCAGCCAATAAAACGGCTCCGATTCCGTCGTAAAAAATGTTGCAACGCGTCTGCAAGGCGACAGAAGATCGCATACAAAGTGTCCCGTGGTGGCCTTGTTAACTAAAATTGTAACAGCAGCAGTAAAGGGTACCTATATGACGTCACACACGCCGCTTACCATAGTGTACCTTCAATGACATGAGAAGAGAAGACAGTTACACGATATATCCAATAAAATAGTTGAAAAAAGGCGATTCCAGTCCATAAATTTCCGCAGCTGTTGATGCGTGCGTGGGAGTGTTGATTTGGGTATAAATTATTTACAAAATACTTATTGAAAAATAACAAAAAAGTGAGTGGGCGAAATTTTTATAACACAACCTTGACTCCCGTGAATATGACCATTCGTGCAACACAATAACTTATCCGAAAACTCGTTTTCACCTTTTTTTTTGTTTCATTCAGAACTTTTAATAATCATGCAAATTTGTTATATTGTTATACTTATATTTCACCCAGAGTTAATAAACATACAAAATTATAGAAACAAATTTGCATACAGGTGTCGAGAAATTTTCATTCGATACTAGAAAACTTAATTATACCGAAATATGTAGCAGCGACTCCCACTCGGGGTCTTTAGGAATGGTAATTTATGTTAATAACTCTATAAGTGCAATAAATATCCCCCCCTTCATATTTTTATTAATAAGTGATGCAGCAAAAAATGACTTTAGCATCACCGTAACCACAAATGGAAGCCCTATGCACAGAGATAATTCTGAATATTTGAAAATTTTTATATGAACTAATCTCGGACTTCCTGTATAATATTTCCATTTTTTATTAACTATTGCGGTTATTACTCCTAGATAATTGTTCTTGTCTTACGAAAATATCACTGCTTCAGCACTGTTCAGTCATTTTAAGCAAAAAATATCTTATACAACTATTTCCTCACCAAAAGTAAGTATACAGCTTCCATCCACACCGGATTCTTAATAAACTGAATATAACTGAATAAAATAAATAAGAAAACAAAACAAAAAGACACAAAACAACAAAAGTAAGTATAAAATATTAAATTCTGCTGCAGTAGATTATTTCTCTGTGCATTGGGGATATCCATACATCTGCAGTTACAAAAACCATAAAGTAAAAGATGAAAATGGAAAATTACCTGTGTTGTTTGAGATTGTCCTGGCGCTTGAAGCTTTTCCCGCAGACCTCACAGCTAAAGGTCAGTTCGGGACTCTTGTGCGTCCTCTCATGTATCATGAGGTTGTAGCTCTTGGTGAACCTCCTTTGGCAATACTTGCAGACATATTCGCATTTCGCGCGCATTTTTCGGCGGAACTCGCGGCCGCTAACGTCGTTGTCTATCTGGATAACGGCAAACATTGTGGCCGATTCTTATCTGTTTTACCTGGTGCTGTTATTACTCAGCTCACTGCGATGATATACTCGTTTTATGGGAGAGAATAGGGAATTTCGTTGTTTGTTGAGCAACGGTAGCTGGCTTCGATTATTAATTTGTTAAGCATTCGGCGATGATCTGGCCGTGGCGGATGCGACTTCGTCTGTTTGGAATTCTGTGTTATCCGGTGTTTAGATCGTTATCTGTTGGGATTTTCTCAAAGAATATCGACGTATCCTGGAAATATGGCAATTCATTCATCTAAACAAATAACAGACGTATATTTCTTTATTTATAAGCTAGATAATAACACAAATACGAGGTAATTGCATCTGGTTGATTACCAATGGTTATGACTCATCGTTACTGCAAGTTTTTTATTAAAACGAATACCAATCGTGTCTACAGGGTGGGGCAAACTCCTGAGGATGGACGATAGAGGCCATACGGTTCTAGTTAGAAAGAAAAACTAATAACAAACTCTATCTCGTTTCAAAAATTCTATTCCATAAAAATATTTTCAATTATACCAGGTGCGTCCAAATAGTTGGAATTAAGTACAACTTTGTTATTTCTTATGGAATGTGTATAATTTTATATTTTTTCCGGCTTCAAAATGATAATTTAATGGTACTTTGATAACATGATTCTATGTCTATTGTTAATGGTTATTGAGAAATAAATTTTTTCCCGAAAATTTTGACAGATAAATAGTACATTTCAAAAATTTATATCTCGAAATTGGTAGAAGTTAAGAGGATGAAATTGGTATTGGTATTGGTAAATATCATGTAGTATTTTACAGATTTGTTGAATTTTATTTATACTATACAGGGTGTTTGCAAAAAAATGTTTTCTGAAACTGCCGAAAAAACATCAAAAAGTCGAATTTTTCAAATGGAATGTTATATTTTTTCTTGCACTATCTGAAAGAGCTCAAAATTTTGAATGAAAGTGGCCAATAATAGACTAATGTTTCATAATGAAGTTTTTTAGAAAAATCCTGTTTTCTTCAATTTTAAGTAAAAATGAGGGATCGTGAAAATATCATTAGCCTTGGACGATTATTGCTTGTCAATCTGAAAATGGGTTATTGTTATAATTTTGTTATAATTTGACTCCCAATCCCTATTCACTGTTCTCCAAAATTTTCATTCAAAAAATTTTGAACTAATCTTGCGCTGTAGGCTGGAGCTCCATCATGCTGAAACCACATATTTTCAATATTAACTTCTTCATTGGCTTCATCAATAAGTACAGGTAAGTTGTTTTGCAAAAAATTGTGGTAAACATTTGCATTTAATCTTCCTTCAAAATAATGTGGCCCAATTACATTTCTTCCAATTATTCCTCCCCAAACATTCACTGACCACTGATGTTGTCTATCAAAGACTTGTAGAAAATGTGGGTTTTCTTGTGGACATCTTGGACATTGTGGACAGTGGACATTCCTTCTATTAACTTTATTTAAATTTTGAAATGTTGATTCGTCTGTGAACAAAATATTGTTGGAAAAATCTTCATTTTCTGTCAATTTCCCCTGAGCCCAATCACAAAATAAGGTTCTGTTGACATGATCTTGTTCGTTTAAAAAGTGGCATGTTCGGGGTTTATAATCATGGTAATGGTTTTCTTTTAAAACTCTATGTATGCTTCTCCTGAAAATATTCAATTCTGTTTCAATTCTTCTGCCACTTGTCTGCGGATTTTCAGCTATTGCCAGCAATACATTTTCCTTTGTCACATCGGTTAATACGGATTTGGTTATTTCGTTGCGTTTTTCGTAGAGAACAAAACCAGTTCTTTCAAATCTATCCACCAATCTCTGGAAAGCTTCCACGCGTGGATGACGACGCTGTTCATATCTTTGCCCATATACTCGAGAAGCCAGAAGAGAATTTCTGTTGCATTCAATAATTACGGACAGCATATCAACAAGTTCTTGTTGTTAGAAATTCATTTTAAAAAAATAATAAAATTGGTGATTAAACACAAAGACAGAAATGAAAACAACAAACGGGAACAACAAAAACAATTACTTGTAACACCAATAATAATGACAATGAACTCACTACAGAACAAGATTATAACAATAAACCCATTTTCAGATTGACAAGCAATAATCGTTCAAGGCTAATGATATTTTCACGATCCCTCATTTTTACATAAAATTGAAGAAAACGCGATTTTGCTAAAAAACTTCATTATGTAACATTAGTTTATTTGGCCATTTTCATTCAAAATTTTGAGGTCTTTCAGATAGTGCAAGAAAAAATATACAATTCCATTTGAAAAATTCGACTTTTTGATGTTTTTTCGATAGTTTCAGAAAACATCTTTTTGCAAACACCCTGTATAGTATAAATAATATTCAACAAATCTGTCAAAAACTACATGATATTTACCAATACCAATACCAATTTCATCCTCTTAACTTCTACCAATTTAGAGATATAAATTTTTGAAATTTACTATTTATCTGTCAAAATTTTCGGTAAAAAATTTATTTCTCAATAACCATTAACAATAGACATAGAATCATGTTATCAAAGTAACATTAAATTATCATTTTGAAGCCGGAAAAAATATAAAATTATACACATTCCATAAGAAATAACAAAGTTGTACTTAATTCCAACTATTTGGACGCACCTGGTATAATCGAAAATATTTTTATGGAATAGAATTTTTGAAACGAGATGGGGTTTGTTATTAGTTTTTCTTTCTAACTATAACCGTATGGCCTCTATCGTCCATCCCCAGGAGTTTGCCCCACCCTGTATAGATCAAACTGCACTGAACGCATGCGCCAACTATTTAAACAATTTCGTCCAGTATCAGACGAAGCTCTAAAGGCATGGCAAGACTCTCTAGAGGGTTATTGGAGATGAAAAATTAATTAGTGAATGGTGGGAATTATTTCAGTCTTTAAAGAAGACATGATACTTCTGACGACTCCTTGGGCGACTCTGGCAACGAATTTGCACCTTTTTAATTATGTGGACCATAGAGATTTTGACAGAATTGTCATTGTGGACGAAAGTTGAGTCCTACATGACCCTGCCAGCAAACAAAGCAGCACAGATCTCCCATCAACTGGCACACTTAAATAAAACACCTTTTTATTCACAATGTACACAGCTAATCTGAAATTCGGTGTATGCCACTGTGATTATCTTAACCGGACCGATAAATGTCTTGAAAAATTATTCGAGTTGCATTAGGTATATCGAACCATTTGCAAACTTTTCTCGAAAACGAAAAAAAAAATTAAAATGTTGTTCTACAATGCGGTCTAAGAGCAAGGGATGAGTTCATTAAAAACTAAGTAGTGCAGTTTTGGGAGCTTAATATACATAAGCAATAAAAAAATCAAATTTGACGAAATTTAAAAATATGTATACAGTGTGTTCAGCGAGCAATGGGACAGTGCAATATATCTCGGAAACGGGTGAAGATTTTAAAATTGTGGAAATGTTTTACTAAACCTCAGTCAGGGAGACATATTTTGTGACAAAAAATATAAAATTTCATGAGTCATTGCTAGGTGGCGCTATCTGACTTTTAAGTCGAAAACAGGTTTTCAAGAAATCGCATTGACGATTGAGTGAATAGAGATATGTATATGAACAAATCTTATATTAAGTGATTGAGAAAATATTGCCTTTTTCCACAAAAATATTCGGTTTTTTATACGTGGTGCTTCCAATATGTTATAGAATCCAAAAATGCGATAAAAAATACATCATTCCATTGAAAAAATCAGTCAGATAGCGCCACCTAGCAATTATGGGTGGTATTTTATTTCGATATTTTACCACAAAATATGTCCCCCTCAGTGAGGTTTATTAAAACATTTTCGCAATTTTGAAATCTCCACCCGTTTCCGAGATATTGCACTGTCCCATTCCTCGCTGGACACACTCTATATTTTCTAACCCGCATAAAGCGCAAAATATCAAAAAATTGCAAAGCAAAAACTTTTACCTACTTGCATTTGCTATTGTTTAAAATAATTCGAAGTCGTATTGTACCAGTCGTGTTAGAAAAATAATGTAAAGCTATACAGGGTGTGCTATTTACGCGTGGGTGGAAGAATTCAGTTATGGAAGCAAATAGACAAAAATTGTTTTAACAATCTTGAATAAATTTCGGAAGTACTATAGTCTAAAGTGTAACATCTCACGAGTCGGAGCGTGGAATGTTAGAAGCATGAAACAAGTAGGAAAGTTAGAGAATTTGAAAATTGAGATGGATAGGTTAGCATTAGACGTAGTAGGTATTAGTGAAGTGCGATGGCCAGAAGCCGGAGACTTCTGGAGCGGAGATTTTAGAGTAATACACACAGGATCTGTAGGAGGAAATTCGGGAGTAGGAATTGTTATGCGGAAAAAAGTAGGGCAGAGTGTAGAAAATTTCTTACAGCAAAGTGACAGGGTAGTTATGGTTAGGTTAGATTCGAAACCTGTAAAAACAGTAATAATACAGGTATATATGCCCACTTCTAACTACAGTGATGAGGTCGTAGAGGCAGTTTATAATGATATTGAACATGTGCTAGATTTTGTGAGAGGACACGAAAATTTAATAATTATAGGAAATTTCAATGCAGTCGTAGGCACAGGGCGAGAGGGCGGAATAGTTGGTCCCTTTGGATTAGGCAATAGGAACGATAGGGGAGTGACTCTGATAGAGTTCTGCGATAAACATAACTTAACGGTCGCGAACACTCTATTTCACCATCATGTTAGGAGACGCTACACGTGGAAGATGCCAGGAGACCTAGGGAGATATCAAATAGATTACATTCTTGTTAGGCAAAGATTTAGAAATCAAGTTAGGGATTGTAGAAGTTATCCAGGAGCAGATATAGATAGTGATCACAATATAGTCGTTATGAACGCCAATCTTAAATTTAAGATTTTGAAAAAACGAAGCGGAAGAAGGTATCTTGACCCAGAGAAACTAAAAGATGATGATACGCGCGATAAGTTCGAGAAAAAGACAAACGAAGTACTAAAGGGCGCGGGCGAAAATATTGTTAGGGACATAGAGGAAGAATGGAATTGCATTAAAAATAGTTTAGTTTCCTCAGCTAGGGATATTTTGGGTCATAAACAGAATGAAAGTAGGAAACCCTGGATAACAAAACATATTGTGAGTCTAATAGAGGAAAGGCGCAAATATAAAAATAGGTTAGATGAAATAGGGAAACAAAGATATAAGGCGATCAAGTGGGAAATTATTCGGAAATGTAGGAAAGCGAAAGAGCAATGGATCGATGATAAGTGCAAAGAAGTGGAAAATAAGTTCGAAATAGGAAAGACTGATGAAGCATATAAAATAATTAGGAGAAATTTTAGAGAAATTGGATCTAGTACCAAAAGCATTAGGAATGAGGCAGGAGATATCCTAATCGAAAGCGGGGAGAAGGCAGATAGGTGGAAAGAATATTTAGGAAACTTATATGCGGGACAGGAAGTGCAAGATATATTAGAAAGTGAAAGCAGTGTAGAAGGGGATAACCTAGGGAGTCCTATAATGAGAGAAGAGTTTGAGCTAGCACTAAAAAGTTTAAGGAATAATAAAGCACCAGGTATAGATGGCTTGCAGGCAGAAATCTTAAAGTGCGCAGGTCAAGAGGTAATAGATCGTTTATTTAAATTAGTTAGTCGCATATACCTGACAGGCGAGATTCCAGAGGATTACAAACTGAACATCATGGTAGCTTTGCCAAAAAGGAAAGGCGCGGATAGATGCGAAAATTTTAGAACTATCAGTTTAACTTTCCATGCGTCAAAAATTTTAACTAGAATTGTGCAAAGAAGGATGGAGAAAAAGGCGGAAGAAATATTAGGAGAAGATCAGTTCGGATTTAGACGAAATAGAGGAACGCGCGAGGCCATTCTAGCTTTACGAGTAATTATAGAAAAAACGATAGAAAAGAGAAAGAGCGTATATATAGGATTTGTAGATTTAGAAAAAGCCTTCGACAACGTAAAATGGGGGAAGATGTTCGAAGTGCTGAGAAAGGTAGGGATGAAATACAGGGACAGAAGAATAATACATAATCTCTACAAAGAGCAAAAGGCAGTTATAGAATGTGAGTAGGAACGAAGGGAAGTAGATATCCGGAAGGGAGTGAGACAGGGATGTGCATTGTCACCTCTAGTTTTCAACTTATATATCGAAGATGCGATTAATATTGTTAAGGAAAGAACAGCCTCAGGGATCAATGTACAGGGCCAAACTATTAACATGCTCAGATTTGCGGATGATATAGCAGTGTTAGCATCTAGCAAAGAAGAATTAGGAGCGGCTTTGAATGAAATGGAAGCAGTTTTGACACAGGGCTACGGCATGAAAATCAATAAAAAGAAAACTAAAATTTTGGTATGTAGATGGAGTGAAAATAGAACTAAAATTGAAATTCAAATAGGAAATGAGAAAATAGAGGAGGTCGCGGATTTCTGCTACTTAGGAAGTAAAATAACCCAAGACGGTAGGAGCACTAAAGATATAAAACAAAGAATGGCGCAGGGACGAGTTGCGTTTAACAAAAAGAAACAACTGTTATGTTCGAGAACGGTTAATATAGAGACTAGGAAGAGACTCTTAAAGTCGTATGTATGGAGTACGGCATTATACGGGTGCGAAACTTGGACAATAGGAGAAGCGGATAGAAAAAGAGTAGAAGCGTTTGAACTGTGGTGTTACAGACGCATGATGAAGATACCGTGGATAGATAAGGTTAGCAATAGGGAAGTATTAGAAAGAGTTGGGGAAAGGCGAAAGGTATGGAAAACAATAAAGAGTAGGAGAGATAGGATGGTAGGACACCTTCTAAGACACGAAGGAATAGTTCGTGACATACTAGAGTCAGAGATAGGAATAAAAAGAGGTAGGGGTAGGCCTAGATTAGACTACTGCTCTCAAATAGTTAGGGATGTAGGATGTTCTACTTTTAGGGAAATGCATAGGTTAGCTCAGGATAGAAAAGAATGGAGGTACGCGTCCAACCAGTCTTCGGACTGAGAACCTTATGATGATGATATAGTCTAAAAATGTTTTCAATCATACGAGGTGTGTCCAAATAGTATAAACTGAATGCAACTTTGATTTTTCTAATACAATTAGTATAATTTTATTTTTTTTTCAGATTCCCCATAAAATTTTAATGGCACATTATTCATGATACTTTATGTCTGTCTTTATTACTTTTCTAGAAAAATAAATATTTTGTGAAAATTTGACAGATAAGTGGTACAGTTTAAAAATTCATATCTCAAGAATGGCAGCATATCTAAAAATAAAATTTTGAAGAAATACGTCTGTAATGATATCCATAACAGAAAACTACAATAAAAATTACAAAAAAAATCATGCCGGGTTATTAAATCTAATAAAAAAACACCTTTATAATATTTCCACTCCTGACTCACCAGTATCCTTAATCCGGCAAACGTAACACTAACCACAAAAATAACTTAACAATATACACGATCCAATATAAAGAAACCACATCAATTAACACAAAACAAAGTAATTTCCCGGTAAAAAAATAAGCAAAACCAGTAGCAAGATGATCATCTGATCCAGCAACTTTCTAAAAACAGTAGCTTTCCTCGGACCAACCGCAAGAATTACTAACAATAATCACAGGCGCTGCAGCCGAGAGGTTTATAAGAAGGTATGCTTCCAATTCAGAAGCCCAAGTTCTTCACCGAGACGCCTTATCAAGCACTGAAGTTAGTGAAAGGTCGTCAACAAAACATTTTCCCTCTACCTTGCAATATTGTTATTTGCATTCGCATGAATCTCATACTTGTCGATGTGCTTTCGTTGCGGCCGCTGAAGCGCCATAGAGATTCGCGCGTGCCCGACGTGAAAAAGCACTGTCCACAAAAAAATGCCCGAAGATTGAACCACTCAACAACGCATATCACTAAGCTATCTCGTATCTAGGTTACAGTTGCCCAAGCAGATAAGAAACATTTTTACAATGCGAAACAGAAAAGCCCTACAACACTGGCTAGGATGGTTGGCGTCGGGAGTTCATCGAGGCATATTGAATGCGCTCACGGTTTTTAATATTGGTCACCCATTGACTAGTTGGATCCGCGCACATCTCTACAGTCGGTGCACCTGATACGGGCATTTTTAAGTAGTAATTGCACTAGCACGTCATTGCTCTAGGGACCTCGTGTTCAAAACTTCTGTTAAATTTAAAATGTTGAGCAATTTGCACACGCGGAAACGGTTACAGACCATCACGATTTTGCCGGTGTAACTCCGTATGAAGAAGCTACTACGCAACTGCCGCAGGCAGTACAAATTCGATTTCGTAATTATTTGGAAAAAGGTTAGGTAAGACCATTCGTGAATACATTTTCCCATAACCCACACAAGCGCCACACAGTAAGAAAAAAAAAAACTTAACACCTTTTACATGCCTCCAAATGAACAATAAACATTTTAAAAAGAATGCGTCAAAAAGAATGACATTCGTTCTATTACTTTATGATAATAAGTATAGATGACTTGCAAATCTGCCGTCATTGTCGGATTTGTGACTGCTAGAAGAGGACAGAGCACTCCGCATGTCTGATTCCTTACGGATAACATTTTGAAAGCGAGTCAAAGGAGGCGGTGTTGACGTATATTGTTATACGAAAGTGGATGGTGTGATAGTCGAGGAATTTTTCGAATCTGTTTTCGTAGCCTACTACACAGCAAAAGATTAAAAGATACTTTATAGTACGAAACTCTCATCAACTTATTTAGAGTATAGATACAGGTAGTAGGCAAGTTAGAAGCGCTCCAAAATATATTGCAATTAATATATTCCAGTTTAAACAACTCTTATAACTGTCTTTATTAGCAAATAGACACAACATTCAATTTCAAACAAAATTACTTTCTTTTCTTGACATTTGCATCGACAATTACCATAACAAATGCGAATTAAACAAAAAAATATATACACAACAAAATAATCAATAGTTCTCATTCCGCTTTGATATTAAAAAAGACACACCCCGTATAGAATGTCACCTGAGTACAATGCAACATGTATTTATGCTAATATCAGCCCGGTATCCGCCCCTCATTGTTGCAGATACAAAATTCATAATCCCATTGTCCCAAGAACATCATCTTCTCTTGTAAAATACCTTCACTTCGGCTAGAATATTTTCAATCTCGAACTGAATGCTAATAAATATTATGTGGCGTTTTTTCGTCAATAACTTTGTCGAATGAAAACCTATTTTAATTTTCTCTGGAGGCTACGAAAGAGCAGATTTCGAAGAAACCATTTTTACCAAGAAACCACTAAAACCGACAACTATGAAGGCAGACGGCGTTAAGCAAATTCGACAGCAACATAGAACACGTAATTTTTAAATTAGAGTGGAGAGGAATGTAAAGGCAGAAATGTAAAGCAAAACTGCGGTTATAGTAGACTCGCAGAAGTAATGATGGGTAGGCAGTGGGTCACAACGTCAGTGCAAAAGCAGTAATAAAAGGTCAAACTTTTCAGTCCAAAACCATATAGTTTTTATATTACATTTGTTTTCTAATACAGATTCAATATCCCAGTATTGGGAACTAACAAAAGACGATTCTTTTCAAGCAACTTGCTTTCCTAAAATAGATAATAAAGCCATGAATTGCTGTTAAAAATAAGTCTGCAGAAATTTTAACTCAACCTACATGATAATTCCTAAGATTAGCCCAATCACTTGTCCAAACCTAGACGAATATCCCGCTATTCCATCCCAAAAAACACGTTTTGCCAACAACCTACACGTGTCACCAAGACTGATTCAATAAAATAATCAAAGCCCCAACAAAAAAAAAACACCGTTAGCCCATCTAAATCGCTAATTGAAATGCATAATTAAGAAATAACATAGCATGCGTTGGAGCTTATAATAAGCATTTGTTTCCGTTGCCGGAGGCTCGATCTAGATTGCTACCGGTTCTGAAGTTGCCCTGCTACTGGTTTATAAAATGTAGTGGGGATCCACAGGCACAGTGTTTTTGATTGGATAAAGTAGCTAAGGATATATAAGTTAGCGACTACTGGGTACCGCGAGGCCAATTAGAACAGCACTTGTAAGTGTTCGGAATCGTTTTTGTTTTTTATTCAGTGTTTCACGTGCTTCAATCGGTAGGCTGAAACTTTTTAAAGTTTTCGAATAATATTGATTTGAGGGTTTTTTTGTATAAATATGTAACTGTTTTGAGTATTTCTCGCGGTTTTATAACTTAATACGAAGGTTTCTTCTAATAAATTAATGTTGAAAGCGAAAAATACGAAAATAACTTTTTTAATAAAAAAAATTCGTGATCCGTCGGAAAAGGCTCAATTTCAAAATGAAACTTATCAAATATTATTCGCATCAAAAGTAAAAAAACGTAAACATTTAGTATTAATTTATAAAATTGTCGCCTAAAGAATTATCCCATGCTTTTACATGGAGACCCCAACAGGCGATTAGACGCGTAACCCGGTAGCTGAAAAACACCAACTTCTAGGGTATCTCCCTAATTATATGATTAATTTTTCCTTCATATAATATATTTTTATACAATTTTTGTATTAATAAGCAAAATATTTAATTTATCGACCTATATTTGCCCAATTGTTTAATTTTAAATTAATTTAATAAAATTATAAAAAACAAATTAGTAATCAACCAAATACAAATAAAACTTAATAAAAATAAGTGAGATACGGTCAAAAACAAATCGAAACTTACCTCGATTGGAAGTATTCGAGTCTGAACTGGTCGAAAATATTACTAGAGCACTTAACGAATCTTCAGGAGTCTTGAAGTATTGCTTCTGTACCAAACTAGAGATGGTAGCCCAATGATCCAAGCAGTAGTGTGTAGCTCAGGGCTCAGTGGGCCCCCCTGGCCCCCTCTGCAGTACACTAAGACCAACCTACCTGTGGAGCATCTCTATAGACTCCTCACATAAGAATCAAGTTACCTGGTCGGTATAAACCAGAAGCCGATCGCGTGCTTCGTGAAAAGCGACTCTATTAACGTTATTATTAGAGTTCTTCGAGTATAAAGATGCTCGCATACTTGATTAAGTTTTTAAAATGAGACGATTAGATGTTGTGTAATTTTTTAGTTAATTGTTTTTTTTTCTCTTCGCTCCGTGAACTGTAGAATCTTGTGTTTTATGTAGGTATGCGTGGGCTAGAGTCGGGCCGTTTTTTTTGTTAATGACGTCGAGCGTATTTTTAGAGTTTTGGTTGGGCACTTTGTACTTGTTTTTGTAGGTATGGGAAAATTGCAAATTTCATTAGATGATGGTGCATTTATATTTACTTAAAGATTTAGAAAAATTCCATTCACTGTTGTGGTGTTTTGACTTCATGATGTGCCAACTCTTTAGCAACTTAAGGAAGCTTAAGATCTTAACAGATTTACAAACCATAAGATGATTAAAAATGTATCGGCATTCTTATGATGTCTATGTCCAAAACAAGCTTAAAGCTGAAGTCAGAGAAAGACCACCTGATGTTCGCCTCAATCTCCCTGGGCGCAAGGTCTAAATTCGTCTGCCTGGATACTATGGCTTTGTCTTTTTAGCACCCGCGTTACGCAGTCGGTTTATCTTTGTTTAATAGTATGTAGAGGCTCATCCTTTGAGCATCCTATCCTTATCCCAACACCAAAATCCACACATCTTCTTTCTTTATTACTCTCACAGGTATGCAGTTCTCTGAATGGCCATGCTCAAGTGTAACTGATCGGCAAAACCAAATTCAATGGACTTTCACAGGTTAGCCCTGACTATACCTTTTGTTTTTATTGGCATTTTGTCACCGCTAACTTGGATCGTAAGTGGAACAAAAGACTGGCACTAAGCAAGGAAGAGTAATAATTCGAAAATAACCAAAGTACAAGAAATGGGAGTGGTAGACCGGATACGTTTAATAAAAATGAATATCTATACATTTCGATTAACAATGAATCATCTCCTGTGAGGTTCTTTTGTTCTTACATTATTTGAATCATCTCATAGTTTTCTATATCCAATACCAATATACAAGCTCCACCTTTGAACTAGTCTCTGTACCGGATACAGATCTTATCTTTATGCAAATTTATTTTTCTTGTGGTATATGAACATTGGAAATATTCCTGTACCAATAACGAAATTAGTTCTCGTCGTGTAGTAGCTGACATTTAGGAATTTTATATCCTTATTGTCAGTTACTTTCTGTTAAGCTATTCACTTGTATTAGTTTTAATGGTCATTTATTGGTAATAAAAATAAGAAGGAATTTCAAAATTTTCATTCTTAAGAATTTTGTTAACTAAACTTTTAGATATTCCTATGTTTGACTGAGCGTTCAACCACTTTCATACATTTGGGTTTTCAACAGCACCTGCCACAACTCTAATGTTCGAGATACGTATAGGTAGTTGTCAGGTTAAGGCAAAGCGGAGAGAAGCGAAGCGTTATCAGTTCGCTTTTGCCCCATATTCGGATAGGTAGGTATATAGGGGAATGTTTACAAAAAATATTGTAAATAATTCATAAGATTATGTGATGTGATAAATATCGGTCGTTCGATTAAAAAAAAGTAGCTTTAAAGTCAAAATCAATAACAGTATAATATATTCCAAAGAATCGTAATATTTTAGCTATACAAGAACTCCATAAATATTTTCGTCGCCGATTTTACGAGCTGTGCTGCAACCGGATGCATCAAAAAATCCCGGGGACCCGCGGTCTCCTGCCTGCCACTTACCACTTAGGAAGCAGTTGGCGTTGAAACAAAATCAACCGTTTCGAAAGAAGTTCGAGTAGAGCGCCGAATTGTGGGAGCTCCGCAGAAACGCGCATCAGAAGGAGCGAGAAGCAGTCAGAACTCGTGGGGGGTAGCGATCTGAAAGAGGGGGGAGGCGAAGGGGAGAAGCGTTTCAGACACTACTGTGCAGTTCCCACGCGCCTAAGCATCTCTCTCGAGGAAGCCCACGGTAAATGCTCTGCTCACTGCTGCTTCGCGGGACCATAGAGATATTTAAAATTTAGAGCGACGGACTGCGACGAATCCATAGCCGACTAAGATTTCAATAGGCAATAGGCAACGTTGAAACCATTTTGGTCACTTCCCAGAAGTTGATATTTTATTATAAGGCGGAAGCAGTACCAAAAAAAAAAACGGTACTGATGTATCCTGAACTGCCCTACACAAACCTGAACAGTTACCTCGTACAATTTCTCTCCAACCTACGCGATTCATATAGCTAATGTAAATTATACAACATTCAGTATTAAACTCTATCAGGAATTATTAGAGTCGATAGTTTAATAGAAATGACCGTCCATATATGGCAGCTAATCGTATCATGCCGCAAATTTTGCAAGCAGGAAACAGTTTCTGGTTCTCCATCGTTATTAGCTTTAAATTAATGTTGAATACAATAAATAAATATTAACGTATATGTATACTACCAGACCTCTTGGAAAATCCAGTAAATTACAGACGTACCACCCGTTGTTAAAAACAGTACTTACTGGTACGAGGATGAAACTGATATATTCAAAACCAATAACATGAAATTCAAGATAGTTTAAGCACTTTTAAGCGCCTTACATTGTTTTAGAAATACCTGCATCATAAGGTTCTCAGTCCGAAGACTGGTTGGATGCGTACCTCCACTCTTTTCTATCCTGAGCTAACCTGCGCATTTCCCTAAAAGTAGAACATCCTACATCCCAAACTATTTGAGAGCAGTAGTCTAATCTAGGCCTACCCCTATCTCTTTTCATTCCTATCTCTGACTCTAGTATGTCGCGAACTATTCCTTCGTGTCTTAGAAGGTGTCCTACCATCCTATCTCTCCTACTCTTTATTGTCTTCCATAGCTTTCGCTTTTCCCCAACTCTTTCTAATACTTCCCTATTGCTAACCTTATCTATCCACGGTATCTTCATCATGCGCCTGTAGCACCACATTTCAAACGCTTCTACTCTTTTTCGATCCGCTTCCCCTATTGTCCAAGTTTCGCACCCGTATAATGCCGTACTCCATACATACGACTTTAAGAGTCTCTTCCTAGTCTCAATATTAACCGTTCTCGAACATAACAGTTGTTTCTTTCTGTTAAACGCAACTCGGCCCTGCGCTACTCTTTGTTTTATATCTTTAGTGCTCCTACCGTCTTGAGTTATTTTACTTCCTAAATAGCAGAAATCCGTGACCTCCTCTATCTTCTCATTTCCTATTTGTATGTCAACTTTAATTCTATTTTCACATCCCCTACATACCAAAATTTTAGTTTTCTTTTTATTGACTTTCATGCCATAGCCCTGTGTCAAAACTGCTTCCATTTCATTCAAAGCCGCTCCTAGTTCTTCTTTGCTAGATGCTAACACTGCTATATCATCCGCAAATCTAAGCATGTTAATAGTTTGACCCTGTACGTTAATCCCTGAGGCTGTTCTGTCCTTAACAATATTAATAGCATCTTCGATATATAAGTTGAAAACTAGAGGTGACAATGCACATCCCTGTCTCACTCCCTTCCGGATATCTACTTCCCTTCGTTCCTGCTCACATTCTATAACTGCCTTTTGCTCTTCGTAGAGATTATGTATTATTCTTCTGTCCCTATATTTCATCCCTACCTTTCTCAGCACTTCGAACATCTTCCCCCATTTTACGTTGTCGAAGGCCTTTTCTAAATCTACAAATCCTATATAGACGCTCTTTCTCTTTTCTATCGTTTTTTCTATAATTACTCGTAAAGCTAGGATGGCCTCGCGCGTTCCTCTATTTCGTCTAAATCCGAACTGATCTTCTCCTAATATTTCCTCCGCCTTTTTCTCCATCCTTCTTTGCACAATTCTAATTAAAATTTTTGACGCATGGGAAGTTAAACTGATGGTTCTGAAATTTTCGCACCTATCCGCGCCTTTCCTTTTTGGCAAAGCTACCATGATGTTCCGTTTGTAATCTTCTGGAATCTCGCCTGTCAGGTATATGCGACTAACTAATTTAAATAAACGATCTATTACCTCTTGACCTGCGCACTTTAAGATTTCTGCCTGCAAGCCATCTATACCTGGCGCTTTATTATTCCTTAAACTTTTTAGTGCTAGCTCAAACTCTTCTCTCATTATAGGATTCCCTAGGTTATCCCCCTCTACACTGCTTTCGCTTTCTAATATATCTTGCACTTCCTGTCCCGCATATAAGTTTCCTAAATATTCTTTCCACCTATCTGCCTTCTCCCCGCTTTCGATTAGGATATCTCCTGCCTCATTCCTAATGCTTTTGGTACTAGATCCAATTTCTCTAAAATTTCTCCTAATTATTTTATATGCTTCATCAGTCTTTCCTACTTCGAACTTATTTTCCACTTCTTTGCACTTATTATCGATCCATTGCTCTTTCGCTTTCCTACCTTTCCGAATAATTTCCCACTTGATCGCCTTATATCTTTGTTTCCCTATTTCATATTTTATATTTTCGCCTTTCCTCTATTAGATTCACAATATGTTTTGTTATCCAGGGTTTCCTACTTTCATTCTGTTTATGACCCAAAATATCCCTAGCTGAGGAAACTAAACTATTTTTAATGCAATTCCATTCTTCCTCTATGTCCTTAACAATATTTTCGCCCGCGCCCTTTAGTACTTCGTTTGTCTTTTTCTCAAACTTATCGCGCGTATCATCATCTTTTAGTTTCTCTGGGTCAAGATACCTTCTTCCGCTTCGTTTTTTCAAAATCTTAAATTTAAGATTGACGTTCATAACGACTATATTGTGATCACTATCTATATCTGCTCCTGGATAACTTCTACAATCCCTAACTTGATTTCTAAATCTTTGCCTAACAAGAATGTAATCTATTTGATATCTCCCTAGGTCTCCTGGCATCTTCCACGTGTAGCGTCTCCTAACATGATGGTGAAATAGAGTGTTCGCGACCGTTAAGTTATGTTTATCGCAGAACTCTATCAGTCTAACTCCCCTATCGTTCCTATTGCCTAATCCAAAGGGACCAACTATTCCGCCCTCTTGCCCTGTGCCTACGACTGCATTGAAATCTCCTATAATTATTAAATTTTCGTGTCCTCTCACAAAATTTAGCACATGTTCAATATCACTATAAACAGCCTCTACGACCTCATCACTGTAGTTAGAAGTGGGCATATATACCTGTATTATTACCGTTTTTACAGGTTTCGAATCTAACCTAACCATAACTACCCTGTCACTTTGCTGTAAGAAATTTTCTACACTCTGCCCTACTTTTTTCCGCATAACAATTCCTACTCCCGAATTTCCTCCTACAGATCCTGTGTGTATTACTCTAAAATCTCCGCTCCAGAAGTCTCCGGCTTCTGGCCATCGCACTTCACTAATACCTACTACGTCTAATGCTAACCTATCCATCTCAATTTTCAAATTCTCTAACTTTCCTACTTGTTTCATGCTTCTAACATTCCACGCTCCGACTCGTGAGATGTTACACTTATCATTTCTGATGACTCACCCCGAAGCAGTCCCCGCCCGGAGATCCGAATGTGGGACTATTTTACCTCCGGAATATTTTACTCCAGAAGGTGCCATCATCATAAATTCGAAGTACGCTGTACTAGGGATAGAATAATGTGGTGGTTTCCCGTTGCCTTCCACATCGCAGTAGTGTGTATCACAGTGCCATACCGACCCTCACGATCTCTGCCACTATGATTACTGAAAGAGCTGCTGCCCCCTTTCAGGGACTGGCTTCTCAAATAAAAACTCCTCCAATATGGTTAAACCTATGGTTCGGCTCTTTAGATCATTGAAGCGCGCAAGCCATCCCACCCGTCCCAGTATCACTAGAACTGCGTCAAGGTACAAGTCCTTTGGGATAGAGAAATACCTGAATTAATAAATTTTTATACTTATTGGTATAGTGCGCAGAGTATTTCATTAATTCAGCATGAATTTCTATACCAAAAAGTGAGCCAAGAAAATATTTTTCTATTTGTAAACAATAATGTAACTATGTAGGTATCTAAAATTAAAAATAGATACATAGGTTATAATTAAACAATTAAGTGAAACAATGCCCACCATCAAACACCAAATATTAGGTATTCGTCGTGGGATATCCTGTATAAGCGATCAACAAACAAAAATTAGTATATAGATTCTACGATATCCTTATAATATATATATATAGAAACGTTGCTCTGCACCGTCTTGGCTCTGGGTGGCTTGGGAGCTCCCTCGGGGTAAGTTCCATCGGTAGAAAGAATGCTGGGAATACCCCGCGGGAACTAGTAGCAGCCCCCGTCCCCGCTTGAGGTCAGAGTTCAAACCACTGCTCAGACAACGCCTCTACGTCCGACGCAACTCCTTACTTGCTCTGCATTTTTTTCGGTGTAACACAAGAGATTTTTACTTGGAAATCTGGGCTGGCTGCGGACGCCATTGCTTACAGGTGCTACCGGGTAAATAATAAGCGCATGCGTTGAGGTAAAAAAGGCGGTCAGTGCGTGCACAGTAGCACGGGGACGGTAGCCAACAGAAGCTATTGTTTGCCCTCCTTTTTAAGTTTTACATAAGGCGAGAGCGCACGTGGGATTTTTGAATTACATGCCGATGATTTGTGAACGTCTAATAAAATATTTTGCCCGCTAAATGCGCTATAACTCATATACCCCTATTCTAAACATGCACAAATCGAGTGCTTTTAGATTTTACCTTATACCGGTAAAAAAAGAAATATATTAATGTGCCCAAAGATTAAGTTGTAGAGGAATTGTGGTAAAATAGTGAGGTTAGGAAGAAAGTACAAAGTACAAGTCCATAAGCATTAACATCTTCGATCATTCCTGGCATTTTTAAGGTTATACACATATTCAGAATTGATCAATTTTGGTGAGACCGATGATGGTGATAAGACTGAGCACATTTGAATAAAATTCAGGTTATCATGCAAAAGTGCGAACATCACAGGTACCACATTCACTTCTTCATCAGTGCTTCCGATATCGATATGGAATGAGTAGATTTGCGTGAACTGCTTACTGCAACTTTTGAACGTTCCATCAATAAACACAGTATTGCTCGTGACCAAGAGCTCTCTCCCATTAGTTGTGGCAAATATTAAAATCCTCTCAGCAGTTTGATCATCGGCGAAGAGAAAATTGGATTGGTCTTCCAATATTAACAATCCTTCTGGGAAAACTATGTGCTCAGAACTGGATGGTTCCATAATAGAGCAATTCTATTTAAAGAGTGCTTCAACGAATGGAATGAAGGAACTTCGGTAATAAAATCGTAGCCACGATGGAATAGCTGCGTCAATTCTTGGTTATATATTTTGCGCATTGGAGCGTCTTCCTTCCGAGCTCTCTTCTTTGCCACACAAATTTGTTTCTGCACTTCCAAGATAGTAGATATGTTAAACCTTCGAAATTTTGAGCATGGTGTCAATCCTTGGTCCATTACTTTTTCTGTTATATACCAGCAGATATAGGGAATTGCTCTCTTCAATCCTTACGCTGATGGTATACACAGCTCTTAAATCGTAAATATGCTAATAAATGATACGAAATCCACAGCTATCCTTTTTTTGATCACCATATAAGCTTCAAAATTTACAGGATCGCCTTCACATACGTGTTGGTGGTGAGCCTGTGGAATATTCTAGGACTAAAATCTTGAGCGTCATCTTCGACGGAAAAACTAAGATTTACGCAACATGTAAGCAAATTACTCCATGAAAATACTCTGCAATTGACTTTGATAGTTGCTGAGAAGACGTTAAAACAGAGAAACTGAACCACAACCGTTTTAAACACCCATGACTATCTAATAATAAAAACATGAACAAACACACAGTCGTGTTCCGGCATAACAAAACAACTTTGATTAAAAATGTGTACTTGCTTCAGACAAGCAACAATTACGAAGAAAAGAGTCATAATATAAATTACCAAAATTACAATCAATTCGTCTTAGTTAAGAACGAGTCGTACCAGTATTATTTATAAAAGATTTCAAGAAAGTGTAATCTTTGAGTCAACGTGAACCATTAAATCAAAAAGGCCGCTTCTATGTTTCACTCAAACACCGCAAATAATGATAAGAGAAATATTTATTAGATACATAGGTTGGTCCCAGGTTTTCGACAAAAACAGACATACCAAAATGAAGCCAGCCCACACAAACAAACCCGAGGATTTATGAATCTCCAAGTATTTACTGTTGGTTAAATAGAAGACATTATTTGAGCACATCAGTTTCCTTTTATTCCAAGAAATATCTCAGCCACAGGGTGTTAAAGAATTCGACCACGGAACTCTAAGTGCAGATTCCTTGACGTTGCAAATTACTGCCAAATGACGTCAGACCAATCGGGACACGTTGAAGTCACACGAATATACTTTTCTAAACCATCAAATTAATTCTGCGTTTAGGGGGCAACAAAGGGCGCTTGGCGAATTCACATAAAAGGGTCCACTTCACGGTCGATTCTTCTCCCATAAAAGAGGCTCTTCATTTGACATCGAGGCATTTCTTTGTGCGTACGTGCCCGCATCCTTTGAATCACAGTAGGCCGTGGCTTAATAAAACACGCCTCGGTATCCGATTGGTCGCGGCCCCGCGGTATAAGAATTGAACATTCCCGATTACTTTTGAAATGCTGATGGGAAATATTTCATAGCATGCTTTGATGTTTCTTTAAACTCACGAGGCCGTCATTATAACGAAGAGAAGGCTGTGACTTGTCTTCTTTTTTGTTCGTGTGTCTGCTTGTCTGTCTGTACAGAGCGCGCTTTTGTTGCTTGTATTGCTTTTATGGTTTGTTGCAAAACGCCGACGTGACAGCGGCTCGGTATTGTTCCCTGTCGGTGTGGGATTTTTGGAGAAACGCAATTGTTTCGTACAAGAAATAGTAAAACTCTGCTTCCTTACGAAATTTTTATTAACTGATAATACAAATCCTTTATAAATATTGACAATTTTAGCACCTCTTTTTGTTTAAACTGGTGTGACTCTCAAATATACCAATTTCCTGTTTGAGGCTGCATCATTTCCGATCTTCAAATTGAGTAACACCGATATTGGTTCCTGCTAAAGAGTCTGTAATAAAACAGTGCATTCCAAGCCACGGATATTAACCACTGGCGTAACACAAACAAGAATATATCTCTGATGTCCCTTTGTCCACATCTCGGTGTATTTTCTAAAATAGAATACCAAAAACTACAAATAAGACTATATAAAGATAGCAGACTACCAATGAGGCTATACTCGTTACCGCCGAGAAGAAGGTGTGAGCGCTCCCGCGTGACGTCAGCATAAGTAGGTCAACCGTTGCGCTGGCTGCATACGCGCCGTACACATTAGACACTATAATATGCTAATATTTTGGTGGTTTTACAAGATTTTCTTTGTAAAAAGGGTGCCATACACCAATAGATTCCTTCATCTTTATTAATGAAGAAATAAACATATCATGAATGCGAGCATAACTAACAATATTCCCTCTTTCGTAATCTAAATATGGCTTTATATGAATTTCATCAATTAACAAGGTAACGTGTTTATCATTGCCATCTAATAATTACTGAACTCTTAAATCTTAAAATCATCCCTAAAAACTATCAAAACTATAATTTTACAATTTTCATTACGACATTTCTGTGGTCGGCAGTCAAAACGGTATAACTCGATTTTTGGTCAAAAGGAGATATGTGCATATTCTTACTTAAAATTTCAATATTTTCACCCTGTCAAAAGGATATAACTCAAAACACAGTGTACAAGAGGTTATTCACAATGGAATTTGGACATATAAGAAATGTTGAGAGTATCCCATCCAACAAAAGGGTATAAGTACACTTATATGTTTTAAAATAAAATATGAAACATTCAAAAGGGCATAAATCTTTTAATGACATTTTGTAGCAATACAAATTTATATTTTATTCAAATATCATGCTCTCAAAAGGGTATATGTTAACATATTTCCTTTTGACTGAACGACTTTTTACTACAGCACTGTTATATTGAGAAATCAAAAGGTAATAAGTGTACTTATACCCTTAAGACCCATTCGTATAATGTAACAAGCAAACTAGTTTGTATACTTATGACCTTTAAATTGGTGTTGTGCAACAAGTGGGTGATATAAATATTGTTAAACTCAGGATAAAATTGTTGATGCATTCAAATTCAACAAAAATTGGACAAGTATGAGTTCTAGGACGAATATGATGCTGCGTTTGTGTAAAGAAAAAGGTAAGATTTGAATAAAAATTGTTATTTTTGCTTCATAACCTAAAAATGCCGGTATTTTTGTGGCCTAATATATTGCTTCAGATCAGTAGATATTATTAATGACTAGAATATATAATTTTAAATATAGTGTGTTGAGTAGTATACCTACATATTTTAAAATAAAGTTCTGTTAGTAGAATGACGTGATCAAAACCTAGGGTAGTAGTTTGTTATTTTAGTAATATAACAATATCCTCCACGAATTGCCTGCGTGTAAACCTACCACAAAATGTTTTTATTACTGGATATGCAATTCAAATTAAATTAAACTCAATAAGTTTGTTAGCTTTCTGATGGCATTATCGGTTTCTTTGTAGATAGTCATATAAGTAAGGTGGAGGGTACGGCAGATAAACAGGTGGAGGATACAATAATCGAAGATAAGTTAAATCACATGGTGGAGGACACGGTAGGAAAGACAATGGGTAACAAGCTAGACGATTTTGGACATTATCAAGTGGAGGACGAGATAGTAGAGGAAAGGGCAGATGAGGGTAGTTCGAAAGATGATAAGGTGGAAGACAAAGTAACGAAAAAGGTGGAGGATGTAATAAAAGACGATGGAGTTTTTTGTTGTACGCTTGCTGATTTAAAGACGTTAGATAAATACCTTGAAGCAGACAATATCTTTACCAACGGTATCTCTAGTGAATTAATTATATTTCCTTTGGAAACAAGCAGTATTGCGACTACTTCTGGAGACAGCATTAGTTTAGAAGTAGGAAACTTGAGCAAATCAGACATTCCTCCTTTAGAAGTTCCTGGATTGGCTATTGAAGATTCAAATGTTGACATTTTTCAACAGGAATTGGGTGATGAAAACGATGATCCTACATATAGGTAAGCCCAATTCTGATTCCGAAACAGATGATGAAGAAGAAACTGATGGGACTGATGGTCAAGCAACAGCTACAGCAGAAAAGAAGTTTTCTAAAATTCTTAAGGTGGACAGAAAGCGGAAAAGAAATAGTGGAAAGGAGTACACAACCTTAACTGGAAAAATAAAAAGAGCAAGATGCTTGCAACCCCTTAAAGACTGCAGAATGCGATGCAATAAAAAAATTAGTGACACAGACAGGCAAACACTCTTTAACGAATACTGGTGTATGGGGTCATATGATAAAAGGGTTTCTTACTGTGCTTCACTAATCACTTCAAATCCAAAAGCTGTAGAGAGAAAAACAACGAAGCCAGGGGCGACAAAAAGAAATCGAGAAGTCACATATCAATATGCTTTGGAAGTAAATGGCAACAGAATTATTGTATGCAAGTCGTGCTTTTTGTATACTTTCGATGAAACGCCCAAATTTATTACTAATGTAATGAAAAATAAACAATTTTCAACAGCAGGAATAACATATTCTGATAAAAGGGGGAAACATTCGCCACCACACAAAACACCACAAAACAAACTAAAGGAAATAAAGGCCCACATTCTTTCCATTCCAGCTTATGAGTCGCACTATTCGCTAGACACAGTGACAAGAAATATTTTTCAGCCAATCTAAACATGTCTATTTTGTATAAGCTTTACACAGAAAAATACGAATATCCTGTGAGCCTCAAAATATTTGCAACTGAGTTTCGGAAGACCGGAATACAATTTAAGAAGCCCAAATTGGATACATGCACGAAATGTGACATGTTGAATATGAAAATCCAAAGCATAAAAGAAGAAGATGAAAAAAAGAAAATAGAGGAAGAATTGAAAGAACATCAAGAGGCAGCTGATTTTGCATATTCTAAAAAAAAAGAAGATAAAGAAATGGGAAAGACAGAACCATCATATAGGACATATACGTTCGATTTGCAACAGGTAAAAAGTAAAGTTTCCGTCTCGTTGATCTACAATGCTATATTTATTTTAGGTCCTCCAAACGCCTCACATTACTGCAAGTAAAGTATTTTATCTTCGTCAGCTCTCTACCTATAATTTGACTGTACATGACTGCAATTCTGGAAACTCAACTCATTTTATGTGGCACGAGGCAGTTGGAGGTAGAGGCGCGAATGACATAGCCTCATGCCTCTTTCAGCACCTGAAATTGCACATGTTGTATTCTACTCGGATACATGTGGAGGCCAAAATAAGAATTCATTTGTTTCTGGCATGTTTCAGTACGCTTTACTGAATCATCCAACACTCAAAACTATAGATCACAAATTTTTGGTAGCTGGCCATACACATATGGAGTGTGATGTGGACCATGCTGCTATTGAGAGGAAGAAGAAGAATCCGCCATTTGCAATTCATTTGCCAAGAGATTGGTATAATCTCGTCCGCTGTACTGGGAAGAAAAATCTTTACAGCGTATTTGAAATGGAAAACAAACACTTTCTTTCTTTTTCAAGCCTTTATAAGGGCCCACTACAGATGAAGCACTTTGATACCAACAAATCAAAATTCCAGTGGAAGGAAGTCCAATGGCTTCGATACGAAAAAGGCAACTTCGGTGTTGTAAAGTATAAACACTCTTTAAGTGAAGAAGAACAATTTAAGACTGTAAGTTTACTTTAGCGTGGTTTTGAAGGGAAAGGGAAAGAAATCAACATTTCTTTATCATTTCAGATAAATTATTTAAGAAGGGGGCGCAAAGTTTCTGGATCTCTCCCTGTCGTTCCTAAATTGTACGAAGGCCCACTTTAATTAGCAAACAAAAGAAACAAAATTTAATGGAACTGGCAGATCTAATAAGTGAAGATGATCGACAGTTTTATGCAACTCACTGCTGACGATTTAAGGGATACAGATCCAGATATTGACAGATCTCTTTCTGACGAAGACATTGAGTAAAATTTGTTTTATTTTTTCTTTTTTAAGTATTAATAAATAATTTTGAAGTGAGTTTTTTTACTGCTATCAGTTATAACTCAGGAACCCAAAAAGAACTTCGCAAATTATAAATAATATTCTCGTCAAAAGGACATAAAATGAATTATGTCCTTTTCATCGGCCAAAACTCCACCATTTCTATTTTCATTGTAATTCATAAGGTTATAAGTTTATTGTTTTTACAACTTTGGAGTTTTTTTCTCAAGTTTGATATATGAAAATAGTCCTAGAAACTCTAAATACACACATGCAACACAAAAAGAAGTGATATTTTGTAGACAGCGATTTGATGCAGCTAACCATTTTTTTATGTGCTCTCCTGTAAAATGACGGTTTTTTACATATGCCCTTTTGACTGCCGACCACAGATTTATGCTATGGTTGCCCGCGCCACTGAATTGTGACGCCACTGGGGCCTGCTACGGATACAACTTATTTACCGACTAAGGAGATAACACTTCTTTATTTTACCGGATTATTTCAACTTGGGTGGGTATAGTTTGACCACCTTATCAATCACCTCCGCACCCAGCCGTCTTTGATAAGCAGATAAGCCGACCTACCTGATCTTAGGAGTATTATAAAAATATACTGTGGTTCCGTGTTTCTTTTTGTAATTTTACTGATGTTTGAACGGAAATTAGAAGTCGTTTTCAGTTAAGGAAAGTGTCAATAAGGCAATTTATTTTGTGCAATAAAATGGTACCCCCTTGTAGATTGTTATCGCGTAAAATATTGGGGTTGATGGACAAATTCGAACTAGAAAGGTATCAAATTCTGTTTAAATTAGACAAAAAAAGCGTTTTCGACTCACATACTTTGAAATTCTGGTCACCAAAGCACTTTTACATCACAACTTTTTTTAACCTAAAAAACACTTGCACATTTTGTTAGATTATTTTATGGCATCACAATGGAACACTATCAAAACTTCTAAAAGTTATTTTGATGGAATTTTTCGTGCCTTCATTAGGATATAATTGAATATTCATCAGCAACAAAAATGGTTAAACGAGGTGTTATATAAAGTTCATATAAAAACTAATCCAACTTTCTTGTTCCTTGACCCTAATTAATTATTTCGACTATTACCATGACAGATTGATGGAATTGAGTAGTATGTACCTAATTTAGCAAAGAATTCGAAGGATTCGTGTTTAAATGACACAAAATGAGTTTAACAACGGTAGAACTATTTGTATCATCCACCCTGTTATTACGGTGTTTATAAAAATGCCACTACGGAATCACAATCTCTCAAAATACCGATTATCGAAGATTACCGGTAACCTATACTTACGTCGGGCAATTTTTCGCCTGTACCAACTTTAGAAGTCACTAAGAACATTCTTGAAACCGCCAATATTTACAGTTCAACTAAAATTTTTGTTAGATATTTAAACTAACATTTTTACGTGATATTTTCAGTTTTTATTAATGTGACAAACTTTGTAAAATGTTCGTAATTTAATGATTTAGAAAATGGATTAAAAATAAGAGCTACACTGAAATGTCTTGTTGGTACAAGAGGTATCTGTAGAAGCTTAGTTGATAATTCTTTCCCATGGCGTTATTCTGAGATTCCCATGCCTTTTATGACCCCTTTTGTACGTAGCTACAAAAAAGGGGTACAAAATTCGCAATTATCCCCAATATGTGACGGCAAGGAAGGAACAAAACCTAATAGGAAGCCTTTTACTTTTATTACGTTTAAATAATAAATACAATCTACGTTTTATTTTTCTATGGTCTTCTACAATCATCGCTTATTGGTGACTTCAGAGGCATATCTCTTTGTTTAGAACAAGGCGCAGCATTTTTTGGTTTGCTCCTCGACATGTAGGCAAACAACAACTTCTTGAGTTCATCATTCTCTTTTCTTAAATCTTTAACTTCATCCAGAGTCTTCTTCCTGTCTATTAAACGAAAAAGAAAATAGACCAACGAACCAAAAACGGTTCAAACTAGTTTACCATGAAGTATGGCGTGATATTTTTTCAAACCAACGAACAAACCATCCCAAAGTTTCTCCCTGCTCATCGTAAAAGAAGAACTATATTTTTGCCAAAAGCCTTCGATGTCCTCTGGCAACATCAAACGAGAAACCGTGTGCCTCCTGTTATTCAAAATGGACTGAACAGAAGGCATGCCTTCCCTATCGGAATAGAAACTGCAAACGAACTCGCGAAGGGCCTTCATAACGTACACAGAGTTGATCAACAAGGGATGGTGTTGATTGCACTTTATACGGGGCGTACTAGTACCCGATGGTTTATCGAGTATCTTTTCGGCTGTAGCATTAATCCTGATGAAGACATTCGAAAATATTTGTAAGTTAAGTCAGGTTAGGGTAAGGTAAGTTGGGGTAAGGCAAAGTACAATGTCAGCTCAGCTTCGAATTTTACCTGACGACACTGAACGATGGTTTTGTCAAATCTTCCACCCCCAGATCCAGCTCTATTTCGTCTGAAGGCAGGCTCTCCAATGACCCATCGTTCCCCATATGGGTGATGATCTCGCTCAGAATTTTCTCTGGCTGCTGAACCGCCCTCATTATTTCCGACATGTCTCTTAGTTCGATCGACTTGTGGTGCACGGACATCTGATGCGCTGCAAAATCGAGTTTTGCGTGGAAGCAACTTTGAACAGGGGCAGAAAGCGGCAACCTAATATACAGGGTAGTCCACAACGCGCGCGTCGGCCAATAGTCGCTAAACCGCTGTCCCATTTGTTCTGCGCATTACCTAACTCTATTTTTTTTAATGGAACACCCTGTATTTGATAGCATTTTGGAATTCTTTGTTGAATTTAAGGGCCGCTAGATCGAAACGATACGTGTCTATTGCGCATTCTCCACGACTAACATCACTTTTATTAGATAGGATTCAACAAGGTTTAGTATAATTTTTTTAGCTTGCGGATGCAAAAAACGCATCGTAATATGAACTATTATGATACTATAGTATTACTTCGATGTTCCGTAATGAAAAGTGTTCGGGATAAGTTCAGATTCGTATTGGACTAACCTCAAAACATTAAGCAAAGTTGTTTTTAGACTGGCGTCTGCATGGCGCATTGAAATGTTTTAACATTTTCGTATTTTAAGAAATTTTGCAAAAATGTTTATAGTTTTTTAGGTCACCGCTTCCGATATAATTGCCGATAAAAAAAAGTCGAGATTTATAAGAGTGCCGGCGCTGACGTACCTAAGCCGCTAGCGTCGATGTCTAAACTTCTCCTGGAGCCCTCCTCGTGGAAGGAAGTCTCTAAAGTGCCGGAGCAGACAGGGCAGTACGAATAAGGCAGGAAAAATTCAACCATCTTGGCAATGTCTTCTTTCTTCTTTATTCCTATCGCCTAACAAATAGGTAAAGGGTTTGTTTCGACGCTGACTAGCTTTATACTCACGGCAAAAACGTTATCGAGTCGTATCAACTCCCTGTTCGTCTCACTGTACGGTTCCAAGATGTCCCTCAGTTGCTTCTCGATGAAGAGTCCAGCTTTGTCTCCTATCCTCTTCATTATATGCCTCACCAGTTTATTGTAAGCAAGAGTCTCGTCGCGTCTTGCGGAATGCATCTGGTCATCTGCGTCTTCAGATCTTCCAATGTTTATGACGTCCACCATTACGTCGTCGTTACCTTCTCCGCGGCCTTGGCGGGCAGGAAATCGCAAGGAAGTTTTCTTGGGGACCCCTGGGGGAACGGGTAACTTCTTTGCAACGCACTCAGAGAACCGACAGTCACTTACCAAATTCAATTTGTTGCCTGCACAGTTCAGAAATCACGTGCATCGCGGATTTGTAACTGGGCAGATCCGCCTTGTCGATCTTGTTCTGTTCCGCAGATTTCCAACGCACGCCGAGGACTTGCTGGAAGATGACGCGATCCGTTGTGGTAATCCTCTCCAAAATCTTCTCAGCCTCGGCTTTATTCATTTCCCAAACCTGGTGAAACTTCATATCGTTGTGCACTTGGAAGTGATCGGCTTTTGCCTCGATTTTTTGTATATCCCCGTGCAATTTGCGGACGGCATGCGATAACTTCTCGATCTGCTCTTTAGAATCCCTCTCGTAATCCCTGATCTTCTTCCGCAGCTCATTTATGACATCTTGGAGCTTGTTGATTCTTCTTTTTTGCTGAGATTTTATGATCATGTTCTCGTCTTCTCTTTTCCTCAAAATTTGGTAATTGTAATCCAGTTTCTCGTTGTTCAACAAACTCAGCGCTTTAATCTTCTCCAATTCAACTTCCAGTTTCTCTGAATCATTCTCCAATTTAATCTTCACCTCCCTGTATTTCTCCTGGAATTCAGTGCACAATCTCTTTATCGTTTTCTCGAATTCCTCCAACTGTTCGAATTTCCTGGCGCAATTCGTCTCTTCCAGTTCACTGCGTTTCTTGTACAGTTCTTCCCATTTTCTCATGTTGGCATCTGTAAGAAGTTTTCTTTCTGCCAATATGGCGTCCTCCACCAACTGCAGTTCCCGACTATAAGCCTTTTGCATCAGCAATACGTGCTTCTCGATTCTATTCGTCAATGTTCTGATGTCCTCATTTTGCTTTTTTTGGTCCTTGTTAGAAATATAACAAATCGTTGTTAAAATAGCATATTTAAGTTGGCGAGGGAGATGAAGAAAGAAGGCTTAATTTTTGTAGGTGGTACTTAAACAAAATTCAAGAAAATCCAGAATTTGAGCGGTCTGTCATTTGGACAGATGAAACTCACATAAGCAGCGTAGGATTATTTAACAAGCATAACGTGCGTCACTGGTCTGATACAAATCAGCACCAAACTTTTGAACGTCAGAGGCAAGGACGTTTTGGATCTAACGTTTCGTGTTTTATTTTGGGTGGTCAACTAGCATACCAAATTTTTGATGGAAACTTATTAACGGGACTGAGATACATTAATTTATTGAATATTAACGCAGAGGCGATAACGGAAAATGTTCCGTTAATAAACATAAACAGGGTGTGCCTCTACACACAATTCTGCAATAGTTAGACATTATTTAGAAAATAATTTTCCGGGTAGATGGTTGGGTATAAACGGACCTACATTGTGGCCTGCAAGATCACCGGATCTGAGCATATTAGAATTTTTTGTTTGGGCAGGCGCCAGCGCGTCGCGCCTCCACCGCTCGCCAACTTAAATCTGTTGGACTGTACAAGGTAAGTACATAATTCGGCCATAAGAAGTGGTTTTTGCATTCTATTAAACATTTTATAGGCAAAACAATGTTATGAAGTGTGAACCAGACTTTAGCGACCTACCTAAACCTACCTTATTAAATTTCAATTCCGCTTCTCTTATTTCATTCTTTAACATGGCTATTATTTCGTCTTTCTGCTTTATCAATTCGTCGCATTTCTCTTTTTGACTGACCATGGCATCGTTCATGTTCAGAGGATCGTCGTATTTCAAAATCTCCCTCCATTTCTCGTTAATTTCGTCAAAATCTTCTATTGCTTTCTGCGCTTCTTCTTCTAGTTGCTGTATTATTTTTTCTCGGCCTATACCTTCTAATTCTCTCCTGTCAGCTTCTCGAGTATCGTTAGCAACTCTGACGTTCGTTACGACTTCATCAGCTTCTTGTATTAATTTTTCCAAGGTTTTCGCACTTTTTATCATTTGTTGTTGAGGCGCAGATTTCACTACGACTTCAACAACCGTTCCTATTGAAGCACCTCTCCTAAAATTAACAAATTACTTATTTGTAACATTCATTTTGATTTAATTACTTTCTGAGCGCTTCTAATCTTCTTTTAATTCGCATCTGACGGGCTAATTTCCTTTCATTCGGGTCTGATGACGTAACTTGAGGTTCTGCCTCAATTTCTTCCTTTTCTTCCTCTTCTTCATCATCGTCAAACATTTTTAACACTTTATTTTATAAAAGAAGTTGACGCTAATATGAGTTATTGAAAAAACTTTGTATTTCCCACCATGGCAACTGCAATATCGATTGGAATCTGCCTTACCAACTTTGCGCATTGTCAAATCAAATCGTCAAAAGTCAAATTGGGAAAAATGGTGGTGTGTAAGATTGTTGTTTTAATCTGTAATCATCGTAGATTATAAACAATTAATCTTTGTTTTATTTATGTGTTTGCATTATTAGAAGTAGTATGCTATTTAGTTCCCACAAATTCCCTTTCCATTTCAGCTGCTTTAGTTGTGAACGCATGGTTTACTTATGTGTGTTGAGTAACCCAAAAACTAAGCTTTTATGCTGAATTTAACTAGTTTGAAGCCGTTTCTTGCGTTTTTATAACTTCAGCATAGTGCATTATCTCTAATCTATGGTGCATTATTGCTAAAACACCAACCTTACTGCTTCCTAACCTTAATTTTGGTTGTCAGCCGGTTGATAAGAAAAAGAAAGAAAAAAAGGAAGCAAAAGACAAATCCAAGAATGTTATGCGAGATCTCCATATCCGCAAGTTATGCCTGAATATTTGCGTCGGAGAATCAGGTGATAGGCTCACTAGAGCAGCGAAGGTAAAATTGTCACGATTTTGTAGGTTAAGCTAGTTGCGAAGAAGGAATTTTAGGTTTTAGAACAACTGACAGGCCAGCAGCCTGTATTTTCTAAGGCCAGGTTGACTATCAGGTCTTTCGGAATAAGGCGTAATGAAAAAATTGCTGTCCATTGTACCGTGCGCGGTGCAAAGGCCGAAGAAATTTTGGAGCGTGGGTTGAAAGTTCGTGAGTATGAGTTAAGGAGAGATAACTTCTCAGGTTCGTTAAACTCCCCAATTCTCATCACAAAATCGAACTAAGTGTTGTCGTGTTTGCTGATAGAGTCTGGAAACTTTGGTTTTGGTATCCAGGAACATATCGATCTTGGAATTAAGTATGACCCTAGTATCGGCATCTACGGGTTAGATTTTTATGTGGTTTTGGGCCGCCCAGGGTTCAACGTAGCCCATCGGAGGCGAAAACAAGGAAAAGTCGGTTGTTCTCACCGTTTAAAGAAAGAAGACGCCATGAAATGGTTCCAGCAGAAGTACGATGGTATTATTCTAGCCAGCAAGAAATCCAAGTGATTTAACTCATGATTTTTCTTATACTTACTTAAATTAGTTGTGTTCGTGTGATCTGTTACCAAATAAATTTAATTTTAAAGAAATAGTGCCATTTATTTTCTTAAAAGTTAAATGGTTTGAGGGGGCAAGTTCGCTCACAAAAAATCTCCTAAAGATTTAAAGTTAAATAATGTAACTGACTGTTTTACCGACGTAGTCTCTGTCAAAAAAAATCTTTCTAGGAGAAACATGGCGGTGAGTGTGGTTAAAAATAGATATTTCTTGAATCATCTTTAATATTATTGAATTAAATTGTATTCACTGTTCTTATAAAATGCTTTGAAAACCTCATTTAATAATTTTTGCATGTATTTTTTTAGAATTTGCCTGTTTTGTAGAGAATTAACCTTTGTTTTGGTTTGTTGTCATGTGTCAAAGTTAAACAGGGATGTTTTTCGTTGTTATTATCTCAAAATTGCTTATAAATCTAAAATATTCGCACTGATTATATTTATTTGAAGTTATTTAATGATTCTTGTACAAAAAGAGATAGAAATCGCGCTCGAAACGTTTTTATGTCGTAACCTTAGTTAGGGACATAACCTAACTTTTTCTTACGATCTACAGCCACCAGCGAAGAAAGAAAAGAAAGAGGTAAAAGATAAGACTAAGAATGTGATGAGAGATCTTCACATTCGCAAATTATGTCTTAATATTTGCGTTGGTGAGTCTGGTGATAGACTTACAAGAGCAGCGAAGGTAGGTTTACGATTTATTACGTTGCTTAAAAAATTAAAGCGTATTTGCAGGTTTTAGAACAATTGACTGGTCAACAACCGGTTTTTTCAAAAGCCAGGTATACCGTAAGGTCTTTTGGTATTAGACGTAATGAGAAAATTGCCGTACATTGCACGGTTAGAGGTGCAAAAGCCGAAGAAATCTTGGAAAGGGGCCTTAAAGTACGAGAATACGAATTGAGAAGAGACAATTTCTCAGGTTAGTGTTGTATTGTAATTTACCTAGCGTAGATATAATCGTTTTTGTTTCTAGTATCGGGAAACTTTGGTTTTGGTATCCAAGAACATATCGATCTTGGAATTAAGTATGACCCAAGTATCGGAATCTACGGGTTAGATTTTTATGTAGTTCTGGGCCGCCCTGGATTCAACGTAGCTCATAGGAGGAGGAAACAAGGGATCGTTGGATGGCCGCATCGATTAACGAAGGAAGACGCTATGAAATGGTTCCAACAGAAGTACGATGGTATAATTC
The DNA here is from genome assembly GCA_963966045.1 of Xestobium rufovillosum. Taxonomy (NCBI): domain Eukaryota; kingdom Metazoa; phylum Arthropoda; class Insecta; order Coleoptera; family Ptinidae; genus Xestobium; species Xestobium rufovillosum. Next base: position 25,972,442 of record OZ014503.1, read on the forward strand.
TATCGAGTAAGAAGCAGTAGTGATAGAAACGTTGGAATTAACAAATTTTTGTTGAATCGACAAATAAATTTAATAAAAAAAGGCGGTTTCTTTTATTTTTCGTTTATTAACAACACCGAGGCAACAGTACAACAAAATTTACAAATAACATAATTAAATAGCTTAAGAACTACGAGGAATTTCCCCTAATTTAACCCCCGCTAAGGTTTTTTTAACGTGAAGAAAGACAATCGTCGGTTTTTTACGTTTAACTCCAAAAGGTCGTCAAAACCGTTTCAGAATTATTCGCGACAAAACTGAGCGATTGCTGTCAATATTGCACCAATCCGACCAAATTTTCTAATATAAAAAATACCGTTTAAAATCTAATTTAAAGTGCAAACGTCGAAATTTCGATAAACTGCGAAAATATTTCAAAGAAGCGTATTAAGGAACTTTTTAAAGAACACCGAAAAGTGCGTTGAAAAAAATACGTGCCGACTTAAAAAATACCGCTCAACGACTGAATTTGTAACCCCCATTCAGTCTTTATTATACAATCACAAGAAATTGTTCATTTTTGATTTTAAATTTTCTAATACCTACGTGATTTTCAGTTCGATAAATTTCCTAAATTAGATTCTCTCACTGGTTCGAACGCGCCTTCTCTATATTCGTAATTTCGGCCGGAGTGAACCCTAGAATGCTCTGTATAGCTCGCAAGTGCCCCTGGTTGTTTTCTTTGTCGGTCAGGAAGTAGTATATCGCCGACTTTAAAAATTGCAGCGTAATTTCTGGATCTATTTTATTTTTAGAGCCTTTCACTTCCACTAGTTGCCTATACATCGCCTGGAAGACAGTAATCCTCAGTTTCATAGACTGTTCGGCAGCATGTTTTTTTGTCTACATCCACCCCACCAAAAAATATTAACATTTTGTAGAGACCGTACAATCTACGTTCTAAGTTGTTAGAAATAACCAAAGTGGATTGTAGAAGCTGCCCCTTTGTAATCTGCGCCTATGCTTGCAGTGCATTCTTCACCACAAGTTGAACACAATGTTTATTGTACAGTTTCTATAAAATGTCCTTTAAAGTTGGCCCGATACAGCCAGTGTGTTTATTTTTAAGGCTATAATGTTTTGCTGACTCCCAAGAAAGAGTAGTTTCATTGAATTGTGAGCCAAAATCTAGTAAATACCTACAATAAATTGATACAGTAAACATCGCAACTTTAATATAAAAAATACGCCCTCTAAAAAGGAATTGTAACCATAAATTCCCAAGATCTTCTGGGGCAGTTGCTGATGTCCATAATACCCTCTAAAAATTTCAATTTCAGGTAAAAACCTGGAGCAGCTGTGATAGAAACCAATCATAGTAGATTGTGACTGTATTTTGCATAATCCTAATCACGCTTTTGGGCGATAGGTGGCAGCACTTTATAGACCAACAGCTGATATATCCCTTAAAGCCTAGAATGATGTACCTTTTAAGTTATGTACATTCAGAAAATAAGTTATGGAAATTTGCAAAGAAAATTACTTGGGGTGGTAATTACGTATGTTTTGGGGAGAGATGACATTCGACGGCCTCGTTACCGATACGAATAATCCAGAATTTTCAAACGGTATCTGGAAAATTGCAAGAAACCGATTTTTTAAAAAGTCAAGTTTGGATTTTTTGCGACCCCTTCCGAATTCTCGAGAGGGATGAATGTGGATCGGGCGGATTTGCGACCTCGGTGATTTATAAAAAAATTTAATGGGAAAAACGGAAAACTTGCACTTTTAAAATTTCTCACGCCGAGATGGGGACGGAGGGATGAAACGCGCTTCATTCAGGAAAAAGCAGACATTCATTTTCCAAACATTTACTTTAGAAAAAAAAAGAAATGGTCCGAACATTACAGCCTTAATAAATCAATTTCATTTTTTTTTTTGTTTAAAATGTGCATACCTCCTAAAAAGCTGTTAAAAATTCTGCATATTTTAGTGAATCGTTATGTTATATTTATTAAAAACTAAGCCATGCATTAACTGAATGAAATAAAATAAGTAGAAGTGCCAACTTTCACATACCTGCACGTCTTATTTTAATTATTAAATCTGTTAATATAGGCCAGGCGGCAGGTAGTTTAATAAGGTAATAATTAGTGGAAAGCTGGAAATGGCCTTAATCTCTTCATTTGAACCCATTTATTACTGTCCTAAGGGCGTTGGCCCTCATGGCTCAAAGAAGGTACCGATTTTCAGTTTTTTTCAAATATCTCCTAAACCATCAACTTTATCAACAAAATACATACTACCAAAAATAATCTAGACTAAATTTCCAATAAAAAAGTCCTTTACCATTTTTTTCTAAAATTAACCGGTACGTCGCTATGGCCTTTCAAAGTGAAGCCCTTTTTATGTCAATTAAAACAATGCAAACACCCTGAATGAATTGCGCTTTCAGCTGTTTGCAAAATCCTTAGGCAGAAATCGATTTAACCTCGCAAGCCTCGGTTATAAGTGACCACTTATCATCTTGTGAGCCTAAGATGATAATAATTAATTATAACATACATAAACTGTGATTGTTATTGACTTTCCGGCAAGTACCAAAAAGGGCTCCACTTTGAACGGCCGTAGCTACGTAACGGTTAATTTCAGAAAAAAATGGTACAGGACTTTTTTATTGGAAATTTAGTCTAGATTATTTTCGATAATAAGTATTTTGTTGATAAAGTTGATGGTTTAAGAGATATTTGAAAAAAACTGAAAATCGGCCAACGCAGACTCCTCTCAAGGGGGAAAACAGTACAGTAATAAGTGGGTTCAAATATGATACAAATCCACTGGCTGACTATCTTGTATCTCAGTTATAATTGTAACCACTGAGCCTGAGATGATAATAATTATTTATAACATACATAAACTGATTTTTAATGATTTTTCGGCAAGGACCAAAAAGGGCTCCACTTTGAACGGCCGTAGCTACGTAACGGTCAATTTTAGAAAAAAATGGTACAGGACTTTTTTATTGGAAATTTAGTCTAGATTATTTTCGATAAACGGTATTTTGTTGATAAAGTTGATGGTTTAAGAGATATTTGAAAAAAACTGAAAATCGGCCATTTCCAGCTTTCCAGTAATTATTTCTTTACCGCCTTGTTAAAAGTCAAAACAATCCTAGGCAAATGAATAAAAAACAACATGCAAAATTAAAAAAAAAAACACCAGTTAAAATAAAATAAATTAAAAAGTGCAAAATTTAAAAAACGCTGAAAAATGGTATCGGCAATGCAGTTTACCTTTCTTGCACCGAGTACCCAAAGAGAGACAGCCTCTTTTGCACTTAATAAGGGTTGCATGTTGTTAGAAGATGAAGTGTACTCTAAATCCTAAAATGTTTGTTAAAAAATGCTGTTATTTCAAAATTTGCAATCTGCCAAAATTATTTTAATTTTTTTACGAAAACTGCTATTGGAAAACGTAAAAAAATACTTACTTTGATATTTTCTAACTCAGTTTGTGTTACTTGCAATTGGTGCAGTAATTCCGGTACAGAAATCCGGCTGCAACTACTCGGGACCATATCCAATACCTGAAAAGTAAAAATACGAGGGGATGTTGTTACGAAATACGCCTAAAGTGGCGAACATACTGGATTTTCTCGTTGCGACTTCCTGGCTTGTTCCTGTTCGAATAATTTCAAATAATTCTCTTTATGTTTGACTTCCTGCTCTTCTAGTTTCTTCCCGACCTCCTCCAGTTGAGTTTCTAATTCGGTAATTCGTTCCCTAGCTAACTCTAAATCAGGCACAAGTTGCCAATAACGGGCATTAATTTCACTCAGTCTTTGCAGCAATTCTTCAATTTTGTCGTTATGCTTCTGTTTCAATTGATGACAGTCTTCTTCGTGCGTCTTCACAAGTTCTTGTATCCTTCTTTCATACTCTTCGATTAAACGACTGTATTCGGACGCGTAATTTGGGTCTAACTGCGTGGAACAACTTTTTTCGGCAGTTTCAGCGGGAAACTTTGGCTTAAACGGCTGAAATATTAAGAATGACGGTTTTGGGAACAAGTGAATTCGAAAATAAGCTCACTGATTGGTTGAAATCTTCGCTCAGGTGCACCGAATCCTTCGAATGCACCGAAGAATTCGCGTAGTCTTCATAATGGCCGGAATCAGCATAAGAATTAGTTTCGCCCAAATGATTGACAACAGCAACCCCATCCACTAAGTCTTCAGGGCTGATTTGTTGCTCCGTATTTTCCCTCACTGTTATGGTGTCGCTTGAATTGGACTTTTCTTCAGGCGAGCTCAAGGCCGCTTTATACAAACGCAACTCAACAACTTCTTTGGTTAACTTCACGATATCACTGTCTCTTTGTTCTAAATCTTTTTGGGCTTGTTGCAGGAGGGTTTTTAAAAGTTTTACTTGCCGATGGGCCCTCTGTGTTGGGGTGAGATAGTCTTCTCCTGTTGCTCCTGCGTGCTGGTTGCAGTGAACAACATATCTAAGAAGAAAGAACGTAAATCACACAGAATCGATCATATACTATAATTTTGATGATCGACCCATCAAACAACAGAAATAGTTGTTTCATTGGTGTTATATAGCAGTAAAATTTTAACTTGCGCAACCTTCTGAACCTACTTTTGTTTATATTAGTCTACATTCCAGTGAGGGTGAACAGTGTCTAATACAGTATGTCCCAAAAGTAACCCATTGAGATAAATTGGTGGTTCTAAAGTCCGATTTCCTAATAATGAGGATTATAATAACAAACACTAAAATTTGATAACTTAATAACTTGAATGTCTTTAGTATTTACCAATGAGTAAGTACTAGACATCGTGTTAGATTTTTTGAAACCTCGTCACTGAAGGAAACTGCATGAAACGTGCACGCTCTGTTAATCGAAAGCAATAAGCAATTAAAAACTGTGCACTCACTTCATGCTCCTTCCGGAAAACGTAGTTCCGTTCCGTGCTACGCTGGCGTGTTCACAGGAAGCCAGGCTGATGCTGCTCGACACGCTTTCTGTGTCCCAAGACTCCGGGAAGGCGCCGCTCTGGTGATGGCTGCTGTGTCTTGAGTCTGGCGTAGCTGGCGGCGTTCTGGGTGAAGTCTGATTTGAAGAACGACTTGGAGCACTCAAGCGTGTGGTGGACAGTGACAGTGACTGCACAAGAAGATGGAAATTCTTTTGTTAGTCGTATCTTGAAGTAGGTTAGGTGAACTAACGTATTTTACACCATTTTTAAAACTTGTATAACCTATGTTTGTCGATTCATTCAAAGAAATATTGACAATTTTAATAGAATGAAATTTGCAAGACGCAGCATGAACTGTGAAATTTCCTGATTGGCTTGTGGGAACAATAGAAACGGTGGGAAGGCAGTAGCGTGACTAAAATGAACGAAGATGTTAAAAATAATAAAAATAGACTTTGACTTATTTGAAAAATGCAACAAAATAACGGTATTACCACCGCAAAATAAGTACGAATTTAATCAATAAAACTCGCTTTTACTCGCCCTAAATATTATTCCTACCCTCTGGCGATAAAACTTACGCTAATTTATAAATTACCTGGCCTTATCATCAGCTGTTCACGCCGACAAATCGATTTTTTAGTTGTAGGAATATGAACCAAAATAAAATTCTAAAAAATCGCGAAATATTTTAAAAGCACTCACCAAACTTCTGTTTCTATGGGGGCTATCGGGAGTCCCAGCCCTGTCAAGGGCCCCAGCCTGTCGGGGCTCCGTTTTCAATTCTCTGATTTTCGGCGCCCTCGCATCCCCCTTCTCCATGAATGAATGTCCCCGTTTCAGCAGCAGATTACTGCTGCGTTGTGATTGTGAGGCCGTCGCACGTTGGAAGTGAAGATCTTTACTTAAAAGGTTCGGAGCTCGGCTAAAATTGTGGTTTGAATCCAGGCGAAGGCTGGAAGTTCTGCGTAAGGGAGTTGGGGACAGGATGGGGATTTTCGAAGAGAGTGCGTCAGGGGTGAACATGGTGGCACTCATTTTTGTTGGTTCTCGAATTGTTGGTCATGAAAGTGCTCCCAACCTACGGAGAACGACCACATTGAGACTATTGCAAGATAATAATGATACAATGATAGTAGGACAAAGGCTTAGTTCGTAACACTAGAGTCAGAGATGGGAATAAAAAGAGGTAGGGGTAGGCCCAGATTAGACTACTGCTCTCAAATAGTTAGGGATGTAGGATGTTCACCTTTTGGGGAAATGCGTAGGTTAGCTCGGGACAGGAAAGGATGGAGGTACGCGTCCAACCAGTCTTCGAACTGATAACTTTATGATGATATTGGTTTATAATAAGTACCGTTATTGTTGGCGATTTCAAATGGACTGTATTTTTATGTTCCGATTCACTTTTTCATCATCATAAGGTGCTCAGTCCGAAGACTGGTTGGACGCGTACCTCCATTCTTTTCTATCCTGAGCTAACCTACGCATTTCCCTAAAAGTAGAACATCCTACATCCCTAACTATTTGAGAGCAGTAGTCTAATCTAGGCCTACCCCTACCTCTTTTTATTCCTATCTCTGACTCTAGTATGTCACGAACTATTCCTTCGTGTCTTAGAAGGTGTCCTACCATCCTATCTCTCCTACTCTTTATTGTTTTCCATACCTTTCGCCTTTCCCCAACTCTTTCTAATACTTCCCTATTGCTAACCTTATCTATCCACGGTATCTTCATCATGCGTCTGTAACACCACAGTTCAAACGCTTCTACTCTTTTTCTATCCGCTTCTCCTATTGTCCAAGTTTCGCACCCGTATAATGCCGTACTCCATACATACGACTTTAAGAGTCTCTTCCTAGTCTCTATATTAACCGTTCTCGAACATAACAGTTGTTTCTTTTTGTTAAACGCAACTCGGCCCTGCGCCATTCTTTGTTTTATATCTTTAGTGCTCCTACCGTCTTGGGTTATTTTACTTCCTAAGTAGCAGAAATCCGCGACCTCCTCTATCTTCTCATTTCCTATTTGTATTTCAATTTTAGTTCTATTTTCACTCCATCTACATACCAAAATTTTAGTTTTCTTTTTATTGATTTTCATGCCGTAGCCCTGTGTCAAAACTGCTTCCATTTCATTCAAAGCCGCTCCTAATTCTTCTTTGCTAGATGCTAACACTGCTATATCATCCGCAAATCTGAGCATGTTAATAGTTTGGCCCTGTACATTGATCCCTGAGGCTGTTCTTTCCTTAACAATATTAATCGCATCTTCGATATATAAGTTGAAAACTAGAGGTGACAATGCACATCCCTGTCTCACTCCCTTCCGGATATCTACTTCCCTTTGTTCCTGCTCACATTCTATAACTGCCTTTTGCTCTTTGTAGAGATTATGTATTATTCTTCTGTCCCTGTATTTCATCCCTACCTTTCTCAGCACTTCGAACATCTTCCCCCATTTTACGTTGTCGAAGGCTTTTTCTAAATCTACAAATCCTATATAGACGCTCTTTTCTGTCGTTTTATTCTATAATTACTCGTAAAGCTAGAATGGCCTCGCGCGTTCCTCTATTTCGTCTAAATCCGAACTGATCTTCTCCTAATATTTCTTCCGCCTTTTTCTCCATCCTTCTTTGCACAATTCTAGTTAAAATTTTTGACGCATGGGAAGTTAAACTGATAGTTCTAAAATTTTCGCATCTATCCGCGCCTTTTCTTTTTGGCAAAGCTACTATGATGTTCCGTTTGTAATCTTCTGGAATCTCGCCTGTCAGGTATATGCGACTAACTAATTTAAATAAACGATCTATTACCTCTTGACCTGCGCACTTTAAGATTTCTGCCTGCAAGCCATCTATACCTGGTGCTTTATTATTCCTTAAACTTTTTAGTGCTATCTCAAACTCTTCTCTCATTATAGGACTCCCTAGGTTATCCCCCTCTACACTGCTTTCGCTTTCTAATATATCTTGCACTTCCTGTCCCGCATATAAGTTTCCTAAATATTCTTTCCACCTATCTGCCTTCTCCCCGCTTCCGATTAGGATATCTCCTGCCTCATTTCTAATGTTTTTGGTACTAGATCCAATTTCTCTAAAATTTCTCCTAATTATTTTATATGCTTCATCAGTCTTTCCTACTTCGAATTTATCTTCCACTTCTTTGCATTTATTATCGATCCATTGCTCTTTCGCTTTCCTACATTTCCGAATAATTTCCCACTTGATCGCCTTATATCTTTGTTTCCCTGTTTCATCTAACCTATTTTTATATTTTCGCCTTTCCTCTATTAGACTCACAATATGTTTTGTTATCCAGGGTTTCCTACTTTCATTCTGTTTATGACCCAAAATATCCCTAGCTGAGGAAACTAAACTATTTTTAATGCAATTCCATTCTGCCTCTATGTCCCTAACAATATTTCCACCCGTGCCCTTTAGTGCTTCGTTTGTCTTTTTCTCGAACTTATCGCGCATATCATCATCTTTTAGTTTCTCTGGGTCAAGATACCTTCTTCCGCTTCTTTTTTTCAAAATCTTAAATTTAAGATTGGCTTTTATAACGACTATGTTGTGATCACTATCTATATCTGCTCCTGGATAACTTCTACAATCCCTAACTTGATTTCTAAATCTTTGCCTAACGAGAATGTAATCTATTTGATATCTCCCTAAGTCTCCTGGCATCTTCTACGTATAGCATCTCCTAACATGATGGTGAACTAGAGTGTTCGCGACCGTTAAGTTATGTTTATCGCAGAACTCTATCAGTCTAACTCCCCTATCGTTCCTATTGCCTAATCCAAAGGGGCCAACTATTCCGCCCTCTCGCCCTGTGCCTACGACTGCATTGAAATCTCCTGTAATTATTAAATTTTCGTGCCCTCTCACAAAATCTAGCACATATTCAATATCACTATAAACTGCCTCTACGGCCTCGTCACTGTAGTTAGAAGTGGGCATATATACCTGTATTATTACTGTTTTTACAGGTTTCGAATCTAACCTAACCATAACTACTCCCGAATTTCCTCCTACAGATCCTGTGTGTATTACTCTAAAATCTCCGCTCCAGAAGTCTCCAGGTTCTGGCCATCGCACTTCACTGATACCTACTACGTCTAATGCTAACCTATCCATCTCAATTTTCAAATTCTCTAACTTCCCTACTTGTTTCATGCTTCTAACATTCCACGCTCCGACTCGTGAGATGTTACACTTATCATTTCTGATGACTCCCCCCGAAGCAGTCCCCACCCGGAGATCCGAATGTGGGACTATTTTACCTCCGGAATATTTTACTCCAGAAGGTGCCATCATCATAAATTAATTTGTAAAACACAAAATATAATTAGTGTATATTTTAGGCAAATGTGAACGAAACTGAAGTCACCTGGTATACAAAATTGAGTGTGCATAAAAAATTGACCTTGCAAAATAGCGATAAATAAAAAAATTTTTAAACAGTTTTCTTATTGTACTCGATAATAAATACCTACTAAAAATTCCTGAACTACATACAAATTCACGGACGTGCGATTTTTTTATTACAATTCAAAATGCAGAAGCGTAAAAAAAAATTTTTTTTTAGTTTTACGGTTCATTGTATTTTTATATTGTTTAATTACCCTAGTTTAGTTATTATCTCTGTATAGTAAGATACAACAGAATATTGTGGCTGATACAGAGTAATTATTTAAAAATTTCATGAAGTTGTTGAAGGAAGCCCTTGAAAATTCACAATCAATAAGCAATTATAGGGAGCTCGACTACAACTACCGTAAAATAAGATAATAATGATTAAAAAAATGTCTATTACCTACCTATTTAATTTTTGTTTCACTTTCACCTCAATAAACACTTTCGATTTTAAACAAAATTGTTCGCTACCATGGTACCACGAACTAGTCCAGAAGTAATACTGTTAGTTTCTTAATTATTTCATTTGTATAAACTATGTTTTTTCTCGCATCACGTTATTGTGCAAGGTACCTTCTAAATGTCGTTCACTTTTGTTACTAAAGGTTGGCAGCTTATTGCAACAAATTATCGTCACGCTAAGCCAAGTTTAAATAATTGAGAACGTGTACTGACAGTTCCCTAACTCGCAGGCGTTTCGGACAGCCTAATAGGAAACTGTTTTATCGACCGATGATTAATTGAATTATTCCCTTGTTTGAATTAGATAAGTTAGTATATTTGATTAAAGTCTGAGTACAATTCAGGTAAAAGTGATGAATGCTTGTATACTTTTTCTATTTCTGCCAAAATTTCTCTTATTTTATGGTTAGCGAAGCAGAGAAAACAACAGTTCTCAAACCACAATTGTTGTAAACGTAAACTTAAATAAGTGTATTTTCCAAAGAATACAGGGTCAAGCAACAGAACTGTAGTAACAAACAATGGAATAAATAGATAAATAGACGAATAAAACTGTAATATCCGATTTCTGAGACACACAAAAGTAACGGGAAGCACCGTCCTTCCTGTTATCAGATTGCTAACCATAGAACTCGAAATTCGATACGTCATCGGTAATTCGTAACTTAAGTCAAACATGCCGCACCGCACTTAAACCGAACGAATCAATTGCGGACGCACGTCCTAAAAACAAGAACTTATTCTGCATTTCACATCGCGTTCGCCCAGGTGAAAGTACCGTCGTAACTAATTACGATTTGAATGAGTCATCCAGGTGCAAGTCAAGTACCAGTAAATTCAGTTGACAGTGTAGAACCTGAGCTCGCAGTGTTATCTTCATCATAAAAAATATGAACGTACACATTTTCGGTCGACTACGGTGAATTTTTCAAACCACCTGTTGGAGCTAACGAGTTTGGGACCAACCTTGATAAGTTTACGCGTACAACCTTCGATGGTTCCAGTGAGGTGCTGCCATGTGATTAATCGAAAAAAAAAGTTGCAATTTGACTCCTAATTCAAGAAAATTGACAAAAAAATGTAAAGTAAGTATTAATTTGACATATGTCAATGAAACGTCAAAAGTATCGTTTGTTTCACGTGTTTATTTTTCGATGTAACCTCGGTATTTTCGTGTAAAAAGGTCAAGCCATATGGGATTTGCTACCTAGTGTACTTATTACTTTATGTGCATGAACAGAAACAAGTTTTTGTGTTCTTGTACATTAAACGTTTTTAACAGTTCCAACCACAGATGGCAACGGGTTTTCGATTTATAACTGTATCGCAAATGTCGATGTCAGTTGGAAGTACTAATTAAAGTTTCTGTGGGCACTAATTATCGTCGATATTTGCATGAGAGTTGATGCAGCAAAAATAGAGGAATTATGTGCAGAAAAATTGTTTAAGTGAAGCTAATTACTGTTGAAAGAACGGAACTTTGAGAAAAGGTGAATGGAACCCGTGATAATTATACAGGGGTTAATCAAATGTTTGGTACACCCTGTCAAATATTGATTTTATTAATAATTTCCTCTCCGTAATTCCAACTTGCTTCATAGATAAGCTTGATAATGCTATCTATGGGAGATCGTACACGAAAATGTTTGCAAAAAATTCAAGTCATCAGTATCGATTTTTAGATAACAAAATTTATGTTGAACAAGTTTTTGTTTGCCATTGTTGTTGTGTGATTTTACAAAAATGAAATATTTTTGTTGGCCGCTTTCAGACGTCAATTTCTACCCTTAAACGTTGACCGATCGTAAATATATAAATATAGGTATAAATATGCTTCTGATTATTGTTGGTGACAAACAGGTTGCCTGTGGCATGAGCTACTTAGGTACTTCCAATATAAATTCCCATCATCATCATCATAAGGTTCTCAGTCCGAAGACTGGTTGGACGCGTACCTCCATTCTTTTCTATCCTGAGCTAACCTACGCATTTCCCTAAAAGTAGAACATCCTACATCCCTAACTATTTGAGAGCAGTAGTCTAAACTAGGCCTACCCCTACCTCTTTTTATTCCTATCTCTGACTCTAGTATGTCGCGAACTATTCCTTCGTGTCTTAGAAGGTGTCCTACCATCCTATCTCTCCTACTCTTTATTGTTTTCCATACCTTTCGCCTTTCCCCAACTCTTTCTAATACTTCCCTATTGCTAACCTTATCTATCCACGGTATCTTCATCATGCGTCTGTAACACCACAGTTCAAACGCTTCTACTCTTTTTCTATCCGCTTCTCCTATTGTCCAAGTTTCGCACCCGTATAATGCCGTACTCCATACATACGACGTTAAGAGTCTTTTCCTAGTCTCTATATTAACCGTTCTCGAACATAACAGTTGTTTCTTTTTGTTAAACGCCACTCGTCCCTGCGCCATTCTTTGTTTTATATCTTTAGTGCTCCTACCGTCTTGGGTTATTTTACTTCCTAAGTAGCAGAAATCCGCGACCTCCTCTATCTTCTCATTTCCTATTTGTATTTCAATTTTAGTTCTATTTTCACTCCATCTACATACCAAAATTTTAGTTTTCTTTTTATTGATTTTCATGCCGTAGCCCTGTGTCAAAACTGCTTCCATTTCATTCAAAGCCGCTCCTAATTCTTCTTTGCTAGATGCTAACACTGCTATATCATCCGCAAATCTGAGCATGTTAATAGTTTGACCCTGTACATTAATCCCTGAGGCTGTTCTTTCCTTAACAATATTAATCGCATCTTCGATATATAAGTTGAAAACTAGAGGTGACAATGCACATCCCTGTCTCACTCCCTTCCGGATATCTACTTCCCTTCGTTCCTGCTCACATTCTATAACTGCCTTTTGCTCTTTGTAGAGATTATGTATTATTCTTCTGTCCCTGTATTTCATCCCTACCTTTCTCAGCACTTCGAACATCTTCCCCCATTTTACGTTGTCGAAGGCTTTTTCTAAATCTACAAATCCTATATATACGCTCTTTCTCTTTTCTATCGTTTTTTCTATAATTACTCGTAAAGCTAGAATGGCCTCGCGCGTTCCTCTATTTCGTCTAAATCCGAACTGATCTTCTCCTAATATTTCTTCCGCCTTTTTCTCCATCCTTCTTTGCACAATTCTAGTTAAAATTTTTGACGCATGGGAAGTTAAACTGATAGTTCTAAAATTTTCGCATCTATCCGCGCCTTTCCTTTTTGGCAAAGCTACCATGATGTTCAGTTTGTAATCCTCTGGAATCTCGCCTGTCAGGTATATGCGACTAACTAGTTTAAATAAACGATCTATTACCTCTTGACCTGCGCACTTTAAGATTTCTGCCTGCAAGCCATCTATACCTGGTGCTTTATTATTCCTTAAACTTTTTAGTGCTAGCTCAAACTCTTCTCTCATTATAGGACTCCCAAGGTTATCCCCTTCTACACTGCTTTCACTTTCTAATATATCTTGCACTTCCTGTCCCGCATATAAGTTTCCTAAATATTCTTTCCACCTATCTGCCTTCTCCCCGCTTTCGATTAGGATATCTCCTGCCTCATTCCTAATGCTTTTGGTACTAGATCCAATTTCTCTAAAATTTCTCCTAATTATTTTATATGCTTCATCAGTCTTTCCTATTTCGAACTTATTTTCCACTTCTTTGCACTTATCATCGATCCATTGCGAGATACAAGGTGTTGAAATTTCTTTCAAAAATGTTATTTTTTTAATATCTGGAAAACTACCGGACCTATTCATTTGGAATTTTGGGCATAATAATTCCTTGAAGTTATTTACTAATTTATAAATTTTGAGTTTTGTACTCTCACCAGTGGCGTCACTACGAGGTGGGGAGACCACATTTATTACCGAAACTATGTTACGCTACTGACTTACATAGATATGTTGCAAAATATTAGAATCTTTGTTTTATTTACAAGAAAAAATCTCTCTTTTGTTTTTTGCGTTCGAGGCATAGTTTCAGAGAGAAATAATTTTGTGTAACACGGTGCATTAGTCCGAGATTTTAAAAACGAAATTGTCAATTCATTCTTTCTAATAGTAAAGTGTTGTAAATATCGAATTGGCGTGTAAATACTCGAGAATAGCACAAAACAGCTGAAAATAGTAGGTAACGATACAAGCAGATATTACATTTTTGTAAGAAATTTCAACATCCTGTATCTATATTTTTGTAGCCATTTTTGACACATATTCATTAGGGATTTTCACAATATTTTCACAGTATTTACACGCCACTTCAATATTAACAACGGTTTACTGTTCACAGGGATTCTGCAAGTGACAAATAGACTGCTCTTTCCAGCTGTTACATTTTCAAAAACAACTTAAAATACAACTTAATTTCAGAAATATTTTAAAACGGATGAGTACAGTACATATAATAAAAGAACTTATGTCTTGTTTAGACCAGATCATTATTATTTTGACGTTTGATGCACAGGGTTTGAGGTTAAGTTGTTTATTTCTCCGGCTAATTTATTGTTTAATCTTTATTTAATAGGGGGTTTAAGAATTTATTTATATTTAAAAAGTGTAAAATGGAAAAGAAAGTGTTAAAAATTAGTGTTATTAAGGACTTCTATGGACAATTTAAACCATCTATTGCGCCGGTTCTAGCGCCGTAAATTGCAGTAGTTTGTTGCATTTTGGTTTTAAACAAAATGACTGCATAAATAAATGCTTTTACAAGACAAACACCGAAAAAGCTTCATAGTAATCGCCATATATTGATTTAATGTTAAGAAATCAGGATGAAAGGAAAAATAGAATGTGAAGTGCAAGGTCATCTAAGCTCCATTTAAAATGCATTGAAAAATTTTATCCTACTTTTCTCTTAGGACAGCCGATAGCGTTTTAAATTTCGCGCTCTGATTTTTCCGTTACACTAATGGACTCTATTGCATAATTAAAAAATGAAATTTCGGTAGAATTATGTATCATTTCGGTAGATCGGTAGATAACATATAAAATCGGTAGATCTACCGAAATTTCGGTAGGGTTGGCAACACTGTGGAGCCGCGCGACCGATTTACACCTGCCCAAAAGAAAATAATAATTACATCTTTCGCCTTATAGGTGGCGCCACAATTTTGGATATCAAAATGCTTAGTAGATATCCGTAATTATAGAATTAAAAATATCTCTGAGATATTTTTAAATATTTAAAGATATCTCGCAGATAAAAATAATCATTGTTCACTGTTTGATATCCAAAATGATTTAAAAATATCTGTGAGATATTTTTAAATATTTAAAAATATCTGTGGGATATCCATAATTCCCGATTTACAGACATCTGTAACATATCCTTAAATAGACGATTAAAGACCCAAGCGGCGTCCCATAACAAAGTGAGCATTGCAAATCTAGATGTAAATATTTTAAACGTTAATCAGACAACAAATGCTATGTCTGTTTCTGTTGATTACATTACCCCACTTGGTTGGTATTTTCATTCGACCTTGTTTAAGTCAAGTAATTAGTTGCAATAACTATACTAAAACCTTGTCCTTATTATTTACTTATATTAAAATTGCACAGCACATGTATGGTGAACTGGATTATACAGACAGTAGACTCCTTTATGGTCCTAAGCTTTATTGTGTGGAAGCAAAGTTCAGCACTTATTATGCTTATCAGAGTGAAAATGTGTATTGTAAATGCCAGTCGGATTTCCGGTTACCAGTTAACGTGTTTTATTAATTAAGAATTTGTTTTATACATTGGTAGAAGTAAAAATTGTGGATTTCTAAATGTTACCTAATTTGAGTACACGAAAGCAAATTCATTCGACGATTTTCTGTGATAATCTAATAAGCATACAATCCCAAATTCTTCGGCAAATACTTGCGCAATTGTGTTATTTTTAGCTTCACGTTATTAATTTGGCGTCCATCTCATCGCGAAATAGTGCCTACCTGACAGAGGGACAATTTGATTTTTTGAGCACAGTAAGCTGTATGAAATAATATCAGGGTGCCGCAGGGAAATGGTCTTGGACCCATCCGTTGCCTAAAATGATTCCAGATACTCGTACATGTATCTAATCCAAAAGCACCACGCATGTATTGTTTACCGAAGATCCATAAAGTAGGAAAAGCTGTCAAAGAACATATTAATTCAACCAATCTGTGTATGCAGTAGAATTATTTCAAAGTCAGTGGATCATGGGCAAATTTGAAATCGAACTGAAAGATGAGCTCCCATATTTCCCAAAGGCGTGGGTGAGATATGTAGACGATATATTATCCATTTTTGACACTATTAAATGCAATGTTGAAGATTTTTTGAGCGACTTAAATACCAAGTAGATGCACAGTCCAGATTTTGTAAGTTGTATACATAGTTGTCTACAAAACACCAAATGCTAGAGCGGCAATATTTTTTTTCATAATTTTTATATTATAGGTATACAAAGCCTGCACTAGCAACTCCAAATCCCTATTAATGATATCCTTGATCCATGAAACGTCAGACGACGCAGAATACAGATTTGACATGTAAACCGAGAACAGAAGAGGGCCTAGTATTGAGCCTTGCGGAACTCCCCGATTTACCCCTTTATCCTCTTTAAATATACGGAAAACCGTCGAAATCTTTGAACTGAATGTATGTATATCTTTATTTCAGACTGATTTAAGAACGTTCGCGGAAAAATGGCGGAATATTTAGAATACGACTGGAGGACGTCCATGCTCTCTTCCGACTTAAAAAGAGAGTTTCCTTACGCTACTCAAAAGTCATCAGAACCAGCGGACAAAGCACTTGCTGTTCAAGCCATCAAGAACCTCATCAATCAATCTGTCGATACTGAACTTCAAAATAACCTACCAAAAGATGACAAGACTCTGACGAAATTTTTGTACGCTCGCAAATTTAATTTGGCAGAAACTTATTTGTTACTGCAAAGTTATTATTGGTACAGAAGGAAGAATCCCGATATATTCAAGAACTTCCATATGAACGCTCAGGATATTCGGAAGTCCTTAGAAAACGGTCTACCAGGAGTGCTCAAATCGAAAGATAGAAAAGGGCGATGCGTCATAATATTAAACGCCAATAACTGGGATTGTACTTATAGCCTTTTGAGTATATACAGGGCGATTCTGTACAGTCTTGAATGTCTCATAAACGACATACACAACCAAGCCAACGGGTTCGTCGTGATTGTCGACTGGACCGAATTCTCGTTCAGGCAAACGACAAATTTAAAACCCAGCGTCTTGAAACTCATGATCGAAGGCCTACAAGATTGCTTCCCGGCGAGATTTAAAGGCATCCACTTCATTGGACAACCTTGGTACGTTGAGACAGCCTTGACAGTGATCAAGCAATTTTTAAAAGACAAAACGAAAGAGAGAATATACGTTCATGGTAATAATTTGAGTACCCTACACGATTACGTCCCTAGAGATATTTTGCCTGCCGAATTAGGGGGGGAGCAAGCTAGTTATAATCCAGAAATATGGCTAAATAAGTTATTAGAAGAAGAAGATAAATTAGCTAAAGCGAGAGACAATCATGAATGAAGATAGCGGTGACAAATAAAACAAAAGTGGTGCTGTCAAATTTCAAATGACATAAGTGCTCTCTTTTAAAATCTGATAGATCAGTGATATTTGTAATAAAACCAGTAATAATATTTTTTAATTATTTAAGGAAACTGTGATTTTGCTTTTCTTTGCAGTTTATTTATGTTTAATTTTTTCTTTGTATGTATAAACGATTTTATTATTTATTTTCGGATTAATAAAATAGAGATAAATTTTGCCACTGCATTCTATTTACATATTTTCAATTTCCTACTTCATTCCGTTCATTTTTAAACGGTTTTATTTAGCTTGGCTTGTTTGTTTGTTTGCTTGTTTGTTTGTTTGTTTGTTTGTTTGTTTGTTTGTTTGTTTGTTTATGTGGGTCAACGGTCAAATCTAATAATTGAAATTTTACCACCTTCCAGTTGACCGATTGATTTGAAATTTGGTACACACCTTTAGTTGTGATGACAATACAATTATGTATATTCAGTATCACTATAAATCCAAGATGGATCACAAAATGGCGGATTAGATATTTCTTTCAACCCCCTCAATATGGGTATCAAATGAAAGGGCTTAACTTGTAGAATACAGTACACCATGAAAAATCCAAGATGGCCGCCACCACAAAATGGCGGATTACTTTTTTTCAGTCCCCTCAATATGGGTATCAAATGAAAGGGCTTAACTACTACAATACAGTACGCCATGAAAAGTGCAAAATCCAAGATGGCCGCCACCCCAAAATGGCGGATTACTTTTTTTCACTCCTCTCAATATGGGTATCAAATGAAAGGGCTTGACAAGTAGAACACAGTACACTTTGTAAAAATAATAACAAAACAAAAACAAACAAAAAAAAATAATGTACTAAAAGCTAAAAAATAATTAGGTAGTTACCAGTCATCACACCACTCTCCTCATCAATCTAAAGCATTGATCAGATTAAAATAAAATCTTGAGGCGTAGCGTAACCTGAGTAAATATATAAATGATCGTTCTGCGATGTTGTCTATTGAGAAGATGCATCCAAAGCATGCCTATAATGATATGAGCGGTTGACTGTAGATAATAGAAATTCGACTCGCCCCACGATTTTATTTTAGTCTGATCAATGCTCTAGATTGATGAGGAGAGTGGTGTGATGAGCTACCTAATTATTTTTTAGCTTTTAGTACATTATCTGCATCATTATGTTTCTTTACAATAAAACCGTTTACCTTAAAAAAATCTTATTTTATTTGGAGGGCAAATGTGAAATGCAGGTTTAAGTTTGAGCGTTCATCGCGCAGTTATGAGAAGCGTTTTTAAAAAAATAAACGCGAAGTCGAGTTTATGAATTCTTAAATTAAGCCAGGATTATTTAAAATTTCGCGTAACTAAGTGACAACGATACAGTTTTTCAGTAACGAACGCGAAATATTAAAAAGCGCAACTTTTAAGTTTTTCGTCTTTAAAATCTTGGCCGCAAAACTTCCCATACTATATTTCGTGTTAATAACGTAGGAAATAGATTTTAAAACATCAACTCTGTATTTTTACTGCTTTCAACCTCTCCACCGTGCCCTGTATAACACAAATCATCACTCGAGACCAAAGGTCACGGACAACATCAGGCTCCTAAATTTTCCATCTTGCAAACACATGACAGTTGCTATTCGCAGTTTTTTTCGCATTTTATTCTAACTGCATATTCGTTTGTCAATATTTCTCCAAAATTTGACAAATTTTGTAGTTAAATACCCAAAAAAATTGATTAATCATTCCCGCCTGTGTTTCGAAAATAGATTACAAGTCTAATCAAAATTTTGTTATCGCAGAAGTCTAAATTACAAAATAACCTTCATTAAAAATTCTGATTCTAAACTATGAGTTACATCAAAATAATATAATAATACAGATTAAAACGTAAGTACCTATTCTGCGTAAAACACAATAGATACTTGTAATTTTCATTCTGATTTTAGTTCTCGTAATAGTAGTGCCAAAATGTCGGTGAATCTGGTGTACCACGCTGTGGCAGTCTGTATTTATCTATTCGTAATGTTCTATGATCAAAAATATGTCGATATAAAAATAATGCAGAATGAATACGACATGAAATTCATGAAGGGACGCCTAAAATTCCTTACGATTTGGAATATGGTACGTTTTTACATGTTGTAGCCTCATTTGTGTTTTGTGTGTCAAAGCTATGACGTCATAAAGTGTTTTCAAATGACATGAATGTTTAAAAAGTTACTACATGGACAGTGTATAGAACAGTTTCCTTAATAAAGCGCTCTATAATTAATAACTTCAATGGCCGTATAAATTCTATTATCCGCCAGATGGCGGGCCGTCGAATTAGCCTACAGATAACTGTTTACTGCCCCTCATTAATTTAGAATTCGATATCCACTTGAGAATTTGACATTTGTGATCCAGTGTTGTGTTGTAGTACCGCGTGGTGATTGATTTAACTCCCACCCCCCCACACATGTCAATTAAAAATAATTATTGTATATTTATATCTGTCTCTTTTACTCTTGATACCTTCGATGTTCAAAGGTCAAATCGGTTTCTGTGATACTTATTGTTAAAAATGTCTTCGTCCAGAGTTTGGTGTCATTTTTTCGCGGCCGTGCACTTTTGGTATAGCTGCTACTATGACTGGAATTACGTGAAAATACCGAAAGAAATCAATCGAATGGGCGAATCTTTTGGTAACAGCAAGAAACTCAAGTTTTTGACGTATTGGGATGCTGTTAGTATTTGTGTTAGAAAAATTAATTATTCCCTTTCACGTATATATAGTTTTTATGCGAAAATTATACTAAAACCTTGGACTTGCAAGTGACTGTAGAACTGTAATTTAATTATTTTTTTAGCTTTTACAAGGTTTCTTTTTCACGGTCTGCCTCTTCAATGATTTAATTGGAACGGATGAAAATATACCCAGGAGAACGCCTCTAATTAGAAAATTCCGTGATAACGTAAGTGAAATATTAATTACGTAAGTAATTAAACCTTTTGTATACCTAGCACGTAAATAAAACCACTGAAAAAACGTCCGTCTAATGCCAGTTTTATTTCTGGCTTAGAAAAATCTTACGCGGCAAAAAAAACAATAAATCTGTTTAAAAATCTATTTACTTTATCTAGGTACTTTATGCTGTTTGTTTTTATCTTTGAGAGGCTTTAGTCAAACAAATAATTTTTCAGTAGCTGGTACATCTCAAAAGATAGCATTGTTTGTTTCAAGTAAACAACTACACTCTTAAAAACAGGTGGTCGTTTTTTAGCCATATTTAAAATGTGAGCCTTTCTGTTTCAGCTGTTGGCATGCCTGGCCTTTCCTCTGTCAATGTTCGTAGGCCTGACGTTTTGGGGCCTTTATTTCGTGGACAGAGAATTGGTGTTTCCTAAAGCCCTGGACCCGTACTTCCCCATGTGGCTAAACCACGCCATGCACACCAACATAATGATATTTATTTTAATAGAAGTGTTTACGTCTTTCAGGACTTATCCGTCAAGGAAAGTTGGTATTACTGTTTTAGGGATTTTTATGGCCGCTTATTTAGTTTGGATTCACATCATTCACGCTTATTCTGGTCTGTGGGTATATCCGGTTTTGGATGTTTTGAATTTCCCTGGTAGAATAGGATTTTTCGCTTCTTTGTTAGGTTTGTCTGTGGGATTGTATTTGGCAGGTGAAAAATTGAACGCAATCATTTGGAAAAAAGAATTAAAGATTGCCAACTACGAAGCTCGGAAAATCAACTAATTTCAGTGACATTTTTAGGAGCATAGTACAAATTTACATGATTCAAAATTGATAAACGTAATAGCTTTACTTTCTCAACTTAATTTATTAGTCAATGTAGATACGTAATTGTAAGGAGTTCATAAAATAGTTATATTGTTAAATTTGACAAATTTTTATACTCAATTTATGGAATAAAAATGTTCATAGTTGTATATTTAAAATAATTATGTGTTTTTTGTTATTAAAATAAATTGTTGATAATTTGTGCCTAGAGTTCTTGGCAATAAAATATTTGTTGTAATTTTAATAAACAACTACTTAACAATTTTAACCTTTTCTATTTTTCCTGAGAACTGCACTGGCTGCGCCGTAGTGGACGTAAGTCCGATATCAAATCCACCTGTAGTGGATTTAACACCGGTCATTGACATTTCGTCAAAGTCTAACCTCACTTTTATTATACATACTTTTCCCTGATTAAATAAACAATCTTGAATTAAAATGAGGATATATGACAAAGGTATGCATTTTTTTAAGAAATTTGAGGTACTTTTTAATACTTATCATAGGAATCTTCATTGTTAAAAGCAATCTAAAACACGCTGATAAGAAAATTAGATAAAAGATTAAATTGCTATGAGTAATTTTGTTATAATTAATCGCTCTATTTATCAGTTCATTATCTCTGGTTCTAGTAATGTTTTGAAGAAGTTCTGTTAAAGTGAAAGCGAATTAAGTGAAAATTTCTTGTTTATTTTTCAATATGGATGAGTAAATTGATATTTTATGTCTTAAATACGATTTGAGTATGGCAAATTCTTTTAGAAATTTGAATTTGTATAAAAGGACGTCGAATTCTCGGCCCCCGTTACCCACTGCGGATTACTACAACCAATTTAACGGCCGAATTATGTCTCACAACGCGAGTGAATACGGTGAGCACTCTAGGCATTTTGAGCCTGAAAATGAGGTATATTATGCTCATCCGCAACATAGAACAACATCAATTCATCGTAATGCGAGTTTAAGACAGGATTTCGAATTGCGGAGGACGCCGCAGAATGCGGAGAATAGACGCGCTTGGGTAAGATCGGCTGGTGATACTATAGGTCGTACACCTTTAGAAGAGCATGCGAATCGTATCGTTGATCATATGGAACGCGACGAGGCTCTTATGGAAGATTCGCCAATGTCGGAACAGTTACGAAGGTATTCGAGATATTTTTCGTGTACTAGAATTAATTTGAGCGTTGTTTAGAGAGACTTTGAGGGATATGCCGCAATGTTTGACTATAAAACGGCATATTAAAAGTAAACTTTTGAAAAGCGTGAGCGAGAAATCGAAACATCGCCCCGTAGGGTATTTTAAAAGATTGAAATACCGTTGGAGTATATCTATGTCGAAAGTGAGTTTGCTGTAGGAATTTATGGAGCGTTATTTGGATTTTTTGTTGTTTTAGTTCCAAACGCAACTGAAGAATTTGGCATATACGTTTGAATTGTGGTACAGCACGTTGAAGGTAATTGAGGGTCATTTCGGGTCGAGCGTTGCTACGTATTTTAAATTTTTGCGTCGGTTATTCATCCTGGATTTTTTTGTGATGGTTTTCGTATTATTTTTGGTAGTTATACCGAATTTGTTGTATGTTTTCTTGGTTAATAAGTCGTCGGATGAAATATACCATATTACCGATTTTCACGTGGACAATATATTTACGGGAGGAGTATGCCGTTTTCTTTTACGTTTATCGCCGTCTTTACTATGTTTTTTTAGGGATACTTTACCAATTCTAGCTTATTTTATGGATATTATACAAACAGTTCTTTCTCGTTGGTCGGTAACGTATTTTACAACATGCCCCATGCTTATTTTTTCACCATGCTTTGTTTGATAATAACCTGTTTCGTTATTCTCAGCGTAAGGTAATTGTTTTTTTATTATATGCTATCACTTTTATTTAAAAAATATATTTTACAAATAAAGCATGGCCCGATCATATCGTCGCAATTTCATCGAAACTGAGGGCGGTTTAACGAATATATACGCTCAAAAAATATTTTGTGGATGGGATTATGGGATAGCGACAAGGGAAGCGGCAGAATTGAAATCGTCTTCGATATATTTCGAACTTAAAGTATGTTTTCTTTAAATTCAGTAACATTGAATATCTGATCAATTCTTAGGAATTATTAAGTGAGATGGATACATATTCACTTAAAAGATCTTGCGCAAACATGTGGTTTACAAGAGCGACGCAGATCACCGCCAATATCCTCATTATTATTTTTCTTGGTGGCGTGGGGTACATAATGTGGCTCTTATTGGAAGCGCATAGGTCTAACTTGAGTACAACTGACGAAAGTACCGCTACAGTCTCCGTATTGACTGCCGTTTTCATAAATATAATAATGTTCATCTTGCCGATGTGCTTCTCGTATGTCGTGAAGTAAGTACAAAATTATTACAGAGTAAATTCAAGACGCGATAAAAATAATCGAATTTCTAGATACGAAGACTATAAGAACCCAAAAATAACGTTAAACGTGACTCTGTTACGAACATTTTTGCTGGAAATGATTGTAGTTGGTGTCCTAATGGGTTTTTGGTTGACACATTCGGAATCAGAAGTAAGTTTATTGTATACATACCAGTGGCGGTTTCCCCTTAAGGTCAATTGGTCGATGACCCTCCTAAAATATTCAGGGTCAACGCCCCGATGACAACTGCGCAGAATCGAGTTAATCAATTCTTCAGAATTCAGTTCTCAGTTCTTCTCAGACAGTGGGCGGAAGTGTTTATAGTTGTGAATTATGATTGTTGTGAAATTTTGCTTTTAGCAAAATAAGATGAGTGTTGGAGTGTGCATATATGCATATATTTTTAGTATTAATTATACTAAAGTGAGTGAAAAACCATGGAACACACATGGTATACGTGTCTCATCTAGAAATAAAACTTGTCTACATGTCTTGAGGAAATTTTTCACTGATTCCACATTTATCAAGGATTACTATTTTAAATATAAAAAAATCTTCAAGTCTGCAGTCAGATTGGCCAAGTCCAACTACATTAATTCCAGAGTTAATAATTCGAATAATAAAGGCAGAGAACTCTGGAATATCATTAATACCAGTTTGGGGAGGAAAGAGTCTCATAGTGAAGTTCACCTATGTGTTGGCGATGCAGTGGTTAGGGATGTTGAGGCAGCTAATTGCCTGAATAATTACTTTTCAACAATTGCACAGAGATTGGTTAGTCGAATACCAGCTGTTGCAACTACTGCATCCTCTATATAGAAGAAAGAGTATGTGCCACTGAGCGGATTGTGCTGCGCTTGCTGGTCAAAATACATTTGTGAATAAATAAAAATATACTGTATATAATCATCGGTGTGGGTGGTTAAAGAGTGTAATAGTTAAAGTGTGTTAGTTAATATCGGCTACTGATTTTCGGAATGTCGTCCCATGGTATATCCTGTGGGAAGTGCAGTGAGAAGGTAGGGCGATATGATGACGTTATAGACTGTGCTGGTAAATGTAAAAACACTTATCACTTGCAATGTGCTGATTTATCTATTAGTGATCTGCACAAGATGACTGAAGACAAATCTCTTAAAGTTTGGTCATGTTTAGGTTGTCTGTCGGGGAATAATAAAAATATAAAATCAGCTGTTGGTTGTTTGGCGGCGGAGAGTTCGTCTGCGGTATCACCTGTGCAGGTCCGGTTGCCTGCAGTTCAGGCTGCCAATATTGTTACTGGTGGTGTTGAATATATCTTAGCCAGTATTAGTAAGCAGTTGGAGGTTTTGCCCACAATATCTAGCAACATTAAAAGACTCTCTGCAGAGATAAGCGGTTTAACTGTAAGGATGGATGATTTGCAGAGTGACGTAAATTCAGTAAGTAAAAGATTGGATGGGGATGAAGACAGAATTTCCGCACTGGAAGATGTGATAGCCGAAAAGACGAGAAGGATAGAACAATTGGAGGGAAACTTGAACAATATTAATCAGTACTCTAGAGGCAGAAACATAGAAATTCATGATCTAGCTCAAAAGGCTAATGAGGATCTCCGTGGTTTACTGCAGCGGATTGCCGCAAAATTAGGGCTTCTGAAATTTTCTAGTGATGATATTGACGCCATACATCGGATACCAGCCAAAAATCAACCCTGGCCGGTTATTGTGCAGTTTGTAAGGAGAAATATTAGAGATGCGTTTATAGAGTCCGGGCGGCGATTTAAAATAACTAATAAAGATTTACATTCAGAGGGCGGTGACGCTGTAGTATACATAAATGAAAATCTTTAATCTTATTCCTGCCCATAAAAATCTTCTTTGGAAGGCTAAAAATTTAAAGAGTCAGTTGAACTATAAATATGTTTGGACAAACAAGGGATTTGTTTATATGAAGAAGGATGATGGTGCTCGAGTGCTTAAGATTTTGTGTGATAGTGATCTACCTACATTGTAATATTTCATTTTTTTTTAATTGAGTAGCATTTCTGCTGTTCACTGGAACTATGCTATGGTTATGATTATAATTTCTTTGGTTTTCCCATTTGTTTTGTTTTAGCTAAGGGTTTTGTTTAAGTATTTTGGTACAAAAGATAACTTATATTGGTAGCTTTAAAGAGTAAATTGTTTTAGGTGACTATACCTACACCGAGTTATGTTTCGTTTTTGTTTTATCTAAAGTGCTTTGGTTTCCGGGTTTACTATGTTTATAAATGTATATTTTAAGAGCACAGGCTGGTGAGCACACCCGTGCGGATTTCCTTGTTGGGCAACTTACTTTTAAACGCTTGATTTAAACTTTTTCTTGTTCTAGCTTACTCTTCTTTTTCTTTTCTTTCCTTTTATTTATGTCTTACACCTTCGCACACTATAACGTGAGATCTCTCTGTGCGCACTTCAATGATTTTAGAAATTTTCTAATAAGTTCTAATTATGATGTTGTGGGGATCAGTGAAACTTGGTTAAATTCTGATATTGGTGATGAGATGCTGGAGGTTGATGATTATAATCTTGTAAGATGTGACAGACGTGGTAGGGGTGGGGGAGTTGCGTTCTACATTGGGAAAAATTTAACATTTCAGCAGAAGTTGTGAGTACTTGGAGTGTCTGTGGGTACGAGTGCGGGTTGCAGGAGAGATGTTAGTTATTGGTAGTATCTACAGACCACCACAGTCAAATTTTAGCTTATTTTTAAACGAACTTGAAGATGTATTATTAAATATTTTTGCCAACTATGATAAAATTTTTTGTTTTGGAGACTTTAATGTTAACATGTTACTTTTGAATTCGGATATGTCAATTAGGTTGAAGGCGGTATTTGAGAGTTTCGGTCTGGATCAGCAGATTGGCGAGCCCACTCGCGTGACTTTGTCTTCTGCGACACTTTTAGATTTATTATTTGCTGTATCGGAGCGTGTTGCCGATGTTGGTGTCTGGGACCCAATGTTGTCTGACCATCTATTAATATATTGTAAGTATGAAGCCGCTAGGCGCCCTCAGACGCAGCATGTCTCTAGGTACAGATTACTGAGTGGTATCGATTTCGATGAGTTTTCGAGGGACTTGGAATCGGTTTGCTGGCACAGCATTTATCAAATTGCAAATATTGAGGACAAAATAGCATTTTTTAATTTTAACATTATTAATTTATTTGATAAACATGCACCTGTAAAGTACTCGTTGCAGAAGAGGGTTACGTATACTCCTTGGGTAACAACTACTATAAGGATGATGCAGAGGCTGCGAGATGATGCTCTGAGAAGGTATAGGCTCAGTAAAATGCCTGCACATTGGGACTACTATAAGCAACTCCGAAATTTCACCACTGCTGCGATTCGATCAGAAAAAAAGGCGTACTTTAAATTCAAATTCCGTAATTGTTCAAATAAAGATATGTGGAAGGAACTAAAGAAGATAAACATTGTAAAGGATAAGCATAAATCACTGCCGGAGTCGTTGAAAGACCCTGATCGCATTAATGATTATTTCGTTAAAAATTGTAATGGTAATGTATCCCCTGATCCTGACTTACTTAATTATTATAACTCTCATGTCGTGGAACATGTTGATAACGCTTTCAAATTCAGTTTAGTTTCGGAGCATGATGTATTGACAATTACTAAAACTATTAAATCTAAGGCTGTAGGAGTTGATAATCTGGATATAAATTTAATTCGTTTATGTTGTCCTCAGATTGTTCCAGTTTTAACACATATCATGAATGAATGTTTGCGATTATCTTACTTCCCGTCACTCTGGAAAACAGCAGTGGTGACCCCGCTACCAAAAGTTGCAGTCCCCTCGGAGCTTGGCCATCTCAGGTCCATCAGCGTTTTGCCGGTCCTATCTAAAGTTTTGGAGAGGATTATGGACTCGCAATTTAGAAAGTTTCTGCATATTTATAGTATATTGCCTCCTAAACAGTCGGGTTTCAGACCGGGGTATGGTTGCGCATCTGCGATGTCCAGTGTGGTGGACGACGTCCTTCAGGCTGTTGATTCCAATAGACTGACTATTCTTGTGATGCTGGATTACAGTAAAGCCTTCGATATGTTGGACCATCAGATTCTTATTTCCATTTTGCATTTTGTCGGTGTCAGTGATTCTGCGCGGAATATGTTCTCATCTTTTCTGTTAAATCGTGTTCAGTCTGTTAAAATCGACAATGTTCTTTCTAGTTCTCTTTCAGTTGTTTCAGGCGTGCCTCAGGGATCTATTTTGGGACCTTTGTTGTACACGGTATACACCTCAAATTTTTTCAAATCCTTAAAGCATTGTGATTATCATTTGTATGCCGATGACACACAATTATATTATTCGTTTCCTGAGTCTGAAATTCAACAAGCTAATGAGAATTTAAATTCCGACTTGGATTCCATAACGTCTGTGTCAAAAAAGCATGGTTTGCGCATTAATCCTGATAAGTCTGCGGTCATGATGTTTGGAAGCGAAAACGCTAGACAGCGGTGTTTGCAGAACATGAGAGTGTGCATAGATGGTACTGTAATTTCTTTTGTCGACTCGGTTAGATGTCTGGGTCTGATTTTGGACACCAAACTCCGTTTTAGTAATCATATCACAATGTTGGTACGAAGAGCTTACTGTTCATTAAAATTAATATACAACTGGAAAGACAGTCTAAGCATAAGTGTTAAAAAGAATCTTTGTGATGCACTTGTTCTGTCACATTTTAACCATTGTGATGTGGTTTACGGGCCATGCCTGGGCGTTGCGGATGTGCAACGGATACAAAGAGTTCAGAAGTCTTGTTTGAGACTAATATTTGGTATTCGACGGCGGGAGAGGGTGTCACACAAGTTGGGGGAGTTAAGGTGGCTCAGTATGTTTAACAGACGGAGGCTTCACTCCGCAATATTTTATTACAAAATAATTCAGACTGGGACTCCCTCGTACTTGCATGATAGGATCAAGTATAGGACAGACGTTCACAATATTAATGTACGAAGAAAACATCTACTAACGATTCCTCGTCACAGCAAGGAAATTTTCAAGAGGTCTTTTTCATATAATATCGCTTCTTGCATTAATCACCTAGATGTGTACTGCTTTCGCTCATCCAGCTACACTTTTCAGAGAAAGCTCAGGGAGGTCTTGCTTAATAGTCAATAATTTGTCTCTCTCTGATTCCCCGCTGTATTCTGCGTACTCAGTTCTTAAGTGACTTTTTTTGTTTTCTTCTTTCTCTTTTTCTCTTTTCCTCTTTTCTTTTCTTATTTTCCTTTCTTTTCATCCAAATTTAGCTTTAGTTTATTTATATTAAGTAACGTTAAGTAAGGTGGGAGAGGTAGACCAGCGCTCGATTTTAATATCGAGAGGCTGATCTCCCTACCTATTATCTGTACTTATCAATTTTCTTTGCTGTAACCGTAAATGTATTGAATCTTTTTTGGTGCAGATAATAAAAATTATTATTATTATTATTATTATTATTATAATTTCTTGACCGCTAATGTTGCCAAGCAGAATGATACTTTTGTTTTTTCCAACTGATGTCGGTGAAGTTGCACGTACTTTGAGACTTGTATCTAGAAAAGTTTCCTATAGGGACCGGATCCCTGCCATCATTTTTTCTTATTTAACTATTAATATTCATCTGTGTCTTGCTGATCTTATAAATAAGTCATTTTGTGAAGACATTTTTCCTTCACCTTTAAAAAAAGCGTTTATCGTGCCATTGCATAAGGGGGGTGAATTTGGGCCAGAAAATTTTCGGCCGATCTCATTGTTGCTGGTCAAGGCCAGACAGTTTGGTTTCCGTAATAATAAGAGTACTGGTCTGGCCATTTTTTCTTTTCTGGACCATGTATATGAGGCAAAAAACACTCACCGCAACTCCCATTATATTCCTGTTTCTGTGTTTCTCGACCTCTCTAAGGCTTTTGATTGTGTTGACCACTCTGTTTTGTTGGAGAAGTGCTCATATTATGGATTCAGGGGTGTTTCTGGGGGGTGGATTCGTTCTTATCTGATGGGAAGATGCCATGCCGTTTCTATTGTCAACGCTGATTGTCAGAAATTTACATCTGACTCTGCTCAGTCTATGTATGGGGTGCCTCAGGGTTCTGTCTTGGGCCCACTTCTCTTTCTGTTGTACATAAATGATATGTCTTCTCTGCGCATTAGTGGCAAGTTCGTTCAGTATGACACCAATATAACTTGGTTCGGTAGTGATGGTCATGAGTTGCATGACAGGATTGTGTCGGACATGTCGCTCTTGAGATGTTGGTTTGCAGCGAACAGGTTGACTCTTAATCTGGATAAGACTTGTCTTATGAATTTCAGGCCTGGCGTATTGTTTGCCCTTTCTTCGGATGGTGTTATAATTTCATCTGTAAATACTACTAAATTTTTGGGTGTTCATCTCGACCATAGATTGAATTGGCAGGAGCACATTAAACACCTAAGTACAAAGTTGTCTAGATCCTGTTTTGCCCTTAGGACTCTTATGAATAATTACGATTTACTTGTGGCGTATTTTGCGCTGTTTGAGTCACATCTCCGATATGGTATACCTTCCTGGGGTTACTCCTCTGCCGAAAATTTTAATTATATCTTTCGATTGCAGAAGAAGGCAGTGAGAATTCTCTCAAGGCGTCTTCCTCGTACCCCTTCAAGGCCGCTTTTTGAGAAACTGAAAATATTGCCACTGGCTTGTATTTACATTTATGAGATAGCTGTTCTGCAGTTTCGACTTAAGAATAATTGTGTCACGGGGGAACAGATTCATGAGCATTTTACGCGGTCCGCAGTGTTATTGTATCAGTCGAGGCCCTACTCGGAAAATTTTAAGAGAAGTGTAATATATATGTCCATTCAAATATTTAATAAGCTACCTGCATCAAATTCATCCATTTCAACTTTTTTAATGTTCAAGGCTTCTTTGAAAAGATTATTGCTTGATAAGTTGTACTATAGTGTAGATGATTTTGTTCCCCGGTTTCCTCATGTGAGGTTTTGATATCATCATCATAAGGTTCTCAGTCCGAAGACTGGTTGGACGCGTACCTCCATTCTTTTCTATCCTGAGCTAACCTACGCATTTCCCTAAAAGTAGAACATCCTACATCCCTAACTATTTGAGAGCAGTAGTCTAATCTAGGCCTACCCCTACCTCTTTTTATTCCTATCTCTGACTCTAGTATGTCACGAACTATTCCTTCGTGTCTTAGAAGGTGTCCTACCATCCTATCTCTCCTACTCTTTATTGTTTTCCATACCTTTCGCTTTTCTCCAACTCTTTCTAATACTTCCCTATTGCTAACCTTATCTATCCACGGTATCTTCATCATGCGTCTGTAGCACCACATTTCAAACGCTTCTACTCTTTTTCTATCCGCTTCTCCTATTGTCCAAGTTTCGCACCCGTATAATGCCGTACTCCATACATACGACGTTAAGAGTCTCTTCCTAGTCTCTATATTAACCGTTCTCGAGCATAACAGTTGTTTCTTTTTGTTAAACGCAACTCGGCCCTGCGCCATTCTTTGTTTTATATCTTTAGTGCTCCTACCGTCTTGAGTTATTTTACTTCCTAAGTAGCAGAAATCCGCGACCTCCTCTATCTTCTCATTTCCAATTTGTATTTCCATGTTAGTTCTATTTTCACATCCCCTACATACCAAAATTTTAGTTTTCTTTTTATTGATTTTCATGCCGAAGCCCTGTGTCAAAACTGCTTCCATTTCATTCAAAGCCGCTCCTAATTCTTCTTTGCTAGATGCTAACACTGCTATATCATCCGCAAATCTGAGCATGTTAATAGTTTGGCCCTGTACATTGATCCCTGAGGCTGTTCTTTCCTTAACAATATTAATCGCATCTTCGATATATAAGTTGAAAACTAGAGGTGACA
The DNA here is from genome assembly GCA_963966045.1 of Xestobium rufovillosum. Lineage (NCBI taxonomy): Eukaryota > Metazoa > Arthropoda > Insecta > Coleoptera > Ptinidae > Xestobium > Xestobium rufovillosum. Next base: position 26,003,993 of record OZ014503.1, read on the forward strand.
ATGCACATCCCTGTCTCACTCCCTTCCGGATATCTACTTCCCTTTGTTCCTGCTCACATTCTATAACTGCCTTTTGCTCTTTGTAGAGATTATGTATTATTCTTCTGTCCCTGTATTTCATCCCTACCTTTCTCAGCACTTCGAACATCTTCCCCCATTTTACGTTGTCGAAGGCTTTTTCTAAATCTACAAATCCTATATAGACGCTCTTTCTCTTTTCTATCGTTTTTTCTATAATTACTCGTAAAGCTAGAATGGCCTCGCGCGTTCCTCTATTTCGTCTAAATCCGAACTGATCTTCTCCTAATATTTCTTCCGCCTTTTTCTCCATCCTTCTTTGCACAATTCTAGTTAAAATTTTTGACGCATGGGAAGTTAAACTGATAGTTCTAAAATTTTCGCATCTATCCGCGCCTTTTCTTTTTGGCAAAGCTACTATAATGTTCTGTTTGTAATCTTCTGGAATCTCGCCTGTCAGGTATATGCGACTAACTAATTTAAATAAACGATCTATTACCTCTTGACCTGCGCACTTTAAGATTTCTGCCTGCAAGCCATCTATACCTGGTGCTTTATTATTCCTTAAACTTTTTAGTGCTATCTCAAACTCTTCTCTCATTATAGGACTCCCTAGGTTATCCCCCTCTACACTGCTTTCGCTTTCTAATATATCTTGCACTTCCTGTCCCACATATAAGTTTCCTAAATATTCTTTCCACCTATCTGCCTTCTCCCCACTTCCGATTAGGATATCTCCTGCCTCATTTCTAATGTTTTTGGTACTAGATCCAATTTCTCTAAAATTTCTCCTGATTATTTTATATGCTTCATCAGTCTTTCCTACTTCGAACTTATCTTCCACTTCTTTGCATTTATTATCGATCCATTGCTCTTTCGCTTTCCTACATTTCCGAATAATTTCCCACTTGATCGCCTTATATCTTTGTTTCCCTATTTCATCTAACCTATTTTTATATTTTCGCCTTTCCTCTATTAGACTCACAATATGTTTTGTTATTCAGGGTTTCCTACTTTCATTCTGTTTATGACCCAAAATATCCCTAGCTGAGGAAACTAAACTATTTTTAATGCAATTCCATTCTGCCTCTATGTCCCTAACAATATTTCCACCCGTGCCCTTTAGTGCTTCGTTTGTCTTTGTCTCGAACTTATTGCGCATATCATCATCTTTTAGTTTCTCTGGGTCAAGATACCTTCTTCCGCTTCTTTTTTTCAAAATCTTAAATTTAAGATTGGCTTTCATAACGACTATGTTGTGATCACTATCTATATCTGCTCCTGGATAACTTCTACAATCCCTAACTTGATTTCTAAATCTTTGCCTAACGAGAATGTAATCTATTTGATATCTCCATAAGTCTCCTGGCATCTTCCACGTATAGCATCTCCTAACATGATGGTGAAATAGAGTGTTCGCGACCGTTAAGTTATGTTTATCGCAGAACTCTATCAGTCTAACTCCCCTATCGTTCCTATTGCCTAATCCAAAGGGGCCAACTATTCCGCCCTCTCGCCCTGTGCCTACGACTGCATTGAAATCTCCTGTAATTATTAAATTTTCGTGCCCTCTCACAAAATCTAGCACATATTCAATATCACTATAAACTGCCTCTACGGCCTCATCACTGTAGTTAGAAGTGGGCATATATACCTGTATTATTACTGTTTTTACAGGTTTCGAATCTAACCTAACCATAACTACCCTGTCACTTTGCTGTAAGAAATTTTCTACACTCTGTCCTACTTTTTTCCGCATAACAATTCCTACTCCCGAATTTCCTCCTACAGATCCTGTGTGTATTACTCTAAAATCTCCGCTCCAGAAGTCTCCAGCTTCTGGCCATCGCACTTCACTGATACCTACTACGTCTAATGCTAACCTATCCATCTCAATTTTCAAATTCTCTAACTTCCCTACTTGTTTCATGCTTCTAATGAATTGAAATGTTATAAAAAAATATTAATTAATTTATTTTATACAAAGTTTTATGATAAATAACTGGTCAGATCTCCTTAGAAATAATTACTAAATTCAGAAAATTGAAACTGATCAACCCCACTGAATAGATTTTAATTATATTAAATAAAGTGTAACGTGAATTCCTAAAAGTGTCTGAATTTGGGTCACCTACCTTATATGTCCATTCAAATATTTAATAAGCTACCTGCATCAATTTCATCCATTTCAACTTTTTTAATGTTCAAGGCTTCTTTGAAAAGATTATTGCTTGATAAGTTGTACTATAGTGTAGATGATTTTGTTTCCCGGTTTCCTCATGTGAGGTTTTGATATATTTTATATATTTTTTCTTTTGTTTTGTTTTGTGATTTATTTTGTTTGATATGTTATGTGTTCTATCTATGTATGTATTCTGTATTGTGTTTTCTGTCTATGACGGGCTAAATAAATGATTTGATTTGATTATAAGTTCCAAAACCAAAATGACCCCCCGGGTTATTAACCCAAAAACCGCCACTGATACATATGTACATATATCGTTATTTTACTTTATTTTTTAAATGTATTTATTTATTTTTTCGCTCGCCCCTGTAGAGTTGTTGGGAAAGCTCCTTGGGTCAAGAGATTTACAGACTTATTTTGTTTGATTTTATGTTTTCTGTAGTCCTTGCTGCCGTAGTAGAAATTGGCTGGTATTGTATTTATAAGTAAGTTATTTTGGTTTACTAATTTGTTTGAGACGAAATAGCAGTCAGCTTGCTTATTAAACAAATAAACAATTATTTTAGGATAACACCAAAGTACCACACACCAGAATTTAACATAGCCACTCATACGTTAAATATAATTTACAATCAGACGTTGTTCTGGATCGGTCTCTTTTACGCGCCGTTGCTATCGTTAATGATCGTGATTAAATTGTGGTTGACATGGTACGTGCGGAAATACAGCCTTCTGTACCTCCACAAACCTTCGGCGAAATCCTGGAGGTCCGCCCAAATGCAAACTTGGTTTTTGATAATGACTTTTTTGTCTCTGTTGATGGTCATCGGAGTTTATGGTTTCATTATGATCGCGTAAGTATTTTCAATAATTTGACTGATAGTCGATTATATGTATGAATCGTAGAATTGAATCGTCAAATTGCGGCCCTTTCAAAGATTACCAGTACATATACTCGATGGTAATCGAAAGCGCCCTTCAACTAAGCGAAGCCAACTTTTTTTGGCAAATATTGATTTACTTCACGAGGGCTGGTGTTATTGCGTTGATTTTAATTGGAATGGGGTGAGTTATTCCACCGAAATGTAAGTCTTGGTTGAGTTCAGCTGCTAAGAGAACTAATGGGATATAACAGATGAAAATCGAACAGATTTAAGTTGGCGAGCGGTGGGGATGCGCATTAGCATACTAGAAATGTTTAATTCGCAGCTTGAATTCAATCAAAACTTCTAACTGAAAAATGGACTACATACAAAGAATTTTGTATTAGCCTAAGAGTCTACTATTTGAGAGCTAAAGCGGTTGCTCAAAGGGGGATGGTAAAAATACTTCAAGAAATGCTCGTCTGGGAGGCGAAGGATAAAGAGTTTTTGTTGGCTCATATTTCGAAAATCACCAAAGGACGTGAGTTGTTTTTACTTGTCTTTCAGGGCGTGAATCTCAACGATTTGAATTTTGTAGAATGGCAATATAATTTGCAAGAAAGCAGGGCTGGGGTGATGGATCCGGTAATTACGGCGCCAAAAGTGGCTAGTATTCAAGAGCGAATTTGCAGAGAAGATGAAGGAGATCGGGCCGAGGAATTTAGCTATTTTAGATATCGCCCCTCTGGTATTTTACGATTCATTTTGCATTTTGCTTTCAGTTTTTCTTATTTTTTGTTATAGATGCAGGCTCTAGTTTATCCGCATCAACGGATGATGTTCCTAGATACAAAAAATACCATTAGACTGCTTTATACTGAAATAATTACGGTTTATTGCAATATTATCTAGTCATATTAGTATATTCTTTATTTGAATTAAATAAAACACGCCACTTCCTTTTCAAATTTTTTTTTTTCCAATAATTCAGTAATTAGTTAGGTTATGTTACTCGTTTCGCGCTCTATCCTACTTCAAAATTCTTATCATGGAGCTCGTATGGGACTTGGATTATTTAAATTTAGTGCATTTCTTACCAGGGATTCTGCAAGTGACATAGACTACTCTTTCCAGATGTTACATTTTCAAAAACAACTTAAAATACAACTTAATTTCAGAAATATTTTAAAACTGAGCACAGAAAAAAACGTATGTCTTGGGTTAGACCAGACCATTAACATTGAAAGTGAAGTTTGCTGCACAAGGTTTGAGGTTAAGTTGTTTATTTCTCCGTCTCATTTATTGTTTAATCTTTATTTAATAGGTGGTTTAAGAATTTACTCATATTTAAAAAGTGTAAAATGGAAGAGAAAGTGTTTAAAATTAGCGTTGTTAAGGACTTATCTATGGACGATTTAAACCAAGTACTGTGCCGGTTCTAGCGCAGACACGCTCGCGCCGCACAGTGGATCAGATTTCAAAATACCCGATCTGGTAAATGAATTATAATTATCAATTAAAATTTTGTGATGTAACACTAAAAAGACATACTAATGCATTTATAATAATAATAATAACTAGTAATAATAGTAACAATAATAATAATAGTAGTAGTTGTTACAACTTTGCAACAGAAATTATTTAAGGGCTTTAGATGTAATGTATGTTGCAATATTATGTAGAAATTTAAAAAATGCACAAATACATTGACAATAATAATAATAAAATACTAATAATATTACAGGCGATTTTGCATGTTACGAAATATTTGGAAGGGCTTACTTTTACTAATCATCTTCTTCTTCTTCAAAATCGTCATCAGAATCTTTCTTGTCTTCGTCAGAAATAATGATTAATTGGAGGACATCAACATCAGTGATCTTCTGTTTATGTTTTCCGTGTACAAATGAACTTAATTGTGGATCTGAGCTTAAAATTAATCGATGGAAAAGATCTTCATTTATTTTAATGGCACTAATTTTCCTGGTGTGGTGTTCCCTGTATCGTCGCAAATCTTTATTTTTCGCTTCTTGTGCCTCTTCGGATAATTCTCCAATAGGCAAAACAGCATTTTCTATAACTGCTGCTCCGTGTAGTAAGATTTTATGGACGGAAGTGGGTATGTAGTACCACTCATACAAGCTCACAAATTTTTGGGCTGTTTCCACACAATATTTTTCAAATTTCTCTGTGTTTATTGCTATTGATTACCTTCAAAATTACTGAAAATCTTTTAATTAGATCTTCATCGATGCCAGTAATTTCAGACGATAATTTAGGATCAGCAAAAAATCGTCTTGCAGTATTCCCATCATTTGTGGTGCCTACACCTGCTTTAGGTACATCAACGACTAGTCCCATTCTCTGCTGAAACTTATTTTGAAGTTCGCGTTTCTTGTTTTGTAATACTTCCCTGTTTTCTTTAGATACTTTCCACACTTTTAGATCTAGTCTATAGGCCACATGAAGAAGACATTCGAAAAAACGAATATAAGCATGTAAAACTGACAATCCAAATCTTTAACATTTGCGGTTGGATGGGGCAAGAACGAATTTGTTCAATATCATTTAATTGCGAAATTGTAGCATTGCATATGTAGCACCTCATACTCGAAGTGTTAGCCAATGCACTGCACACCTTTCCGTCAACCATTGTCAGTGACAGTGTCAATTTAATTCGACCGACTTCAGAATCAAATGGCAATAAGTTGTTAATTTGTTGGTTTATGAACTCTTCTTCAGCTTTAGAAATTTCTTAGGTTTCGTGAATCCACTGAAGTCTTATCGGCCGGCAAAATCTCTTCGAGGCAGGGCTTGGATTTTTCCAAAAAACATTTGAACTATTTTCATCCACTAATCTTAATGGTACAAATACACTCTCTTCAGCACGTATTTCTTCTGACGTGTTGGATTTTTGTTTAAATGTCGTATATCCAGAGCTTCCATCAAAGCCCCCTTTGCAAATAAAATTCAATAACCTATCGGGATTGCTTTCTGCCGGTATTATTTTCAAAATACTTTCACATGTTTTGTTGAGAAGGGTTTGAAGAGGAACAGTATGATATGATGGATATAAATTAGTGTGCCCATGAAGCGAAGCTTATCGTCTTAGAGTAAGGTACTGTTGTTTGGTTAAACTTAACGAAATTACAAGTGACAAAGCCTCTTCCGGAGTATATGCAGACTGATTTGTTTCTATAGTTTTCAATTTTTTTAAAATGCGTTTAGCACGGGATGGAGTTGTCACAGTTTCTTTAAGCAATTTAGCAGCCGCTCATCGCCTTTTTCTCTTAATTTCATTGTTGTGGCATAAGCCAATTCTTTAGAAGATTTTGTACGCTTTACCACATCAGAACAATCCTCAAATTGTATAGATGGGTGACCGCGACCTAAATTTTGTTATCAGTAATACAAATTGATAAAAAGTTTTATAGTTCGGCTTACCTCCTGTGGATGTTGAAGGTTCACTACTTATAGGAGTAGGCACACAACGGAGAACAATATCTGGGAATTTTATTTCTTCGTGAAGCCACTATAAGTGCGTTTGTAGCAGCATCATTTCCGTTTGTATGAAAAACTTCTTTCAAATAGTCTATAACACAATTTTTTCGAACTTCAATGGATAATTCGATATTTTCTAGAAACTTTTCGTGTAAAGAAAACAGCGTAATTGGACGAACCGCCATCGTTAAAATATACACAAATACACAAAATATCCACAAACTAAAGCTACACCACAACACGCAATATCAAACAACAGAGTAATAGCCACCGAAAGTGCGAACAGCAAGAGGCGCAAATACAATGCCGGGTGAACGTGACAACGCAACCCCCTGTCGTAAGAGGCAGTGGCGGCTCGTGGGTTAATAACCAGGGGGGTCATTTTGGTTTTGGAAGTTATAATTAATACTAAAAATATATACATATACAACGTGTCCTATAAAGTTCTCTACATATGGGAAACTTTTTTATTATCCGTTTAATAAAAAAAATATTCTTCATAAAAAGCTCTGAATTGCTCAAAAATCAAAATGCACTCGCAACATTCCAAAAATATCGGATAATATACAGGAGAGATAAAAAAATAATAATTTGACTGAAGAGTAAAGTACCCTTATTTTTGAAAATAATGAAAAATGTTATTCGGGAAAGTTATTCAGTATAAAAAGTTATGGACTATTATAAAATAACAGCCACCAATGATCAAATTTATTTTTCTAAATTACAAACGTGTTAATATCTAATAAAGAACTAAAATTATTTTAAATTATCTTAAATTTAAATTAGAGCACTTCCTAAACTATTGCCTCAAAATATCCACCTTTTCTCTCAATGCAAATTGCTGTTCTTGCTTTAAATTTACGAAACATAAATTTGATCATAGGTGGCTGTTATTTCATAATAGTCCATAACTTTTTATACTGAATAACTTTCTCGAATAACATTTTTCATTATTTTCAAAAATAAGGGTACTTTACTCTTCAGTCAAATTATTATTTTTTTATCTCCCTTGTATATTATCCGATATTTTTGGAATGTTGCGAGTGCATTTTGATTTCTGAGCAATTCAGAGCTTTTTATGAAGAATATTATTTTTTCACAAACGGATAATAAAAAAGTTTCCCATATGTAGAGAACTTTATAGGACACGTTGTATGTCCAAATCTTCAAAAATATAAGGGGACATATTGTTAAAATAAAACATACCTTAAACGTGCTTATATTTCAAGTCAATTCTCCTCTCCTTCTGTTCCGCAAAATGGTCTATGACTTTCTCGTTGAAGTTTGGAATGCTCTTGACAAGCGTTTTCTCGATGCTCAACATAGACAAAGCACTAAGTCTAGACTGTCCCATTGTATTGCGTAAAAATGTTTTTATCCGTTTCAAAGTTGAAAAACATCTCTCACTTTCCACGGTTGTCATTGGTAGTGTACACAAGATATTTAACAAGTTCACTGCTTCAGAAAATGTTTCGGACAAATTCATGTTAATAAAAAGTTGAAGAATGGCGACTGCACCGGCACTGTTACGAAAATCCTCACGACAATATATTACTTCAAGTTCTGATTTTAGTTTGGAAATATCTATTGTAGCATAATTAGCCTTCACCATATTTAAAATATTTTGGGGAAAATTGGTAGTGTATGCTTCAAATTTCTCCGTCTGAAATAACTGTGAAATCATGAGATGATCATTGAATCCAAATCTATGATGAATTTCAGACATAATAATGTCGCAAATTTCAAGTGCAGTTAGTCGTTTAGGATCCCCTGCATTAACTTTTCTTCTTTTCGCTGATGATGTGCTTGGTTCTTCCGATTCTAAAATAGCACTTCTCACTTTTTGGATATTGCTGTTGAAAGACATTATGTAGTTTTTGACTGATATAACATCAATATCTCACATTTGTAATTGTTTGAACAATATGTCTACATGAGGCATTATTTTATGAAAAAAATTTAACCAAAATAAAAAAAGTTCATCTTCCAAATGCCTTTTTAAACCAGTTGCTTGATTTATATTATTTCCGTCTTCCTCCTCATCAATGATTTGCTCCAAACAACATATTAAATCATTTTTATAAGTGTGTAGAGTTTCAACACACTTTGTATTGAAAGCCCATCGAGTGGGTGCAGCTTTAGGTAATCTCACCTTAACCACCCTATCCAATACCGCCGTACGTTTTGGGGATCGTCCGAAAAAAGACGAAAATGCATGTAAATTTGCAAAAAATATTTTTATCGGTTTGTGTTGACTCACCGCTTTTTGGAGGATAAGATTAAGTTGATGGGCATAACAATGAATAAAGTGTGCATTTGGGTACATTTCTTTAATTTTTGTTTGTACTCCTCCCAGCTTACCGCTCATGACTGATGCACCATCGTAACTTTGAGCAATCAATTTATGGGGTGCTTCATTAATTTTTAATAATTGGAGTTCTTCCATTATTGCATCGGATAAATGTTGTGCTGTGGTACCTGGAGGGTTGACAAATTTCCAAAATCTTTCATGCACAATACCATCTAATACATATCGAAAGATAAAAATCATTTGCGTTTTATTGGAGCTATCTGTGCTCTCATCAACTTGAATTGCCACAAAATTTGTCTGGTCAATTTCCTTTATTATATGTGTATGTACAACGGCCAACATTGAATCTAAAATTTCGTTTTGAATTGTTTTTGATATTCCTTTGAATACTGTATTTTTTTCAAGGTGCTCTTTAAATATTAAGTCTAGTTCAGAGACAAAATCTATAAGGCCACGAAAAATCCCAGGATTATTGGACATGTCACTTTCGTCATGACCACGCAATGCAATTTCAAAGACTCCACAAAATTTTACACAATCAATTATTTTGTTTAAAATATACCTATTTTTAGAAACCGATTCATTAAAGTCGTGCACTGATTTGCGATACGCACTATCAAGTTGCTGTCTTATGTCTACACGTCCTAAACTGGCGTAACTCATTGAACAATTTATATGAGAAGCAGAAGAAGCATGCTTTTTAATTTTGTCTTTTAAATGTTTAATATCGGTTACTCCATTTTTAGCCCATATAGCATCATTTGAAAATAATAAGCACGGATAGCAAAAGAACGCATTTTTAACACTGCATCCACAAATCCAGTCGCACAAATTGTACATCGATTCTTTAAAATATCTTTGGACATTTTTACCTTTATCCTTTGTTGTCTGCTTCAAATTCAGTTTTGGTTTCGGCCGTCCACTTTCCCTCTTTTCAAGCCAGCGTTCATAATTTAATGTTCCAGCTGACTTTAAGGCAAATATATCCTCAACAACACTCATCTTGTTTTGCTAAACACATAAAATTTCTCAACGATCAGAACTTCACAACGATCACAGTTCACATCCGCAACAATAAAGAAAGGTTTCCCGCCTGCTATCTAAGAAGAACTGAGATCCAGAGTCCAGAGAAAATATAACTGAATACTGTAGAACTAAGCTCGATTCTGCGCAGTTGTAATCGGGACATTGACCACGTTGGAGATATAGGAGTAAAAGGTGACTCTCACTTCCACTCAAGAATTCGCCATCTGCTGTCACTATTCTTCTTTACATGCATTTCTCCATAAGCCATAAGAGCTGTGCAGGGTCAATTTGAATAATGTCCCGGCTTGCTAGCGAGCGCGCAGCGCGGCTTGACGCTTGGCTATTTCTAGTATTGCTGCGAATGCAGACCACTGAAGATTTTAAATTTGAGACTGTTAGACAAAAAATATTTTTATTAAAATTATGGTTTTGATTAGAATATTTTAGGAGGGTCATTGACCAATTGACCTTAAGGAGAAACCGCCACTGGTAAGAGGGGCAAACCGATGCAAACCATTTAGGTGTTTTTGTTTACCTAAGACCCTAACTAACACTGTGTACCGAAAATTATTTTGTCCTCTTGTGTCCTGTTCCGTAGAATACATTTAGTGTGAAAATTAGTGGAATATGGAGGGTACATAAAGTACTGGTGAATTTAAAAGCAGGTAAAATTTCTTAGAAAAATAATACGTTCAGGTGATAGCTAAAGGTCCAAACTTTCTCGGCATATTCATTTTTTTCAAATATTTTGCAAAATAAATTCTGCACAGCCCCTAGAAAAGGTCCCATTTCAGAGAACTCAATTTTTGTTCGAAATGCATGTGTTTTATCGCACGCTTCGGGACTAATATTGTCTTTCTATGTAATTTCATTTTGCAATTATTTATTTCAGAAGTTGACAGATACTAGAAGAACGATTGTGTGTTATGTTTAGCGTCATATAAAAAAATAAAAAGGTAACAATAGAATGTGAATTGCAAAGTCGTCTAAGCTCCATTTAAAATGCATTTATTAAATAGAATACAGTAGGTTAGAGAGTCTACATTAAAGAATTTTGTACGTGGATCACAGAATAACCAGAAATGACACTCCCACGCAATTTGGTACAGTCAAACATTTGTGGTCAATTACCAAAGACAATAAAATTCTGGTTATTCCGCACATGGATAATACAACAGATTAAGTACTTATAATACTAAAAGATTAAGTATCTTATGTTTCTTAGATAATACTGCCTCTTTCACTGGTTAATTCTTTTTCCACGGGCCCGTGCCCAATCAGTTTCCTGTTTTTCGTGTAGGGCACCATACCCGCCAAAATTCCCGATATTATAATCCAAAATGACGCCTGGTAGAACGATTGTTTCCAGCTACCGGTATAATCAAATAATAATCCTAAAATAAACAATGCGAGTCTTCAGTAATGGCTTCCACGTCAGGAGTTACAGTTTTTAAAAATTTACCTCCAAACGGTGGTCCGCATAAATGTCCTAGCCCTTGACACATGAGGTTCAGTCCCAGTGCTGTGGTGAATCTTTCCATGGGCACTAACTCGACCAAAATTACCGGTGTAAACGAAAAATTACTAGCGAAAGTTGCGCCGAAGCAAGCGGCACAAATTACAACCAAAATGTAATATTCCGTTACTAACATCATCATTGCTGTTGATATTCCACATAGGATCAAGCAAACTGCGTATGTTTTTTGGACGTTCATCCATTTTTGATCCCCAGCCCACCCTAAAGCTATCTACAATTTTTTTTCTATACATTGATATCAACTCTGATACCGTAACATACCATGCCTAAAGTTGTTGCTACACCCATAGTTGATAAGACGAATGAAGCGTCAGATTCCGTGTAACCTTCTCTAGTCAAATGTTCAGCTAAATAAAAATAGGGAATGATGATCCAAAAGAATAGTATGATGGTTGATAAAGATACCAGAAGAAAGTGGAACTCTTTGAAGAAGGAAAAATCGAACATCAGTTTTACGAGCGACACAATTTCTTCGTGCCATTTCTAAAAATTCAATTTAACTAGTGAACTTTACCTGTATCCACCGTACTTACTTCATCCCTATTTTCTGCCAAAGTGACCATCGATGTTCGATAAATATCGGGACAACTCGTCGCTCTCAGTTTGTATTTGTTTATGTTCAACATAGCGGTTCGATGCATTACGGATTGTCTGCGAAATTTCATGTTTTTCATATATCGAGGATTACCTGAGAACTGTTTTTTTAACCAAGGCACTGAGTCGACTTTCTTTATCGCGCTAGGCTGCTTCTTTGCTGTTAAAAGTGGTTCTTGAGGCAAGGGCTCTTCGGGGATTGACTCCTAAATAAGCGGGAAAGTTAAGTATAAAAATAATAATCGTTGCGGATCTAGTCTTACACAAATTGATGCTTGCTTCATTAGACTAGAACCTTTATTTTCATCGTCGGTTTTTTTCAGTTTCATAGAGAAGGTGATTGGTACTCTAGTGCAGTTACGGTCGTCGACTTGATTTAAAATTTTGTCGGACGTACTTTTGCACGAAAGAAGATTGGGATAGTTTTCTAATATGACGTTGTACAAATTCCTATTGGAGCTCAATTGTTGAAGCACTTCCAACGGCACTTTCTCGTTTTGTTTAACAAAAGTTGGTAGATTTATCACCGACGAGTGATTCCGTGTTATATCGTTTTTCATAGAAGTTTCTAAAGATTGTAATAAATATTCGGCGTCTCTACCGGACTTTAAAGTTTCCTTGAGTTCCTCTAAATCTAAATCTCCCAGAGTGCTGCTAATTCTAGAATTGGACCTAGAGGTAGATTTGCTTTTACCATTCGAATTTTGCCTATAAAAAAGGCAAATTATGAGGTGAATCTATGAATGATAATTCGATAATTACTTGTTTTGCTGAATAACCCAGTCAGGATCTCGCATCAGACATCCACAAACACACATATTCAAAAATCCTCCGGCTAACAACAAAGTAGTCCCTCTCCAAGTGTATTCGTCTATTAACATCTGCGTCATTGGAGCATATATAAAAGTGCCGAAGCCGCTTCCACAAGCCCCTAAACTTACTGCTAAAGAACGTTTTTTGTCGAACCAGAAAGCTATTGAGACGACGCAAGTGACAAAGCCGATGCCAAGGCCTAAACCTGTTAGGAGGCCGAACGTGAAATACATCGTTAAAATGTTTTGGGCAAAGGAACTTATGATGAAGCCAGTAGCTGCAATGAGCCCCCCTATGATGGTCATTGTTCGACAACCGTATTTGTCTACCAGTGCACTCATTATAGGCCCTGTTACTAAAGGGACCGACAGGAACAGACTGCCTATCCAAGAAGTAGTTGATTTTGATGCCCCGAATTCGTTCAAAAATTCTATGTACAGCAGCCCGAAAGAAAAACTCACTCCATCAGCCACTGCTGAAATCATCATACTGGCTATCACCACCATCCAACCCCAACCACCATCAGGTATATGCGGCTCTGATTTGCTACTATCATCCCCCTTTCCTACAGAGAATATCGATTCTTCCTCTTCTGGGAATTTTACCGAATTCTCTTCTTTCTCGTTGTTGTTCGTCATCACAGATATTTAAGTACCGTTTTTCCTCAAAAAAATAATACTGAAAATCCTTGAGATCTTTGTAAAACTCGAACTGCAGGCACTGGTTTCGTTTACGGAGAAGCCCCTTGCATCCAGCTTTTAAACCAATTTTGGAGTCTTAACCTGGGATCTTTGCTGAGCCCCGGACAAGAATATGTGGTTATAGTGGACGGTATTTGGTCTTTGTACCAGGTCATTAATGACCGGTACTGCTTGGGGTACTTTACAGTAAAGAAAGGTGATTCAATCGACGGGTCACAGTCAGTCCGCGTCCTAAAAGAAGAAAGCAATGTAATTGACCAAACTTTGCGATATTCATTTGAACATTATGACATAATGATGCACTGGTTTTGTAAAGTGAAGGTGATAGCAAACTGACGCAAAAATAAAATCTTATTGCAAACGTTAATTACAAAATTTGTGTAATTTGATATATTAACTTTGGAAACAGCAAAAAGTTATTAATAAACTTGTTTAAATGACTATTTGCTTTATTTTATATAACATTTCCACCAGGTTATGGGCCCAGTTTTGCTCAGCGACGTTCTTAGGCAATTTTATGTGAATAAGAAACATTTCGCACCCTGGTGCGTTACGCACGGGGTGACGTCGTGGGGCTTTCGGCCCCGCGTAGTTCCCTTCCATACATTAATTGAGAGCACAAGGAAAGAAAAAACTGAAGTACAAAGGTAACAGAAGACAAAAATTAATTTGAAAAAGGAAAATTAAAAAAACTGCTGATTTTATTGGTAAATTAAGACAAAAGCGATTGAATAAAAATCTTTAGGGAAAAAGAAGATAAAAAACATTGGAACAATTCACATATCTGCCTTAAACATGTTTTAAACAAATATATCGAGAAGTTGCAAAGCCATGAAGCGTCCCGGTATAAATTCAAGCATATAGTGTTCCTACTTTCGATAGGAGACACGGAGGCGCGACGCATGTCTACCACAGTGCCAGAATACCCGCTATCCAGCGATACTTAATCGTTAATAGGCATCTGTTATTTGCAAAATGCAAAGATAAGGTCTCGATCTCGAAATTTTAAATGCAGCTATTGCATCCACCAACATTAAAAGCGGGGACTCAGCTATTTACCAATGACACGATGGCGGCATTCACAGTCTAAGCGTTTATTTGTGGAATGATAACAACGGGCTGGAAACTTTATAATGATGACCTAATCTGAATTCAATATGGAATATGCATAGTTTATGCTTCAGTTCCTGATGTTGAGGGCTGTGATTGTAACAATGCAACAGCTGTCATTAACAACAAACAGCCTGAAGTAATAGGGAAGAGGAAGAAATAAATGTTTTATCGTTGGTTGAGGCGACACCAAAATCTTCTTGTCACGAGTTGGTGTTTCCAAAACAAAAGTTCAAAAAATATTTAAAAAAGGCGAATATATCCATATAAAATTCAAATTATTCAGCATCTCTTCCCGGGAGATCAAGAAAGAAGGCTCAATTTTTGTAGGTGGTATTTAAATAAAATTCAAGAAAATCCAGAATTTGGGCGTTCTGTCATTTGGACAGATGAAACTTACATAAGCAGCGTAGGATTATTTAACAGGCATAATGTGCGTCACTGGTCTGATACAATTCAGCACCAAACTTTTTTGAAAATCAATAGAAATTATACTCAAGAAAGTAGGTCAGGTTCGCGAAAACCCCAAGGCTCTATCTCTGCTGCTTCTATGAGAAACCCCCAAATCACAACGAAAATAGGACACTCTGTACACAGTGCAAAAATTTTGCTCACAAGCTAGACAAAATAAATTCGAGAATGTGCGTACAAGCCTCTCTACCCTGGCTTCTGGATATATTTTCGTTATATTTTTAGACTTAATTTTAGATGGCAAAAGCTTGATCTTGACGTGGTTGGTCTGAAGGTCACTCAAATCGATGTTGGAACACTCGTACAATTTTTACCTCATCCCATGCTACATATAGATTTTTGGCAACGCCCGGGCGCCAAAAAATAAGCACGTTTTAACACTAAATTTGTAACAGAAAATATGTACATAATATATAATGCAGAAAATAAATATAATAAGAAATATGATGTAACCAAACAATTTTATTACTTGGGGACAACAATATCAATTAAAACCGATTTCAACCGGTTGATTAATTTGACTATTTTATAACACAAGTAGATTTGCGATAAAATAATCAAAGTGGAAATTTTGTCTTTGCAGAACTGCCTTGGAAATAAAACCGCGAAAATGTTTGGTAGAAAATTGATAAAATTTTTAATTTCATTTAATTGGCAAATAAATATTACTTACTTACTATAAACGCAGCGAAACTAATTTATTTTCAACGTCAGAAAACAATTCAACTGAGTAAAAATGCGATTAGTGCAATTTTTTATCTAAAAATCCTACGGCAATTTTCTGTTGTTTATAGATAAAATTACACAATTAGATTCTTATTATTTGCATGTATAAACGTTTTACAACAAACCAGTAACATCTAGTTATGTGTGTATTCTTATCCATTTACTTACCTTTCACGTAGTTTTCACCAAAATTACACCTGTATAATAAAATAATTTCACTCACAAAAATGGACGTTTTATCCCCCCGATCAATTACCCAGATATTATGTGAACGTTTCTCAATAAATCGGGGATTCTCCAGGGTTTATAGTGGAAAAGTTAAAGAAGGTTCAACTACCTTGTGTGGTGACTATCGACTAAATGTTAAACGAGATCCCTATTTCATTGCAGCGGTATATCGCAAGCAGCTCACACGTAGGGAGGGAAATCCGCTAATCATCAGCGGCACCCAAAATTTCTAGCGGCATTATTGGAATAATTGCATAGGTGCAGTGATTTTAATATTAGCAGTTGGCAACTGTCAAAACGAAAAATTGTTTGATCGTAATCGTGTTTATTTTTAACTTACAATATACCTAAATATGCAGTTATATTATCATTTATTGATAACAAGTAATGATAAAAATATCTAATGTGAACCTTATTCTATACCGAAAGCCAACGATAACGCTTTTAAATGTTCTGGGAATCCCTTGATCAGGTCAGGGTGGTGAGGTCCCATCAGCGCATCGCACATTACTCCTAACCTCACATGTTCTGCGTATTCATTAAAACACAGTGATATACCTACAACGAAAAATGTTATAATCCGATTTTGCAGACACGTATTACCGCTACAGATGTTATACTATTATTCAAAAGTGTGAGTCACTTAAGGTGAAAGGCGGAATACGAGTGTAGTGCAATATCGAACGGACTTAGTGCGTGTCCGGAATTATTATCCAGTCGGGGAGCAGACCGCCAGAAAGATGCGTTTTAAACACCCTCTATACAACTCGAACACTCACTGTAACGTAACCAGAAGCGCTTACGTACGATCCTGGTTGCGGTAAAGTGTCCAGCCTACAACAAAAGTTGCGAAAACTGTGGGAAAAAAAGGTCACCTAACAAAAAAGTGCTTCAGCCAAAACAAAAAGAAGGTATAACAAAAAAGCAAAATCAACTCCATCACGGAAGATGATGAAGAAGTTGTGTATGTGCACGCGATCAGCTCAAAAGAAGACAACGAATGGAATGAAACTGTCAAATACAAGCAGCAAAAGTTCCAAGTCAAGCTAGATACAGGGGCACAATGCAATGTCCTTCCATTAAGGTTACTAAAGAAGTTAGAAGCCAAAATTTCGCTAAAACCATCCAAAACAGCCAGATTGGTGAGTTTTACGGATCACAAAATTAAAGTGATCGGTGAAACAACTTTGAGTTGTACGGTTAAAGGTAAACAAGCAGAAATAACCTTCAAAATCGTTCGAGAGAATGTCTGCCCAATATTAGGTCGAAATACGTGCAAAGATCTAAAACTAATCCACAGAGTTAACGCACTTTCTACAGAAAAGCAGGAAACTAATGTTTTCAAGGGACTGGGATGCCTGAAAAATTTTGAATATGATATTGACCTAGTGCCAAATCCAAGTTTCGAAATAAAACCAGCCAGAAGAATTCCTTACACTATAAGAGAGGCCGTTAAAAAAGAACTGGATAAAATGGTTGATCTCCAAGTCATTAAATCGATCACAGAACCAACACCGGTGGTCAGTCCAATGGTTATAGTAAGAAAAAAGAACCAAATAAGGATATGCATTGATCCTACCGATGTTAACAAGAATTTGTTGAGAAGACATTATCCTCTGAAAACGATGGAAGAAATCGCAGCTAAAGTTGCAGGATCCAGGTATTTCTCTTTGCTAGACTGCAAAAGAGGGTTCTGGCAAATAAAAGTCAGTGAAATAACTCAAAAATACCTAACATTTGCTACTCCTTGGGGAAGATATTGTTGTACACGACTTCCATTTGGTCTCGCATCAGCACCAGAAGTCTTCCAACAAGTGATGAATTCCTTGTTAAGAGACATGCCCAATACAGAATGTTCAATGGATGACATATTGATACATGCAGGGTCAAAACAGAAGTTAGAAGAAATCACTGCAAAAGTCATGAAGAAACTGAGAAATGCTGGATTGAAATTAAACGCAGAAAAATGTATTTTTGCCAAACCAAGCATAAAATTCCTGGGGCATATCCTATCAAGCGAAGGTCTAAAAATAGACATAGAAAAAGTCCAAGCGATAAACAAGCTGAAAACGCCAGAAAACAAAACTCAGTTACAAAGACTGCTAGGCATGGTAACATATTTGAACAAGTTCATAAACAACATGTCCAAATTAACAGAACCATTAAGGCAGTTGCTGAAAAAAGATGTAGCATGGGTCTGGAACAGAGAACAGCAAGAAGCGTTTGACAAAATTAAAAAAGTACTCACTGAACCACCAGTTCTGAAGTACTATGACGTCAATGACAACGTAACATTGTCAGTAGACGCAAGTTCCAAGAGTTTAGGAGCAGTTTTACTCCAAAGTGGTCAACCAGTAGCATACGCTACCAAATCCTTAACCAAATCAGAACAGAACTACCCGCAGATAGAAAAAGAAACACTTGCGATCAAATTAGCTTGCACAAAATTTCATGAATACATCTACGGAAAAACGCTGTTTGTGGAAACTGATCACAAACCACTGGAAGTAATCTTCAAAAAACCAATTCAGTCAGCACCAGCGCGTCTCAAAAGAATTTTGTTTGATGTACTCATGTATTCACCACAAGTAAAGTACATAAAAGGGACAGAAATTCCAATTCCAGATGCTCTGAGTCGTGACTGTAATAATGAAGAAGAAGAAAATGACGAAGAAGAATTGGAAGTGCAAATAATACTAAGCATGAGCAGAAAAGCACGAGAAGATTTTGTACAATCAACAAAGCAAGATCTCGAATTGCAACAATTACTGGAATACATAAAAAATGGTTTTCCAGATGAAAGTAAAAAACTGCCAAATTGTATAAAGCACTACCACAACTTCCGCGAAGAACTTTCGTACTACGAAGGTCTAATTTTCAAAGGTGAAAAAATAGTTGTTCCTAAATCAGAAGTGAACAGAGTGCTAAAAGACATTCATGCTGGACACCTCGGCATACAAAGTTGTCTAAAACGCACAAGACCGTTGTTTTACTGGAAATCGCAGTATAAAGACATACTAGACTTTATCAACAAGTGCTCGGTGTGCCAAAAAACGCAACGCGCGAACATCAAAGAACCATTGGTGAATAAAGAAATACCAAATTTCCCATGGCAAATCGTCGCGAGTGATCTTTTTACGTTTCGCGGTAAAGAAAACGTGATGATCTGCGATAGTTATTCCGGGTTCGTGGACTATAAACTGTTAAAAACACTCACCTCAAAGGAAGTGATTGATAAACTTAAAGAATGGTTCGCCACCCATGGAATTCCAGAAGTGCTCGAGACCGACAATGGTCCGCAATATACTTCCAGAGAATTGAAAAATTTTGAATCATCCTGGGGATTCGAACACAAGACTTCTAGTCCATATCACTCAAGTGGAAATGGATTAGCTGAACGTGGTGTTCAAATAATAAAAAACATTTTGAAAAAGTGCTCAGAAGATGACTCTGACGTTCAATTGGCATTGCTAAATTACAGAAATACACCAAGAAATGATGTATTGCACTCTCCAAACGAAAGGTTAATGAGCCGTGTAACTAAAACAAAACTACCAATTGCAAAAGAAAAATTGAAACCAAAAGTTACAAAAAACGTCTCTGAAGAACTGAAAAAATTGAGAGAAAAACATAAGTAATACGCAGATCGAACAACCAGAGTAAGACCAGAGTTTCAAAAAGGAGACAAAGTTAGCATCCGAGTAGCACACAGGAAATGGAAAGGAGGAGAAGTAATAGAAAATACGGAAAATCCCAGGTCAGTCCTGGTAAGAGCAGAAGATGGAAGTGTTTATAGAAGAAATTCCTATCATCTTCGTAAAACCGAAGCCAAGTTTACTGAACCCATTACCGTCGTTCCATCCACATCGACTGTAAATCTCCAACCTCCATCTCCAGAAACCCAAGAAGTTGAGAGAGATGATTCTCACTCTTCCCAACCAACTACAGGACCAAACCTGGCCTCACCCATCAAGACAAGGTCAGGAAGAATAGTGAATCCACCTCAAAGACTAAATCTTTGAATACAAAAAGGGGGATGTAACGTAACCAGAAGCGCGTACGTACGATCCTGGTTGCGGTAAATCCGAACGCACGGCAGACACAGGTTGACGGTCAAGTTCATGGGCCGCACCCAGTTGGCAATCGCTGTCAATGGCATAGTCGTGTATTTACTTAATGTTGTTGTGTACTTGTCGTATAATATAATAATCATATGCAAATAAGTGTTAACTAATAAAATATGTTCTCTTAACGTTGTGTGTAATTGCCCACACGTTACACTCACAAAAAAATAAAGCCGATTCATATGTAAAATGACCTGCCGGATTCGAATTTTGAGTTCGCGAAAAGAAAATCGATTTGGTGAAGAAACGGAACATTAATATTGTTGCTGAAAAAAGTTACAGCGAGTTCGCGCTCTTTTATCCTTAATAATACACACATAGCCAAATCTCTTGGCCCCCTGAATTAATTTGAAACGTAGACAAAAATAATTCAAACAAATATGTGGATTCAGTTCTACATTTTATTGAAAGCTTCATCACATTATCAAATTATTTGTGTTTAACTCGCTGTAACTTTTTTGAGCAACAATATGAATGTTTCGTTTCTTCACCAAAAATAATTTCGAGCCTTTGTCCGTATTTGCCGAAAAATAAGATTACTTACCCGGTGCATGAAAAATACATTAAACAAATTTGTGGTCTAGCAAGAAAACATTTTTTTTCATAAAATTGGAAAATTGTAGAGGCAACGTGAGTACACTGTGATGATCAGCACATTTCATTGTATATTCCACGAAAAAAACAGGTCTCTAACTCTTTTCGTTGCTGAAATACAACGAGAAAAGTATTAAAAATGGTCGAAAATTGATGTAGATCAGCTTCATTTTCTTGTGCGTGTTCGAGTTGTATAGAGGGTGTTGAATTAGAGCACCTTGCTCCCCGACTATATCCCACTTCTGATATACTTCAATGACCCAAAATGAAGACGAGAAGACTTACTTATATTGGCCTGTGGTGGCCTCCAGAATATGGCAGATGTGACTTCTTGTCCCCATAAAGTCTGCTGGGTAATATTCGGGGTTCTTGAGGTCACCTCAGTGACAGAAACAGGGAATTTTCCGCACAAGTACTTCAAAATGATCGTCGTCACAGTTGCTGGTAACAGTTTCGTCAGCATTCCTTTTTTTATTTGTAAAAGAGACAGGAGGTACACTACAGATTGTTTTCTCATGGATTCCCCGAAGTTTTCCGTCAAAGTTGTTGTGTTGGCGACGATATTTGTTTGTTTCTCAGATATTAAAATGGGCAGTTTCAAACACAGCATTCCGCTAACGGAATCAGTGGGTTTGACGTTGGTTCCTGTAGAAAAAATGTAACTGGAACTGATATTGATCAAGGTGATGGGCAAATCTTCCGGCATTTCATCCCTGTTGGTGTGGGATAAATACCGGGACATTGAAGAGCTAATGGCTGCCAGCATCACTTCAATTTCCGATATCCCAATTTTATTTGCGATAGTTTTTATGTAATCTGTTTTTACTGGATGAGACCAAGCCACCACTTTTCTTCCACACAAAGTAACATTTTGCAAAGCCTTAGAACCGAAGAAAACATCTTCTATTATAAACCTTGGTGCTTTGAAAATAATCTTGAAACAGTAAAAAGCTTCTTGCGTCGCGTAGTAAAACAAAGGAACGTATTTATAAATTATCCCCACTACTGTATTGGGATAAGGACAGTAGCTCAAGGTCAAACAGCCATAAAGGCTTCCCACTTCTTGGTAAATCAAAATAGGCGTTCTCAACATCAAGGAAACCGTGATATACCAAAAATACTTGAAGGTCACCATAAACACATTTCTTGGATCAACCGTCAAAAGAATGGCGATGAGGAAATTTCGAAACGTCAGGTGCCGTTTTGACGACTCCCTTTTCCAAGTGGAATAAACAAATTTCAACTTCGACAAAGGATCGTTACTGATTTTATTGAAATCTCTCCTGCATTCTTTAACTGTAGACGCCATCGCTATTAACATTATGGCCAAGTACTGGTAAAAACCCGGGCCATTTTTCAGAATTTCTGGACACTCTAACGGATCGTAATTCGAAATAAATTCGTTCCATTTATTTGTAAATTCTTCCGCCAAACGTTCTTGAAGGTAAGGTATACTTTCCGGTGTTTTGAAAACTTGAAGTAGAGGGGTGTGTATTTGTTGCCTGAAACGAATTAAAAATTACTTATTACATCACTCATGTGCTATTTTATTATTATTACCCCGTACTTTGCCTCACTGGAGGTATCAACGGCAATAAATCAGCAATATTAAGACCCTCATTAAGCAAAATATGATGCAGTTTTAATAAAATATAATGTTGATCCTCAGTCGATGGTATTATCGTTATTTGCCAAGGGGGGATCCCCGGTTGTAAATATTTAGACACTATATGACTCGCGTAGTCCTAAAACCACAATAAAAGATAACCACATACTTTCCTATCATTTCTGAACGCACTCCATGTTTGACGTTTGCGTCAGAATAATACTCACTTGTATGTTGATTTCAGAGATATTCCTCCCTCTATACGACGCAGGAGACACTACAACGTGTTGATTTAAATCAAATTTACCCCTGTGCCACGCATACATCCCACATCTTGTTAACAGTGTTTGTTTCAGCCTTGGGAAAACGGAATTTCCGAATTTATCTTTGCGTTTGACGACTTCCTAAGATACATTTTTATTTAAAACATAATTTTAAGTTTAATTACTAGGACTTACCTGTAGATGTCGCTTAAGATAGTCAGGTTGTGCTTCACCTTTCACAGACAAAAATACGCAATATATTCCTTGATTTCTATGGGTATCCAATAGGATTCTTGTTGTTGTTTCTTTCACAAATTGTAATTCTGGATATACCATAGACAAACATTTTACATAAATAAAATTGAATATTTTTAATCCTAAAATGAAATTTGTTTTATGCATCCACATTTTTTTATAAATACATGTATACCTAAATATGATTGTAACAGCAAAGGTATCAAAGCAGCACTAAATAAAAATGCTGCAGAAGTAACTAGAAAGTCGATCATTTTGAAATAATCAAACAAACATTTTTAATTCTTTAAAAAATAACTCTCACTAAGTTTCACATAATTGTTCAAAATTTGAGAACACCAACAACGCAAGGAATATTATACTGGCATTGAAATTTTATTCACGATCGGTTTCCAGAGATTATCAAATTGACCTTTGATTATCTTCGGGTTTACTTAGTTTTTCTTTATGTACATAATAATGCTCATATCGCAAGTCAGCATTATAGACAACATCGATTATAATAAGGTTCAGAGCCAAGAATTTTATCAAATATTTACAAATCTGTAATGACTACCTTATATATTTTTTTATTTCAATACTCATTTCTAAATTATTTATCGTTCTCTGTTAATTTAGTTGAATGCACTGCAGTTGTATTTGTAGCCACTTCCTGGATATTGACATTTGACAGTTAGATGTTAGATACATAACCTCTCAAGTTCAAACGAGTAAATAGATAAGAAATAGGTACCCAAAATGAGAGTAGACGTAGAAGAAGCTTCAGAAATATTGAACGGTTGTGTGGATGTTTTGGAAACCGTAGCAGATAGTATTGGTTTTCTTCCAAACGACGAGAAAGAAGAAGTGCTCAAAAGTATTAAAAGTCACGGTAAAGAGTTCTGTAAGGTCGATATGGAATTTCAAAAATCTCTGAGAGCGCTGTCGAATACAGAAGAACATGTTGGAAAAGCCGATATAGGATCAAATGTTGAAGTGAACCAAATTTACGCAAAGTTTTTAAGAGACGACAAGAAGGATAACAACTATACCAGCCATCCTTTGTGGGAGCGCATAAACAAACTAGAAGCAAATGCTTTAGAAGTAGTACACGATGAAAGTTCTATGCAAGGCGCAGAATATGAAATGTTGAGCGATTCATTGTTGTGTTCCCAAACACTTACGAAGAGAGTGGACCCTCTGACGAAGAAACCAATTGTAAATATGTATAAAAACAAAAGTTGCGGACATATTTACGAACTGGAATCAATTCTCCATCACATCAAGAACGGGAAGTTGAGTGGTGCCGTGTGTCCGTATATCGGTTGCCAGAATAAACACGTTACTCAAGGCCAGTTAGAGGAAATGCCTAAAACTTCCAAAACCTAATTTTGTATGATTTCTAAGAGAATAAAATTTTACTTTTGCACTTTTTCCTTCTGGTTTTTTAATTATACTTTTGACGTAATTGTAACCACATTTTTATGTCAAAAGCTATCCTATGGGGTGAGCAAGTATGAAAATCCCTAGATATTGATCCATGGTGTGTACTATAACTTCAATAATTTATTATAATCATTAAATATAAATATTAACAATAAATTCGTAATATAAACGAAGTTAAATTCCAATTTTCTTATTTATGGTTACAAAGAGTTGATGTCCGCCTGTTTGCTTTACTTAAATCAAATTTTAATTAACCAAATAGTGCCAGAAAATTAGTTGTATCCGAAAATATTTGTTTATATTAATAAATAACAATAGTGGTTGATGAAATTTGTGTTTTTATGATGCTGAAAAAAGGTGCAAATGCATAAATTGTAAGTAGTATCGTAATAAAACTATACTTGAGTTTTTTTTAGTGATTTTTAGGCAAAATGTAGGGCTACTTCTACTTAGGATATTAAATTAGCTATAACTAAAAAGATTCATTTTGAAAATGGACGTAGAAACTGTTGTTGATGGAGAAGAAAGTAGTGACCCGAAAGGGGACACCAGCAGTTCTAGTTCGTTATCAAATTTGTCTTTTAACAACACCAACGCAAAGCAGAAGTTCACCCTCAATTTCTCGACGAACAATTTAAAACCCATCGTCGATATATCATTACCGACCCAAGAAGATACTCCTATGACCGATAACTTATTAGAAATAGCTCCCAAGACCACCTTACTGGGTATACAGCAGGCCAAACGACGGCTTCATGCTTTTTCTTTAATGAGACATAAGATACCCGATTCTCCTCTCAAAAAGAAGAACATCAAGATACCGAAGGTTGTCGTTCAGACTGAAGAAGTTTACAATGAACACGGGGTCAAATTGGAAGAAAAGGTGCTCGTGAAGAAGCCCCCGAAAAAATGTAAGTGAATATGATTGTTTTTGTGGTCTCAGCTGTTTTGTTTTTGTGTCTAAATTAGATTTTTAAGACTTTAGTCCGGTTGTTGAAAAAAACCAGCACCGGCTTCGTTGCTATGATACCAGCTTCGTTGCTATGATACCGGCTTCGTTGCTATGATACCAACTTCGTTGCTATGATACTGGCTCCGTTGCTATGATACCGGCTTTCTGATTGGTTGTATCATAGCAACGAAACCAGTGTCAGACTTAACTGTCGAAAATTTTGCACATAGGTACTTCAAAAATCAAAGAAATAAGACAACGTGTATAGATTGCAATATTTTAAATTAAAATAATCACCGTGTATAAATTTTAAAAATAAATCATGGGATTCTATGAATGATTTTGACTTAAGCACCCACAGTTTAATCGACTTAATTTATTTTTATGAAGGTGCTGACAAAAAGTCAAAAACTGTCATAGAGGAAATAGAAGAAATGAAAAAGATTGAAAATGCTTACAAGGAAGCTCTAGAGTATGATTCAAAAGAGCGTATAAAGCGCTCAGAATCTCGAGGTAACACTGGTCTAAACATTTTTTTAAATTTTTTTTGAGTTTCAAAAATTTCAGAGGAAGAATCTAGGAAGAAAAGCGATTACAAACACCATAAAAAATATTTGAGGCAGAGTAGTAACAGAAGATCGAGGTCTGTTACCCCGGAAAAGATTGAATGCCCCACCAGTTGGGCGGAATTCAAACGGAAACAATTCGATTTCGACAGTTTAAAAAATGTCACACCAAAAACTATCGTTGAACAAAAGAAAAATTGCTTCGAGTGAGTACACATACATATCTTGTAGTTTCAAATCCAATCCAATCTTTGCAGCTTTCGCAAGCAGCTTCTCTTCGGACCCGACCCCGTATTTTTAAACTCTTTGAAAGTGAATACGACTAAAAACCAAGATGCCCTGGTTCCCCCGGAATACATACGGTTTTCATCAACTTCACCAACAATCTCGTACAGCGAAAACCATACAAAAATTAAACCGAGATATTTAACGCGAAAAGAAATTTTCAAATTTACACCAAAGGCTTACGAAGATAGTTGCCTGAAAATCATGAACTCCACCCATCAAAGGTAGTTTCTGTGTTTCTGCAAATTTCCTCATCTTCATTCTTCTTATTTTAGGCACGAAACTGATGTGAAATCCAAAACGAAATCAAAAAAGTGGTTCTCAAAAATACCATTCAATAATTTGAAGGGCGTGACAGAATGCGAAATTTTGGAGCTTTCCTTAGGCCTTTCTTTCCTAAAGAATTATTCGGATCAAGAAGAAGAAGAAATAGAAGAAACAGAAAATAAACCGCAAGATACTGAAAAATTAATAAAAGAAGAAATAAAACCCAAAATCATTGAATCGGTTAAAGAAAAGGCCGAAGAAAAAGTAACAAAGGATAGAAGAAAGGAAAAAAAGAAAGTGAAGCGTAAGAAAGAGAAGAAGAAGAAAATCAAAACTAAAAAAACCAAAAGGAGATACTCGGAAGAAGACATTCGTGACAATTTAGATAAAAAGAAGTTCGGTGCAAAAGAAGAAATTGAGAAAGACCAGAAAAGCAATAAAACTTCAGGAACTGGCAAATCAAAGAAGCATGATGAAAAAATTAAAGATATCTCAAAACCCGTGTTTGAACAAAAATCTTCAAAATTGAGGGAAGAATTAAAAGAACCGGCACCTAAAGAAAAGTCTTACAGTCTTAGCGAAGAACCCACTAAATTAACGGATAAAAAACATCCTGAATTGACTGAAGATATTGAAGAAAAGAACTCCACCAGTGAAACGAAGCAAAGGAAGTCTGCTAAAAGAAAGTACTCACGTTGGAGTGAAGAAATACCTCCAATACCTTCGAAAGAAGAAGAAAAACCTTTGGCATTAAACGAAGAAATACCTATTAAACCTTCCGAAGAAAATAAAACGAATTTTAAAGATGTTGTCAACAAGCTAGAGAAGAAAACATCCTGTTGGAGTCTAGAAAAGCCTCTAAAATCTTCAGAAGAAGAAAAATCAAGTTTAGAAGATGCCAATAAATTAGAGAAGACCTCGTCTAGGTGGAGTGAAGAAAAGCTCCTTAAATCTTCCAGCGAAAGAAAATCAAACTTTGAATTAGAGAAGCTCGTGGAAGTAAAAATTAAGCATGAAGAAAAGTCCACGAAATCAAAGTCAAAAGAAAAGGGTGAAGACACGAGCCTAAAGATTATAGAAGAAACAAAAATTTCTAAATCGAAACACGAAGAAAAATTATCGAAACCAGATAAAATAAAATCTTCGAGATGGGGTGAAGAAATAAAGTCTTCGCAATCGAACGAAGAGAAACTTAAATCTAAAGGATCCAAAGATCCTGAATATAAAGAAGAAAAACTCTCTGAAGATAATAGAGTTAAAGATAAATCGAAGAAAGAAAATGACTTCTTGTTAAAAGACACCATCTCTTTTGTATCTTCAAAGCATGAATCGAGTGAAGAAAAACCCAAATTTAAAGGACCCAAGGATCCTGAACATAGAGAAGAAAGGAACTTTCAAGATAATAGAGCGAAAGACAGATCGAAGAAAGAAAATGATGCTCCCAGAAAGAGATCCAGAACTAATTCTCAAGACTTCTTGGTAAAAGACACCATCTCCGTTACTTCTTCGAAACATGAAGATAGAAACGAACAAGAAAAGCCCAAAGACAAGAAGACTGAGAAATGTTCAAGGAAAGAAGAAACCCCTGACAAAATCACAAGGAATACTGATGGTAGAGAAGAAAAGAGCGTTGTAGATAATAAGACTATAGACAGATCGAAGAAAGTGGAAAATTATATTCCCAGAAGAAGATTCAGAACTAATTCTCAAGACTTTCTGGTAAAAGACACCATCTCCGTTACTTCTTCAAAGCAACACGATAAAAACGAACATGAAAAACGTAAAGACAAAGAGAAGGTGCTTGAGAAATTTCCAAAGAAAGAAGAAACCTTTGGTAAAACCACAAAGCATCCTGAACACAAAGAAGGAAAGAACATTGACTCTAGTAGAGCTAAAGATAGATTGAAGAATGAAGACAATAATGTCCCCAAAAGAAGAAGCAGAACTGATTCTCAAGATTTCCTGGTAAAGGACACTGCCTCCGTTATTTCTTCAAATCATGAAGATAAAAGCGAACGTGAAAAGCTCAAAGACAAGGAGAAGAATGAAAAATTTTCAAAGAAAGAAGAAAACTTTGTCAAAACCTTAAAGAATCCTGAACAAAAAGAACACAAGAACATTGATGATAGCAGAGCTAAAGACAGATTAAAGGAAGAAAATTATATCGTCAGAAGAAAATCCAGATTTGATTCTCAAGATTTTTTGTCAAAAGACACTGTCTCCATTACTTCTTCAAGACATGAAGATAAAAAGGAACATGAAAAGTCCAATGACAAGGAGAAGAATGAGAAATTTTCAAAGAAAGAAGGAACCTTCGACAAAACCTTAAAGAATCCTGAACATAAAGAACAGAAGAACATTGAAGATAGTAGAGCTAAAGACAGATTGAAGACGGAAGAAAATGATATCCTCAGAAGAAGATCCAGAACTGATTCTCAAGATGTTTTGGTAAAAGACACAGTCTCCTTTACTTCTTCAAAACGTGAATATAAAAACGAACGTGAAAAACCCAAAGACAAAGAGAAAAATGAGAAATTGTCAAAGAAAGAAGAAACCTTCGACAAAACCTCAAAGAATCCTGAACAGAAGAGCGTTGAAGATGGTAGACCCAAAGACAGATTAAAGAAAGAAGAAAATGATATCCTCAGAAGATCCAGAGCTGATGCTCAAGATTTTTTGGTAAAAGACACTGTCTCCATTACTTCTTCAAAACATGAAGATAAAAACGAACATGAAAAGCCCAAACCCTTAAAGAATCCTGAACATAAAGAACAGAAGAACATTGAAGATAGTAGAGCTAAAGACAGATTGAAGAAGGAAGAAAATGATATCCTCAGAAGAAGATCCAGAACTGATTCTCAAGATTTCTCTGTAAAAGACACCGTCTTCGTTACTTCTTCGAAACACGAAGATAGATATGAACACGAAAGATCCAGAGTTAAAGAAAATAATGAAAAATTATCAAAGAAAGAAGAAACCCCAAGCAAAACCACAAAAAAGAACGATAAAGAATCGAATACACCAGATACGGATGAATATCATTCATTATGGGAAAGCGATGAAGATTTGGGTATTGAAGATCGTCGATCACGTGGGAGCTCGTATAAGCCCAACAGGTCTTGGGAGAGTGATGAAGAAATCTTCGAAAGGCCCAATTATTCCCGGAAATCTTCTCCGGTCAAACATGATGAAAGAAGAAGGAATTCTTCAGATAAAAAAAGATCCGATAGATTTGAAGAAAGGTGCCTAGAAATGCCACTAAATATCAAAAATTTCCATAGAGATTCACGGTGGGAAAATAGTTCTAGTGATGGGAGGTACAAGAATTATAGTGATGTGTTTAGTTTGTCGCCTTTGTACTCTTTAGAAGGCTGGGAGAAAGATGAAGTGAGAAAATTGGAAGAAGAAAGGAAGACATTAACGGAACAGAGAAGATTGTTAGAGATAGAAAGGAAGAAACTGGAGGAGATGGAGAGGATGAGATTCTTTAAGAATTTGCACGAGTTTGAGTTGGAAGAGGGCGAGAAGAAGAAGAAGAAGGATGTAAAGAAAAAGAATGAAGAAGTAAATTATAACGAGTTTCAGTTAGAGCTCAATGACAAATCGAGAAAAACCCGAAGGAATGAAGATGATAGAAGAAAATCGAAAGAAAAGGAGTTGAAGAAGAAGGAGACGAAGAAGGAAGTGAAAAGTAAAGATGAAATCAGTAATAAAAAGAATGAATCCGCAAAGAAACGTAAATTAGATGTCGCTCCCGAAAAAAAGAAATTAGAGAATGAGTACGAAGAATTTATCAAAGCTGTCAGTACGGATGTACTGTCAGTTGATGAAAAGACTCCAGAGAAACCTGTGAAGAAAGTAGATAAAGTCGTGAAGAAACGGAAGAGGAAAGTAAGCACAAGTTCGAGCAGTTCGAGCTCTGATAGTTCCTCGAGCAGTACCTCTAGTAGCTCTTCAAGTTCTTCAGTTTCTTCCACAGATAGCGACGAAAGAAGAAAACGAAGAAAGAAGCAGTTCTTAAAGACCAAGGGACACGAAGTCAAAAAGCAGAAAGAAGAACTTGAAGTGAACAAATTTGACCTTTCTGAGAAAGTTTCTTCGAGTACTTTGATAGAAACGAAGAATCCAGATCTGGTGGCCAAGAAACAGCCAGATTTGGTGTCCAAAATTCAGCCTGATTTGGAAGCCAAGAGGCAGCCAGATTTGGTGGTCAAAGAAGTTGTGATACCGCTTCCAGTACCATCGCCGAATGTGGTGCAATTGCCAGTTATCCAATCAGATTTGTTACTGCCTCTAGAGCCGGCTTTGAAGATTGAGGTGCCGAAACCTATTGTAGGTTTGAAAGTTCCTAAAGACGTTGAAGAAATTTCTAATAAAGCCGATTCTACGTGTTCTCCAACAAAGAATCTGTTGCATGAAGAACTGGTTGATTACGCCTTGAATTCTGAGTCGGTAGTACAAGATATGGAGATTTGTACACCTGAAAATTCATTTGAATTCGGTACTATGATGATTCAACCGAAGAAAACACCGCGATTGGTCAGTACTTCTGTGAATTTGGACGATGATACTGAAGAGAAATTTAGACCGGAATTGGTGACGGAAAGTACGAAAAATTCTGAAGGAACGCCTTTGTTGGATGAAAAGCCGGAAAAGGAGGTTGTAGATAAACCGGAGGAAGAAAAGGAGGTGAGATCACTTGCGAGGACGAGTAGCCCGTATAAAGAAAGGAGTGGTAGTAGTGGTAGCGGTTCAGTAGGGAAATTGGGAAGAAGTGATAGAAAATCGCCTCCAAGGAGATGGAGAACCGGTAGTACTTCTCCACGTAGAAGAAGGGATTCACCAAAAAGGTACAGAGGTGCTCCCCCGATAAGAAGAGGGAATATTTCCCCAAGAAGATCACCTAGAAGGGATCTGTCCCCAAGAAGACATAGAATGTCATCTCCTAGGTCGAGACAAAGGAATAGATCCCGATCTCGTTCCCCCAGAAGATACAGAAGAAGGGACGATTCCCCCATGTTACGAAGAGAATTTTCCCCAAGAAGAAAACGGGAATATTCCCCAAGAATATCAGGACGAAAAATATACTCTCCAGAACACATTAGCTTGCTCGGTGGTAAACATGTCGGTAGTAAATCCCCCCTTCATTCCCCACTGGACGGTTTCAAGCGTAGTCTCGCTGATTCTACGATTAGCGATGACCTGCTCCTGCAGAGGAACTCAGAAAATTATCTAGAATCTCCCGTATACCTCGTTAATCAGCCAAGGGTTGTGGAAAGTCCCGCATCCCCAAAACGGGTACCACTAGATGTCCGTATTAATCAGGTTTTGGGGATTGAGAACATACAATCGCAGTCTCGAACGAAACTTGAGGAAACCGCTCATAATTTCCAAGGAAATTACCACGGGCGTTACTCAGAAGTGTACGATTCTAGGCAGTACCAACAGAATCAAAGAAAAATGACAAAAGTTGTTCAAGTAGGAAATATGCTGCAGATAGTACCGACTGAAGACGCGCCACCAGTACCTCCGGCAAAACCCAGTGACAAGGCACAAAAGATCGTGCAAGTTGGGAATATGTTGCAGATTGTTCCCAGTGAGATACCACCTCCCCCGCCTCCATTACCGGTGGTACCACCCGTCGTGGAGGTGGAGAAATTATCGGTGGATGCTTTGTTGATACAGAAATTGGCTGAAAGACGGGAGGCGAAGGAAAAAAGGAAGTTGGAGAGGGAGACGAAGAGGAAGGAGAAGGAAGTGAAGAAGTGCGAGAAGGACCAGAAAAGACAGCTGAGGCTGCAATTGAAAACGGAAAAATCGATACAGGTAAGGTGGTCTTTTTATGGTTTGGAAAGTTCTTTCTTTTATCTCTTAACAGAAAGCTTTGGAGCTGGAAACTAGTGAACTGGCAGAGGACAATACAGATTGGACTACGGTACCTATAATTATCTCGAATTCTTCCCTGAAACCAGCGGGGAAGGGTATTTTGATTTCTAAGGGATTTAGGTGGGTTTTCCTGTCGTATCTTACCGAAACAAAAAAAAAACGAATTCAAATTTTCAGCCAGTTTAATTTGGAAGGGGAGGATAGGAGGAAAAGTGTCAAATTCGCAGATGGGGTGTGTCCCGGGGAAGGGACTTCCCCTTCGGGAGGGGAAGAGCTGTCTTCGCCGCCCCCGGTTAAACTGCCAAAGGAGAAGAGATACAAAAAGACTAAGGCGCTCAAGAAAGCGAAAAAGAAGAAAGTTAAGGTTCGAGTTTGTTCTAATTTAATATCATTTATCATTCGATACGTTTGTTGCACTTGTGTCTATTTGTCTGATAAAGGTGAAGGTGATACGAAAAGCGCAGCCTGAACCGCCAGAAGACGATGACGATGAAGACGACAGCTTACCACCACCACCGCCCCCTCCGGGTTCTCCTCCGCCTCACGTATTCCCCCCTAGATACAAAATGCACACCATAAATAACGTGCACCCGATTTTGGGGAGCAGTCAGCGTTCTGCTAGCGCGATTTTTCAACAGTCTCCGTACAGGCTGCCCTTGACGATGCCCCCACCACCTCCGCATGGACCGCCCCTGACCCATCATCTGCCGGGGCCTCTCGGTACGTAGGTTTTTTTGACAGTTGGCGTGGTTTTTTAGACGGTACTTTTTCAGGACCTTTGTCTCTTCATCATCCCCCGCCTCCGAGACCGTTTTAGTAGTTTGCAAAAGTGGACTTTTGTGATAAGTTTAAAAAGAATACATTTTTCGACGAAAAAAATTTATTGCATAGGTAGTGAATTTTTTTGGTGAGAAATTATTGTTTTTTTTTGTATGTAATCTTTTGAATGATAGTGTATACTTTTTGAGTGTTTATTAATGAATTTGTTGTACATAATTATATTACGGCAGACTGTAATTTCGATATATTATTTTAATATATTGAAGATTTATTTACATGTTTTTTTATGTTTTGATACGGAAGCGTTCCGGAGTCATGTATTTTCACTTTTTATAATTTAATATATTGGAGAAGAATCCAATATAATGGTTTATTTTCGCAATATATTAAGAAATCATTCAATATAGTGAAGTTTCAGTTCTGAATTATGGAGAAAAAATCTAATATGATTTTTTATTTCCCAATATATTGAAAAATTTCTCAATATATTGGATCCTTTTTTCAATATAATGGATTCTTTTTTCAATATAATGGATATTGAAAAATTTTTGAATATATTGCAAATTTTTTGAATATATTGAAAAATTTTTCAATTTATTGAAAAATTTAGTGAAAAATTGATTGAAAAATTTTTCAATATATTCAAAAAATTTGCAATATATTCAAAAATTTTTCAATATATTGAAAAATCTAATACAATGATTCTTTATTTTCCAATGAAAAATTTTTCAATATATTGAAAAATATATTGAAAAATTTTGAATATATTGAAAAATTTTTGAATTGGAAAAGAAAAATCATATTAGATTTTTCAATATATTGAAAAAAATTTTAATATATCGAAAAATATATTTTTCAATATATTGAAAAATTTTTCAATATATTGGGAAATAAAAAATCATTATATTAGATTTTTCAACATGTTGGAAATTTCTCAATATATTGAAAAATATATTCAATATATTGAAAAATATATTTTTCAATATATTGGGAAATACAAAATCATTATATTACATTTTTTCTCTATATATTTAGAACTGAAACTTCATTATATTGAATGGTTTCTTAATATATTGAGAAAATAAATCATTATATTGGATTCTTCTCCAATATATTAAATTATAAAAAGTGAAAATGGACCCCAAGACGATCCTGACTTTGAACCAAGTAATAAGTTGTCTGTTTAAAAAACAACACACCCTATTTTGACGTACTCATGTGTCATTTTGGACAGTTCAAATGTTCAGCAGCTTTAAAAATAAGTTTATTCTTTTGCACGAATTAAATTTACGTTTTAAAAATGATGTACTCAAGAGAGCGATTTAAAACTGAACCGTCTAGTCCTCGGTTAAGAAATTCTAGTATACCAGCCCCAAGAACCCCGACAAAAAAGAAATTTATCAACGTACAAACTAACACCGAAGAGTATAGATGTCAAAAATGTTTGGAGTTGGAAAAGTTGGAGAGTTCTACTGAATTGGATGCTGATTTGAAGGAAAATTATTTGAAATCTATTAAGTATATTAATTCTTGTCATGCGATGATGAACGAATTATTACACAAAACAAATAAGGTAGAAAACTGGACGTCTTCCACTGAGTCTTTGACCAACCTAATGCCCGATTTGCCGAACTTCTTAGGCATGTACAGTTTTTTGCAGAAGTGTTTAAACGATTCTCAACCACTGAGTTCGGGAGAAACCAGCAGTTCCAATAGTAACACTAAAATAATCGGAATACAAGAAGCCACACAGAAAATAGAAAATTATGAAAATTTCAATATCAACGAAGAAAAAAAGGAAGAAATTGCTATTAAAACTAAAGGCAGTTTTATAAAACTTTCCCCGGAAATTAAAAAGTCGGAAGACCTCAAAAGTAATACAGAAAAACTAAATAATTCTGATGCAGAATCAGTATCTAATGAAAGTGCCACAACAAAAAAGAAACTAAACTCTAGAACGAATTCAAGATCGCAATTATTAAGACCAAGAAGTGCCGAGCAAAAAGCCCGCCAAATACAAAATAATACCGCGACAGCAACTAAAAAAGACAAAAGTAAATCGGCGCAAGACATAAAACCTCAAAAACTAGAAGCAAAACCGAAAAATAAAATACAAAAATCGCAAAGCGTAGACGAAAATCAAGAAGTTGTTCAAAGAGCTGTAGATTATTGTGGTGATTCAAAAAGTGACGATCTGATCGAAAAGTACGCCAAAGAATTGTTAGAAAGCACGATAAACGATAGTTTTCAGTTTCACTCCAATTTAGGTAAGTTTTGATTAAATACAGTGACTTTGCCGTTGGTAATATTTTTATTTTACACAGAAACGAATAAGAAAATCTCCGCAACAAACTCATCACATAAAAAAGTTAAATTTGCCGATCAAATGAATACAGTTGTCGAAGAAAATAGTGCCACCAAATTACAAAGTAAAATAAAAGAGAATAGGTCATCATGTAATATAAAAACACAGGAAAATATAAAGGAAAAACGAAATGGAGTCAAAAACGAACCGAAACCGCAAAATTTTATGCCCGGTTCGTCTAGCGCACCCAACTTCAGTGGCAACCCCATGTTTTACGCCCCTGGTAACTTCTCAATCCCTGACCAACAAGTTTTCTACCAATCACTGAATCCGAATTACTTTCTACAAAATCAACTGGCGTTTAACGCCGCCGCCCAACGATACAGTGCCCTACCAGCGAACACGAACCCAAATTTTTACCTAATGATGGCCCAGAATCAGAATTTGGCCCGCATGCAACAAATGGGCAATTTCGGGCAAAGAATGCAACAGAATTTGAACGCGAATTTGGAAAAGTTGAACCAGGTCGAGAGCATCATTTTGGACGACACAGAGTACGAAAAAGATTTCGAAAATTCCGATACGGATTACATTCCTTCGGACAGCGACATCGAAATGAATGTGAAGACGCAAATAAAAAAATCTCAGCCGAATCCCGAGTCCGGCATCGGGAGCAACAGCAATTTGAGCGCGTCTAACTTTTTACACAGGCGTAAGTACTTACATGAATTCGGGATTTTGCGAAATTATAATCTTTGGGAGGTCAATTTTTTAAGTTTTTTAATTTTTATGTTGTAGAAACAGAGAGCTTCAATCGCCCATCAAATCCGCAACCGTCCCACCCCCTAAATTTAAATGAAAGGAGTCTGCATCTGTTGGACCCAGATATGGTCAGCAACATGGGGGTTTTTAGAAGTGACGGGTACCTGACCCAAGAAATGATACAAAAATTGGAGGACGTCAAAAATTACCGGAGCACGGACAGCAGAAACAAACCGTTTCGGTCTTCACGTTCCGAAAACAGCAGCGACATCAGCGAAGATGCCGCCGAAGAAATACTCAAATTAGACGACCGCAGTTCGGACGCTTCGTCTAGCCTCGACGAAGACGATAAACAAGACGATCTGTCTTCGTCGAAGGCCAAAATAAACCTGAATTCGCATAAATCTTCGAGTTCGTCGAAATCGAGATTTTGATAAATTTATATTTAAAATTTTTATTATAAATACAATACATCGAAATAAGTTTGTGTATAAATAGAATCAGTCGTCCAACTGGCACAAACAAGCCACCCCTCTGTTGATCCAGTGATTCTGGGGTAAATCTGAATCGAAAATTGTGTACATCACGAAGTTCGTCGAATGACCGGTCGTCGATAGCACCCCACGTCTGGCGCTCGTCTTGTAAACAGGACAGTCGTAAGAAGGCCTCGGTTTATAATCAGCTATAGCGCTAGGTTTGAGCCACATAATCGGCACAGCGTCGTACAAAATTTTCGGGAAGGACTCGTTAAGTTGTTTCTTGAGTCTGTCCCATCGCGCTCCTTCCAAAAATATGCCCTGCGGATATGTGGGCATTAAAAGAAATGCCAAAGACGAAGCGAATTTGTGAGATATTTGAGGAAACATTAAGGATAATTAACATTAATAAAAAATAAAGAGAAGAGGTCTTAAGTTTGATCCTTGAGGAACACCTACATGCCGACTGCTATCATCTTCCAGTTTCTTTCATAATATACTTACTGTTATTATAACACTGAATTCCTCTATATCAATGCATTGCTGCTTGCAACAAACACAAAAAATATACAAAAACATGAACAAATCAAATTAAACAAAATATACGACCAGAAAAAACCGTTTACCTTGCAGTAAACGCCGATTTCCGGCGTATCGCTGCATTCTTGCTCGAAATTCGTCACGTAAAACTCGAAATGGATCCAGTCTATCGGCAACTTTCTCTTCCTGGAATAATTCTGGAGCACCCCAGTCAAGAAGGATTGCGTGAAATAAAAACCCGATATCCAAAATACGTTCGGCGGTCCTTGGTCGATCCAGTCTTGCAAAAACTTCAACCTGCGCGACCAAATTAAATCAAATTTTCGCTGTTTATGCGCCAAAAATGAACTGACCTGAGCAGAAGATCGGTTACGTAAGACCCTAAGGGCTTCAGACTCGGGTAACTCTTGCTGGCCCATGCATTAGGAACCCTTCCGATCACTAAAGACGTTAAAACTTCCTCCAGCTCATTCGACATGACCACCAGGCCTTTAACAGCCTTGATCATATCGCGCAACGTCCTCTTAATAACAGAAATTAACCTATTGAATCTTATAAGCTCCTGCCGTAAAACCGTATTCATAGAATTCGTATACATTACAGGATACTTCTCATTAACTTCCAACATGTTAAATTCATTAGGAACTTTTTGAAGAATATCATTAGCCAACTCCACTAAAGCACCTTCTGTATCACCGTCGCCCCCTCCTTTCGTTATTTGCGTCTGGGTGAGCAACACCCCACTCAACAGCTGTCAAAATTAAGTGATTTTAAGAAATCTCCTTGGTAACGGCGTTCGTTTCCTAGGTAACGGCGTTCGTTTCCAAGGAGATTATGTCGTTACCACGGAAACTAGTGTAAATGTCAAATAACATACTTGGAGGGTTTCCTGGTTGTCTTTGGTAATATCTGCATTTTCGTGGAGACCAAAAACTTCCGGTTGAGGAGTGATTGGCAGAGATCTTATATATTCTATCGCTGATTCATACGAAGTGTCTACAGGGACGTAGTAAAGACCACTCGGAGAGAATTTGTACCTGTTGTAATAAGTCATTGTTTATATTGCAAAGGTGAATCAAGTCTCGACTCACTCATTGATGTTTATCACTTCAGAACAATAGTAAATTGATAAAATGGAATTCAGGAGCCTTCTATCTTTGTCGTCAGTCACGCGGCCACCGTAATTGCATTCGCCGGTGAGGTACGTAAGTGCCTGGAACGGTACTTCTCTATAATCCGTCAAGAACATCTGCAGTTGCAAAACGGATATCCTCAGATCCGATTCGTTGAATTCGTACGGTATATTCCAGCCCAACGGGCCAAATTTCCTGCGTTCTTGGACGATGCCGTGGAAGAAACACAAGGAAAACAACAAATTGCGCCACTCGCGCCACTGAGGGCATTTGTCGAAAAATTCGGGATCGGATATGGGATCGGACATGTACGATCTCAGCAAATTTTGGCGCAGCCCTTTGGGCGCTTCGTTGGTCATTTTAACCCCGTTCTGCAACACCGCGACGGGGAAAGATTTGCTGGGGTAACTGGTCAACCACAAGCGGAAGTCTAAATGGGTGATTTCGGGCACGATTACTTCATCGCAAATTCTATCTAATTCTCGCATCCAGCTCTCTGCCAAGTGGCAGTTTTGCAAAACAACCCATTGGCCTGTTATCAAGGCTCTGGTGATCATCCCCGCCGCAATAGGACCCTAAAATACAACACGAGAAAAGATTTATGGGCAAGGGACTGTTTTTGATGAGTTACTTGGCCTTGTCCCAGAGATATGGTTAGCAGAGCAGTTTTTTCTATACCCTTGTCTGCAGCAAATCGCACCAAACCCGACATGGGATCAGACCCTGGCGATAAGATGAAAACCAAAGGGGAACAACAGTTGCTATCATCGTAGGACTCCGCCAAATTAAACTGGGGAGGTTCCAGATACGATTGACCCATTTGCTCGACGATATACGCCTGGCCAAAATAGGTGACAAATAATGACGCCAATTTTATTAATTTTAAGAAAATACCTGTACTGCTGGTACAATTTTGTCGGGCCGTATACACCTCAAAACGACGAGCCTATGCAAGTTTTTCAAGGCATTCAGAGGGGCAGGGAAAGGAGTTTCGTGTGGATTTTGGACGTCGTAAAATTTCTTCCACTCATTTATGTTTGTTTCTACAGATTTTTGCAGGTGTTCCAAACTGTTGAATAAAGACATCTCTACACTTACCCCTGAGTTAAACAAAACTATTTACCCATGTAAGCCACTGGCTCGTACAATTTCCGACCACGATTTGTCGGAGAGCCACTCGGGGGCTGGATTAGGAAAACGGTTTTCCAGTGCAACGCCTCCGGTTAACAGAAACGTCCACAAGTCTTCTTCTATTAAACCCTTAGACCTGAGAATCCCTACGGTGAGGACGAAAGAAAAAATCAATTTATCCTTTTCGAACAGCGACCTGCACACATTTCTGTAGATGCTGCTGGTGAAATCGTTGTTCAGGTTATGCAAACGTTGTTCCAGAATTTCCGAACGTTCGCTATTCGTTATCGATTGGTTGTACAAGTTGATGAACCACCCTAAGGAGTACTGGTACATGGGATCTATGTTCGCCAGTTCTGTTATACAGAAGAACAGAACTGCCGAATGTTTAGACACCGGGATGTACCCGTTCCTGGCGTTGTCTATTTCTATTTCCGTCTTCGCCCCGATCGCCTGTTTTTCTTGTATTTCTTCCGACAATATCTTGCTCGTGGACAAAATCTTTATCGCAGTTTCATCTTCCAAGATATTCCCTTCCGATGTTGAAAGGACCTCCAGAATCTGATCTTCGATTTCTTTTAACGCCTTCTTATTGTTTGCTCCTTCCACGATCATTTCGTTCTTCTTCTCTTCTAATTCCGGTCGTTCTCTCGCCACCACGATTCCCAAGAGTTGGTCCTGCAAACCTTGAGGTGTTATCATGAAGTTAAGAAGGGTAACTTTCACTGCGATTTCCGGTAAGTAATGGGGATTCCTCAAACGGGTCGTGATGTAAAATCGGAAATCAAAAGAATATTCCAACGTGTTTTCTCCCAATTTTATGTAATAAACACCCTGCGATTTGTAGATGCTTTTAACCAAAACCGGTTCTAGAACTGCGTCAATTTCTTCACCAATGTTCTCCAGCATAACAGGGTTGCCGAAAATTATAGAGTTCTCCATGACTCTTACGTAGTTTGTGTCGGTCAGTTTGATTATCGACAACTTGTTTGCTTTCTCCATATTTTTCACCCATCTGTTCGCTTGTCCTGAAATTTTATATACTCTGTTACAGTCCAACAGATTTAAGTTGGCAAGCGCACTCATTACACCCAGAAGGTTAGATAAATCTAAGGATTAAGTTAAGATTTAAGGGTCTCTCTCGTACCTTGTGGATCGATCATTAAGGGCCACCTCCTGGCTTTCGTAGCAATAATACCGTTCTCTATGCTAAAATTGTCAACGGGCAGACCGGCTATATTCCAAGCCCGTATGACGACCGGTTCTCCCAAAGTCAGTACCAAAGAAAAGTGTTTAGAACACGGTATGTTCAAGGCGATGCAAAATTCGTTCCAGTCTTTGATTAGTTCATTTCTACCCAAGAAAAATATCAATAAAATCACACCATCACTATTCTTTGCCACCTACCTGTAGTCTACTGTAAAAGGTCCCAAATAAGCCACCATTCCAGAAGATAAAAGCACGTCACCTATTACGTTCCTGAGAAGGCCGTGTAAATATTTCGCTGTATCGGACCAACGGGTCTTTTCACCCCCTAACCCTCCGATTAACTTCTCCGCTCTATCCAACTTCTGCGAACACAATTCTATCTCGTCCTCCAAGTCCTTTTTCTTCTTCGTTTCAGCAGCGAACTCATCGTTCAGTGCCTGCAGTTTATCCGTCACTTCTTGCAGTTGAGCCCTTTTCGCATTTAGGGTATCCATTTGTACCGCTAATTCTGCTTCCGCTTCCGCCAGTTTCGCTTGCTTAGGAGCCACTATTTTGATGACACGGTCGTACACTTCCATGGCTCTTACCCACTTGCACAGACCTTCGCAAGCTGTTGAAACGCTTTTGATTCTTTCGGGGTTGAACTCACGGTCAGCCATATACCTTTTAAACACGAAGAAATTGACTAAATTGGTTTCAAAATTTGTCAAAAACTCACTTGTCTCTGATTTTCTTCATGACAGGAGGGGGAATGTTATCTTTGTCATAATTCTTCAAGTTTTCCAAAAATTTCATGTCTCCTAAAAGCTTTACAGAAGGTCCCCAGAAATCTTCGATGATTTTCCCGGTTGATGGGTCAGGTTTCCTATCAGGCTTAATCTGTTTCATAACGCAAACCTACCAACAAAACCACTGAGTGCGAAGTAAATAAAACATACATGTGTTATTTACAGCTTCCAGAACCAGTTTGACTCCAGAGGGAGGGTTCTTCATTGATTTAACCAAAGTTATATCGGTCGGTTTTAAGGTATTCAACGCATCCAGGGCTGCTTCCAAAGCAGGAATAGCCTCGGACAGATCCGATTCGCAGTCATCCTTGATAGCTTGCGCGGCAGCAGCTGCCTCGTTCGCAAGAGCCTCGTCTGCCCCAACAATTTCCTTTTGGGCTTCCACCACGACAGTGTCCTTTTCGATTTTAACCATCAGCTTTTCCGTCACATCAGAGGCCACGATCAATTTCGGCTGCAAATCGTGCAGTTCCTTCTGCATCGTTCCGACCTGGCTGGCAGCAAAATCCAGTTTGTCCAAACCGTTCTCGTAACGATTTCTGGCCATCGTTATCTGGTCCACTTTCTGGCTAAACAGAGCTTGTATGGTCTGGATCAGCTCTATGTAGGAGGTAGGGGTGACGTAGGTTCTTCGTTTTTGCTCCAAGTAAAATCTTTCCGAAGATTCAGTGACCGTGGTGTGGAAGTATTTGCACAGGCGGACGCATAACTTTCTGGTGGAGGCGTCTATGTTGGTTTGGCTGAGGAACAGGGTAGCTACACGTTCCAGTGCGTCAACCGGCCAAACCATAAACCTGAATTTAAGCACCCAACAATTTAGAAACCACCACCGTAGAGAGCAAAAAATTTGTTTGAACTTACCAATCGATGGTACAACAATTGATCAAGGACGGGAACATCCTGCAACGTATTCTGAACGCATCCCCTATCGGGCTCATACACAAAGCAATATGTAAGTTATTTCTTATTCTTTCTATGAAGAAATTGTATAAAGCCAAAGGGGTTGGATCAATTTTTCGACCCTGAAAACAATAAAATGAATTTTTGAGAGAACCAACGAGGAAGTTTTACAGTATCTCGCGCTGCCGTCTGCATCCTTTCCAAGATCACGGCCTTTTCGTCCGGAGGATACAAGTTCGGCACATCGGCAGTGTTCAACACCAAGTTGATGTCTTCCGTGAAAGTTTCTGTGGCAATCTGGGTATCGGCGAAAAGAAAGACGATGGGCTTTCCCTCACACCCGACTTTGGTCAGCAAAGTTTTCAAATCTTCCCTCCATTCTGGCACTCCATAATTTCTCGACAACTCTACTTCGAACAAGTGATATTCGCACATGTAAGCCGCCAATTTGACCGAACTGTGCCTCCCCGATCCCCCGATTCCTACTAAAAGGACATTTCCTCTATCTTGGATCAAGACTCGGGAAACTCGGGATACGTGCTCGATCGCGAACTTGAACATAACCAAATTCATCGGTGATTTAGATATTAAGTTGTGCTCTTCGAGGTACGTTTCTATTACCCCCGTCAGTTGATCCAAATCTGAAATCTGCAACACCATTTATTATAAATCGTAAAGACGGAAGAATAAATTTACTTCGTCATAAAATTTTGGATCGGCATCAGGTTCCATATAATTTCCAAAAAATAAGTTTCGAATATGCTCCGG
The DNA here is from genome assembly GCA_963966045.1 of Xestobium rufovillosum. NCBI lineage: Eukaryota > Metazoa > Arthropoda > Insecta > Coleoptera > Ptinidae > Xestobium > Xestobium rufovillosum. The sequence goes on from OZ014503.1 coordinate 26,047,092, forward strand.
GCCCAAAGTCTGACCTTCGGGTACCAAGCATTCACAGACAGGGTCCATGTGTTGCCTGTAGTTTTGGTAACAAGCCCCGTGGATTATTTTGAACAACAAATTCCTGCAAAACAACACAATAACTGTGGAGGCAAAAGAAATTTGTTTACACACCGATCGCCATCGTCAATAAGTCTGTCATTGAAGACCCTGTAGCACTCGTGAATCCAAAGTCTGATCAGTTTATCAACTTCGGTGAGTTTAGCGTGCGGCACCAACATTACCCCAAAAATAACCCTCGAAAAGTCTCGTAAAGAAAACGTATAGTGCGACTTGGCTGGAGTCGGTAGAAAATTGCTTATAGCTTGTTTGTAAACGTCCATGGTAGCAGAAACAATCATCTGCAAGAAGACAAATGCAGAAAAAACTATAACGTCGACTGCACTCTTATAAGTCGTGGCACGGACAACGAAAATGATTAGGGATTGCTAGGAAATACAATAGGGCAATATATACCAATAACTGTCACCTGAAAGTACTACTGCATTCTAAATAGGGACGAAAAGACAGTCAGACGGGCGCCAAAACCAATTCATTAGACGACGGATCGGGACCAGCCTGCACCTTAAAGCAAATATGATTATTTTATTTGTCCAAATAAATAAATGAACAAATAAAGGGCCATTATCACGGAAGACACTTAGTATTTGCAATTTACCCGAGTGTTTCGTAGAAAAACAAGCAACCACGTTTGCCATGGCAACTGAGGTTATAAATACGAGATAAAAGGGGATTATGAGTTAATTGGGGGTTAGCAAGTGCTGAAGTCGGATGGACTTATAAGAGTGCCTTTAGTATGATGATGCCAAACCTTCGTTTGCCTTGCTATATTCTCTTCGAACCCTTTGGAGAAATGCCAGTCCAAGATCGTACAAAATATTTTCGACATTGTGTTATCATCGAACGAATCCATCGCTACGATTTGCATGTGGCGTAATAACCTGGCGGGCACGGAACTTGAGGGCGGAGGACCCATTGCCCCAACGAACAACTTGAATATGAAAAGTTGCGAATATTTTTTTTTCTATACATAGGTAAGTGTGTCATACGATATCGGTTAGTTGTAGAACTGAGGTGTCCTTATCAAACCAATGCCCATGATCAATCATCTGCCTCAAGAGCTCCAGAGGAGGCTGAGCACCCCACTGCTCCTTCTGTGGCATCCCCAAGTCATCCACGAACAGAATGCACTTTTTCCCCATTGCCGGCCCAAAAACCCCCCTGCGTCTCTTATCCAACTTCGACATGACTATTTCTTGAGTCTATAAACCAAATTTTACAAAATTCTTTCACATTTGTTCGCCCCCAAACATCTTACCAGACTAGCGCTGGTTTTTGCGCTAAAATTTATAACGTTCGCCAAATATTTTTCCTTGGGAAGGTTGATCAAGTGGTCCAGGACTACAGCTGATTTCCCAGTGCCCGTCGGTCCGATGAACAAGACGGGAAGTTGATTCGTGAGACAAGTCTGCAGGAAGAACCTCTGGCAGCAAGAATCGTTTGTTTGAATTATGAGCTCGCCGATCTGCTCAAAAAATCGGTTAGATAAATTTTTTTCTGGCAAAACCTCGTATGTACTTTGGTGGTAGCAGGGATGATTTGTTTGTCGAAAACGTCCCCCCAAGAGACCCAAGTTCCGTTATTCTTCTTGTCGAAATACCAGTCGAAAACGTTGGAACGTTCGGGAAAAACCTGGTTCTTCGCCAGCTTAAACCCTTTCGGTTTAGGGTTCTGCTTGTCTTCCCCGTAGATTACTTTACGATAAAAAGCGTCAAACTGAATGCGTCCTTCCGCAGTCATCGTAGAACCAAGCCCCCACACCAAACAAAACAGAAAAACGCTTTGTAACCATATCGTGCTAACCTGCTGCTCTCCTGATAACATGCAGGTGAATAATCTAGAAAACGACTGAAAAATACTTCATAAACTGCTTCAACCGTTTAAATTTACACATACATGAAACAAATGGATGTTAGAAGTTTCCGCAAACAATTTACAGTGGTGGTTGATGAAATCGAAGCAAGGGGGCATCAACCAATCGATCAGTTCGACCAGAATTTCTCTTTGTTCAACCAGAAAGATTTTCTCGAGAGTTTTCATGTACGATTCCAAAGAGGGGCGCCAACCCAACATTTTAGGCTCCATGTAGATCATGCCGCATCTCGATACAGTTGCCGGCGAAGCTTGCTCCAAATCTGCCGGTTCGAAAATCAGATTCATCGTATTGGACATCTGCAAGTTTATTGGTAAATATCGCAGTTGGAAATCTGGTGGTGTGTAACCTGTATGATCTCTCCTGACATCAGACAAAGTTTCTTGTTATCGTCCAAGACGGTGTTCATGTTTTCGATCCACACAGCATCTACTGGACCATCGAACAGAATCCATTTCCGATCGGTTGTGGTTAAGACAGCAAACTCTCTAAAGGTGGTAGCAAGAACGCCGTCTGACCATTCGTGTGAGGCCGGATCGAATTGACCGTACAGTTGCCCCATTGTCATCGCCTTGGGATTAATGATACGATATATCACTCGAAATTCCCGTAATTTTGCAGAGACGTCGTACGAAAGTTGTTCTAAAGCGCTAGCTAGAGACTACAAGAAATTTTTATAACGAAAAGTTATACTATCCAAATGAAAGAATACTTGATAAGCCGAGGTCTTTCCACCCATCGGTTCACCAACGATCATCAATCCGTGCCTGACCAAGATCATTTCATAAATTTGCATGCACTTTTCAACAAACCAAGGAGTTGCCTGCAAATTTCGTCTTTCTATCTCTTTCTCCAAGTTGTATATCAATTCTTCTCGTTCGAATTTGGGTAATTCCACGCCTGGGAAGAGATCCGAGAAGATACCTTCGAAGAGCGGAACGTCCTGTGCGGAATAAAATAAATGCTGGTTGACGATAATTTAGAAGGACGTGTCTTCACCTGAGCCAAGAATTTCGGCAAATTAACGTCTATGATAGCTCTGAGAACGATTTTATCCTCGCCTGTCTCTGGATAGGCCCTTTTAAGAGCACCAGCTGCTAACAAAACTGATTTCACTGCCCTCATACCGTAATCGTAATGATTTTGAGAAGACAGTTGTTCGGAACACAGTTTATAAGTATGGACGATCTTTTGGGCCAAACTAATAAAGAAAACTGCTGTTTGATCATGATCCTCGGTTTTTCGAAACATAAAACTCACCTTGACGCATCTTTAAACCCGTAAGAATACAGAGAAACTTCTCCTATTAAAGCGTAGTCTGGTACCATCATTGCTACAGTCCGAAACAGGACCTTCAAATTATCCGGCAACTCTTGTCGACCAGCGTAACTATAAATAAAGTAGAAATAACAATTTTCTCATAAGAAAAACTTTACAGAAACTTACCCAGGGTTCATGGTAATAAACACGGTACACGTGGGATCCAAAGACAACTCGGTACCTTCAAAGACAAATTTCTTCAATTTCGCCGCTACTGCCATCTGTATGGACAAAATTTGTTGGGCGACCACGGACAGCACTTCCAGTTCTATCCTGTTGAATTCGTCGAAGCAAGCCCACGATCCAGATTGAGCCAAGCCTTTAAAAAATTTCCCCAAAGCTTTGTAATCGAGGCCGTCCGAGCAATTGAAGACGACGCACTTCTTCGCCACCGCCTTGGCCAAATCTTTGCAGGTTTCCGTTTTTCCAGTACCTGCTGGACCTTCGGGGGCCCCTCCTAAGTTTAATTTTAGCGCTCCCATTAAAGTTCTGTTTGAAAAACAAAGAAAATGTTGATCATAGAAGTCTTTTATTAATGAAATATCAGTACCGGAAGCAGCGATCGGTTAACGGAGTGAAAACCAGGCGGCCAGTGTTGCCCAAATATTCGAAGCCGTACGCAACTTCAGTGGTTATCATGGCCACTGTAACTAACATCTCTTTCCAGTAATACCTCATCTGCGAAATCCAATTGAAGTCTGCCGTAGAATTCACTTTCAGTTCGTGTAAAGTCCTAACGACGTCTCTTCCATGGACATCGATGACGATCAGAGCTTCTATGGTGATCTGAGTACCGGGATCCAATTTCCCCCTAACCATTTCTACGCTACTTTCAATCTGGGCGGTGCATTTCTCCACTTCTTCCCCCAATTTTCCCTGCTGTATCGCTAAGGTCACATCCTTAGTCCACTGGATGCAATTGCCGCATTGCACCACTTGCCCGGGGTAAGTCACCACCCATTCCGCCCTTGTCATTGTCTCCAGAGCAGTCACAGCATCAGCCGTTATGTCCTTCATCGACTGAACCATCAGGGACTCTACTTGAACTAACCATTTTTCCACCATGCCCTTTGCGAAGAAAACCGATTCATGAAGATCTTTATTTTGGTCCGTAATGCATTCGAGAAACTCACCTCTGACAATTTTACGGAAAAACATTGGAAATACTTACGTTTGCTTCGGCTGGAACAATTTTACCACTGAGAGGTACTTTTTCCCGTTCTGCACTGATCATACCAACCACTTCTTCAGCCTTGGTGAAGTCCAAATGATAAATGCCTTCGAAACATTTCTTTAAATGTGGTTGGACCCTCAGTGGATCTTTTGTTTCCGACAGTATCTCCAGAAGTTCGTCGTTGGATAAGAAAAAGAATCTGCAAATTTTGGTTAACACCGTTGATAAAGAAAATTACGGTAGAACAGGAATACCGTGGAAAGTACAACCGTTTCTTCTCTAAATAATCGTTGAGGCCCTTCTGGATGTCATCCAGAAGAGCATTATTATGTTTGAGGATCACAAGCATATTTTTGAACTCCGTAGCAGCCAACACATGAGTGTCCTTCAACATATGCATTTGGATAGCCTTCCAAGTACGATCAACGGTCTTGAAGTTCCTAGATTCTGTCGGCATTTGGCGCATGATGTCCTCGGAACTGAAGATCGGCTCCAGATACATCCAAGTCGCTTGGCACTGAAAATTTCTTCGATGATATGGAGCGAGAATTACGCAAAAATCATACCATCAACCACTGCTCCAAAATATCCTGCATGCTAATCAATTTTTCTTCCCATTCTTGCATTTCTGCCTCAAACGGTTTGATGTACGGTGACCCTCTCATGGTTTGGGCTTTTAGAATATGATCGTCCAACATTACTTGAATATCGTCAACAGCCGATAGAATACTGACTCCAGTTTCCCTATAAAAAATATAAATTGACCATTTCTCCCGTGATTTATAGACGAATATAAGTACCTGTAAGGAACGCATTCAAATTCCACATCCTTCCATTCATTCTTCATCTTCTCTAAACTCTTCTGGAGGGCATACTCTTTAGTAGCAGAACCACTTATCTCTTCCAACTGACTGGTGAATTTGGGCAAACCAGCTTCGATCATGTCGTTCAAAGACGAATCTTCCGTTATCTGCAAGTCAACTCCAACGATCTCACTGATCTAAATTGATCAGAAAAGTCATCAAAACACGGGGAAACAATTTTGCAAAAGGAACAAACCATTCTCCAATGCCTGGCTTGAAGACCTTTATTGCAAACGGTCGCGAGCACTGGCAAAAATTGCCTGAACTTCTCGACTTTTGCCCTGACCATTTCTGCTATTCTTTTAGCCCCAGGGTTGTCACTAAAAGTTTTCGCTAGTTTGTAGAAGATCCTCCACATACTGTCTACTTCTTCTTTAACCTGATCTGCGTCCAGTTCCAAGAAGGGACCGTAATACCAACTGTCGTATGACTCGTGGAATTGCCATACGGTGTGCCAGAGTTTGTCGTATGGGTCCACCGTAGCCAACATTTGGTGTAGATCTATGAACGGAGAAGGGTCCATATCCAACAGCTGTTCCTCGGTATTGATTTGTTCTGCTTCGACTTTGTCTTCTTGGAGTCTTTCCACGATTGTCTCGATGGTTTCCATGCAGTCCAACATTTCGTCTTTCGTCAGTATCGGTGGATCTCGCTTCTTGAATAGGGCCAGTTGTTTGAAGTGCCTGGCCAATTTAATATCGAAAGCAACTTTCTTGTTTTTCAGATTTACTTCCGCTTGATCGCGCTTTAAGCTAAGGCGAGTTAGAGCTAGTTCTATAGCAGCTTCCATGTCTTTGGGCCATAAGAATACCCTGCTGTTTAACGTGATATCGTCGACTGAAATAAAAATGCTTAAAAGTGAAATGGTTGGGTTTATTCAATCGTACGTGATAAATGAGCGTAATCCATGAGGAAAAGAACAAACTCGACCATGCCTCTTATTTTTTCCTTGACGTTATACATGGTGACGTCTCTGCATTCAGTGACGTAATTGTACAAGTCGACTAGCTCCGGCACACTGTCTGGGATCGTGCTGATTCGCATCGACATTTCATCGAACATATCGCAAATTCTGAAAACGTACGAATCGAGATGGAAGGAGTTATTTGTTATAAAACTTACGCTCGATTGTGTATGTGGTTTTGCTCCACGAAATAGTCCACGATGGTTTTCCTCAAGCCGTCTATTATGTTGTACATGAAGTCGTTCAATTCTCCAAGCTCTAAACTCAAAATGTTCAGAGGGATAGAGCGTCGCAAAAATATGATCTCCTTCTTTATGTTGTCGTACTCGACAATCTTCCTTCCGAAATCCTGGAAAGTGTATTGCATTAAAACCGTCGATGATTTACAAACAAAAATCATCAAATACTCGCAAGAACGGAAACGGTTCTATCGCAAAAAAGTCTTCTAGCTTCTTATTTGCCGAACCGTCGAGGATGTAAAAATAATCCTCGTACATTTTCAAGTATTTTTCAGCCCCTACTGAATTTGCCTGAATGCAAGCTCTGGTTTGCGTCAACATGTCCACAAATTGCGGCTCGTCTTCGTGGATACAGGCCAGGTATGTTTGTCTGTCCACAAATTCTAAAAAATCATCAGATCACAAGATTTTTTTTTCCGAAAGCTCCTAAGATACAGTCGGTCGCCAACCTTAACTGGACATCCGGTAGTTACCTTGAAAGACGATATTCTCGATCTTAGGAATGTTATGATTCACTTCCAGTATTTTCTTGAAACAATTGATGAAGAGGTTTTCTATTTTGTCTAATTCTGGCACCAGTTTGAATTCGGTTTTTCCCGGTACTGGTTTCGCAGTAACTTTTATTAAAGAAATGTTTATTAGAGCTAAATCTTCATATTCCTCCCCGTAATCGTTTCCTCCCTTAAATTTTTTTTAATTCGCAAGTGTAAATATTCTGGAAGATAATTTTTTTCTTACCTTGAACCTCGAAACGAAGTTCAAAAAATGCTTCAAACTGTTTTCTACCATGGCCCTCATTTTCATAGACAAGAGACAGTTGATGCACTCGAAGAATTTCTCGATTAAGTATACAGAGTCAGTCGATTTTTTGGGAACCAAATGTTTCCAATCACTTTTTAGTTCTAAGATGACGTCCGCACACCTCAGTAACCATTCGTTGATTAACCTGTCTTTGGAATCATCGCATATCTGTTCCAGATGTTTCTCTAAAGCCTCGTATTCTTGAGGATACTCCCCTATCTCATCTAATCTCCACACTGGCAAAATCAACATGTCCATGTAACTAAAAGTTTAGTAATTATAATTTTGTTCTCTTATTTATTTTTTGTTTGTATACTCTTGATCCCACATTTCTGATATCCTCCTCAAAATCGTGTTACCACAATGATAGATCATCTCTAGCGATTGTTTCCCTTTAACAAACTGCGTATGCCAAGGGGTAGGAGCCCTTATTGTTAAAGCAGGATACTCAGACGGGAAAGTACCTATTCTCAATCTTCTCCACTCATAAGGATCCAATAAAACGTACTTTAGGAGATTCCAACGCATGGCCCTACTGTAATCCGATAAAATCTCTGGTTCGTACGAATCCATTATGGAGTGGTATAGCTTGAGCAAACTATACTTGGCGGGGATTTTTAGTTTGGCAACGTCAAGGTATTCTTTGTTGTAGGGGTGTATTACTCTTTCGTCTATACCCTGTACAATATTTGATAGCAAGGAAATTTTTTTTTATCGATATTATAGCTCTTACTTCAGTCAAATAATACTGTATCCTAAATATGTCGTCAGGGTGAACGAATCTGTTCATTTCCTTCTCAGCCCCTGCGACTAACCTCGTGCGTTGTTCATCTGGATGCAGCGGAAGTATTGCTTGTAGTTTCTCCAGAGCCCTGAAAGCGCTACTATTATTTACAACATTCTGCCGAAAATAGGACAAATGCGTCACTCTAAATCGTCTTCTAAAAATTCCAGAGATTGCTGCAGCAAAATTCGTTGCCTCGTCGCTTTTCTTTTTTCTATCCTCGCTCGTTTCTCTGCTTGTTTTCTATGATATTCTCCCGAGAGCAACTCGTACATGCTTATCAAACCGGGAGTGTTGGCTAATTTTCTTTTTTGTTGCTCCGCGAGTTCTTTTCGTTTAGCGTCTGATTCCTCTCGCATCTTTTTGGGGGGATATTGCAATTTACCTTAAAATACACCGTTAATTATTGGGTTTTTATACGTGGTATTAATACCATCAGCTCCAAGAGGATGATCGACGATTCTCTTCTTCCTCGGAGGGATGTTTTGTATTCTCAAATATTGAGCAGAAGGGGTGTAGTTAGCCCCTGAAACACGCCAAAATCTACGCCTATGTGTTTTTAACTAAAAGATTCTTATACCTATTGATTCACTTGGTCTGTAGTATTCGTAGGTGTCTTTATATAATACACTTTTCGTCCACGATTCAGGAGCAAATAAGGGTGGCCATTCCATGCTAGCAATTGCTCTTTTTATCAAAAACGATTGTTCGGGTTCGTCCCCAGGGCCTGCCCTGGGCAGCCAAGGCAACACGGGTATCATCTGTCGTTTAAACTTATCATAATGCGGAAGAGGCGTACCCATTTTTGGTTTTTGTATCTACTCTTCGTAGTATCAATAAACTGCAAGTTTCTGTCTAGCTGTTGACAGATTAGTGGTTGCTAGGGCAAGTTTTTGATTAATCAATGGATATACAGGGTAAATAACATTAAATTGATTTTTAGTTGATGAAAGTCTGTAATTAACTGAACTGATAATCTGGTGAATCTCAGCATTCACTCATGAATTTTTTGGGGTTTATTGTGAAAGCAAAACAGGTGGATATCAAGGAACAATTTTATTGAATACAAACAAAAATGCTAACGCTACAAAATATAAATTTCTAACATGATTTTCGAAATGTAACAATAAATAAAATATAGCTTTTCAGACGATACTTATTCTTTCAAACGTTAAAGCAAAAATACAACTAAAAACAAGACGGCAATTATTTATTTACAAATCTAAGCAGTTTTTCTATCACACCTATTTTTAGAGTAGCTTACAATAACAGTACGATTTTTGTACCAAAAAACATCAAATTTTAAAACTAGAATGGGAATTTATCGAGTTACTTTTGAAGTTTAAAAATATTTGTTAATTTTCATTGCTTCTTTAATACAACCTTGTTTTGTTTTCCAGCAAATAAATACTATAAAAACCGAAAATTTCGGAAAATATTGTCGATTATTGTGAATATACCAGCTACCCACAATAATAACAACTCTTATTACGATTAAGTACGTTTTGTTTGTTCCGAATTGGTGCCGTGATCCAAAGAGAACTGAATTTCCTCCCTGGTCACACCAAGTTTTGTTATAAGCCTAAGGCTTGAGCTTAATTCACGTACATCTGTTTCGTATTTACGTATACTCTCACTCTTTTGGAATCGGAGTATATACCATACCGAGATTCGTCAGAAAAGAGGGCAAATGACTTGTTGATTTGTAAAATATCGGAATTCTCATCCCCGTAACAGTCGCTCTCTTCGATTCACTCTCGTTAAAGGTGGAACCCTCAATAGTCATCTAGACCTTTCCAGAAAGGTGGAGGGAGGGACTGATAATGCCAATAAGAAAGAAAGGAGAGGGAAACAACAGGTTACAGAGGAGTGACACTGATGCCAACAGCATATAAAATATATGTATCAGTACTGGCAAACAAATTGGAAGAAGAATTAGAGGAGAAAAATATAATACCAGAAGGACAAACGGGATTCAGGAAGGCAAAAGGTACAATGGAAAATATTTATACACTGAATCACGTAATAGGAAGAGAAACGAAGAAGAAGGGAGGGAAAATAATGTAGATTTGACAGGATTAACAGAAAAAAATTATTTGAGATGTTGGATAGAAAGAATATGGGAAAGAACTTGAAAGAAAGAATACGGGAAATATATAATGGAACAAGAAACAGGGTAACGGTGGGAGGACAGCTAAGCGAAGTATTTTGGACGGAGAGAGGAGTCGGACAGTGGTGTCCCTTGAGGTCATACTTGTTTAACATCTTCCTGTCAGATTTAGAAGATGTAATGGGAAAGGGACAGGCAGGGGGAGTGATAATAGGGAAAAATAAATATTGGCCACTAGCATATGCAGATAATATAGTCCTCTTGGCAAAGGAAGAGAAAGAACTAAAGGAGATGCTGAGAAGAATGAAAAGATATTTGGAGAAGAACTAGTATTGAACACGGAGAACACTAAAATTATGAGATTCAGGAGGGAGGGGGGGGAGAAGTCGCATAGAGAAATGGGAGTGGAAGAGTTGGAGGAGGTGGGGGGAGTTTAAATATCTAGGATTCACTTTACAAAAGAATGGGGGCCAAGAGAAGCATGTAAGAGAGGTAGTAAGAAAGGCAACAATAGCAATGAAGCAGGTATGGGGAATAGGAAAGAGGAATTTTGGGGGCGACGAAAAGAAAAGTAAAATTGTTTGATGCATTGGTGAGCAGAAATTTGGAGGTGGGAAGAGAGAGAGAAGATAGAGGGGATCCAGGAAAGTACATAAGATGGACACTAGGCTTAGATTGGATAACGCCAGGGTACATGGTAAGAGCCATGAAATATGAGGAAAAGTTGAGAGGTGGGGGCGGGAACAAGTTAGCCGGGCAGTGTTGGGAAGAAGTACGGAAGGGAAAAATTGAAATGGGAGGAGGCGAGAGAAATATTATCAAGAGCAAGGCTATGCAGCAAAAGAAGTGGAGAACTTGAGGATGGAGGACGGAACATGGTGAGAGAGGTAGAGGAGACAGGTGAATACAAGTGCAGGATAAAGAAAAGAAGATAAGACAGTCAAGATACAACAACAAATGTAAGAAATAAGGACAGCGGGACTGCCGAGACATCTTCGAAGTAGGGGAAGGGAAGATAATAAGGGTGGCAAGGTTTAGACTGGGAAATGAGACGAGAGGTGGAAGGTATTGAGAAAGCGAAGACAGAAGAATGTGGTGGGTATGTGGGGCGGAGAAGGAGACATGGGAACATATGTTAGAGAGGTGCTGGTGCAGAGAGAACACCCAACAGGTGAGAGTGGAGATGATACTGGAGGAAAGCGGAAAAGGGGAGAAGTGGATGGAATTGATACAGAGGGGAAGGACGGAGAGGGAGGGGTGATTATACATAATACAGTACAGACTCGATAATCCGGATCAATAAAAACATGGGTGATCCGGATTATTGAAAAATCCGGATTATTAAATCAATCTATATTTGTTAATAAAAGAACTGAACAAGAGGGATTTTTAATTATTTCATTGTAAAACCATACAAAACAGGTAAAATGAATATAAAAACACTTTTGCATAATTGCGTCTACTACATTAATAAATAAAGTCTGTAATTTTAGTTTGGCTGACCTTCTGCTGACTCAAACAAAATGCTTGATGCCTGAGTATTAACAATTCATTTAGGGCTGCGTTGTTCTTTCCAGCCCAATCTATACATTGTTGAATGCGTAAATCTGTCTAATCGGCTTCTGTGAATTCAGGGCATGGGGTAAAGAGCATTTATACAGTGTTGAAAAATAGTAAAGGTACACTTTCGTTTGCGCCGGTAGATGCGGCACGTACCGGCGGCCGACACGCGCGACGGACACAGTTGTATTTGAACGTGAATGCACCGGCCGGCAGGTGAAACGCACAAACGAGAGCAGTTCTATTTAAATACTAATGGAGAAGTACAACGGGTGTGTCGGCTGCCGGTACACGCCGCGTCTACCGGCGCAAACGAAAGCGTACCTTTAGTCGTAAATTTTGAATTTCATCAAGCAAAGTCGTTAATGTCAAAATGTTCTCGAACTCCAATGCGACGGCTCTTTATAGACGTCGGTATTTCCTTTGCAAAACAAAGAAGCCGCCTCGGCATCCATAAGCTGCAAGGAAGTGTGTGGATTGCCAGCATTTTTATTTTCACCCTTTGATACCCTCGTCGCCACTCCCAGTTGACCAAAATCAACTTGTACCAGTGGAGTAGCCAGCATTAAATCGGAAAAAGAATTTAAAATGTATTTTTGTACAATCAGGTCAAAAATGTACTAGATTCATACATTTGTACTAGCTGTGGCAACGCTGATTCGGGTTCGCCGCCGAACGCCTGATTTGGCAAGTATTTGGGGATTGGTTAGAAAAATACCTTAGGAGGGGGTGACGCGCCCGCAAAGCCTTTAAAAGGTACGTTAGAGGCGCATTCGGATTATCGAAACTGAAATTTTCCGGATTACAAAGTATGCAATGCAATCAAGGAACTATCCGGATTACCGAATAATCCGGACTGTTAAGGATCCGGATTAATGAGTCTGTACTGTACGTACATGGAGACAAATTAGGATTGTTTCAAAGCCATCTTAGATGGGGTAGCAGTCTGAAACGTCTCGTAGTACAAAAAATCTGGATTTAGTTCTATAATTCAATGCCTGGCGGGGTATTTGCCCGAGGAGTAGTTGTTCGAACGGTCCAGTACAACTAATTAATAAATCCATTATCTATATTATTTACTGAATTTTTAATATTTATCCCCAAGAGTAAAAAAAGTCCACGCCACTGTTGCGCCGAGTTAGATGCAGGCTGTGGCAGGAACCAACGCGTCGCGCTACCCCTGCTCGCCAAAGACGCACGCGAATTAAGCTTTGCTGACAAGAAAAGAAACGTAAACATAAAAGAATATAAAAGAACGAAAAGCAAAATAAAATACTTACCTTCAACGGAAAAGAAGCGAACAAAGTAAAAAAACAAAACAAAAAACATTTGCAACGCCTCGTATATTTGAAAAAAAAATTAATAACATGTCTCTAAAAAGTAAAATTAAAAATAAAAACAGTATTGAAAAAATCATCATAGTATCACTGATTTTGCGCCCAATATATTATCTTTTTTTATAATATAATAAAACTTGATATATATCTTTGTTTCCTTTTCGTCTATTAATTTTTTATTCAGTTTCGTAGTGCTGTTCCTGGCGTTGTCTTTTCATTTCCGGTTCCTGCAAACTGTCCTGGTTGTCGGTGCTCAGCGGGCTGTCGATATTTTGGTCTTCCACGTGCCTCTTCAAGTCCAAACCGGAACTACTGTAGCCGCCACTGGCAAATAAAAGCATTAAAGACGGGGCGGCTCTCTCGGTGGCAATGCTCACCTAAACGGGGCGTAATTCGCCGTCTGGACAATAACAGGTTGCGGTGAAAACTGAGGAGACAGTGACCGCTCCTCGGCTACACCAGAACTCACCACGTGATATTTCTCTGCAAGCAAAACATTTTATTTTTTAAACAGTACCGCAAGAAAACACCAACCTTCTTGTCCGTTGGAAGCAACGCTGCTCCCACCGTGTTGCTCAGACGCTTCACCCCTGTGGGGAAGTAACAACCTTGCTTTGGTAGCTCCGACTAAGGCGGTCATTTGCTGATGACCAATCATGTTTCCAGAACCCGGATAGGCTAAAGATGGATTACCAGGACTGCCCGGAGCCGACTGGCTTACTTCTAACATGTGTTCTGGTAAAGGAGATCCTTCCCTTGACAACCCCTCCGGGGTCATTAATCCAGACATGCTTACGTGACTCGGAGACGCTGGAGCACTTCTAAAAACCCCATTTTTACAGTAAAACGCTCGTCAATATTTTTGTTCAGAGTACCGTGAACTAAGACCGAAAGGTGCCCTAAAACATGGCACTCCCCGCTGCCTCCTCCTCCTAAAAGCTTGCTCTATCAATTTGGATTCCGACTGCGGGTCTATCCGCCAAAAACTGCCTTTACCGGGCTCTTCCTGACTACGAGGGACTTTTATAAAATACCTGTTGAGACTAAGATTATGGCGAATTGAATTTTGCCAGCCTTTGTCGGCTGTACGATAATAAGGGTAATGTTTTGTGATGTAACTGTAGATACCGGAGAGGGTAAGCTGTTTATCAGGAGCACTGGCGATCGCCTGAACTATTAACTGGGCGTAAGAATAGGGGGGCTTCGAATCATCAGAACGACTGGCTCCATAACCATCGTTTATCACGACCCCAGGAATCTACGGGCGATTTAATAAAAACACACGATGACCCCTCGTTGAGCCAAACTTACCGCATTCCCATTAGAGGTAACCTGCCGGTATTGATCAGGGCTATGACTGGCCTGTACATGATGGCCATCATCGCCCCTATGGGCAACCTGCGCAGCGTAAGCCGCCACCATCTGTAAATCAGCGGAAACATTCCGCCGACCATGACCTCCTTGAAAAAGAAAATCCCTTTTAACACTCTCATGATCTCACCGGGAAACCCTCAAACAATGAGCTGTACCGCTCAGACACAAATGAACTAATGTCGACGAAATAAAATTTTTAGAAATTAAGCTTAATAATAATTTGATGTAGAGTGTGTCCACCTCATTTTATTAGATGCGTACTAAAAAGTTATCTTAATAATGTCTTATTCATTGTAAGGGGCTACATTTTAAAATTATTTTGACATATCTTATAAATACCTTATTTTTTATTGCACCATTGAATTCCCTATACCAATTTATTACATATTTTTTTTAAATAAATAACTACCTACAGAAGTTTGATAAAATATCCGGTTCAAGCATGCATTTTTTAGTTTGAATTTGAGAATTTCCATAATTTAAAAAATATTTTACAATTGTCAACTACCACTGATATTAATTATACATGGATGTCTAACATCAGAAATTGACTTGGGTGCGCAAGCCGCCATATTTGGCGTAATTTTGATTAGTTACAGCCAACCAATAGAAAGTAGCTCTGTGCACCATTTATGGCCAACTAAGACTTATATCAACAAGCGAAATTGAATAGTATAAAGATAAACATAAAACAAAATTACCTCAAAATTATAATAAAATATTTCTTTTATAGCAATACGTTTAATAAAATGTTTTTTCGAGTAATTTAAGGATAAAATTATATTCTTTTAGACTTGCCGGCTCCATGAAGGCTGGAGGCAGAGAATCCCTAACTAGGTGAACACAACGTATTTAAATATTTGATACAAATGAACTACTAGATAACCCTATTAGGTACCCTTTTACTACGATCTACTAATGAACTACTCAGTACGTTAGAACTACCCGATGCATTTAAACTACTCGGTACTTTTGAACTACCAGGGACATTTGAACTACTCGGTACATTTGAACTACTCGATACATTTGAACTACTCATTTGAACTGCTCGGTACAGCTCGAGGGCAATGTGTGCGTTGCTACCTCGGGGGCTAGCTGGACAGCTGTTTGCAGCACTGATGGTGCCCGTCGGTGAGGGGAAGGGGCTTCCGTAGGTGTCGTTGTCGGGGATATTGATGCGTAGGGGTGGCAGGGGGTGGTTTCCTGCGGAACCAGCTCCTGATCTATCCCTGACCCGACCTGGAGATACTTCCTGTATTTGTGGAGGTGCCTCGTTGGACTCGTCTACTAGCGATTGAAAGGATAGCCGAATATTTGTACTTGGAAACCTAAATGTACATCTGGAAACAAAGTGTGGTTGATTAAATGCGCACTCACTGTATGGCTGAATCATGCGTATACGTTTATTTACAAGATTATTATCTACTTTTGTTATTGCAAATTAGTTGTTTACCAACAATTACTATAAAATACGTCCTCCCAACACATTTTATTCAAATCTGATCGTAATTTTACTACGCTACTTTCACTTTGGTATTACACAAAAAATAATCAAAACAAATCGACGAAAATAAAAACGCAGTGTACACCGATGACCTTTACCCGTGCTATACTTAATACAATGTTGACCTTGGGTTTTTAAATTTTGTCTTAAAAGTGATAGACAATTTTTATTTATAATTGATAGGTTTACCTCGCAATTTACAGAATCAAACGTAAAAAATATGTTATCTATCTGTCAAACGTATGATGTAAAATCAATTTTTATTTTATTGTTTTTGTTTTTTTTACTTCCTGGACGGCATCTTGCATTGACGTGATACGACGATGTTTAATCATCATAAAAATCTTATCAGAATGTAAACAAAACCTTGGATACTCGTTTAAAATTAAAAAAAAAAAACAAAATGTAATTTTAATAATGACTCGTTATAAATTTTGCTTTTATCAAAATGAAATTAATTTATTAATAATTAAACTGTAAAAGGCATGTTTGAATTGCAACATTATGAAATACCGAATGAAAATTTTTTAATTAAATTTTAAAATCAGGTCACGTACACTACATTTTAATTAATTTAATTGTTGATAATTAATTGGTTCGTACAAAATTAAACTGGATACCTTTGTTTATTCTACCTAAAAATACCACACCGTGATTAAAAAGATGCGTACCGGTCCGAAAATCATTTCCACGCGTCCATCTCTAACGGGTGCAAAATATAAATCGCAACAAATAATTGAAATAATCATGTTAATTGATGTATCCGATTTCATTGGTAGAGGATCGGTACCACGTGGTCGCTAACCAAAATGTGCAAAGCAAAAAGAATGTCGTAATAATATTTTAAGACATCAATACCATGTTTATCTGTATTTACTTGTACGGCATTGAAATTTGACACCTATGTACGTATACATTAAGCATAATAAACAGTAGGAAGTGCGAGTTTAGCATGTGACGTCAACGGCTCGATAAAACCACATTACTCGATTTTCCAAAAAAAAAACTATAGCTATTCTCGAAAATAATGCAGGGAGAGTATTGATTTTCAATATTTTGGGCAATCGAGACCATTTTGTCGGGTCAAAACATGTGACGTCAATAGCAACAAACCATGTGTAGTAACCTCAAGGCCTCCCAAGATAAACATGCATCTAAAACCATTGTTTACATAATACCGAAACTCACGTTCTGGATAGTTGCATGGATTCGGCGCCTTTCCTTTGAAAAACACCATCGACGAAAACCCCGTTTTTCCCCGTGCACATCATGTAGAAATAGGGATGGTCGAAGAATATTTCTAAATGATTCCGGGAGATAAAACTAGAGTGTCCCATATTTACGTCCACATCGCCGCGTGAACTATTCCGGCCGATTATTATCCGATTTTGTCGTACCAAATACTCAAATTCTCGGCCCTCTAGACGTGCGATCGCATCTCCCTTGTCTTCGGGGCTCCACTGAACTTTCGAAGGGCTCGAGGGAGCCGATTTTAAGGCCAGCAAAGCCCACGCATCACTTTCTGTAGTTCGAGAATACATGGCCAAACATTAGCGCTCTGCGACACTTATTCACCCGAACGCACAAAGACACCACTTATGTTTACCACGGATTGATACAAAACGTGGGAGGCACCTGCAGCACTATGTATTGGCTGATTTCATAACTGCTCCGTCGGTATTACCTGTCTTGCAAACACGTGAGAACTGCCAGTTGCGGGACGCAGCCGCACCGCCATCTTGCCATCACAAGCCCCACCACTAGACTTGCTTCCGAGAATTGGCAAGTGGCTAAATACAGAACGACTAATCCCTTTGTTTTCATTATTTAAAGGTTCCAAATTCTAAAGCTGGCCCAGACAGGTTCTGGGTTTTCTATATACTTCAACTAAGATTATAACACTTTCTGTTGCAAATATGCTAATCACTTTCAGTTAAAATCCATAGTAAAACTTAAATCTGTTAAATAAATATAATAAAAGATAACTTCTTTCTTTGACTGGCCCCTGGGCCAAGTGTTCGCTTTTACTTTGGTAAATGAGAAATGACAGGCCCGTGTCCCGTATCAATGACTAGGGCCAATTGCTGTAAAAAGAAGTGAAACGAAAACATTTGCTTTTAATGGACGATCTCAGGTAAATATAAGAAGACAACTGTAAAATTATTCTGCAAGAGCCAGTAGGCACGGAGAATAAATTCCTGTTATACACAGCTAGTCTACCCCTGTAACTTATTGAAGTGTGTAAAATAGTTCTATGTAGATGATTCAATTTATTTCTGAATAGAGGATTTGAGTGTGTAGTACAAAACTGTCGAAGCGGTTATGATAATAACCCCGAAAGAACTTCATACCCCGAAGAGACAAAATTTTAACAGGTGTGTGAGAAACATTGAGTTGATCTCTCTCTAGCCTCGCGGGCGATGAAAAGGCCCACACTGGCAGCGCTCGGGCGAGCACCTGTTGTATATTCCATCGTGCTTAAGCCCGAACGGTCCAACCCGACACAAAGAGCACTGAACAAAGAATGTTATCTAAACTCAGATTATAACACTTTTGAATATATCTGAATATCTGTCCCTTAATAAAAATCCGACAAGATAATTTCCTTCTAATAATCTTTTGTGACTGATCCAAAGATTTATTTACAACACTGTAAAATGTTTATGGCAGTTGGTCATATTTAGAAACCACAAAATATGTGTGACCATTGTCCAGAAAACCCAGGTAGAAATTATTGAGATTAAATAAAGTTGGAGTATTAGGGCCGAACTCCGTACATATTAACTTAAACTGGGTATAACGGTATAACTTCAAAACTTCGAGAATTTTTTTTAGCTTCAGGTCTGTGTGCGTGTAGTTCGATAACTGCCGTAAAAACCAACAAATTTTAATGATTTATTTTTAAAAGTGCGTCTCGACGAGGACTCCAGAACTATTGATTAGTAAATTAGGGGTTCATTTGTTACTAACATTTTAATTCTTCAAATAATTGTTGCGTATTTAAGGCTTTTGTAAATTGTTGTAAAAATTTGTAAAAATATTTTGTAAATTTTTGTAAAAAAATTGTTATTCCGTAAAATTTTGTAATTTTTGTAAAAATTTGTAAAATATATTTTGTAAAATATTTTGTGAAAATTTAATTTGGGCAAATTTTTACAAAAATTGCAAAATTTTACGGAATAACAATTTTTTTACAAAAATGTACAATTCTTGGTAAAATTGGTAATTTTATAAATTTTTACAAAATATTTTACAAATTTTTACAAAATATATTTTACAAATTTTTACGGAATAAAAAAATTTACAAAATATTTTTACAAATTTTTACAACAGTTTACAAAGGCCTTGAATAATTTTTTATTTAAACAGATAATAATTATCTGTTTATTATCGGCAATTTTATGAAAAATTGTAAATTTTTGTAAAAATTTGTAAAAATATTTTGTAAATTTTTGTAAAAAATTGCCCAAATTTATAAAGTTTTGTAATATTTTCGCAATTTTTACAAAATGTATTTTACAAATTTACAAAAAAATTTTACAAATTTTTACAATTTACAAAGACCTTAAATACGCAACATTTTTTATTTAAATTTTTTTCATATATTATGACTTCATGTTCATTGCATATAACAAAAGAACACCTAAAACAATAATTGTTTTAAGTGTCTTTGTAAAAATTTGTAAAAATATTTTGTAAATAAATTGTTATTCCATAAAATTTTGTAATTTTTGTAAAAATTTGTAATACATTTTGTAAAAATTTGTAAAATATTTTGTAAAATTGCGAAAATATTACAAAAATTTTCAAATAAATTTGCGCAAATTTTTACAAAAATTGCAAAATTTTACGGAATAACAATTTTTTTACAAAAATTTACAAAATATTTTTACAAATTTTTACAAAAATTTATAATTTTTCGTAAAATTGCGGGTAATAAACAGATAATTGTTTTAAGTGTTCTTTTGTTATATATGTACAATAAACAGGGAAGTCATGTATGGTTCTCCATACTGATTTTTTACTTCAAACTTAACCCCTAAAATAAAAATAAATATTTTACTTACCCAACAGATGCTGCCACTACTCCACTATACCACTCACTTAGATTTCCTTAAATATTAAAATAATAATAATAATAATAATAAACGTCTTTATTCACCAGACATAAATATATATAAAAGAGTACCAGAAAAAAACAAACATATGGCACCCACTGGTGAAAAGGCGGAGTTCAGAACACACCATGATGATGTGTTCTGTTCTTCCACTCAACCATGTCTCATTCAGGAAGTACCCAGACAGACCATGACCCGGAAAGGTGCGTTCACATCCCAGTCAGCGAGAGATAAAAATAGGTGCGGTCAGATTCCTGACAGCGAGACAACATGAAGCAAAATTTCCTTCAATTTGATTTTAAATTTAGGAATAGGCAGCGCTTTCAGCTCTAGCGGTACAGAATTGTAAACCTTGGTAATATTATAGCTAAAACATTTTTCGTAAAACACGTGCGTGTGCTTTGGAATAGTAAGAAAATCTTTGCGACGAATGTTAACATTATGCACATCAGTTCTGAACCTAACTTTATGATAGAGGTACGGAGGTCTTTGATTTATAATAACTTTATGAAAAAGGCAAGCAGAATGCAAGTATCGACGTTTTTTCATGTTCAACCAAGGAATCAATAATAGTTTGTGAGTTATTGGGTCTCGTTTGCGTATGCCAAATATTAATCGCATACAAGAATTTTGTACTACTTGAATTCTTCTAACCTGAGCGGCATCCAGAAATGGCCCATATACAGTATCCGCAAAATTGAAATTCGAAAGAACCAATAACTCACAAAGTGTAATTTTTAACCGGTAATTCAAATACTTTCTGATATTATAAATAAGTTTCAGACTTAGGAAAGATCTCTGTATTAGAACATTAATATATTTAGTAAATTTAAGTTTAGTATCAATCACAATCCCCAAATTCCTCGCCTCGTCACTGAATTCCAATTTTACACCATCCAAAGTAATCACAGTTTCATCGAGAATTGAGTTTCTCAAATCAGCATTGTATTGTTTTCCAAATAACAGCAATTTAGACTTAGTTGGGTTAATGATCAGAGAGTGCTGCTTAGCTGCTTCGGAAAAAACACTCAGATCAGCATTTACTTTTCTAAGTGCCGTGTCCAGATCGTCATAAGCAAATGAGTAGTATAGCTGAGTGTCATCGGCATAAAGGTGATATTGGCAGTATTTAACAACAGAGACAAAAGCAGATGTATATATTGAAAACAATAGTGGTCCCAACACCGAACCCTGAGGCACACCACAGTTGACAGCACAAGGGTCTGAAAGCCGATTATCACATCCCAATGTAGTTTAAAATTGCCAACAAAAGTTTGTGATTCAACATATCAAAAGCTTTAGAAAAGTCCAACAAAACCAGTAAAGTTAACTTGTCCTCATCCAAAGCCGACACGATATCATCCGTCACTTGCAGAAGTGCAGTCTCGCAGCTGTGCCCCTCTCGAAAACCTGACTGATGCGTTGGTAATATATTACACTTATCTACATGATGCCGCAGTTGCGCTTCCAATACCTTTTCAAAAATTTTAGACAAAACCGGCAAAACGCTAATTGGTCTGACATCCCTAAATTCTTTGGGGTCCTTTGATTTAGGAAGGGGTGTTATTAATGCAACTCTCCAAGCTTCAGGAAACACATTGTGACCAATTGAAAAATTTATTATATGTGTTATAAAAGGACGGTATACAGGAAGACTATATTTAACAAGATTCAATGTAACACCATCACAACCAGCTACATTCGACTTTATAGAATTAATTGTTTTGAGGACTTCAGCTTCACTGACAAATGAAAAATCCATTTCTTTATCTGAAATTTTGTTATTTAAATATTTATGAAGTAATTGGGGATCCGGATTAAAGTTTTTATTGTGAATATTTAAAAAGAAGTTATTAATGTCATTGGGATCACTTAAATGAGGTGGCACAGCACCGACCCTACACCTACTGTACAAGTCTAAAGCCCCAAGCTCCCGAAATATGTTGCTCTTCTTTCCTGTTGACTCCACCACCCCTAGCGTAAGATCTATCCTTTCGCACAATATTCATGTTATTAAAAAATTGAACGAAATCGCTCTCTATACCAGAGTGTAACCACGTCTCGCTGACCGCAATTATGTCACATCCAGATCCGCCAAAATACTCCGCAAATGAAGCATGGTTGGCAACCAAAGATCTGGAGTTAAGGTGTGCTAGTTTAAACGCCATGTCATCAGTGGGCACAGTAATGACGCTCTCCTAAATAAAGAAAACAACAGTGCTCATAATAATATTCATGTAGCAAGTAAATCCCCGACCATCCAGGAACAAATGGCAAAGAAATACAGGAAAAAGTGAAAAAACTCAATTCAAACATCGCAGCAGTACATAATAATTGAAGAAACAAAAAAAAAATATTGCTCACAGTAATATTCAGTGAACCAATTAAGTTTATATATAATACAATCATTTCTTGCTGGGTGTAAAAATGAAGCAAATTGTACCTTTAGCGAGAAATCAAAGAAAAGAGAAATTTAAAAATAAGACTAGTTTAAGTAGATTAAGAGAAGAAAGAGAAAAAGTAGAATACCAGGAAAAATTGAACAATAACCTGCGTTCCATAAACAAATCGAGTGATGTAGAAAGTTTTTGGAAATCTATCTAAGTGAAAGAATGAAAATATCGGTAGGTTGCGGTGAGAATGAGGATGTAAAGACAAAACAGAAATGGTTTGACGGGGAATGCGAAAAAGAATTAGAAAAAAGAAAACAATTGCGACTGGTAATGTTGAAGACAGAATCGGGAGAAACCAGAAGAAAATTCGAAGAACAAAGGAAAATATGTAAGAGGATGTTGAGGGAAAAGAAAAGAAAATATAATGAAAAGCTTATTAATGATATAGAGGAGAATCACAAGAACAACGAAATAAGAAGTCTATACAGAGGAGTAAGAAGAGAAAAAAAGGGGTATCAACCAAGAACAGTATTTTATAAGAACAGAAATGGCGAAATAATAGGAGAAGAGAGGGGTGTATTGAAATTGTGGCAGGATTACTTTGATGAATTATTGAATGGGGGTGAAGGACATGACGAAGAAATAATAGATGAATGCACAGAAGATGCCATACGGAATCAGGATGGATGGGAGGAAGAACCACCAACTTTAAAGGAAGTTGAAGATATTATTCGAAGTCTGAAAAATTGCAAGAGTCCTGGAGGCGACGAAATAACTGCAGAAATGTTTAAATATGGAGGAGAGGAATTGGTCCAATGTGTGAGGGACCTTTTGGAAGAAATATGGATCCAGGAAGAAATACCACAGAGTTGGAAGGAAGCAATACTACATCCATTGTACAAGAAAGGCGACAAGATGGAACCTAAGAATTACAGGGGTATAGCTTTACTTAATGTTGCCTATAAGATACTTGCATCGTGTTTAAAGAATAGGTTAATGGTAAAAATGGAGAGCAAACTGGGAGATTATCAGTGTGGTTTTAGGCGAGGAAGATCGGTTGTAGACCAGATATTTACTTTGAGAGAATTACAGGCAGAAAGTTACGAGTATCAAAAAGAGACTTATGTTATTTTTGTTGACTTTAGGCAAGCCTACGATAGAATAAGAAGATCAGAATTATACAAAGCGTTGAAGCAGTTGGAAATAGGAAAAAAACTTGTAAATATGGTGAGGTTGACATTAAACGAAACTGAAAACAGAGTCAGAATAAACGGCAAAACATCAGAGAAATTTAGAGTGAAAGAAGGAGTAAGACAAGGTGACCCTCTATCATCCCTGCTGTTCAATTTTGCATTGGAAAGAGTAATACGGGATGCCAATGTTAATAGGTCTGGCCTAGTATACAATAAGCGACACCAGTGCATAGCATTTGCAGACGATGTGGTGATTGTGACAAGAAGTAAGCAGGAACTACAGGTGGTAATGCAGAGATTGGAGAGATCGGCAAGGAAGATGGGTCTGATTATCAATGAAGATAAAACAAAATTCATGACATGGACAGATAAAGATTTGGGAGTGAGTGGAGAGCTAAAATTAAGAACGAACGAAGGCAGAATTTACGAATTTGAAGAAGTGGAGAGTTTTTCATATCTGGGGACAATGTTTTGTAGAAAACCAAACATCCAAGAAGAAGTACAGCAAAGAATAATGACAGGAAACCGATGCATACACTCACTCAGCAGATTATTAAATAGTAAGAAGATGTCAAGGGGGTTAAAATTGAGGATTTATAAAAGTGTTATAAGGCCAATTGTGACATTTGCAAGTGAAGTGTGGACTTTGGGGTCACACGAGCAAAGAATGCTGGGAGTGTGGGAGAGAAAAGTGCTGAGGAAGATATATGGAGGTAAAAGAGTAGATGATGTGTGGGAAAGGCGAACTAACCAAGAGCTGAAGGAGTTATTTGGGGAACCGGATATAGTGGGAATTGCAAAGTCACAAAGGTTGAGATGGTTGGGACATATTACGAGGATGACAATAAATAGAACACCAAAAAGAGTATTTGAAAGTAGTATAGGCGGCAGAAGAAGACGAGGAAGACCGAGAGCAAGGTGGAGGGAGGAAGTAATGAAGGATATAAGGCAGTTAGGCATTGAAGATTGGAGGGAGAAAACAGAAGATAAAAGGGAATGGAGAGCATTGGTCAACCAAGCCATGGGCCTACTAGGCCTGTAGTGCTAAAATATATATATATATATATAATACAAGAATAAATGTAAAGAAAACAACAAGAAAAAAGAAAAAAAAACTCATACCAAAACATCGCAGTACAGAGAGAACTCAACAATATAGAAGGAAGTAGCAAAAAATACGTGTTTTCTATTTAATACCAGCTTGAAATTCTATCAGCTGCAATTCATTTTCAAACTTTTTGATACCAGAGGTTGTCTTTATAAAGATTCGACCGTCACTGGTCCACACATTATTCTTGCCCCAGATTTCCATAGCCCGCCTACGTAATGCAGCTCTTTCTCTGGTCAAGTCCTCTGCAATTATGATTCCAGTACCTTTCAGTAGTTTCTTGTTCCGGAATACCAAGTTTTTAAATGCATAGCTGGTAAACTTGACAATTATTGCACGCCCACTACTTCCTACTCTACCTCCGACACGATGTGTTCTGTCAATAGAATTCTCGGGCAGTCCCAACTGCAATTTTTCTTCCAGGAACCGTGAGACTACTTCTATTATGTCTCGGAAAAAGTTAAATAAAAGACATAGTAGGTTAAAAAAACATTTATATAAATAAAACTAAGACGCGATATGTACAAAAAATATACGGTATAATATATACAAATATAATTACTAAAAACCCGATAAAATTACCAAGACAGGTTAAAATTATTCTACAATTAATTTTTGATCTTATAAATTTAATAAATCTTTAGACAAACTTCTATTCACAAGAGCAAAAAAAAACAATTTTACAGCTCAACACTTCCATAATTATACACGTTATTATTTAATCTTTAATTTTTACAACATTATATATTTACTTAAAACTTATAATATAAAGAACAGTTTATTTATTAGCAGTAACTCGTTTTCCATTTATACACAGCTGTTGCTCCTTTTTTTCTGTCGATATTTTTCTTTTTCATACTTTTTTTTCCCCAATTTTGGTTTATTAGTCGGCATCATTGCTGAATGTTGTTTTAAACCTAAATTTTTACAAAAACATAATCGATATTAACTTATTTTTATCTCCACACATCGTCGCATTTTTTTTTCTTTCCAGTAAATACAAATACATATATTTACAACTGAAGAATTACAAAAATTACGCACGCGAATTTATCAGCGACAAACTTAAAAAAAGTGCACAATTTTTGCATTATAAACATCTTTACAACGTGGACAGGCAAATTGGTACACAAGGACCGAAAATACTTTGCAAAATTACACCAAACCAACTGAAAAAGAAAACTAGGCAGCACCCACGCCAACCTGCCCCCGTACATGAAATTCAAAAGGTGCAATTTTACGCCGTGTTTCTCAAAAGATGATAGGACATTCACGGGATCGAGTGAAGGTGAGTACAATTTATAAAAAACATTAGACAAGCATTTTTTAAAACCACACTGAGTAGCAAAATTATCGAACAATTCTTACGATATATGAGAACTCAAGGCCACTAATATAAATGCAGGCGCATACGTAGCTTCAGATGGGAGAATAAATTAATATTTTATCTCTCCGGTCACTATCTGGATATATTTGCGCCCGGCAACTCAAACAGCAAGCACCCAGGGTCAGTACGTCTGAGTATGAGAACTTCTAATTTTGTTTGGCAGTTTAAGCGTGATTATTCCGTCTATTGCAATAACGTCCAGTGCGAGACTGACAGCGCAATCCCCAGAATTATGCGTAAATTTTGGGACACAGTGTACCAGTCAACCGTAAAATAAAAAATGCTCGCCGTACAAATCAGTGCTACATATTACGCTAAACATTATTCGGAAAAATTATACAACATGCACAAGTTCATCATGGGTCATTTTTAACAAGTTTTGTAAACAAATACTGTGGGTATCTCAGTCCAGATTTCCTGCAACTTTCGATTACACATTAATAAAGATTTTGTTATCACAGGCCGACACTAAAACATAAGGTGGACCCTGCAAAAATCGTTTAAAAAAAAAGTCGCACCGAATCACAGCCTATTTTGTACCTAGTTAAAAGACGAAACAAAGCAGCCCCGACAACAACATAAATTAATAAAAAATAAAATGTATAAATAACTGGGGCACTTTGTTTTTCGTACATCACAACCTAACCGACTAGAAAATATTGATCAACACAATATAAAAGCACAAAAAACGTAATAATAAATTAAAAAGGAAAAACACTCTCTCAAAAAAAAAATAAATTACATACACACTTCACGCATACAGTCACTCTGAAATTACAACGAAAATAAAACGAAAAAAACCTATAGGAACTAATCGAGAAAATTCTCTAAGAAATTTAGTCGCAAAACACAATACCTGATCCACGGTTCCCCGCGTTTTGCGCTTCCTCTTTTTCTTCGGCAACTCCTCAAACAGCTCCACCTTACCAGCAATGCCCAGGCGAGAATGTATCGGTAATTTACCGTCTGCGGGAGGGAAAAATGAAAAATTAACCCTAAAACTAACACGAAGCAAATAAATCAGTTGGGTTTTACAAGTTTGCTAATTACATACAGAGATTTAAGTTGGTGAGCGGTGGGGGTTGAAAGTTACAATTTTATTTCCATTTTTCGCCATAACTACGAAATTCCTTAGGTCGTCGGCTTGAAAATTTGCAATCCCATGGTTTTTCTTACGGGAGAAAAGATTCCAATAACATTTTTGACGTTGCTCATAGAGGGCATTTTGATATTCCAGCCCATTTTCAAGAAAAAAACGACTTAATTCAGATAGTGTTAAAATCTTAGAAATGAAACGCCCGTGAATTGCATTTGATTTCATTGGCAGCCGCTTGTATTCTTCGCCACAGCTCGTCGGGTGAATCCAACAGCTTCTTTATAAACCATATCTTTCATTTTAGACCACATCGAAAAATCCAGAGAATTTAAGTCGGGGCTTCTAGGCGGCCAAGCAAATTCACTTCCACAGCCAATCCACCGATGTGGAAAGACGTTGTCTAAGTATTCCCGCACCAGTCGGAAAAAAATGTTTGTTTCGCCAGTTGAAAACTCCACGTCGAGTATACGTTGCCTCATCTGTGAAGAGGATTTTGTTCAAAAAATTAGGATCTTCGCCTCGCTGCTCTTGTAAGAAATGTAGACGAGCAGGAGGATCTTCCGGTAACAAATTTTGTACTGGAGTAATGTGGTATGGGTGAAGCTTCTCTTTGTGCAAAATTCTCCAAATCGAAGAGTTACTTATGCCTAGATTTTCGTGCAATCTAACCAAAACCTCATCTTCCTGCTCAGCCGAAATAACCTTCGGAGCGCTATTTTCACCTTTTGGACGGAAAGATCCTCTTTCGCCTAAGCGATTGTACAGATTTCTAAATAATTTATGATTTGGTTGCCTTCGGCGGGGGTATAACTCTGAATACCTTCGGGCTGCAGCGAGCCCATTAAAATTGGTTTGAGCAAAAACACAAATCATATCTCTCATATCACTATTCAAAAAGTCATTATGACTCGGTATTTTTTAATACTTTTGATTATCTGTTTGTTAAACGTAGTGATCTAGATAATACAGTGCCGGACAAAAATAACGGACACATGTTTTTATTTTTATTTTGGGGCCCTACAATATTTTTATGTTACTTAACTTACGCAAATAATTAACGATTGCCCTACTAGTGAGAAAGAAAATTTTAGCAGAATATTGCACCTTTCGTAAGCCTAAACAGTCAAATCAGCATTTTGACTCTTCATGCATCTTTATTGAAACATCAAAATCTTTTACCTTATTGGGCTGCTCTCTATTTTCTATTGGTTTTTTGGTGAAATTTCATTTGTAAATGTCAGCTTTTAACATTTTCCATACAATGCACCCCGAAATTTGTTCACAAATTGTTGCTTTAAGCCACGATGGCCGAAGAGTGCGGTATATTGCTCAAGTGCTGAATATACCCCGTAAAACAGTGCAAAATGTACTCTTGCGATTTCGTGAAACTCATGGGTTTGTAAAGAAGGTCGGATCTGGTCGTTCACGGACTGCGAACCATCAAGATCCATGTTGCTGCGCTGCCCGATCGAGCATTGCCATCACCTATTCTTGCTGGACGGTTAGCCGAAGTTCGAGGAGTGGCAGTTTCAGCCAGAACAGTTCGGAAAAGGCTAAACGAATGTTTTGACTTCAAGAAAGCCAGCTACGGGTCCCCTGTAGACCGTAGATCATCGCAGAGCATGACTTGCATTTGCGCGGCAATACGTAAATTGGGACGAACTTCAATGGAGGAACGTGCTCTTCTCGGACGAGTCAAGATTTAGTGTCAGGTCACCAGATGGACGTGAAAAGGTGTGGCGAAGACCAGAGGAGCAGTACAGTCAATGTTGTATATCTCCCAGGGTCAGTTTCAATGGTGGTAGTATTACGGTGCGGGCCGGAATATCTCTGAGGGCTCACACAGAATTGATTTTCATTTAGAATTGAACAATGACTGCACACCGATACATTGTTGAGTGCCTGGAACCCCATGACACACCATATATGCCATTTATAGCGGACAATTTTGTGTTTATGGCTGACAACGCCCACCCACACACAGCAAGAATTGTTACCGAGTACCGTGAAGAGGTTGGTATTGGATGTCTCCCATGGTCAGCCAATAGTCCAGACCTGAATCCCACTGAACATCTGTGGGATCAGCTTGGAAAAAGGATTAGACGTCGCCAACCCCTACCAGAAACATTAAATGGCGCTTCAAGAAGAATGTGAACAAATACCCCAAGGAACTATTGATAGCCTCATTTAGGGCATGCCACAACGTTTAAGGGAAGTAATAAGAGTTCGTGGTGGTAACACCCATTATTAATTTGATTCTACTAGTGTGCTTTTCCTTTTAATATTTTTTTGTTTGTCTTTTCAAGTTCTTAAGTAACAGGTTGATCTCTAAAAAATACTTTTGTTAGGTTTTTGTTGACAAATCATTTTGTTTCTTGTTTTTTATTTATTGTTAAGATGAAAAGAATATAGTTAAATATCATTTCAAAACGTCCGTTGTTTTTTATTCACTAAAATAGTAATTCTGAGAGTGTCCGGTTTTTTTTTTCCGGCAGTGTATTTTGTTTAATGCGGAACGGCCTATTAGAACAAGTTTGGAATTTAAACACTATCTGCATTAAATCGTTTTTTCTTGAAAATGGGCGGAATATCAAAATGAGACAAGAATACATTTGGGTGAATATATGATATTGCGTTTTTTGGTGGTGTACCCTCTTTTCTTCAAAAATGTCACTTCCCTGCCGTATTTCCCCTGGCATAGATGCTGCCAGGGTAAAGACAAAATAACCAGGGGAGATACGCCAGGGTTTATTCTCTCCTATTACATATACTTGAAAAGCATAATTAAATCTTTTGGGAGGTTATTTACACTTTTCTTCCAATTTTACGTTTCTACTTACTAATAATTCAGGGGGTTATATAATTAATAAATATGAAAAATTTAATGTATGTTTCTTATATTCATTGTAGATCATGACAGGTCCAAGGAAGAAGTTGTCAAGAGAAGAACGACTAGAGAAAAAACGGAAATCCGAAAGATTACGGTACCAACGCATAAAAAATAATCCTGAGAAGTATGCCGAACAGAAAGAAAAAGAAAGAAGGAAATATCTAAAGAAGAAAGAAAAGGGAATGATTAAATCTATTAATGACATGACACTAAGGGAACAACGCAAGACTAGAAAGATGTGGAGGGAATGCAGGGCACGTTTAGCTCTCCAGGATGTCAGTAATGCACCTATTACACCACCAAGCTCTGACAATGAAGCCCCTGTGCAGCAACAAAAACTTGATGGAAGAGCAATAGCCGCCAGAAAAAAGTCAGAACACAATAGAAAGTTAAGATATAAAATTATGAAGAAGCAAAAATTGAAAATTGAAAAACTAAAAACTACAGTTGCGCGCTACAAAAAAAGGCTGCAGAGGTTAAATAAACCAAAAACACTAACGCCAAACACAAAAGTGAATAAAATACTTGATTCTCCCACTTCTAGAGAAACAGCAAAGAAAAAATTACTATTAGGCGAAGTTTTAAACGAGCAATTGAAAGAAAACTTCTCTAACCTAGAAACTGACACAGAGAAAACAATTTTTCGAAGAATGATAAGTGGTCGATTGGTAAAAAAATATGGTATTTTTCAAGACGAAAAGAACATGAAACCTTTTAAAGGAAGCTTAAGGAAAAGGCGTTTGATTGCTCTAAACCGTAAAGTGAGAAAGGATAAGTTGTGTGAGAAACACGCTAACAGCCGTTTATGCGCTGGAAAGAAGGTGTACATAACAAGAAATAAAGAGCGAAAACAGAAGAGAGTATTACTAGATACGATGAAAAATTTGCACAAGAAATTTTTAGACATAAAAGACATTACTATTTCTTACACGCTCTTTTGTAAATTTAGGCCATTTTGGGTGGTTCGACCACGTGTTGGCGAGCGAGAAACCTGCCTCTGTGTCATTCACGCAAATGTTGATTTGACTCTGGTTTCTCTATTAAAAGCAAACATCATTTCCATACCAAACCATCAAAAACTTCTAGAACACATTTGTTGCAACCGATACGACGAAAACTGTCTTTCCCGAAAGTGCCAAAATTGCAAAACTAGATTCGTACAATACATGGAATTTGACAACTCTGTTTCTATAAACCACAGAAAATGGTTATCTGTGACAGAAGAAATAACTGATCCTAAGACTAAGAAAATGCGTAAGGTAAGGAAATACAAAAAAAATACGCTCTCATCTTCTCCTCGTGACATTATTGTCCAGTTTGAAAGTGATTTAGAAAAATTTCTTAAACATGAGTTCAATATCGTGCATCAATATAAAATCATAAAAGTTCTGAAAGAAAATTTAAGTGAAAAAGATTGTCTCATCCATATGGATTTAGCTCATTCTCCTCCAGCCATTTGGGCTCATTTACATCCCATACTAAAATCTTTACCACTTTCTGTTGAAAACTTGCACTTTTTGAGCGACGGACCTGTAACCCAATATCGTAACAAAATCATGTATTACATGCTTGCATGTTATCTGCAAGATTTTTATCCTAATGTTCGTTACTTTAGTTGGAATTACCATGAGGCAGGCCACGGCAAAGGTGCCCCCGATGGTGTTGGAGCTGTCTGCAAGAGAACGGCAGACAGATTAGTAGCCACAGGGACGGATATAGTTTCATTAGAGGACCTTTCGAATGCAGTTGGAAAAAGCTGCCCTGGCATTAGGATTCTTGTCATCAGTGACTCTGATATTTCAGAGAAAGAAACACTTGTCAAAGAAAACGAGATGCACATTAAACCATTCACTGGTACTCTCAGGGTGCACCAGGTCGTAGGAAATATTTTTCTACCTAACAGACTACAAATGAAAGAGTTGAGCTGCTTTTGTGACCTGGATGAGTGTTGTCACTATAAGATTGGTAATCAAATCTATAACAGCTATAAGGTTCGTCTTAATGTGCATGATGTGTATGGATCAGAATCTGAAAATGAACCTCAACCAGAGACATCGAATAATGAAACAAAATATAAAAATGGAGACTTTATACTAGTGAAATTTCTACTGAAAAATACGGAATATCGTTATGTAGCTCTTTGTACTGGCATAGAAGAGGAGAATGAGATACAAGTAACTTTTTGTAAGATATGCGACGACACTGGCCAATTATATATACTAAATGAAAATGATATTGCCTTCATTACAAAAGAACAGATTGTTGAATTATTGCCAACTCCAAATATCAAATTGAAAGGGGAGAGAATGTTTTATTCTTTTAAGATACCGGTAAATGTTTTTGAACAAGCATAAGACTACAATATTATTTTATTTATGAAAGGGGGCAGCAGCTCTTTCAGTAATCATAGTGGCAGAGATCGTGAGGGTCGGTATGGCACTGTGATACACACTACTGCGATGTGGAAGGCAACGGGAAACCACCACATTATTATATCCCTGATACAGCGTACTTCGAATTTATGATGATGGCACTTTCTGGAGTAAAATATTCCGGAGGTAAAATAGTCCCACATTCGGATCTCCGGGCGGGGACTGCTTCGGGGGGAGTCATCAGAAATGATAAGTGTAACATCTCACGAGTCGGAGCGTGGAATGTTAGAAGCATGAAACAAGTAGGAAAGTTAGAGAATTTGAAAATTGAGATGGATAGGTTAGCATTAGACGTAGTAGGTATTAGTGAAGTGCGATGGCCAGAAGCCGGAGACTTCTGGAGCGGAGATTTTAGAGTAATACACACAGGATCTGTAGGAGGAAATTCGGGAGTAGGAATTGTTATGCGGAAAAAAGTAGGGCAGAGTGTAGAAAATTTCTTACAGCAAAGTGACAGGGTAGTTATGGTTAGGTTAGATTCGAAACCTGTAAAAACAGTAATAATACAGGTATATATGCCCACTTCTAACTACAGTGATGAGGTCGTAGAGGCAGTTTATAGTGATATTGAACATGTGCTAGATTTTGTGAGAGGACACGAAAATTTAATAATTATAGGAGATTTCAATGCAGTCGTAGGCACAGGGCGAGAGGGCGGAATAGTTGGTCCCTTTGGATTAGGCAATAGGAACGATAGGGGAGTGAGACTGATAGAGTTCTGCGATAAACATAACTTAACGGTCGCGAACACTCTATTTCACCATCATGTTAGGAGACGCTACACGTGGAAGATGCCAGGAGACCTAGGGAGATATCAAATAGATTACATTCTTGTTAGGCAAAGATTTAGAAATCAAGTTAGGGATTGTAGAAGTTATCCAGGAGCAGATATAGATAGTGATCACAATATAGTCGTTATGAAGGCCAATCTTAAATTTAAGATTTTGAAAAAACGAAGCGGAAGAAGGTATCTTGACCCAGAGAAACTAAAAGATGATGATACGCGCGATAAGTTCGAGAAAAAGACAAATGAAGTACTAAAGGGCGCGGGCGAAAATATTGTTAGGGACATAGAGGAAGAATGGAATTGCATTAAAAATAGTTTAGTTTCCTCAGCTAGGGATATTTTGGGTCATAAACAGAATGAAAGTAGGAAACCCTGGATAACAAAACATATTGTGAGTCTAATAGAGGAAAGGCGCAAATATAAAAATAGGTTAGATGAAATAGGGAAACAAAGATATAAGGCGATCAAGTGGGAAATTATTCGGAAATGTAGGAAAGCGAAAGAGCAATGGATCGATGATAAGTGCAAAGAAGTGGAAAATAAGTTCGAAATAGGAAAGACTGATGAAGCATATAAAATAATTAGGAGAAATTTTAGAGAAATTGGATCTAGTACCAAAAGCATTAGGAATGAGGCAGGAGATATCCTAATCGAAAGCGGGGAGAAGGCAGATAGGTGGAAAGAATATTTAGGAAACTTATATGCGGGACAGGAAGTGCAAGATATATTAGAAAGTGAAAGCAGTGTAGAAGGGGATAACCTAGGGAGTCCTATAATGAGAGAAGAGTTTGAGCTAGCACTAAAAAGTTTAAGGAATAATAAAGCACCAGGTATAGATGGCTTGCAGGCAGAAATCTTAAAGTGCGCAGGTCAAGAGGTAATAGATCGTTTATTTAAATTAGTTAGTCGCATATACCTGACAGGCGAGATTCCAGAGGATTACAAACTGAACATCATGGTAGCTTTGCCAAAAAGGAAAGGCGCGGATAGGTGCGAAAATTTTAGAACTATCAGTTTAACTTCCCATGCGTCAAAAATTTTAACTAGAATTGTGCAAAGAAGGATGGAGAAAAAGGCGGAAGAAATATTAGGAGAAGATCAGTTCGGATTTAGACGAAATAGAGGAACGCGCGAGGCCATTCTAGCTTTACGAGTAATTATAGAAAAAACGATAGAAAAGAGAAAGAGCGTATATATAGGATTTGTAGATTTAGAAAAAGCCTTCGACAATGTAAAATGGGGGAAGATGTTCGAAGTGCTGAGAAAGGTAGGGATGAAATACAGGGACAGAAGAATAATACATAATCTCTACAAAGAGCAAAAGGCAGTTATAGAATGTGAGCAGGAACGAAGGGAAGTAGATATCCGGAAGGGAGTGAGACAGGGATGTGCATTGTCACCTCTAGTTTTCAACTTATATATCGAAGATGCGATTAATATTGTTAAGGAAAGAACAGCCTCAGGGATCAATGTACAGGGCCAAACTATTAACATGCTCAGATTTGCGGATGATATAGCAGTGTTAGCATCTAGCAAAGAAGAATTAGGAGCGGCTTTGAATGAAATGGAAGCAGTTTTGACACAGGGCTACGGCATGAAAATCAATAAAAAGAAAACTAAAATTTTGGTATGTAGATGGAGTGAAAATAGAACTAAAATTGAAATACGAATAGGAAATGAGAAGATAGAGGAGGTCGCGGATTTCTGCTACTTAGGAAGTAAAATAACCCAAGACGGTAGGAGCACTAAAGATATAAAACAAAGAATGGCGCAGGGACGAGTTGCGTTTAACAAAAAGAAACAACTGTTATGTTCGAGAACGGTTAATATAGAGACTAGGAAGAGACTCTTAAAGTCGTATGTATGGAGTACGGCATTATACGGGTGCGAAACTTGGACAATAGGAGAAGCGGATAGAAAAAGAGTAGAAGCGTTTGAACTGTGGTTTTACAGACGCATGATGAAGATACCGTGGATAGATAAGGTTAGCAATAGGGAAGTATTAGAAAGAGTTGGGGAAAGGCGAAAGGTATGGAAAACAATAAAGAGTAGGAGAGATAGGATGGTAGGACACCTTCTAAGACACGAAGGAATAGTTCGCGACATACTAGAGTCAGAGATAGGAATAAAAAGAGGTAGGGGTAGGCCTAGATTAGACTACTGCTCTCAAATAGTTAGGGATGTAGGATGTTCTACTTTTAGGGAAATGCGTAGGTTAGCTCAGGATAGAAAAGAATGGAGGTACGCGTCCAACCAGTCTTCGGACTGAGAACCTTATGATGATGATGAATAATAAATATCTAAATATACATTTTTCACTTTAATTATGGTATTCAATTAGAAATTAATTCCTCCCCTGCTCAAAAATCACTCCCCTGCAGATCATGTCCCTCCTCTGGTTAGTCATTTTCCCCTGGCCGCTCTAAAATCCTTAAAAATGAAAAAAGTGTCTGGCCCCTTCAGTGATATTAATAAGACACGAGACTTACACCAGTCTTGGTATTGGTCTTGCATCATCGTGTTGGGCTTGGTCTCGGTCTTGGTCTTGACACCCAAGACCAAGACGAGAACCACAGAAGTCTTGGTATTGTTTTTTCTTGGTCTTGTTTGGTTTTTATGAGAGTACGAGAAATTTATGAATTTCAATATTTCCACACCCACTTAAGGGGAGATAGTTCAAAAATAAGAATTCTATTTTATATTTGCATAATTTCATAATTTTTTGTTCACTTGACTCACTACAACTTTTGTATTTAGTTCATGGCTGTACTAAAATTGATATTTTGTGTTAAGATGTAATATAATAAACTTAATTCAAAAACCAAAATGAAAGCTCTAAAAAATTATCCGACATCTGAAATGTACTTACTTCCCATAAAACGTATCTTATTTATTCTAGTACAGATTATAGTATAAGGATATTGTATAGTATGCTCGGTAGGCAGCCCAATTTTGTCACCATTCGCGGGAAACACCTTATCCGTGCTGTGCGACCGCAATGATGCCATGGTGTTAGTGTTTTGCTTTTATTTATACAAGTGGAACCCGTGGGCTACGCCACACGTCTTTTCAGAATTGTTGTTTGGAAAATTGTAATTACACGACAAAGAAAAACTAAAAAGATAAGGGCACTTCACATTATCGAAGAGATGCCAAGGGTCCAGTCGCGCAGTGTATGGTTTGGTTAATATTAATATTTTGTCGGTGATCGAGTGCGAGTTATTCACAGAACATGTTCTGTGGAGTATTAATGATAGTTATAAGTACAACTAATGTGAAAATCTAGTGAGTCTGTAGTACAACTTGCTTTTGGGCGACATCTAAGATTATTAAAGATTCTTTTCTGCTTGGGAAATATCTGGCAACCAGGGGCCGGGATATCAATACTATTTTCCTCAAATCAGTACCTTAAGTTTTTCTGCAATGCAAGCTGTCTCGTATCCTAATTCTAATTTTGGTACATAATGGCACATGAACTGAAAACTACAAATGTATACCGCTGTTCAGCATGTTCAGCAATATATCTGCGAATGTGCGAATACAACCGATATTGCCAAATATGTAGGCACACAGAAGAAAAAAGTAAGATAATAAGAAACAAAAGAGCAGCTCAAATAAGAGAAAACATATCAGAGAATAAAGAGCTGCCTTGGAAAAAATAAATAAAAGAAAAAAGATGGAATGTATTCAATCAGCTGTATCATCACCTCTGCCTTCACGCCAAAAATTGAATTAATCATTTTCATCTAAAAAAATACCGATGGCCATTCAGGCATCGCTGCACCAACCTTTTCGTCTGCAGGTGAAGAACTTCTTAAATCATTTTTATCAATAGATGACAATTTAGACAATGCTCTGTCTCAACTTGTAGACAACTTAGAAAAATCGGATAAAAGTGAGAATGAAACGTTAGAATTAAGTGAGAACTGAAACCTTAGAATGAGTTCTTTTTTCATAGCATTATAATACTTTTTTGTATTTTCTTTTTTATGGCACATTAGATGTTTTATTTTATGAGTAACGTAAATAAATGTTTTTGTTATATAATATTATTTGTACACGCATTACTTCATAATTTTGTAAAAAACAAATATAAAAGATGTTGAAAAATTATTATTCGATTTATACCTACATAAAAAATACATATTGTAGAACTTCAGTGTAAACAACATTACGCGTAAATTTACCTAAATAGTTTAGAAAAGAACCTTTTATCTTAGAGTCCTTGATTAAAATTTGTATGTAGTCAAATTTTCGAACGCGCGAAAGAGCTACGTAAAAGCTGTCCATGGGAAAATACAGGCTCTGGAAGGTAAAGGCCCACTTTCTTAAGCGTTTGTCCTTGACTTTTGTTTTCTATTAAGCAAAATGCTAAGCGAAGTGGGAATTGTGTACGCTCAAATTGAAAAGGTAAAGCAGAAATACCTAATATTGGACATTACAAATTAATAGCTACCTAAAATGTAACAAATGCTTTTTAAACCCCGAAAAGGCACATCTACAGCTTAAGAGCTTTCCGGTAGAGCCCACAATTGTTGAAATTGAAATCGATGGAGTCCTCGATGAGATATCCGACGAACAAAGTTTCATTGTAAAATCACCTTCGCTAAATTATTTAATTGTCAAAGGCATGGCACTCTCTACTTTTGTCGGAAAATAATATTGGACATTTTATTACAAATTAATAGCTATAGTATTTTTCAGATTTGTTGGCGTTTGCGCCGCCATATCCGATTATCCAAGCAACCGCCAGCAGTTCAGTAGTTTCCAAAATTTTGCTGTTGCTAGGAACCGCGACAAGCATGTGCGCCGCGACTCTGGACGCGGCACACGGCAATGAGCATTTTGACGTTTTCCCTCAAGAAATGTAGTCTTTTACCCACAACATTAGCCTGTTCACACAAAAGACACCGGTTATTTTCTAGTTTGTACTTAAATCTGCTATTGGTTATAAACGCCACAAACTTGTGTCAGAAATATCCACTATTTGTTTTGTTTTTAATTTGTTATTTAAAATTTTTAATGTAATGTGTTATTTCTTTTCTTTCATGGAATAAATAGCATTCCTTACTTCGGTTGTGCCTTTTTCCGGGTGTTGCAGCAGACAAACCTCGTTTTTCCTCTCCAACTATGCGCGACACGCTGCGTAGACTTACTTTTGATGCATCGGTCAATCGGTCCTGATGGTCACAAGTTAAAGGCAATAGGGGACTATTATTTTCCTTCTCTCGAGTAAAGTATTCAAAAATATTTCGTAAAACTTCTCGACACTGTTTGGTAAAAACATTTCCAGGCATCTTTACACCTGACAATCAAACTGACAGTTATACTTGGAAGGCAATAATTTTTAATAAATCGCTTGGTGACCACTGGATATTGCAAAATAAGCATATTAATACTGAAAACATTTTGTTTCACACAACCATAGTAAGAAAGAGTGAGATCAAATACGGAAACGTCAGAATATTCTCAAGTCATCTTACGGCAGCAATTAAAATTCAACAAATCCATTTTACAAAAGGGAGAAAGACATATGAACGTAATGCGCAGATTGCTGCACACACACGCCAAGATATCTGAAAAGAACTATACTTAAAATGTAACAAATGCTTTTTAAGTCCCCAACACCCCGAAAAGGCACATCTACAGCATTAGAGCTTTCCGTAGAGCCCACAATTGTTGAAATCGATGGAGTCCTCGATGAGATATCCGTCTAACAAAGTTTCAATGTAAAATTACTTTCGCTATTAATATATAAGGATAGTAAACTTCCCAGTACATATGAAATAACTTACATATGATCACATTTTTTACTTTGCCACAAATATTAGAAGTAAAAATCTGTTACCGTATATTCACCCATTTATCTTTTAAAAAAGGTTGGTCTTTCAGATTTTGGAGCCGATTTGACGTTAAATATACATGGTAAAAAGTTATGGGTCAATTTATCAAAGCAATAGGTTATAAGTAGCGCCCTCTATGGGCAACGTCAAAAATGTTATTGGAATCTTTTTTCCCGCAAGAAATACCATGGGATTGCAAATTTTCAAGCCGACAACTTAAGAAATTTCGTAGTTATGGCAAAAAATGGAAATAAAATTGTAACTTTCAACACCCTGTATTTCCTGAGTTAGATGCAGGCTGTGGCAGGCGCCAACGCGTCGGGCCTCCACCGCTCGCCATCTCAAATCTTTTGGACTGTACCAAACAAGAAACAGGAATAATCTCCATGGTACATTTGTGACTGCATCGCGCAACCAACAGAAATTGAATATTCCATCGCTGATTTCAAACAATATCAAAAAAGATGTCGTTTACACGTGCTAGGCAAACAAACACAAAAAAAAATACCTGCAACATTGCTGGCCGAGCATAAAACATGCACCTTTCGAACTCTTCTAACGTTACAACTTTTGTTAACACAACGCCAACACCTTATCTCATTCATATCAGCCACCTCGACCATTCTTTTAAGTGCTTCTAGCTCTATCGTGATTAGAAAAAAAAGCGTGTCAGAAAAAGCATGCACGGTAGCTCAGAAGCGCACCAACGAGACTGTTTACCTTTGGGTGCTGTATCCCTCTTTTCTTTGGATCGTTTTTTGGATTTTTTGAACACAGCACTTTCCAGGGCATTCTGAAGGAGGCGGGCGGGGACTCCGTCGATGAGGGCGACCTTGTTCTGACGTTCCGCGCGTTTTCTGCTCAGCTGAGCCCGCAAATCTCCACCTAACCCGAAAAATAATGAAGAACGTATTCGAAACGCGATCGAGATTCGTACCTTCAGTTACATTCGAATTATCGTCTTCATCCTCCTCGTTGTCTATAATTACCTCAGGTTCGTCTTCAAATGGATCTTCGGGAATGGGAGCAACTTCGACTTTCCTCTCCGCTTTCTCTTTTCTTGGCTTCATGTCTTCTGCGTGGAATTCGTACTTTGTTGGGTTTCTTATCTTGATTTCGATCTTCTTTTCTGGTAGTGTACTAACAGGTGGTTTCGGTTTCTCTACTGAAACCAAACGAGATTTGATCGCTTCTTTTGCCCGCTTCTCCTTTCTGGCAGTACGCAATAAGGGCTTTAATTTTGGCGATGTTCCCCTCTTGATACTCAAGCTCGTTAATTTCATGAGGTGACTAAACGGCAATATAGGTGGTTTAACAGTTCTTTGACCTTCGGAAACTTTAAAGCGCCCCTCGTTCTCATTGTCCGTTTCCTCATCTTCGAAAAGATCGTCAAATTTCGTGTCTAAAATTGATTCGTCAATATCCAACTCATCCTCCGTCACATTACCCAATAAACTCTCTTCTTTTTGTTGCACTTCCGATTCATTCGTGGGCTTCAAGCGAATTATTCCTTCTTTAACTTTAATTTCATTCGTTTCAAACTTCTTCTTGCGTGCCTCCATGACCGGATCCAAAAGTTTCTCTTCCGGTAGTTTATTTGCACTCTCTCGCTCAGGACTGGGGCTTAAACTTACATCGCCGGCTTTCTTAACCCCCAATCTCTCTCTAACAGACGTCCGATTCGGAGAAACCTTCTTTTGAACGACCGGAGATGAGCGTTTATTAACCAAAGGTCTCCCGACCGGAGATAATCGTCTGTTATTCGGAGGCGAGCGTCTTCTGGGGCTGGAAGCTCTATATGAAGGACTAAGACCCCTATAAACAGGAGAACGCGATCTGGATCGTCGGAACCTCGGAGACGGGCTTCTCGAGTACGATCTCCTAGGCGACCTCTTCCTTTGCTCTATTATTTTGCGATTTTCAAGCACGAATGCTGCACTTCTGGGAGACAAAGGGGCCGTAACCGTTGTACTCAACAAATCCGTATTCAATGTTAACGGAGACAATGGTCTATCAAATCTGGGCACCCTGTAGTCAATCGGGAACATAGGTGGCGGTCCATATGGCACAAATGGATGATGTATGGGGATACTTGGATCAAAATACGGCTGCGGCGGCAGAATCGGTTGATTTATAAAGGGCAAATGATCTGTCACATTTCTCTCTCGATTTCGGTTGAAACTGCGTTTTTTAGGAAGCCAAGGTCGCTCTGTACACTTCGGAGAGGGCGCTTTCTCTTTAACCTCAATTTTACACTCGATCTCTTTAGGAACAACGCTTTCGACTATCTCTTCCGTCTTTTCCACTTTGACCTCATTTTCCGTCACATTTTCCTTCTGTTCCACCACAGTTTTTGGCTTTTTAACCTTTTTAATTTTTGTTTTTGGCTTAACAGTCTTCTCTTCTACTTTTGGCTTCGTATCACCCTCAATTTCATTCTGCAATTCCTGCATTAATGCCTCTAAACTGTCGGATCTCTCCAACTTTTTAGGGGACTCTACCGAAGCTTCAGATTCAA
Organism: Xestobium rufovillosum; assembly: GCA_963966045.1. Lineage (NCBI taxonomy): Eukaryota > Metazoa > Arthropoda > Insecta > Coleoptera > Ptinidae > Xestobium > Xestobium rufovillosum. The sequence continues at coordinate 26,088,859 of OZ014503.1, forward strand.
CCTCACTCTCAGACTCATCTTCAGATTTATCAGAATCATTGTAACGGTTGAATTTTGAAGTTATTTCTTCGGCAACCTCACTTTTTTTAACATTTGAATACCGATCTTGGGGTAACACCAATTTATTAGAATTATTAGCTAACTCCTCTTCAGAAGGTGCTATTGGTATTGAAATTAAGTTAGAATTCCTTATTCTATTATTAAATTGTCCCTAAACGCAAAAAACACTATTGTATCTACGATAAAATGACGCAAGTATGAACTTACATTTCTAGGAACTCTCCCGCCTTGAAAACCCCTCATTCTCTTTGCAGAACCATTAAAACTTCCCACTTTTTTATTATAATTCATTTGTGAGCCAATATTTCCTATTTGAGTTGGTTTCTTCAAACTTTCCAAAGCTGCTAGTCTTAAATATTCCAAATCATCTTCATCATCCGATGCCGAGTTCTAGGAACAATGAAATAATGTTACCCGCTTAATTCTAAATTATTTTTTGCTATTACCTTGCTCAAATTCATTTCCCCTTGGGTGTTTTAATGAATTTCATCAAAAAACCTAAAACTGGATCACAAAATGGCGAAACCCCTGAAGTTGATGTGACGCGCCTGCGCCAAATGGATTTCGAGAACTGTCAATCGGAACCACGGATTTCAAAAAACTGAGATCTAAATTTTGAAATTGACAGGAGTTTTCTGAGGAAGGGCTAATAGCAGCATTAATTTAAAAAAACATTTGTTTTACATTTTTTATTTCCAAGATACCTACTATGACATTAAATTGTAGAAATAAATAGCTGTACAGTAGTACAGAATACAGATCAACAAAAGACCACTAATATAATTACATCTAGTAACGTAATTTTCAACTCACAAACAAGTTTTTACAAAATCGTACAGCACAGCACTCTGGTTCTACCATGGTGATGGTGCTGCCCATACGGTCGATGGTGAGGTGGCCCAATGATTATAGGTCCAGGATGGTGATGGTGGTGATGATGTGGTGGTCTGTAATGTGGCCCGTGGTGTGGCCCATGATGGTGGTGCGGTGGCCCGTGGTGCGGCATGTTTCTAACTCAATTTAACTAAACGTGCAGCAATAAACGAACGTTTCCGATTACTCCTGACTTGTAATAAATATTGAGATACCTGAGTTTATCATTTTTTAGATAACATTTATGTTGAAATGTCGATTTGTCATCATAATTATCTAGAATTGTTATTAGTCTGATTTTCGTCGTAAAAAGGTGTAAAGCTTTTAATATTTCCTGATAAAATTAATTTTCTGTATCTCAGGAGTGGTTCCTTATCTTTTTACCAATATGCGCAATAATACCTAAACCAGACACTGTTTAGGAGAACTACATTTTTCAAAAACATCTGTTAGTAATTTTAAGGATCGAATTTCTATTGGAAAACAGTGACTCACTTTTTATTTGGTATTATCTGGCGAAATCAAGTTTTATCTTAAGGAGGGGGTGATATCAATATAAAAACGAAATTGTTTTATGGGTATATCAGTTTAAAACTTTTGGTTGAGTAATTTTGGCTTGCTTTTGGTTATTAATTATGTCGCACCATCACCACCATGGGCATCACCACCACCATCATTCACCTCCAAGACATCAAGTTCAAGTTGCAAGGCCAATAATAGTAGTGCCACCAGGTAAGTAATTTTTTTGTGAAATTAAGCCTATTTCACACAACAAAAACGGTTACATTACGTACGACCAAAAGAATTTGTGACGTTAGCATCAGATAATAAAAACTTGACATCTGTCATTCGATCAGTGGCGGGGGTAACAAAAGATAATCCCATGTATAAAACGATGTATTAGCCAAAAGCTCATCCAGTTTTAAATCTTTTTCGTTTATTTCGTGTTATTATGTCTCACCACCACCACGGGCCGCCTCCCCCTCATCACGGGCCACCACACCATCCACCAGCACCCCCAGGTTGGATGTATTCATTTTTTGACAACGAATCATTTCTATTTATAAACTTGCGTCGCATATTTGCTCAATCAAAAATCAATAAGGAGTTCTTAAATATTATATCTTATCTAAAAACGAATAATTTTGTTGCAGTTGTTATGCCACCCGCTCACCACGGGCCACCGCATTTTGGGCCACCACCACATCATCAAGGACCACCCCATCATCATGGACCGCCCCATCACCATGGCCCACCACATTTTGGGCCACCGCACCACGCCCATTGTCCCCCGTACCACCATGACCACTGCCCACCAAGGCATTGTTGAATATAACAGAACAATCAAAGGAGACTGTCTTTGACTTTCTTAATATGAAAAAAAAATAAATTAAAGTACTATATTTTGAGTATTTTTTTGTTTTGTAATGTTTCTGTATTTCGCATAGAACCCACTAGTTATGTGTTCTTTCAATAAATTTATTTATTGAATGCTGGTTTTGTTGATTTCATAGCTTCCAGAAATTTTTAGATAAGCATTATATATCAGATTTATTTCAGATAAAACGATAATAAAAACGGTAATAATAACTTGTTATTTTACTAATTAAACCATAAACTCTATCTGTAAAACGGGCTATAAGTGCAGTTCTTGACATAACAGTCAAACAATTTGTAGGATAAGTGCGAAAAATATAGAAAAAATGGACAACGACCATCATGAAGAACCAGACGGCCATTTTGGAGAACATTACGGCGGCACTGGAGGCCCATTTTTACATCCGTCTCCACACAATCCAGGTCCGTTCCTAGATGGGCCAGTTCATATGGATCCACAACCGGATGGGCCGTTTGTAGGTCCACAACCACCAGGGCCACATTTGGAATTGGAACCACCCGACACACAAATTGGTCAACCACGTCCACCCACACCTCTCCCCTCAGAGGAAAAAAACTGTTGTTGTATGTTGTTATAAAAATTGTTTAAATATTTACGAAACATAAAGTTTGTACTATACATTATTTTTGTATTGTAATTTTAATTAATTGCTTCCATATGTTTGTGAAAGTTGGCAGAGACAGTAACTATGCAGTAATGCCACTCTGACGTTGGCAGTTTGACTTTCGCAGCTCGGATTTGTTACTGTGAGTTGCTAATCGCATATTAAAACTAAAAAGCAAAGAATTTTATACCCGCACCTGTTTCCACTGCAAAACTACTATACTTTTTATTGGGAAAATGGGGTTGTGTTGTGTAACTGACAATGACAGATATCGAGAGCACGTCGCATTTGTTTAGAATGAAAATCTGACGGTTGTGACGACACACTTGTGGCGCCAATCTGATATGGGAAAAAGCAAAGAGAAAGGTTTTTTTTGAGAAAAATTTTCTACCTAGCAGTAGAGCATCCCACGTGTAGATTAGTTGAAAACGCAGCAGCAGTGGTTGTGGCCTCTAGCAACGTTCCCGGTAGGGTAGCACGTTAATTTATATCCCAACTAGGTTTTGCCAGTATAACGTTTTAGCGAGTTGTTAATGTGTTTGTTTTTTTTAGGGGGGGGGGGGGGGGGGGAAGACTTAAACGCTCCGCTTGCCCAAGACCGGAAATAGTGGGCCGTGGAACCACTTTTTTGGGCCGTTTCAATGTTCCTGCGCAAAGGACGGGTTAATAAGGACGGCGGACGGCATTGTAAACACGTTCCAGCCATATGAAAAATGACAGAATGGAGTCAATATATGTTCCGTATAATGATGTACATCCGTATTAATTTGGAAGTTTTGATATTATTTTATCTCGAGAATTGCGTTCCCCGTACCTAGAACGACATGTAAAAATGCGTTTGTTAAACTGGTGCAAGTTTGGAGTCGATAGGAGTCTTGTGTAGTAGGGTGTTAAAGTGAACTGTACTTTCAATTTCTTCGATACAAGAAAATGGCTTATTGTGATCCAATTAAAACTGAACTGGAAAATTGTTGGGATAACCTAGAGACGGAAGAAAAATATATAGTTGAAGAAGAGTCGGTTGTACCAGAGTTTTATACAGAGGATAAAAACGTAAGTACAGTAGTAGTAGTGTTTTAGTATTGTAAGCAATTTTGGACATTCAGGCTTTATAAAATAATAGTAATGAATAAATGAATTGATCGAATACGTGGGTCGCTACTTATTTTCCATTGTAGAATTTGGTGACCCTTATTGACTTTGATTTCATGGCGTAACTCTTCAAATTCCGATTAACGTTCAGTTGCTGAATTGACTTCATTTTCAGACAGAGATTTCCCCCAACAGAAAAGATGACTTGACGGAGACGCTTTCGCTAAAAAGTGAAACTAAGATAGATTGTCCAAGAGTGTTCCTTTGGTGCGCAAATCTAAAGACGCACATGCTGTGCGATGCGAACGAGCCACTCTACAAATGTGACATATGTAAGAGAACCTTCCGTCTGCCGCATAACCTAAGGAAGCACGAAATGTGCCACACGGGACAGAAGCCTCACAAATGTGAAATATGTGAAGCGGCGTTCCGTAATCCTAAAAAATTGACGCTTCACATGATGCGCCATACAGGCGAGAAGCCCCACAAATGCCAGATATGCCCGAAAGCGTTCCGTTTGCCGTGCAGCCTGAGGAAACACATGAAAATCCACACGGACCATAGACCCCACAAATGCGAGATATGTCAGAAGGCGTATCGCCTGCCGATCAATCTAAAGTCTCATATGTTCGGCCACAAGGACGCCAAATTCTACAAGTGTGAGTTTTGCGGGAAGGGTTCTTGGACCGAGAGTTGGCCGAGCACACACCAGTGCCCGGTTCGCACTCTGGAGGAAATATACGGCGGCAGTCCCGAGCAGGTAAAAGTGGAAGGAAGAGACCCTTTCCGGTGCCCCATCTGTCTGAAAAGATTCATTCATCTGAAGAAGCACATGACGATCCACACCACAGAAAGACCTCATAAGTGCGAGTTTTGTCAAAAACGGTTCCAGCACCGTTCTGTCCTCAAAAAACACATGAAGTGTCATTCTGGCAAAAAACCATTGGAGTGTCAAACTTGCGGAAGAAGGATAAGTTGTAAACAAAATTTGAAGAGACACATGAAGACTCATGAAGAGCTGGAGAAACACTCTTTTATCCATACGGGAGAGATGCCGTGTTCGAAGAGTGTTTTGAATCCCAAATTTACGAAAGGCCATGAAGCAGTTCCAAATACTCCTGAATTAGAAAAAGCAATTATAAAACCGGATGAAATTCAGATTGACGAAGGTGGTCCCGAATTACAAATTAATGCAAACAGTAAGCTTGTTGACGAGGAAGTGTATAATTGCGAATTTTGCGACGAGAATGTCATTTCGAAAGCAGCTTTCAAATATCACATGGAAGAAGCACATTTCGTGATTTTGGAAGAAATTGGTGTAGATGATTAAACAGGCCGCAACATAATGACTGTTTTATACAGAGATTGGGCGTGGTACCGGAGCAACTGAAGGAGCCCCAAAAGCGTAAATCTGTTTTTAAAAATCTAAAGAAAGGAGCGAGATAGGGCTGTCAATCCCGGGATCTCGGAACCCGGGATCCCGGCGACCCCACCTGATTTGTAAATCCCGGGATTAATGTGGTTTCGGTACCGGGATTTTCGGGATTGACCTTGAACGAATTTGTTTGCGTTTTTGTCGCCACTTCACACGCTAAGGCGGCGAAATGCATGACTCCAGAAAGGGACTTCACAGAGCACTAACCTACAAAATGTGATATGAGGGTGTGACGCTGTTAACCCTTTCGGGACGGCAGCGATATCAACAATCGTTGCTGGCTAGACGGGCGCGGACAGCGCGCAGACTCCGGTCGATTGCGGTCCATGCGCGTCAAATTATTCCGCTCAAAAAATGTTAAATTTTGTTTTGTTTTCATTTCAATTGCTTGATCACGAGCAATTTTCTGAGATCTAAGCACGAGATGCACACACAAACGCATAACAAAGTATACTGCACGATTTAACACTGATTTAACACGATTTCTGGGAAGAAATGGAGGGAGATTAAATTAGCCAATAAGCTCCGATTATGGACGTTATTGGTTATCATAATGTTGCCCCACTATCAAACCGCGGTAGTTTTCCGCTCTAAACCTGCTCTCCAAGCGTTCAACTTTAGTTGTTTCGCGTCTGGCGGGCAAAAATTTTTTTTGCAACTCCGGTCGTTTCCCGTCCCGAAAGGGTTAACTGCTGTTTTGTTGTATTTTATTATTGTGCCCACTGCCGAGCTATAAAAGGTAGGTGGTTTTCAAATTCGTATTATGTGTGTGTTGCACTGTCGGTGGATTGTTTCCACAGATTGTTTAATTGACAATGTCGAAGAATTATTTACCGCATCCAAAAAAAGCGGATGATTTTAATTCCGTCTGGCATTATTTTTTAACGGATAAAGATGAGGGTGACACGGCTAAGTGTAAAAGATGTGGTGCTGTATTGCGTACAAAGGGGGGATCAACAAAAGGCCTGCTCACTCACTTACTAAAAATTCACGCAATTGATATTAAGGCGAATCGACGCACATCGCAAATAGATGATCCTGGTCCCAGTACATCACATGTTTCTGCTTTTGATGAAATTCTACCTGCCAAACAAAGAAAATTGAGTGATTTCTATATCTCTAAAAATGACAAAACCCTCGAGGCAACAATTGCACGAATGACAGCCTTAGATGGGCTTCCTTTTTCCATATTTGTGACGTCTCAGGATTTACGGGAATTACTTGCAGCTAAAGGCTTTAAAGTACCAAATTCTAGAGCTACAATAACATCAAAGGTCTTGATGTACAGTAAAAAAATTCGCTCAGATGCGATACAGCAAATACAACATCAAAAAGACGATCAAAAACGATTCAGTTTAACTTTCGATGAGTGGACGTCTACATCAAACAAGCGCTTCTTAAACATTAATGTTCATGGCTATAAGAAATTTTGGAACATTGGTCTGGTCAGAATTAACAAGTCGTTGACAGCTGAAGTTTGTGTTGAATTGATAGAAAAACGTCTCGGTGAACATAACTTAAATCTTTCTGAAGACATAGTATGTATCACCACCGATGGTGCCAGCACCATGGCTAAAGTTGGCAAAATCATTACACCAGCCCAACAGTTGTGTTTTGCCCATGGAATACAGTTGGCGGTTATTGATATTCTTTATAAAAATAATGTACAGAACGAAGAAAAAGAATATATGGAAAGAGATAGTGAAGATGAAGAAGAGGTGACAGATAATGATAATAATGATGAAGAGACGTTGGGATTTTCTCAAGATAATCAAGAAATAGAGCTTTCTGAAGCCTACAATATTAATTCAACAATAGCAAAGGTGAGAACAATAATTAAATCATTTCGAAAATCTCCCCTGAAGAATGACGCTTTACAAAAATATGTTAAAGTTGACCATGGCAAAGAGTTAAAATTAATTTTAGACTGTAAAACGAGATGGAGTAGCCTACTTATAATGTTAGAGCGTTTTGTTCTTTTAGAAAATTGCATCAAGAAAGCAATGATTGATCTTAAAATGGAACTTTTTTTTGACAATGAACTAGAACTACTTAAAGTTTTGGTCAATTTATTGACGCCGGTGAAAATGACTGTGGAGGCATTGTGTCAACGTGATGCAAACTTGTGCACTGCAGATACGGCCTTAAAGTTTATGATACAGGAAGTGAAAAATGTTGAATCTCCCATTACTGGAGATCTGGAAGAATCTCTTAGAGTACGTATCCAGCAGCGCCGTACTATTTTTTCGGGTATATTGCGTTATTTGCATAATCCGAAAGACACTGAATCTGACGAACTTTTTGCCATGCCTAATAAAAAAAATATTAGACACGAGTTGGAGATCTTGATACAGAGACTTACAAAAAGTGCACAGGCAGACACTAATGATGCGATTGACGAAGAGTATGGCCCCGATGACTTAATCCCCTTGGGAAATCTTACGGGGGCACAAGGACAAGACCTAGGTGCGAAAGCGAATAACGATTCCCTCAAGCAGAGATTACAAGACGCTTTAAAGAAAAGCATGGCACCTCTTAAAGTTAAACAGAGCGATAAACAGAAACTTTCATTAAAAACAACCCTACAACAAGAAATGCAACTGTTTCAAAATGGGGGTAATCGGGGACTTCATTTACAATTAGCATATGACTTTCTATTGTCTATACCTCCGACAAGTGTAGAATCTGAAAGAGTGTTCTCATCTGCCGGTACATTTTGTACGAAATTGCGTTCAAGTTTAGGAGACAGTGTTTTAGATGAACTTATGTTTTTACGTTACTATTTTAATAACCAAAAAAAACTATAGATTTCGAGATAGATTTTATTTTATTGTTTTCTCTTTTGTATTAACTTTTTTTATTTTAATAAAGTAAAATCGCCCAACGAATCGTGTTTCATTTCCCGGGATCAATCCCGGGATTCCGGGATTGCCATTTCCTAATACCGAAATCCCGGGATTGGAATTTTTGATCGGGATTGACAGCCCTAGAGCGAGAGGATGAAAAAATTCACCCAAAATTTTGCTATGAAAATAAACTGTTTATCTGGCTCCGTGTTTCATTCAAAGAGTCTTGAGCATTTAAAGCGCCTTCCATTGTACTTTTCCAAATCCTTCTCTACATCCCCAAATTTCATACAGGTGGGCATAATTCGTTGTTAGATCTGATTCAGAAGTTGAACTTAAATTTTGAAATATCCTGATTTATTGCATTTGTCCACCGATAAGAAATATAACAAAAATAGCAATTTTAAATATTTAGATTAGATATTTTCTCTATGCGGACTGAATTAATGCCGAATTTTATTTAATTCTTTCACACCGTTCCACAGGCGGGATTCTAGTTACATTCTTGGAGATCACAAATCTTGAACGCAACATTAGACACGAAGAAGCACACTTTGTGATTCTAGAAGAAATACACCACAGAAATGGCGCGTCGCAAACATCAGATTTTCATTCCAAACAAAACAAAAGCACGTGCCATTTGATGTTTATCAGTATTATATACAACTTCTTAAACTAATTTTTGCAATATGATTATAGACGCTTTGCAGTGAAAACAGTTTATTTTCAGTTTGTGTGTTTGGCTTACGTGTAAAAAGTTAAACAGTTGTACTGTTCAGAATTTTCGTCGGTGCAACAATTTTCGCCGCAGGTTGAAGGTCGGCGTTTGGTGTGTGACATGCGCAGTTGTGTTTAATGAGTTTTATTAGGCTTTTTCAGTTTGACAAACCAAGAATATTTCAAAAATTAAAAATAGATGATGAATTGCGTAACTCCCTTACTATATGAGATACATGGAAAGTTCCCAAGTATTACTTTAATGGTTGGTCCCCTAATTTCCAGTGACGTACGCTATTTCTTTAGACCTTCCTCATTTTCGAAGATATCGAAAAACTTTTCTGCTTCTGACCATTAATAAATTATGCCGAAGGACTTTAAATGTGAAGGGCACATACAAATGTTAGTTTTTAAAAATCAGTGGTGTACTTTAAACAAATTGAAAATAAATAAAAATTACAAAAAAGATATAATAAAACTTTCTACGCTTTATTTTAACTCGTCCTCAGTTTCTTTACCAATCTTTTATTTTACGAGATTCTTGAAATTATATTACAATTTTTGCAACTGGACCTGTCAAAATATATCAGTTGGCGACGGCTGTCAATGACCTAAACGCGACACCTATCCACGACCTCAATGTCCTCTAGATGACAACACCAGACTATCTAAATGAAGACATGCAAAAGCAAGTCTACTATAAATAATCCCGCTAGAAACCCAAACAGTAACACATACGTTCTGTCACCAGTGGTGTCCCACAGGGCTCCCTTCTAGGACCGGCTCTCTTCGTTGTATACGTCAAAAACCTGCCGGCCTCATTGTTTATTGATCTCGTAAAAATACATTTTCAAAAATGTCACTCAAGAAATTTTACCAGTAAAATCTAAGCTCTTATGATATTACTTATGAAAAAAACATGACACATTAAAGACCGACATTGTTTTTATTAAATAATTTTACAAGATTTGTTAGTGTACCTAAAAAATTATTAAAAATGAGGCAAACAAGTAAAATAATAATGATAAAAATATATATTAAAAAATGACTTGGAATAACAAAAATGTTAAAAAGGCGATCATTCTGAAGGCTTCCAAAAATTTTCCAGTTTAAAAATGGAACCCATGCGGTGCTAACAGTGCTGCTTCTCGATTCTTTTTAGTTACTTAATGTTCAATTCATAAATAAAAAATTAAAAGTTGTATTCCTTTCTGCCCTAAAACAGAAAATATTTACATCCGCCATCAAAAAAAGACGTAAGCAACAGGTGTCTTCCAAGCCGGTCTGCCACTGATTGATTAGCGGAAGCAGCTTAGATTGAATTGAATGACTTCGTACGAACCCGACCGTGTTTGAAAGCAACCTAGAATTCACTCTTCGTTGGTCTGCTCGGTTTGTTCAGAATTTCTCTGACAAATCGAACAGTCCAGCAAGAACCACGAGGAGGTCAAGAGTGCTGTCTTGCTGGGGACGGGATGGGGAAGGTTTCCAATAACTACAGGAAGGGAAGTACATAATTATTACAAACTTAAAACAGACTTATAACTAAGCAGGTACCTGCGCGTCACTAAAATTAATTAATCTAAGATACTTAAACGATAACTAATAATAAGAAACTATAGTTAAAAATAATATTACTCATGTTTATAGATCTATAAACAAAACACACAAATATGTTAATAAATAAAAATGGGCAGCTATGTCCTCCTGAAATTTCAAACGCAAAATATGAAACAAAAGTAAACTGTAATTCTGGAATAAAAAAGAAATAAACCTCTGGAACGAAAGTAAACATTAAAGCTGAAACAAATTAAAGTTAAATGAAATGCATCACACACTAAAAGCAAAAACAGATATCTGTATTTTCCTGAAATGAGAAGCGGATTAATTATTGTTAGTTGTTACAAATTAGGTGGACAAAGAGAGCTGAAAGAAAAGCACAACGTTAATATCAAAACAAATAACATACATATTGATGCCGAAATAAAAACTGGAAGAAAATATACAAACACATACAATTAATGCTGAAATAGAATGACAGATTACTTACATCGAGGGTTACATTGAACAAAACAAAAAAGAAAGCAAAACTTGGTCTTTTTCCTAAAGCAGAAGAAAAATATGATATACCCACTAAATAAACCTGGAATAAAAGTATACTTACATTAATGCTGAAACAAATTAAAAATTACCTATAATTTAGTCCTTCCCAAAGGACTTGTACCTTGACGCAGTTCTAGTAATACTGGGACGGGTGGGATGGCTTGCGCGCTTCAATGATATAAAGAGCCGAACCATAGGTTTAACCATATTGGAGGGGTTTTTATTTGAGAAGCCAGACTAAATTAAGTCCCTGGAAGGGGGCAGCAGCTCTTTCAGTAATCATAGTGGCAGAGATCGTGAGGGTTGGTATGGCACTGTGATACACACTACTGCGATGTGGAAGGCAACGGGAAACCACCACATTATTTTATCCCTAGTACAGCGTACTTTAATTTATGATGATGGCACCTTCTGGAGTAAAATATTCCGGAGGTAAAATAGTCCCACATTCGGATCTCTGGGCGGGGACTGCTTCGGGGGGAGTCATCAGAAATGATAAGTGTAACATCTCACGAGTCGGAGCGTGGAATGTTAGAAGCATGAAACAAGTAGGGAAGTTAGAGAATTTGAAAATTGAGATGGATAGGTTAGCATTAGACGTAGTAGGTATCAGTGAAGTGCGATGGCCAGAAGCCGGAGACTTCTGGAGCGGAGATTTTAGAGTAATACACACAGGATCTGTAGGAGGAAATTCGGGAGTAGGAATTGTTATGCGGAAAAAAGTAGGACAGAGTGTAGAAAATTTCTTACAGCCAAGTGACAGGGTAGTTATGGTTAGGTTAGATTCGAAACCTGTAAAAACAGTAATAATACAGGTATATATGCCCACTTCTAACTACAGTGATGAGGCCGTAGAGGCAGTTTATAGTGATATTGAATATGTGCTAGATTTTGTGCGAGGGCACGAAAATTTAATAATTACAGGAGATTTCAATGCAGTCGTAGGCACAGGGCGAGAGGGCGGAATAGTTGGCCCCTTTGGATTAGGCAATAGGAACGATAGGGGAGTTAGACTGATAGAGTTCTGCGATAAACATAACTTAACGGTCGCGAACACTCTATTTTACCATCATGTTAGGAGATGCTATACGTGGAAGATGCCAGGAGACTTAGGGAGATATCAAATAGATTACATTCTCGTTAGGCAAAGATTTAGAAATCAAGTTAGGGATTGTAGAAGTTATCCAGGAGCAGATATAGATAGTGATCACAACATAGTCGTTATGAAAGCCAATCTTAAATTTAAGATTTTGAAAAAAAGAAGCGGAAGAAGGTATCTTGACCCAGAGAAACTAAAAGATGATGATATGCGCAATAAGTTCGAGAAAAAGACAAACGAAGCACTAAAGGGCACGGGTGGAAATAGTGTTAGGCGCGGATAGATGCGAAAATTTTAGAACTATCAGTTTAACTTCCCATGCGTCAAAAATTTTAACTAGAATTGTGCAAAGAAGGATAGAGAAAAAGGCGGAAGAAATATTAGGAGAAGATCAGTTCGGATTTAGACGAAATAGAGGAACGCGCGAGGCCATTCTAGCTTTACGAGTAATTATAGAAAAAACGATAGAAAAGAGAAAGAGCGTCTATATAGGATTTGTAGATTTAGAAAAAGCCTTCGACAACGTAAAATGGGGGAAGATGTTCGAAGTGCTGAGAAAGGTAGGGATGAAATACAGGGACAGAAGAATAATACATAATCTCTACAAAGAGCAAAAGGCAGTTATAGAATGTGAGCAGGAAGAAAGGGAAGTAGATATCCGGAAGGGAGTGAGACAGGGATGTGCATTGTCACCTCTAGTTTTCAACTTATATATCGAAGATGCGATTAATATTGTTAAGGAAAGAACAGCCTCAGGGATCAATGTACAGGGCCAAACTATTAACATGCTCAGATTTGCGGATGATATAGCAGTGTTAGCATCTAGCAAAGAAGAATTAGGAGCGGCTTTGAATGAAATGGAAGCAGTTTTGACACAGGGCTTCGGCATGAAAATCAATAAAAAGAAAACTAAAATTTTGGTATGTAGGGGATGCGAAAATAGAACTAAAATGGAAATACAAATTGGAAATGAGAAGATAGAGGAGGTCGCGGATTTCTGCTACTTAGGAAGTAAAATAACTCAAGACGGTAGGAGCACTAAAGATATAAACCAAAGAATGGCGCAGGGCCGAGTTGCGTTTAACAAAAAGAAACAACTGTTATGCTCGAGAACGGTTAATATAGAGACTAGGAAGAGACTCTTAACGTCGTATGTATGGAGTACGGCATTATACGGGTGCGAAACTTGGACAATAGGAGAAGCGGATAGAAAAAGAGTAGAAGCGTTTGAAATGTGGTGCTACAGACGCATGATGAAGATACCGTGGATAGATAAGGTTAGCAATAGGGATGTATTAGAAAGAGTTGGGGAAAAGCGAAAGGTATGGAAAACAATAAAGAGTAGGAGAGATAGGATGGTAGGACACCTTCTAAGACACGAAGGAATAGTTCGCGACATACTAGAGTCAGAGATAGGAATAAAAAGAGGTAGGGGTAGGCCTAGATTAGACTACTGCTCTCAAATAGTTAGGGATGTACGATGTTCTACTTTTAGGGAAATGCGTAGGTTAGCTCAGGATAGAAAAGAATGGAGGTACGCGTCCAACCAGTCTTCGGACTGAGAACCTTATGATGATGATGATGTATAATTTAGTACATTGTAAGGATGTCAATTGAATCAAAATAAAACAGAAAAAAATGGGTATACCTCTGAAATAAAAGTAACCTTTAATGCTGAAATATAAACAACATAAATACCAAACTTTAGAAAAGAAAATCATTTTCCTGAAACAGTAAAATATGTTGATTAATAATGTAATGACTTACTTTTGAAATAAAAATAATTCTTAATGCTGAAACACAAACAAAATAAGAAAAAAACTCTAAAAGGAAAAATAAGTATTTGCGCCCCCCTGAAACAAAAGGCAAAATCAAGTACATACCTACTATAGTTTTTGCATGTCATAAACAAACACTGAAAAAAAGAGTAATGTTAATTCTGAAACAAACAAAAGTTAATACAGTGGAACAATGAATTAATATGAAAAAGAAAAATCTAGTACGGAAAAACTATTCCATTTTCTGGAACAAAAAAAAATAGATTAATAAAACAAATCCATGCCAAAAATTACTACATACGTACCTTGAATTTATCCTGAAAGGGTGACACACACTCGAATAACACAACACACGCGGAAAATAATTTCACCGAAAAATTTTCGGAGAGAACGTACTTTACATTTTCGTACAATTTTTAATAAATGCCCAACAATAGAAATAAAGAAAAATATTAGTGATACAAAAGAATAAATGACTGACCTTGCCAGTTACGATCCGACGCTCCGATGAGACAAGCTGTAACAAGAGAAAAACAAAATATAATACGTAAAATATAAATGAGACAAAGCTTTTTAAAAAATCAATAGAGTGTCGTAGTAAATATACGAAGGAGACACTTACATCGTAACCAGCTTATGTTGCGATCCAAAATCCAGATCCAGTTCCAGGAGGGGGCACTCAATTTTAAATTAAACCGCGATTTACCTACGCGAAACCGAGCCGTTTGCTTTCCCGAATACCGGATTCACGCACCCACTTTTGATTTTTAAAATATTTGCATTCATTTCATTTAATATTTACCTGTTTTCTCGGCACTAACTGGTAACACACACTGTATATGTACTTGATAAATTGAAAAAATTAGTATGCCGCAAAAATCAATCTTTTAAAATTAAGCAAGAGGATGGCGGTACTCGAAATTGTACCGTGCCAATATTAAATTACAATATTTTGGAATATTTGTTAATAAAAAAAGAAAAAAATTGCCCTGACCTTGCCAGATATGATCTCATTCCCTCCACGAGATACAGCTGTAACAAAAGAAAAAATATTTAAACATTCGATTATAGGGCACTGGCGTTTCTTAAATCCATATATGTAATCAAATGTGGTTTGTGAACGTGAACATTCTGTATACATCAAAATAATTTTATCAGAAGCTTTGCGGGGTTCTCCATAATATACACGTAAAAATTTCATGTTTGTATCAGAGACAGAGATATGGACCGACTGAGCATTATCCGCCCACCCTGTATAGGTTAAAATTTCTTTTCGGATTATCGAGCAGAATAAAAATACGCAACTTTTCTCTAAATTTATTTAGAACTGAAAAAATGCGCTATTCTTTACAGACAAGCGCAAACAGTTCAAATAATGCGATTTGATGCAAAAAGCATTGAAAATATTTGCTTGGAAAGAAGGCGTCATTTTCAAAACAAAAAATGGCTGATGATTTTTAGTAGATTAAAAATTCTTACATCACACCAAGCCGTATCCTAACTTCATATCCAAATTCCACTTCATTTCGGTCACTAAGCACACTGTCCACACTTAAATAATCAATTATTTCGATTTTCGATACGCAATTTCGTTAAAATACGACATAATTATTCACTTTTCGGAAGAAAACTTCTGTTTATAATTCCGGAGCAAACGGCGATTAATTTGAAAACTTAAATTAATGCACGCAGTACGCAGACGCAAGAATTTAATACGATTGTTCGATAATTATTTGAACCGAAGTTATTATTTACAACACACCAAAATTATTAATTATTATTAATGTTATAATTTTATAGACTGCAAAGTGCAGACGTCTGCACACAATCGCAGTAGACGATAAACTGTTTAAAATAAATGACGAACTTTTTTGTATAAAAACAATTGAAATAATTGGTTAGCTTACTCACTTGCAGGCGGTTTATGCTCACTTTTTTTTTGCTAAAAGAAAAAGAAATATTCCTGCCAGTAGTCGAGGAATAAAATTTTGATATACCTGGCTAATAAAGGGAAAAAAATTTAACAACTTGAAGACTAATAATTTTAATTGATAGGCTTTATTTTGCCGATTATACCTAGGTACAAGAACGCTTCTGGGAAAAAGATTCAGATTTATAATTTATTCCAAGAACTACTTAGGTGTAAAATATGATTATAGGTTCTCTATGTTCCCTTATTCCGAGATTATATTGTTTATGCAAGTCAGTCTAAAAAATAGATACCTGCTTATCCTATACAGGGTGCACTACCTAATTCTTCCGTTGCACCTTTATTCCTTTATTATACATTTTACAGAAAAATATTGAATGAGAAACTTCTTGATTTTTGATTCTGTTATAGGTACGCTTCTCGAAATCGAATTTGCATAATTAACACAGAGGTTTTCTCTGTTCTTCTCAGACTACAGAGGGGAGTGTTTAATACCGTGAAATTTTGCTTTTATGCAGCAGAATTATTTCAAAGTCAGTGGATCATCTTTTCAACAAAGTAAAAGGGAAATTGCCTTTCTCCTTTCTTTGCAGAACTTTTCATGGACAAATTTTTTGGACTTATAGATGAAATATATTTAGGGCCTAAAGTGGCTGCGTTATATAATTCCAATTTTATTTCTCATGAGCAGAAAAGGGATTTCAGCTTGCAGTGTTTGGATTTTTACCAGGAAATTTACAAAAGATTTCCTTTTAATTCAGATTTTATCAAAGGGCTAAAATTATTACGTTTTCTCAATCCGAAAAACTTGGATACTACTGATTCTTTGGGGCCTTTATCTGTGTACTTTCAAAAATTGTTAGAAGGTACTGATGTTAATGACTTGGATGAGAATTTCGTTTAGTTAAAAAGAGTTCTTTTGATCGAAGCCTTGATGCAATCGATTTTTGGAAGGAAGTGGCAACTACAAAAAAGGGAGATGACTCATTAGCTGACCCAAATTTATCCAAATTTGTATTCGGGTTGTTTTGTGGAAAGAATTTTTAGTGCTATCAATTTGAATAAAACAATCCGAGGAAATCTCCTAAACTCTGATACGTTATCAGGTATTCTACATACCGAAGAATATATAAAAACACACGGAGAAAACTGTTATAGTGTGCATTGTACCAAAGAAGTATTAACCAAAATGTAAGTAAATTCTTAAGTTGATGTTTATGTCTTTTTCCCAAAGGACTTGTACCTTGACGCAGTTCTAGTAATACTGGGACGGGTGGGATGGCTTGCGCGCTTCAATGATATAAAGAGCCGAACCATAGATTTAACCATATTGGAGGGGTTTTTATTTGAGAAGCCAGACTAAATCAAGTCCCTGGAAGGGGGCAGCAGCTCTTTCAGTAATCATAGTGGCAGAGATCGTGAGGGTCGGTATGGCACTGTGACACACACTACTGCGATGTGGAAGGCAACGGGAAACCACCACATTATTTTATCCCTAGTACAGCGTACTTTAATTTATGATGATGGTACCTTCTGGAGTAAAATATTCCGGAGGTAAAATAGTCCCACATTCGGATCTCCGGGCGGGGACTGCTTCGGGGGGAGTCATCAGAAATGATAAGTGTAACATCACACGAGTCGGAGCGTGGAATGTTAGAAGCATGAAACAATAGGGAAGTTAGAGAATTTGAAAATTGAGATGGATAGGTTAGCATTAGATGTAGTAGGTATCAGTGAAGTGCGATGGCCAGAAGCTGGAGACTTCTGGAGCGGAGATTTTAGAGTAATACACACAGGATCTGGAGGAGGAAATTCGGGAGTAGGAATTGTTATGCGGAAAAAAGTAAGACAGAGTGTAGAAAATTTCTTACAGCAAAGTGACAGGGTAGTTATGGTTAGGTTAGATTCGAAACCTGTAAAAACAGTAATAATACAGGTATATATGCCCACTTCTAACTACAGTGATGAGGCCGTAGAGGCAGTTTATAGTGATATTGAATATGTGCTAGATTTTGTGAGAGGACACGAAAATTTAATAATTATAGGAGATTTCAATGCAGTCGTAGGCACAGGGCGAGAGGGCGGAATAGTTGGCCCCTTTGGATTAGGCAATAGGAACGATAGGGGAGTTAGACTGATAGAGTTCTGCGATAAACATAACTTAACGGTCGCGAACACTCTATTTCACCATCATGTTAGGAGATGCTATACGTGGAAGATGCCAGGAGACTTAGGGAGATATCAAATAGATTACATTCTCGTTAGGCAAAGATTTAGAAATCAAGTTAGGGATTGTAGAAGTTATCCAGGAGCAGATATAGATAGTCATCACAACATAGTCGTTATGAAAGCCAATCTTAAATTTAAGATTTTGAAAAAAAGAAGCGGAAGAAGGTATCTTGACCCAGAGAAACTAAAAGATGATGATATGCGCAATAAGTTCAAGAAAAAGACAAACGAAGTACTAAAGGGCACGGGTGGAAATATTGTTACGGACATAGAGGCAGAATGGAATTGCATTAAAAATAGTTTAGTTTCCTCAGCTAGGGATATTTTGGGTCATAAACAGAATGAAAGTAGGAAACCCTGGATAACAAAACATATTG
The DNA here is from genome assembly GCA_963966045.1 of Xestobium rufovillosum. Taxonomy (NCBI): domain Eukaryota; kingdom Metazoa; phylum Arthropoda; class Insecta; order Coleoptera; family Ptinidae; genus Xestobium; species Xestobium rufovillosum. Next base: position 26,107,401 of record OZ014503.1, read on the forward strand.
TGAGTCTAATAGAGGAAAGGCGAAAATATAAAAATAGGTTAGATGAAACAGGGAAACAAAGATATAAGGCGATCAAGTGGGAAATTATTCGGGAATGTAGGAAAGCGAAAGAGCAATGGATCGATAATAAATGCAAAGAAGTGGAAGATAAATTCAAAGTAGGAAAGACTGATGAAACATATAAAATAATTAGGAGAAATTTTAGAGAAATTGGATCTAGTACCAAAAACATTAGAAATGAGGCAGGAGATATCCTAATCGGAAGTGGGGAGAAGGCAGATAGGTGGAAAGAATATTTAGGAAACTTATATGCGGGACAGGAAGTGCAAGATATATTAGAAAGCGAAAGCAGTGTAGAGGGGGATAACCTAGGGAGTCCTATAATGAGAGAAGAGTTTGAGATAGCACTAAAAAGTTTAAGGAATAATAAAGCACCAGGTATAGATGGCTTGCAGGCAGAAATCTTAAAGTGCGCAGGTCAAGAGGTAATAGATCGTTTATTTAAACTAGTTAGTCGCATATACCTGACAGGCGAGATTCCAGAAGATTACAAACGGAACATCATAGTAGCTTTGCCAAAAAGAAAAGGCGCGGATAGATGCGAAAATTTTAGAACTATCAGTTTAACTTCCCATGCGTCAAAAATTTTAACTAGAATTGTGCAAAGAAGGATGGAGAAAAAGGCGGAAGAAATATTAGGAGAAGATCAGTTCGGATTTAGACGAAATAGAGGAACGCGCGAGGCCATTCTAGCTTTACGAGTAATTATAGAAAAAACGATAGAAAAGAGAAAGAGCGTCTATATAGGATTTGTAGATTTAGAAAAAGCCTTCGACAACGTAAAATGGGGGAAGATGTTCGAAGTGCTGAGAAAGGTAGGGATGAAATACAGGGACAGAAGAATAATACATAATCTCTACAAAGAGCAAAAGGCAGTTATAGAATGTGAGCAGGAACAAAGGGAAGTAGATATCCGGAAGGGAGTGAGACAGGGATGTGCATTGTCACCTCTAGTTTTCAACTTATATATCGAAGATGCGATTAATATTGTTAAGGAAAGAACAGCCTCAGGGATCAATGTACAGGGCCAAACTATTAACATGCTCAGATTTGCGGATGATATAGCAGTGTTAGCATCTAGCAAAGAAGAATTAGGTGCGGCTTTGAATGAAATGGAAGCAGTTTTGACACAGGGCTTCGGCATGAAAATCAATAAAAAGAAAACTAAAATTTTGGTATGTAGGGGATGTGAAAATAGAACTAAAATGGAAATACAAATTGGAAATGAGAAGATAGAGGAGGTCGCGGATTTCTGCTACTTAGGAAGTAAAATAACTCAAGACGGTAGGAGCACTAAAGATATAAAACAAAGAATGGCGCAGGGCCGAGTTGCGTTTAACAAAAAGAAACAACTGTTATGCTCGAGAACGGTTAATATAGAGACTAGGAAGAGACTCTTAACGTCGTATGTATGGAGTACGGCATTATACGGGTGCGAAACTTGGACAATAGGAGAAGCGGATAGAAAAAGAGTAGAAGCGTTTGAAATGTGGTGCTACAGACGCATGATGAAGATACCGTGGATAGATAAGGTTAGCAATAGGGAAGTATTAGAAAGAGTTGGGGAAAAGCGAAAGGTATGGAAAACAATAAAGAGTAGGAGAGATAGGATGGTAGGACACCTTCTAAGACACGAAGGAATAGTTCGTGACATACTAGAGTCAGAGATAGGAATAAAAAGAGGTAGGGGTAGGCCTAGATTAGACTACTGCTCTCAAATAGTTAGGGATGTACGATGTTCTACTTTTAGGGAAATGCGTAGGTTAGCTCAGGTGAGAAAAGAATGGAGGTACGCGTCCAACCAGTCTTCGGACTGAGAACCTTATGATGATGATTTTATTGTTCTGTTTTTCTATATTTTTTAAGAAGAGTAAGTAAAACGTAATTTTATAAATAAAAATTCACAGACCTCGCATCTTACGCAAGCATCGTAGGCGTATTGAAAATACTGACACAACTGCTCGGTTTCTAAGATGTCCAACAAAAGTGATCTGTGCCGTTTCAAGGTGGTATATTATTGATACAATAAAATAAATGATTTGTGACAAGCACAAGGCACATAGTCAAACTGACGCAATACGTAACAAAATATTAACGCATCCGTTTTGTACAGTTCGGACTTTTATTGCAACGCGATATCCCTCTTAAACGGTACTCGCCCTCGCCGTACCTTAATTTACATCTGGCGATCTGGCTAGCCGGTAGCCGCCTCCATCCAATTTATTAGCGGCCTCGACTGCGCGCGCCGCCAACAGTATCTGTCGTGTGTCGATACATTTTTCGTAAGATGAGTCCCATATACACGAGCCCAGAAGTATTTTCAATACTAAAAATCGTGAACCCTCACACAACAATGGTTCTGCGGCCTCTAATAGCAATACGCTTTTAAATACCTAGAAGACAGGATCAATTTAACGTTAGAACCATGTGTTTAATTTGTGGCCGTCGATAGTAGTCCGCAAGTTACGGATCACTATCATTTGTCATTACGGTTCCGCAAGTTGTGGGCATGCGAACAGGTGTTAAATATTGTGTATCAACGTATTTTACACAGACCCTTTACTTGTCCTCGCACCAGACCTACGCATTTTATGCGACGAAGATAATGTGGAAACGTGAGAAAAAAATAACGTTTACGGGAGCCGATCCTACCCGGCCCGAGAGTAACAAACCACTAGCTCTCTACGATAACCTACCTACCCACAAACGCTGCTGGGTGGGGATTGAACTAACGAAGTACTTATACGAAAGTATAACGCATAACTTGCGGAACTGTAGTACACTTGATGGGATTCCGTAACTTGCGGACTACTATCCACTGCCTTAATTTGTGGAGGATCTGGCAAAAGAAAAAGGAAATCACTTACTTCAATTCAAACTGGTATCGTAGTACTAAATGTTTTATTTGATTAATTATGTATTGTTTGTTCTTGTTACTATAGGTACGGGTGATTCCAGTCGCATAAAAATGCTGCAAGATAGAGAAATGACAATCGTATTATCTCTAGACTGATTTTGTATGAAGTCTTATTTGCATACGATGCAAAATACCACAAATTGTGCTACACAGAGTACATATCAACCAGAAATATAAATTTCCACAAAAATAAAACTGACAGAAATACAAAAAGTACCGATCGCTTGTTTTCAACATTTTCTTCTTGGATTCAAGAACATATCTTAGATAACAAAGAAAAGCTGCCATTAAGTACCTGCATTAACACAAAAATATAATTCTGTTACGTAATGCAAAAAGATCCCCAATACAATCCACGAAACTGAAAATGAAATTGTCGAAAAGATTTAAAGGCTTTATTCAAAATATTCGTAGACCAGGTCAGGTCAGGTGATTTGTTGTGTTCTGGCAAAGAACTTTTGACAAAAAAATCAAGCATGTAAATGAGGACGCAAGCTCAACAGATGAATCGTCTGATTTTAATCTGGAAACAACGGGTGATACATTATCAGATTTGCAAATTCTTCACAGAGCTGCTGCAATTTTAAGAAAATGTATGGAAAATTTTGCATTGCCCAATAAAAATTATCCTTCCCCAGATGATATAAACAGTAAAAGTTTCGCTAAACAAGTACCTACCTCATTTACTAGCATTTATTTCTTGGCTATTACAGAAAGAGAGTTTTGAAAATGCATTGAAAGAAGATTTTAAAGGTGGCATTACAACGCTGTTCTTTTGCAGAGTAACTTGGCCGCGTTCTGTCTCCTTCTGGTGCTTGGCTATTCCCCATAGTCTATTCTTTTCACTCGCACGGCTTGTCCCGTGCACCGAAAGTGAATTTTTGACATCGGTGCATTGAGTGTGTTATAGCGGACTTATTTTTGAAACGCGACCATACATTATTCGAAATCATAACTTCGTTATACCATAAGGAAGTTTTCTATGTAAGAAAAAACAAAATCTATATCGTGAAAAAAAAAGTTATCCAGGTTCAAAGTGGAACGTATTGTTATCGATGTGGCGACATATTTTAGATACGGTGCAATAAAATTAGTTTGGTTTCTTGTATTTACACAAAATTTACACCATTAAAAACGTCAATATTTCTTCAACAATTAAAAAAAAAACGCAAAGTTCTACGACTTGTAATTTTCGCGTACGATGCGCGAGAGTCTCCCGGCGCACGGTGGGATAGATTTACTGCTCTTTCACCCCTAATTTTTTTCGCTACCACCCAAAAAAGTCGTAATTGCCATTTTTAGGTGCCAAAAGACTTGTAGAATCATCTGTGAGCGTTTCATCTGGTTATACTTTGGGATCACTCAAAGTTAAAATTTTAGTATTTGCTGAATATCGCTGCACTACGACAGAATCTGTCGCCTGTCGATACATTTTTCGTAAGATGAGTTCCGTATACACACGCCCAGAAGTATTTTCAATATTTGGGTTGGTAAAATATTGCCGATTGGACGGGAATGATGGCATTGTTGCTGGATTTCTAGTCTTTCAAAAATAAAGCGAAGATTTTATCATGTAACTTACCTGGCATAATATTTGCATTATCTTCTTTAGAATATAAATCAAGCATTACCATAGACCTTAAAAACATGGAAGTGATTTTTCCCATCATTTGTACCAACGAGAAGTACAAAAATAAGTTACAAACTACTTCTTAACTTGTACCACGTGCTTTTTTGTTCTTTCAAATTGCATAAAACAACGGTGTTACGGCTTGTTTTTTTTTACAGTCTGTATAACATTTGCCCTAAACAGAAATTTGTACATGGTATAGGTATCGCAAATCATCTTTTCCTATACAGGGTGAGTTAATAGTGCGGGATTCTTTGATATACCCTAAACAGTCAGAGATAACATGAATTGTTCCCGCTGCCAAGTCGATCCATCTAATAGTGGAGTGCTGGCGCGTCCAAAATGTGCTTAAAAATTAAGTTATTGGGCATTTCGAGGTTAAAATGTTTGACCTATCCGGTATTACAGCTTAGGTCCTATGGAACTAAGATTCGAAAGTCGTCAAAAAATTGTCCTGTGCAAAAGGGCGCAATTTAAAATTTTCAAGTTATGTATACGAGCTGAAAGGTGAAATCATATTCTAAAAGCAAAAAAAAAATTGAAGAGATTTCTGTAGAATTTATATGTTTTATAAATTATACAAGTTTTTGAATGACGTAGCCTCTTACGCCGTTGCATTTAGCGAAATTATCCTCTATTGATAAATTATTGCCCAAATCTTGTAGAATATGATGGTTTTTGATTTATAATTTTTGAATGAATATTAAGAAAGTTATGCCATTAAATATAACAAGGTGCATAATCTAGAGGCTCGCCACCGTTGCGCGAATCACTCGATACATCGCATTGCACCGCACCCCGCAGTCCACACGCGCGACCTTCTTCTCTTTACTTGTCTCACTCCCTCCTTATAAACCTATGCTATTTAGCTTTTGGCATACCTACACTATTATGCTGCCGCACTCTGGACAGATATCAGCAAGTGACAACTACTTTGAGTAATTATCTGGTATTAATTAATGGTACTGGACCGTTCGAACAACTACTCCTCGGGCAAATACCCCGCCAGGCATTGAATTATAGAACTAAATCCAGATTTTTTGTACTACGAGACGTTTCAGACTGCTACCCCACCTAAGGTGACTTTGAAACAATCCTAATTTGTCTCCATGTACATACGTGCTTTTAAGACGATCTTTGTTCAAATATTGCATGTTTTGAATGTGTATGGAAAACCGCAGACCAACTGGTTTCGTCCTTCTGGGACTCATCAGTACGGTGCTTTCCCCTACACACTCAAACCATGCAATTTAACTTGCTATATATGCTGCCGCGGTCTGGACAAGTGACAACTACCTTAGGTGGGGTGTAGCAGTCTGAAACGTCTCGTAGTACAAAAAATCTGGATTTAGTTCTATAATTCAATGCCTGGCGGGGTATTTGCCCGAGGAGTAGTTGTTCGAACGGTCCAGTACCATTAATTAATACCAGATAATTACTCAAAGTAGTTGTCACTTGCTGATATCTGTCCAGAGCGCGGCAGCATAATTATATAGCAAGTTAAATTGCATGGTTTGAGTGTGTAGGGGAAAGCGCCGTACTGATGAGTCCCAAAAGGACGAAACCAGTTGATCTGCAGTTTTCCATACACATTCAAAACAGGCAATATTTGAACAAAGGTCAATTGACAAATTTTTAGTCTCAGCAATTGGTACTTGCTTCAAAGAACTACCCTATTCAGTTTGCGACCAGCGGGGGATTTAGCAATGTCTTGGATTATAAGTAAATCTAATTTTGAACTTGCTGAAAATATCTTAGAATCTAGACACGATGAAGCTGACACAAGAATCCTCCTACATATTTTATCTGCAAAGAGATCCGGATATACTAGATGCATAGTAGACTGCAAAGACGCAGATGTCATAGTTCTTCTTGCCCATTTCAAGGAATTGTTAAGACAGGAAGTTTGGATGAAAGTGGGAAATCAAAGTTCACACAGATTTATTGCAATACATGAAATAAATATGGAACCCATTGCATTTTATTGAAAAATTTACTGGCATTTCATTCGTTAACAGTGTCAAATAGGAAATAGAGATTCAAGTTAAATTTTACGTTGTTAATAAATTGTCCCTTTCTTATGGTATGTACGTCTACTAGGTACTGTAGTAAAAAGGTCCTGCAATAATGATTAATAAATTCATCCCTATAAGCCAGAAATAAGGAATAGTGTAGGTATGCCAGAAGCTAAATAGCATAGGTTTATAATGAGGGAGTGAGACAAGTAAAGAGAAGAAGGTCGCGCGTGTGGACTGCGGGGTGCGGTGCAATGCGATGTATCGAGTGATTCGCGCAGCGGTGGCGAGCCTCTAGATTATGCACCATGTTATATTTAATGGCATAACTTTCTTAATATTCATTCAAAAATTATAAATCAAAAACCATCATATTCTACAAGATTTGGGCAATAGAATAGAATAGAATAAAATAAGCATTTATTAACATCTGTACAGATACAAGTCAAGAAAAGAAAATATAATTATAGTGGAATACATCAAAGGTTCAAAAATTCATCACACTTGTATAATGGTGTATTCACTAGATATGACTTTAAATGTTGGGTGAAGTTTTGATTTTTCCATTCTGTTGGACATTTGTTGTACAGTTCGAAACCTCTGAAGATAAACTCTGTTGTTTTTATTCGAGCTCGTGGTACATGGATGTCCTCACCCCTTCGAGTCGAATAAGTATGCATGTCATTTACTTTCTTAGCGGTGCCAGCCTCTTTATGAGTTTTCTGCAAGATTTTGAATATATACATCGATGGAGTTGTTAGAATTCCGTACTTTACAAACAGAGGTCTGCAAGTCTCTCTAGATGAGGCTCCCTCCAGGCTCCGAATTGCTTTCTTCTGTTCCTTTAGTATGAGGTCAAGGTGACTGGAGATTCCCCATGCGGCTATACCATAAGACATTGTAGAATGGAAGAGAGAATGATACGCAGTTAGTGCTGCCTCTTTACCACTTGTCTGTTTGATCTTTTTAACTGCAAAAGTTATTTTTGCAAGTTTTTTGCTAAGTTGCTGTATGTGGTACTTCCAAGACAGTCTCTGATCCAAGTGAATACCCAGGAACAGAGCATGTTCCTGAGCTTCCTCCCATCTGTCTGTTTTGAATGTCAAAGTTATTGTTTTTTCTTTGTTGAGATTTAAATCATTTGATGTGAACCACATTTCAGCTTTTTTGAGATTTTCCGTTGACTTGACCCGTAGAACATTTTTGTCGATATCACTATCTGATATTGTAGTGTCATCGGCATACATAACAGTATGACAGTTTTGGTTTTTGGAAAAATCGTTGACATAGATTATAAACATCGTTGGGCCTAATATCGAACCTTGCGGTATACCCCTTGATACATTCATTGATGTGCTTAAATTGTTGTTATAATCGACTATTTGTTTGCGATCTTCCAAGTATGATCTTATAAGTTGTTGCGCTGAACCATGAAAACCATAATGTTCAAGTTTTTGTAGCAGTTTAGTATGTGTTATCGAATCAAAAGCCTTGCTTAGGTCGCATAGTTGTGTTGTACATATCATATTTTCGTTTATGGTATTGCCAATATAGGACAATAACGACATCATGGCATTTTCTGTACTTGATTTTGGTCTGTATCCAAACTGCTCCTCACAAAAGTAATTATGTTTATTAAAAAAATCTATAATTCTCTTATTAATGATATTCTCGAATATTTTAGAAAAAACTGGTAAAACTGAGATTGGTCTGTAATTGCTACAGTCATTTTGATCATATTTCTTGTAAATTGGTACTACTCTCGCCATTTTAAGCTTTGTAGGGAATATACCTTTATGTATGCAATTGTTGAAGATTTCTGTTAGGGGTTCCGATATAATTGCAGCACTTGCTTTAATCACTTTAGTGTTTAAATCGTAAATGTCTTTCGTTAAGGTGCTCTTGAGATTCATTATTATACCTTGAACTTCTGGTGCCGTTGTTGGCCAGAAGAACATCGAGCAGCCATTGGTAACAATTTTCTCCATCCCTTCCACTGTGTTTTGTGATGATGACGTAGGTAACCGGTCAATCGTTTCAAAATATTCCTTAAACTGTTCAGATGATAGTGTAGTCTTATTACTGTTGTGCTTTTTCCTTCCTGTTTCCTCATTTATGATCTTCCAAATCTCTTTTTGTTGGTTGCTGGCGTTCTGTATTCTTGTGAGATTGTAAGTCTGTTTTTCAATTTTCGCTTCATGATAATACATTTGCTTATATTTTACTACATAATCTCTTAAAACTTGCGAATAGTTGTCTGCTAGCATTCTTGTCAGTAAACTTAAGGTTTCTCTTATGTTTTTCAGATACTTTGAGGTTGCGCGAGTTTTATCTTTTGCCACATCTTTTAATGGGAATGCAGCGTGGAAGTCTTTAACAAATAAGAACAGGAAGTTTTCAAACGCTAAGTTCGGGTTTTCCACAATTCTATACTCTGATAAGTCTACTTCTAATAATTCGAGAAATTTCTCAATCGCTCTTTTTGTGAAACTGCGCCTTCTCTCATTTGTGATAGGTGTGCACTGATTATTAATTTCAATTTTTATAGCTAGAGCGTGATGATCGCTGATTCCTGCCCATATAGTTCTGGCTTCTTCATAACAATTATTATTGATAAATATATTATCTAAACATGCACTTCCTCGGGTGGGTTCTAAAAACGCTTGTCTTAGATCGTAACTGTACAATAATTTAACCAGTTCCTCTCTACTCGTGCTTTCCTTCAAGAAGTCGATGTTGAAATCACCACACAGTATAATTTGTGTATTTATGTGAAAATGTTCATTTATGTAACTTAGTACCAATTCTATTGTATCCAAGTATTTACCAAAGTCTCCATTTGGAATCCTATATGAGCACACTATTATAGTGTTTTCTTTGGGTAGGAAAATACCAATGATTTCGCAATGCAATTCTGTAGACATCTCTCTGACCACTGGCAATTCCACTGCTTCGATGTCTGATCTAGCAAATATACACACTCCTCCATGATTATTGCTTACCCTATTGTAGTGAGCAATATTGGCAAAACCTCTTAAATTGTACAGGTTGTAATTTTTATCGTTCAACCAGTGTTCCATTATGCACACCATGTGTGCCTGTTCATCGTCCACCAGAATTTGAAGTACCAATACCAATAGAGGATAATTTCGCTAAATGCAACGGCGTAAGAGATAATAGAGTTTCAAAATAAAGAAAGCGTAAAATAATTAGATTTTTGTTCACTTCGAACGGAGAAAAACGCCTGTAAACGTCTTCGAGTTCCGTAAGAGGCTACGTAATTCAAAAACTTGTATAATTTATAAAACATATAAATTCTACAGAAATCTCTTCAATTTTTTTTTTGCTTTTAGAATATGATTTCACCTTTTGGCTCGTATACATAACTTGAAAATTTTAAATTGCACCCTTTTGCACAGGACAATTTTTTGACGACTTTCGAATTTTAGTTCCATAGGGCCTAAGCTACAATACTGGGCAAGTCATATATTTTAACCTCAAAATGCCCAATGATGTCGAAATAAAATTTGCTTGGCACTCTAGTATAAAATTATTTTCAGCTATACAGCTTGTCCAATATTTGCTGCATGTGATATTTTAAATGCAACATGACTTTATTTTCGAATTCCTTGGTTGATTTTATTGTATTTCCTCGAAAAAGTGTCAAATAACTAAATAAAAAAATAAACACAATAACACTAAAAATAAAGCGCAGAACAAAAACTGTAGGACTTTGGACTGTAGGAATTTTTTCAGTCTCTGTACGTACCTGTGACTGATTCCATTCGTATTGATTCCAGTTCTTGACATACCACGTGCAGACCCCCAATTCTGCTATGAATTCTCTTTCCAGTGATGTGTCATCATAAGTTAATGTTTGGACTAAATATGGCGTCGAAAGTACATGTTTTCTTAGAAAAGTGCATTACAAAAGCACTTTAATGAAAGAAACTGTGTAATTTCGGCGCCATTTTTAGTCCCAAACATTTACTTATGGCACATCACTAGAAAGAATTCCCACCTCAAATATTTATTTATCTCTGGCGCCGCCTGAAAATACAGTGAGTTTTGGGAAAAAAACAAATTCATAAAAAATACTAATATATTTTTAACAATATGTGACATGAGTGATCTTTTAGAAAATCGTGTTTTAAAAACTAATTTATATATACATTCGTTAAATTATACAAGATAGCAAATTTGTTTATTCAGCGAAACCGGGTCGTTTATTTTATAGAAAAATTTACAAACAAGAAAATTGTATATGGCACCTTGGAAAACAAACAAAAATAGACCTCCTGCACAAAAAAATACTGTTAAATATGTATATTAAAAAAAATAAGCACGACACTTTTTCCGTTCGACGAAAAAACAAAATTTAAAACGAAATACTTACACATTTAGACAAAATGAGGTATATGAGAGAGACTACAAGCTAAAAAAAAATTAATAGTAAAATACAGCTGCCTTAAATTTAAAACAGAGAAAGGTAGATTTTCGGAAAGAAAAAGTTGAACACAATTCGAAAAAAAAAAGAAGAGTGAATCAAAGGCACTTTTTACGCACCTAATTTTACTCGGTTTTTACCGCGACTAAACGAAAAACAGTTATTGCCCCTAGTTAGCCCGAAAATTTATTCGTAATTTTCATTTAGGCGGCACAGCGTCGGCAAAATTAGTGGAGTAAAATCGCTCCGCTATCTCGCTTATTTCTGCACGTAAGCGATGACAAAGTATCACCAAATAAAACCTACGCCATCTTGCAGTCCATATTGTGGGCCACTGAAAATCGCTAATTACAACTTTTTTTAGTAGTACCGAACTTTAAAAATTAAAAAAACACTCACTTCGACGTTATTCAAGAAACTGTGCTTTCAAAAACATTAATCGCGTTAGAAAATAAACTATCGAAGTTATCGTTCTGCGATTTTGCAGGCTGCTAGTAAAAACTAGAGCGGTTCTAATGGTGCAATTTTTGTTTTCGAAAAACCTAAAAAAATATTGAAAATTATTATGTAATTCGCAAGGTCATGAAATCTTGCACTGAGAACTTCGACACGCGATGAGCTATACGAAATATTCAAAATTTTATATTACATAAGCGAGACGAACTGTAAGTGAAAGCTCGAAAAAGTTTTTAAAAAAGGAATGGAAACGCTATCTGTAATATTTATTTAGTTGTCGATTTATAAACGCAAGCGTACCTAACACAGCGACGCGGCGCTAGAATCCATACCAGTAGTACTTACCGGTTAGACGTGCGGGAGCCTAACCATAAGCGAGCGCTGAAGACTGAAGTAATGAAAAATAAACCTCCATACCGTCAATAAAAATGTAAAAACAATCGAAAACTATATTTTAAAAATACGAACAGAACAAAGAATTCTCAGTTACCTATAGGTAACTATAAGAAATTAATCGTAGGTGTATTATTATTTCCTCCCCAAAGGACTTGTACCTTGACGCAGTTCTAGTAATACTGGGACGGGTGGGATGGCTTGCGCGCTTCAATGATATAAAGAGCCGAACCATAGGTTTAACCATATTGGAGGGGTTTTTATTTGAGAAGCCAGACTAAATCAAGTCCCTGAAAGGGGGCAGCAGCTCTTTCAGTAATCATAGTGGCAGAGATCGTGAGGGTCGGTATGGCACTGTGATACACACTACTGCGATGTGGAAGGCAACGGGAAACCACCACATTATTATATCCCTGGTACAGCGTACTTCGAATTTATGATGATGGCACTTTCTGGAGTAAAATATTCCGGAGGTAAAATAGTCCCACATTCGGATCTCCGGGCGGGGACTGCTTCGGGGGGAGTCATCAGAAATGATAAGTGTAACATCTCACGAGTCGGAGCGTGGAATGTTAGAAGCATGAAACAAGTAGGAAAGTTAGAGAATTTGAAAATTGAGATGGATAGGTTAGCATTAGACGTAGTAGGTATTAGTGAAGTGCGATGGCCAGAAGCCGGAGACTTCTGGAGCGGAGATTTTAGAGTAATACACACAGGATCTGTAGGAGGAAATTCGGGAGTAGGAATTGTTATGCGGAAAAAAGTAGGGCAGAGTGTAGAAAATTTCTTACAGCAAAGTGACAGGGTAGTTATGGTTAGGTTAGATTCGAAACCTGTAAAAACAGTAATAATACAGGTATATATGCCCACTTCTAACTACAGTGATGAGGTCGTAGAGGCAGTTTATAGTGATATTGAACATGTGCTAGATTTTGTGAGAGGACATGAAAATTTAATAATTATAGGAGATTTCAATGCAGTCGTAGGCACAGGGCGAGAGGGCGGAATAGTTGGTCCCTTTGGATTAGGCAATAGGAACGATAGGGGAGTGAGACTGATAGAGTTCTGCGATAAACATAACTTAACGGTCGCGAACACTCTATTTCACCATCATGTTAGGAGACGCTACACGTGGAAGATGCCAGGAGACCTAGGGAGATATCAAATAGATTACATTCTTGTTAGGCAAAGATTTAGAAATCAAGTTAGGGATTGTAGAAGTTATCCAGGAGCAGATATAGATAGTGATCACAATATAGTCGTTATGAAGGCCAATCTTAAATTTAAGATTTTGAAAAAACGAAGCGGAAGAAGGTATCTTGACCCAGAGAAACTAAAAGATGATGATACGCGCGATAAGTTCGAGAAAAAGACAAACGAAGTACTAAAGGGCGCGGGCGAAAATATTGTTAGGGACATAGAGGAAGAATGGAATTGCATTAAAAATAGTTTAGTTTCCTCAGCTAGGGATATTTTGGGTCATAAACAGAATGAAAGTAGGAAACCCTGGATAACAAAACATATTGTGAGTCTAATAGAGGAAAGGCGCAAATATAAAAATAGGTTAGATGAAATAGGGAAACAAAGATATAAGGCGATCAAGTGGGAAATTATTCGGAAATGTAGGAAAGCGAAAGAGCAATGGATCGATGATAAGTGCAAAGAAGTGGAAAATAAGTTCGACATAGGAAAGACTGATGAAGCATATAAAATAATTAGGAGAAATTTTAGAGAAATTGGATCTAGTACCAAAAGCATTAGGAATGAGGCAGGAGATATCCTAATCGAAAGCAGGGAGAAGGCAGATAGGTGGAAAGAATATTTAGGAAACTTATATGCGGGACAGGAAGTGCAAGATATATTAGAAAGTGAAAGCAGTGTAGAAGGGGATAACCTAGGGAGTCCTATAATGAGAGAAGAGTTTGAGCTAGCACTAAAAAGTTTAAGGAATAATAAAGCACCAGGTATAGATGGCTTGCAGGCAGAAATCTTAAAGTGCGCAGGTCAAGAGGTAATAGATCGTTTATTTAAATTAGTTAGTCGCATATACCTGACAGGCGAGATTCCAGAGGATTACAAACTGAACATCATGGTAGCTTTGCCAAAAAGGAAAGGCGCGGATAGATGCGAAAATTTTAGAACTATCAGTTTAACTTCCCATGCGTCAAAAATTTTAACTAGAATTGTGCAAAGAAGGATGGAGAAAAAGGCGGAAGAAATATTAGGAGAAGATCAGTTCGGATTTAGACGAAATAGAGGAACGCGCGAGGCCATTCTAGCTTTACGAGTAATTATAGAAAAAACGATAGAAAAGAGAAAGAGCGTATATATAGGATTTGTAGATTTAGAAAAAGCCTTCGACAACGTAAAATGGGGGAAGATGTTCGAAGTGCTGAGAAAGGTAGGGATGAAATACAGGGACAGAAGAATAATACATAATCTCTACAAAGAGCAAAAGGCAGTTATAGAATGTGAGCAGGAACGAAGGGAAGTAGATATCCGGAAGGGAGTGAGACAGGGATGTGCATTGTCACCTCTAGTTTTCAACTTATATATCGAAGATGCGATTAATATTGTTAAGGAAAGAACAGCCTCAGGGATCAATGTACAGGGCCAAACTATTAACATGCTCAGATTTGCGGATGATATAGCAGTGTTAGCATCTAGCAAAGAAGAATTAGGAGCGGCTTTGAATGAAATGGAAGCAGTTTTGACACAGGGCTACGGCATGAAAATCAATAAAAAGAAAACTAAAATTTGGGTATGTAGATGGAGTGAAAATAGAACTAAAATTGAAATACGAATAGGAAATGAGAAGATAGAGGAGGTCGCGGATTTCTGCTACTTAGGAAGTAAAATAACCCAAGACGGTAGGAGCACTAAAGATATAAAACAAAGAATGGCGCAGGGCCGAGTTGCGTTTAACAAAAAGAAACAACTGTTATGTTCGAGAACGGTTAATATAGAGACTAGGAAGAGACTCTTAAAGTCGTATGTATGGAGTACGGCATTATACGGGTGCGAAACTTGGACAATAGGAGAAGCGGATAGAAAAAGAGTAGAAGCGTTTGAACTGTGGTGTTACAGACGCATGATGAAGATACCGTGGATAGATAAGGTTAGCAATAGGGAAGTATTAGAAAGAGTTGGGGAAAGGCGAAAGGTATGGAAAACAATAAAGAGTAGGAGAGATAGGATGGTAGGACACCTTCTAAGACACGAAGGAATAGTTCGCGACATACTAGAGTCAGAGATAGGAATAAAAAGAGGTAGGGGTAGGCCTAGATTAGACTACTGCTCTCAAATAGTTAGGGATGTAGGATGTTCTACTTTTAGGGAAATGCGTAGGTTAGCTCAGGATAGAAAAGAATGGAGGTACGCGTCCAACCAGTCTTCGGACTGAGAACCTTATGATGATGATGTATTATTATTTAAATAAGATCCTCCTCCGTCTCATCGATGTCTTGCTCTTGCAAACAATTTTTGCAGTTGTTGCATGTACAGTTAAGACAACATTTTACTCCTTCCTTCAAGCAAACACACTTATTATTTTGACAGACTTTATCGCTGCAAAATATGGAGAGCAGCTTTCGAAAACTTGTGGGAATAGGGTCTTTGGTGCAGAGTACTGGCTCCAAAATGCTGGCATTTTCTACCCATCCGTATTTCTTGAGATCCGCATGCGGCATTTCTTTTTTGTGGCTGTTAGTCCATATCTTAAATTGACTTATGCATGTAAAATGACAGTCGATGTCGTACCCACAGTTATTTTTTGTTACAATTATTACGTACCTGAGCACATGCTGATGAAACGCGTCATCAGTCGGTGGTAAGTGGGACGCGGGCTTATTTGTAGACATTGTTCGAGAATACCTTAATTCATTTAAGCAGTTAGTTCCTGGGTTCTTGTTTCGAAATAGAGCTAATGCACATTTAGTGGTTATTTCAATGGTTTCTGGTATAGGCACATTAGAAATTTCTGACAACCGTTTAAAGACTTCGATATTTTTAAATGCAATATCGAATGCCGTCTTTTTGCCTATTTTAAAAAATGAGCTCGTTGTATCACATCCAGTAAGTGCATGCAATGCAAGCAAACTTCTGCAAAATTCTTCACCTAGTTTTTGCACAATTTCTGAAACGTTGATGGTCCTCTTCTTGCATCCATGTCCTAATTCAACGAATAGTATCTTCCTATTTAGGCTTTTGGTTGCACTGTAATAGTAAATTGCCGAAAGCAGTACATCCGTGTCTACAGTCTTAATTAAAACGTTATTCTTCTGGCAAATCTCAAATTCGTGCAAAGTATGGAAGATTATCCGAGTGTCAGCTTCACTATGATTTGATTGTAAATCTTGCATGTTTGTCACATCTGTCTTGTTTACAGAAAAATTCACAGACCTCGCATCTTACGCAAGTATCATAGGCGTATTGAAAATACCGACACAACTGCTCGGTTTCGGATGTCCAACAAAAGTGATCTGTGCCGTTTCAAGTTGGTATATTATTGATACAATAAAATTTGTGACAAGCACAAGGCACATAGTCAAACTGACGCAATACGTAGCCCCAAATTTTATGACTTTTCTATTTCCAGAAACATCATACGCATGTACTTCTTTACAATCGCCCCTTTTTCGCCGTTCATGCGATTTAATCGAATTCTCTTCATATTTGTCGAAAGCAATAGTTATTCTTTTAGCTTCAAAATACTGTCCCAACGCATTAAATTCAAATGTTTTTTCACTGAGAAACAATAAACGGATACGCGACGGCGCCGCTGTTATCATCCAGCCAACTATACGTTGCCATTCTGCATCGAATTAGAATCTGCATTAGAAGCCTGCAAAATCTCAGAACGATAACTTCCATAGTTTATTTTCTAACGCGATTAATGTTTTTAAAAGCACAGTTTCTTGAATAACGTCGAAGTGAGTGTTTTTTTAAATTTTTAAAGTTCGGTACTGCTAAAAAAAGTTGTAATTAGCGATTTTCAGTGGCCCATAACATGGACTGCAAGATGGCTTAGGTTTTATTTGGTTATACTTTGTCATCGCTCAAACTCAAAATTTCAGGGCGATTTACCTCCACTAAATTGCTTGTTTCGAGAACCAAATATGACCACCGTCTTTAATATGAAATTTAGATGATTTAATCCCTGATTCCCATAAACCACCAAAGTTTGGCGAACGAGCAGGAATAAAGTGCCACTGTATTCTGTCGTTGAAAATAGAATTTGATATTTCTACGTGCTCCGAATTTAAAAAGTAACGAGCAATTTTGCCCGCCCCGTACATTTTCGTACGTTAAATTAAAAAAATTAAACAAATTTCGCATTTTAAATTGCATTTATTGCAAGTCTTGTATTTTATTAGTATTTATTTGTTATGTACATTATTTTCATTTAATTACAAATGGAAAAGCTCGTCTCTATCGTTACTTTCAAACTACGCCCGTCGAAAAAAATTGATCCGATTCAGCCCAACGTGCGTCTTCTCGCGGAAGATACAAAATTCCCAAGCTTCCTTGGTCCATAATCGACTGATCGATTATTTGATTATCGATTTTACAATAATCAAATAATCGATCAATCGAATAATCAAATTTATCGATTACTTTACAACAATCAATAATCGTTTGCATCGAATCCTTCCATTCAGTAATCAAATTTCACGAAGTAAAATCAGTGGCAGTGTAAAAACGACAACAAGAAAGCACCAGTCGAAAACCGCCGCCCGAAAACCGTCGCGTTTTCCCCGCCGGCAATTCCCGAACCCCCCTCTTTTCACATCCGTCACACTTAAGTTCGATGGAAAAAAAAAAAACCCTGAATCGCTAAATTAATAATAAATAATTCTTTTGCTACATTATTAACAGAGTAAAGTCTTTAAAAATTTATTAAGATTCAATTGTGGCCTTACGTTACAAAAGAACGTATACTCAATCGACCGCCTTGACCTGCCCCATTATCTTCCCCTCCCACAGAGGCAGGACGTCCGAGTCACCGCTGACCTCCTCCTGGATCACCTGGTTGCCTAACTCCTCGCATACAGTTTTAAAAAAGAATCTACGTACAAGAAAAATCGACGATTACAAATTGGGATGAAAAAATTCCGACGATAATAAAAAATTTAAGCCAACGTACCTGTAATTGCCCTTCTTGGGCAGAACCTCCTTGAACTGCTTCAGCGTGACCTGGCCCCCGGGTATTTTCGTCCGATACGGAAACTGCTCGTCGCAAAACGAGAAGACCACCGTGGTGTGCTCGTCACCCGCGGGATTCATCGGCAAAAGGGGCCTTTGTACTTTGGAAGACTTTCTTAACGTAGACTGCGTGCTCTGGACTATCTCGTGTTTACTCGAAGATCTGGAAAGGACGAGTAAACAAACGGAAGCGGAACAAATTCGGACGAATTACCGCTGTTTTCCTCTGGACCGTATGTCGTCCTCTAATCGTCTTCGAGCCTCCTCTAACTGCACCGCGGTGTTCGGAATAGGTAACGGAGGTATGCTAGGGTCTTGCATAAACGGCTGAGCAGGCACGACCGTATTGCTCCCGCTATTACGCTCTAGAGAACTAGATCTTGACCCGTAACCTTTCCTATGTCTAAAACAACCGTAAAATTAGAACGAAGATCTTCTGGTGATAAAAACCGTCGTACCGGTTCGAATTCGGTGATGTAGCGCTCCCTGCACGGTGATTTCGATGCTTTGCCGACATTTCGCTGTGAGTATAGGCCGTGTTCTTCGTACTACGATCGGACTCTCTCAGCCAAGCGAGTACACGACTCTGATCTTTAACAGGGCCTCCGAGGAGCACCGGAGGCGTATCCGACACTACGGAAACCCCGCTATCCGTCAGATCCGTCAACGTCTTCTTAGAAGACGACCTTCTGTTAGCGTTATTCCGCAAGAACCTTTCTTCGGCATATTCCGGCATACTTTTCGACTTGACCATGGCGGACTTGTGGTCCAAACTCTCGGGAAAGTCGTGCACGTTCCCAGAGTCGCTGCTAAACGTCGAGAAACCGTCTTTATCTTTCCGTCTGGGCCGCATCTGCATCCACCGATTCCTCGAGGGCGAGTGTTGTCTGGGGCTCGTCAAGCCAGGCGATCTCGCTGGCGTCAGATCAGAAAATACCCTCGAGACGTGTTGGTCGAGAATGTCCTGGTCGTTGTCGTCTTCCAACTGGAATTTTTCGCGAATTGCGTTGGCTAGTTCGCGCGAGGGAAGACAAATTTCCGATTCCCCTTCTTTCAGTTTTTTGTCTAGCAATTCCTGAGCTTCTTTATCCCGGAGAAGCGTCTCGAGTTTCTCCGTCAAGATAGCGGCGAATCTTTGGGGATCCATCGGTTGACACTGACGGGTGTCTAGGCGTTGAGTCCGTGGGATCAGAGGTTGGAACATGTGGGTTTCTTTGTTTAAAGCGGCGGACTGACGGGCCTGACGCGCCTCCTGGGCGATTTTACGTCTCGAAGTGCGTCCCAAAGATCTCCCATCCCTAAATTAATAATAACGTATTTTTTTTCTAATAGAACGAGGGATAAGTTTTGAATTACAAGCAAGAGAAGTCATGCACATGCTACCTCACCTTGATTAAGATGAAACGAAGATTACATCGAAGAAATGTTAGTAAAAGTACCGAAGAATAGTTTCGTTTAACCAATTGCTCTTTTGTTAGTATAATTTTGGACCACATTTACTTACACTGAGCTGTCGGTCAGAGACATAGTATCCGACTCCGTTCGAACATCGGAATGGCTACTAACGGATTGCATTTCGCTGTCTTGCCTCGAAACTGGATTATAAGAGTTATACGCAGCGTGAGCCCCTACGCCTCGGTACATGAATATACTACATCACGCAGAAAATAAAAAAAATATAAAACTACAAAAAAAACAGCTTCGAAATCATTTAAAAGCGATCAAGCGCCCAAAAAAACTACCATATCTAAGAAAAAAACGTCGGTTACCCCGCAAACGCCTCCGGTTTAGGGCGCACGTCCATCGCCCTGTGCTTCTGGGTCACCAGAAGCATGTCTTTCGTCAAACGGAACGGACCTCCAACTGTCGGAGTGTGGTAGCCCGTACTGAGACACCCCGTACCTTAAAATAATCCAAAATTTTGCGCTTCGTCCAATAAAATACACATTTATACAACAAACACTTGCAGAAAAAAAATTAAACGTCAAAAAAAAATGTTTTCTAACTAAAACAATTCCAAGACGTCGTGATTTTCTTGATTTCATTTATTGGAGGCAAGTTCTTCTGATGAAAAGGGTGGGCACATTTCTACTTTCGCTTTTATTAGTGTATATATAAATTTGGAAGATGAAATTTTTGGAGAAAATGAATTTGATAGCATGCAAAAAAACTTACCGGGGGTATGACTGAGAGGTACGGAGCTGGAAACAAACTCCATGTCTTCGTGTAGCGTCGGCAGAGGTCCAATGCCGCTGGCCAAATTCCCTAAATCCCTGGCGCTAACAGAACTACTGGAAGAACTCGATTCACTACTATTCTCCGTGCTACTGCTACTAGGATTTTGTATATGCTGCGAAAAACTCAATTTCCCAAAAGACAATAAAGCATTTTACGCAAAAACTCACTTGAATATGATGCAGGTACATATCGCTTTTCAAAAAGTTCGGATAAGTAGTATTATTTATGAGACTTTCGATTTGTTTTTGTGCTTCGTCGAATAGCTCGACGGGAGGATCGAAAACATTAGGATTTTTTAAATTTTTCCCTACTTCTTTCCGCAATTCGTCGTTTATAGGAAGCGTTGATTTTAAAAAGAAGCGTCTATAAAACAAAATCAGTATAAAAGCAAAAGTTACGAGAAAATTAAAAAAACTAACTTATATATGACTTTGACAATTTGCTGGAGTCTCTCCCTCTCGTATTGCTTTTTTAAACCTTCGCAAGCGAACCAAAAGTCTAAAGCATCCGCGTACGGTCTTCCTTCCGACTCCAAGTACCTTCGGAATAGTGATATTCCGTCTGGGTCCTCCAATAGTCGATGTAAAGAGAAGGCCCATTGCAAACACGGTGGTGAGGATGTTTGGTCAGCTTTACTACTTTCGGGTTTATCCAAGTGGCGGGGATAACCCACGTCCCCCTCAGGAAGTCCGTAAACTACATCAAAATTTATTATTTCGATTTTAAATTCGGTTAAAAGCAAAATACCGTTATTCTGAATTTTCTTTTGCGGCAGAGGAGAGGATTTGATTCTGCCCCAATCCGTCTGAGGCGGAAGACCCCAATCGGAGGTGCAGTGAACCTGTTCCTCACCGGGTACAGGCGGTCTGGGGGAATTGTGATCGAAACGGGTATCATTATTGTTTTTCGAAATTCCTACTTTACGATCCTCTTTATCATTACTCATGTTAGTCAGTTGGGTTTCGGCTGGCCCGTCTTGGGTATTCTACCTATTCGCACCTCTTCCGCTGCCGGCCTATGCCTCATGGCGGACAATGCTCTGGAAAAAATTAAAAAATCCATAGAAGCTAAAACGAATTAAACGGGGGTGCGGCACACGATCAATATCGAAAGGCCCGAACAAAGAAATATGGTTCTGCGCAGCCTCTATTTTTTTTTAACAAAGAAATATAAAGATATTAAAATATTATATCATAATAATGAGTACAGGTAAAATACTCAAACTCAGGTAAAACTACCCCTATCAGATTACATTTTGCAAACAAAAAAACCTGACTACAGCTGCCTAGTATAAAGTACCGTGGATGTAAAAGAAAATAATAATAAAAATAAACGTATTAGAAGAATAATAACATACTTAGCTGTCATAACAAATCAAAATTGAACAAAAGAACAAATTGGGCATGAAAATCTACCCCCACAAAGATTATTTAATAAAAAAGATCATCGTACCATCTTGCCCGTGCTCTGCCGGCTGATTTTCGAGAATACAACCACTATTATTAAGTACGCACAATAGAAAATTATTAAAAAACTGTCGACAGGAGAGAACGTAATGCGTTATGACAGGCTGTCGAACTCTATATGAATTCAACCCGCAGCAACAGCGTCAAGAGCTTTCGATCGATGGGATGACTCACGTATTGTACCGAGGGGCTCGTCCCTTTTTTGAAACAACCCTCGATTGGTTTCTAAAGAAGTGACTTCGTGACCAGTCTCCCAATTTACGATCATTTTACATAAGCTCTTGAAACTGCACAATTTTTGTAAAATTTTAAGAAGAGCTGTAAAGAATAATGTCCTAATTATACTACGAACACTTTACCACCTACGATTCATTGGAAAATATGATCATCATCATAAGGTTCTCAGTCCGAAGACTGGTTGGACGCGTACCTCCATTCTTTTCTATCCTGAGCTAACCTACGCATTTCCCTAAAAGTAGAACATCCTACATCCCTAACTATTTGAGAGCAGTAGTCTAATCTAGGCCTACCCCTACCTCTTTTTATTCCTATCTCTGACTCTAGTATGTCGCGAACTATTCCTTCGTGTCTTAGAAGGTGTCCTACCATCCTATCTCTCCTACTCTTTATTGTTTTCCATACCTTTCGCCTTTCCCCAACTCTTTCTAATACTTCCCTATTGCTAACCTTATCTATCCACGGTATCTTCATCATGCGTCTGTAACACCACAGTTCAAACGCTTCTACTCTTTTTCTATCCGCTTCTCCTATTGTCCAAGTTTCGCACCCGTATAATGCCGTACTCCATACATACGACTTTAAGAGTCTCTTCCTAGTCTCTATATTAACCGTTCTCGAACATAACAGTTGTTTCTTTTTGTTAAACGCAACTCGTCCCTGCGCCATTCTTTGTTTTATATCTTTAGTGCTCCTACCGTCTTGGGTTATTTTACTTCCTAAGTAGCAGAAATC
The DNA here is from genome assembly GCA_963966045.1 of Xestobium rufovillosum. NCBI lineage: Eukaryota > Metazoa > Arthropoda > Insecta > Coleoptera > Ptinidae > Xestobium > Xestobium rufovillosum. The sequence goes on from OZ014503.1 coordinate 26,130,199, forward strand.
CGCGACCTCCTCTATCTTCTCATTTCCTATTCGTATTTCAATTTTAGTTCTATTTTCACTCCATCTACATACCAAAATTTTAGTTTTCTTTTTATTGATTTTCATGCCGTAGCCCTGTGTCAAAACTGCTTCCATTTCATTCAAAGCCGCTCCTAATTCTTCTTTGCTAGATGCTAACACTGCTATATCATCCGCAAATCTGAGCATGTTAATAGTTTGGCCCTGTACATTGATCCCTGAGGCTGTTCTTTCCTTAACAATATTAATCGCATCTTCGATATATAAATTGAAAACTAGAGGTGACAATGCACATCCCTGTCTCACTCCCTTCCGGATATCTACTTCCCTTCGTTCCTGCTCACATTCTATAACTGCCTTTTGCTCTTCGTAGAGATTATGTATTATTCTTCTGTCCCTGTATTTCATCCCTACCTTTCCCAGCACTTCGAACATCTTCCCCCATTTTACGTTGTCGAAGGCTTTTTCTAAATCTACAAATCCTATATATACGCTCTTTCTCTTTTCTATCGTTTTTTCTATAATTACTCGTAAAGCTAGAATGGCCTCGCGCGTTCCTCTATTTCGTCTAAATCCGAACTGATCTTCTCCTAATATTTCTTCCGCCTTTTTCTCCATCCTTCTTTGCACAATTCTAGTTAAAATTTTTGACGCATGGGAAGTTAAACTGATAGTTCTAAAATTTTCGCATCTATCCGCGCCTTTCCTTTTTGGCAAAGCTACCATGATGTTCAGTTTGTAATCCTCTGGAATCTCGCCTGTCAGGTATATGCGACTAACTAATTTAAATAAACGATCTATTACCTCTTGACCTGCGCACTTTAAGATTTCTGCCTGCAAGCCATCTATACCTGGTGCTTTATTATTCCTTAAACTTTTTAGTGCTAGCTCATACTCTTCTCTCATTATAGGACTCCCTAGGTTATCCCCTTCTACACTGCTTTCACTTTCTAATATATCTTGCACTTCCTGTCCCGCATATAAGTTTCCTAAATATTCTTTCCACCTATCTGCCTTCTCCCCGCTTTCGATTAGGATATCTCCTGCCTCATTCCTAATGCTTTTGGTACTAGATCCAATTTCTCTAAAATTTCTCCTAATTATTTTATATGCTTCATCAGTCTTTCCTATGTCGAACTTATTTTCCACTTCTTTGCACTTATCATCGATCCATTGCTCTTTCGCTTTCCTACATTTCCGAATAATTTCCCACTTGATCGCCTTATATCTTTGTTTCCCTATTTCATCTAACCTATTTTTATATTTGCGCCTTTCCTCTATTAGACTCACAATATGTTTTGTTATCCAGGGTTTCCTACTTTCATTCTGTTTATGACCCAAAATATCCCTAGCTGAGGAAACTAAACTATTTTTAATGCAATTCCATTCTTCCTCTATGTCCCTAACAATATTTTCGCCCGCGCCCTTTAGTACTTCGTTTGTCTTTTTCTCGAACTTATCGCGCGTATCATCATCTTTTAGTTTCTCTGGGTCAAGATACCTTCTTCCGCTTCGTTTTTTCAAAATCTTAAATTTAAGATTGGCCTTCATAACGACTATATTGTGATCACTATCTATATCTGCTCCTGGATAACTTCTACAATCCCTAACTTGATTTCTAAATCATTGCCTAACAAGAATGTAATCTATTTGATATCTCCCTAGGTCTCCTGGCATCTTCCACGTGTAGCGTCTCCTAACATGATGGTGAAATAGAGTGTTCGCGATCGTTAAGTTATGTTTATCGCAGAACTCTATCAGTCTCGCTCCCCTATCGTTCCTATTGCCTAATCCAAAGGGACCAACTATTCCGCCCTCTCGCCCTGTGCCTACGACTGCATTGAAATCTCCGAGGGGCAAACCGCAGGCTAAATTTTGTACACCAAACTTCCATTTTTATGGGACTTCCACTAACTTCCACTGACTTCCACTAACTTCCACTGACTTCCACTGACTTCCACTAACTTCCACTAACTTCCCCTAACTTCCACTGACTTCCACGCACTTCCACTGACTTCCACGCACTTCCACTGACTTCCATGCACTTCCCCTTCTTTAGTATTCTACCTTTCACCAAGAAAAGGTTAATAAAAATCATTTAATCTAACGAAATACGAATTAGACAACAATGTAGAAAAAACGAGAGAAAAAATGTGGAAAAAATCGTTTGGCGATTAAAAATTTCACTGAAGTGAATATGGAAATAACGTCTCTGTATAATGTAAATATTTATTAAATGACTGAATTCGAATTAAATGAGTAAATTCCGAGGCAAATTCATACTTTTTAAAAATATCTTTAAGGCAATTTATCAAAATCGATCATAACAAATCGATAAAAGGTAGGTATCGGGAATGCTTATAGGTACTTTTTGAAGTAGAACACCATTCTGTTTCAGGTGGTGAAATAATATAGAAGATGTTCTGTATATTAAGAAAGTTGAGTATTACAAATTTAAAGTTTGTTTGGCATAACATCAGATTAACAACACCCTGTAGGGTAAATTAGAAGAATCCTGGGAAAGGTACAAGTGGTGATTCACGATTCAATTTGAAATACGTAGCAAAAATATATTTTTAAGAAGTATGATGCAAAGCCGGAAAAGTTCGAAAAATAATTAATATTTCGAGAATGGATGACTTTTTGAATATAAAAACAAGCAAAATGGAAATCTGCTGTCAAAAATATGGCTTCCATTTAAAAAAAATTAGTTAGTAAACATTTTCGGTATAACCGGAAGTCGACCGGAAGGGCCACGACTTAAAATATTTTAAATAAAAAGTTCCTAGGCATTTACGCCCGAATATAATTTTTTAGATTTGTAACTGTATTGTATGAGAAAACATCTATAGCTAACAGTTTCCGTGAATCACCCTGTATACTATTAATATATTACTGAATAATCCGTTAGAGCTTGACATTCGGAATAAAAACGATAGGGCACCTATGTTACGTCACTGGTTCAATTTGGAAGCGAAGAAATGATTTTTTCGTATTACTCTTTAGGTTTTGAGTAAAATAGCATTTTGCCTAACCGCTCACAATCGCAAAAAAATTAACAATCGATTGTTCTAAAACTGCTTGCCACTCCATTTAGCATTTCAAAAGCAAAAATGTTTGGAACAAATGAGGTTTACAATTTTACAAATTTTAATTCAATGATTTTCTTAGATACCTACCTATCAAAAAGTAACATTTTTTAGAGAAACCTTGATCTCAACACCGTGTATCTTAGTTGAGAGTAATTTTAAGACATGCATTATGTTTTATGTTCATTCAACTTTTCTTCTTATTTTGAACTAGGTATACCTCCCGAAATTTGTACACTCGTTATGGATCATGCCTTATAAAGAGAAAAATACTCGGAAAAATATATCTACGCATTATACAGGGTGGGCCAATAGTGTGTAGTCGGTCCATATCTCTGGTTCTATTCAAGGTATCAAAATAAAACTTTACACGTATGTTGAGAACTCCACGAAGCATCTGATAAAATTATTTTGGTGTATACAGGGTGTTCACACTCTGAGTACTAACCAAAAGTTATGTCTTTTAAATCGAATACCCTCGGGTTGTTTAGGTACATATTTGAATTCTTTATAAAATTTTACGAGAGCGTATGATAGATGATATACCTTACCTACTACACTAATGCCCGGTTTTTCAAAGAAACCTACATCGGATTAAGTCTGACACCGGCTTCGTTGCTATGATACCGGCTTTCTGATTGGTTGTATCGTAGCGACGAAGCCGATGTCAGACTTAATCCGGTGTTGGTTTCTTTGAAAAACCGGGCCTATGAGGTTTATAGAGTGAGCGATTTTAAGATATTATCATTTTAGTGCCGAAGCTATTTAAGATTTCTCTTGAGATTTCTTTATTGGATTAGGTTCACAGACTGCTCTATTCGTAAAATCCATGAGTACTGTTGTCACAATACTTAATATCATACAGGGTGGGCGGCTTACGCAATATGCATTTTTTCTCAGAAATTTCAAATGGAACACCCGATATTTTATTTTCATATTCGATAGCCAGTTTACTAAGCTTTTGATTGATGTAGATATTGTTAAGTCTGCGACTGACGGTTTGGGTCTCGGTTTCGGTAGAATTGAAAATTCAACCTTAAAATGTATTAATTTGACTGATAGGTCCGTTCTCCTAAATTTTACCATCCAAAACACAAAATATGATTTCCATTTTGTTTCTGGAAGTTGGGTTCACATTGAGACAAAAAATCATTGCTAGTTTGTTTCTTCATGGTCATATTCTCAAATACTTGGTAACTTATTAAACCTAGGTATAAATTATTGATACAAGGAGCGCAATGGAAGAAAAAAACAGTCTTTTCAAGAAGTACCTAATCTTGCAATGAGATTTCTTGTGCCAGTGTAAACTCTGTTCGCTAAATTTGATGTAAAAACAAAGTGAAAGCATTCTTCTGAGTTTTGGGTGGCAAAATCAGGGAAATTCCCCAAAAATGGTACAAAGTTACGGCAAAAATCTAATTTCTTAAGGTTCAATCTTTATTTATGCCTAAATTATCAGTCGCAGACCTGCCAATATATGCATCAATCAAAAGCTTCATAAACTGGCTATCAAATCTGCAAATAATATTAGGGGTGTTCCACATAGCATTTTAGAGAAAAGCTCAATTTTGCGCAAGTTGACCATTCGGTACAATATGTATTTTGAATAAGTATTTTGATAAAAGTGTTAATGGATTTTATTTACAATTAGCGTATCCTGTGAACCTATTCCAATAAAAAAATCTTAGGTAGCATTGATCGGCAGACGTCAGTAGCTCCACAAAGTTGGGTTCACACTGGTACTATAATGGCTGTATCTTAACATCGCTTGCTTCAAACTCCAACGTGCAGCATATTAACTTTCATGAAATTTTATGAAGAATCCAAATATGTAAACAAATGTGGGGCATTTCATTTAAAAAACGTAACTTCGGTTTGGTACTTAGCACGTGAACATCCTGTGTACATCAAAATAAGTTTAACAGAAGCTTCGTGTGGGGTTCTCCACATACACGTAAAATTTCATGTTGATATCTTGAATAGAATCAGAGATATGGACCGGCTACGCACTATTGGCCCACCTGTATAGAAAATATAAACTAATGTAAATTTACCGTTACTATGCAAGCAAAGGTCCAAACACTAGTCTAGACTACTCAACTCTCGACGAATACGACGATACGCAGACCATCTAGAACTACAGCGCATGCGTAAATGCCCAGAAACTTCCATTGACTTCCACTAACTTCCACTGACTTCCACTAACTTCCGCTAACTTCCACTAACTTCCACTAACTTCCACTGACTTTCACTCACTTCCACTGACTTCCACCAACTTCCACGAACTTCCATTAACTTCCACACACCTGTACACCAAACTTCCACAGCGGTTTGCCCCTCGGAAATCTCCTATAATTATTAAATTTTCGTGTCCTCTCACAAAATCTAGCACATGTTCAATATCACTATAAACTGCCTCTACGACCTCATCACTGTAGTTAGAAGTGGGCATATATACCTGTATTATTACTGTTTTTATAGGTTTCGAATCTAACCTAACCATAACTACCCTGTCACAATTCCTACTCCCGAATTTCCTCCTACAGATCCTGTGTGTATTACTCTAAAATCTCCGCTCCAGAAGTCTCCGGCTTCTGGCCATCGCACTTCACTAATACCTACTACGTCTAATGCTAACCTATCCATCTCAATTTTCAAATTCTCTAACTTTCCTACTTGTTTCATGCTTCTAACATTCCACGCTCCGACTCGTGAGATGTTACACTTATCATTTCTGATGACTCCCCCCGATGCAGTCCCCGCCCGGAGATCCGAATGTTGGACTATTTTACCTCCGGAATATTTTACTCCAGAAAGTCATAAATTCGAAGTACGCTGTACCAGGGATATAATAATGTGGTGGTTTCCCGTTGCCTTCCACATCGCAGTAGTGTGTATCACAGTGCCATAGCGACCCTCACGATCTCTGCCACTATGATTACTGAAAGAGCTGCTGCCCCCTTCCAGGGACTTGATTTAGTCTGGCTTCTCAAATAAAAACCCCTCCAATATGGTTAAACCTATGGTTCGGCTCTTTATATCATTGAAGCGCGCAAGCCATCCCACCCGTCCCAGTATTACTAGAACTGCGTCAAGGTACAAGTCCTTTGGGTAGGGAAGGAAGGAAAATATGATCTAAAAATAAAAATAAAAATATCAAATACCTCCTTAAATATAAAAAATAGGTAAGGAGAATTTAGGTAGTTTTTCGGGAACTGGGACAACCTGTATATCATAAAATATTTTTAAAATAAGATAACCCACATAACAAAAACTTTTTAATGTGCATGAACAGTATGGAGCATCCTGAATTGACAACCAATAGCAAAAGTTTTGCATTTTAAACCAACGCGATAGCCCAGGTATAAAATTTGTAGGTATTCTGTGAATATCTGACATCGTATTGCCTATTAGGGTGTAACAGGAGCATGAAGCATATAGTTTAGATATCATAGCAAGCCGAGAGCAGCCGCAGGCATCAAACCTTCGTTTTTAATCCGTAAAGAACAGAGACGTATTCAGATAATTTTTTAGGGGCGACTAATTGCAACAAAACTTTCTTTGTCATACGCATTGCTTAAAAAAGGAATATGTAAATCAGTTACCTTTAAAAAACCCATCAGAAATAATGTTACATCAAAATAGCAGCGACAAAAAAATTATGTAAATGACACTTAAAACTTCAAACTGACGTTCGTCTTCCAGCACTGGAGAGAAAGTGAAAAGACGTCCCCCAAGAAAAATCCCTTGGGTGCCGCGTGGCTACATACGTTTGCGCATAGAAAGATTTCCTTGATATACGAGGGGTATATGAAACAGACATTAGAAACTGTGAAAATGAAGACGTCTGTTGCAACGGACATGTCATTAGATAACCTACAAGTTCGACACATTATTACAAGACCACGGACACACTGTTTTACGTTCAATTTTTTAAGAGAACAGTCGGCAACAGTTTCGTGCAGTACGGTCCTGGCTAAAATGAGGTAAGCAGCAAAAGGTGTCCGAGAGAGACGGACGGTCTCTTTCTACTCTGACTGAAAGACGGCGGCAACTTCTTTTGAAGACCCAGAGGCGGTCAGTGGTAGTGGTACCGCGGTTGCTGACCTTACCAGCTCGCGGTACCCAGTGGTACTCAAACACTTCGAGAAAATCCCCAACATTTTTATTAATTGTTTGTTTTGAGCGTAAAATTGTCGTTTGTTTTGTTTTTTCTATCTACATATTTTCAATAAACGTATTGGATACATCGAAAAAATTTCGATGAAAAATACTTCAAATTCAACTGAGCATAAGAAATATTTTCATATATCATCTGACCATAGCCGATAATATGAAATTCTCGCACTTTTATTGGGAAGTTATATTAAAATTTTTATTTCAAGGGAAGTCTTGAATTGTAGTGTCTGGAAGAGCAAGATGCGGTTTTCTATTATTCCGGTACCTAAATGGATTTTCTAAATTTCCAATTCCCGTATTTACGTGGGACAAAAGACGATCAGTCACAGGTCGGGACAGCCTGACATCTAGCGAGTAATTACAATAGATGAGAGGAAAAACAACGAAGCTGATTCACAAGAGCGCTCCTTTACGTTAATAACTTCATCATACATATTACAATATTTCCTTTGCAATGGTCAATTTTTACTGTCTGAAAACTAACCATCATAAAGCAGAAGTTATGTACGATACAGTCAACACCATTATTAAAATAATTAAGACCGGGAACAAGCAGTTAAGAATGAATTTTGATAGAAAGTAGTACAGTTGCAAATTTCAAAACTGTAGAAATTATTTTTTACGAACATTATTAACAAACAATTGTGGCTTCGTGAAATACTGGCAAAAAAAATTATTATCAACATTTCGGCCCCGTTTAGGGCTTTTGTTAGGAAATATAATCAACACAATATAATATAAAATTGTATTAAAAGTGCCGTCCGCGAGGACTTATGTGAAGCAGCACTGAGGTAACGTAGATCCTCTTCTGCCATGAATCCGTCACAGAGAGCCGTCGTTTCAGCTCAGCGATGCCTCCAGGGACGACAGAAGTTAAATGGCATATTTAACCGTGGAGCTGTTGTTTTTTTATCAGTGGAAAGCGACCATTATCCTGTCTCTGCGAAGTTACACGCCTTTCTGAACGAATTTCTCGGTTAGCCAGAATTTACCACAATTCCCTTCGTCTTAAAAGAATTATGGAGACATCGAAAACCGTTTTACAGAATCTATTATGTATGTAACACGAACAGCCTTTTAGAAAATTTTAGAGACAGAAGCCGAACCCTGATTCTACAGTGTCATCATCATAAGGTTCTCAGTCCGAAGACTGGTTGGACGCGTACCTCCATTCTTTTCTATCCTGAGCTAACCTACGCATTTCCCTACAAGTAGAACATCCTACATCCCTAACTATTTGAGAGCAGTAGTCTAATCTAGGCCTACCCCTACCTCTTTTTATTCCTATCTCTGACTCTAGTATGTCACGAACTATTCCTTCGTGTCTTAGAAGGTGTCCTACCATCCTATCTCTCCTACTCTTTATTGTTTTCCATACCTTTCGCTTTTCCCCAACTCTTTCTAATACTTCCCTATTGCTAACCTTATCTATCCACGGTATCTTCATCATGCGTCTGTAGCACCACATTTCAAACGCTTCTACTCTTTTTCTATCCGCTTCTCCTATTGTCCAAGTTTCGCACCCGTATAATGCCGTACTCCATACATACGACGTTAAGAGTCTCTTCCTAGTCTCTATATTAACCGTTCTCGAGCATAACAGTTGTTTCTTTTTGTTAAACGCAATTCGGCCCTGCGCCATTCTTTGTTTTATATCTTTAGTGCTCCTACCGTCTTGAGTTATTTTACTTCCTAAGTAGCAGAAATCCGCGACCTCCTCTATCTTCTCATTTCCAATTTGTATTTCCATTTTAGTTCTATTTTCACATCCCCTACATACCAAAATTTTAGTTTTCTTTTTATTGATTTTCATGCCGAAGCCCTGTGTCAAAACTGCTTCCATTTCATTCAAAGCCGCTCCTAATTCTTCTTTGCTAGATGCTAACACTGCTATATCATCCGCAAATCTGAGCATGTTAATAGTTTGGCCCTGTACATTGATCCCTGAGGCTGTTCTTTCCTTAACAATATTAATCGCATCTTCGATATATAAGTTGAAAACTAGAGGTGACAATGCACATCCCTGTCTCACTCCCTTCCGGATATCTACTTCCCTTTGTTCCTGCTCACATTGTATAACTGCCTTTTGCTCTTTGTAGAGATTATGTATTATTCTTCTGTCCCTGTATTTCATCCCTACCTTTCTCAGCACTTCGAACATCTTCCCCCATTTTACGTTGTCGAAGGCTTTTTCTAAATCTACAAATCCTATATAGACGCTCTTTCTCTTTTCTATCGTTTTTTCTATAATTACTCGTAAAGCTAGAATAGCCTCGCGCGTTCCTCTATTTCGTCTAAATCCGAACTGATCTTCTCCTAATATTTCTTCCACCTTTTTCTCCATCCTTCTTTGCACAATTCTAGTTAAAATTTTTGACGCATGGGAAGTTAAACTGATAGTTCTAAAATTTTCGCATCTATCCGCGCCTTTTCTTTTTGGCAAAGCTACTATGATGTTCCGTTTGTAATCTTCTGGAATCTCGCCTGTCAGGTATATGCGACTAACTAGTTTAAATAAACGATCTATTACCTCTTGACCTGCGCACTTTAAGATTTCTGCCTGCAAGCCATCTATACCTGGTGCTTTATTATTCCTTAAACTTTTTAATGCTATCTCAAACTCTTCTCTCATTATAGGACTCCCTAGGTTATCCCCCTCTACACTGCTTTCGCTTTCTAATATATCTTGCACTTCCTGTCCCGCATATAAGTTTCCTAAATATTCTTTCCACCTATCTGCCTTCTCCCCACTTCCGATTAGGATATCTCCTGCCTCATTTCTAATGTTTTTGGTACTAGATCCAATTTCTCTAAAATTTCTCCTAATTATTTTATATGCTTCATCAGTCTTTCCTACTTCGAATTTATCTTCCACTTCTTTGCATTTATTATCGGTCCATTGCTCTTTCGCTTTCCTACATTCCCGAATAATTTCCCACTTGATCGCCTTATATCTTTGTTTCCCTGTTTCATCTAACCTATTTTTATATTTTCGCCTTTCCTCTATTAGACTCACAATATGTTTTGTTATCCAGGGTTTCCTACTTTCATTCTGTTTATGACCCAAAATATCCCTAGCTGAGGAAACTAAACTATTTTTAATGCAATTCCATTCTGCCTCTATGTCCCTAACAATATTTCCACCCGTGCCCTTTAGTGCTTCGTTTGTCTTTTTCTCGAACTTATTGCGCATATCATCATCTTTTAGTTTCTCTGGGTCAAGATACCTTCTTCCGCTTCTTTTTTTCAAAATCTTAAATTTAAGATTGGCTTTCATAACGACTATGTTGTGATCACTATCTATATCTGCTCCTGGATAACTTCTACAATCCCTAACTTGATTTCTAAATCTTTGCCTAACGAGAATGTAATCTATTTGATATCTCCCTAAGTCTCCTGGCATCTTCCACGTATAGCATCTCCTAACATGATGGTGAAATAGAGTGTTCGCGACCGTTAAGTTATGTTTATCGCAGAACTCTATCAGTCTAACTCCCCTATCGTTCCTATTGCCTAATCCAAAGGGGCCAACTATTCCGCCCTCTCGCCCTGTGCCTACGACTGCATTGAAATCTCCTGTAATTATTAAATTTTAGTGCCCTCTCACAAAATCTAGCACATATTCAATATCACTATAAACTGCCTCTACGGCCTCATCACTGTAGTTAGAAGTGGGCATATATACCTGTATTATTACTGTTTTTACAGGTTTCGAATCTAACCTAACCATAACTACCCTGTCACTTTGCTGTAAGAAATTTTCTACACTCTGTCCTACTTTTTTCCGCATAACAATTCCTACTCCCGAATTTCCTCCTACAGATCCTGTGTGTATTACTCTAAAATCTCCGCTCCAGAAGTCTCCAGCTTCTGGCCATCGCACTTCACTGATACCTACTACGTCTAATGCTAACCTATCCATCTCAATTTTCAAATTCTCTAACTTCCCTACTTGTTTCTACAGTGTGGCACAAGAATTCGGTGATCGGCGGATTGGAAAGTTTGGTCCAATACCATGGCCACCCCACTCGCCAGACCTTACTCCAATGGACTTCTAGGCTTCTAGGGAAATAGCAAATTGATATTTGCAATCTTCATTTAAGTACGAGTTTAAGTACATATATTATTTTTAGGAATGCGTCACAAGTTTTCTGTCTCAAACATTAACAGGTAGTTTTTTTATTACTGTCCCCTGTATTTGATATCTCCTTCAAAGCCTCGGCGACAATATGTAAACAGAACCATCTGAAATACTGCAAAATAACACCGCTGCATTAAGAAAATAAAAAAGACGCTCAAACACAAAACCGCTTTGACATTCTTCCTTTGGCGCAAAGTAATCATCATGCTTGTTTTAGAATAAGAATAAAAAAGAAACAACAAAGAGAGTCAAGTACGGGTCCGTCAAAGCGAGTTATAATTTTTAAACGCCACGTCGATTTCAAAAGATGCCGACACAGCTTCTTCCCTCTCGTGTTTGTCTACCGGGTACAGGGGAAATTGTAAAAAGGATTTAACCCTGCTGTTGACATTTAAGCCTCTATTATGTTCGGCGGGACCAAAGGGGCGGCATGAGACGCAAAATTTGCTTTTCGCATTAAGCATTTACGGTCTTACGGCTTCAGTAATTGGAAATTAGACAGTTTAATGGGCACCCAAGCAAGTTTCTAAAAACAAGTTGATTCCATAAACGAATTCCAAGGAGCAAAATTGGTTTGGGATAGCTAAGATAATTCCGTATACAGGACCAATAAAAATTATACTTGCCAGACAGTATGTTGCCTTCGATAACGAAACGTCACTGGCATGAACCGAATACTGAAGGACAGAATCCTTAAACTCAAACCAAATAACTTCACTTATCAGTTTCAATAATAAATATCCTCACCAAACATGAAAGAAAGAAAGGGAAAAGGCAAGGACAACTTTTCCTATAACGCCAATATTAAACAGGGAATAACTTTTGTGTGTCGTTCGCGATTATCAATTTCCGCCAGGCCTTTTGATGTGCCGCTCAAATCCACAATCATGCCGACACCAAAAGAGAATCTCGCTCATTACAGTCATTACACGATCAGGATAAAACATACATATTTGCTTTGGGTATGTCAACAACATATCGGAACATTCAATTATGCAGAAAATATCCTATTAACGAATCTCAGAGATAAAATGCTATTTTAATTACGCCGAATATTAAATACAAGGTGTTCCACGTGACCCGTTCCTTATAGAATCGTGTAGCTACAGAATGTAGATGAAATACTTTTTGTACTTCTTATGCTAGAGACTGGGGTGTTTAAACGCATATAAAAAGTGGGTTTTTGATCAAAAACCTCGTCAAAAACAATGTTTCTAAAGTTTTTGTATGTTGCTTTGATTATCGGGATAGTAGGCGCATGACGAGGTGTGGAGCTGGTGAAGACATTGCGGACCTGGGTGCCAATCTTTTAGTCACCGTCAGATACAAAAAAATCATACAGATCGTTAATTAATTTGTGGTGAATAATTCCAGCAACACTGTGACGGACGTGGTTGGCTGGAAAGATCTATAAATAACAAAAAACCCGTCTCTGAGCAGATTTTTGGTCAAGCAGGGTCCAGCACTACTGAGCACAAGGTTAACACTTATCAACCTGACATTGATAATCAAGCCAATAATGATACGGAGACTCGTGTCCTTATTTCTCAAAAGTTATTTGTGAAACTAAATTACCTAACGTTTGAATGAATGAAAATCTATTTTCCTTCCATTACAAAATACAAATCCGGGTTGTTTCGGCAGTGCCCTACCCAGTGGCGTAACTATAAATTTTTGGCCCCCCGCGAAAAAATCCAAAAGGCCCCCAACAACTGGGGGTGTGGGGGGCGGAAGCCCCCCACTAAGTAGGGGCCCGGGGGTTTTTCCCCCGGAGATATTTTTTTAAATTTTGCGTTTTAGAAACCTTTTTAAAGCATTTTCAAACAAGAAATATGTAAGTTCATTTACAGACCACAGAAAAGTAAAGAAAATACATAGGTAAATTTTTAGTTGCGGAAAAAAACATTTTCTAACCCATGGCAGGGCGTAGGGCCCCTGAAACTTACGGGCCCCCCCGCCATGGCGGTGGCTCGCGGGTGTGTGGCTACGCCACTGGCCCTACCTGAACACAACACTTAATTAAAGGGTACCTATACTGGTGCGGCAAATGGTGTCTGGCCAGCTGCTGCATCGGCATTTTTAGATACGACTGTCTGAATTTAACCTTATGGGTACCGACATCTTCCAGCCCTTCTCGGTATTCTATTCTACCCCCAGCCGTCAAGGGGGCTGTAACAAATACCGCTACAGCCCACTTTTCTTATTTTATCACAGCACCTAAGAAGAAGACCTCAATATAAGTATTTCCAGGAGTTTTGAAACAGCCGAATTTGTCAAGTTTTCAATTTCTCCAGAGAATTGGACCGAATACAGTTCGTAAAAAAGCTAAAAGGATATCCCTTCTCACCAATTTATCAGTCACAATGCAGACTTTTTATATCCATTGATATAGCGGAAGTTCCAATAATATTTTTAAGATGATTCTGCAAATATTGCTGACATTCTCTGGATCATAATAATACCTAGTCCCTCGCCCTCTGCCCTATTCAATCGTTAAAATCATTGTCTGATACACAATAACTCTCAGGCAAAAATAAATTGGATAGGTATTGAAAAACGTTGCTGTTTTTCTCATGGGCCCTCCAGGCAATGATAATACCACTTCAAAATCAATTTAATACCATATCACGTCACGGGTTTACGGTCATCAAGAGTAAATATAAAATAACACTGCACACAAAAGTAGTTTACACCGATCAAATAATATTTCCAACTTAATTTCTTTTTATTTCACCGACTTGTTTAAATATTGTCATTCAATATACTTAAGATCTTTAGAAAAAAGCCGTTAATGCAAACATTAATTTTAGCTGGTATCAAAAATTACAGGGTTCGTAGAAAACAACGTAACATTTTTCATGGGCCACTATAGATTTAGAAAGTGTGGAAAAACCACAGAAATCAGTAAACACGGTGCCTCAGCAAAAGAAATGTAATACGTCACAAACATCGGTAATTAATCTGCATATTCCTTTAGAGAATTTGCATCAAATTACTTTGCATAAAGTCCTATTTGACGCCTTTTGCCGCACGCAATTACAAATTTAAATAAATTGATCGGAGTAAAATATCGACCAACGCTCCGAAAGTTTGGGAACTGCCGTCGCCGTCACTGATATCCTAACCTAACATTACTAAACAAAATTAAACTTAAAACTTTCAGTAACCTAACAAAACTCTCAGCAGACAATTTTTATAACCTAATCAACCACTTTTCGAGTTTATAAACATAATTATAACCATTAAAAAACTGCAGCTTACCTTACAACTAAATACGATCGACTTTACGAAAATTCCCAGTGTTATTTTTGTACCAAAAACATAAACACAACACATTTTAACACTTAAACATTTTGCACGCTTATAATCGGGTTTCCTAATGAGCAAAAAACAATCAAAATCTACACTCAAATAACAAATAATGGCAAAACTGGACGAAAAACTAAAGAAACTTTTAATTAGGCACTCTCGGTCTGTGTTATGCTCACAACGTCGCCATGAGACTACTGAAGAAAAGTTGCGCTACCTGGCGGACGAAGCACCAACTGCCAAATGGCACGGCCAATCACACAGAAAAATACCTAGGCATCGGCGTGCCGCTCGTGGGGGCCCTGGAAAGTTTTTTCTATTCGTGGCAGAGAGCTGACCAATAGAAGCCAATAATTGCTAGTTTCAGTAGAGATTACAGCATATTCATAAATTAATAAAGCATAATAACTTAAGAAGCTGTCACAATACAACAATACAACATAATTAAAATCAAGGAAAGAAGAAATAAAACAAGTAAAGTGTAAGATTATATTTTTATATGTGTACGCCACTGCCCGTATAATACCAATAAAGCTGTGTCGGAACATCAAAGGACAAAGTTTTAACTCGGTTTCCCTTTTCTTTGGGAAAAATGTAAATGATCCCACCTGTTGATATCGGATCGAAGAGTTCTGTTTGTTTTTGAATTAATTCGATTAATTTACGATGTTATTACATGATGAAATTTAAATTGTAGTTACATGAAACTTAACCAGTTCAATTTAGGCACCCATTTGTACAACAATATGAAGAAACGTAAAAATGTTGCTCTCCAAGAATCTTCGAATAAAATCATTCGTAGATTGTCGTCGTCATTTATGTCCAAACTTGTTGTCGAAACACTTTTATCGAAAACTTCTTTTGGCGTCTCGACAAAAGAGTCTTCTTCTGATAAAACGGTTTTCCATTTTACCCTCTTCTTTGAGAGTTTGCTCCTCTTCGTTTTCGTTTCTTTAATTTCGCTTTCCGTGGTTAGCGAGTCAGTTTCAGTGCTGCTCAAAAGTGAGTAGTCACCGCAACCCACGTCTTTTTTAGTTTCGTCAATTTCTAAACGCCCACAGTGGTAGCAAAAATTATTTTTCAAACGCGGTAGAATGTAGTCTGTATTTGTTGATTCATCCACAATATTCGTTTGTTGATACTCTAAATAGTTGACTTGGTATGTAGGGGGTGTAACTGGAAAATCTTCATTCGTGGCTGGCAAACTTCTTAAACACATCGGCAATTCTCTTTCTTCATAATTCAGTTGTCCATAGCAAGTTGTGGGGGCGCTTTTGGTGCTCGATTTTACTTTCCTCAAACACAAAGGTAATTCTCTTCCCCTGTAGTAAATAACATGAGCTTTTGGGTCATAAGTGTAAGCAAATTTCTTGCAGAAATCTTGCCCATACAGTTTTTCCAAATACCTCTTCTTTATTGCCTTAAATTGATCATTGTTACCCCTTTTGTAGATAGGATCATCCCCCCGCATAATTGCACACTAAAAAAATAATTTTGACGTTACGAATTTCTCGCGTCAAAAGAATTTTTATCACAACAAATCAAACATTCGTAGGCAATTATTTTCTAAGTTGTCAAGAATTTAAACGCTATCGCGTCAAGTTAAGGGATGTATCTAAATTTTAGTTAACTAAATTGATAGTATTTATGGCGGCTCAAGACGCCAGCGAATTCGACTTTTATTTGGGATTCGCAAAACCGCTGGTGTTAAATTTGCCCGAACCGAAAGGTGAGATTTTTTTTAAATTTTCGCAGGTAATCGAAAAATACTTGATTAGACAGAGTACTGGCGGCGGCATGGATACAAAAACTGCAAGATTCCAGTTGTGGAAGCGCCAAATTACGAGCGGATTACCTAAAATTATTACTATTCGTTTTGCAAAGAAAAGCTTTGGCCAAACCTTTTTCCGAACACCCAAACCTCCATGAGAAGCTACAAGAATTCCCTGCTTCACAAAAGGTACCTCAAGAATTCTTGTTCTTTATTCTTACCACATTCTGTATTATCGTTAAATCTCGTTGGCATTTTTATATTCTGGTTTGCTTGTTGCCAGGTTACTCACTTCTGCAATTCTCTCGTCCTCTTCTGATATTGCCATAAACTATTAGCTTCCAAATGTATCCAAATTCGACTAAAAAAAGCCTCTTACTAGTTGCAAGATGTAGCAAAAGAACTAATACTAGCAGAAGGGAAGAAAGGGGACGTAGGCCCTAGTGGAGACTATCCCCCTTACACAACAGAATACTCAGCAGATTTATTAGAATACTCAGCTGCTCAAGATATCCCCAACTTCGGAGTTCAAGTCTATTATGCCATATCACGAGAACCGCTTACCACATGGAATAAAGCTGATAAAGGGATATTTCCTAAAGGTATTCTTTACTCAGTAGCACTCAGAGAGTCTAAAACAATTTTTTAGCCGCTGTTAGTCAAACTGATAGAAGCGAAGCTCCATTAGCCAGCGTTGTAAGCGTGGCAATATCGAAATCAAGACCGAGAACTCCTACAGCGACTAGGTCTAGATCAGCTTCTGGTTCTAGGGCTGAAAGCAGATCCAGAGGTAATCCATGTAATAATTCTTCCATCGCCTTTTTTTATTTACCATTTGTACCATAGATAGGGCCCCTAGGGAAGTACCTTCGACTTCAACAGAAAGGTGAATACCGAGGAACCAATAAAAATTTCTTTTAAAATCTGATAATGTTTAGATCACCAAGAGCCCGAATTATCACACCTCCAGTATCTCCATTGGGAGCCCCTCCTCCAGTAGATGATCGCACTCCACCCTCGTGGGGAAGCAATCTAATCGAAGTGATCGATCCACCGAAGAAGGAAGACATAGTGGCTGAGAGAGTGTCGAGAGGAGTCTTGCTACCACAGGAAGAAGAGGAATCGTTCGCTTTAGGCAAACCACCTAGTGTCGCCGGTGGAGTTCCCTCCCCTCCAAGTTATACAGTCCAAGGTCCTTTCGAATACCATGAACCTTACAGTCCCCTAGGTGATGTAAGTTTTGAGGCTCCACCTTCACCAACTGTATCTCCACTGCGTATGGACCATTCTTTTGAAACGCCAGCTCGTGTACAAGCTGCAGGCCAAGCTGGTCGAACCGATGCAGCCTACGAGGAAGATTTCAGAGAACTTGAAGCCATGGTTCCTCAAGTGCAAGTGTCTCAGAGGGACTACGGCGAAATATCGCCAGTGAAACCTCTAACGCCCCCTAGAGATATAGAAATCAGGAAGCTTCTGAAGAAGGAGGTGAAAGTTGAAAGGAGAAGTGGTCCAGGTGCAAAGGTAAAGTACCATTCGAAATTATTTGTTGTAGCTTATAGAAATGATGCTTGTAGGGACCAACGAAACCCAAGAAATCTGCAGTGCCTCCCAAGAAGCCTCCCTTGCCTCCACCCAAGAAGAAATCGCCTTCGCCTAAACTGATGTCTAAGATCCCACCACCAGGAAGTAAACTAGTTCAACCAGGTGGTTCCAGACTTCCACAGCCAGGTGGCTCCAGGCTCCCTCAACCCGGAGGTTCAAGAATTCCCCAACCTGGTGGATCTAGAATACCCCAACCCGGAGGCAGCAGGGTTCCTGCTCGTCCTGGAACGAGACTACCAGGTTTAAAGCGTCCACCTCCTAAAGGAACTCGTGAGTTTGAAGAGTTTAAAATGTTGGGGATGGGCGCTGAAGGGCTCGACGATGACACCTTGGGTTACGAAGATTTCGATCTGTCTGGGGTGTACGACACCTCGATGGAGGGTGAAATTGCTCAGCAGGACGCTGAGTTTGCCGAGTGGGAGAGGCAACTGAGCCAGTTAGAAGCGGAAGTTGCTGGTGATGAAGCCGAATTGAGGGCACAAGGAATTTCAACTTCCCCAGATCGAAGCGTAGTAACGCCTAGTAGATATCCTGCCGTCGGTGATTTATCGGCTGCTAGTTTACCCTACAGAACTCCACCTATGATTTACCCAGATTTCGCAGATTTATCAGCACCAAGTTTACCGTATCGCACCCCCACTCCTCCTAGAAGAACTCCAGCCGGATACGATATGCAAGAATTACAAGAGTTGGGTATCACCGAAGCGGATCTGCGAGACATAAGCATACCAGAGGACGAGCCCTTTGAGATGAGTGGAGAATCTCCTTCACCTGGAGACATTTCAGTAAGTTCTGAAACGGCCAGACAAAATGCCGAATTTGATGATTGGGAAAGACAGTTGGCCGCTCTGGAAGCGGAATGTGAGGAAGATATCGACGCGTACGGACTGTCACCTTCAGTTTCTCCTGCGCCATCTTCCCCAAGATCTCCGCAAAGATCTCCTCCGAGATCGCCGCCGCGATATCCAGATATTGGAGACTTATCGGCGGCTAGCCTGCCCTATCTTACGCCTCCGTTACCGCAGCCTAAACGTGCCCCAACTCCTCCTCGAATAGGAACTGGTATGCCCAGCACGAGCGGAATTCCGAGAAGAGGAATTCCTACCAGAGGAGGCATACCAAGGAGGAAAACGGTGAAGAAGACTATTGTGACGAAAACTGAAAGCATACCCGATGCTTCTCCGGCCGGTATCGTCACGCCTAGTCGATATCCTGCAATAGGAGACTTGTCACCTGCTAGTTTACCTTACCGAACTCCACCCATGATTTATCCAGATTACGCAGACTTATCAGCACCAAGTTTACCGTATCGTACCCCCACTCCTCCTAGAAGAACTCCAGCCGGATACGATGTGCAAGAATTGCAAGAGTTGGGTATCACCGAAGCGGATCTACGAGACATAAGCATGCCAGAGGACGAGCCCTTTGAGGTGAGTGGAGGATCTCCAGCACCGGGCGACATTTCCGTAAGTTCAGAAACGGCCAGACAGGATGTCGAATTTGATGAGTGGGAAAGGCAACTGGCCGCTCTAGAAGCCGAATGTCAGGAAGATATCGACGCGTACGGACTGTCACCTTTAGCTTCTCCTGTACCGCCCTCTCCAAGATCTCCCCCGAGATCGCCGCCGCGTTATCCGGGTATTGGAGACTTATCGGCTGCTAGCTTGCCCTACGCAACTCCTCCTCCCAGATCTCCGGGATATCAGCAACAACGGCAATTGGAACAAGTGGGCCAACTATACGACACATGTACTACCGTAACCTTTAGTTCCAGTATTTCCCCAGTAATGTTCTTGGTTTGTTTTAGTGCGACCTGGTGCTAGACAGAGAGCGGAAATGACGCCACCCGTGTTCAGCAGGCATGGGGAAATTAGGGAAGCTGCTGCTGGATTGCGCTACACTCCTGGTCAGTTTGGTGTCGCACCGGATGAACAATTTCAGGGTGGTCCAGAATTCTTCGCCGGTACAACTGGTACGATTCCAACTCAATTTGTTTCCACACAGCTGATTCAATTTCCATTTACTTTCATAAAGAATTTTCCCCGTACGTCGACAGGAGAAAGCCAATAGGGGAGGTAATGCCGGGGTTAAGACATTTTCGCCGCGAGGCTCTCCAAGATGAAGACTTCCCAGAAGAAATGGAAGAAGTAGAGCGGGTGTCTCCGCTCAGACGAAGAAGAGATGCCATGGAGTCGGTGGTAGAAGGAATACTGGATTTACGGAGTTCTCCTGCAGCCGCTGGACTTCCGATGACGACGCCGGCTCGTTCGCCTAGTCCGAGAAGGTCACTGGGTTTCTTCGACGACGAATTTCTTATGGGCGACATGGATATGGATGATATGTTCACCAGTCCGATTGCATTTGATGACACTCATAGTCCCTACAGATCGCTTTCCCCTGAAAGTCGGAGGTACCGGATGATGGAAGATGTGTTTGTTACTCCAGAAGAACGTCGCATTCCTCGCGGTAGTCCGCGAAGTGCTGCAGCAATATCTGGTTTGGCTCAACAGCAATACGAGCAATTGATGCGTGAGTCTCCCAGAGAGGAAAGAGCTGTTATACTGCCCACAAGTCTTTCTCCTCAAGCAATGTCCCCTCGTAGACCAACTCCTCCCCGACCAGGCTCCCCTAGGTCTCCAGTAGATTTGTTCGGGGTCCCCGGTGCAGTTCCTTGGGACGCCCCAGTTACTCACATGGATGTGGAAATACCGTCCCATTTACCGCAACCACTAACACCTACCAATCGAAGGCAGGGCCTTTTGGGCTTCACTACTCCAGAACGCATGAGACCTCAAAGGAGAAGGGAACCTCCGCCACCTGCCATCCAACTCCAATACGACCCACGGTTGCTCAGTGGAGTAAGTATGCGCGAAGAAGTCTTTCCCGAAGCAGACTTGTTACCTGAGGAAGAATACGTTCCACTGACGACAGAAATGCCCGGATTCGGTATCGACCAGGACATACCAGAACCTTACTCTAGTCCCCCACGCGTGGACGATATTTTCTCGGCACCCCCTCCCCTAGATGCCATGTTGGACGTGTCACCTCCTTTGAGAGAAATACTAGAAGCCCATCAACTCACGGAAACATTTATGGACCCGAGTAGACCGAGCATGACAAAGATTGTCAAGAGTGGGAGTTTCACTAGGAGATTACTAAGAAGATCGGGTCCTCCCGGAGTCTCTCCAGTTAGTGAAAGACCAGAATTGCCGCCGGAAAGGTATGGATTACCTTCTCCGGTGCGAGTAACGGGAATACCGTCTACTCAGTCATACAAGATACCGAAATTCGTACCAGGTGCACCATACCAGCAGCAACTACCCATTCTGCCACCAGCAGAAGAGGCGCAAATTCGACACTTAATTCCTGCTGAAAGACAAGAATTTTATAGAAGAGCCTCTCAGTTGGTTCAAGACGTGGACGACGGCACAGCCCAGCCTGATTACGGACAAATCAGGTCACCAGAAATGCCCCCCATGTCTCCAACGAGCGTGAGTCCTTTGGCCGTTATGACTCCACCAAAATTCGAAGAATTGCTTTCTCCGGTCAGCGGAGGCAGTCCTCCTTCTCGGTTATCTCCGATGCGGGAAGTTTCCGAAATGCAATTCGTCAGTCCTACAGCCATTATGACAGAGAGGCCGCGACCTGCTGAGTTGCTTCCATCTCCCGTTGCAGGTCCAAGTAGAGTGAGGTCTCCGGTGGCAGGTCCAAGTTGGGCTAGGTCCCCAGAAGCAGGCCCAAGTTGGGCCAGATCTCCCGTTGCAGGCCCAAGTTGGGCCAGATCTCCTGAGGCAGGACCGCCATCTCCAGTAGCAGGTCCAAGTTGGATGACATCTCCAGCAGCACGTCCAAGCAGGATGGCATCTCCAATGGCAGGTCCCTCGAAGCAACGCCGTAGGGACGATACTCTGATGTCGGAGAAACCACCTCCAGAATTTGACCTATCCCCCAAATCACCTGTTCGTCCACCGAGGAGCCCCCCAAAAGAATATAGTCCCATCAGCCCACCTTTTGATTCTTTCGATTTGGTTAGGAAGTTAATATTCCGCACACCTTATACCAAGAGAAAAGATCAAATTGCCATCAATCAAGGTACCAACAGAGGAATGCGAATTATGGAAAGACATTCAAGACCACCCCCTTTACATAGAATATCCGAAGTTCCAGACTACTATGACGAAGAAAACCTTCCGTTTAGGACAACAGTAGATTTAACACCAGGACAAATAACTAGGAGGGAAATGAAAATTGGAAAGCGAACATTACAAAGGCGATCTGTAGGGCCTGCTTTATCACCCCTTCAGGAACACATCGAATATCCGGATACGCCGACCACGTCGCGGCCTCAAGCGGGTAAGGGCAGAGCTAGGAGGCGACTAGATTTCCGGCAGCCAGCCCCGAAAGCAATCAGATTCCAAGGAGCTTCTCCTCCGAGAGAAGCAGTTGACTGGAGAAGGGACATTTACGATCCTCAACCTCTTACACCGCCCGGTCGAGTAGAACAGGCTGTCAGACAAAGCCAGCTTTACTTGTCCCCCGACAGAGCGGATCATCCTGAAGATCTCCTAGGCGCGATGGGCCCAACCGACTGGGGGGTGCAGCAAACCTTACTCGATTCAAGCATGCCGGACAGACTACCCTCTCCTATGAGACCCAGGCCTCAACAGTCATTACCCGGTTGGGAAACGCCGGAAAGGCTTAGACGGCCCAAACCAAAACCTGCATCTCCGAATATACTCCGCTACCACCCAGAGAAAGTGCAACAATTAGATTATGAGACGTTAACAGATGAGGCGATGATGTCTCCTGAAGCACAAGGGTATGTTCCTTTGGGGACCGAAATGCCAGGGTTCGGGTTCGGGGAATCTCCTCCGAGACTCTCGCCTCCTAGACGTGGAGAGACTCCTTCGCCTTTTGTAAGAGCCGGTGTGCCGTCTCCGTACTTGAGCCCTAGGACTCCTTTGGGCACCCCAACTGGGCGGAGGAGACCTTCAGACATGTTTATGACTGGACGTGATCTTTTAGATGAAGAGTTTAATGATCTCGCTTCTCCCAGAACCCCGCCTTATCCCGATTACGCTGATCTATCGGCACCTAGCTTGCCATATCAAACTCCACCTATGGTTTACCCAGATTATGCAGACTTATCAGCACCTAGTTTGCCATATCAAACTCCACCTATGATTTACCCAGATTACGCAGACTTATCAGCACCAAGTTTACCGTATCGCACCCCTACTCCTCCTAGAAGAACTCCAACGGGATACGATATGGAAGATTTAGAAGAGTTAGGTATTACGGAAGCAGATCTGCGAGACATAAGCATACCAGACGATGAACCTTTTGAACTGAGTGGGGGGACTCCACCACCCGGGGATACTTCTGTAAGTTCTGAAATAGCCAGACAGGACGCTGAATTTGATCAGATGGAAAGAGAACTCGCGGCTTTGGAAGCGGAACTCGAAGAGGATTTGAGGCAAGCAGGAGGAACACCTTCACCTCGATCGCCTGCGCCAACTTCACCTAGGAGTTCGCCCGTAACGCGATCACCACCATCGGAAAGTAGGCCGCCAGCATCACCACTCTCAGAAAGTAGACGGTACCTTCCTACTTCGCCTAGACCGAGATCTCCAGCACAAATCCCGGTAGAGGAAGTCGCACAAAGACAATATGATGAGTTGATGAGATCTCCAGCATCTGGGCCACCACCGAGACAGCAAACACTGTCGGGAAGTAGGCGGTACCTTCCTACCTTATCCAGGCAGCCACCGTCACCTGTAGAAAGAGATTTGCCTGATTACTACTTTGAAGGTGATACATATAGAATAGAACCGGTTAAAATAAGAAGCCAAATTCCAACGACATCAATGGACCAAACTACTCCGAAGAGAGCGCAACGCACAGGAAGAGCAGCATTACATCGCCGAAGACTTACCTTCGATGAACCGCCAGATGAACAACCAGATGAAGACCGTTTCGATAGGTATCTGCGAGAGGCAGAAGAAGCTGGAATACGCGTGAGTCCCACTCCGGGAACCAGCCGGGCTGGTGCTCCCCCGATCGAATTAGAATTAGGCGAAATGTATTCTTCTATGGCTGCTAACCAAAGAGGTTTGGGAGTAGATGAAACATGGGAGCCGCAAGAAATTTGGGGTTACAGAAGCCCCGAGGCGTCCCCAACTCGCCCTTCAACTTCTGTTTCACAACCACCAAGTCCAACTGTAGAAATAACACGGTTCGAGCAAATTCAAGAGTTTGATACGGGCGAGGAAATCTTTGGAGAAGCTCCTCTAACACCACCGGGATCTCCTGTTTTTGAAGGTCCACCGACGCCGCCCAGGCTTCTTCCTTACGACGCGCTCGAAGGACCGGGCAGTCCCAGTTATTCACCAACGCAAATTAGACAAGCTGTTGAACAACATCAGTACACGAAACATCATGCCGATAGAGCCAGAGAACATATGACAAAGAGACTTCAAGTTGGAGCGAGGTCGATTCCTTTGAGGGGATCGACAAGACCTAGGTTAATTCCCATGGTAGAAGCAGACAGAGAAGAATCTCCTCGAAGACGTTCGCCAGTAAGGGAAGACGTATTTGTTCCCATCACCCCACCACGTCTTCAAGATAGTATGGAAGCGACTACTTCTCACATACAAAGAGTGGCTGAACAGCAATATGGGTCACTTGCAGATACTCCTCCGAGGGTAAGGAAAGTTACTTCTGTCACTTCAGAAACTGAGTACAGAGTGGTTGAACCGGAAGCGGCTGAAGTGGAGAGAGCTAGACCTTTATTTGATCGGTACGATCTTGACGCCAGAGCTCTGCCAGCTGGCTTGTTAGATCCTAATATTTTGGGCTGGCAGTCACCGCCTAGGTCCGCCAGAGAAACTCGTCAGACAACAGAAGTGCCTCATTTTACGGGCGTTCAGTTATCTCCGCAGAGAGAACTTGCCCAGGCTGCTTTACTTGAAGGAATCGCGGAAGAAGGGATATTATATGACGACGTTCCCCCAGAGTTATACGGTTCTCCTGGCGCCCAGCCTGACTATGGAGAAGAGACTTTCATGGGCATAGAAGACATGGATGGCAGACTTTTAGACACAACTCCGCCACTGTCACCTTTAGATTATTCCTCTCCAGCTCGTGTTTCGCCACGATTGTCTCCAGTTTCACCAGTATCTCCTGACTTCATGCGAAGGGTTCAGCAACATCAATATACCGAGGAATTCTTTGATCCTGAGAGACCTAAAGCAACTCGGACAGTAATGAGTGGCAAGCGGAGGGTGTTCCTTCATCAACCATCGCTTGCCCCGAGCTTGCATCCCATAACTGAGCCATCACCTCGAAGTCCTCGAATACCACCACCAGCATTGCATAGAGGCACGCCACCTTCCGCAGAGAAACATTATGTAGAATCTGAATTGCCTAGTCCACAGAGATTTGAACAATACCGCCCCCCTTCTAGATTACTCTCGCCTGGTTCTCCAAAAAGGAGGCCAGAAGTTAGAAGAATGTCAGGAAGAAGGTTAGATTTTGATAGAATACCGACACCGTCTCCTCCGCGAGCAGTAGCAAGACCTCTTCCATCACCTGTAGCTGGTCCTTCAAGCGCATCTCAACCGTGGGTATCTCCAGTCGCTAGTCCTGCGAGTGCATCGCCAAGAAGGATTTCGCCGCAAACGCCGAGATCACCAAGTTCACCACGAGTTACCACTTCAACATCTTATACGGTGCGACCAGTGACCCCATTCATAAAACAAATAACAAAGAAGACGGAGACGATCATTGAGGAGGAAGAGGAAGAAGAAGATCCTTTCCTGCCTTATGTCCAAGATTACGAAATTGGTGAAGCCTTCGGAGGAAGAACTTCCCCTGGTATTTTGGATACAAGTGAAATTAATGAAGATGATGTGGATATTGGGATGTAATTGTGGAAGTAAATTATTTGTGTCGTTTTTGTATTTTTATTGCTGGTCAATAAAATCTTGTTGTTATTATATAATTGTTCTCTCTATGGACTTTTGTATTTTAGAGGTGAGAAACTATCGATAGTACTATCGATAGTATTCAAAATGTGATTCGCTTGTCCATAAGATGTTTTTCCAAGTAAGTATTTTCTGTTTAGTCAGTCAATATGGTTTTATTTTTGTATAATTTTTGATGCTTGCAATTTTTTGATTCACTGTTGGATGATCGGACGAAAGAACTATCGATATTATCGAATTCTGAAAAAACTATCGATAGTTCCACCTGCCACCTCTAGTTCTTTTATTGTCTGTGATTTTCCAGCCCCAATTATTTGACGTTTTAACGTGACAAATGTCAAATGTGTTATTCAAATAATTATGAAAAGTAAATAAATTTGATTGCTAAAGCTCGATTTAGTGCATAAAAAAATGGGGATCTTAGAAAAAATATCTGAAATTGAGAAAGAAATTTCTCGAACTCAGAAAAATAAAGGTTAATATGTTTATACATAACCTCAATTTTTAACACTAATTTTTTTTAAATTTGTAGCTACTGAGTACCATTTGGGCCTTTTAAAAGCAAAATTGGCTAAATACAGGTCTCAGTTGCTGGAACCGTCCAAGAAGTCGGAAAAAGGTGATGGTTTTGATGTCTTAAAAAGTGGAGACGCTCGTGTGGCTTTAATTGGATTTCCTTCAGTCGGAAAAGTATTTGGTTAAGAGAAAATCGTATATTAGTGAATAAAAATGATTGTTGTAGTCTACTTTGTTGTCTACTTTAACTAAAACTGAAAGCGAGGCTGCTTCTTATGAGTTCACCACATTGACGTGTATCCCAGGCGTCATAGAGTATAACGGGGCTAACATACAATTGCTTGATTTACCAGGGATCATCGAAGGAGCTGCTCAAGGAAAAGGAAGGGGTAATTCTGTTGAAATTTGTTTTGTTGTGATGAAAATTTGCGTTTTTGTATAAAACAGGGCGTCAGGTAATAGCAGTTGCTAGAACTGCCGATTTGGTCTTGATGATGTTAGATGCAACTAAACAAGACGTACAGAGGCAATTGCTGGAGCGTGAGCTTGAAAGTGTCGGGATACGGTTGAATAAATTAAAACCAAATATTTATTTTAAGGTGTTTTTTTGTAAGTGGTTTCTTGCTGTCGGTTTTTGTATATATTTTTTGTTTAGATCAAGAAGGGAGGTGGTCTTTCGTTTAATTCGACTTGTCCGTTGACGAAGTGCGATGAGAAGTTAGTTCAAATGATCCTACACGAGTATAAGATATTTAACGCTGAAGTTCTTTTTCGAGAAGACTGCACGGCCGATGAATTAATTGACGTCATTTGTGCGAATAGGGTTTATTTGCCGTGTCTTTACGTTTATAATAAAATAGATCAAATTTCTATACAGGAAGTGGACAGAATAGCGCGTCAGCCTCACAGCGTCGTAGTTAGGTAAGTCGTTCTGTTTTTACACACGTGCGGCAAATTCAATGCGGTTTTTTAAAAATTTGTTCTTGTCAGTTGTAATATGAAGCTGAATTTGGACTACCTCTTGGAGGTATTGTGGGAATCTTTGGCTTTAATAAGAGTTTATACAAAGAAGCCCGGTCAGCCACCCGATTTTTCTGATGGCTTGATTTTACGAAGAGGAGTAACTGTGGAGCATGTTTGCCATTCTATACATAGGACCTTAGCGCAGTCTTTCAAGTATGCTCTCGTTTGGGGCACTAGTACTAAATATTCGCCGCAGAGAGTCGGGCTTTCTCATATTATGAACGATGAGGACGTCATTCAGGTTGTTAAAAAATAAATTTTAGTTATGTTTATAATGTGAAATACATTTTAAAGTACGCTTATACGTGCGGTTTTTTTGTTTATCCCTTCCGTTCTTCCTCATCTTATGCCTCAAAAATATATAAAGTGCGAAATGTAACGTCAAGCTTATGTTTTGAAACCAGTTCGGTTCGAAAAACCCATGTTTCATCCAAAAAATAATTTTCTAAATTTTGAATTTAAATTTTCAAAACATTTTCTTATAAAACTAACTCGTTAACTTCCATGTAGTTTATATAATCTTCTGTTACTATTTGGTAGTAATTTATGTTGAATTAATAAAATACTTTGCGTATTACCAATGGAAAAGGTTTATTATAATATTGATGGGATTCAAGATTTAAAAAATCTCATTTTAAACAGTGCTATCAGTCAGGTTTCAGAGAAGGACATCATATTGTGAGAGAGTGTACTACAGTTTATTCTAAATGAGTGAAGATCAGCCATTGATATTAACCACGAAGGTGTAGAGTGTACGTAACAGAAATTCAGATTGCTAGGGTCATAGCTCACATTCAAGAGGGCCACTCAAGGCGGCAAGTAGTCCGAATTTTAAATGTCAGTAGAGCTGCCATAAATAGGGCCTGGATAAGGTCTCAAATGTATAGTATTATTAGAAGGCAACCTTATCCGCGTTGCGCAAGGGCAACTTCCAGGAAAGAAGACCATCTAATACGGATTTGGGCCACCAGAATGCACAGAAGTACTGCTACTCGGCAGAGGCCACAGGAATCAGAATAAGTACCCAAACGATACGTAAGAGGCTTCACGTACGCCAGTTTCATGCAAGAAGACCAGCTAAGGTACCTCCTTTAAGCCGTGATCATCGCAGAGCAAGAAGGTTCTTTGCTGAATAACATGTCAGGCCCAGGAATTCAGACCGATTAATATGCTTCCTAAATATGAGCAAGTTTTAGAATGTGTAGTAAAAGAACAATTGCAAAGGTACTTAGAAGATAATGACTTACTGTCGGAATTTCAGTCGGGTTTCAGAAGTGATCATTCCTGCGAAACGGCACTTAATTTGGTGCTTATGAACTGGAAAGAACAAATAGAGGAGAACAATTATGTCGTGGCTATCTTTTTGGACCTGAAAAGAGCGTTCGAAAGAATCGATAGGGGAGTGCTTATGGAAAAAATGGAAAGGTGTGGGGTAAGGGGTACAACTAGAGAATGGTTTGGCAGCTATCTGGACAATAGGTCTCAGAAGTGTAGATATGGTGGTTATGAGTCTGAAGAGGTTCTGAATAGATTAGGTGTACCCCAGGGTTCGGTACTTGGTCCTCTTCTATTTGTACTATATATATGAATGATCTGGTGCAAGTAATAGAAGAAGGTAATATTAATCTGTTTGCTGATGATGCCCTTATAGCAAATGCGGACTGTGACTTAATTAGAGCAATAACCAGGAGTAATGAGGTGTTAAAGGAAGTGTCAAAATGGTTAAAGATAAACAAACTGAAGTTAAATATTAATAAGACAAAAGTTATGATCATAGGTAACAGAGTGATAAGGAAGGAGTGGGAAGATGACTGTAAAGTGGTAATAGATGATGAGGAGGTGGAACGTGTTAGCGAAACTGATAATTGCCTCAAAATTAAATTTTAAAAGCAATATAGACTTTATTGTTAAAAAAGTTGCTAAAAAAATGGTTTCCTGGGTAGAGTAAGCAGAGAGTCGAGTCCTTAAGCTAGAATTCTGGTTTATAAAACAATAATTTCGCCACATTTTGATTTTGGTTCAAGTATATTATTTTTGTGTGAAGCTGGTGATTTGGAAATGTTGCAAAAACTTCAGAATAGGGAAATTCGAATAATTTTGCAGTGCAATAGAATAGAATAGAATAGGTTTATTAAGGCTGCATAGCAATCACGTCATAATTACAATGTCATGTTGCAAATACACAAGACCTTAAAAAGCAAACAATTATTTGATATAAAAAATAATGTACACTATTATTGTATGGAACTGTCATAAAAATCTTCCACTCTGTACAAAGGAGTTTTCTTTAAGAACAATTTTAACTGATTCTTCAGACACTTTGTAGACAGGTTGCGCCATTCAGTGGGTAACTTGTTATACAGCTTGAGTCCTACGCTCTGCTTTGCACTGGTGTTGAGTCTAGATCTTCCAATAGATAAGTTCGTATTACTGCGAATGTTGTAGGGTTGTTTCTCTGATCTTGGTTCATATGAAGAAATATTTCGTTTGATGTCGATGATGAGACGGAGCACAAGTTCTGAAATCACCGTCAGGATTCTGTATTTAATAAAGAGAGGCTTACAGTGAGTTCTTGAGTGTGCCCCCTCCAAAGCTCGTATCGCTTCCTTCTGCGCAATTAAAATTTCTGTCGTGTGGCTGGAGGTACCCCATAGTTCTAAACCGTAGATCATTCTGGAATGGAAAAGTCCATAATAAACTTGGAGAGCTGCGTCAAGACTAACAATTTGTTTTATGCGCCTTATGGAATAGACTGCTTTATGCAGGTTGCATGATAGTTCTGCACAGTGACTGCTCCATGTGAGCCGTGAATCTAGCGTTATTCCTAGAAAGGTCACTTTGCCTGTGGTTGGTTCTCTTCTTGATGATGTAAAAATCAAAGTTTCACTCTTGCGTCTGTCCAGAGATAATTTGTTTGCATTGAACCATGTGGTTACTTCACTATCTAGTGTTTCTGCTCGCTGAACCAGTGAGTGCACATCTTTGTCTCTGATGGCTAGCGTTGTATCATCTGCATAAAGCACGGTGTGACAATCCATATTTGTCGGTAAATCGTTTATGAAGATAATAAAGAAGAGTGGTCCTAAAATCGACCCTTGTGGTATCCCGTGTTGAACAGATCTTATGCCGCTGGTTACTTGATTGTGACATACAACTTGAGTACGCCCAGATAAGTATGATGCAAGCAGTGATAAGGCAATACCTTTTACACCATAGAATTGGATTTTCTCTAGAAATATTCCGTGGGACATGCAGTCGAAAGCTTTTTGGAGGTCACAGAACTGGACGACACTTTTGTAATGATCCTCAAATCCGTTAGCAATAAAGTCACATAGTGATTTAACAGCAAGGGTTGTGGATTTGTTTTCTCGAAATCCAAACTGTGCTTCAGAAAGGTAGTTGTTTTTCACATAAAGGTTACTATTTGTTCTGCTATAGCCATTTCTATGATCTTTGAGAATATCGGCAAAATGTTCCTTTCCCCGTTTCAGTATTAATTATATTCCATGTGACTTTTTGTTTATTTTCTGCTGACATAATCTTCCTTTCATTTTTCCTTTTTCGTTCGTTGCGAGCGTACTCTAGATAGAAGGCCTTATACTTTCTAAACAAGTGCAGGATGTCAGTGTCCTCAGATATCACATAAACTTCTCGAATAAAATCGAGTGTTTCCTTTATTTGGATCAATTCTTTAGAATTACTATATGGCCGCGTTGAATCCTTCGTAAGTTCCAAGGAAATGCACTCGTTGTAGTGAAGACCAAAGATATTCATGAATATATTAAATTTTTCATTTGCATCCTGTGTATCATACACCTGTTGCCATGTTTCTTCTAAGAGACTGAGTTTAAGATTGCTAATGTTTTCAGATTAAAGTTTTCTAGATTTCTTTTGAGATTTAGTATTTTCTAATACACTATCAATTTCTAATATTTGTGCTAAATGATCAGATATGTTGCTGGCATACGTATAGGCTTTAGTAGTATTAGATATACGCCTATAAGGTTGATATTTTCCAAAATAACTTACAACACGGTTATTCTGAAATACAAGATTGTTAACAGCGGAGTTACGAATTACATGTCTCGTAATTTGATATGTAACCGGGATGTTCACAATTACCAGGTGAGATCGGTGAAAGATTACAAACTTCCTAAATTCCTTGCGGTATAAGAGGTCTAAATTGTTTAATAGTATGCCGGATGAAAACAAGGAAGCCCTGAATTTGAGCAGTTTCAAGAGAATGTGTTGTGTTTTTGTTAGAGGCATTTTGTGACATTTGTTGGTGTTTGGGTGTTTTCTTTTTTTTGGGAGCACTTGGGCAACGATTGAAGGAACGTCAGCCAATCCGGAACCTTTAACACGTTGAGGAAATCCTCCTGGAAGAGTGGGAACAGCTGCCTCCTCAAGTTATTCGAAATTTAGTTGAAAGTGTGCTCCGTCGTTGCGCTGAAGTTTTACGAGTTAGAGCAGGCCACACATGTTATTGATTCCGAAATTTTACTTACTTTTCATTAAAACAATAAAGAGCTTAATCGCACATTTCTGCATTTTTATTTTTTTCTGGACGAATCGCAAGCAGATTATAACAAATGCGAATGAATTACCTACTCCCATGAAAGACGAAATAAAAAATTTCGTTTATTTTAAATAAATTTATTGCAAAAAACCAACAAAAAACTAACTCGTACTAAAAACTGTGAGAAATATCACATAGATCACTGCATCCACAAAACCTATAAAAACGACAAAAAGTACAGAAAACCACACACTTGAAAATGGTCCGTTCCCTAGACTAGATCGATAAAAAAAAAATAAAAATACTGCGAAAATATAAACAAAAAAAAAATTGCTTATCAACTTAAAATAAATTAAATTATAATTTGGCCCGAATCAGATTGTCTGTAGCAAAAACGTTGTTTGGATCCAGTTCCTTTTTGGCGGCGAAAAACAATCCAACGCCTACTTCCGAAACAGTTTTAGGGTACCACTTTCTCCTCAACTTTCCGACACCGTGGTGGTGAGAAATGCTACCCCCACTTCGAATTATCTCGTCTCTGGCAGCCTCTTCGATTCTTTCATATACAGCCACAGGATCGTCCGTCATGCCGACGTAGGAATAACCGAAATAAAAATATATCACGCACCCGGAATCGTACGTCTGCGTTACGCGACAACATATGAGCGACTTCGTGATGGCGTACTCCTTGCACTTTTGTTTTACGCAATATTTGACGTTCCTGCACAAGTTTATTGCGCGGTCCCACGGGACCGACGTCTCGAACGATTCCGAGACGATTTTGAAGTCGAAAGCCAAATCCTAAAAGATATTGTATGACTTCCTCCTGTACATCAATATTTTTGTTTAGAACACAAAACTTACCCTAATATAAGCTATGACGAAGGTCAACGCATACCCCCGCTCGCCATTGGTGGCTCCAGAGGCAAACCCCCCGAAATCCCCCGCTATTTTATAAATTCTCTTCTCGTGCTCCTTGACCTCTCTTTTCCCCCCTTCGAAGAGCAGTGTCATCACGCACATGGTCTCCACATCGAAACCCTTTATTTTCGTGACATAAAATTTAGTCAGACCGTCCAGAATTAGCCCAAAATAGCCCACTTCCGGTTTCAAAGAATGTCCGAATTTGAACTGCTCGTTGTCCATTAGTCTGATCGATGTCGGTTGACACCTCTGTTTGGCTATTTCCCTCATGCATTTCACCCCCGATTCGAAATCCGGGAAAACTACGGATCCGTATTTCCGACATTCCGGCAACGGGCGTATCTTCAAAATCACTTCCGTCACAACTCCCAAAGAACCTTCAGAGCCCAAGATGAGGTGGTTAAAATCCGGCCCGCAGCTTATTCGCGGCGCTTGGTTATCTTTCAATAACACCCCCTTGGGGGTGACCATTTTTACGTGAACCACGATATCTTCTATGTTCCCATAAGTATTTTTCTTCATTCCTGAAGAATATAAAATAATTTCGATTTTACAGGCTGTACCATTTCTTCCGCAAATAATGCCTAACGTTATTTATTAAATGGAACGGCTTGTATATTAGCGCAATTTTAAATTCTGCACTTAAATGTAGTGCAGGAACATGAAATGCATACTCCTATTCAAAAGAAAAATGGTTCAAAACTATTACAATGCACTGAATAAATTGAAGAATTGGTTGCTACAAATAATAAACCTAATACTGCCAAAAACTAGAGTTAAAAAAGCGTAGATATAGGAAATAGGTGACCAATGAAAGCCACACAGAATAACTTTCTATTGGCTGACGGTAACCAATCAAAAGCGGGCTTAGTATGGCGGCCTCTATGCTCCAATCATTTTTTGAAGACTACCATCCATTTTACATATACATATTTTTTAAATCTGTGCTAAGAGGTTGTGCTTTCTGTTTAAATTCAATATTTTCGAGTTCTTGTTATTCTTTGGCAGCCTACAAGATAGGTGTCTATCCTTTTAAATTTTATTATTGGTAGATTAGAGAGTAATTCTATGTATAAAAGCGTCTTGGTCAGTATATCTGATCGATCAGTAAATGAGGAAATATCTGGGTGCCCAAGTTCAATCCCCAGTGGCGCAAAATACTTTTTATGTATTGTCTACTCCATAACTGAAATAAGTACGTACTTTTTATAATAGCAGCCTTATTTTCAAAACAAATTTTAATGAATTCTTGGCAGTACGGATAATTGAACAATCTCCGTCAAGTGGTGACATCAGAATGGCTATATTCGATAAAATAACACATAAATATAATGATAATCAAGTTTTTTATTGCTTTGTAATGCAGTAAATGCCTTGTACATGACATTATTTCTAATAACTCGCGTGAGACCATACCAGACTTATATGTACGGCCCTATTTATAATGAGCTATATACTCCTTAAAACACTTTAAAATAGATTGATTTGGTATATGGTTTTCCATTATGCACTGATATACAGGTGTTCCAATTAAATAAAAACGATAAAGTTGTTGTACAAACGAAGAAAACCGTTCGACAAAAACACCTTACCTGAAGCTCTTGTAGCGACCCACCCCCCTAAACTCGAAAATTCGTAGCTGTCAGGCTCATGCCCAGTGGTAAAGCCCCGTTCTCTAAGTTCCCTCTCCAAATCTTGTCCGATTATTCCGCATTCGCAGCAAGCTACCAAATTGCTCCTATCAACCCATAAGATCTTATTCATTTGGGTTGTATCCAGAGAAATTATAGTCCTGATCTCCCCTTTGGGACACTCCACCGCCCCCGAGACAGAAGTTCCGCCCCCAAACGGAATTATAACCAAATTATTCTCATCCGCAAACTTAACGAGTTTAACGACATCTTGGTGACTCATTGGCCAGATTACCACATCGGGTATTCTCTCAAAAAAGCCCGTTCTGAGGGTATAAATGTCGTGAAGGGTGTGCCCATGCGCCCTAAATAACCTATCAACCCCTTTCGTGGAAAAAACAACATTCAATTCATTTAACTTTTGCAAAATTTCGTCTGCTATATTTGGGGGCGGATAAGCACTTTCGGGGGGTTGCTCTTGGGGGCGGCACGGATTTTTGGGGTCTATACCGAAAGTCTGGACAGCCCAGTCGAAGAAATGCGGCAACCTCCCATTACTTATCGGGTATCTGCGTTCAATAAAATAAATAATTATGCGTTTTCTACATTGTTAAACAAACACTTATATTTATTGGTACATATTTTCAACGCTAATGTTTTATAATTAAAATCGCAAACAACATTATTCTGTTCCACGTGTAAGTCCTTAATTTGAATGCATTGTAAAATATACAGAGTTTACATGAAAGAGCCGACCAATATTCAAAAAACCCTGTGGACTTCGGAACTGTCAAACCGTCAACTCTAGTCGCCTATTCTGACGCCACAAGTGTGAAGGGCGATGTACTAATAATCTATAAAGCAAATTTGTTTACCTTGAGCCGGTAAAACAGATCATCTCATTTTCGACGAAGAATTTTGAATCTTTGTAACCCCATCCGTTCCATTTTAACAATTCTTGCCTGAAAATAAGCGATTAATAAATTAAAACGCATGTTTATACTGACGTGTGAATTAGGAATTCTTATATTAATTAAGAACTGGACGTCTTACGGGGGATTTAGATAAGATAAGCAACAGATTTTCGGTGGTGTGACAGCAAATTTGTTTATCGAAATAATCGGAATATGAAATTTAAATAATCGTAAGACGCTATAACAATTTCGTCGTTTGTAACAATAATGTAATAATATTAACAATGCCACTGCTGATAAGAACAGTCACGAATATTATAATTTATGTATACAAGTTCCATTCAATAATCACAGGTTTTACGAAAAATGCTCTACGGTCATGAAATAAATATAGGGAAAAATAAAATCGATAGTTACTTTGACGTTAAAAATTTCACGCATACCTAATAATTACTTAAATACACTCTTCACTCACCTACATCTCGGTATAGTACTTTTAACAATAATTTCATTAGTAATTTTTTGGTTAGACGCCCGCTTGCGGACGGGCGTCGGCGCCGTCGACTCGTTTCCTGCCTTACTAACCATGATTCACTTTATTCATCAATCTTTGGATAACCGCATTTTTATTGTATTCCAACACTCATTTTTATGTATTCCTTGAAAATACCACCACAAAGTTGGGCGTTACATTATTTGTTATAACACGGAGGGGATAGTCGTTATTAGAACGACAGATGCTGACATTTATCATCATTAATGAACTGCAATGAGCGGTTCTCAACCCAGCTTAATTTGGACTACTATCGGTAGATGACGCTAACAAAAGTTTTTTCACAAATGTCAGTTCGCGAGTTCGCGTTTAAAAAATGATCAATTCAGTCGCAGATTTTTTAAAAGAAGCAAGATCATTAGACGAGTGTGCAAGTAAAGAGAATATTCGTGAAACCCAACAACTTTCCACGGAGTTTGCGGTCCGTTTTTGTTGCATACAAGGTTATTTCTTGAGGTCGTCATGGGCGAACAAAATAAAATTTCTGGCTGCACTTATCGAAGAAATTACGGATACTTCTACGTTGAATATACTGTTGGACACATTATTTGGGGCGTTTTTGAAAAGCAACTCTTATTCGAAATCATTGTAAGTAAATATGTACTTAAATTACGACCATACAACAAACAATTTGTAGAGTGAGCTCAAATTACGTATATACCTTAATTTTTATCGATGATAACAGAGCTTTGCACAAAAAAACTTTAGAGCAATGTTTTGAAGACGATGTAAAGCTCTTTAAGAGAATCGACCAATCCATGCAAATGACTTTGATAATAGGTACCTATTAAAACACTAATTCAGTAAATCAACCTTAAGCATGAGTGATACAACTACTCCTCGGGTATATACCATGCTGATGGTCGAAAATGGGCCTCTGTATAACATCAGAAACTTATAGGTCTTATGAGACTTGGTGGAGATGCTATAATCCAACAGAGCTACATGATTTTGCGACTAGCTCGCAAAAGAAAGAACAAAAATTTAAGACGCCAGTTGTCGGCACCTAAAGAATCTTCGAACGAAATTGTAGCTCTACCAAAAATTCAATTTTCTGAAAAAAGCATAGGCAGTAAAATATTTCTTAAAATAGAAGATGACACTGTGTCTGACGAGGTGAAGAGAAAACGGAAAGAATGGGCGGACCTTATGTCCAAATATAGAAAGGAAATTGATAGTAAATACAACATGAAATTACCAAAAGAGAAGAGTAAAAAGCAAAAGAAGAAAAAGAATAAAAAATCTGGTAAAGGTAGTAAAAGCAGTAAAAGTAGTAAGAGAAAGGGCTCTAAAAAGAAAAAAGGGAAGTCTCCACACACTAAAGATGAGGAAGAAGCAGTGAATGAACTAGCTCATTTAGATTGGGTAGGGAACCATCCCAAACACTAATACAACTAAATTTCCCTGTTATACAGATCCAGCTGTTACCTGTTTGGACGGCCAAGCAAATCTTCAGCTATTTAGACAAAAAATCTTTGAAAAAAGCAAGGGAGGTAAACGCAGTTTGGAAAACGCTAATAGACGAAGTAATAGCGGAGAAAAAAGCCAGAAAAACACTGAATAAAGCTATAAAGAAATTAGAGGTAGATCAGACACAATTTATAGGCACTAACAGTGAAGTGTGTTTTGATACAGGGCGGCTTAGAAAAACATAGCGAAAAATACGTTATACCAGAAAGAAAAATACAGCCTCTTTTTAGGATAACTCAAACAGAAAAAAGGCTGGTCAGAATGTATTTTACCGGTTGTACGACAAAGGCGTTAAGGAGACCTTTCAGGAAAAATCAGACCTTGCAGACGTCTTTAGTAGAAGAAGCGACGCGACTGGTGCCGTTGATAAATCAGAAATTAGCGAGTTAGGTAAAAACTTTTAAACTCTTTTTCTAGAATGAATTGGACTACTTGCTGCCGGTGGATCATTTGGTCATGTTCCGACGGAATGTATCCGACTTAGAAATGCCTGATGTGTACTCCGTGACATTCTTGGAGCCTGGTTTAATAGTCAGACAGGGTTCCATAAAATCGTTTGAATATAAAGTCGGCATGGACACGTCATCTGCAAAAGACCAAATACTCGATATTGGAAGTTTGGGGGATGCCATTAGCAACGATTAAATCGATACATTGAAAATGTAGTTTTATTTCAATGTCAATAATATTAAATAATTTACTTTCCTTAATTATTTGGACTTATTCTTTGAAAATACTGAATTGATGTATTCGATGTATTTAGAATTTTCAGTCTTCGTTTGCCTGCTCAGCATTACGCCATGATTTTGAATGATAACTTCAAAAAAAGATTTTATCAAATTATACAATTTCAGGATTTCTTTTAAATTTGAAAAGTCCCGCGCTCGCTCGAAGAAGTGCCACCAATGCCAAATCATGAATAACCCTAGATGCCGCATGTGATGGAAGGGGGGGCCTTTGAGCCAATGGGTTGTCAGCACTGGATGTCAACTTGACTGGCTTGAACAGTGTTTTCCCTTTTTTCCTGAAAACATCCCATAAATTCCTTTATTTTGCACACACAGAGTGAAAAAGACAGAAAGAACCGTAGTTTATGCGCACACTCAGTACGGAGCAACCAATCAACAGATTTATTTTTGGAAAGGGAAAGAGTATGATGTGACGTATGATATGATGTATGTTTCTGGTGTGAGTAATGTACTAAACGAGATAAATTGCCGGGAAAATACAACAATAATTAGAGATAGTGAGTACACAACAAAAACAGCGTCCAGTAAACAATTATGGATGTGCGACTTTATTTTTAAGCAGTCTTAAATAAACTCGGGCAAAATGAGTAAACATATGTATTCCACCGCTAATTTGACCGACAAAGAACTGAAGGAGCAAGGAAACCGAATGTTTAGCCTAAGAAGATACGAAGATGCTGTTAATTGTTACAGTAAAGCAATCGTAAGTCCAATTGACAAATGCGTAGGAAAAGTTAGGTTATGTGTTGTTTGACGTTCGGAATTCTCTAGATTAAGAATCCCGATATAGCTCATTATTTTACTAACAGAGCTTTGTGTCATTTAAAATTATTAAAATGGGAGAAAGCATGCGAGGATTGCAGGCGGGCGTTAGACATGGATTCGTCTTTAATAAAGGCGCACTTCTTCCTCGGCCAGGCACTTTTCGAAATGGACAGTTACGACGAAGCCATAAAACACTTGCAGAGAGGTTTAAAATAGTTATTTCATAAAAGCACTGACCACTAAATGCTTGTTGAGGTGTGTCACAGCATTTAGCGGTCAGGGCTCATATTGAAACATCGATGTTTTTGAATTACAAGTTTTTCTAGCGTACGATTTAGCAAAAGAGCAGAAATTAAATTTCGGCGACGAAATCGCGATACAGTTAAGAACGGCGAGGAAGAAACGGTTTACGATACAAGAAGAGAAAAGGATAGCCCAAGAAATCGAGTTGCAGTCGTATTTAAATAAGTTGATACAGGACGATAAGATTAATCAAATAGCGAAAGTAACGGAAAGCGATGATTTGAAGTCGGATGAAATGGATGACAAGATTCTGGAAATTCAAGATAAATCGGTAATTTTTATAAGTAAATTTTTAATACGAGACTTGTTCAATAAAAATTATCCTCAGGAAATGTATATAAATGAATTAAATTCGCTTTTTGCAAAGGTAGACGATCGGAGAAGGGTAAGTACATTTTGAGGGTATTTCAAATGTTTGGCAATAAATTTTCTTGTAGAAAAGAGAAGTACCGGATTATTTGTGCGGGAAAATTAGCTTTGAAATACTCCAAGAACCGGTCATAACGCCTAGTGGTATAACGTACGATAAAAAAGATTTAGAAGAACATTTACAGGTATGTAATATGAATTAGTTATTTTATTATTATTTATTATTTTGTGGCCTACTAACTTTATTCTCGATAGAGAGTCGGCCATTTTGATCCAGTAACGAGGGTAAAATTAACGCAAGACCAGTTAATACCGAATTTTGCAATGAAGGAGGTCGTGGATGCTTTCCTCCAAGAAAACGAGTGGGCTTTGGAATATTAAAATGGCTTCTTTTCCTTAAAACACTGTTAATTGTGGAGCACAACATTTGGCACAATATTATTTATAAAATGAATTGGTTTATCGAATTGGAAAGTTTATTCTATGATGTAATTTTAAGTAAAACGTTAATATCTTTGATTTTGCATTTTATTTATTACCTTGGTTTATTAAATACTACTAAACGTATTTGGGACACGCCCCCAAAAATTTGAAAATCCAGAAAAAGGGTCAAAATCACCGGATAAAACCACCCCCCCCTCCCTTCGACTCGCTTCGTCATCCACCGCTTTAAGCGAGCGATTGCGAAAACGTCGAAAATCGAAAATAATTTTTTTCTCCGCGAAAAATGCGGCGATCTGGACGAAATTTGGCGAGGGGGCGGGAGAATTTTTCCCGGATCCGCTGGTAACCTCGCGATTTTTCAAAATTAGTGAAAACACCCCGTCGTCAAGCGATAACTAGCTCGGGGTACCCCCGACACGCGAATACATATCCCACTAATCCCAGACATCTGCCGGAGGGATCGGGGCGAAAACGCGGAATTCCGTCCGCCGAGAGGTCCTACAGATCTAAGTCGGGTATCGTCGCTCCGGGGCCAGGGACGGCCGAGTTACGGCGCCCTCAAAATAAGGGTAGTTTTTTTTATACCGGCCGAACCGGAGCAGACAGGGTAGTTTCAAGGGCGGATTCCGGAAGCCCTGTCGATCGGACCGAAAATATCCGAAAATCAACACCCCAGCACCGCGGTTGCTATGGGAAATAATTTTTTCCCCGAAGCACTGCAAAATTTTAGGCAGAAAAAGTATACTAAACTAAGATTACCTTCATGTTGGTTGCTAGGCAACTTGGAGTATTAGAAATGTCAAATACATTGACAGTAATGGGGTCTGAGTGAAATTCACCAAATAAAAACAGATTTTAGGCATGTCTTTCGAATTTATTTGTCGATATGTTACTCGGTATTCATATACAATTTTCATTTTTTTTCTATATACCTTTATTATAATTATTTTTCTTTTTCAAATCACGTATAAAAAGTTGCGGCGTGTTTTAAACAACACTTCCACTAAACGTTTTCGTGATTTTATCCGTGATTCAAAAGGTACACATACAACAATCTGCTATGTATATGTGGCAATTATAATTTGAAGCATATATTTTGTTTTATTTTTTTGGTGTAACAGCTTTTTTAGAAAACAATGTTCCAGCGATTTTTCTATAGGTATAGGCCCTACTAAATCAAAAGGCTAGATTAGTATCAATAGGTACAAAACTAAATCTACGTAGAATATAAAAAAAAACATTTAAATAACAGTGCTATAACTTCAAAATATATATCTAAAAATAAAATGAAAGACCAAGCGCTAACAATCGAATTTTTGAAGAGCGTGACTACTGCTGCGTCCGACCGTCACCTAAAATTTTGTTCGAGCGCGGTCGGGCATGCGCATTACAGAATATCATCCACCGAGGCTGTTGCCGGTACTGAAACGTAATTTTACTGAAATTGTGTAATGCGCACGTCCGACCGTCTAGGACCAAAATTTAAAATAACCGTCGGCCGAAGCAGTAGTCACTCCCATTTTTGAAACGTCACGAAATTCTAACCTTAAATTTAAATGTTGATGAAATGCAGGCACACTAGGTATAATAATGTATAATTTTACCTGTAGCAAATATTACTTACATATTTCTTACGTTTTTAATTAACGTAAAAATGAAATCAACGCATATAATAATATTATACTATAATTTCAGTCATCTGAAATAATTTATTATAAATTGTTCTACTATGTTTTTTGACATGTTGAGAAGACATCGAAAGCTTTAATAATGAAAAGTCTGCAAAATTCATTGTTTTCTTTAATTTGTTGTATGCATTACTGAATACAGTAGTTGTATAAAAGCCTGTTTATTTTGCATTTTTTGCATAGCAGAACAACTTTTTCATCTATAAGTATTTCAATTCCATAGATTCTAACAAATGTAGTTGGGCCCAAATTTTTAACAATGTAATTTAGGCCCGGTTTTTCAAAGAAACCAATACAACAACGGATTAAGTCTGACGCTGGCTTCGTTGCTATGATACCGGCTTTCTGATTGGTTGTATCATAGCAACGAAACCGGTGTTGGTTTCTTTGAAAAACCGGGCCATAGAGTAGGAACATTATTATGTCAAATGTCAAAATATAAATGAATACGTCGTAGGTGCCTTAAAAGTTATTATTTCATAGGTACTTTTAGAAAAATAAATGTGGTTGCTTTTTGTAGATGGTTTCTCCAAAATAATTGTATTTATCTCAAAAAATTGTGGGTTTTTACCAAAATAAAATTTACTTGGTATAAATTGAACTGATTTGTTTAGTATTAGGTACGTTAGTCTTAGCCTTAGCCCGAGGAATATTCGACTAAATTTTTTCCAAAAAGTTTTCGATGGTTTTGGGCAGGGCTGCAAACCGAAATTATAATTTCGGTTCGGTTTCGGTTTCGGTTCATCGACAAAACGGTTTCGGTTTTTAATTTCGGTTTCGGTTCTGTACTATTTCTGAACCGGTTAAAAACCATTTTGAACCGGTTCAAACCGGTTTTAACCCAAACCGGTTAACTGTTTAGAAATTAAATAGAAACACCGCCTGTTTTTCGTGTGGTTCTGTCTCCTGTGTTTTGTCATAAATATTTCAGAACTATATCTGCAGTCTGCACCATCTAGTAGTAACTAACTTATAATTAGATGCCTACCCTACAAGCTACAATACAGAAAACTGTAAGCTGAACAATCTACGCATAATGCCTAAAAACCGGTTTAAAACCGGTTCACGAATCCCATAATTACGGTTTCGGTTTTCGGTTACGGTATTTTCTTTCAGTTCATTTCGGTACAGAATTACGGTTACGGTTCGACATAAATAACGGTTACGGTTCGGTTTTCGGTTACGGTTACGGTTCGGTTTGCAGCCCTGGTTTTGGGTGAGAAAGACGATAACTCAAACATGCGGGAAGACGTGAAGTATGTCCTTTAGTATACTTGTATAAACCCAACATTCCTGGACTAAGTGAAATATTGTACCTAGTTTAACAGTTGCTTACATTGCCAAAATTTGAGCATACACAAAAAACCCTTAAGCCTATTTATTGTCCTAACTGCAACGGACTTAAAACTATCCCGCTGTGTCTCTCACAGTCCTCCCTTCTTTGTCTATTACTATTATTACTATTACCCTCACATCCACCGTATTCACTGGTTTCGACGACTACACTAAGACAAGTTTCGGTATCGTCAATCGCGTTGGCCGGTATCCGCGATTTCGACAGTTTCGTAACTGGCTTTAATTGTTCGCTTGTCTCATCGTCACACTCACTCTCTACACTCGACACGCTTTGCAGGTCGTAGCAAAGTTCTAGCGTTTGCAGTTCGATGATGGAGTCC
Source organism: Xestobium rufovillosum (assembly GCA_963966045.1). NCBI lineage: Eukaryota > Metazoa > Arthropoda > Insecta > Coleoptera > Ptinidae > Xestobium > Xestobium rufovillosum. The sequence continues at coordinate 26,173,837 of OZ014503.1, forward strand.
TGACGCGAAAGTTTCGCTTCGTCGGAGGCGAAATCCGCGAAATCTGGCAACTCGATCGTGGGGATTTGGATTGTAGGCATTAGCAACGCTGGCTGATCTGGATAGTAAAATAAAGTAAAGTAACGAACTGTCAAAAATGAGAAAGCATGTTTTGTAAGAGTAACACTGACAGATGTCAAAAGTATGTGGCTTTTTTCGTTTGGAATGAAAATATGACGTTTGCACCTATCAAATAAATATTTTTATCTGCAAGTGACAAACAATGGATTAAATAAATCAATAAATTGGTTATTTTAGTCTTTCTTACAAAAACTCATGTATTAGTTGTGTGTTGTTTGTGCTTTAAAGCCCCATTTTGTTTAGAATTCCCGCTCTACGCGAATAGAAATTACATTGTTCAAACTTACCTTTTTGTTCTTCGAGATACTTCTTGATTTGCGTTTGTTGTTTGAAATCCATGGTGCTGGTGCTTGGAATGGGTTGCTTAGTATCTATACAAACTCTCTTTTTGTGTTTGCCTAATAAATTTGATTTGTCGACCAAGTCGCTGTCTTCTCTCTTCTGGGGCGCCAAAGGAAACCTGCTTTCGCTGTGTGGACAGCCAGTTTTCAGTCTAGTTTTCTTTCTTCTTCTTAAGCAATTAGAAGGGCAAGCACAGAGCAGAACTCGTATTAAACAACAAAGTAAACCACAAGCAATTAGAGTAGGCCCTATAAGTCGTAATTCTAAAGTTTTGAAACCTTTTTCTCCTGTACCTACGAAGAATATGACGCTGCCGATCGCTGTGGTGCCCAAGCCAACGTAGAGTAAAGCGTTTGCTGCTGCACTCTGGTGGTAAACGCTAAAAAAATCTTCGTCTTCCAAACTCCCGCCAAAACTCGTGTCATGTATCTAGAAGGAAATTTGCGAATTACCATCAAAAATAGGTAATTTATTTCTTTAATAAACTGCCCCATGGAACATAAAACATGCAAACCAAGCCACCATCAACATAGCCATGGAACATCTGTCATTTATTTTGAACTGTCATTTCCATGGCACTGCTGATGGAACAAAAAACAAAACATCGGTCAGAGCGTGCAGAGCGGGATAGGGAGATTCTCTTCTTGTTCTTACTCTGTTCCTCCTCATCCATCGGTGGTGAGCTTCGCCAGATTTCAGACGATGTTGCCGCGCCTCTTCCGAGAGTGAACAGCGCCTCCCTCGTTCCCGCTCCTGCCATGCTGCCCGACCCTGTGAACACTGAAACACACGAACAAACACTATGGACACAGACAAACATAGAGGAGGTGAGGTTAACGAGCGGGAAATTTGAAAACGAAACTAAACTTACAAAGACACGAGTTTTATTGCCAGAGTAGTGTTTGCAAGACGATATTAAAACGTGTGAACATAGAAACATAGAAATATAACAGAGACACCCAAGTCGAGTGTCCACTACTGGTAAGAAAATCAATGCACGACACTTACGAAAGGGTGGGATACAAGATACAATATTGGTTGTCTTAATTAAACACAAACTATCCCTCAAAGCCCCCCCATTAGATTAATGTCAACAGATACAGAGACTTATTTATTTTTCAACCCTCGTACACAAATGTATTGGTTCCTAAATAGGTATTAATGGGTTGGCCATATATACACATAGAACGGGTGAGTTATTTACCGACAAAACGCGTCCATCAACAGGTAAGCCAACATCGGAAATCAAAATCGACTTTTACCACTTCGTTACCTTGGTTACCGTATAACTCAAGTTCAATGGTGTTCGGACTTCATTACGACTTGACACATATGTATTTAAGGGTTAGAGACTGTTGCTAATTTAATATTACAGGTTTCTTTGTAAAATACGTACCCAAGATCCAGGGGGGTACCGTGGGAACGGTCCAATTTCCTTCGTAGCCACATGGCTGGGCAGGTCAGGCTTCCGGTTTTTGCGCCGAAGACGCTGTTTTTCCCTAATGAGTAACGCGGCCTGCATACCTGCAGAAGCGGCTGTGCTCATGCAGTTACGGCCATCCCGTCAAAACTTTTCGACCTTCTTTCGTCACTTTCAAAACAATTCGGAAATTTGATTTTTCTGACATCTTCTTGATTATTTGTTATCACTTATTTATTTAAAAGTAGAAGCTCGATAGGGTGATAAAGCGTAGAAATGCAGGCGCGTTTTTATTTTCGAAAAATGCGAGATATAAAAATAGCGGAAATTTTGCAAGAGTAAATATTTTTTTGATATGTCAAATTTCTTTTTTTGGTCAAGCAGTGGCCCCTTTTTATTAAATTATTCGTTTCATTTGATTTATCTCATTTTATATTTCATATTGCACTTCAGGTTTTTCGAAAGAATGTTCGTCTTTTTATCCAGGATCGAGTCTCTTCGACATCTTGTATTTTCGATAAGTCTATTCGCGTTTATTTAATATATTTAGGCACATTTTTTTCTTTTGGTCCTACACTGTTTTAAAGAATTATTAAAATTAGTTTATTGTCAAATGTCATTACCATACAGCCTTTAGTTATATCTTCAAGGTTGGTACTAATTGTCAAATATGTAACATTCGATTTGACATTTGACATTATTACAAAAAACAAGCATGTAGACAAAATAATTTCTCATACAGTCCTGTACGTGAAAGAATCACACATTAGTAATATTAAATTTAATGAAATTAATGTAATGTGGTTTTATTTTATGGTTTAAAGTAACGCAAAGTGGGCTACCTATGCTACGTAATATTTGAAGTTATGAAAATGCACGTTGGTCACGCGAGAAACAGATTAAAAATGACGTAGATAATTTTTAAGTTGTCCGAGTAAAAACCCAGCGAGATTTTCTGGTATTTTAATGTTTATAATTGAACAAGGTTATACAGCAAATAAAAAATAAGTTTTCTGGTCATGACACGTATTTTTATAGAATTAACTTAAAATCTGAGATGGCGAGATCGTTTTATATAAACTAGTTAGTTGAATATACTAGAATATTACAAGCGGAATATCATAGTCGCTTTGCCAAAAAGGAAAGTCGTTAAAAGTCGTTAAAAACTTTAACAACTGGAACTGTGTAAAGAAAGATGGAGAAAAGGGTGGAAGAAATATTAGGAGAAGATCATTTCGGATTTAGAAGAAGTACAGGCTGTCCTATTTTTATTATATATTTATTGTATTGATCTACGTGTTGTTTTTGACTTCCGTATTGTCTACTTTAGCTTTAATTCGGCTTTCTTCCGATGGTAGTGGGTTGGACATCATTAGTGTGCCGAAATGGGCGCCTACATTTGTCAAATTGAAGGTTTTTTAGTCTAGTGTAGGCGAACTATCAATATACCTAGCTAGGAACACAACATGCAGGTGAAAAATATTTCAATCGATGGCGGCATGACCTACTATGTTAAACGGTTTCCAACGTGTTTTTACCTTTGTTTGGGAACTGTCTTTACGAAAACCTAACCATAAATCTTTCCATATTTACATAAAACAAGTTATTCAGAGACAATAAATATTTCTTTGGAACGCGAGTTATCTTTTATAAATCTACGATATTTCTTGCTCAATCAAATATTAATTGCTTGCTTTGTATCGTATATAACCATCAACTCTTTATCTACGCAATCAATCTATAACAATATGCTCAAATCACAACCGAAATTACCCCTTTTCAACGCTCCACAAACAAAATTACGAACTACAAAGACTTCTAAATAAATACCTCAGAGAATGGATAGTCCAAGCTCCCGAAATGGTCGTACTCCGTATAAAAATTATGGTGATTGTTTATCCAGCTCTTATCCTTGATCTCAAAGTTGCACATGTGATTGCACCTGTCCAAAACGCCCCCTTCCTGGGACTTCCCCATCTCCTCCACTTGTCTCACGAAACTGCATCTTCTCTCCAATTTCCCCTCTTCAGGTATGAAAATCTGAGGCAACTGACTTTGCAAAGAAGGAGAGGGATGCAAGGGTAAATGATTTTGCGCCAAGGTTTGAGGAGACAAAGGCTGGGAAGGCTTGTGGTTCTGTACAGGAATGGAAATACTAGGACTCTCCCTAATCCTCGCCTTTGGCTCCTTCAAATGATAATTACTAGTACTGTGCCTCCTCTCGTGAGGCTGAGGAGGCTTCAACGCATTCCTCTCGACCCGAGACAACTTCGCCACATCCTGATCAGTATAATTATGGTACTGTTTCTGCGATTTCGGCACTAATTCGTTAGCTTTCGATTTCAGTTGGGCTTTTATCTTATCTTGGCGTTGCTTTTGGCGAGCTTGTCTGCTGGCGAGTGAAGCGCCGCCCGCGGCAGCGTACATCGTCTTAATTTTGATTAATTAGTCTCAAAAACACCTAATTATCCCGTAATTAGTAATAAATGTACCTAATTACATCGTAATTAGGCTTAATTAACTGTTAATTAGAATAAATTATAAGGAATGTTTAGCCCTGTTGATTGAATTACTTGTGCGTGGGAAAATTACAGTCAGCAATTAATTAAATTGTACTGATTTCATTGTATTAATTACTTAATAAAATACGATATTGTTTAATAAAAAATATAATTTGTTTTTTCGAAGATTGTACTGGTTTTTATGTTTATTAGTTTGATTCTCGTGTATTTTTTTGATTTAATCATTTTTTTTTCTTAATGTACTTAACAATCAATAATGTTAACAATAACAATATCAACTAACATCATCTAAAAATTCTACAAAATTACTAGATATATAAAACTTCAACAATCCGTCGTATATTCTGCTCTTTACAATTGATTTTAAATTCGGCGGTATTTTACAAGTTGTATTGTCTTTGTAAAAGAAAATTAAGCCAAAAAACAACAAATAAACAACAATTTTGAGACAACTATTACCGCATCATTTATGCTCGCGAATTACTTGGAGGTATTTTCTATGTTAATTTATGTTAAACGGGGGAAATTCCAAGGAATTTGTTGGAGAGGACATTTTTGCTTCTGAATATTCACGAGTTTCTCTGAAATAAAATTGCAAATATCGACACAGGGATCATCGTCATCAGATATGGATCCTGTTTTATAGAGAGCAAGAAAAAGGAATCGTCTGTTGTGAAACTTTCTAGCCACCATCTAGTATGACGTCAGTTGCTGCTTGTCACTCTGTTTATAGGTTATGTAGGTATATGTTTTTTAGTTTTTGAAGAATTTGGCACGTGGAGGTTCCCACTCGCCCTCTAAAGTTTGTAGGCCCGAAACAAGTCGGGCTTTATGAATAACTTAATTCGTTCCCCTCCTTGTCGGAGTCCTGATCCTGATTTTGATTTATCCTTCTGCCTTACGTGATTTATTACTTTCTGTAAACTTGTAAATTACTTATGTTTTTCATTCTTGCGTTTGATGGATTAATTCTGTTGGGTATTTTTATGTAATTCGTATTTCGCTTACAATAAATAATAACTGTTACACTTTCTATAAAAGGTTTTTTTTATAGACCGCGTAAAACTGCACCTCAATCGCATCGATTTTCTGAGTAGAGCAAGCTTTCTGGATGAGCTTATTTATTTTTATTATTAAAAACTTATCTAGACGAACGAACCTAAATTAAATTTCCGTTTTAGAGGATATTTTGCTCGAAATTCAAATTATAACACCTAAAAATGTTTTATGAACACAAATGGCTTATTTTTGTAGGTATATCGTATCTTAATATAAATATTATTTCATTTTAGGTGTAGTATATTACAAATATTAGCAATTTCCATGAAATTCGGTCTAGTTAGCCTTGTTAGAATGACAATTCTAACATTGTAGTTCAGTTAAAGCGTTTCGCATGTCTGACTACTGCATTTACTAATCACAAATAATTTCGTATTGATTTGTCTTTGTTCTTACAGATAGCAGGCTTTGAATAATACATTAAATTCTTCCGCTTGAGCTATTAATTGTCAAAGAAAGCGCGTGCATTATGCAGAAGCCTGGACAAAAGCTCGTAGCTTCACTTACTGACTAAACACTAGAGTGATACAACGATTAATGTTTTTCTAAGTCAACAGGGTGTTTGTTTACTTGTTTCCCAAGTCGCTCGCGGGGAAATGGCCCGCGTTGTCACGGAAACGACGGAAAGAACAAGAGATTTGTTTACTTTCTAAATTTAAAGCAGTTACCTTCGAATTTAGTTGAAATCGGCATTACCCAACGTCAAGATGGCGACTTAATTCTGACAATGTCATTTTAAATTGCTAAATACAGCTATTTGGTGCGTGATACGGACCAATATGGGTTAACAAGCACTCTATTGCAGGGGGAATGTTACGGGTCCCAGTTTAATAATTGGACTTACATAATGAATTCGACATTTGGTTAAATATTCATTTTAGCAACAGAATAACAGCACCTCAAAAAGTTTTTGTCCCTGTACATGATCTGAAATGTCTTATATTCCACACAAATAAAAATCAAGGCGATATTTGCAACGGTATTGGAGATATGACAATTTTTACAGAAATGGTGGATGCGCCGGTAAAATCTTATTTCTTTTATTTGGAAAGAACAGCTAAGAATGTATCAATATACCCTCGTATATCGGAATGTAGAACTCTGGATTGTGATTGAAGTTAGAATAAGTTTCTTGGGGAACTAATATCAAAGTGCAAATTACGAATTTCATGTAAAAAAAACTTCGTTTTTGTGTTGAACTCTTTCATGCTTTAGAAAATTGATCGAATTTCGTGACCCCTGACCTTTTGTGCAAGTCCAACGGTTATGCATGTATTTGGATATGCCAGCGAAATTCGAAATTCTTTCAGATGACAAAAAAGTCGCCCTGTATATGAAATGAACGGTATTTATTGGCTGTGTTGTCCTGGAGTTATAATAGAAACCACAATAAAATCAAATTGAGAAAGTTATGAACGGCAATAAGAGGAAATTACTTTTTTATAACTGTATCATTATCTATATGGATGCTTTTATCAAAAACTATATTTTTAAATTAGTTATAACGCTTTGTCGTGTGTTTTTTTAACAACAATTTTATTTTGATTGTGAAAACGCGAGCAAAAATATCGTGACAAGTATTCTGTACACGCCAGGTATTGTATATAATTATGCAGGCGACAGAATGGGCAATATTGGAACTCTAGCTTGTAAAATGTTTTTAAGAATAATGTTTCTATAGAACTATAAACATCGACCGATATATGTTAATATCCGTATGAATTATTTACCGTATTTTTGGGTTTTGACAGAAGTGTGATAACGCAAAAGAATGTCTTTTCAAGAAGGGTTTGATAATTTTCTAACTTTTTTAAATAATATTCATCCAAAAATAAAATATATTAAAGGTATAAAATAGGTTTAACTGTAACAAAAAATGAATAAAAGTATTCTGATTGTAAGACTAAATGACTACCTTTTGGTACCCTGCCCGTTGATCAAGCTGTCACTTTAGAACGTATAGTGGAAGATTGCCCTAACAGGAAGTTCTTCAAAACGTGGTAAAACGGTTACTGACCTAACAAATTTTTTTGTGTTTTATACGCTGTATCTACGAGTACACTTAAATCTAGATATGCAACATGATATGGCTGTATGGTAATCACATTTGAATTTCATGAATTACTAATTTTCTTTAAATTTCCCCCCAAAAAATGGTATTATCCTCTCCACCTTTGTTTAATAACAGACACATCAAAACCGGGCTTTTTCATATGTACAACTGATTTCTCACGGTCCCGAACCTGCCCCAAATATAATATAGTTTTCCTCACACACTACAAACTGTCTTTGACAGCAGCCGGCGAAGTGTGCTGCCTACTACCCGTTTTCCCGGCGTGGACTGCCTTCTCGGCCGGTCTCCTTCTGAAACGATGCAGTTCACTAGGATAGCGCCGCCGTACACGAGCCTACCCGATGCATTTTCATATTAACGTAGGCGTGAAAAATACTTCAACCCTGTGGAATTTCCTTAATCTCATTTGCGCGGATATTGTGGCGGGCAAAAATCAAATTAGACTTACACAGGCAGTTGTTCTATAGAACAGCACAATTTTCATGCCGCTTTCCCGGAGAGTTACGTAAATTTTTGATGATTTAAAAATAGTAGAGATTCTCTTCATATGTGAAATTTTATTTTATTCGCAAATATAGTCAGGTGGGAAAGACTATAGCATTCACGGCAAAATTGAATCGTGCATTACAACTGCTTACTTTGAAAATTGTTAAATTGGTTATTAAATTATTATGAAAAGCAATCAGAATCTGAACTATTATTGGTAGGTACTTTGTACTTTGTACAGGGTGTCCTATTTTCGGTGTGATTTGGGGGCTTCTCATAGAAGCAGCAGAGATAGAGTCTCGGGGTTTTCGCGAACCTGAGCTACTTTCTTGAGTATAAAATTGAAACCAGAATTTGGATATCGTTTTTAGTTTTCGAGAAAAAAAATAATGTTGATTTTTACATCAAGTCCCTGAAAGGGGGCAGCAGCTCTTTCAGTAATCATAGTGGCAGAGATCGTGAGGGTCGGTATGGCACTGTGATACACACTACTGCGACGTGGAAGGCAACGGGAAACCACCACATTATTATATCCCTGGTACAGCGTACTTCGAATTTATGATGATGGCACTTTCTGGAGTAAAATATTCCGGAGGTAAAATAGTCCCACATTCGGATCTCCGGGCGGGGACTGCTTCGGGGGGAGTCATCAGAAATGATAAGTGTAACATCTCACGAGTCGGAGCGTGGAATGTTAGAAGCATGAAACAAGTAGGAAAGTTAGAGAATTTGAAAATTGAGATGGATAGGTTAGCATTAGACGTAGTAGGTATTAGTGAAGTGCGATGGCCAGAAGCCGGAGACTTCTGGAGCGGAGATTTTAGAGTAATACACACAGGATCTGTAGGAGGAAATTCGGGAGTAGGAATTGTTATGCGGAAAAAAGTAGGGCAGAGTGTAGAAAATTTCTTACAGCAAAGTGACAGGGTAGTTATGGTTAGGTTAGATTCGAAACCTGTAAAAACAGTAATAATACAGGTATATATGCCCACTTCTAACTACAGTGATGAGGTCGTAGAGGCAGTTTATAGTGATATTGAACATGTGCTAGATTTTGTGAGAGGACACGAAAATTGAATAATTATAGGAGATTTCAATGCAGTCGTAGGCACAGGGCGAGAGGGCGGAATAGTTGGTCCCTTTGGATTAGGCAATAGGAACGATAGAGGAGTGAGACTGATAGAGTTCTGCGATAAACATAACTTAACGGTCGCGAACACTCTATTTCACCATCATGTTAGGAGACGCTACACGTGGAAGATGCCAGGAGACCTAGGGAGATATCAAATAGATTACATTCTTGTTAGGCAAAGATTTAGAAATCAAGTTAGGGATTGTAGAAGTTATCCAGGAGCAGATATAGATAGTGATCACAATATAGTCGTTATGAAGGCCAATCTTAAATTTAAGATTTTGAAAAAACGAAGCGGAAGAAGGTATCTTGACCCAGAGAAACTAAAAGATGATGATACGCGCGATAAGTTCGAGAAAAAGACAAACGAAGTACTAAAGGGCGCGGGCGAAAATATTGTTAGGGACATAGAGGAAGAATGGAATTGCATTAAAAATAGTTTAGTTTCCTCAGCTAGGGATATTTTGGGTCATAAACAGAATGAAAGTAGGAAACCCTGGATAACAAAACATATTGTGAGTCTAATAGAGGAAAGGCGCAAATATAAAAATAGGTTAGATGAAATAGGGAAACAAAGATATAAGGCGATCAAGTGGGAAATTATTCGGAAATGTAGGAAAGCGAAAGAGCAATGGATCGATGATAAGTGCAAAGAAGTGGAAAATAAGTTCGAAATAGGAAAGACTGATGAAGCATATAAAATAATTAGGAGAAATTTTAGAGAAATTGGATCTAGTACCAAAAGCATTAGGAATGAGGCAGGAGATATCCTAATCGAAAGCGGGGAGAAGGCAGATAGGTGGAAAGAATATTTAGGAAACTTATATGCGGGACAGGAAGTGCAAGATATATTAGAAAGTGAAAGCAGTGTAGAAGGGGATAACCTAGGGAGTCCTATAATGAGAGAAGAGTTTGAGCTAGCACTAAAAAGTTTAAGGAATAATAAAGCACCAGGTATAGATGGCTTGCAGGCAGAAATCTTAAAGTGCGCAGGTCAAGAGGTAATAGATCGTTTATTTAAATTAGTTAGTCGCATATACCTGACAGGCGAAATTCCAGAGGATTACAAACTGAACATCATGGTAGCTTTGCCAAAAAGGAAAGGCGCGGATAGATGCGAAAATTTTAGAACTATCAGTTTAACTTCCCATGCGTCAAAAATTTTAACTAGAATTGTGCAAAGAAGGATGGAGAAAAAGGCGGAAGAAATATTAGGAGAAGATCAGTTCGGATTTAGACGAAATAGAGGAACGCGCGAGGCCATTCTAGCTTTACGAGTAATTATAGAAAAAACGATAGAAAAGAGAAAGAGAGTATATATAGGATTTGTAGATTTAGAAAAAGCCTTCGACAACGTAAAATGGGGGAAGATGTTCGAAGTGCTGAGAAAGGTAGGGATGAAATACAGGGACAGAAGAATAATACATAATCTCTACAAAGAGCAAAAGGCAGTTATAGAATGTGAGCAGGAACGAAGGGAAGTAGATATCCGGAAGGGAGTGAGACAGGGATGTGCATTGTCACCTCTAGTTTTCAACTTATATATCGAAGATGCGATTAATATTGTTAAGGAAAGAACAGCCTCAGGGATCAATGTACAGGGCCAAACTATTAACATGCTCAGATTTGCGGATGATATAGCAGTGTTAGCATCTAGCAAAGAAGAATTAGGAGCGGCTTTGAATGAAATGGAAGCAGTTTTGACACAGGGCTACGGCATGAAAATCAATAAAAAGAAAACTAAAATTTTGGTATGTAGATGGAGTGAAAATAGAACTAAAATTGAAATACGAATAGGAAATGAGAAGATAGAGGAGGTCGCGGATTTCTGCTACTTAGGAAGTAAAATAACCCAAGACGGTAGGAGCACTAAAGATATAAAACAAAGAATGGCGCAGGGACGAGTTGCGTTTAACAAAAAGAAACAACTGTTATGTTCGAGAACGGTTAATATAGAGACTAGGAAGAGACTCTTAAAGTCGTATGTATGGAGTACGGCATTATACGGGTGCGAAACTTGGACAATAGGAGAAGCGGATAGAAAAAGAGTAGAAGCGTTTGAACTGTGGTGTTACAGACGCATGATGAAGATACCGTGGATAGATAAGGTTAGCAATAGGGAAGTATTAGAAAGAGTTGGGGAAAGGCGAAAGGTATGGAAAACAATAAAGAGTAGGAGAGATAGGATGGTAGGACACCTTCTAAGACACGAAGGAATAGTTCGCGACATACTAGAGTCAGAGATAGGAATAAAAAGAGGTAGGGGTAGGCCTAGATTAGACTACTGCTCTCAAATAGTTAGGGATGTAGGATGTTCTACTTTTAGGGAAATGCGTAGGTTAGCTCAGGATAGAAAAGAATGGAGGTACGCGTCCAACCAGTCTTCGGACTGAGAACCTTATGATGATGATTTTTACAGTTAATATTCAATAAATTAATGTACCTCAATCCCGTTAAGTTTCCATCAAAAATTTGGTATGCTAGTTGACCACCCAAAATAAAACACGAAACGTTAAATCCAAAACGTCCTCGCCTCTGACGTTCAAAAGTTTGGTGCTGATTTGTATCAGACCAGTGACGCACATTATGCCTCTTAAATAATCCTACGCTGCTTATGTGAGTTTCATCTGTCCAAATGACAGACCGCCCAAATTCTGGATTTTCTTGAATTTTATTCAAGTACCACCTACAAAAATTATGCCTTCTTTCTTGATCACCCGGGAAGAGATGGTGAATAATTTGAATTTTATATGGCCCATATTCGCGTTACTTTTTCACGGTGGACGAATTCTTACTTAGTAGGGTAGATTTTTAGATGCACTTTCTATTTTATCAAAATGATAACATGTAAAGCTTTGATACTAAAGTTCGAGTTTATTTAGTCTAATCCTTGGATTTAGGTGTGGATTTGGGTATTACCTGATCCCAATTTTAGATGAGCTCAAAATAATTTTATTTGGTACCTATGTAAATAAATAGTCTTTTCGTATTTGCGTGTTAACAAACAAGCAGTTGTGAGTATACCAACCCAACTGTAAAAAAGGACTTCATTATTTTTGCTTAAAATGAAAATCAAACGCTGGCAACTATTCTTCGTTAAGTTAGGGGGAATTACCGAACGATATATTTCTTACTTCCCCCAGTCTTTTGCTATAAATCAGGTTAAGCATTGAGATATTCGCTTCATTCACGCCAGGACTGTCTCTAGACACCTTTACGCCAAACCACAAAGAAAAACGCCCCTGAAATTTATGGTCCTGAAATTTAGGAGAAACCGAGTTTTATATTCGCGTTAGTTATTTATGTTGGTATTTTGTAGTATGCGGGATTTTTAATTGACCTGGACAGTGCACTATAAGATTTAAACACTTAGAAGAGATTCTTTAAAACGTACGTACATTGTAGGTGCTAACTTTTTCTTGACAAACTTGTCTCATTTATTAATTTGAAAATAGGATTTTGTGTGTCCATCTAGCGACAGGAACTGAAACTCGAGTTGTAGGTAATGCAGCACTTTTGCTGCTTTTGCTAAATCAATAAAAATACAGTGGCGTAGACATTACCACACAACTTTGAATATTTCATACATCATCATCATCATCATAAGGTTCTCAGTCCGAAGACTGGTTGGACGCGTACCTCCATTCTTTTCTATCCTGAGCTAACCTACGCATTTCCCGAAAAGTAGAACATCCTACATCCCTAACTATTTGAGAGCAGTAGTCTAATCTAGGCCTACCCTTACCTCTTTTTATTCCTATCTCTGACTCTAGTATGTCACGAACTATTCCTTCGTGTCTTAGAAGGTGTCCTACCATCCTATCTCTCCTACTCTTTATTGTTTTCCATACCTTTCGCTTTTCCCCAACTCTTTCTAATACTTCCCTATTGCTAACCTTATCTATCCACGGTATCTTCATCATGCGTCTGTAGCACCACATTTCAAACGCTTCTACTCTTTTTCTATCCGCTTCTCCTATTATCCAAGTTTCGCACCCGTATAATGCCGTACTCCATACATACGACGTTAAGAGTCTCTTCCTAGTCTCTATATTAACCGTTCTCGAGCATAACAGTTGTTTCTTTTTGTTAAACGCAACTCGGCCCTGCGCCATTCTTTGTTTTATATCTTTAGTGCTCCTACCGTCTTGAGTTATTTTACTTCCTAAGTAGCAGAAATCCGCGACCTCCTCTATCTTCTCATTTCCAATTTGTATTTCCATTTTAGTTCTATTTTCACATCCCCTACATACCAAAATTTTAGTTTTCTTTTTATTGATTTTCATGCCGAAGCCCTGTGTCAAAACTGCTTCCATTTCATTCAAAGCCGCTCCTAATTCTTCTTTGCTAGATGCTAACACTGCTATATCATCCGCAAATCTGAGCATGTTAATAGTTTGGCCCTGTACATTGATCCCTGAGGCTGTTCTTTCCTTAACAATATTAATCGCATCTTCGATATATAAGTTGAAAACTAGAGGTGACAATGCACATCCCTGTCTCACTCCCTTCCGGATATCTACTTCCCTTTGTTCCTGCTCACATTCTATAACTGCCTTTTGCTCTTTGTAGAGATTATGTATTATTCTTCTGTCCCTGTATTTCATCCCTACCTTTCTCAGCACTTCGAACATCTTCCCCCATTTTACGTTGTCGAAGGCTTTTTCTAAATCTACAAATCCTATATAGACGCTCTTTCTCTTTTCTATCGTTTTTTCTATAATTACTCGTAAAGCTAGAATGGCCTCGCGCGTTCCTCTATTTCGTCTAAATCCGAACTGATCTTCTCCTAATATTTCTTCCGCCTTTTTCTCCATCCTTCTTTGCACAATTCTAGTTAAAATTTTTGACGCATGGGAAGTTAAACTGATAGTTCTAAAATTTTCGCATCTATCCGCGCCTTTTCTTTTTGGCAAAGCTACTATGATGTTCCGTTTGTAATCTTCTGGAATCTCGCCTGTCAGGTATATGCGACTAACTAATTTAAATAAACGATCTATTACCTCTTGACCTGCGCACTTTAAGATTTCTGCCTGCAAGCCATCTATACCTGGTGCTTTATTATTCCTTAAACTTTTTAGTGCTATCTCAAACTCTTCTCTCATTATAGGACTCCCTAGGTTATCCCCCTCTACACTGCTTTCGCTTTCTAATATATCTTGCACTTCCTGTCCCGCATATAAGTTTCCTAAATATTCTTTCCACCTATCTGCCTTCTCCCCACTTCCGATTAGGATATCTCCTGCCTCATTTCTAATGTTTTTGGTACTAGATCCAATTTCTCTAAAATTTCTCCTAATTATTTTATATGCTTCATCAGTCTTTCCTACTTCGAATTTATCTTCCACTTCTTTGCATTTATTATCGATCCATTGCTCTTTCGCTTTCCTACATTTCCGAATAATTTCCCACTTTATCGCCTTATATCTTTGTTTCCCTGTTTCATCTAATCTATTTTTATATTTTCGCCTTTCTTCTATTAGACTCACAATATGTTTTGTTATCCAGGGTTTCCTACTTTCATTCTGTTTATGACCCAAAATATCCCTAGCTGAGGAAACTAAACTATTTTTAATGCAATTCCATTCTGCCTCTATGTCCCTAACAATATTTCCACCCGTGCCCTTTAGTGCTTCGTTTGTCTTTTTCTTGAACTTATCGCGCGTATCATCATCTTTTAGTTTCTCTGGGTCAAGATACCTTCTTCCGCTTCTTTTTTTCAAAATCTTAAATTTAAGATTGGCTTTCATAACGACTATGTTGTGATCACTATCTATATCTGCTCCTGGATAACTTCTACAATCCCTAACTTGATTTCTAAATCTTTGCCTAACGAGAATGTAATCTATTTGATATCTCCCTAAGTCTCCTGGCATCTTCCACGTATAGCATCTCCTAACATGATGGTGAAATAGAGTGTTCGCGACCGTTAAGTTATGTTTATCGCAGAACTCTATCAGTCTAACTCCCCTATCGTTCCTATTGCCTAATCCAAAGGGGCCAACTATTCCGCCCTCTCGCCCTGTGCCTACGACTGCATTGAAATCTCCTGTAATTATTAAATTTTCGTGCCCTCTCACAAAATCTAGCACATATTCAATATCACTATAAACTGCCTCTACGGCCTCATCACTGTAGTTAGAAGTGGGCATATATACCTGTATTATTACTGTTTTTACAGGTTTCGAATCTAACCTAACCATAACTACCCTGTCACTTTGCTGTAAGAAATTTTCTACACTCTGTCCTACTTTTTTCCGCATAACAATTCCTACTCCCGAATTTCCTCCTACAGATCCTGTGTGTATTACTCTAAAATCTCCGCTCCAGAAGTCTCCAGCTTCTGGCCATCGCACTTCACTGATACCTACTACGTCTAATGCTAACCTATCCATCTCAATTTTCAAATTCTCTAACTTCCCTACTTGTTTCATGCTTCTAACATTCCACGCTCCGACTCGTGAGATGTTACACTTATCATTTCTGATGACTCCCCCCGAAGCAGTCCCCGCCCGGAGATCCGAATGTGGGACTATTTTACCTCCGGAATATTTTACTCCAGAAGGTGCCATCATCATAAATTAAAGTACGCTGTACTAGGGATAAAATAATGTGGTGGTTTCCCGTTGCCTTCCACATCGCAGTAGTGTGTATCACAGTGCCATACCAACCCTCACGATCTCTGCCACTATGATTACTGAAAGAGCTGCTGCCCCCTTCCAGGGACTTGATTTAGTCTGGCTTCTCAAATAAAAACCCCTCCAATATGGTTAAACCTATGGTTCGGCTCTTTATATCATTGAAGCGCGCAAGCCATCCCACCCGTGTATTTCATACACAAACGCGAATATTTTGTTCAGTGGAAAAGTCGATCGCAACTGTTTGATTTATTTATAATATAAAACAGGCAAACGAAGATTTGTCTAATACGCAGTTTACTATTATCGATGTATTTTTTTTAAATTCACCCTTTGAGAAATGCGAGTTTTGCGTGCCTGGTACAAAACAGGAACATCAATTTTAAGCGTTGTAGTAAACAAATTCAACTAGGGCATTTACCCCCAATATTAATGGAAATGTAACGTAGGCCACTTTCTGAAATATTTTTTGTGTTGGTAATAGTCAATTTTATTTAGGGGTGCGTCAGACAGGGATGCGGTGGGATGCTGGTATCTACAATATTTGGCGACCAAATCATGGAAACGATTAATTGCCTTTATTATTAATTTAGAAGAATCAAGTGTTTGTGGCACAGCTTGGAATGTGTATTAGCAGAGCAAATATACCTACATAAAGCAAGACACGCAATACAGAGAAAGATTAATTATTTATTTATAGTAATGCGTTGTTGATTGATCCGAAAGTAATCAACTACATATACATTTCAGCATCATAAAGTTTTCAGTCCGAAGACTGGTTGGACGCGTGTACCTCAATCCTTTCCTATCCTGCGCAAACCTATGCATTTCCCTAAAAGTAGAACATCCTACATCCATAACTATTTGAGAGCAGCAGTCTAATCTGCTCCAACCTCTACCTCTTTTTATTCCTATCTCTGACTCTAGTACGTCGCGAACTAAGCCTTCGTGCCTCAGAAAGTGTCCTACCATCCTATCGCTCCTATTCCTTACTGTCTTCCATAAATTTCGCTTTTCTCCGACTCTTTTTAATTCCTCTCTGTTACTATCATGCGTCTATAGCACCACGTTTCAAATGCTTCTAATTTTTTCCTATCCGCTTCTCCCATCGTTCAAGTTTTGCACTCGTACAGTGCCGTACTCCATACATACGTTTTTAAGAGCCTCTTCAGAGTTTCTACATTTATCAATCCCGAGCATAATAGTTGTTCCTGTTTCATTTCTAATGTTTTTGATTCTAAATCCAATTGACATACGCAAACTTCTAATGAGCGGTTTGCGTAGGACACCCTGTATTGAAAAGCGTGCGTCGTTTAAGAACGTAGTATATAATCCTAAACTGAGGAAAATTGCATTTTTCCTAGGGAAGGTTGGTTGGTGATTTTAATTATCCTAAGCGGATTGCTTCGCCAAATGTAGTAAAATAAATAGGCTACAGGGGCAAAACTGCTGCTCTCTGTTTGATTGGAGAACTTTTATTCATGAGAGAAACAAGGCTTTTACGAATTTCATTAATTTAGATAGGTGGCTTGGTTAAGTGTATAACTTAATGGGTAAAAGTATTAATAATTATAAACTAATGGTAGTATGTTCGATTCTCGTCGCTGATATAATCATTAAACAAGCTTTTTTATTTGTCTGCAGCCACTTGTAAGCGCTTATCACAATTTTATCCCAAAGTAGGTAAATTCAGTTAACACCATAATTTTATGGAAACAAAAAACAGTTCCGCTTACACACGATCCATCTTATTCAACATCCAATTAATTAACAGATTATGAGATCCGCTAAATTAACAATGTGTTTCTACCCTCAAACACGCGCCTCTGTCAAAAACTCCACCCCTAATCTGCTAGTCCAACTTTTAATTGTATAGCAAGCGAACCAAGAACTTTAATGGAGAGTTTTCCTCACCTTGATCAACCCATAAACTGGGTGAAAATGTTCCATCAGGGAGACTGTTTTTAGACGTCTATTATCGTAGATATTTCGTCTATTACCAAAACATTATTTCGATCAATACGTTTATGGCTCAGCGCAAGGGTTATTATGAATTCTATTAGATTATCCACTTGTTCGAAATTAAAAGGGGGGTGCGTAAACGTGTAAAGAGTAATTTATTCGAATTTGATTGCACGTGGATGGTCATTGTCCACGTCAAAGCAAGGGTGAAATCAATCTGATTGATCCAGTAATTAGCAACTTTATTTTTAACTGCTATTGAGCAAACGGGTCGATGATCATAAAATACGGTACTTCAAACAAGGCATCTGTAATTTTATTATTATAGTAGTATTTCTGCTATTTAGGAAGTCAAATAACTCGCGATGGTAGTAGCTCTTGAGATATAAAACAAAGAGTAGAACAGGTACGAGTTGTATTTAATAAAAAGAAACAAATATTATGCTTGGGTAGGCCCAGATTAGACTATTGCTCTCAAATAGTTAGGGATGTAGGATGTTCAACTTTTGGGGAAATGCGTAGGTTAGCTCAGGATAGGAAAGGACGGAGGTATGCGTCCAACCAGTCTTCGGACTGAGAACTAAACTTTATGATGATGTAGGTATAATGTTTCAACATTTCTAAATACTAAACTAACTGTTGGGTGACTGAATGTTGGAACATCCAAAACTAATAACAATTCCTTTTCTTGCTCTCTTTAAACTCGATTCACCCTTAGGAAAACCGCAAAATAAAAGGGACGAAAATATTGAGCGTTTATAAAAACTTACCAGCAATAGAAACACTTGTATATAACTTGAATATTGCTACATACATTTTCAAATACCAACAAAAGGTCGGGAAGAGCTTGGGAAATATTCTCGGCCTTTTCGCCGATTCAATATCCAGGTGTCGTATTGTTGGGGGTTGGAGGTTGTGCCGCGTGGAAAACCTGCAATAATAATTTTAAAATGTTTCACACAAATTTGGAGGAAAAAACTATTTCTACAGTGATTGGTTCTAAGTATAAATGAACCGAAATTTGCTTATTGTAATCAGAAATTCCAGTTTTGTTTTGCACAAAACAAGGAATACAGTATAACTTCCTTTTAACAGTACCAAAAACCTTTTACTTAATTAATCTAGCCCATACACATACACTATTCATATTTTTGACATGAAGGGCTTTAGCCATCCATTAGTCAAAAAATAATAAATGTATAGGGCAATTAGAAGAGAATTAGGGGTTACCAGGCAGCCTCTAACATTATTTGATTTCTAACCCCATTTTTCGAGACTTCTTGCTTGTTTACATTGCGAATTTTTACATATATTTTGTTTAACAAACATGCATTGTAACTTATTTAATTTAAACACGCAAATTGCACTTTTCCCTTTGACAATTAATCAAATTTTAAGCCAATAGGGCAGTGGAAGCATCTAACAAAAATAAAACGAGAAATACAGCAGTGTATGTCACATCGAAAAACAATTACCTTTATTATAAAATAGAAATCAATCACCCAAAAAAACAACAAAAAATCGATGGAGAAAAAGATTTTTCGTTACACGCACAAAAACACACAAGAATTGTTGATGCCAAGGACGAAATTTTGTATTACAGTCACTGTCAGTAATAGAATGAAAGTTTTTTTTTAAATAGTGTTGAAAAGGCTACAAGGGAATAGGCTATACCCGTGCTGGCAAGGGTAAGGGAGCCTTACTGACAGTATATACTAAAGGGTGGTAACATCTCCGCTGTATAGGCATAGTACGCTGCGCGAGGCGACTTACGTTCAAAACGTCGATAACCCGCTCTTTTCGAACAGCCAGTTTTGACAACCGCCCAACCATACAGAGCTCTGAAAAGTAATAAAGCGTATCGGGGCGTATTCCTATCTATTTAACTAAAACATTTTTCATTACAATTAAGAAGATTCCACTACCACAGCAATCAACAATGTGATTGATTGATTAATTTGATCCTGCTTTCTAATTCTAGTATTTTATTGCTTTCTTCCCAGTTCAAACATCCAAGTGCCAAATTTTCGTGTGTAGGCTAAGAATATGTCAATACACCCTCGTACTTCACTTTTTACGATAAATAACATAATTTCTGTATTTATTGGGCAAAGTTTTAATTCCCGGAAGATATTTGATCGATTTCAGTTTGTAACGATACCTATTTCTCAACATATCTTAGCAAATAAATCAGAACAATGCAGTGGCACGTCATAGGATGTCATATTCAGAGATAGGCGCGTGCCGGAATACTAAATTGTGCCGCACATACATCGTAATGAATTTATGGTAATTAACCGGTTCATTCGTTCGTTTAACTTCCATGTTTGACGTCTCCTATTCCTTTTACCTGCATGACTCATTCACATGAGAAAAACGCATTGGCGTATACTAGGATATTTTTAATTTGCAACAAATTTTTAATGTAAAAATTCCCATCAGTTTTAAAAATTGATTATGGTATTTTAGACGTCTAAACAGAACAAAAGCGTCGAAGCATAGCAAATAACCATAAATAAACACGTTCTAGCACTGCTGATGATTATCGGGATACGCCACTGCATTGTCTGTAGGAGCGGAAGCGTTACCATTTGTGGTGAATCAACCTTTATAGAACATTGCAGTAAACAAGCAAAACCCGTCTTTCAAGCAACTGGTTATCGCCCTTGCATAAAGAACATTTCCAAAAATAAAATAGTAAATAAAAGAGGCAGATGTTAAAACAAGCAAAGTGAAATTAATCACAAATGTGATAACTGTCAATAAAAAGGTGAGTTTTTGTCGCAAATCTGAAGGCATCATTGATTTTCAACTTGAACTTTCGTTTGTTCCGACATAACCTCAAATTTCTTTGTTCTAGAGCTAGAGAGTTGAAGATGTCGCAAAGTGAAGCTGTTTATCAACCAACCACGGTTACTTATGAATCGAATTCGCCCCAAGAAAGCTGGCCGAATAGGCCTGCGAGTTATTTGGCCACGGTTTCGCAAGCTGCCAGGAGGCCATGTGGGATAAGTTGTCTGCCCACTCGCAGTTCGTTGCCTCTGGTGTTGCTCATTGCCTTCGCCTCATTTTTACTTATCGGGTAAGGTTTAAGGTTATTGTTTATCAACGATGGGGACGGTTTGTTTTCATTACAGTTTGGTATTGTTGATCAATGGTTTTTTGAGCTACAGCGATGAAGGTGCTTTTTATATTGTTTCGAGAATCGTAGGTGGTATTCTTGTCGGTTTAGCCATTTTGATACTGGGTAAAACGTGGTTAGACGAACATTTTTATATAAAAATCTATTTTGGTATGTTTTTTTAGTGTTTTTCTTGAGGGTGTCTAAGCGATTATGTTGGCACAATACTAAAGACCATATGGATACTTCTGGTAATCAAGCGTTGACTGTTAACCCGTCCACGGACTTGCTGGTAACAGCCCAATATGCTCCCGTGTCTGAGGTTGTCTATCAACCACCTCAAGAAGATAATACGGAGCAAAGCAAGCTCATGCCGCAAGAGAACAAAGATCTCAGGTAAGTTAGAGAATGAATTTTGTTTAAACAAAATTTCAGCAACAAGAAATGCGATATTTAAACGTCAAGTACTTTTGCACCGTAAAAACTGTAATTGCGCAGCAAAAAAATTAACGATCAATAAAAATAATAAATGTTACGTAAAGTAATAAATGCTTATACTATGAAAGCGTAGAGCGGCCACAGTGCGAAATTAAACTACAAATTGGGTTAAAATTACTGTTTAAACTGGGAATTTTGTTAAATTGACAGTTAGAACTGTCAATTTTCCTTAAATTTACAGTTTGAACTGGGAATTTTGTGAAATTTACAGTTAGAACTGTCAATTTTGCAAACTGTCAACTTAATGAAATTCCCATTTGCTAACTGTCAACTTAAATTCCCAGTTCAAACTGTAAATTTTATAAATTTCCCAGGTCAGACTGTAAATTTAAGTAAAATTTATAAAATTTAGTTTGAACTGGGAATTTTGTTAAACTGACGGTTAGAACTGTCAATTTTGCTTAAATTTACAGTTTGAACTGGGAATTCCATCAAATTTACAGCTTGAACTGGAAATTTGTTAAATTGACAGTTTAAATTCTAAATTGGGAATTTCATAAAATTTACAGTGTGAACTGGGAATTTTGTTAAATTGACAGATTGAACTGGGAATTTTGTTAGAACTGTCAATTTTGCTTAAATTTTACAGTTTGAACTCGGAATTTCATCAAATTTACAGCTTGAAGTGGGAATTTTATTAAACCGTTAGAACTGTAAATTTTGCTTAAATTTACAGTTTGAACCCGGAATTCCATCAAATTTACAGCTTGAACTGGGAATTTTGTTAAATTGGCAGTCAATTTTGCTTAAATTTAGTTTGAATTGGAAATTTTATAAAATTTACAGTTTGAACGGGGAATTTTGTTAAACTGACAGTTAGAACTGTCAATTTTGCTTAAATTTACAGTTTGAACTGGGAATTCCATCAAATTTACAGCTTGAACTGGGAATTTTGTTAAATTGACAGATTGAACTGGGAATTTTGTTAACCTGTTAGTTAGAACTGTCAATTTTGCAAACTGTCAACTTAATAAAATTCCCATTTGCTAACTGTCAACTTAAATTCCCAGTTCAAACTGTAAATTTTATAAATTTCCCAGGTCAGACTGTAAATTTAAGTAAAATTTATAAAATTTAGTTTGAACTGGGAATTTTGTTAAACTGACGGTTAGAACTGTCAATTTTGCTTAAATTTACAGTTTGAACTGGGAATTCCATCAAATTTACAGCTTGAACTGGAAATTTGTTAAATTGACAGTTTAAATTCTAAATTGGGAATTTCATAAAATTTACAGTGTGAACTGGGAATTTTGTTAAATTGACAGATTGAACTGGAAATTTTGTTAACCTGTTAGTTAGAACTGTCAATTTTGCTTAAATTTTACAGTTTGAACTCGGAATTTCATCAAATTTACAGCTTGAACTGGGAATTTTGTTAAATTGGCAGTCAATTTTGCTTAAATTTAGTTTGAATTGGAAATTTTATAAAATTTACAGTTTGAACGGGGAATTTTGTTAAACTGACAGTTAGAACTGTCAATTTTGCTTAAATTTACAGTTTGAACCCGGAATTCCATCAAATTTACAGCTTGAACTGGGAATTTTGTTAAATTGGCAGTCAATTTTGCTTAAATTTAGTTTGAATTGGAAATTTTATAAAATTTACAGTTTGAACGGGGAATTTTGTTAAACTGACAGTTAGAACTGTCAATTTTGCTTAAATTTACAGTTTGAACTGGGAATTCCATCAAATTTACAGCTTGAACTGGAAATTTGTTAAATTGACAGTTTAAATTCTAAATTGGGAATTTCATAAAATTTACAGTGTGAACTGGGAATTTTGTTAAATTGACAGATTGAACTGGGAATTTTGTTAGAACTGTCAATTTTGCTTAAATTTTACAGTTTGAACTCGGAATTTCATCAAATTTACAGCTTGAAGTGGGAATTTTATTAAACCGTTAGAACTGTAAATTTTGCTTAAATTTACAGTTTGAACCCGGAATTCCATCAAATTTACAGCTTGAACTGGGAATTTTGTTAAATTGGCAGTCAATTTTGCTTAAATTTAGTTTGAATTGGAAATTTTATAAAATTTACAGTTTGAACGGGGAATTTTGTTAAACTGACAGTTAGAACTGTCAATTTTGCTTAAATTTACAGTTTGAACTGGGAATTCCATCAAATTTACAGCTTGAACTGGGAATTTTGTTAAATTGACAGATTGAACTGGGAATTTTGTTAACCTGTTAGTTAGAACTGTCAATTTTGCAAACTGTCAACTTAATAAAATTCCCATTTGCTAACTGTCAACTTAAATTCCCAGTTCAAACTGTAAATTTTATAAATTTCCCAGGTCAGACTGTAAATTTAAGTAAAATTTATAAAATTTAGTTTGAACTGGGAATTTTGTTAAACTGACGGTTAGAACTGTCAATTTTGCTTAAATTTACAGTTTGAACTGGGAATTCCATCAAATTTACAGCTTGAACTGGAAATTTGTTAAATTGACAGTTTAAATTCTAAATTGGGAATTTCATAAAATTTACAGTGTGAACTGGGAATTTTGTTAAATTGACAGATTGAACTGGAAATTTTGTTAACCTGTTAGTTAGAACTGTCAATTTTGCTTAAATTTTACAGTTTGAACTCGGAATTTCATCAAATTTACAGCTTGAACTGGGAATTTTGTTAAATTGGCAGTCAATTTTGCTTAAATTTAGTTTGAATTGGAAATTTTATAAAATTTACAGTTTGAACGGGGAATTTTGTTAAACTGACAGTTAGAACTGTCAATTTTGCTTAAATTTACAGTTTGAACCCGGAATTCCATCAAATTTACAGCTTGAACTGGGAATTTTGTTAAATTGGCAGTCAATTTTGCTTAAATTTAGTTTGAATTGGAAATTTTATAAAATTTACAGTTTGAACGGGGAATTTTGTTAAACTGACAGTTAGAACTGTCAATTTTGCTTAAATTTACAGTTTGAACTGGGAATTCCATCAAATTTACAGCTTGAACTGGAAATTTGTTAAATTGACAGTTTAAATTCTAAATTGGGAATTTCATAAAATTTACAGTGTGAACTGGGAATTTTGTTAAATTGACAGATTGAACTGGGAATTTTGTTAGAACTGTCAATTTTGCTTAAATTTTACAGTTTGAACTCGGAATTTCATCAAATTTACAGCTTGAAGTGGGAATTTTATTAAACCGTTAGAACTGTAAATTTTGCTTAAATTTACAGTTTGAACCCGGAATTCCATCAAATTTACAGCTTGAACTGGGAATTTTGTTAAATTGGCAGTCAATTTTGCTTAAATTTAGTTTGAATTGGAAATTTTATAAAATTTACAGTTTGAACGGGGAATTTTGTTAAACTGATAGTTAGAACTGTCAATTTTGCTTAAATTTACAGTTTGAACTGGGAATTCCATCAAATTTACAGCTTGAACTGGAAATTTGTTAAATTGACAATTTAAATTGGGAATTTTATAAAATTTACAGTGTGAACTGGGAATTTTGTTAAATTGACAGATTGAACTGGGAATTTTGTTAACCTGTTAGTTAGAACTGTCAATTTTGCAAACTGTCAACTTAATAAAATTCCCATTTGCTAACTGTCAACTTAAATTCCCAGTTCAAACTGTAAATTTTATAAATTTCCCAGGTCAGACTGTAAATTGAAGTAAAATTTATAAAATTTAGTTTGAACTGGGAATTTTGTTAAACTGACAGTTAGAACTGTCAATTTTGCTTAAATTTACAGTTTGAACTGGGAATTCCATCAAATTTACAGCTTGAACTGGAAATTTGTTAAATTGACAGATTGAACTGGGAATTTTGTTAGAACTGTCAATTTTGCTTAAATTTACAGTTTGAACCCGGAATTCCATCAAATTTACAGCTTGAACTGGGAATTTTGTTAAATTGGCAGTCAATTTTGCTTAAATTTAGTTTGAATTGGGAATTTTATAAAATTTACAGTTTGAACGGGGAATTTTGTTAAACTGACAGTTAGAACTGTCAATTTTGCTTAAATTTACAGTTTGAACTGGGAATTCCATCAAATTTACAGCTTGAACTGGAAATTTGTTAAATTGACAATTTAAATTGGGAATTTTATAAAATTTACAGTGCGAACTGGGAATTTTGTTAAATTGACAGATTGAACTGGGAATTTTGTTAGAACTGTCAATTTTGCTTAAATTTTACAGTTTGAACTCGGAATTTCATCAAATTTACAGCTTGGTGGGAATTTTATTAAACCGTTAGAACTGTAAATTTTGCTTAAATTTACAGTTTGAACTCCGAATTCCATCAAATTTACAACTTGAACTGGGAATTTTGTTAAATTGGCAGTCAATTTTGCTTAAATTTAGTTTGAATTGGAAATTTTATAAAATTTACAGTTTGAACGGGGAATTTTGTTAAACTGACAGTTAGAACTGTCAATTTTGCTTAAATTTACAGTTTGAACTGGGAATTCCATCAAATTTACAGCTTGAACTGGGAATTCCATCAAATTTACAGCTTGAACTGGAAATTTGTTAAATTGACAATTTAAATTGGGAATTTTATAAAATTTACAGTGTGAACTGGGAATTTTGTTAAATTGACAGATTGAACTGGGAATTTTGTTAAACTGACGGTTAGAACTGTCAATTTTGCTTAAATTTACAGTTTGAACTGGGAATTCCATCAAATTTACAGTGTGAACAGGGAATTTTGTTAAATTGACAGATTGAACTGGAAATTTTGTTAACCTGTTAGTTAGAACTGTCAATTTTGCTTAAATTTTACAGTTTGAACTCGGAATTTCATCAAATTTACAGCTTGAAGTGGGAATTTTGTTAAACTGTTAGAACTGTAAATTTTGCTTCAATTTACAGTTTGAACCCGGAATTCCATCAAATTTACAGCTTGAACTGGGAATTTTTATTAAATTGACAGTTGCAACTGTCGATTTTGCTTAAATTTAGTTTGAATTGGGAATTTTATAAAATTTACAGTTTGAACGGGGAATTTTGTTAAATTGACAGTTAGAAAAATTGACAGTTCTAATTGTCAATTTAACAAAATTTCCAGTTCAAACTGTCAATTTAACAAAATTCCCAGTTGAACAGCGTTGCCACTTTTCTGGAAAACCTGGAAATGTCAGTGAATTTAGAAATTTCAAAAATGTCTGGGAAACTTCAGGGAATTCTGTAGTCATTGAAATTTGCAATATTCTACTTAAAGTCATGGAATTTAATAATCTTCATATTTTTCTGTGTTTTAAAATTCAATTAGTCAATAGAAATGGCAATTTTTCTAGTTGTTATTATTTTTGTTACTTGAATAAATGACTATTTTGTTTTTTAATATCGGAGCATTTATTATATTTTTCTTGTGACTCCTCAAATAATTTAGAATAAGTAATGGAATATATATTACAAATTTGGTCAGGAAAAACCTGGAAGTCAGGGAATCCACAATGAGAAATGTGGTGGCAACCCTGTTCAAGCTGCAAATTTGATGAAATCCCCAGTTAAAACTGTACATTTAAGCGAAATTGACAGTTCTAACTGTCAATTTAATAAAATTCCCAGTTCAAACTGTAAATTTTAGAAAATTCCCAATTCAAACTTTAAATTTAAGTCAATTTACAGTTTAATCTGGGAAGAGTAATTTTTTCTCGCTGTGGCCGCTGTACGCTTTCGTATTATACAGTATGTCTATCTAGTTTGTACTAAAAAATGAGATTGTGCATGACTGGTACAGTATAATCTCACCAATCCAGTGCCTTCCGTTGATTACGGAAACGCCGGGTTACTAAAAAGGATGATAATTGAATTTATGTGTAAGAAATCTCATAAGCTGCGATGTTTCTGTCAGAATCATGTTATTTACTTTTTGCTACTATGATGATGTTGTAAATTTGGTATTGCACATATTATGGATTCGTGAGATTCTACTGTATTTCCTATTTATGTAAAATAGTTTTTTTACTATACAGGTTAATGTTTTACTGCACGAAGTAATTTTCGTTATTACCATTTTCAATTTATTAGCAATGAAGACACGGACCGAATGGTAGAGAGCGACCCCCGTATCGTCTTACGTCCACTAAATCAACCCATCCACGAAGAGACTTAATTTTTAAACATAAACATCTAAATTTTAATGTTTAAGGAAATTTCGAGATTTGCTATTATACTAAAATTATTTTACCAATAGCTCTTTTCTTAAACTACGAAGACTATTCATTTTAGACCCCTATATACTTACCTATTTTTGATTACACGGTAGGTTAGCACGTTTATTGTAACTTTTTCCTATATTAATTTATTAGTAGATAAAAAATCGAATTTATGCTTCCAAAAATGACAAATTTGATCTGATAGCGTAAGTTTTTATTATTATTTATTAATTCGTACTTACCGAGCTCAAATATTTTTTCGTAAAACCGCACTGAAGATGTTTTCAAGTTTTCGAAACAGTATTCCTGGTAGTTTGATATCTCAAAGATGTGATATGTGAGCAGCTACTTATTTTCGATAATTTTTGAACGTTGTATATTTGTAACGTTTATTAAGTTAATTCTTTGTACTAATGATTTTTTTATATGTGTGTGTAGTTTTTTTAGATTTATTTGTATATTATTTCGATGTACTTTATGATATTTTTCACTGGTATCATTTTATGAAATAAAAATATTAAGGTAAGTCTTTTTATTTATATTTTTCCAATAAAAGGCGAATATCAATGATTGCACTTTATTTTTGTTTAAAAAAAGCAAGGACAAACAATAATATAAGAATAATAAAAATACTAAAATACTCCCAGAAAAAAATAATATCTATTTCTTTACTTCCCTTATTTATAAAATTTATTTCTATAAACTCGCTGATGATAAGATCTACTATAAACAATAATAAGGCACAAAATACAGTTGCAAAAATTGATTTATATTAAAAAAAACTACGCGCCCAAGAAACAAACGATGTTTTTTAAATCCTTTGTTCGTAATATACCAATAATTGCTAACCTGGGTATACCAACATTAAGATAAGGACAGACTCGTCTACAACACTCCAAATATCAAAAAATTAAAGATATGTATACCAAAAACATTCTTGTTTAAACAATTTTCCATAAAACCGATAATTTTCAAAGTACAGTGAAACTGATAACTTAGAAAAATATTGTAAAATAGGAGGTGCGGTCACATACAAATTCTACTAAATTTTGAACAAGAAAAAACGAAAGAACGTCGTAAAAACACTCGATTTTATCACAAAACAAGTACCTACAGGAATTTATAGCGAATAACATTTTCTATACACAAAATTTGGGAGATGGGAATTTTTATTCGAGTGACATTTTAAAGTCTACATTCGAGAGCCTTTCTGCTGCAAAACTTTAACACGATCACTATGTTCAACCTCTGTGCCTTCTGTCGGCCCGTACTCTCTACTAACTACGACCAAGAACTCTGCGTGTTCGTCGGCCCCGTAATTATACTGAGATCCGATATTGACCAGTTGTTCGAACTTCCAACCATCGGACATGGTAGAAACCATCTATAGAGGGTGCAAAACAAACAATTCTAACCTCTGAGCTGCTAATAAGTTGATCGATGCTGTACAAGCAGTCCAGCAGTAACGAATCATAGAAAAAGTTACTAACCTGCGTCAGCTCATCCTCATGGCACTGTATTACTCTATAGACATGTTTTTTACTGTCTTTTGAAGGTCTCGTGTCTCGAATACAAATTCTTTCTTTTACTAATCGAATTAATTCGGAAATATTGTAGAATTCAGCTTCTTCTAATATCCCTTCTTCCGCTAATCCTTCATTAATAACAAGTTTCCCGTGCCTTAAATAATTTAAAACGGGGGAAAAGTAACTGGGATCGCGATCAATTAGATACGCCCCAGTTTCGTCCTAAAAGAATTGAAATCAAAGAATAAATCAATCAGGAGTTCAACACTGCACAAGAGGCTGATTACCTTATCAGAAATTAAATCTCTATCTTCTTGGATTAGTCTATATAAAAACGAATTTGGATCTCTCGATAATGTTGTCTTTGTTGTTAAAAAGTACGTCCCACCAACATTTAATTTCACCCATTGTTTATTATCGTTTTTTGAATTTGATTGTTTATTTTCAATGCAGTTCATAACGTGCTCCGCCATATTAGGTCGAACAGTGTTTTTCTTTTTTGTTAAAGTCACGTCTTGTGGAACAATTTTTTTCTAAGCTTTCAAATACTTATCTAGCATAATGGAATTTTCTGTTTGAGTCGCTTACTCACGTCAGTATACATTTCCGATTTCCTTTCACACTTACTTAACATAAAATTATTAGAAATTGGAAATAGCAACAGCGGAACTTTAGCCACAGTAATTGAATTAAGAGTGAAATAGACTTTATGACTCATTTTCATTTTATATCTTATTGAGGATATTTTCTATTTCTGGGTTATACTTACGTGCAAAAACTATAATTGTCTTGCAATTTATAATTATTATTATTTGTTCTAGTTTTAGAAAAAATTTTAAATATGCAAATCTAGTACTAATAGAAATCTCTAGATCACATCTATTTCGCTTACGTCAATGACACAATAACTGACAGTGAACAGTGACAGTTTGTCAAAAATCCATATTTATTCCTATTTTGTAAATTCTAGAAAAGAAATTACCACAAGATGTTGAAACCCAAAGCTTTAACGCAAGTTTTAAGCCAAGCAAACACTGGTGGGGTAGAAAATACCCTGTAAGTATCTGCTAAACAAATACATGATTAAATCCAGCAACTAACCTAAAATTTTTTTTTGTTTCTGTAGATTACTGAATTTGGAAGGCGCTTTATTAGCCTACAGTGGCTATGGAGATCGGGACGCCAGAGTTACGGCAGCAATAGCGAGTAATATTTGGACCGCTTATGAAAAGAGCGGTTTAAGCGCGTTCAAAGAAGAACGCCCGCAGATAATTTTAATGAAATGTATGGAAGGAAAAATTGCCATAACCCAAGTTGCTAATTTGTTGTTATGCATGTACGCTAGAAATAACGTAGGATTTGGGATGCTGAAAGAAAAGGCGAATGCGTTGGCTTCGTATTTAGATGGACCATTAAAACAAGTAGCCACTGCCTGAGTATTTGGCATTGTTTTATTAAATTTAAAATATTGTTTTAAGTGACTATAATCATGAATGTTTTATGCAATACATTTATAAATAAATGAAAATATATTTAACAGTTCGACGGCATTTTAGTTACCAATTAGTTACATATTTCGCCACCATGTGATAGTGGCGCTTATTTTGTTTTTATGTTGTGTTGCATAAAGTGTTCAAGGAAAAAATTATTTTGTTTTTGCATCAAATTTGCTTTACTTTTTGGTTTGAATTATGATTGTTAAATTACAATGATGTTAAGTAACTTTTCTGATAATAAGCAGAGTTGCCGAGGATTATTTAAAGGTAAGTTTTGTTACATAACCTAAAAACTTTTGTTCTCGTTTTTGTCCGCAATTTTCTAATCTTCTCTATACATAATCAATGCAAATAAACAAGCTTATTTACAAATATAATTTATTTAATACTATCTGGCATTCCAGGGTGGCGTACAGTCGTTTTGTTTACTAAAATAAGTTTCTAAATGGTTATAAATTTTTTGGTTTCTCTTATTATAATTTAGGGCTTCGCAGGCCCTGCAGTAATGAAAACTTGGTGATTGGAAGTAACCATGTTCATTCAAGACTTCAAAATTATGTTTCCACGTGTAAAATTTGTCAAAATCGTTAGTTTTATTCAAATACAGTATGTATTCTGCCAAGTCGGCTGGTTTGGCGAATTTTTGGATGTTTATGTACGAATTTGGCGGTAAAAGTGTTTCTAAAGTTTGGAATGAGCCCATTACTATCGGAATGGAATTTTTCCAGTACGCGTTCCACCATAGTTTTTCTGTAACGTAATCTTTGCAATCGCAGTTTTCGAAGGCCAAATAAAATATGTATTGGTCGATCAGCGAACAGTCTTGTTTAAAGTGGCCAGGGCATCTGGAAAAGTAAAATATTGTTAAATGGAAGAAAACGGGAGATGATAATTGAATACTTGAGTGGTCCACATGAACCATAAACGTCTACTTTGATGTGTTTTTGCAACTCTTTGACGTATTCCCAACGTTTGTTAAGCGAGCCGCAGTTGGAACCAAGTATGGTGACCAAAACATCCCTTCTTTTTTTCTTCCAAGGTCTCTCTCGATGGAGTAAAGGCACTTTTCGGGCTACGGTGCGCCCGTATGGTACTGGAATGTCTGCGTCCATTCTATATGAAACAGAAACTATGTTTTCGTTATACGGTGCCTGTCTTTTCAAAACTTGCCACCCAAACAAACGATACTGGACAGCAAGTTGTGAAACGAAGAGTTGTTGTTTTAAATTTACTTGTAAGTCATTGACCAGTTGAAGATGCCGTTGAATGAGGGTAGTTTTTCTTTGGACTCTCTCAAGGTATTTGGTGGACTTTCGTCTGTTAGAAAGGCCCAAATTTGGCTTGTTTTTCGGGGCCCTTTCGGTAAATCGCTGAGGCCTTTTGTTCTATGCAAATGGAAAATGACTAAATCGGCTGAATCTATGGCTGCTTCTTTATATGTTATGTTACAGTTTTTGACTGAACATTTTTCTAATGGGTCATAGCTGAAACGCTTTAATTTTAATGCTTTTAAGGATAGTGGTTAAACGTAGTCTTACAGGGTGTTTGTGAAGTGTTTAAAATGTCTTTGATGAATAGCTTCTCCATACTTCCACACCATAATTTGGTATGTTCTTTCCGATTCGTTGATAGCTGGTGGAATTTCGTCTAAATACAAAATACGTCCTAATTTTGAAAGACTGGATTTCTAAAAAATATTTAAGATAGGTAATTTTCAAAAATGTATAGCAGAATAATATGGGCGATTTTTTAAACCCCCCTCGTATTATACGAGGCGTTAGAAATTCATTTCCCCATTTATTTACGAGTTTATCTAGGTACCTCAATTTCTCTTAGATTTCTCCATTTTCCATTGTGCAGTGAGTCTTCGTTTTGAATTAAGAAGTAGTCTTGGGAAAACTCGACATTTTCCGCTTTGTTTTGCATACTTTGCACGTGAAAAAGCAGCGTGATTACTGCGAAGGACCCCAAGACCACCAACCATTTTTTGTTCACTCTGGGCATGCTGGAATCTAATAGAATCACTACTTCAATTTTCTGGTGAAGTGTTGCAGAGATAAGGAATTATCATCGTGTCAACACGACTATTTTTGGTAAAATAGATAGAAAATGTTCCATGTGCAAAGCGCAATTTACGAAACAGCATGCGACAAGAAATATATCGATCTACCTCAACTAGTTTTAAGGAACACATGGCTCATTATAAATACGGTTGTACAGATAAGTCTCGTTGAATAGGGAAAATAGAAGTAGAATACCTTTATCTACATCCTGCTCAAGTCAAATTCAAATGTTGTCCACTAAGAATCACTAAACACACTTGCCAAAGAATACTTCATAGTGTCTTGCTTCTTCCCTCAAGTGTTACGTGTACGTTCTGTTCGTTAGCCAACAGTAATTACCTCCACCGGCTTTTTTCATTCGCGTCGCCGTCAACTATGTTAATAACGAAAATAATAACCGGAGTTAAAAACTGTCGCTTTTACGAAGTGCGTAATAACAAAATTAAAACTTTTACTTGCCGATGTACCGCATGTGTGTACTAGATACGATATAGTAATGTAATTGATTAGACTTTGGGAGTAGCAACCTTGGTTAATTATATTTTTTTTCATAAATTTTGCGGTCCGTAAGTCGGCCTCGGCGCTTGATATGTTTGATGTGCGGATATTGCGTTAATTAGACAAATGGATTGATGTTTAATTTTGTGGAAAATGCGCCCGATTTTCACGCCATTCCAGCGAACTATACAGAAACTAATCACACTGTATAGTAGTTATAGTCTACCCCACGCTATCGGAAAATATTATAGAACATTTTGAATTGCTTACTATTTTATTCTCTAAATAACTTTTACTTACAAAACAGACGCCGAAAGGTATCAGGGGTGTTGTCTTTCTTCATGTTCTAATGGGTTTTGATTTGAGGGCACTAGAGATCTGACGTGCCACTGGCGGAAAAGGTACTTTAGCTAGAGGATTATTGCTTGACGTGATTATGTTTTAAATCGCTTTACTCCGCGCGGTTTACAAAAGAAAACTGTTTTAAACAAATAGATAGTATTGTTTATGGTTATTTTATTGCTGATAAGGTGTATTTACTTGTATGTATAACTAATTTTCATTTTGGGATCACGAGCTTAAGTCAAGGATTTGAAAATATTACTAGGTCTTGTTTCGAGGAATTACAGTTGTTGCACGTACGAATTATTCGATATTCTTATTTAAACGTTTCCAATAACGTCACCATTGAAACATCAAACTCTTATGAGTTAAATCGCTGCTTTAAACTTTCATCCTCAAAACTCTTCCCTTATTATAGGACAGCCTAGGTTATCCCCCTGTACAGGCTGAAATACAAGAAAATCCAGAATTTGGGCGGTCTGTCATTTGGACAGATGAAACTCACATAAGCAGCGTAGGATTATTTAAGAGGCATAATCTGCGTCACTGGTCTGATACAGATCAGCACCAAACTTTTGAACGTAAGAGGCAAGGACGTTTTGGATTTGACGTTTCTTGTTCTGCATAATTTTACCTGCCAAGCGCAACAGTGAGACCTGCCTACTTGTTTTCACGTGCCTTGTTTGTTTAACCTTTTCTTAACAAGGCGGGCATTATGTTTTTTGTTCCTTGTTAATTTTTATGTATGCGAGCCGGTGAAAAATTAAATTACAGGGCACCTACTTTAGAAATAAACCGCGAGCTTATAACTGGCATCCGAGAGTCTGTAACAAAACCGATATATGTTGCATTTTGCCGATATTTGTCATTTCTTTCTGTCTTTGTGCACGGTAAATTTGGAAATTCGCGCTGCTGGACTCTTAGAAACATGCGTATGGAGTATGCTTGTGAATTGTTCTACTTTTGGGAAGATGCATAGGTTAGCGTTAGGTCAATACACCCTCGTAAAAAATGAGTCATGTACCCCGACGCGACAGTTCAAATATTAACTGGCGGGGGGGTTCCAAAACGCCGGGAAATTAATGGACAAAGCAGGCGTTTGTCGTTCGCACCCTTGGCGCTATCCTTTTATTCCGCCCAAGGGACGCAAACCATATACATATGTAGGTACAAGCATTTAAAATTACTAACAAAAACTGCAAAAAAGTAATCGAAACATATTATGTACAGTTTTCTAAACAAAAAGAATAGGTATTCAATTGTCAGCATGAACTAGTTATTGTAGGTAGTCGGTAACTACTTGTTAATGCCTATGTATATATGTTGCCCCTCTCTGTGCCCACCCGTTCCGCTAACCCCTCGAAGAACGCTCAGTTTACTGTGGGAGACCCTAAACGAGATGAAAGATAATACCGGTGTGAGAGAGACGCTGTGATCCTGAGAGTGAGCCGGCAGAACCTTGTTAGCATGCTTGAAATCAGCCAGTGGCGTACAGAAATAACGGAATATCAGGTTAGCACACCTAGTGGAGATCAGGAGCAGACGTCAGTCTCCTGGAATGCAACACTCCACAAACGTCAGCTGTAAATTAAGTGTCGAGAGCGGGGCTACCAGTTTCAAAACTTGAAAGTGACCATTCAAAATTTCTCATAATAAATAATTTGGATTGCATGATTGTTTGGAAGAGTTCTTCGAATTGGCAACACCGGTCGATCCTCAAACGAAATTCAGGGCGCACGCCTCTGGACGTACCAGATGGACCACTCGAAAAAGAAAGACCTCTAGGAGGCTGGGTTAGTCAACTGTTCCAGCCGTATTTTACAGTACACACTACTTTGTGTTATTTCTTCACAGCGAAGTTTGTTGTTTGTGCGCCCCATTTTTCTTTGTTTTTGACCGCACTGATTACTCGTCTCTTGGTTTGTTTGAGTGCATAAACGAGATTATAAATATTAAGTGACGGTTTTAGGCCAGCAGTGATGAAAACGCGGTAGAAATCAGCTGTTTACAGGACTGTTGTAATGAGGTGTTTTCGTGATTTGTGAGGTGCGGGCTTAAAGCGTTTGTGGGCGACGGGCCGTGGAAATTTGCGAAATTGCTGTGATGATTCGGAGAGAAAGTGCAAATAATGAGTTTGGTAAGATATCATTGGCATCGACCTGTTATACAGGGATCCTAGAATTCAATATGGGAATGGAAATGTCACTTGGGTAAATTGTAATAAAAGAATTAGGTCCGGTTCTACTATAATAATCGCGCATGCCTACTATCTACAAGAAAAAGATGCGTGGTGGTCTAGTGGTTAGAGCGCTGTAGACTACAAATAGAGCGGGCACTGGTTCGAACCCCAGAGGTTTTCCGCCTCCAGATAGAGAAGAAGCCTCATGACCTGGCCTGACCTCCACCTGACGGTGAAAATGTGTTAGAGGCAAGATTCGAAATGGAAAAGTGTATTGAACGTTTTACTAGGTTACGTTCAAAGAATTAAATTTTTCTACTTCATTGTTAGTTGTCAGTTATAAGCAAAGCGTTGTACGTCATCAAGGTAGGCGGGAAATTTAAAATCATTCGTACGTAATTTCAAATTTTATATAAAATTATTAATAAAAATACTACCTGCGTATATTTTCTGGACTTCAGCACCACGTTTTGCTTTAACCGTTGGAGATTTTGACTAAAACACATGTCAGTTTGTTGTAAGCGCGTTTGACAGTGTCCATGTAATTTTTTGCGTTTCTACGTCAATGAATTGTTGAAACTTTAGATGCTTGTTATTGCATATTCGTATACAAACTGCCAGGGAATATGATCACCTGTAATTGATGACGAGTTAAGATTTAACAACTCGCAATTATACAAAAGGTTTATGTGCATTATTTATAAGGATCTACCAAGGTAATGGGTATTTTGAGGACGTATTTTATAGTTAATAATGTTAATTGTTAGGAAAGCGTGATGGGGTACTTCGTAATCGGACATCCGTTTCAAAATCCGTTTTCAAAAAATGCGCACTCCCGGTTTTGCCGGTATAAATAATTACCCGTAATTTGAGGGTGCCGTATCTCGGCTGTCCCTTCATTTGAAGCGGCGAAACTCGACCCAGATCTATTCGACTTGTCGGCGAACAAAATCCCGCGTTTTCGGCCCTATCTGTTCGACATATGTCTGGGATTAGTTGATGTTTGTTATTGCTTGACTACGGAGTATTTTAGTGGAGAAAATTGCTTTCGATGATACCTAAAAACTCGATAAATATTGAGGAAAAATGTGACAAATTGTAATTTATTTATATGTGCATATATGACTGTGGCTGTGCTTTTGCAGACTTTCAGAAATGGTGACGTGGATGCTCTCCCATGTCTCGCCGATACGCGACCAATCAGCGCCCTCGGGTTATACTACAGTCCGTCGCAGATAATCCATACCAGGTACGTCCGAGATACACCAAACACCAGCACATTTTTTTAAATAACACGTAACATATTTATCTAGACCACTACATTACCGATCGCGCACCACCAATACATAAACGAAAAGCGAAAGTTGCCGAACGCGAATTTGTGCACGAAGAATTGTTCGCGGTGCACGATCTTGAGCGACGAAAGTTTGACAGATACCAACACCTACTACGACTATTTCGCGGATGCGGTTCCTAGGAACGAGAAAAACAAAAACGCGTCTGATTTTCTCTCGGATGACAGCGGGTCTCACTTGCCTCATTACGAGGAAGTTTCTTTGAAAAGGCATTCGAGGAATGCCTTTTGCGACAGGAGCATCCGGAAGAGTTTGCGTCCGAATCAGAATCAAACGTTTGTTCATAAGGATGTTAGGCGAGTTTACCCGAACCAAAATGGCGAGATTGACAGGTTGTACCAGGAAGTCGCCGAAGTTAGGTTAGAATTGTCTGTCGTTGGTTATTTTTGGTGTTTGATGGACAGGTTTTTTTAAGGTGCTCTAGTGACTCGGCGAGTAACGTACCGAATAGATCAAGACTTTCGGATAGGCCTCAAAGTTCGCTGAGTTCGGGGGTGGGTAGCGTCGTTCACGGTTGTGGAGGACGCTGCCCTACTTTTGAAAACGTTTGTTACTATTTTCTGCAGGTGAAGTGAAATTTGGCGCCAACGCCAAATATTAAAAAAAATAGTTATTTCTGATGTGAATTTTAGGTGGCATTTACGATGGGTATTTTAATCGGTTCATCCCTCTGTATAGCAGGAGCTGTTTTGCGAAAGTCGGCCGCAAGAAATTTACAAGTCTTGGTATACATTGGTGCTATGGTATCGTTGGTAAGTGCCCTTTTGTTGGGAGTGCAATGTAACGCGAGGAAAACGGCTAGGAAGAGACAAAAAGCGTTGAGGAACGCTAAAATGAGAGCCCCGATTCCCATGGAGACTTTGCACGGGAGGGGTGGTTTTCCTGTTCAGCAGCAACCCCTTGTCGTTCCCCTAGAACACCCCCAAAGGTAGGTTAACAACTATACAGGCTAATTTTGGGTCTCTGTATAAAAAATATTAAAATTAAAACTTAAAAATTAAATTAAATATTAAAATTAAAATTTTAATTTTAAAATTAAAAAATGAATTTTAAAATTAAATTTTAAAATTAAAAATTAAATATTAAAATTAAAAGTTAAAAATTAAATTAAAATTAAATATTAAAAATTAAATTAAAATTAAAAAATATTAAAATTTTTCACATACAGGGTATACCCCCAAAATCTCCCGGTGCCTTTTCAACAAGGACAAGTACAAAGACCAATTTTAATTAATGGTAACCCTGCTGAGCAAGACGGAGTGCCTTGGTGGCGAAGGAAAGATCTCAATAAATGAAATTACGCATTTATTTGTAAGATATTGCCTTAGAAGATGCCTTTTTTATATATATATTTATGACTACCTCAATCGATATTAAAAGTGACGCGATATTTTTCGAAAAATGTTTCTAGTCTTAAGAAATCTGCATGTAAATTTGTGTAAATAAATTCGTTTTATAAACTTTATTTTGTTATTTTTTGCCGTGAAATTTAATTAATTTTCAGCAAAATGACAGGTAAGTTTTCGAATAACCTCAAAAATACATTTAAGATTAGTCTCCACGGTACGTCACTGAACGATGCTGCTTTTTTATTGGCTATCGTAGATAAGGGAATATTATAGAATTGTTTGTAGTCTGTGGGCAACTGTACATATAGTGTCGACATACGCGCTTCGCTCAACTCGTTTATTGGCGAAAATGACGTGTCTGACGCGTGTCGATTAGCAAACCATCTTGCTATCAGTAATACCAAAAGTAAACACGAATATACTCAGAATTTTATCAAAGGTCCAATGAAAACAAAGTGTACTATTATCTTTATCAACAAGAATCAATAGCAATTATGGGGAAATAGACCTGAAATAGTCAGCTGTATGTTAATAAACACGTTATTGTGATTCTTCGTATCTGTTCTGTGCCAGTGAGTGGGCAACACTGCTTGGTGCATTTCGCTGTCAACAGCTGTGCGTCAGCTGTCTGGATGTCTTTAAATTTGTTGTTACTTTATTTGTTATAAAAAAGTGTACTGTGATCTGATACAATGTGGCCTAACAACAATAACAACACGCCACAAACTTTATATAATTTGTGTATCAATGTGGCCGTGGCCGATTGCGTCACTGTGTGCAAATTTTGCAGAAAAGAATTCAGGATTTTGCCCAATAATGTTTTGTTTGATTTTTATTATAAGGTAAGGACTTGTTTTGCGTTAATTCTTTCGACAAGATGACTTGATTTTCGTTTTACAAAGCCTTGTTTTGTTCTGTTGTCAACACAAAGAAAAAAAAAGTTGTTTGTGACATTCCATAGGAAAATTTGAACCTATGGCAATTTTTATTTGTTTAATTAATGATGTAACTTGTTACATATTTGTTTTTTTTCGTAAAATTAAACAATACGGACTAATAAAAACTCCTACGGTTAGAATACCTATGCAATAAATTAGTCTATTGCTTTCACTTGCACTTTCTAATAACCTGTCTCTTTTTAACCCATATACAGGGTGTATTATGCGATTTATAATTTTTAGATGTACCTCGAAAAGCGATTATGTCTTTTGGGGGTCGAATTTAGCGAATTAGAGGTTTTTACTCGAATGCTCAAAGTAACGCACAGAAGAACGAAATTATTAAAGAGTTTTCAAAGTTTAATTGACCATGGATCAAATATAATGGAAGAATTGGTTTATACCTATAGTAAATACCTAAATTGTTCGAATCATTTGATAACTAACGGTGTGATAGAAACGGGCCTAAGGCTAGCTAGTTTTTTTAACGAAGGTGCTTGGTACAACAAAGCGATAGATGTTTTGAACGTAACGGAAGAGTTATTGAGGAGCAAAAAGAGAAACGTTTATACTTTAAGGAAATTACTGGATTGCTACCATAAGTGAGTTAGAAATACAGCAAACACGCCTTGTTTTATAAAATAAATTGCAGACGAATACATGCCGAATCCATTTACTGTTTATTTAACGAAGCACAGACTACTCTTAAACGAACGCAAGAAATTATCGTAGAATTGAAGAAATTGGACGCATTACCAAATGTTTCTGGTGTATATGCCAACTTTTCTACGTTATATTACATTCGGAGTGAATACGATGAGGTTAGTAAACAATAATGTCACATTAAGTAGGCGTGTCTTATAAGATTGTTCCTGATTGGTTGCTATGGTTTGTTGTCATGGTAATTTCATAGATACCTTCTTTCCAGGCTTATAGATGGGCAAAAGAAGCGATCCAGTTGCTAGAAGAGGATTTACCCACAAGGTAAATAGTTTTTCGCAAATTTATTATCGTTACTAATTTTTTTGCAGATTGATAGTTGAAGTTTTGAGGCAAACATCGAAAGCGTGTGTGGCCAAAAGAAATTTTGCTCAAGCCGGTTTGTTGATCAAACAGGCGGTCTGTTTGGCTAGTCAGCTGTACGAAATAGATACGCATCCTCAATTTTCGAATACGTTGATGGATTATGCGTTTTATTTGCTGCACTTTGATGCTACGAAAGAAAGCGTTAAAGTGTACGATAGGGCGTTATCAATACGCAAGCAGGTGTTCGAGAAAAATAATATTTTGGTTGCGACTGGTTATGAGGATCTTGCTTATGCTCTGTATGTGAACGAGTACAGTTCTGGGCGGTTTATTACAGCCAAGTGAGATTTCGTAAGTGTACTTAAATGTTTGAATATTTTATTTTGTTTTACGCAGGGACTGTGCGGAAGAATCGATTAGAATCCGAGAAAAAATTCTTCCGAAGGACCACCTCCTCTTGGCTTCAGCGAAGCGTGTCAAAGCTTTAATCCTCGAAGAAATCGCTCTGGATATGCGAGACGGGGAAAACAACCAAGAGCGTGATCTCCTCTTAGAAGCAGAAAAACTACACAAGTCCGCTCTGACGCTCTCGCACGATGCTTTCGGTGAAAACAACGTGCAAACGGCAAAACATTACGGCAACCTCGGGAGACTATACCAAAGCATGCAGCAGTATGCAGAAGCGGAGAAAATGCATTTACGGGCCATTTCTATAAAAGAAGATCTCCTCGGCCCGGACGATTACGAAGTAGGGTTAAGCGTCGGTCATTTAGCGTCTCTCTACAATTATCACATGAAACGCCATCGCGACGCCGAGAAATTATACTTACGCTCCATCGATATAACCTTAAAAGTTTTCGGAAACACTTTTTCCGGGTTGGAATACGATTACCGCGGATTAATAAACGTTTATACGGAACTACAAGATTTAACTTGCTTGCTGCATTATAATCAATGTATGCGCGATTGGATGAAGTCCAGGGACACGCAAAAATCGTCTCCGGTTTACCCGGAAAACCCTCGGCCGCTCCAAGAAGTCATCGACTCATTTTTCGGATTGTGTAATAAATCGTAACGTGGTGCTAGTCTTTATTGTGTTTTTGCCGCTTGTTCGAGACAGTTTTCGAATACGCTGACAGTGGTTTCCATGGAGATGACAGTCGTTACCTTGGAAACAACAGGGTTATTGGCTGTCGAGAGTTGTTTCCATGGAAACAGTGTCACAAGCGTTTACTGTCTCGGAGGGCGAAAATTTTGAATTTGTGCAGTTTTACGTGTTTGGGAAAAGTGAAAAGCATTTTTACGACTTAATAATATTGTTTTAACGAATTTTATGGCGCAAATTGTTTTTTTGTTATCTGTATTTTTCAAAGAACTGAACATCTGTGAACTGAATAAGCAGCATTTAGTTTATGTGTAGTTTTTATGTTTAATTAAATTTGCTTGATGAGTTTTAATAATTAATGCGTATATATTCATGTTTTTGTAAAGAAATGACTTTGTAAATAGCCGGTAAGTGTCGTTTTTATTTTATTATTTTTTCTTGTCTATTAATAGATATATATCGGAACGTTCATGGGGTTTTATTTTTGTTTTAAACACTTTCTGGCACTTCCAAACCGTTTCTGACATCTTTACATGGTTAATAATGATAACTGTCAATAACGATTCGTTATTGAAAGTTGTTGCCTAGAAACGATCACCGTTACCATAGAAACGATCACTGTTACCATAGAAACGACCGCCGTTACCATAGAAACGATCACCGTTACCATAGAAACGCGAAGCTGTCAGTATATATATATATAATCTAACCCTTTCCTACCCTAAGGTGTAAAGGTGACACTAAATCAATTACATATACACAAAATTAGCCCATCCTTTCCTATCTTTTGCTAACTTCCTTGCCGCTTCCCATGTTATATTTTTCTCTTGTAAAATTTCCCCCACCGCATTATCCCACGTCTTCCTCGGTCTTCCGGCGGCAACTCTGGCCTGCCACACTTTCTTCACAGGTCTACTGTCGTTCATTCTGTTCAAATGCCCAAACCATTTTAGTTGTTGTCTCACAATCTTCTCCATTATTGGTTCCACTTCAAGCTCTTCTCTCACCACATTATTTCTCACTCTGTCTCTTCTTGTAATACACTTCACTCTACGTATGTAGATACTTCATTTCGACCGCCTGCACTTTACTTTTCATGGCTCTCGTCATCACCCAGCTCTCACTACCGTATGTCAGAATTGGACAGAAGATCGACTTGTATACATTGAGTTTCGTTTTCACAGATATTTCTCTCTTGCCAATGAATGAACTGTTCAGTGCTTGGTATAACTTTACTGCTGATCCTATTCTTTCATTTATTTCGGCATCTTGCTTCCCATTCCCCTGCAGTTGGACCTTTTCCAATTATCATCACTCTCGTCTTTTCCATGTTGATGTACATGTTTCTCTTGGCCAATGCATCTTTCCATGTCTTTACATTCAGTTGTAATTCCTTATCATTCCTTGCACACACCACCAGATCATCTGCAAATGCACATTCGGAGATTCCCACCGCCTCCATATTCCTGAATCCCACATGTAATTGTTTCACACTAGACTTACATTCTTTTATTACATCGTCTATAACAATAATAAAAAGCAGTGGACTTAGCACACCTCCTTGTCTTAAACCTTCCCTTGTCACAAACTCCTCATTTCTTGTCCTCACATAATTTCTCGTCATTGAGTATATACTTTTGATGTTGTTCCTTAACTTTTTACTCACTCCTCTTTGTTGCAAACTATTCCATATACTGCTCCTTGGTACGCTGTCGAATGCCTTCCTTATA
The DNA here is from genome assembly GCA_963966045.1 of Xestobium rufovillosum. Lineage (NCBI taxonomy): Eukaryota > Metazoa > Arthropoda > Insecta > Coleoptera > Ptinidae > Xestobium > Xestobium rufovillosum. The sequence continues at coordinate 26,216,940 of OZ014503.1, forward strand.
TCTAGGAATGCCAGGCATGCATTTTTATCTTGTCTATATCTTTTCTCCACTAATTGCTTTATCGTGAATACGTGATCTTGCGTACTTCTCCCTTTTCTGAACCCACTCTGGGACTCCTCCAACTGTGTCTCTATTATTTTCTTAAGTCTTCTTTCTAAAATTCTTTCATAAACTTTGAGCACCACACTAAGCATCGTAATGCCTCTGTAGTTGTTACAATCACTTCTATCTCCTTTTTTAAATACAGGCACAACTATCCCTACCTCCCAGTCTTTTGGTATTTCTTCCTCCTTCCAAACTTTATTATATAGTTCTTTCAGGAACTCCAGCCCTTTCTCGCCCAAGTTTATTATCATTTCTGGCGTAATATTGTCGTAGCCTGCCGAGTTCCCTCTTTTTATCATTTTTACTGCCTCAACTACTTCTTCTAATTTTACTTCCTGATCGTCGTCATTTTGTTCATCTGTATCAACCTCCTCCCCCTCTCCTTCTTCTCCATGTATAGCATCGCCATTTAACATCTCGAAGTATTCTTTCCAGCGTTTCATCATTTCATTCTTTTCACGTTGTAATACTCCTGCTTTGTTTTTAATTTGTATTGTTGTTGCATTCTTTCCTTTCCTCAGAGTCTTTAACACCTTGTAGAATAATTTCTGATTCCCTCGACTGTCTTTTTCCATCCTCTCTCCGAACTCTTCCCAGGCTTCCCTTTTCGCACTCGCCACCATTTCTTTAACTCTTATCCTTTGTTTCTTGTAAATTTCATATCTTTCCTGAGTTCTCCTGTTCAGATAGTCCCTCCACATTTGTTTCTTTATTTTAACTTGTTCTTTGATGCTATCATTCCACCATCTCGTCTGCTTTTTGCTCTTGTTTATTTTTATGGTACCGCACACTTCCTTTGCCGTGCCTAACATTATGCATTTCAGTGTATTCCATAGTTTTTCCACTGTTATGTTTATTAGTATATCTTCAGTCCGACTTAATTTTTCCTCTATTCTCACTTTATACATTTCAGCTATTTCTTCTTCCCTCAGTTTGTAAGCTCTGACGTTTTCTTTTATTTCGCTCTGCTGATTTATTGCTTCTTTTCCCCTTCCTTCTTTCATTTTCACTTTTGCCAACAGCAAATAATGGTCGCTATATATTTCTGATCCCCTTTTAACTTTGACATCTTTAACATCATTTCTGTTCTTTGTGTTTATGAGCACATAATCAATAATAGATTTCTCGCCCCTGCTCTTCATCTCTCTAGTATACTTGTGGATATCCTTATGTTGGTAAAAAGTATTTGCTACTATGAGATCGTTTTCCATACAAAAATTTATCAACCTTAAACCATTATTGTTTCTAACAATTTCGCCTTGCCTTCCTATGACTTCTCCTGACCCTTCGTCCTTCCTGCCCAGTCGTCCATTCATGTCTCCCACAACTATTAATCTGCCCTTTACCTCTTCCACTGTTTCACTCAATTTTTCCCAGAATTCATCCTTTTTCGTAGCTCTTTCGTCTTCATTTGGACCGTATACTATAATTAGTGTTGTATCGACTTGCAGCTTTCAATCTATCTTTAGTATCCTTTCTGTTACACCTGTCCATGTAGTAATAAATTATCTCTTTTCTTTACCAATAATACACCCAACTCCTTCTTTGGCTCGCCCTTCAACGTTTACCCCGCAATATATAAACAAATGTCCATTCTCCAAGTCTATCTCTCCGTTTCCCTTCTTTTTAGTCTCTGTAATACCCAATATGTCAATATTTGCCTTTTCAAATTCTTGTACCAGCTCGCATTCCTTGCCCGCCAAACCTCTAATATTCCATGTTCCAATTCTCCAGTTTTTCCCATTATCTCTTTTTATTCCAGTATCAGAAACATGGCCTACCTCCGTTCCCCTTTCGCTTTCTTCTCTCCATTTCATTTCCTTTAGTTTTCTTCCCTGACTTAAATTTCCCCCCTTCCCTCCTCCTCCTGTTGTGTGTCTCATCCATTTATGTTTATTTCCCCTTTCGTTTACCTTTTCCTGCCAGTCCGTCAACGTATGATCATCGCCAGTCACTGCTCTTAGTTTTTTGGGTTGTCACGTTGCTGTGACTCTCGGAGCTCTTTATCTTTGTCATTCCACAGATATACTCTTCCGTTTATAGTTAGCGAAGCTGTCAGTAAGAAAGTATAAATATTATGAATTTGAGATAATACACTAAATATTAACGTCATTTTATTCAATGGCAACGACAAATTTCTAACAACACGATTTTAGGATGGCTAATTGTCGGGATTTTTGGATATGCTAAAAGCGATTTGTGTCGATTTCATAAGCCTAACGCGGACCGGGCACAGTTTGTAAGCTGCGTGATGGGGACCCCCGCAATGACAGCACGTCGGATCCGAACGCGGACGCAGGCAATAATCCAGTTCGTGGTTACCGCCGCATCTCACGCATCTCGGTTTTTCTCTGCAATAACCTGAAGTGTGCCAATATCCTTGACAACTAAAAAAAAGATAATAAAGAGTTTCGTTTAGCACTCAAAAGAAATTGAATAACGTACCGAAAACATTGAACAACTTCTTGTTCTTTATTCTTGAAGTTGATGACGCTTTCGAGGGTCGTAGGGTAACAAGCACTATCGTAAAAGTTGAACCCTTCCAGTAGTAGTCTTTCTACGTCACTGGAGTTGTATAGTTCGACTCGAATGTCGCCTCTGACTCGCGCTATCTTCCCCGGGTACAATCCTAGTTTCAAGAGAGCACTACGCACTTCTGGAAGCGGTACACACCAAGGTACGCGACCAATCAAAACGTACCGTCTGTAACACGGCCCCGTCTTCATGAATTTACAAATTTGGACCGGCACTTTTTGCTTTTTAGCCAAGTCTGTTGCCAGCACTTTTTCTAACTCTTCTTCCTTGTAGAAGGTCGCGATTAGACCCGTCGTCGTTTGATACAGTTTGAAACGTTTCCCTCCCAAAATTTCGTCGACTGTTGTTCGGAATCTTTCAAAAAATGCCTTCGCCTCGATCTGATCACCGATGTGACTCGAAGTGACGTATATTCTGTAAGACGGGGAGTCCAGAGAGTCTGTAGATGTCTTTTCTTCCACGACTGGCGTGGTGTGGTGCGATTTGTTCTTGTTGACGCATTTCAAAGATCTCTTTTTGATTTTCTTGGGAAATGGTTTAGGTAATTCTTTAGGGTCTGGAGTCTTTGATTCTGTTTGTTGACCATCCCCTTCGACTAGACCCGAAGAAAACTGAAAGATAAACATGGCAGAGTACATTTTTTGACGACTTCACCAACTATTTCATACCTCAGAAGTCGAACTAGCATCGCGGTCTACAGAAGTTGTGGTGTCGTCGTCGCTGTTCATTGGCGTTCCTCCGTCACCCCCTACAGGGCACTGCCCCCCAGTCTCTGAACCCATCACTCGTATTCTTACACATTAACAAGTTTTTGGAGAATCTGGGGAAGTAGTAATTCTACAAGACAATCGACAAAGCCACACTCACCAACAAAAAAGCCTAAATTATTTTGTAATTGATTTCTACCAAACACCTAGACCCTAGATTTTTCATAAAATTTTCCTAAATCAATTTTCGACCTCATGTTGCCTCTACAATTTTCCAATTTTATGAAAAATAATGTTTTCTTGCTAGCCAACAAATTTGTGTAATGTATTTTTCATGTACCGGGTAAGTAATCTTATTTTTCGGAATTAACATAAATATGCGAGACCAAATACGGACAAAGGCTCGAAATTATTTTTGGTGAAGAAACGGAACATTAATATTGGCGCTGAAAAAAGTTACAGCGAGTTAAACACAAATAATTTGTGGGCGCTAACCGCGCTGATAGGTAGCAACAGTAAACTCCAAATAAATACAAAAAATGTTCTCCATATTAATGCAGAGTTTGTACGCCTGCACCTAAACCACTCCTACACCTACACGACTCAGCACGGCTAGCGCGCACAAATTATTTGTGTTTGACTCGCTGTAACTTTTTTTATGAACAATATTAATGTTTCGTTTCTTTTACGATAAATCGAAGTTATGGAATTTTCCCAATTCCCGATCTTTTCGCGACCTCAAAATTCGAATCCGGCAGGTCATTTTACATAAGAATCAGCTTCATTTTCTTGTGTCTGCTCGAGTTGTATAGAGTGTTTAAATTTAAATTTTTGTCATCTTTTTGAGTCCTTTGGAAACGTGATGCTCTTTGCCGATTTTATTTTAACAAAGTTTCACGCATTATTTTAAAGTTCGATAGCAATTCTTTGGAAGCGAGTATAATTTCCTCTTTAATTATGGATTTATAAGTGAGTTTCCTAATATGACCTACAATCTGACGGCTATCCTTGACAAGAAAAAAAAATGTGGTGGAACTCGTCAGTTCTGATAGCTACGTCTTCGGGTGGTGTACACCGCGGCGCGTGCGTCCTCCACTTTGGCGAAAACCGAGAAACCCGTTTAATGGAAATCGACAGCACATACCGTACTCAAAAGTGGAATAAATAATAGATTTCTACTGACCTACAAATACGACAGACAATTCATGTTAATAAAGTATGTACTCGAGCAACTTGTCAGACGCCCAGCGTGTTGCACTGGTCTTCACACGCACTTAAATTTGCTACCGTAGTGTTCCAGTGTTATCTTCCACACCAAAAACGGTTTTAAATTCGAAATAAAACTGACGGATCGCGCAGAAAACAAACAAAAAATAACATGCGTTGATCTTTTTTTATTCCCGAAAATTTCTTGACGGCTATAATGACTTTGACGATTAAATTCGTAGTGATTTTAGTGTGTTTTGTGAGTGGTGAAGTTAGGGCCCAATTCACCCTGAAACTCCCCGATTTTGGGTTGTTCAATGTCTTCGGGAACCATCCCAGAGAGGAAAGACGCACCGGACTGAAGGAATACAGCGGACTCAGAGTTAGGAACGATTCTTTGAGAATGGTTTATTTTCATGATCAAACTGTTGCTGTTGTCGAATTGGGGCCGAAGAAGCTGCTTCTAAACTGCGAATTGATCGAAGTCTAGTAAGTACAAGTGCCTAGATTAGACTACTGCTCTCAAATAGTTAGAGATGTAGGATGTTCAACTTTTAGGGAAATGCATAGGTTAGCTCAGGATAGGAAAGGATGGAGGTATGCGTCCACCAACCTTTGGACTGGAAATTGTAAGCTCAAATTAGAAAATTTTAATGCATAATTTTCAATGAAAATACATATTCAGTTTCTGAATGACTGTCTAGCATAACTTTACCTTTTTGCCTTTTTAAATGTAAACAATCACCCTCATAAGTAATTGTTGGTAAAAGTTGTCAAAGTAATTTGCCATTCTATAGAACCAATGTACGAAAAATCGATTACGTAATTTCGATAGTGATTTCAATAATTAAAGTTAATGCTAAATAGTAGTAGAAAGTAACATTTTATTTCACTTTAGTCCTTGTATTTTAGTGCTATTATTTGCTAATAGCGAGATAATGATTGCAACGAAATGCTTCGTTGAAGACGCGCGACAGCAATAATTGCTTTTTGTTGCAAACGATCGATTATCGTATCGAGTCTATTAACTGCCTGTACAGTTGTCTAGAAAACTTTTTGGTGAATTCTTAGGTATGTACATACAAAAAAATCGAAATTGCCGGAAAATAATATTGCTGCTGAAAAAAGTTACAGCAGATTAAACACAAATAATTTGTACGCGCTAGCCGCGCTGAGCCGTGTAGGATTCAGGTGTAGGCGTACAAACGCTGCATTAATATCGAGAACATTTGTATTTTTTATTCAGATACGAGATAAGTATTAAAAATGGTCGAAATTTGATTTAGGAAAATTTCAGGAAAAATCGATTTTTCGGCATTTTCGTAATTCCCGATCTTTCCGGGACCTCAAAATTCGAATTCGGCAGGTCATTTTACATAAGAATCAGCTTCATTTTCTTTCGATTTCTTGCAGTGAACCAGAGCAGGCCCTGGTTGCACTGGGGGAATTACAGAGGATAGCGAGACCAGTCGCTGTGTCTTTCCCCGAGATGCTGGGTCTGATGGATAAGTGTAGGTTGTTGGATAGCAGGAATATGATGAGTTTGCAAACGAAGAAACCAGAGAAGAGTGAGAAGAAAGACGGGAGGAATGTGACTCAAAGGAGTACATTTAATAATCCGTTGTCGTTGCTGAGCGGGATTATACCAGGTGCTAATTTTTTTAAGATCTTAACGAGAACTTAATACTGAAACTGAAGATTAATTTATTTAGGTACAAAATGGTGTGGTACAGGCGATATAGCAAGGAGTTATCATGACTTGGGGACGGAAGCAAAAGTAGATTTGTGTTGCAGAGCCCATGATTTGTGCCCTGTGAAAGTTCGAGCTTATTCTAGACGGTACAACTTGACAAACGGTTCTCTTTACACAAAATCTCATTGTTTTTGTGATGATGATTTGTATAAGTGTTTGAAAAAGATAGAATCGCCGACTGCTCACATTATGGGAAACGTTTACTTCAATTTGGTCCAAGTACCTTGCGTGGTTGAAGGGAAAAGTGGAAAAAGAACTTTCAGAAAACCGCATAATTTCTAATTTAATTTTGTTTATTTATTTTTAAATATAAGTCTCGTTTTAAGATTTAATGCGTGTTTTTTTCACCTTGTCACCTAATTATTTATATTGCCCATTGCGCTCTGTAATTACCTGTAATGGGGAAATAAAAATTAAAACCGTTTCAATTCTACACTCTGAGAACTTCAGAATGTATTAAGTTTAATAAATTTGCACGTAGAAACAATAATTTTTGATGTTTTTTAAAAATTGTTTGCCGTTCTCAATTACCCCACAAGTAGGAACATGTTGGACAAATGAGAACGCCAATGTGGGGCAATTGCTAACGCCGTTCCCATTTACCCCATCGGTGTCAAAACAAAAGCAAATCTTTGAAAAATCTTTGTACAAAATACAGGGAGATAAAAACCTCTTTCGTGGATGGACGCCCTGGACTGGCTCTCGTGTCTATTCCGAAAATCTGTCGATTTTTTTCAGGTTATTCTCACTCTTGTGATATTACCACTGAGTTTAATTTTGGGGTATTTTTTTCAATTTGTATAATGGTGTATTCCCGGGGGGTAAACCGCTGGCGTAAAAGTGTACACCATAAATCCTTTTTAAGGATATAATCTCTATAATTCACCAATAATTCCTGTAATTCTTTAATAAACCCCATAAATCCTTCGTAAATCCTCATAATTCCGCCGAATTCCTGTAAATCCTCCGTAATTCCCCTTTAATTCCCATCATCATCATCATAAGGTTCTCAGTCCGAAGACTGGTTGGACGCGTACCTCCATTCTTTTCTATCCTGAGCTAACCTACGCATTTCCCTAAAAGTAGAACATCCTACATCCCTAACTATTTGAGAGCAGTAGTCTAATCTAGGCCTACCCCTACCTCTTTTTATTCCTATCTCTGACTCTAGTATGTCGCGAACTATTCCTTCGTGTCTTAGAAGGTGTCCTACCATCCTATCTCTCCTACTCTTTATTGTTTTCCATACCTTTCGCCTTTCCCCAACTCTTTCTAATACTTCCCTATTGCTAACCTTATCTATCCACGGTATCTTCATCATGCGTCTGTAACACCACAGTTCAAACGCTTCTACTCTTTTTCTATCCGCTTCTCCTATTGTCCAAGTTTCGCACCCGTATAATGCCGTACTCCAAACATACGACTTTAAGAGTCTCTTCCTAGTCTCTATATTAACCGTTCTCGAACATAACAGTTGTTTCTTTTTGTTAAACGCAACTCGTCCCTGCGCCATTCTTTGTTTTATATCTTTAGTGCTCCTACCGTCTTGGGTTATTTTACTTCCTAAGTAGCAGAAATCCGCGACCTCCTCTATCTTCTCATTTCCTATTCGTATTTCAATTTTAGTTCTATTTTCACTCCATCTACATACCAAAATTTTAGTTTTCTTTTTATTGATTTTCATGCCGTAACCCTGTGTCAAAACTGCTTCCATTTCATTCATAGCCGCTCCTAATTCTTCTTTGCTAGATGCTAACACTGCTATATCATCCGCAAATCTGAGCATGTTAATAGTTTGGCCCTGTACATTGATCCCTGAGGCTGTTCTTTCCTTAACAATATTAATCGCATCTTCGATATATAAGTTGAAAACTAGAGGTGACAATGCACATCCCTGTCTCACTCCCTTCCGGATATCTACTTCCCTTCGTTCCTGCTCACATTCTATAACTGCCTTTTGCTCTTTGTAGAGATTATGTATTATTCTTCTGTCCCTGTATTTCATCCCTACCTTTCTCAGCACTTCGAACATCTTCCCCCATTTTACGTTGTCGAAGGCTTTTTCTAAATCTACAAATCCTATATATACGCTCTTTCTCTTTTCTATCGTTTTTTCTATAATTACTCGTAAAGCTAGAATGGCCTCGCGCGTTCCTCTATTTCGTCTAAATCCGAACTGATCTTCTCCTAATATTTCTTCCGCCTTTTTCTCCATCCTTCTTTGCACAATTCTAGTTAAAATTTTTGACGCATGGGAAGTTAAACTGATAGTTCTAAAATTTTCGCATCTATCCGCGCCTTTCCTTTTTGGCAAAGCTACCATGATGTTCAGTTTGTAATCCTCTGGAATCTCGCCTGTCAGGTATATGCGACTAACTAATTTAAATAAACGATCTATTACCTCTTGACCTGCGCACTTTAAGATTTCTGCCTGCAAGCCATCTATACCTGGTGCTTTATTATTCCTTAAACTTTTTAGTGCTAGCTCAAACTCTTCTCTCATTATAGGACTCCCTAGGTTATCCCCTTCTACACTGCTTTCACTTTCTAATATATCTTGCACTTCCTGTCCCGCATATAAGTTTCCTAAATATTCTTTCCACCTATCTGCCTTCTCCCCGCTTTCGATTAGGATATCTCCTGCCTCATTCCTAATGCTTTTGGTACTAGATCCAATTTCTCTAAAATTTCTCCTAATTATTTTATATGCTTCATCAGTCTTTCCTATTTCGAACTTATTTTCCACTTCTTTGCACTTATCATCGATCCATTGCTCTTTCGCTTTCCTACATTTCCGAATAATTTCCCACTTGATCACCTTATATCTTTGTTTCCCTATTTCATCTAACCTATTTTTATATTTGCGCCTTTCCTCTATTAGACTCACAATATGTTTTGTTATCCAGGGTTTCCTACTTTCATTCTGTTTATGACCCAAAATATCCCTAGCTGAGGAAACTAAACTATTTTTAATGCAATTCCATTCTTCCTCTATTTCCCTAACAATATTTTCACCCGCGCCCTTTAGTACTTCGTTTGTCTTTTTCTCGAACTTATCGCGCGTATCATCATCTTTTAGTTTCTCTGGGTCAAGATACCTTCTTCCGCTTCGTTTTTTCAAAATCTTAAATTTAAGATTGGCCTTCATAACGACTATATTGTGATCACTATCTATATCTGCTCCTGGATAACTTATACAATCCCTAACTTGATTTCTAAATCTTTGCCTAACAAGAATGTAATCTATTTGATATCTCCCTAGGTCTCCTGGCATCTTCCACGTGTAGCGTCTCCTAACATGATGGTGAAATAGAGTGTTCGCGACCGTTAAGTTATGTTTATCGCAGAACTCTATCAGTCTCCCTCCCCTATCGTTCCTATTGCCTAATCCAAAGGGACCAACTATTCCGCGCTCTCGCCCTGTGCCTACGACTGCATTGAAATCTCCTATAATTATTAAATTTTCGTGTCCTCTCACAAAATCTAGCACATGTTCAATATCACTATAAACTGCCTCTACGACCTCATCACTGTAGTTAGAAGTGGGCATATATACCGGTATTATTACTGTTTTTACAGGTTTCGAATCTAACCTAACCATAACTACCCTGTCACTTTGCTGTAAGAAATTTTCTACACTCTGCCCTACTTTTTTCCGCATAACAATTCCTACTCCCGAATTTCCTCCTACAGATCCTGTGTGTATTATTCTAAAATCTCCGCTCCAGAAGTCTCCGGCTTCTGGCCATCGCACTTCACTAATACCTACTACGTCTAATGCTAACCTATGCATCTCAATTTTCAAATTCTCTAACTTTCCTACTTGTTTCATGCTTCTAACATTCCACGCTCCGACTCGTAAGATGTTACACTTATCATTTCTGATGACTCCCCCCGAAGCAGTCCCCGCCCGGAGATCCGAATGTGGGACTATTTTACCTCCGGAATATTTTACTCCAGAAAGTGCCATCATCATAAATTCGAAGTACGCTGTACCAGGGATATAATAATGTGGTGGTTTCCCGTTGCCTTCCACATCGCAGTAGTGTGTATCACAGTGTCATACCGACCCTCACGATCTCTGCCACTATGATTACTGAAAGAGCTGCTGCCCCCTTTCAGGGACTTGATTTAGTCTGGCTTCTCAAATAAAAACCCTTTCAATATGGTTAAACCTATGGTTCGGCTCTTTAGATCATTGAAGCGCGCAAGCCATCCCACCCGTCCCAGTATTACTAGAACTGCGTCAAGGTACAAGTCCTTTGGGTAGAGTGCCCAAAACACAAAATATAATTTCCATTTTGTTTCTGGAAGTTGATTTCACATTGTTTCACATTGAGACAAAATATTTCTTCACCAGATTGCTTCTTCATGGTCATATTCTTAAATAACTGGTAACTTATTAAACCTAGGTATAAATTGAAACAAGGAGTGCCATGGAAGAAAACCGTCCTTTCAAGAAGTTAGTAATCTTGCAATGAAATTTCTTGTTCGCTAAATTTTCTGTAGAAACAAAGTGTGAGCATTTTTCTGTGTTTTGGGTGCCAAAATGGGGTAAATTCCCCATAAATGGTACAAAATTGCGGCAAAAATCTCAATTCTTAAGGTTCAATCTTTATTTCTGTCTAAATTATCAGTCGCAGACCTGCCAATATCTGCATCAGTCAAAAGCTTAATAAAATGGCTATCAGATCTGCAAATAATATACGGGGTGTTCCATTTAACATTTTTGAGAAAAGCTCCATTTTGTCCAAGTTGGCCGCTCTGTACAATATGAACTATTTTGAAAAAAGTCATAATAGATTTTATTAATATGGTATCCTCAGAAACTAGTCCAATAAAAAAATCATAAATGTGGGGCATTCCATTTGAAAAAATAGAACTTTGGTTTGGTACGTAGCACGTGAACATCCTGTATAGATCAAAATAATTTTGAATAGAATTAGAGATATGGACCGACTACGCACTGTATGTATTAGAAATGGAAAAAGGGGAATCTCACACCCTGTATGAATGGTTGCTTAATGTAAAAAGGGCTTGAGAAATGTAAAGACGCAGTTCGCAGGTAAAAAAATCCCAGTTCCCTTAAAATCACAGTACCCCGGTTTAAATCTTCTTGACTTATTTTAAGCGTAGCCCCCACCACTCTATTATGACGTCTTGGCGTCTCAACTCAGGTCCAGAGGAGTCCCATGTCTGCTGTGCCTGCAACAGCAACAAATGTTCTGGATGTGCTCTACTTAACGCACACACGGACTAATTAAAAAAATATGTAGACGAATGGCAGTTGTGATAGTGATTTTTGGTTATTTTTTCGGAAATATCGGAAAAGGTAAGTCCAACATATGTATCAGTATGGAAATTGTACGTGAAAGTCTATTTTTAAATTGGTTCAGTTTTAATTTTTTTCAATTACTTGCTTCCTCTTTTTAAGCATTGTTAATATTTTTGAAGCACCGCATAAGTTTACGTAAATTTTGTTCGACAATTCTAGGAACATTTTTTTTATAAAAATAAACTCGAATGTCCCAAAAACTATATCTTGTGATATTTTTACAGAAACTTCCAAACCACAAGTTGTTTAAGATATAATGGCCCCTACTGCCACGATGTTGAGTCAACCTACGTCTAATTTTTCTTTAAACCATCAAGATTCGTTATTCACCCCTTCTTACCCTTCACCAAGCTGGGTTCCTTACTTAACAGTGGATACCCCAGAAACATACCAGGTAAAAATTCAAATTACGCGCTGAATCATTTTGGTAACTGTCAAATTGTTTGCAGCCCAAAATACTGTCGCCAACTTGGACTCCTTTCCCCGCAGGGCAATTTTCGTACAATCTGTACAACACATACTCTGGTTCCCAAACAAATGGGCCAGATGTACAGGATTTATGTGAGCAGTTCGCCGATATGAGTTTGCTGATGGAGAGGCGCCCATTAAAAAACCCCCCGGCCACTTATCTCTGCCACCTTTGCTTCCAAAAAGGGCATTACATTAAAGACTGTCCCCAGGTTGGTGTTATTTTTGTTTGCAATTAATTTACGACAGGTGTTAAAAAGCAATTTATTCGGTATCAAATAGTGCTTGTGCCAAATTTCCAAACAGGTTTCAGCCCAAATTGGGCCAATTCCCAATTGCGACGCTTATGTTTCTTGCGGTAAATCTGTCGAACATTCTTAAAGTTGACACTTCAAAGCGATAATGGAATTGTAGCTGACTGGCCAATTTATAATCTCCACGAAAGCATAAACAAAACGTTCGGTATTATAGAACTGTTTTAGAATTCGTCAAGCACTTTATTCATTATTGTTTATTTGTTTTATTGTATTTATTATATGATTATAATGATCGCTATTGAATTACGTCATTTTAAATTCTTGGACTGTGTTTATCACAGCGATAAGAGGTTGTAACAGTGATCTGTAATGCACTGCTTCAAAATCCAACCGCTAGATGGCGGATGTTGCGAACAGGGGAAATACCAGGTAAAGGTACTTAACTTTTGCATTTCTAGGCGCGACCGAAAGGGGAGGGCAAGACTCCTTACCAAGGCAGGAAAAGGTGCTTTGGGGAATACAAATGTCCAAAATGCAAGAGGAAATGGATGTCCGGTAACTCTTGGGCAAATATGGGTCAAGAATGCATCAAATGTCACATTAATGTTTTCCCCCATAAACAGAGACCATTAGAAAAACCCGATGGACTGGATGTTTCGGATCAATCGAAAGTGCATCCTCAACATCTTTGCCAGAAGTGCAAAGAGTTGGGATATTACTGCCGGAGGGTACAATGATTATAAGTTTGCTTTTTCGTTCCTTAATAGGCAGCTTTACACTTATTTTTATGCTTATATTCATATTTTTTTATTTTTGTTATTACGACAGAGTTTATTTTTGTCAATTTGTACTTAATTATTTTGTTACTTAATTGTTATATTGTTTATATTGTTTATGTGTATCTTAATCTACAAGAATCGTGTTTTTTTAAAATTTTATTATATTTTTCCCACACATATTTCTTTAATATTTTTTCTCTATTGTGTAAAACTTATATTTGTATAATTTCGAGGAAATATGTTTTGTTTTTAGTGGGATTACTTAGTAGATGTAAAAAAAATGTATTTTAAAAATAAATGTTGCGAAAAATAAAAGCAAAAATCCAAAATTGAAGTTATTTATTGTGAAAATACACTTTGGAAGGCATTTTTACGAAATTATAGGTACTTATAAAAATATCTATAATAAAAGGCATTGAAGAGATAAGTCACATTACGATTTTGAAATCTACAAGTAGGTATACAAGGGCAGTTGCTTACACTTCCTGCCATAGCCTATTTATATACAAATGTTTTCTTCTATTACCGGTATAACGTAAAAAACACCTCTATCCGTAACCAAATAGGAAAACTTAACAAAAATTTTTATTATCTAACAATCTAATAGAAAAAAAATATATCCACCTTGTGAATTTGGGACGGTACGTGTAAAACAACAAAATAAATAAACACCAAACAAAAAATATCACCCAAAAATGACTAGAACAAAAACTTTATGCACTTTATTGTATGGAACACACAGCTGAGGAGCCCTTGATGTCTTCCATGGTTGCGGCTCGTCTGCGAAGGCCTTCGAGATAAACGTCGCGGTTAAAAAGTCCTGCGGCCAAGGGGATGCTAAAAAAACCCAGATTCTTCACCCCACAATATTTAAAAATTGTTGTTAGACTTACGTATCAAGCCCTGGTCGTAAGTGCGCCTTAAAAACCCCCCAAACAGGCTTGTGATCAGAAGTTGTTATGGAAGGAACAGAATCGTAGACCAAACACTGCAAAGGGGGTGTTTCTAAGTGCCCGCTAAGTCTTCTCGTGGTTTTATGTTTGTATAATATGCGGTCAGTGTAGGCTGGGGCTCTTTGTTTCGAAGACGAGTCAAAATTTTGCGTACCAGGGTCGTACTGAAGAAATTACACATTTAGTAAAGAAACGCATTAGCATTAACGACAAACTCGCCTTATATGTTGGGGGGAACGTTATCTTGGCTTCTAGGAAGCCTCTAAAGGCAGCCCCATCAGATAATACCGAACATAACTGATCGTGATGCATATATCCGTGAGGCAAATGAGCTGGCAACGGAAAACTAGTTTTCGACAGCCATTCCAACACTTTCGCCCTAGGAGTTGCTAATCTAAAGTTCAAATCACCGGACCAAAAGACGTAATCGAAATTTTGTGTTACATCTACGAAAACATTTCATCGTCAATAGAAGAAATTGTTTCGTTCTATTATCGTTTAATTTACCTCGATTCTTGTTCTTAACAGGCAAGTTTCTCGGGAGATCTAATGAATTGACGATCCTCTTAACATCGGAAACGCGTTCTTTAACTTTTTGTTGGTGTGCGGTGAGATGGGCGGTTACAAAAAGGAAAGAAGTACCGAAAATCATGAAGCAAGTGGCAACGGCGCCTTTTGTTCTGAACGCAGTACCTGGACGCACCGAAAGACTAGCTTCCTCTGGTATAGAAGCGTACCAAACGAGGTCTCTCCGCAAAAATGTCGCCATATGAATTGTACCTGTTTTTGTAGGATTAAAACGTTAAAAAATTTGTAGTTTTGATTGAACAATCACCTAAAGACGTGGAATGAAATAACAGATGTGTTGGCCCCAATGTTTCTTGTAAACCGACCTCCCATTCGAACCTTTCGGAACTTGATTCTTGAGTACCAAATACAAGAATATCTGGGACATGTTCCAAACCAACGGGAAGCACAAAATCATTTAATTCTCTAGAATTATTAATCGTCGAACCGTATCAAGCTACAAGAAACCTAAAACTTACTTGGGCGGACTGTGTCCGTTCATATTCCAAGTACCGACGAAAATCGTAATTTCTCGCTTATGACACGTTCGTTCTAACTCGCTTTGACCCAACAACGAAGTAGCACCGATCCTACCCTGTAAAAAATTCCTTTGCCGCGCTCTCGAGGCAGGTATAAGATGTAAAACTTGCGCCGCTAATAACGCTTTTCGAGCTAAACTATCTGTACTAGAATAGCCGCTATTATCATGCAAAACGACTTCGTGCGACAAACTTTTCTCCGTTAAAACATTATCACAGGAATTTAAGCCCGATAAGTTGTTTTCAGAGACACTGCTAGAGCGGCGTAATACACCATTCGTAAGCGGCTGAAATTGGTTAAATGAGTGAGTATTTCTAGAAACTTACTTTCAAGTCTTTTACTTGTCGGGTAAGAGTCAAATTAGCCGAATCTAGGCTCAAGGGCCTGTTGGAAATAGCCGTTTGCGAATTTGATTCAGTAAAACACAATTCTAACCTAGAATTGGTCCCATTCGTATTTGAAAGATTTTCTGTTGCTATCCCAACCTTATTACTGTTCTTAATAGGCAATAACAACTTCCCTAAAGTCTTCTTTTGCTTAAATTTTGCTTTGGAAGCATTTTCTTCCATGGTCTTTGCTACAGTCGCTGGTGATTATTGATTTTATTTTGACGTAAACATTTTTTTTATTACATTATTTTCATAGTGCGCAGAAATTTACACCTGCTACGTGGTCGTTTGAACTACGAACCCATTGCCCTTTTGCAATAAATTATGGGACCAAAAATAAACATTGGTCAAGGTTTCTAGGTTAGGTAAGTTTTTAAACACTTTTGACACTTACAATTATAAACTGGAAACTGTAATACCGACATTCGGGATATACTTCGGATTACTACCAACATTGATTATTTGACCAATAGGAACCTTCCAATAATAATAAATGTAACAAAATTATTATTGGTTTTATTTACATTAATTTATAAACACAAAAAAAATATACCATATTACATATATTTACAAACTGTACAACATATATACATAAAATACTTAAAAATAAGGAGAAAGAATCGTTTTAATCGTATAATAAATAAATTTATATTAATAGAAAATGCAATATATATGTTTTTAAATACAATATTTATAGAAAATAGCAAATATATGTAGATCATTAAGAAAAATTGTAAAAACTATTAACAAACAGGTGTGAAAAACATTTCGACTAGTATAAATAAATTGTACATAAAAAAAAAACACTTAAACTATAACAATTTATAATTTATATGTAAGTATATACAGAAAATCGATTCAGAACCACTGAAATATGTGGACGTTGAGGGAAGGTAAATTACATAAACAACTTCCCTCGTATACAAAATTTTCTGAAATAAATTTTAATATTGGAGATTTTTGGTATTGCAAACCTTTAAAAACAGTTCCATTTCAAAAAAATATCCATTTCCCACACACACTAAAACCGTTTGCACTTCACAACAAATAAATTAACAAACTCCTCGATATTTATTGTTTTAAATATGCCTACTGAAAAAATTCGAGATTTTCGCACAGAAAAATTGATTTCGTTCAATTTTTGCCGGCGTGGTACTGCGCTTTACGTTTTCGCGAAGCTAACATGTCGTAGAACGGATTATGACTGATGCTCTGCCTCAGTCGTTGCATCCAGTCGACTTTTTCTTCCTCGCTGCTGGCGGACATTCTATACACGGTGTGTTTGCCCTCAACGACCTTCCCTTCTGAGTCGGTCTTGCACGCTTTAATAAAATCCGCGCCCCCACTCGCGTATAACTCGAAACAGTGTTGTTTTTGCCTATCCGCAGCCTCACGCACCGAGATATTCTCCAAGGGGATGATACCCCTCGGCTCTTTGTCCGTTGTGAACTCAAAATAGTAGAGACAATTGTCGTTGAGGATGAACCAACGACGCTTCCAACTCTTGTACCTACCACCCTGCTTCCACAACCAACCTTCTTTGTCGGGGTTGAAGAACGTGTGCATCAAGTCGTTGCCGTCATCTTCAGGGATTTTGAACGGCTCTGCTTTTATACTCTCATACAACCCCTTAAAATTATAATAATATACATCTCTCATCGCACAGACAAAATCTACTCACCTCTAGCAACTTCCGAGGCAAATCCTGCCCCTGATTGATCCCCCTATTCATATTAATAAACTGCTCTATGGACGGCTTCTCCTTCACGCTGGGATTGTGCAAACTCGTATTCAACATAATGATGGCGAATGACAGAACGTAACAAGTGTCGGAGTTAGTAAAAATGTTATTCTCCCCCTGACAATCACAGTAACGTTTTGCGAAACATTCCATCATCCTGTCGATCTTCTGGGCTTCCCCTGGCAAGCGGAAACTCCACAAAAATTGCCTACGATACCAAACATGAATTTGGCTCTTTTTGTGGATACGAACTTACCTAAGGGCTTGGACTAAAATGAGGTCTGTAAAATCGTGCAAATCGACAAAGGCTTGCAACACCTTCTCGTTAAAATCATTTTTCTCCCCTAAATAATCCCCTATTGCAGTCTTGTTCAGGCCCTCGCCTTTGTGAAGAAATTGCGCCACACTTTCCGGAGTCTGCTGCAACAGCCCCTTCTCTATGAGATATTCTATGCCTTTCTTAGGGTCCATATTGAATTTTTTCCTTCCTATGGACATCATTTTGGCTTTGTTGCTGTTTTTACCCTCCTCCCCAGAATCCAGCGTTTCCATTTCGGAAACAACCTCGCACAACTCATCTTTAAGTTGCTGGAAGAGAAATTCATCGTGAAATAATTGCGATGCAATCAAATATATAACGGCACACTTCAATATTGCTGCACGGAGTGCTCTGTTTTCGATGGTCTCTTAAGGGAATCTCCCCTACGAATTACAGAAGAACAGGCGGCAAAATTCAAAATCTTTTCAAACACTGTGTCAAAAAAACGATAGATTGAGAAGATGAAAACGCAATTTATGTTCCGACTAACAAAATAGGCTGAAAACGCCCTCTTGTGGGAGACTTTCTCGTAAGAGGTCCTCGAAAATCGACCACACTGTATCTACTTTAAAAACGAACGAAAATAGACCGACTTTAAAATAACGTAATCAATAAAAACAAAAATAGAATGATGTATCAATTATTTGGTTAGGGAAACACCGCAAAATCATGCCAGCAATTAAGGAAAACAAAAATATACTCGAAAACACAGACTCACTATATTTAAAGGTCGACTATCTTGACGGTCTCTTACCGGGTTTCTTCGGGGGTTTAGGCAAGAAAACAGTTTGTTGTAAATGTAGGAACAGCATGTACGCAAACACCGACACATTGGCGCGTAATAGCAACACTACGACCAAAAATAACAGACTCAAGTCAAAAATTGCCGAACTCCAAGTGTTCAAGCTAATGTGTCATACATTACAAACGAAATCGACAAAAACACTGCCTTTTTTCAACATAAAGTGGCACTCGGTGTGATTTCACAACGCATACCTATTAGTTACAACGAAAGTAAATGAAAAAAGCTCAAAATATATAGAAAAGACAGAGCAATCATTAATTTATGAAATATGTAGTTCCAACTAGATTTATTGTTTATTGTTATTTATTATTTTTTGTGATCGCTAGCCCAAAGTTGAGGTGTCTTTTAGTATCACCCTTGCTGAGAAAATTGTCTTGTTTGATACTGCCAAAAAGATAAAATAGACAATCTGTATATTTTCCCCTTGGATACGAAGCTATAATTTTAGTTTAAACTTAAACAAGATGCGTCATGTATTTGAGTAACCACATTAATAAAGTTAGACGGTTACGGCAATAAAAAAATTTCCAACATGTGCGGATTATATAGAGAGACCTTTTATTATGATTAAAAACACAAAAATACGTTGGTACTTCGCTAAAAAAAACTGCAGCATCTATACCATCAACCAGATGTTTGGAACATTCAAAAATAAAGTCTAGAGTTTTAGAAAACAGGTTTTTGCTCAACCTGCTACATCCGCCCCTTCTGAATGAAACGCACCCTTGTTTAGCTTGAATGAAATCTTAAAACAGGTACTTATATAGAGCAGAACCTACCCTGGAGTACGTGGATATATCCCAGGCGCTCTTAGAAGACAATCCGTCATTTCTAAGTAATTTTCCTTTCTTCGGAGTCCTTCGAAGTGACGAGAACCAATTTGAAACATTGTGAATGGCATGTACAGAGCCCTTGCGGTCCCTTCCCAACGTGTTGTACTGCTGCATCATACCATTTGACCCTAACTGGTAATATTTAACAGCTTCGACACAAACTACTTTCATCTGATAAGAAAAATATCGATTTTGATGGGGCACTATCTCACTGCTGACATCATCCACTTAAAATGAATTTTTCATTTAGCACAACCGAAAGAAACACTACAATATTAAAATTGCACTTTGACGTTGACAGATGCACGATGACTAAGGCACTGCTGCAAATATTCCTCTTTTGGCAGTCTTGACGCTATCATTTTTGGCTTCTACGAAGGAAAGATTATGATAGGTAAACACATGTTTACAGGGGTTGTTTTAATGGCACTGTCGCAAATTCCCCCATGAAAGTTATAATCAAAAAGCAAACATTAGAAGATTAGATTGTAGGTCTAGAAAGCTATAACCTTTTGAATAGCTAAGTATAGACAAGGCTAAGAAATACTGTAACATCCAAGCCCAGAGTTTATCTAATTTTAGTACTGTTAGCTTAGGTTATGTAAAGCAGACAATTTTGTAAAGGAAACACGAGTTCTATTGAATTTTCAAGTAGTATTATGCAGCTACTGTCTCTCTATTAAAAATGACATAATAAGCACTATTGTTGTAGTTGACAAAGGACATATTTATTTTTTTTCTACATGCGGGCTAAATCGAATTCGAAATATAAGCATTGGGACACTCTGTATAGTGTCTATGACCCAGCTATGACCTAAAAATAATATAATAGAGAATGTGGTGCAGTGTTCAAACCCATGGGTGTGTGAACTACGCAATCACTGCAATTTTCTCACGTGCAAGCAGAAGTTTTAATATTCAAGCTCGCAAGGCCAGTTTCTACACTTACGAGTAATATTTAAATAATTTAAATACGTATTATTCTAAAGAGATTCAAGTTCAAATTCTGACGCATTCGAAAACTGGAAATTTTATTTTTATTGGAGATAAATACATGTTTTGCAACATTCCTGATCTCTGTTCATATATAATTGTTTCTGTAGAAAGTTTTTCACGGATATTTTCTCATTTTAAAAGCTATTATTACAGGAAATTCGTCGGTCCATGGTTAATGACAAAAAAATGATTCGGTCAAAGAAAGTAATATGTACTTATATTAGATCTTTTTTAGCTTTCGATATAAAAATTTATTTCT
This sequence comes from Xestobium rufovillosum, assembly GCA_963966045.1. Lineage (NCBI taxonomy): Eukaryota > Metazoa > Arthropoda > Insecta > Coleoptera > Ptinidae > Xestobium > Xestobium rufovillosum. The sequence continues at coordinate 26,237,487 of OZ014503.1, forward strand.
GCAATTGCCACGAACCGATTGACTGGATAATTTCCCAGAAAAATTATAATATGACCCTAAACTTGAACCCTACGCCTTCTTCCATCAGCGCACAGAAATTTGTAGAAAAATATTTTTTAGAGAACTTGAAGTCGGCGAGTCAGGGGGAAACACTGTAAAGAAATTCTTCTGCATAAAATATGCGCGTTTCGAATGGAAGGAAGTGAGAGGTTCCACATTAAAATGAGAAGGCAGGTCATGTACCGCATTAGCATTCAACAAAAATACGCAGCAAACAACAATTCTCACTATACAAAAATTAAAATTGTAAAACAAACGAGAGAATAAGGATACCCAGAAATAATACATATTTTACGGACCGTTACTTATACGGGGTGTCCTCAATATCACACAATACAACTTGGGAATAAATTAAATCGATGGTGAACCATTAATAAAAATACTGGGGGTTGCACACGAAGTGGGACAGCCTATATTGAATCTAGTTCGCCTCGAACTTTCAACACCTAACCTGAGAATTATTCATGTAAGTTTAAAATGTCACCTAATACCAGTAAGGATGTTGTTATCCTGTCCCACGGTCTTCAAGGCTGAGTTTGCGTTAGACATTTTTTCTTAGGAATGTTATGAGACCGAGAAATAGAGGTATAAAGTTAATTAACGCGAATAATTACATATACAGGCTAGCATGACACACCCTGTAGGTACAGAATTGTTTGTCTATCGAAATGAGTCAGACAACTTATTTTAAATTTCAAATATTATGTCATACCTACCTACTTTTTGTTGTCTCTATCCAATTCTTTTTGTACTAAGCAGCCTAAAACTATTATAATTGACTGTTACAATTTGGCATACATTACCAAGAGTAGAAACAAAATTTATAATAAAGAAAATAGGGAAGTGGAAGAAATAAATGTTTTATCGTTGCTGAAAGGGGGCAGCAGCTCTTTCAGTAATCATAGTGGCAGAGATCGTGAGGGTCGGTATGGCACTGTGATACACACTACTGCGATGTGGAAGGCAACGGGAAACCACCACATTATTCTATCCCTAGTACAGCGTACTTCGAATTTATGACGATGGCATCTTCTGGAGTAAAATATTCCGGAGGTAAAATAGTCCCACATTCGGATCTCCGGGCGGGGACTACTTCGGGGGGAGTCATCAGAAATGATAAGTGTAACATCTCACGAGTCGGAGCGTGGAATGTTAGAAGCATGAAACAAGTAGGAAAGTTAGAGAATTTGAAAATTGAGATGGATAGGTTAGCATTAGACGTAGTAGGTATTAGTGAAGTGAGATGGCCAGAAGCCGGAGACTTCTGGAGCGGAGATTTTAGAGTAATACACACAGGATCTGTAGGAGGAAATTCGGGAGTAGGAATTGTTATGCGGAAAAAAGTAGGGCAGAGTGTAGAAAATTTCTTACAGCAAAGTGACAGGGTAGTTATGGTTAGGTTAGATTCGAAACCTGTAAAAACAGTAATAATACAGGTATATATGCCCACTTCTAACTACTGTGATGAGGTCGTAGAGGCAGTTTATAGTGATATTGAACATGTGCTAGATTTTGTGAGAGGACACGAAAATTTAATAATTATAGGAGATTTCAATGCAGTGGTAGGCACAGGGCGAGAGGGCGGAATAGTTGGTCCCTTTGGATTAGGCAATAGGAACGATAGGGGAGTTAGACTGATAGAGTTCTGCGATAAACATAACTTAACGGTCGCGAACACTTTATTTCACCATCATGTTAGGAGACGCTACACGTGGAAGATGCCAGGAGACCTAGGGAGATATCAAATAGATTACATTCTTGTTAGGCAAAGATTTAGAAATCAAGTTAGGGATTGTAGAAGTTATCCAGGAGCAGATATAGATAGTGATCACAATATAGTCGTTATGAAGGCCAATCTTAAATTTAAAATTTTGAAAAAACGAAGCGGAAGAAGGTATCTTGACCCAGAGAGACTAAAAGATGATGATACGCGCGATAAGTTCGAGAAAAAGACAAACGAAGTACTAAAGGGCGCGGGCGAAAATATTGTTAAGGACATAGAGGAAGAATGGAATTGCATTAAAAATAGTTTAGTTTCCTCAGCTAGGGATATTTTGGGTCATAAACAGAATGAAAGTAGGAAACCCTGGATAACAAAACATATTGTAAGTCTAGTAGAGGAAAGGCGAAAATATAAAAATAGGTTAGATGAAATAGGGAAACAAAGATATAAGGCGATCAAGTGGGAAATTATTCGGAAATGTAGGAAAGCGAAAGAGCAATGGATCGATAATAAGTGCAAAGAAGTGGAAAATAAGTTCGAAGTAGGAAAGACTGATGAAGCATATAAAATAATTAGCAGAAATTTTAGAGAAATTGGATCTAGTACCAAAAGCATTAGGAATGAGGCAGGAGATATCCTAATCGAAAGCGGGGAGAAGGCAGATAGGTGGAAAGAATATTTAGGAAACTTATATGCGGGACAGGAAGTGCAAGATATATTAGAAAGCGAAAGCAGTGTAGAGGGGGATAACCTAGGGAATCCTATAATGAGAGAAGAGTTTGAGCTAGCACTAAAAAGTTTAAGGAATAATAAAGCGCCAGGTATAGATGGCTTGCAGGCAGAAATCTTAAAGTGCGCAGGTCAAGAGGTAATAGATCGTTTATTTAAATTAGTTAGTCGTATATACCTGACAGGCGAGATTCCAGAGGATTACAAACGGAACATCATGGTAGCTTTGCCAAAAAGGAAAGGCGCGGATAGGTGCGAAAATTTCAGAACCATCAGTTTAACTTCCCATGCGTCAAAAATTTTAACTAGAATTGTGCAAAGAAGGATGGGGAAAAAGGCGGAAGAAATATTAGGAGAAGATCAGTTCGGATTTAGACGAAATAGAGGAACGTGCGAGGCCATCCTAGCTTTACGAGTAATTATAGAAAAAACGATAGAAAAGAGAAAGAGCGTCTATATAGGATTTGTAGATTTAGCAAAGGCCTTCGACAACGTAAAATGGGGGAAGATGTTCGAAGTGCTGAGAAAGGTAGGGATGAAATATAGGGACAGAAGAATAATACATAATCTCTACGAAGAGCAAAAGGCAGTTATAGAATGTGAGCAGGAACGAAGGGAAGTAGATATCCGGAAGGGAGTGAGACAGGGATGTGCATTGTCACCTCTAGTTTTCAACTTATATATCGAAGATGCTATTAATATTGTTAAGGGCAGAACAGCCTCAGGGATTAACGTACAGGGTCAAACTATTAACATGCTCAGATTTGCGGATGATATAGCAGTGTTAGCATCTAGCAAATAAGAATTAGGAGCGGCTTTGAATGAAATGGAAGCAGTTTTGACACAGAGCTATGGCATGAAAGTCAATAAAAAGAAAAGTAAAATTTTGGTATGTAGGGGATGTGAAAATAGAACTAAAGTTGACATACAAATAGGAAATGAGAAGATAGAGGAGGTCACGGATTTCTGCTATTTAGGAAGTAAAATAACTCAAGACGGTAAGAGCACTAAAGATATAAAACAAAGAATAGGGCCGAGTTGCGTTTAACAGAAAGAAACAACTGTTATGTTCGAGAACGGTTAATATTGAGACTAGGAAGAGACTCTTAAAGTCGTATGTATGGAGTACGGCATTATACGGGTGCGAAACATGGACAATAGGGGAAGCGGATCGAAAAAGAGTAGAAGCGTTTGAAATGTGGTGCTACAGGCGCATGATGAAGATACCGTGGATAGATAAGGTTAGCAATAGGGAAGTATTAGAAAGAGTTGGGGAAAAGCGAAAGTTATGGAAGACAATAAAGAGTAGGAGAGATAGGATGGTAGGACACCTTCTAAGACACGAAGGAATGGTTCGCGACATACTAGAGGCAGAGATAGGAATAAAAAGAGATAGGGGTAGGCCTAGATTAGACTACTGCTCTCAAATAGTTAGGGATGTAGGATGTTCTACTTTTAGGGAAATGCGTAGGTTAGCTCAGGATAGAAAAGAGTGGAGGTACGCATCCAACCAGTCTTCAGACTGAGAACCTTATGATGATGAGGCGACACCAAAAACTTCTTGTCGCGAAATCGAATCACAAGTTTGTTTCCAAAACAAAAGTTCAAAATATATTAAAAAAGGCAACTATATAGGCCATATAAAATTCAAATTATTCACCATCTCTTCCCGGGAGATCAAGAAAGAAGGCTTAATTTTTGTAGGTGGTACTTAAATAAAATTCAAGAAAATCCGGAATTTGGGCGGTCTGTCATTTGGACGGATGAAACTAACATGAGCAGTAGAAATTATTTAGAAAATCATTTTCCAGGTAGATGGTTGGGTACAAATGGACCTATTGTGGCCTGCAAGATCACCGGATCTTAAAACTTCGAAAAATTACAAGTAATAACGAGAAGTTTTGCTGATGCGTTAACCCCCAATTAGAAATAATTCAGAAGCAGTCGTCGGTATGCCTCCAACTTGCAGTTCTTCCCATACGGCACAACAACTAACAAATATGCCTATTTTTTATATAAGAACTGGTTTGCCTTGCCGACGGCATTGGCAAGGTCCCCTTCAACTTCTACATGTAATCCCCAGGTCGCACTTCGAAAAACACAAGACTAATCTTTACGCAAATATTGTTCCATCGCAAAATTACGTCAGGACTCGAACAAATATCGTTTTATGACAAATCAAACAAGCTACCGCACACGTCTGTATTCTATGATCCACAATCAATATAAATAACATTTAAATGTATGTATTTCTTGTGACTAAACAGGGTATTTTCATTTCTAACAATGGAAAATTAATTCAGCAAATGAGTTGTTCCAGAATTTACGAGTTAATTCCGAAACGCAGTGTACATACCTCATTACCTACAATTATTGTTACATAGAGACATTGCTAATGGTTATTTTCATCAGCCATTTAGAAATAAAGTTGTTGCCAACAAAAAGTTACGCTATAGATATACCCAATCTTTTGTATCATTATAAATTGGTTAAAATTGCGTGCACTTATTTTTCAAATTGTTTAGTGACGTTCATAATACGACGAGACTGAAAATTCACAAACAGTAATAATAGAGACATTTTGGATTAATGAATATAAAGGAAAAATATTATTTCCGATAAGATTTTTGATAAAACTACTATCTTGCCTAGAAACCTGAGTGTATTGTTTAAAAAATTATGTAAGCCTATTTCTCTCAAAAATCGTACATTCTAGGACAATTTGCGACAAATGCCCCCCATAAAAACAATAAAATACCTGCAACGATAACAATAAAACTTAAATCCATGCGTCACCACTTTTTAAAAAAAACATCCACTAATTTACGCTAATAACTAAAAAAATTCCGCATTCCACGGGGCGACTGACCTCTTAAACAATTTTCAGACACTTCCACAAAAAACAATACGTAAAAAAATAAACAAAATTTGAGCACTGGCGTTGATGTTTAACGCCAGGCTGCCGTCCAAGCACTGCACGTTTCGCCGCAAAACCAAGTGGCCCGCGCCGCGCTACTGCGGAGAGAATCGAGATAAAACCCATAAAAACAGAAGTAAAAAGGTTCGTTCACGGGAAACAGACAAAAAGAATTATTGCTAATGATAACGCGAAAACAAAGCAGAAAATTTCAGGTCACAACACTCAACACGCTTCATCCGCATTTTTGCATGCGCTACACCTAAAAATACTCCAGTCTACGATTTATTTTTGTTGAAAAACTTGCGTAAATCCATTTGCCAAAGTTTACTACCCATGAATACGCTCATTTCACAAATTAAACAGTAGAACTACCAACGTAGCAGCGCCTACGAATGCTGTCCAGAATGCCATGAAAAATAGCTAAAATAGTAAACAGCTAACCTCTGTAATCAAGAAAAACTTTTGTCTAAAGCGATGTTCACACTACAAACATGTCGCCAGCAAATTCGCAAATCTGTATACATATCCAATACTTTTTGCAAGTGCACGAAACATCGAGGGATAATTTGGAGCACAATAAAAATGTACGAATTACTTTTCCATTTTTTTAAAAGCCGCGATGTCGCAGGACAGAACTAATTATCGTTCTAAAAATAGCCCGAAGCCTGCAGTGTTCGACCAACCCTCCCGAGTGACTATTTTGAATGATAGGTTGGCAAATATTTCCTTACTGCAAACAAGGGTATAATGATCGAATGGTTATTGGACTCGCTTTTACTTGTAAATAATTACCCACTTACGCGTCAGGTGCAGAAGAAATTGCTCAAGTGAATGCAAAAAAATGTGTTTTTAAACAATAATTGGCTGTATATGCATGGTACCATGTTTTCTGTAATTGAAGCAGGTGCCAGAATATGCAAGACGATAACAGAAAATATTTAAAAACAATTATTTACTTGCAGCTGCTGTATTGCGCCGTACTTTTACAACTGGAAACTTTCTTTGGAATGTACGTATATAAGGACAAATATAAGGTTTTTAGCTACTGATGCGACATTAAAGAGAATAATGCGATAGAATACGAAGGCGATAAATTCAAGCGAATTCACGTGTCAAGTGTTAATAGTTCATGCCATAAAGTGATTTGTTGACAGTGTGGGCGTAACTTGTTTTTTTCGTAGTGTATACCAGGGCGTTTTGAGACTCGTTATACGTTATAATATTAATATGCTAACTTTGAATGAAACAAAACAAGTAAATGTTATCCAACACTTTCAAATGTATCAGGCGCAGTTTTTATTGGAAAACCAAGATTGTGAGTTCCGTTAGTTCGTGTTATTATGATAACAATGCCGCTATCATGTTTCCGGCCCTTATGGTTCACGAGATAATAAAAGAAAATAATACAGTGTGAAATTCTAGTTGGAGGCCGATTTCCACGTGTTCGAAAACGTCAATTTTTTTATTTGAACCGCAACCAAATCATTTATAGTGCTTCAAGATCCCTTAGAATGCCCCCAGAGAGTAAATTTAGTTATTCAACGCGAAGTTGAGCGTTCATTCAACCCCTCAACATGGGATTTGCCTCGTAAAAACGCGACGGGACTGGAATATTTTAACTTCTAATGCAATTACTTAAATTTCAGACTGCTTATGCTGTAAAATGACGTGTTTAATCTTTTGAAGCCTTTCAAACGTTCCCTTTCGCATGAAACTAGAAAGGGAGGCTTAATAGTGGACATGTTATTGTATGACATACCAAAAGATTTTTCTATCATTTCTTGCATACCTACACAATTTCAGTGGTAAAGTTATCTACTATATCAACAAAATTAAAGGGCCAAAAAGATAGTAAGGAAATCTGCATTTTTCAATCGCTTTTGTACAATAAAAAATCACATATTCGATACAGTAAAATTTGATCAGAACGTGATTGGTGCCGTTATATTTTTTATAACCTTATTTATTTCGAGTATATAAACATGTGCACAGACCTACCTGAATTTCTAAAAGTAGTTCAGTCTTTCGTCGTCGTATTTCAATCAAAATCTTCTGCTGTTCTGGGGTTAATTCTGCAAAGAATACAGGAACTTGTAAAAAAATATTTCTCTTCAAAAACTTGCTCATTTTAACACAAAATTTATGAATCAACATTACTATTGGACAATACACAAATGACTAAGTAGTTGAAGAATTTTAGATACATAAATACTACTAAATATTGATACTAAAATAACAATCTTATCAGATATTGCATAAACCAGCCCAAGAAACTCACCAGATATATTGAAGGCACCCAGTGAATGACCAGAGGAACCCATCGTGAAGATCTCTTTTTCTTTTAACATATTTTATTATATCACTTTTGTTTAAATATTCCATCAAATTCAGTATTTAATTTAAAGAACACACACCCTGTAACAATAAAAACAAACCGCCATGTTGTATAAAAATTCGACAGGTGCAAACGACTACCGACCAAAGCGCATGCGTCAAAGTCACAAGTACCAATTTCCCAGGATTGCTCGGAAAAACACTACAATTTTGTTTGAAAATTTTTGACGTGCAAACATAAATATAACCTACAAACCACGATTTTTAAATTTTAAGATCAAGTGATTAAATGTTAAAAGAAATAATGACGGGTACGTATCAAAATTTTTGTGTGTTAAGAGCCATGTTTCTGACAGCAGGTTATTTATGGAACGTTATGATGAAGACGACGATGGAAACTACGAAAGTATCGGAAGGTGAAGCTCATAGGGCTTTGCTGCGTGGTTTTTTCACGATAACTTTCTCGCCTGTACTGCTGGTACTGTGCGTGTTCGACGTGTTTTTGTATATCCTTACGAACTACGTAATTCCGATAGTCGGCATAATTTTTTTGTTGTTTGTTGGTTTCCCGATGCTGAAATTCTTGCAATGGATTTATTTGACTTTACTTTTTGTGTTGAACGTGGTTAGAGAGTATCGGAGAAAGTGGTTGTTCGCTTTAAAGTACGCCATGGGGATCAACGACGGTAATAAAGAGAAAGAAGTGAAATTAATCGCTTTTGGTGACGTCTTGCTACCTGAAGATGCCTCCCAAGAAAGTTTATCCCAATCGGAACAGATGTATTACGGTCGTAATTAAAATTTGTCACTTTCATTTATTAAAAGACGAATTTGTTTTAACATCGTTTATTATCAAGACAGGTATGTACAAGGTGTTCAATTTTCCTATTTTCTTTCTTAAAAGACTAATAAAAATACGTATTAGTGTTTTCCCTTGACAAGTTGTATCTTAAACTGTTCTTCATGTCATATTTTGCTAAATTCTTAAAGCTTGTGTATAGTAAGATTTCTAAATGAATATTACAAGATAAAAAATGTAAAAAAAACCATAAAAATTGCGTAACACTACAAAAACAAGTACATACAACAAACAAAATGAAAAATTTCAATAAATAATTACGCAGCATCAAAATAATTCTCAAAAATATTCACCGGATGCTTTGAGGCTCTTTGGACAATACTTTTCAGCAAAACGGATATAAGGCGTTCTTTGTCTCACTTGTAATGTCTTTTCACGACTGTAATTGTTCCACACGTGTATAACGTAGCTGTGATTGGTCATTATTAAAACATCGCCGTAGTTTTCCAAGTGGAAAAATGATTCCCATTCCCAGTAAGGAATCCCGTAGAACACCTGGGGGCCATAGACGGTGAAATTTTTGCATTTGTGTTGGGTCATTTGGTAGGCCACACTAGCATTGCACAGCTTCTTTGCGAGCCTGAGAACATGGCCTGTGCAGATATCAAAGGTCATGGTGAGATATAACGTATATATTACCTTGTGATGATTCCAGGGCCATTGTCACCCCACGCCCTCCCATTAAAATGATCCCTCAAGTCGTCCAAACAATCGGCCGCATATTCGTGGCCAATACCGTCATGACTGAACCCCATCACGCCTGCAGCTACCATACTCTCGGATTCAGCCCCTGCGAAATTAGGGCCTAATTTCCCGAGGTTTTTCATCACGACCACATCCAAGTCCAAATAAATCCCCCCATATTTGTACAAAGACACGTATCGCAATATATCACTGGCATGTGAATGTACGTACTTCGAGAGTTCAATTTTACCACTCGCGTACAGATTCTCGACACTTGTACCTTGTGTATAATTCTCGTAATTAACGTGAAGGATTTTTATATTTTTGTATCCTAGTAGCACTTCTAATAATTTGTCCGATGTCGTGTTTTCAAATTTAAACACTCCCGGACTGGTATATAGCAAATAAACGTCTAGTTTCGGGTTCTGCCTCGCTGCGGACTCAACAGCGCAAGCCTGCCGCGCGTTAATCGTTATTTTGCCCGTAAGATGAGAATTACACGAAGTTTCGTGAAAGAAAATTGATTTACCTTTCCTCACTTGCACATTCGCAATATTTTCGATCGAACTTTCATTTAGACGGTAGCAGAAAATCGACGTACTTGGGTCCATTAAATATTGAATTCTCACCGTTAAATGACGCAAACTATCCGTAGTAAAATATAACAAAGTAAATAATACTGCAATAATAAATATCGCAGATTTTCGAGGACGACATGGCACATGAAGCCTCATTGTTAGTGTTTTGTTTATTTAAATAACATAAAACTTCACATCTTCAAACAACCAGTTCAAATTTCAATAAAATGAGGTTAGATTTCAATTTTTAATAAACTGTCAGATCAATTTCTATTAGTACTGGACTTGCATATTGAACTAGACTAGACAAGAAGTACTGATAGAAATTTCGTAGTATGTGATAACATAGATCCCTGCAATTTCTTTATCATTATTTTAATCTGTCAACTGTCAATGTCAAGACTTCTTCAAACGACTAAATTTTTTGGTGAATTTAAACCAAAAAATTCAAATTTTTGTTATGCTATTTTCGTGACAAAGGTAAATAAATATAATACATTTCAGAATATACCAAGAATACTTGGTAATGTTTTTTATAGCGTCCATAAATGATCAATCAGTATGACGAAAATCTACAAGAGAACGATTTCTTCAAGGAAATCCTAAATAATCATAATGATTTAATTAAAAAAGTTATAGACGATGGTTGGATAATATGCATACCGTGTTCCGAATCGATTAAAGATGTCACCGTAACAGCACAAGATATATTTGATCACATACTAATTCCTAATGCAGAAAAGTCGAAAAAACATTACTGTACATTAAATAAGAGAGAGCTATTGATAGAAGATAGTATCATTACACCTATTAGTGATGATTTACCAAAAGCAACCACGAAAATTCTTTTCGAAGAAACTTTTTACGTTGAAAACGGAAGGTACACGGTTTGGTGCGTACACAAGCCAATAAATTGCAAATTTGGGGAGTACGAACAACTGAATTCTTCTATAAACTGTTTAAATGATTGCGTGGATCTTTTGTGGTCAGAGAATTTCAATAGAAACATTCACGAACAAATTTATGAGCGCACCGAAAATTTCTTTAAATTAAATACGAATTTAGCTTTCGAGGTGTTACAGATCCAAAAAGATCTTGTTGGGGGGTTATATTCGCAATGTTTGCAAGTCGCGTTAAGCAACAAGAGGTTTTTAAAAGACTTGAAGATAGTAAACAATATAAAAATTGCAGTCGAAGCGTACATGCAAAATTGCAATAAAAGTTTGTTTTATTCTGTTTGTACCGGTGTTTTTCATAGAGATGCTAAGTTGAATAAAGTTATCCAGAATTTATCGGATTTGGAATACGAGGATTTACGTATGCCTAAAGTTTTATGGGACTTGAGTAGTCTAGCGAAATGCGAACTGGGTAAAATCAATAAATACCATACGATCTTGGGTAAGATTCATTGTTTGAAGCGTGCGTTTGTTGCTTTAACTAATTACGGGTTTAAGAAAGGCTCGGTTACGTCAGACGACTTATTAATAGTCTTTGTGTACGCGATATTAAAATTAGGCGTAAACAATTGGTTCGGGAATTTAACGTATATAAAAGAATTTAATTTTAGTACCGCAGAAACTTGCGACGAAACCAGCTTTTTAATAACCACACTGGAAGCTTCGTTACTGTATATTAAAGACGGTTCAATTCTCCATGATATTACCAACAAAAAAACAACAGACTTGGTCTATAATGAAATAAAAAGCGGTAGTATTGAATACGTCAAAAGAATCTTAGAAAACGAGGATTTAAACGATAATTTGAAATTGTGCCACCCTTTATGCATTTGCCAAAACTGTGTACATCAAATAGACTACCCGAAAACTAAAGAAAACACTCTAGTTCATCAAGCGACTTTATGTAACAAACTTGAAATCGTAGAGTATTTAATTTCCAAAAAATGCGACCTGAATTTTGTGGACAAAAATGGCCAAGCTCCTTTGCACTACGCAGCAAGCAATGGCTTACAGGATATCTTGTTGCTACTAGCACATTCTGGGGCAGATTTAAACATTAAGAACAACGAAGAAAACACACCCTTACATATTTCCGTAAATAACGGACACGAAAATTGCGTTAAAGCATTGCTTTATTGTTCGAATCAAATCGACGTCAATTGCGTTAACCATTGGGGGAATACCCCTTTGCATTTGGCTTCTAAATGGGGCTTTATTGGTATTATAAAGATTCTATTAGAATCTGGGGCTCATGCACTAGTTAAGAACAAAGGGAATTTGAAGCCTGTTGATCTAGGAACGAATTATCACGTATTTAATTTGTTTGAATTTGCGAGTTCATTAACGGTGGTTAAACCAAAGAAAAAAGTACGTTTTAAAGAAGAAAATGAGTGCAAACTATACAGAACATTCGATAACAGATGCGTTTATGGCATTCGACCAAAAAATTTGCAGCAGTCTAAAAAGGTCGATTTGCTGTTCAAAGCGATCGAAAAGAACGATTTGCCTCTGACCTGTTTTTATCTAGGTTTTCCAATCCCTACAGTTACAGAAATAAAGAGCGGCACTTGTCATCCGTTATGCACTTGCCCGAAATGCCAGAACGAAGAAGAAATTACAGAGTTGCCAAAAACTGCAGAAATTCTGAACGTTAACACTTGCAATGCGAACGGTTACACTTCTTTACACATAGCAGCGAAATTCGGTTGTGCAGAAATATTACGGTTACTTTTGGACACGGGGGCGCTTCCGAACGTTCAAACTCACCACACGCAATTGACTCCTCTTCATCTGGCCGCGATACATCAAAAAGTTTCGATAATCAAAGAATTATTAAAATGCGGCGGTTGTAATCTCGATGTTCAAGACGCTAGGGGTAATACAGCGATTTTTTACGCTTGTTCTAAGAACGATATTAAAATTTTCGAGCTGCTACTGAAACAAGGCGCCGACGTTACCTTGAAAAACAACGAGAACGTGAATGTTTTAAAGGAGGCTCAACGAAAGATGCTGAGCGATATAATTCGGCTAGTTAAAGATAATAAATCGAATGATACAGAAAATATTTTTTGATACTGTACTAGTCTATTGATTTATGTAAGATTTTATTGTATGAAAATCCCAATAAAGTTGTAGTCCCAGTTTCTTGCGTTTTACTCAGAAAGGTATGAGAAAACAACTTAAATACTTCATAAAACATTTATTTCATGAAAAAAATATAGTTACACACCTTCGTACTATTAAATAGTAACTTAAAAAGCGTTCATACATTAAATGCAATATGATAAAATGTAAAATATAAGCTACGATTATGACATTCAACCAAATTTACGACAGTCTTTGGTAGTTTCGATTTTCTGCATCAAAAAGGCATCGTAAAGTTCTGGGAGTATTTTAGTTTTTGAATGTCTCTAATAATAAAGCTAATTTCAGTTTCTTCGGCTTGTAAAATTGAAGGCTTTACTGATCAAGTCCAGTACAAAAAAACGGGTTTAGGTACGTAAATTTATATCAAATGGGTACAAAACGTATAAATTTTGGGCAAACATTTCACGTAATACTATTTTCATAACGTTAAACACCGATTTTTCAAGCTGTAAATAAAAATTTAAATAAAGTATCGGATTTTAAATTTACCGACAAACCTTAAACTTTAATCCTTCCAATCTTTTTTGATTTCGAAACCCCACTCCCACTTTAAGTGCTTGTTTTTGTCGTCATCGGTAAACAACGACTGAACGGTGTAACTGCCCCTGGCCATCAAACCAGAGGGGGCGTCCTCTGAGGGTGTCGTGTACGACTGTATCTCAGCTTTTGGAGCGTAAGATCCCACCATATGAGTCATTTTATCCACTACACAAAAAAACTACATATCTCGAAAACATCTAAATAAAAACATGCAAAAATAGAGTTACCAGCTAATCCGCACATTACACACTTAAAGTAATTTTTTTTTAATCCCGACTGTTGGTAACCCTATTAAAACAAATGTTTGCGTAAAAAATGGTCATACCTGGGTCTGATAAGCCTTTCGAAGCAAAAAAATTAAATATACAGCTGTTTATCGAGCTCCAAAAGTGCGTAAAACATAAAATTTGAAATTATCGACTTACCCGGTATCCCAAGCTTGTAGGTCTGTTGGATATACTTCAGACCATGCACGATTTCCCTCTGAACAATAAATTCGATCCTTATTTTATAAGAAACCCCTTCTTTGATTATGAAAGTTTCCTTTTTCAGTTTCGAAACATCCCCGGTAAGATCCAAAGAAATCTCTGGACGATCCACAGGAATTAATACTAACCTTTTAACAATGACTTTTCTTGGATCGTCAGGCTCTAGAAACCCATAAATTACCATCATTTTTGGGGAAAAAAACGACAAAATTGAGACTAACCTACGATGACAGCTCCAGCTTGCGCCTGACCTAACAAAGCTTCTTTGTACTTTCTAAGACTCTCATCGTCTTTATCGGTCTCCAAAATTTCTTCTATAGTCTTTTCTGGGGGCGGCTTATAAATAGAATCAACTTCGGAGTCGTGTTCTAAGTCGTCAGGCGTCTTCACTTCTTCGGACATGTTATTCAGTTTAAATTTGATATATCTACTGAAAAATTCATAAAAAAATACGCTGGAAATTACCAAATTTACGTCTGTTTCATGTCTATAAATACAAATACAACATATTTAACGTAGGTATGACAAATATCTATTTTTGAGGTTATGTGTAAAGCAAAATTATTGACATGATGGACAAGCCCGCTTTCCTTTTGTTTTTCAAGTATGTTCCAAAATAGATATAAACATTCCTGGTTTTTGTAGCTTGTACTTGTAACGACCGGAAAGAAACCGGACAAGTAATAAAACATGTAATGAACGAAAAATGTGTACTTACAGAAATGTTTACTGTTTCTTCAATGAACTTAACTTCAGGTAATTACAAAATTTACAATAATTAATCAAACCGTGGGTAATTATTGCAGAGAAGTATAAAAAATAATTTTTATTGCTGGGCGGTCTCCCACAATCATATAATTGTGCGCGCGCAACTTTGAAAAATGCCACGATATGAAATATGTAAAATAATTTACTAAAAACTACTAATTTAATTCAAAAAGGATAATATATGCACTCTTTATTTTCATTTGTAACAAACTTGGAATTTATAAATCAATTCGATGTATTTCTTTATTCAAATAGTTCCAGAAAACGCGTTTTGATTGAAAGAGTATTTTGGAACGTATTCAATACTGGTTTGTATTTTTGCGACGATAGAATTATTTAAAGCTGTTTATTAAACGATAGCTCAACCAAATTTAAAATGGAAACATGAAGCGATTAGAATTAAAGATGATTAAT
This sequence comes from Xestobium rufovillosum, assembly GCA_963966045.1. Lineage (NCBI taxonomy): Eukaryota > Metazoa > Arthropoda > Insecta > Coleoptera > Ptinidae > Xestobium > Xestobium rufovillosum. The sequence goes on from OZ014503.1 coordinate 26,252,688, forward strand.
AAAAGTTTAAACCGTAATTTGAAATTAAGCGCGTATTTCTGCAACTTCCGGTGCGAATTTTCCTTCTAATTTATTTCTGAAATTTGCAATCTTTCTGCTCTTTGCCCTTTATCTATTAATAAACTATTATAAGAGTGTTGATTGCGCAAAGGTTGTTGTTAGTTGGGAATGAATAAAATGTAGGTTTTCAAAGACATTTACGTGCTGTCAAAAAATCGCGAAGCCATTAGTTTCCGGTGCAGGAGAAACGAATACACGCGGAAAGCAGTGTACGAAGCAGCTGAGTTGTGAATTCTAAAAATTTGTTATTTTGTGGCCGTGAATAGTTACATAAACGATTAAAAATGTCAGGTAATACAGCACCGGATAGTTGGGAATCTCAAGCTGATTCTGCATCGCAAAATAACTCTCCAACTGAGAACACAGACGTAGCAACAAAATTTTCCACGTTGAACGTTAATGCAGTTGAATTTGTGCCTTCTTTTGCTAAGCCCACGACGGGCATCGAACAGAATTCACCGACGAAGTCAGAAGACTCGGAAAGTTCGCCCAAACATAGTCCTATTTTAAATGGTGAGCAATTTTCCCGTGACATATTGCGTTTGACGTTTACCGTTGCAGGTTAGGCAGGCCCCTTAAAGTTCAATGATTCTTTCTTTTTTGTTCAACGTTTTAGCTTTTTGTTATCGTAGGAATTAATCAGCGATGTTTGATCTACTGTTTTTACCTTGTAACTTGGCTGTCAAACTAGATTAACTAGTAGAAACTGGTTGCAAGTGGTCTTGACTCATATGTTTTGTGTTTCAAATGTCAGGAACAAATGTAGAATCGAGCACGGAGCGTGTAGACGTGAAAGAACCTCCCCCTATCCCTCCTGCTGACGGAGACGCATCTCCGGAAGACGGGGGGACCTGGGAGGACGTGGCGGAAGACAACGAACCTATCTTAACGCCGGAAGGAGATGACGATGACCAGTCTTCTGAGGAAGTCCCAAAAGTAGTTAAGAAGAAGGTGCCTAAGCCGGAAGAGTCGTCCAAGAACAAAAAAGAGCACATTAACGTCGTATTCATCGGTCACGTCGATGCAGGAAAGAGCACCATCGGCGGCCAGATCATGGCCCTGACGGGCATGGTCGATAAGAGAACGCTGGAGAAATATGAAAGAGAAGCCAGGGAGAAGAGCAGGGAATCTTGGTACTTGTCTTGGGCTCTAGATACAAACCAGGAAGGTTAGTCACTATTGTGTTTTGGCCGTAATGTATAATTCTATTTATCATGAATATGAATGTGTTGTTTTCAATCGTTTTGCAAATTTTTCAAGCAGATTATGCGTTAATTTTGCAGCGAATGATTTATTTAGGTGCCCGATTTCAAAGTTGCCGTTTTGTTCTAGAACGGGAAAAGGGCAAGACTGTAGAAGTTGGTAGAGCATTTTTTGAGACTGAAAAAAAGCATTTTACGATACTAGACGCTCCCGGTCACAAGAGTTTTGTTCCTAACATGATAGGGGGCGCCGCCCAAGCTGATTTAGCCGTGTTGGTGATATCGGCTCGTAAAGGCGAGTTCGAAACGGGCTTCGACAGAGGCGGTCAGACGCGCGAACACGCCATGCTCGCCAAAACGGCGGGCGTCAAACATTTAATAGTCTTAGTTAATAAAATGGACGACCCGACGGTCAACTGGGACGAGGCGCGGTACAACGAATGCAAAGACAAGATCCTACCGTATTTAAAAAAATTAGGGTTCACTTTAAATAAGGATTTGCATTTCTTACCGTGCTCGGGGCAGATGGGACAAGGGCTGCTGCATCCTGTCGACGAAAAGATTTGCTCGTGGTACAAGTAAGTTTTCCGCGTTTGCTCGCCTTTTAGGAGTTCCTCACGGTGGATTTTTAGGGGCGCACCGTTCATCCCGTTCATTGATAATTTGCCGTCGATGAATCGCAAGTTGGACGGCCCTTTCATAATGCCTATTGTAGATAAATATAAGGATATGGGCACGGTCGTTATGGGTAAAGTTGAATCGGGGGAGTGCCGCAAGGGGCAGAACCTCATGATCATGCCTAATAGGGTAGGTTATCCAAAATGATGAAGAAATTTGCGAAACTCAAATATTTGTGTTATTAGACGCCTGTGATTGTTGACCAGTTGTGGTCGGACGATGACGAGGTGAACAGCGTCCTTCCCGGTGAAAACGTCAAGGTGAAAGTGAAAGGAGTGGAGGAGGAAGACGTCAGTCCCGGTTTCGTGCTCTGCGACGCTTCAAATCCGATAAGGACGGGCCGAATTTTCGACGCTCAACTCGTCATTTTAGAACACAAATCTATTATCTGCGCTGGTTACAGTGCCGTCATGCATATCCATTGCGCAGCTGAAGAAGTAACGGTGAAAGTACGTCGAGAATATCGCGGCGAAACTTTTTTTAGCGTGTTGTTTTCTTGCAGGCCTTAATTTGTCTTGTCGATAAGAAAACGGGTGAAAAGAGCAAAACGAGGCCGAGGTTCGTGAAGCAAGATCAAGTAGCCATTATGAGAATAGAGTGCGCCGGTGTAATTTGTCTCGAGCAGTTCAAGTTGTTCCCGCAGATGGGCCGGTTCACGCTGAGGGATGAAAGTAAGTTTTGATTTTTTCGAATGTACAGTGGAACTCCCATAAGTCGAATCTCAAGGGAGACAAAAAGAAACTGCAGGTTGTTGCAATTCTGCAATCAATCAAATCGTTGTTTAATAAAAAATTCGGTAATTTTGCACTGTTATAATAATAATAATAACATTAATAGCCTTTATTAGCAAATATGCTACCTATATAAAAAACAAAACATCAGGTTCTGCAACAGCAGCAATAATAATAATAAACAAATAAAACTGCACTAATAATTTTCTATAACATATTGGACAACCTCCCTCCTATTAAAATACACTTGATTTTGAGCAAATGCAATAGTTTCATCAGGTACGAAAATGTCTTCCCTTCTTCTTGTGTAGTCATCTTACACATCCGTTCGTAGTTTAACTGGATCATCAATATGAAGCATAATAGTGGAGTAAAATCAAGGTATAACTAAATGGGACCTTCACCGTCATGTAGAGCACAATTTTGGCCATCCGAAATGGAGTTTCACAACTTTTTTTAGTAGGGCCGAATTTTGCAAAATCAAATTTTTCGTGCCTGAGAAGTAATTCGAAAACTGTGTTTTTTAAAACATATATCGCGGTATTAAATCAAGGAGTTTGAAATTTTGGTATATTTCTGAAAAAACCATGGCGCTTCTAATGCAATTCTCAAAATTTTCAAAACTTAGGGCCTTTTTGAGAAAATGAGCTTCGAATTCGCCAGTAGCTAATCTGTGCATTAAAAATTTCACCCAGCGAGGAGCTATGCTAATAATTAGAAATATGTGTATACATATATTGAGGCAAAGAAAGACAAAACTATAGAAAAGTTTTTAAAAAAACAATCAGCACGCTAGGTCTTATAGTTTTCGAGAAATCGAATTTTAATTTGAATGCGCCTTAGTTGCTTTGGTACTGACAAATGCGCGCTCGGACCCTCAGGTCTCCACGATGCACGACCGACCCACACTTCGACTTGGCGTTACATGCAAATTATTTACCACGCACAATAAGAAATGTAAGTCTTTTATTTATCAAATGATTAGGTATAATAACGATCACAAATTTGAAATAGGTTGAATGGTAAATTAAACGTCTTCATCGGTATCATCGTTCTCTACAATTTCCGGCATGTTATTACAATTAGGTATTGCAAGAACAATATAAACAACATTTTAATCGTTGATAGTTTCTGCCTTTACTTGAAGAAAATCCATAATTAACTGAACTGCGATGGCCAGAAGCTGGAGACTTCTGGAGCGGAGATTTTAGAGTAATACACACAGGATCTGTAGGAGGAAATTCGGGAGTAGGAATTGTTATGCGGAAAAAAGTAGGACAGAGTGTAGAAAATTTCTTACAGCAAAGTGACAGGGTAGTTATGGTTAGGTTAGATTCGAAACCTGTAAAAACAGTAATAATACAGGTATATATGCCCACTTCTAACTACAGTGATGAGGTCGTTAGAGGCAGTTTATAGTGATATTGAATATGTGGTAGATTTTGTGAGAGGGCACGAAAATTTAATAATTACAGGAGATTTCAATGCAGTCGTAGGCACAGGGCGAGAGGGCGGAATAGTTGGTCCCTTTGGATTAGGCAATAGGAACGATAGGGGAGTGAGACTGATAGAGTTCTGCGATAAACATAACTTAACGGTCGCGAACACTCTATTTCACCATCATGTTAGGAGATGCTATACGTGGAAGATGCCAGGAGACTTAGGGAGATATCAAATAGATTACATTCTCGTTAGGCAAAGATTTAGAAATCAAGTTAGGGATTGTAGAAGTTATCCAGGAGCAGATATAGATAGTGATCACAACATAGTCGTTATGAAAGCCAATCTTAAATTTAAGATTTTGAAAAAAAGAAGCGGAAGAAGGTATCTTGACCCAGAGAAACTAAAAGATGATGATATGCGCAATAAGTTCGAGAAAAAGACAAACGAAGCACTAAAGGGCACGGGTGGAAATATTGTTAGGGACATAGAGGCAGAATGGAATTGCATTAAAAATAGTTTAGTTTCCTCAGCTAGGGATATTTTGGGTCATAAACAGAATGAAAGTAGGAAACCCTGGATAACAAAACATATTGTGAGTCTAATAGAGGAAAGGCGAAAATATAAAAATAGGTTAGATGAAACAGGGAAACAAAGATATAAGGCGATCAAGTGGGAAATTATTCGGGAATGTAGGAAAGCGAAAGAGCAATGGATCGATAATAAATGCAAAGAAGTGGAAGATAAATTCGAAGTAGGAAAGACTGATGAAGCATATAAAATAATTAGGAGAAATTTTAGAGAAATTGGATCTAGTACCAAAAACATTAGAAATGAGGCAGGAGATATCCTAATCGGAAGTGGGGAGAAGGCAGATAGGTGGAAAGAATATTTAGGAAACTTATATGCGGGACAGGAAGTGCAAGATATATTAGAAAGCGAAAGCAGTGTAGAGGGGGATAACCTAGGGAGTCCTATAATGAGAGAAGAGTTTGAGATAGCACTAAAAAGTTTAAGGAATAATAAAGCACCAGTTATAGATGGCTTGCAGGCAGAAATCTTAAAGTGCGCAGGTCAAGAGGTAATAGATCGTTTATTTAAACTAGTTAGTCGCATATACCTGACAGGCGAGATTCCAGAAGATTACAAACGGAACATCATAGTAGCTTTGCCAAAAAGAAAAGGCGCGGATAGATGCGAAAATTTTAGAACTATCAGTTTAACTTCCCATGCGTCAAAAATTTTAACTAGAATTGTGCAAAGAAGGATGGAGAAAAAGGCGGAAGAAATATTAGGAGAAGATCAGTTCGGATTTAGACGAAATAGAGGAACGCGCGAGGCCATTCTAGCTTTACGAGTAATTATAGAAAAAACGATAGAAAAGAGAAAGAGCGTCTATATAGGATTTGTAGATTTAGAAAAAGCCTTCGACAACGTAAAATGGGGGAAGATGTTCGAAGTGCTGAGAAAGGTAGGGATGAAATACAGGGACAGAAGAATAATACATAATCTCTACAAAGAGCAAAAGGCGGTTATAGAATGTGAGCAGGAACGAAGGGAAGTAGATATCCGGAAGGGAGTGAGACAGGGATGTGCATTGTCACCTCTAGTTTTCAACTTATATATCGAAGATGCGATTAATATTGTTAAGGAAAGAACAGCCTCAGGGATCAATGTACAGGGCCAAACTATTAACATGCTCAGATTTGCGGATGATATAGCAGTGTTAGCATCTAGCAAAGAAGAATTAGGAGCGGCTCTGAATGAAATGGAAGCAGTTTTGACACAGGGCTTCGGCATGAAAATCAATAAAAAGAAAACTAAAATTTTGGTAGGTAGGGGATGTGAAAATAGAACTAAAATGGAAATACAAATTGGAAATGAGAAGATAGAGGAGGTCGCGGATTTCTGCTACTTAGGAAGTAAAATAACTCAAGACGGTAGGAGCACTAAAGATATAAAACAAAGAATGGCGCAGGGCCGAGTTGCGTTTAACAAAAAGAAACAACTGTTATGCTCGAGAACGGTTAATATAGAGACTAGGAAGAGACTCTTAACGTCGTATGTATGGAGTACGGCATTATACGGGTGCGAAACTTGGACAATAGGAGAAGCGGATAGAAAAAGAGTAGAAGCGTTTGAAATGTGGTGCTACAGACGCATGATGAAGATACCGTGGATAGATAAGGTTAGCAATAGGGAAGTATTAGAAAGAGTTGGGGAAAAGCGAAAGGTATGGAAAACAATAAAGAGTAGGAGAGATAGGATGGTAGGACACCTTCTAAGACACGAAGGAATAGTTCGTGACATACTAGAGTCAGAGATAGGAATAAAAAGAGGTAGGGGTAGGCCTAGATTAGACTACTGCTCTCAAATAGTTAGGGATGTAGGATGTTCTACTTTTAGGGAAATGCGTAGGTTAGCTCAGGATAGAAAAGAATGGAGGTACGCGTCCAACCAGTCTTCGGACTGAGAACCTTATGATGATGATAATAAAAAGACAAACTTGTCTAGATTTTCACAATTTATTTTCAATAACATAACAATTGCTTCTCCAACAGTGGCTTATGTTGGTACCAACATCTGACGAAGCCACTTTCTTGCAAACACATTTTGAGTTGAATTTATGCCGTCAAGATTTTCTTCGTTGTTATCGAAATTATCAATACTAGCATGACTATATTTTTTTCGATTTCATTAATTGGTTCTAGTCCATACGGGATATAAATGCCTTTTTCAGTACTTCACCTATGTTTAGCCAAAGCGGTTGTTATACTCCTTATATCGTTATGTAAGAACAAGAAAATCCCATTTTATAAAGAAGATCGATTATTTTTCTGCTTCTGACGTTATTACATGATAATTATATAAGTACAAACCTAAACCTATCTGCAAGTTATTCTTGGAAAATTCTTTTGAGTAAAAGCTCATGATGATATTTGCTAGACTTTCAAAATCTGTATTATCTCTATCATCATCATCAGGAGTTTAAGTTATTTTGAAAACGGCAATAAAACTTCAGGAACTTGACTTTCAAATTCTTCTTTTGTTATACCATTAACAGACGGAAAGAATTTGTTCGTTGTTTTGTGGTCAGATATAGCTCTTTGCAAAATTCCAACAGCTCTGTGAAGGATTTCATTATCAGAAAGTGAACCAGGTTTAAAGAAGAAGTATCCCGAAAACATTCATCATCATCTGAACTACTGGGCATAATATTAACAGCAACTTTTTCACCCGAAGCACAAACTATATCCGATTTTTGTCTAATTTTTGCAGCTATATTTTTTTAGAAATATGTTTGCTGTAACATGATCGATGATATTTTACGTCATAAACAAAAAGGTCATTATAATTTGAAAGCCGTGAAATCATTTCTGCATCATCACATCATCTGTTAGCAGCGTCTAAAATTTTTGCGCGTGTCGATTGTCCTGTACCTATTGATTAAAAATATTATTAACATAAACCAGATACTTAAAAAATAAATACCAGTTTGTACTGAAGTTAATTTTTCTTGTTTCTTTTTTCCCCACTCTTTTACAAAATAAACACATTGTACGTATTTCAAAATAATTAGTGCTTCGAGTTCGAAACTGGTCATTTGAACTACTTCTGGGTTGAGCAGAAGGGTCAGAATTCCTTAATGTACCTAGCAGTACTAATATTTCCTTGACTTATATACAAACTTCGACAAGATGCATGAATTTTAAAACTTTTTATACCATTTGAAACTGAATTTTTATGTAAAAGAATATTTTTTTAAAATTCATCTTGTCTGCATTCAGCTGATTTTATTATGTTTATTAACTCTTTTTAGTTGGCTTGTTGACAATCACGCTTTTGGTATAATCACAGGCATTCCCACAAATTAAACATAACAAATTCTCCCCAAATTTTATTTCTAAGAACGAAGACTAATGATTTACAAATAAGGAATCTGTACAAGCTCCTAAACGCTCGTTACATTACTGAAAAATGAAGGTCGCTCCAATCCCATATAATACGCGTATCTGATAGTGTAACTGAGCTCGAGGGCGCGCGCTACCGGCATTCCAAATTTCTGGAAAACTATAAGACCTAGCGTGCTGATTGCTTTTTTAAAAACTTTTCTATAGTTTTGACTTTCTTTGCCTCAGTATATGTATAAACATATTTCTAATCATTAACATAGTTCCTCGCTAGGTGAAATTTGCAATGCACGGATTAGCTAGTGGCGAATTCGAAGCTCATTTTCTCGAAAAGGCCCTATGTTTTGGAAATTTTGAGAGTTACATTAGAAGCGCTATGGTTTTCTCAGCAATACACCAAAATTTCAAAATTTTATCTCAACTCCTTGATTTAATACCGCGATATATGTTTTCAAAAACACAGTTTTCGAATTACTTCTCAGGCACGAAAAATTTGATTTTGCAAAATTCGGCCCTACTAAAAAAAGTTGTGAAATTCCTTTTCGGATGGCCAAAAGTGTGTTCTACAAGATGGTGAAGGTCTCATTTAGTTATACCTGCAAATAAAAAAATGTCAGAAGTAAGCAAGATAGCCGGACGATTTTACTCCACTATAATGTTAACATTTTCCTTGGAGACGTTCTTTTTCCAAGCATTTCTTCATATTCAAAGCGCTGCAGTTTAACTCCTGTATAAGCTATTACAAAAATTCTTGAACAGAAAACTGGCAAATTTCATATGGATTATCTTCTCTCGATTTAACAATAAAGTGGCCAGAATTAATTAACTTCTCCGATGCACCTTTCACGCGCTGCCGCTCTCGATCACCCTCCCGTGCCTCTCTCTCGCCGCTTCGCCTAAGTACTGGTGATTTAATACATACAGGGTCCACTGTGCTACGTACCTACAACACGCTTATCGTTGTTTGTCGTTCCAATAACTTTATTTTGGGTGGAATTATAAATAACGTGAATTAAGAATGAAAAGCTTTAGTCTTTTATTTGAACTTATTCCTGCATATCATCTTGTTCATCAAACAACAATTTATTTCGCACTTACATTCAGAAAAACAAAACATGCCCTCATTTTTGCACGCGCATTTATTGTTCATCATCATAAGGTTCTCAGTCCGAAGACTGGTTGGATGCGTACCTCCACTCTTTTCTATCCTGAGCTAACCTGCGCATTTCCCTAAAAGTAGAACATCCTACATCCCTAACTATTTGAGAGCAGCAGTCTAATCTAGGCCTACCCCTACCTCTTTTTATTCCTATCTCTGCCTCTAGTATGTCGCGAACTATTCCTTCGTGTCTTGGAAGGTGTCCTACCATCCTATCTCTCCTACTCTTTATTGTCTTCCATACCTTTCGCTTTTCCCCAACTCTTTCTAATACTTCCCTATTGCTAACCTTATCTATCCACGGTATCTTCATCATGCGCCTGTAGCACCACATTTCAAACGCTTCTACTCTTTTTCGATCCGCTTCCCCTATTGTCCAAGTTTCGCACCCGTATAATGCCGTACTCCATACATACGACTTTAAGAGTCTCTTCATATTAACCGTTTTCGAACATAACAGTTGTTTCTTTCTGTTAAATGCAACTCGGCCCTGCGCTACTCTTTGTTTTATATCTTTAGTGCTCCTACCGTCTTGAGTTATTTTACTTCCTAAATAGCAGAAATCCGTGACCTCCTCTATCTTCTCATTTCCTATTTGTATGTCAACTTTAGTTCTATTTTCACATCCCCTACATACCAAAATTTTAGTTTTCTTTTTATTGACTTTCATGCCATAGCCCTGTGTCAAAACTGCTTCCATTTTATTCAAAGCCGCTCCTAATTCTTCTTTGCTAGATGCTAACACCGCTATATCATCCGCAAATCTGAGCATGTTAATAGTTTGACCCTGTACGTTAATCCCTGAGACTGTTCTGTCCTTAACAATATTAATCGCATCTTCGATATATAAGTTGAAAACTAGAGGTGACAATGCACATCCCTGTCTCACTCCCTTCCGGATATCTACTTCCCTTCGTTCCTGCTCACATTCTATAACTGCCTTTTGCTCTTCGTAGAGATTATGTATTATTCTTCTGTTCCTATATTTCATCCCTACCTTTCTCAGCACTTCGAACACCTTCCCCCATTTTACGTTGTCGAAGGCCTTTTCTAAATCTACAAATCCTATATAGATGCTCTTTCTCTTTTCTATCGTTTTTTCTATAATTACTCGTAAAGCTAGGATGGCCTCGCGCGTTCCTCTATTTCGTCTAAATCCGAACTGATCTTCTCCTAATATTTCCTCCGCCTTTTTCTCCATCCTTCTTTGCACAATTCTAATTAAAATTTTTGACGCATGGGAAGTTAAACTGATGGTTCTGAAATTTTCGCACCTATCCGCGCCTTTCCTTTTTGGCAAAGCTACCATGATGTTCCGTTTGTAATCCTCTGGAATCTCGCCTGTCAGGTATATGCGACTAACTAATTTAAATAAACGATCTATTACCTCTTTACCTGCACACTTTAAGATTTCTGCCTGCAAGCCATCTATACCTGGCGCTTTATTATTCCTTAAACTTTTTAGTGCTAGCTCAAACTCTTCTCTCATTATAGGATTCCCTAGGTTATCCCCCTCTACACTGCTTTCGCTTTCTAATATATCTTGCACTTCCTGTCCCGCATATAAGTTTCCTAAATATTCTTTCCACCTATCTGCCTTCTCCCCGCTTTCGATTAGGATATCTCCTGCCTCATTCCTAATGCTTTTGGTACTAGATCCAATTTCTCTAAAATTTCTCCTAATTATTTTATATGCTTCATCAGTCTTTCCTACTTCGAACTTATTTTCCACTTCTTTGCACTTATTATCGATCCATTGCTCTTTCGCTTTCCTACATTTCCGAATAATTTCCCACTTGATCGCCTTATATCTTTGTTTCCCTATTTCATCTAACCTATTTTTATATTTTCGCCTTTCCTCTATTAGACTCACAATATGTTTTGTTATCCAGGGTTTCCTACTTTCATTCTGTTTATGACCCAAAATATCCCTAGCTGAGGAAACTAAACTATTTTTAATGCAATTCCATTCTTCCTCTATGTCCCTAACAATATTTTCGCCCGCGCCCTTTAGTACTTCGTTTGTCTTTTTCTCGAACTTATCGCGCGTATCATCATCTTTTAGTTTCTCTGGGTCAAGATACCTTCTTCCACTTCGTTTTTTCAAAATCTTAAATTTAAGATTGGCGTTCATAACGACTATATTGTGATCACTATCTATATCTGCTCCTGGATAACTTCTACAATCCCTAATTTGATTTCTAAATCTTTGCCTAACAAGAATGTAATCTATTTGATATCACCCTAGGTCTCCTGGCATCTTCCACGTGTAGCGTCTCCTAACATGATGGTGAAATAGAGTGTTCGCGACCGTTAAGTTATGTTTATCGCAGAACTCTATCAGTCTAACTCCCCTATCGTTCCTATTGCCTAATCCAAAGGGGCCAACTATTCCGCCCTCTCGCCCTGTGCCTACGACTGCATTGAAATCTCCTATAATTATTAAATTTTCGTGTCCTCTCACAAAATCTAGCACATGTTCAATATCACTATAAACAGCCTCTACGACCTCATCACTGTAGTTAGAAGTGGGCATGTATACCTGTATTATTACTGTTTTTACAGGTTTCGAATCTAACCTAACCATAACTTTCCTGTCACTTTGCTGTAAGAAATTTTCTACACTCTGCCCTACTTTTTTCCGCATAACAATTCCTACTCCCGAATTTCCTCCTACAGATCCTGTGTGTATTACTCTAAAATCTCCGCTCCAGAAGTCTCCGTCTTCTGGCCATCGCACTTCACTAATACCTACTACGTCTAATGCTAACCTATCCATCTCAATTTTCAAATTCTCTAACTTTCCTACTTGTTTCATGCTTCTAACATTCCACGCTCCGACTCGTGAGATGTTACACTTATCATTTCTGATGACTCCCCCCGAAGCAGTCCCTGTCCGGAGATCCGAATGTGGGACTATTTTACCTCCGGAATATTTTACTCCAGAAGGTGCCATCATTATAAATTCGAAGTACGCTGTACTAGGGATAGAATAATGTGGTGGTTTCCCGTTGCCTTCCACATCGCAGTAGTGTGTATCACAGTGCCATACCAACCCTCACGATCTCTGCCACTATGATTACTGAAAGAGCTGCTGCCCCCTTCCAGGGACTTGATTTAGTCTGGCTTCTCAAATAAAAACCCCTCCAATATGGTTAAACCTATGGTTCGGCTCTTTAGATCATTCAAGCGCGCAAGCCATCCCACCCGTCCCAGTATTATTAGAACTGCGTCAAGGTACGAGTCCTTTGGGATAGGCATTTATTGTTATTACAGTTTTTTTTTCTTTTTTTTTTTTTTTTTTTTTTCGTTGCAGAAAAGACTGATTATTGTTCTAATATCTTGGGGAATTGGGGCCCTTGTAACAAATTGTGGGACCAAAATATCATTTTTGCGTATCCAGCCATAATTGCTTGGCTCAAGTTTATCAATTATACCAATGTGACTCATTATCCAGAGGTATACTTATCTAAAAAAGAAAAATGTATAAAAATACCTTTTATGATGTATACGCATAGTATACAGTTCATTCGCCGAATTTAGACCACAATTGAGTAAAACTTTCAACTGATAAAATTATCACAAAGTAGGTAATTATTCAATTATACCAAAGTTTAATTTTAATTTTACATTACCCAGGTCCAAGAACCCATCTGTGATCATTTTTACAGTTCAAGTTTTACCCATTCTGTGAATACAGAAATATACAGATATTTTGTTTAATAACACCACCTACCTCGTACATGTAAATAAAATGAATCATCAGTAGGAGGAATTTCTTTGGCCGATTTTTTTTGTTTTCTTTGTTAGCTTGAGCCTAATTTTAGGAAAAACAGCTTTTCACGCGATAGCCGGCTGTGACACAAGTTCCTTCTTTAAAATAGGAAAAAAATCAGCTTGGCATATATATTTTAAAAACTACAACTTAGAATTAGAATGTTTTGGTAAAAGTTCTATAGAACACAGTTTGAATGCAGCAAGAAAGCTTGTATCATACCTATATCGACATGACAAATGCCCAGATCTAAATGAAATTATGCTCAAGCTAACAAAGAAAACAAAAAAATCGACCAAAGAAATTCCTCCTACTGAGGATTCATTTTATTTACATGTACATAGGTAGGTGGTGTTATTAAATAAAATATCTGTATACTTGATTCACAAAATGGGTAAAACTTGAACTGTAAAAATTGTCACAGATGGGTTCTTGGACCTGGGTAATGTAAAATGAATATTAAACTTTGGTATAATTGAATAATTGCCTACTTTGTGATAATTTTATCAGTTGAAAGTTTTACTCAATTGTGGTCTAAATTCGGTGAATGAACTGTATACTATGCGTATACATACATATAGATATTTTTATACATTTTTCCTTTTTAGATGTTACTACCAAGGATACCTCTGGATAATGAGTCACATTGGTATAATTGATAAACTTGAGCCAAGCAATTATGGCTGGGTACGCAAAAATGATATTTTGGTCCCACAATTTGTCACAAGTGCCCCAATTCCCCAAGATATTAAAGCAATAATCAGTCTTTTCTGCAACGAAAAAAAACTGTAATAACATTAAATGCGCGTGCAAAAGTGAGGACATGTTTTGTTTTTCCGAATGTAAGTGCAAAATAAATTGTTGTTTGATGAACAAGATGATATGCAGGAATAAGTTCAAATAAAAGACTAAAGCTTTTCATTCTTAATTCACGTTATTTATAATTCCACCCAAAATAAAGTTATTGGAACGACAAACAACGATAAGCGTGTTGTAGGTACGTAGCGCAGTGGACCCTGTATGTATTAAATCACCAGTACGTAGGCGAAGCGGCGAGAGAGAGGCACGGGAGAGTGATCGAGAGCGGCAGCGCGTGAAAGGTACATCGGAGAAGTTAATTAATTCTGGCCACTTTATTGTTAAAGATAAGTGTATACAAAATAGAGAAGATAATCCTTATGAAATTTGCCAATTTTCTGTGCAAGAATTTTTTAAATATCTTATACAGGAGTTAAACTGCAGCACTTTGAATATGAAGAAATGCTTGGAAAAAGAACGTCTCCGAGGAAAATGTTTAGTTATTGTTATAAACAATCAAAGTGGGCTGATTTCGAAGACAGTTTTGTAGTAAATTAAAAGAGCTATCGGCTCATGCAAATTTCAGATCAATACCTCTTATAGATACCAAGATATTGGAGCGTACATACAGCTCTTAAAAAGTGTGGTTTTTCTTAGTTTTTCCGCTGTAATGGCGGTCTTGACCACAAAAAAGAGTCGTCCTTTTCCATTTCTGATGCAAAATCTTCCTATAAATAGATATCGACAATGTCATTTATGTACAATGTAAACAGTACCGGCCCCAACACTGAACCCTGCGGCACACCTTCCCTGAAATTTACTACTTGGAATCTATCGCTCAAATAACTTCCACACCACTTCGGTGCACTGCCCCCCACTCCCATTTTCTTTAATTTGCACATCATCAAATCACGATTCACCGTCTCAAAAGCCCTTCTGTAATCCAAGAATACTGCCCCAACACATTTTTTTCTGTATGAAGTATCCTTCCATCTGCCAATAACTGTTTGTACTGCTGTTTCACAGGAGCACCCTTTTCTGAATCCTGCTTGATGTGGTGTTAGGATATTGTGGTTTTCCATGAATTTTGTGAGCTGGTCCTTTACTATGGTCTCCAATACCTTTTCATATGAAGGTAGCATATTTATGGGTCGAAATTCCCCACACTGTACTGCATTTCTTACTTTTTCCGCTGGTACCACTGTCGATAATGTCCATGTTTCCGGGAATATTCCTGTATCCAACGAAGAGTTGACTATTTGAAGGAGTCTATGCCCCGACACCTCAAACACACATTTCAACAATCTATTGGCTATTTCTTCTGCTTTCTTTCAGCTTTCTTTATAATATTGACGATCTTGTTCCTGTGTTGCCTGTAACTATTTCAGTGCTCTGGGTCATATTACCAACAAGTTTTCTCCCGAATTATTGTTCCCGATATCGGCAGTTTCTTGTCACGGCAAACCTTAACCCACTTCAACATTGCTTCATCGATATCTTGAAACACACACGACTTAAACTGTGTAGGTCAAGGAACTTGCATTTTTATTCAAGTTACAGAAAAATTCGACTCATGGGAGTTCATTGTAACTTGAACGGTCGAGGCATAAATTCTTGCGTTCTAGTTAACAGAGGGAGAATTAACGGAACTTTTTCCTGTTTTCTAGATAAAACTATTGCTATCGGAAAGGTTTTGAAAGTTGTGGAATAAGTAGTTGCTGGTAGGCCGTAAGATGATATTAATTTTACCGTCGTTGCGAACAGGGCGAAGAACTATAGGCTGACGATTGAATATTTAAAAAAATTGGGCGAACACCACGGAATGGCAAACATGTATTTTTGAAACAGAAAGGTCGCTTAAGAGAATTTATTTGACTGGTGCTGCTCATATATTTTTTTTGTTGACGTGAGTTTAATTATTAATTTTTTTTTATATATTTATTTAATTGCAAGGTGTGTCGGTTTTATTGGTTATTTATTTTTATTTCCGTAATTTCTTCTATTTATTATGTTTTTTTTTCCACGAGGGCAGCACTCCGAAGTGTGTAATTTTATTTTTGTAAAAATTCCTGTAAGAGAATACGCCTTGCGGTAAAAGTGTTTGCCCCAGCTTGACGTTCTGGACTTTTTTTTCTGTTTCTCGGAATTTGTAAATAGGAAATTCAAGAAAATACATTGAAAGCGAAGTTTCGAAGAAATTATATTGTGCTTACGTTGTATTTTTGTGCAAGACCCCTTTCTGTTAACTTTTAAGTTTGTGTTTAGTCTTTATAATATATTAAGTAATCGAAAAAATGTTGCTATCAATTTTATATATTCAATAAAACGTAAAGTTTTCTCGGCGCGTTTGATTTTCCCTTGGAAAATGTTTTAAAATCGTTTTCCTGTAGATTGAAGGTAAGTAGTATGTTTAATGTAATTTCACGATCATGTGAAACTGGTACTCTGACCAAACTAACTCTATAATCCGTATTGGTAAACAGGCCACTACATCAAAACCAGTTAGCATACAGAGCAGGAATGTCTGCTGTACACCACCTTACATGGAGAGTGGAGAAAGTGCTGGAGAACAAAGAAATCCTCCTAGCCGCCTTTCTGGACATAGAAGGAGCGTTCGATAATACATCATTCAATAGTATCTCCAAACAGGCCAAACAGGTCTAGAGGCTTTGTGCTGCAGGTGGATAGACTGCATGCTGAGGGATAGAGTGGTATTTACTACACTGCTTGATGAGACCTTGGCAGTCAGGGTGGCAGGTGGTTGTCCGCAGGGTGGAGTTCTATCTCCTCTTGTGTGGAACCTAGTTATGGACAGACTGCTTAGGAAACTTGGCGATGAAGGATATTCTCCCCTAGGATATGCAGATGATTTAGTCATCACAGTCGAGGGAAGATTTAGCAGTACGATTAGGGAACGTATGCAAATGGCCCTGAGTATTGTAGCAGCTTGGACTGAAAAGGAAGGCTTGACCATTAGTCCAGAAAAAACAATAATAATTCCATTTATGCGAAAGAGAAACATAGAGGCTCTTGGACCTCTATATCTCCATGATAGGAAGATCTCATTGTCAAGGGAGGTTAAGTATCTTGCGGTTATACTGGACTCAATACTTACCTGGAACCAACAAATCGATAGAATAGTCAGAGAGTCGGAAACTACTCTTGCAGTAGTTAGGCGAACATATAGCAAAAAATGGGGTCTAAGACCAGGAATGGTGCACTGGCTGTACACCAGAGTGGTCAGACCAGGAATAACGTATGCAGCTTTAGCATGGTGGCCCAAAGTCAAACAGGTAACTGCAGCCATAGACTCTTCTGGATCTTCCCCCTCTCAACTTCGTGATACAGGGGGAGGCGAGACTGACACTATACAGACTGCAAAACTCTTTTTACCGTGTCCGTCTGGGTACAGAGCACACTAGCATTATTGAGGACATCAAGGATCCCATGCTTGACATGAGGACGGATTACATGGTCCCCAAGAACACCACACAACCACTCTTTCAGGTCACAATCGATGACCCTAGAGTGGAGAGCCAAATTCTGAACAGCATACCTTCCGGCTTTGGAGACAAACCAAGAGTGAAACTCAGCTCCTCTCTGGGAAAATATGCCTCTGTCTTTCAAGCAGAGGTCTACGCGATACTACAATGTGCGCGGGAAAACATTAAGAGGGGCTACAAAAATCAGGGGATCTTTATCTTATCAGACAGCCAGGCAGCTTTGAAGGCTCTTATGAGTCCAAAGATGTCTTCCAGACTGGTGTGGGAATGCTTCGAGCAACTTAATATCCTAGCCATGCGGAACGCAGTGAGACTGCTTTGGATTGGAGGTCACTGTGGGCTGATAGGGAACGAGGAAGCCGATAAACTAGCAAAGCGGGGCTCCAATGACCCTTTCGTTGGACCGGAACCTGCCCTAGGCATAACTAAGAGTGCAGTCAAACACCAAGTAAACGGATGGATTCGCGCTCAACATCACAATAAATTACTGGAACATGATTCCAAGATACAGGCACAGGGACCTTGCAGGAAAAGATGCTCAGAACTACTTTGCCTTAGTAGGATGCAAATTAGAATCGTAACAGGCTTCCTAACGGGACACACGACCGTTAAAGAACACCTGTGGAAGATTGGTAAATATTACAGAGACCTTAACTGCCGCTTGTGTAATAAGGAACGGGAGACAGCTATGCACATCTTGTGCAGATGTGAAGCTTTAGACCAGAAGAGGCAGCGAATTTTCGGGCGATGTCTGATGGAGCCGGAAGAATTTTCCACGCATTCAATGTATGACTTGTACCGTTTGGTCCAAGGTACCAATATGATGGAATGGGTGTGACTTAGAATTAGGGTGAGCACAATAAGCCCATTTTGTAACTGCAGTTCATCTGAGCCTACTGGCAGGTAGGCCCTAAGGGGAAAAAAACTATAATCCATGTCGGTTACGTACTCATCGTTTTATAAAAAGGTTATGGGCCCAGACAATTTTTGAGCCAGTAAAGGTGGGTTATACAAATTCAAAAAAAGATACGGCGTTAGAATTTTGAGCGTGCAGGGAGAAAAACTCCCAAACAACGAAGAACCTGTGGAACCGTCCCAAAATCAATTTTCACAGACCATTCAGGAAACGGAATTAACCAGGTCAAGTGTATAATGCCGATGAATCTGGTTTATTTCGAAAAATGTAGTCTTGTAAAAAGTTCATCTGACACTAAAAGACGCACTTAATATTCAAACTTTTTGAAATTTCGAAAAGTGTTCAGTATTTTTACTTACCTTTCGTTTGTGCAACACACCAATCAAACAATATTTAAACTCCGCTATTTAAATGGATAAAAAAACAACCGAGAACAAAATCATTTAAAGTTTATTCGATAAAATGCTATTCAGTCGCTTTCGTTCTGTTCAAAGAAGCACTCCTCTCCCTGGAAGCCTCCCTTTCTCTGTCCATCCTTAACTGCCTCTTCACAGCCTTAGTTTGTAACTCCTCGTAATGTTCAGCGAAAATCGTGAGCAAAGCTGGATAGAATAACGGCACAAGAGACAATTCATCCAAACGTATCTGTTACACAAAAAAATATACAATATTTCTCTCCACAACTCCAGGCACGGTATTACCTGCATGTTATCAAAAGCAATTCCGACGTTACTAGCAAAGTTATCGTTGAATCTTGGCAATTTTGCGTAACGCTGACTAAAGTGGGTCAACAAAATGTATTTCGCCTTCATTTTGTTGCCGACCTCTATCGCTTGAGATGTCGTGGAATGCATTTTTACGACCGCCTCGTGAGCTAGATCGTCTTCCATCGTCGCTTCGTGAATCAGTATGTCGGAATTCTTCCCTAACTCGATTAGGGTATCGGAAGGCATCGTGTCCCCGGAATAAGTAATCTTGTAGTTATCTATATGTGTGAACGCTACCCCAAAAGCGTTAGGACAGTGTCTAACGAACACCGTGTTTATATTTTTCATTCCTAACGTATTACAAACTCTAAGTTTCGTACTTTCCATTAACTTTTCGTCGTTCATCAACTAAAAGCAAACGTACACGTGGAATCGCGTTTTTAGCAATTTCATGGGCTTACCATGTCTACGTTAGACACCAACTCGAATTCCCTACAAATACTTTCGAAACAAGTATCGTAGAAGTTCAACCAAGCTAAAATCTGCTTTGGTGCAAACAGTAAAACGGGATTTCTTGTAAGCTGCAGCCGATCGATCGCTTTTCTCCTATTTTGCAAAAAACCGATCAAACCGATATGATGATCGGCGTGTAAGTGAGAAATGTACACGGCGCTTGTATTAGCGACTATTTCGTCCGCCTTGTGTTGCCCGAAAAACCGTACGATTTGTCCGTACGTCCCTTCCCCACAATCCATTAAAATATGATTGTTTTTGCTGTAAACACGGAAAAAATAGGCACAACTCTCTTGATTCAACAGGAAAACTCACCTAGTTTCTAAAAGAATCCCACTGGTATTCCTAGTTTTGTTAGGAATACAAGAGCCCGTACCCAGAAACAATATTCGAGGATACGGTCGAACTTTCGACAATTTCGCGTTCGTTTTTATATTATACTGCAATTCCTGTACAATCGTATTGAAATCTTTCAATTGCATGGTCTCCTTGACGTACTCTAAAGGTTTTAACTTCAATTCGGTTGTCCTAAAGCGATTTATTTACAGAGTTGTTCGACTTTTTACGTTCCTTACCTGTCCAAGCCACTTTTCGGCCTCAAATGATAACTGCAAAAAGTAGAGGGGAAAATAACGTTGCAAGGAAAGGAACTTTCAGTCCTGGAGCCTTTCAGGATCAACCTGGTCCTCGTTGATTCGTATTTTACCTTTTTAAGCGCCGGTGAATCTGTATCCTGAACATAACTCTTCGATAACATAATACAAGCAATTATAACATAAAATAAAATCGTATTACCTCACAGCTTTCTTCAATAATTTCCGTCCCGTTGTCGCCTAACAGAGGAAACACATCGGCACTTAAAAGATTCAATTTATACTGGATTTTATGGACAGCCTCGCTGCCCATACAACTATTAGACTCATTAAGAATCATGTGCTGCGTACTCAACGAGAATCGTTTGATCCAATCATAATACCTTACGAAACAAAGAATTTTCTAAGACGAGAAACTAAATGAGACATTTCACTGCTTACTTTGGATGTTGAAGGACTTCTCTTGGAGTAAAATGGATCACTAGAGTTGCTAAATTCTCGTCTTCTTTAGCATTCCACTGATACTGCTGGAACTTCTCGTTAATTAGAAGGGAATCAAGATACTCGACCGTGGGGCAATCGACCACTAAACAAATATGTTTATTGCATTTACGAATGTTAAAATCACAGGAATACCTATGAAAATAGGTCCAGGGTCATCGGGTTCGCAAACATCCACCGACTTCACGACCGTCCCGTTCTCCAACGTAACATCCTCTCCAGTCTTCAATTTCCCTAGAAGCGGACCTGCTGGTACTCCGTATTGAACGCATTTATCAAGCATCAAAGCCCCCGGCCTCGGCTGTAACCGACAAATGTACGACATCGCCACGCCCTTGTCTTTGATTTCCTTCAAACGCGTCTGGGCCTGCTGGGATAGTTTTTCTTGTCTCTGACGACTTCCGCTTTCTTGAAAAGGTTAAGTGGTTAGATAAACACGTTAATTTTAAAGTCGAGAGACAAATGGGATTTTTTTAAATGATTAAAGAGGAAAACGGATGTAAGGACCTGAGCGGGACTGGGATCTCTGTCTACTCCTTCGTCCCTTACGTTCATGAGCATAATAATCTGTGTCATCATCCACAATTTCATGAATTGGAGATTTCCTTCCGTTCCGCGACCTCCTTCGACTCCTCCTTCTTTTCTCAGTCTTCAACTCGCTCGTCTACAAACCAAAACCTGCATAATTACATCCAACCACAGAACTAATAAAAACAACCTCGCCATCAGACTCTTTTCCAGATGCTCCTTCAGAATCTGCTTCTTCCGATTTATACAAAGGCACGTATTCAACACTCATCACATTGTCCTCAAATTTATTATTTTCAGTACACTCGGCCATCCTAATTTCTAATTCCCTAATAACTACGAATCTCCTTGTCGCGACAAATATTTCCTCCTACAAAAATCAAACCATCCAATAATCTGCCTCTATGTCTTAACTAAAATTTAATACCAATCCCGGAGGGCCGTGTAAGGTAATCTGAGGCACTCCTACATCTTGTATTGTAAGTGCCGTACCCGGCAAACCACCAATATTCCGCCACGCAGGTTGAGTAATAAAAATATGCTCCAGTTTACTTAATTTCATTTTATGTTCATGCGCCAATCGTTGTGTGCCCTCTCCACAATTAAACAAATACCTACCAACCAAAATTTCACATCTCCCTATCTACAAAACAAGGAAAACTCACCTAGACTGGTCGGAAAATATATACAAACTTCTAGGAGCCCCGTTTGCTCCCGTACCCAAAACCTGTAACGTAACACGCCCTGGAACATATTTAGACGATCTTTCTTTAGTTTTTTTTCTTTGTTTTTGCACTTCAACTATGTGTTTATGAGATTTAGGCATGGTTTTTAAAATGTCTAATAGGTTAGAATTTCTATATGTCGAATATTTCAGTTTTATGCAACTTAATTGCCTAAAATTGATGTTATTAACGACTTTAAACATGTGCACTGATAATCACAACACAATACTTAGCATGAACACTTGAATTTATTTAGTTTTTTCGGTTTAAATGATGAAATCACCTGTGTTTTGGGTTTCTGACGTTTATCAAAAATGAATTATGTGATTGTTACCACTTACCAACTTAAGATTTACTCATGCGTCATGCCACCAACCAGAAATAACCAACTGCTCGAATAGAGGTGGGGCACAGAAAGCAGAATCTTTTATCAGTATTGCAAGAGCTAGAAGGACGCGACAAATAATGTTATTAGTTATGTGACTGTTATACCTGCCAACTCCAAGTAATACGGCCACTAGAACCATTATATATATAAATTCAGTGATTTAAGGGAAGGGCCTTGATTAAAAGTCAGCGCCGCGCGCATCTTTACACAAATGACAACCGATCAGCACTTGACGATATGAGGCATAACCTCACAAAAACTGTAAATGGCATTTTCAAGTCATATTTAAATATTTTCAAGAATATGGAAAATAACCAAACGAAAATGGAAGCACCTCCTGTGTGTGTAATAAAGGAAGGTTTGGCTAGTATAAAAACTTCTGGGAAAGTCTTCTATAATCCTGTACAAGAATTCAATCGAGATATGAGGTTAGGTCAAATTTTCGGGTTTTCATCAAATTTAAAGCTTTTCGTTGTAGTATAGCAGTTTTAAATGTGTTTGCCAGTAATTACCAATTAGGAAAAACAAATTGGTATGACGAAAATCCAATAGATTCAACTAATGCAGTTAAAAAGGAACCCAACATAAAATACGATGATGGTCTCAGTATTTTGGAAGCTCTGTCGGCTACAGGCTTAAGAAGCATACGATATGCAAAAGAGGTGGGTGGTGTAAAGGAAATTATCGCGAACGACTTTTCTCGTAAAGCCGTTGAGGATATTAAAAGAAATATTAGTGATAATAATGTGACAGAATTAGTAAGAGAAAATTTCGACGATGCGACGTAAGTTGTTTGATTTTTTCTTTCACTAAGTATTAATTTGTTGTAATTTTAGAATGTTGATGTACGAACACCGTAAAAATCAATTCGATGCAATAGATTTAGATCCTTATGGTACGCCGTCGATATTCTTAGATTCTGCCGTTCAAGGGGTAAAAAATGGTGGTTTGCTGTTGATAACGGCGACAGATATGGCGGTTCTTGCTGGCAATTCGCCAGAGACTTGTTATTATAAATACGGAGCTGTTTCTTTAAGAATGAAATGTTGTCACGAAATGGTAAGGTTTTTGAGTTCTTACATTCCCGTCATCAGAGGGTAGTAATTTTTAGGCACTTAGGATATTGTTGCAATGTATAGAAGCACAAGCGAACCGATATTCGAGGTATATACAGCCGTTATTGTCCATTTCAGCTGATTTTTATATCAGAGTGTTCGTGAGGGTTTTTACTGGACCTAAAGTTTGTAAACGTACTACAAGGTGTGTACAACTCGTTTAGAAAGTGTAAAATATGAGAATTTATATGTGTTTTAGTAAATTATCCGTCGTGTACCATTGTACGGGTTGCGATAGTTTTGCATTACAATCGTTGGGTATTATACGAGAGTCTGATAAACATATTAAATTTGGTTTGCCACAATGCACTGGCGCTAATAAATGCGAACATTGCAGTCACTCTCTTCATGTATGTATTGTTTTTGAAGTCTAATTTTAAATGGGCAAGAGAATTGTCTTTTTAGCTGGGGGGCCCAATCTGGACAGCTCCTTTACATGAACCAAGGTTTGTTAAACAACTCTTAGATACTGTCCCAAATACTCTTGGTACCTATAGAAGAATACAGGGCATGTTGAGTGTTATATACGAAGAATTAGTTGACGTTCCTTTGTACTATACTTTAAACAATTTGAGCTCTGTTCTCCATACAACAACACCACCTATGATGGCTGTTAGGTATTTGGAACAAACGTTTGCCCAAAAGAAACTAATTTTCTTCCTTTAAGATCTGCTTTATTAAATTCAGGCTATAGGGTATCATTTACTCACATGCACAAAACATCTATAAAAACTGATGCACCAGCACGAGTAATCTGGGATATCATGCGCTGCTGGGAGAAGAAAAACCCCGTGAGTCATAAAAGACAAACAGAAAACAGCCCGGGCACAAATATTTTGTCTATCAAGCCCGAAAAAGAGTATTCTTTCGATTTGCATTCCGATGCGAATCCAGAATCGAGGAAGCTAGGTTTCGTGCGATTCCAGGAGAATCCCGAACCGTATTGGGGCCCTGGTACTAGATCTACTGCAATGTATGTCATGTGTTTCAGGATTGACACAAATTGTTTTCGTTTAAATTTTTCAGGGTGGGGGATAATAAAATGCAAAAGAGCCGGAGAAATCAAGGTAAAAGAAAACGGGAACAATCTGAAGAGTCAATCAGCGGTTAATTGGTCGTGAAATGTATCATTTTTATGTTTTATGAAATCGAGAAATAATAATATAATAATAGTAAATTTATTTATTATTAAAACCTAACAAATTTTTTGCTACAAAAAATAAAACTCAAGGACACAGTAAAAAAATATCCATAGCAGCTGTTGGTCATGGGCCCAGTGGATTACCATCCAGATGCACTACCAATTAAACCACCAAGTGTGAGCAACGCTGTACGAGCGCCTGGAATTCGATACCCACGGCGAAGGTCAGACGTTTCTGCGTTTATGCGAATTATTGTTTATGGTTATGGCACGTTCGGCGGAATCATCGGGGTCCAGTGGGTGAATTGGAACACATTCTTTAGACTACTGTCGTATAATCACGTTGTATTCAGTATCATATTAATATATACCCTGTTTTAAGTTTAAAGTATTTTTCATTGACTTTCTTTATATTTTTCCCTACACAAGGTTGCTGAAATTTGCATCTATCTGGCAGATACTTAACACACACTGAATTGATCAAGACAGCCCAAAAAAGCGGGAACTTGGAAGATTGAACAGTTTAACAAAAAAATATTTGCCTTATGGGTCCAGGAATTGCTTCATAGATGGCGCCCATAGCTGCAACCTCTAAAATGAAGGACACTTTGCGACCACTGAGTTCTGCACATTTAGAAAAAAGTTTTATTTATTTTTGGTCCTCCTTACTTTAAAATTATTATTGGAGGGGGGGACTTATACGCTTCGCTTGCCCAAAGACCGGAAACAGCAGGCCGTGGAACCACTTTTTTGACTGTTGTCAGTGACGGGCAACTATAAAATCAACCAGCACCTTTATTCGGGACCTAAGTGCCTCCGTCATACGTCAGATTTTCATTCCAAACAAAACAAAAGCACGTGCCATTTGACGTTTATCCATATTATTTACAACGTCTTAAACTAGTTTTTGCAATACAATTATAGACGTTTTGCAGTGAAAACAGTTTATTTTCAATTTGTGTGTTGGGCTTACGCGTAAAAACTTGAAAACAACTGTATGTAATTATAATTATATTTCAGAGGTTAGGTCAAAACGTCAGAAAGCACGTGGCTTTATTTTATTTGGAATGAAAATCTGACGTTTGTGACGCGCCACTTATCTCCCGAATTGCAACAGAACACGAAATCTTACTGAGCCACGGCCGTTGCTTTAACAGTTTATTAAACCGCGTGAACATGGAAGTGGCGTACTTGACCAAACCAGTGATTTCATATATTATAAAATCACTGGACAAAACCTCGTTGGGATGTAAATAAACTCATCATGCAAATGAGATGAAATGGTGAGAATGTAGAAGCGGAAGTGTTCCTGCGCAAAGGACGGGTTAATGGGAACGGCTATGTAAACACGTTTCACCCATAAGAAAGTTTAGTAGTATTAGAAAGTTGAATACACAAATGACAGTATGGGGGCAATAAATGTTCGTAATTAATTTAAAAGTAGTGATATTATTATCGCAAGAATTATGTTCCCCCGTACCTAGAACGACATATAATAATGTGTTTGTTAAACTGGTGCAAGTTTGTAGTTTAAAATTATATGACTTATAATGGTGTAATCGGGTAAAATTGGCAAGTACCGGTACTTAAAGTGCTAGGTCTTGCGCCTCATTTGTATTAATTAATTAATTAATATTGCCCTTTTCTATAAACAAATAGGTTTGTTTTGGTGATTAGATTTAATGAAACCTTCCATTATCATCATCATTAGGACAACCCCCAAATATATCAATATTTGGTTTTATCACGTGTGTTTGAATTATTTTTACTCGGCAAGTTTTTTGTTCCAAAACACTAACTAGCTTAAAATTAGGATCAATTCGTTGCTAATGAATGTGGCTCTCCGAGGAATCGTTTAAATTGGCCCATTTACAAATAGGAAGTCTAAAAAAGTCTTCTAAGTGAACGAAAACTTCAAACGCTTAAAAGTCCGTTTTCTTAAATAGAGCCGTATGTTCTTAATCACACCCATGAATAGCCGAGAAAATTTTATAATTAACCATATTAGGTATCCCTATACCCAAACTCGACGGCTTTTGAGATATTTACAAAAATTCTTAAAAATCATAATTTTTGTCACTTCTGTGTAAGAATGCTATGAAATTGTGTGTCAAACGATTGCTAAATTAATAAAATTTCATTTTATTTTATCACTGCCAGAAAGTAAGAAACAAGACAATAAAATTTCGAAAAATAATTTTTATCCCAAAAAAAGCAGGGATAACAAAAAACTTTAAGAGTAAAAATAATTCAAACTCATGTGATAAAACCAAATATTATGGTATATTTGGGGGTTGCCCTATTTAAAAAACTGAACTTTATGTCAGCTTCCGGTATAATCGGAAGTGCTTAAAGTCTGAAAATATTTTAGAAAAGTACCTAGATCACTACCAACAATAATTCCATGTAGAGTTTCAAATTTATCCCATTTTTCGTTCTCCATAAACTTCTAACAGGCCGCCACCGTGGGACACCCTGTATAAAATAATACATGTTACGATTTTTTCGATAAATGTCTGCCTCGCTGCGAGCCATTTTGAATTTTGGCCACCTTTTCGGGCAATGATAATTTAATTGATTCTATAAAGATGAAATGTTTTCTTTTGCAACATAATTTCATGTTTACGAGGGTAATTTGCTATACTTTTAACCGTGAACGAATAAAACTCGATTTCCTGAAAAAACAGTTTTATTTCTTTAAAGGTGGCAATAATTTTGTTGTAAGAATGACAGACGTGCAAAACAAAAGCTGTGAAAATAGCAGCAAATAACACGGAGTTCCTTATGGCGAAATTTGCTGCTTTGGCTGTCGAATGTTTTCTGTCAAAATACCCGATTATTATAAATGAAACGCGATCATTAATCTCAAAGTTTGTATAAAAAGAGTATTTTAAAGTTACATGAAAATGATAAATAAAATAAAAATATACAATGTTATAAGTACGTATTTCATTTTAATCCAAATAGTTTATCGGTAAGCACTCTCCATGCGTCCTCCACCAGTTACAGAAGCAGATCGTGGCACAGAACGGGCGGCTTCTTCTTCCCTGTCGATGACATTATACAAGAAGGCATATCTGTAAAAGTATGCGGCTACAATGGCTCCGGAAATAGGCCCGACCCAGTAAACCCAGTGGTCAACCCAGTAGTTATTCAGTATGGCAGGACCAATGCTTCTAGCAGGGTTCAGATTACATCCAGAGATGCTCCCGAAGGCCATGACTAAAGCAGCGATTCCAAAACCAAACTTAAGAGAAATCGCTTCGACGTAGTTTTTATTTCTGGGGTCCCAAACAGCGCATACCAAGAAACACAAGATGCTCGATCCAACAGCTTCCGATAAGATAGCCATGCCGATGGGAATGAAAGCGGGACGCGCCGGGGAGCACGCCCCTCCTGTATGATCGGCCCTTATGAAATAAGGCACCATCGCAAAGTGCAATCCAGTTCCCGCGAGACTCCCGATCACTTGGCCGAAGAAGTACACGGGAAAGAGCGCTAAAGGAAAATCCCCGAGCAGAACTGCCACTAAAGTCACAATCGGGTTAATGTGACTACCAGAAATATGCCCCACGATCGTCACTGCTAACATAATCGCTAAACCGAAAGCAAATGCGCAGTGAAGGAGCGAATTTCTTGGAGTTTCGAGATTTACCATGATCCCGGTGCAGCCGATAACCATCATTATCGCCGTACCTAAGAATTCTCCCAAGAATAATCTAAGTATTGTCATCCAATCCAAATGCGTACGGATAGTGATGAAAGGAGCACCCATTTCGGCGAAAAATCTGTTGTTGAAATAATCGCAAGACAAATGTCAGACACACTAATGTCACTACTAGCAAAATTACCAAAGCTGCCTTTATTCTTTCGTATTTTTGTACAAAATTAAGGCATCTTCATGACGATCCAAGGCAATTTCCCCGTCCGCTTGAAGTGGTAGTAATCGTACGCTAGTTTCCCTAAAATTAGAATTATCAAACTAGCCAGTACACCATTTAGAAGGTCTAATGCTCTAGCGGAATACTCAGTGGATGGTCTGCATACAGAACTACGCGATAAAGTGTATATCTAAAAATACTTCCATAAAGTTACGCTATAAAACACTTTTTATTTGTACAAATACCGGAAGCAAAGAATTCTCGTCTCCCTCCAAATAAGAGCATCTAACATCGTCCACATCCGGAATTTGGGATCTGTATTTTTGTAACATTACTTGAAAACTAGGGGTATAAATGCAGTCGCATCGCCAAGGATTACTTCCCAGATATACCCTAACAGCATTGGGCATATTGGGGTTCCTTTCCAGGGAATTATCGAGCGCGTAAGTTGGCAACTGAAAACGAATATAAATTGGCGAAATTGGCGCAGTCGGTAGGATTTAAACCTGTGATAGCTTGTTGCCACATAACGACAGGACTCGGAAACGACTCAACCAATGAGAACCTTCTAAACCTTCTATGCTTTTTACACGGTTATCATCCAAGTACAAATCTTCCACTGTCTGATATATGGGATTCTGCTTTAACGGAGATAAATCTTCTATGTCGTTATTTTTTAATAGAAGAATTCTTGTATTTTTGGGTAATTCTTCAGGTAGCTTATTAAGTCCTCTGTTAGAACAATCTACTTTTATAATAGGTTCCAAATTTCCCGTCTTAATATTACTGAATACGTAATCCATTGTACAAATACATATTTCCGGACACTCTTCCTTTAAATCCTAAAAAATAAAAATATATAAGTAGGTCCATAATAAAGAATTAAACAATAGAATTATATACCTGCAGCAATCTTGCAATTCGAAAAACTGGCTTTCCAGCAAAAGGTTCTTCAAAGCAAGTGACATTATTTATATCTTCCACGACGGTTTTGTTTAATTTTATGGTCCAGTCTAACTTTAAGGAACAATTCCATTTATTATCTGCAAGAAACACGCTATAAGACGAATTGTCTTGCTTCAGTTGTCTTAAAATCGTTGGTTGAGGCGACACCAAAAACTTCTTGTCGCGAAATCGAATCACAAGTTGGTGTTTCCAAATCATCATAAGGTTCTCAGTCCGAAGACTGGTTGGACGCATACCTCCATTCTTTTCTATCCTGAGCTAACCTACGCATTTCCCTAAAAGTAGAACATCCTACATCCCTAACTATTTGAGAGCAGTAGTCTAATCTAGGCCTACCCCTACCTCTTTTTATTCCTATCTCTGACTCTAGTATGTCGCGAACTATTCCTTCGTGTCTTAGAAGGTGTCCTACCATCCTACCATCCTATCTCTCCTATTCTTTATTGTTTTCCATACCTTTCGCCTTTCCCCAACTCTTTCTAATACTTCCCTATTGCTAACCTTATCTATCCACGGTATCTTCATCATGCGTCTGTAACACCACAGTTCAAACGCTTCTACTCTTTTTCTATCCGCTTCTCCTATTGTCCAAGTTTCGCACCCGTATAATGCCGTACTCCATACATACGACTTTAAGAGTCTCTTCCTAGTCTCTATATTAACCGTTCTCGAACATAACAGTTGTTTCTTTTTGTTAAACGCAACTCGTCCCTGCGCCATTCTTTGTTTTATATCTTTAGTGCTCCTACCGTCTTGGGTTATCCGCGACCTTCTCTATCTTCTCATTTCCTATTTGTATTTCAATTTTAGTTCTATTTTCACTCCATCTACATACCAAAATTTTAGTTTTCTTTTTATTGATTTTCATGCCGTAGCCCTGTGTCAAAACTGCTTCCATTTCATTCAAAGCCGCTCCTAATTCTTCTTTGCTAGATGCTAACACTGCTATATCATCCGCAAATCTGAGCATGTTAATAGTTTGGCCCTGTACATTGATCCCTGAGGCTGTTCTTTCTTTAACAATATTAATCGCATCTTCGATATATAAGTTGAAAACTAGAGGTGACAATGCACATCCCTGTCTCACTCCCTTCCGGATATCTACTTCCCTTCGTTCCTGCTCACATTCTATAACTGCCTTTTGCTCTTCGTAGAGATTATGTATTATTCTTCTGTCCCTGTATTTCATCCCTACCTTTCCCAGCACTTCGAACATCTTCCCCCATTTTACGTTGTCGAAGGCTTTTTCTAAATCTACAAATCCTATATATACGCTCTTTCTCTTTTCTATCGTTTTTTCTATAATTACTCGTAAAGCTAGAATGGCCTCGCGCGTTCCTCTATTTCGTCTAAATCCCAACTGATCTTCTAATATTTCTTCCGCCTTTTTCTCCATCCTTCTTTGCACAATTCTAGTTAAAATTTTTGACGCATGGGAAGTTAAACTGATAGTTCTAAAATTTTCGCATCTATCCGCGCCTTTCCTTTTTGGCAAAGCTACCATGATGTTCAGTTTGTAATCCTCTGGAATCTCGCCTGTCAGGTATATGCGACTAACTAATTTAAATAAACGATCTATTACCTCTTGACCTGCGCACTTTAAGATTTCTGCCTGCAAGCCATCTATACCTGGTGCTTTATTATTCCTTAAACTTTTTAGTGCTAGCTCAAACTCTTCTCTCATTATAGGACTCCCTAGGTTATCCCCTTCTACACTGCTTTCACTTTCTAATATATCTTGCACTTCCTGTCCCGCATATAAGTTTCCTAAATATTCTTTCCACCTATCTGCCTTCTCCCTGCTTTCGATTAGGATATCTCCTGCCTCATTCCTAATGCTTTTGGTACTGATCCAATTTCTCTAAAATTTCTCCTAATTATTTTATATGCTTCATCAGTCTTTCCTATTTCGAACTTATTTTCCACTTCTTTGCACTTATCATCGATCCATTGCTCTTTCGCTTTCCTACATTTCCGAATAATTTCCCACTTGATCGCCTTATATCTTTGTTTCCCTATTTCATCTAACCTATTTTTATATTTGCGCCTTTCCTCTATTAGACTCACAATATGTTTTGTTATCCAGGGTTTCCTACTTTCATTCTGTTTATGACCCAATATATCCCTAGCTGAGGAAACTAAACTATTTTTAATGCAATTCCATTCTTCCTCTATGTCCCTAACAATATTTTCACCCGCGCCCTTTAGTACTTCGTTTGTCTTTTTCTCGAACTTATCGCGCGTATCATCATCTTTTATTTTCTCTGGGTCAAGATACCTTCTTCCGCTTCGTTTTTTCAAAATCTTAAATTTAAGATTGGCCTTCATAACGACTATATTGTGATCACTATCTATATCTGCTCCTGGATAACTTCTACAATCCCTAACTTGATTTCTAAATCTTTGCCTAACAAGAATGTAATCTATTTGATATCTCCCTAGGTCTCCTGGCATCTTCCACGTGTAGCGTCTCCTAACATGATGGTGAAATAGAGTGTTCGCGACCGTTAAGTTATGTTTATCGCAGAACTCTATCAGTCTCACTCCCCTATCGTTCCTATTGCCTAATCCAAAGGGACCAACTATTCCGCCCTCTCGCCCTGTGCCTACGACTGCATTGAAATCTCCTATAATTATTAAATTTTCGTGTCCTCTCACAAAATCTAGCACATGTTCAATATCACTATAAACTGCCTCTACGACCTCATCCAAAACAAAAATTTAAAAAATATCAAAAAAGGTAAATACAGGCCATATAAAATTCAAATTATTCACCATCTTTTCCCAGGAGATCAAGAAAGAAGGCTTAATTTTTGTAGGTGATACTTAAATGAAATTCAAGAAAATCCAGAATTTGGACAGATGAAACTCACATAAGCAGCGTATGATTATTTAAAAGGCATAATGTGCGTCACTGGTCTGATACAAATCAGCACCAAACTTTTGAACGTCAGAGGCAAGGACGTTTTGGATTTAACGTTTCGCGGCGAAAATAGGCCACCCTGTACATAATTTTTACCTGATAGCCGCAATTTTCGGACATTAATCACTTCGAAATTGTCCAAATCTTGAATGTTATTTCCCGTTAAGTCCAAAACATCTAATTTTAAACTGAATACTTTGGTGTTTACGTGCTGAAGTTGAGTATTTCGTATTTCTACAACCTCCAGTTTGTTAGTTTTGATTCTTCCGATGGTTAGTCCAGTTACATTTCCATCGAAAAACCTCAAATTCTTAACCGATGGAAAATCGTCTATGATTTTGCTAATATTAACGGTTCTTTTTTCGAAATCTACGACTTCCAGAACGCGTACTGAGCTGTCGTTGGGTTTCTCCCAATAATTCTTGCATCTCAAGTAAAATTCTGAAGCGTCCAATTCACAATTTGCCTGAATTTTTCCAACAACGACCAGCCAACTAAAAAAAAACAGTTTACGAATCTAAATATAAATTGTTATTATGCAAATTGCAAATTAACATTCAAAAATTACCAATGTATGTAAATTAAAGCAGTTGCCAAAAAAACAAAAAAAGGAAGTTTGGCGTATCGAAATTTAAAAACGCAAATAAAAATTTAAATTATGAGACTATGAAATGCTTTATAGTACAAAGTGGATAACCTTGTTCTTCATTCATTGCGGGTACATTTTTGCTTTGTTTGGTAATTGTGTCAGTTACTGTTACCAGAGTAAAACTGCTGAAATCTTGTCCGATTAGCAGAAGAAGAAAATAATTCGCTATTCCTAAACATAATCTGTAAAAGGTAGGAGTAGGCCCATTATCAGACTAAGGTAAATGTACCAGTGCCCGTCATTGTCCCAGTGATGACATAAAATCACTTTGGCAACATAAATTAAGACTTTATAGGACCCTACAAATTAGATCTCAATGTTTTTAGGGTCCCTGTATTAAATGTTTTTAGGGTCCCTATATACAGGGACCCTAAATGTTTTAAGCTTCTAGAGCCATCTCGTATCGGTTTTGTAAAGTTGCATTACTGTTCTGTCAATTTATTTGTCAGTAAAAAAATTTGAAAATTTTCATTTTTTGCGACTGCGTGCTAGTGCATATTAAAACGATTAGTTCCGTTAAGGAAGTGACTCCCACTTCTAAACTCAAGAAACCGGTCTAGTTCAACTCGTACCACATCAAGTAAGTTTTTCTTAATATATAAACTATATTTTTTATGACAATACAAGAATTCGTACGCTAAAACTAACCTAATTTAAATTTTTTACTGTGACGATTACTGGTACTCAGATTATTGGCTATTTCCCAATCATCGTCATGTGTGCCGAACACTGGATCCATGATGACTAAAAACAAAACTGCAATTTCTAATTTATTATAACGCTTATATCAAATTAAATTTGTTGGCGATATTCCTGTGAACCAAACAAATATACGTACCAGTAGTCGTCATATAAATATAGTTTAACCGAAGGAGCTGTGCGTTATTAGAGTTTAGGCCGAACACTGGAACATTGAACTGACGAACACTGGGTTTTTCATTTTTAGAGAATATGGCCCGTTTAAATTATAGTCAAGATGACATGGGAGGTGCTTTAAATGCGGTAAAAAATGGATCGACCATGTATTCTGCCGCAAAAAATTTTAAAGTTCCTCGAAGCACCTTATCCGATAAAGCGAAAGGAAAAACTCCTATTTTTAGGAAAATGGGCCCTCCGTCTGTTCTTTCCGACGAAGAGGAGTTTGCCCTAGTAAAATGGATTTTTTATTCGGCTCAAAAAGGATTTCCTGTGGGAAAGGAACAATTATTAAATAGCGTGCAGATGTTGATTAAAGAGTTGAGAAAACCAAATTGTCCTTTTACTAACGATCGACCAGGAAGACACTGGTACGAAGCATTTCTTCGTAGGCATCCAGAAGTTGCAAGAAGAGTTGCCCAAAATTTAACAAACACGAGGGCAATAGTTACAGAAGATAAAATTAGAGGGTGGTTTATGGAGATACAACAGCACTTTGAGAAATATGATCTCTTTGAAGCAATTTCAGATAGCGAACGAATTTTTAATTGTGATGAAACTGCATTTTTTCTCAGTCCAAGTAACAATAAAGTTCTAGTGAAAAGGGGGCAAAAGATCATTCATACAATTATAAATTCGGATGAAAAAGAATGTATAACCACTCTAATTATGGGTAATGCTGCAGGAAAAGTAGCACCGCCCATGATTGTGGTTAACTTGAAGAGAGTGCCCAAAAATTTAGCAACTTCCATTCCATCCAGCTGGGCAATAGGAAAATCGGACAACGGGTGGATGACTGGTCAGACTTTTTTTGAATACATATGCAATGTATTTTACCCATGGCTCGTAGAAAATAATATATCTTTTCCGATCATTCTCTACCTTGACGGACACGTATCACATTTGACCTTGCCTCTCAGTGAATTTTGCAAATCGAAACAAATTGAACTGATAGTGCTGTATCCTAATGCCACCCACATAATTCAGCCAATGGATGTTTCTGCGTTCCATCCCTTGAAATTAGCCTGGAAAAAGGCAGTATGTGATTGGAGAATTGAAAATGCTGGTATTCGCCTTCGTCGCGACAATTTTGGAATCTTACTGAATACCGTCCTCCAAAAGACAATTAAACCTCAGCTCCTGATAAATGGATTTAGAACTTGCGGTTTGCTTCCTCTAAACCTAAATGCTGTAAAGTACTTCAGGATAAAAAGTCAAATTGATAATAATATTGATGCCATTAACAATGAAGATAATGAAAATGAAGTGAAAACGCACTTCAAATATTTTGAAAGTTTAATTTCAAATAAAAAATTGGAATTATTTAGAAAATCCGGAGAAGAATGGACTGGTCCCATACAAGACGCCGAACTCTTCTATATATGGAAAAAAATCAGTCATAGAAAATCAGATCAGCCAGTTCAGAAGGCAATAAAAAGACATTTTTTTCTGAAATTGGAATAGGTAGGTTGTATCCTACTCTCTTAGTAAACATTAATATTGAAGAGCAGAATTTGGACCGGAACCGCGACCTAAACGTTGAAGAGCAGAATTTTCTTATTAACAACGACATTACAAACTTTGAAGAGCAGAATTTAGAGTTTAACTTCGACCTAGACGGAAACAATGAAGAACAAAATACCAATATTGGAGAAGAGTTGTTTGAAAATCGAAGAGTAATTGTTTATGAGGTTGACGAAGGTGGAACTCTTACTGAAATTGGTGGAAGAGTCCATACTGAAACACGGAGTGACAAAACGCCCTCGCCTTGCCTCATTAATAACAAGAGCCAAGAAGTAAAAAAAGCTAAACTTAGTGACGAAACCACTGATGAAATACAGAACGAGACAAGTTCTACACATTCTCTCATTAATAGCATAATTCAACAAGCGGAAAAAATCCTTCACCCTCAAACATCAGAGCAAGCGAAAAAATTCCACCATTACCTTCCCACGAGTAAGATTCCTGAGGGCATACTCTCGCCTTTCAAAAGAATTCTTTTTTGGCCAAATTCGCCAAAAAGTAATGAAAAAAGAAAAGCAACTGAGAAGGTTCCTTCAGTTGCCACTTCAAATGAATGGCAACAATATTATAAAAATAAGGAAGACAAAAAATTTAAGAAAATCGAAGAGACAGAAAATCGGAAAAAGCAAAGAGAAATAAAGAAGACGAATAAGGAATCTAATAAAAGAGGTATCAGACAAGTTGAAGCGTTGCTTGAAAATGTTTCAGAAAGTTGGTTTTGTTTCATTTGCGAGACTAGTAGCCAAGAAGACATGATAAAATGTATGAAGTGTTCTAAATGGGTACACGAGAATTGTGCGGGAGTTTTGAAAAAAGTAAAAAAATAGGTTTGTTTTATATGTATTGAATAAGTAAAGATTTACTATTTATTTATGAGGTTGGATGATTTGCTAAGGCCTTTAGGATAATTTTTGTCAACGATACAGGTATATATTAGAATGGTATAATAAATGCTTTTAGCTTATGACGAACTCTGGTACTGCCGCATGACGAATACTGGTGCATAATTATTTTTGGTATGACGGAGACTGGTGCACATGACACTTTATTAAATAAAATAAAATTAAATGTATATCTACAAATGTAAAGTTACAAAACAACGCAATTTTATTACTTAACTCATACATCTAAATATTCGTTTCAGAGGTCAGTGTTTTAAGATGATAGTTTAAAAAATATTACACTTGAAATTTGTGACTTACTCTTAACCTGACGAACACTGGTACATTTACCTTACTGCTCTCAAATAGTTGGGGATGAAGGATGTTCTCCTTTTAGTGAAATGCAGACATTGTTTAATAGCAACTGTTTTAACAACAAAAACAAACTAATATCTGCCAAACGGTAATCAATAATAAAAGCAATAAAATGAAGAACATTAATTATAATGTTTTTGGTGATACGAACACAAACAAATTTGTCATAATAATACAATGAGTGTTCAAAAGTAATGTAGCTAATTTATTAATAAATATATGTAAATGCAACTTTATAATGATGGCATTGAATTTTGGATACTTAATTGGCGTGTATTATTTAAAAAAAAGGTTGGTATTTCCATAAAAAACAACATTTTACCTTTTACGTAACGTATTGATTAATGTAGCAATAATAGCGTACAAAAACACGTTTTTACCTGAAATTCTTAAATGAACTTACCAGATTATGATATGGAAATACGTCATGCCATACGAATGATAATTCTGGTGTCACATTATCACGAAAACAGTTCAATGTTTAAATTCGATAAATTACATATTAATGTCTGCACTCCTTACGAAAATCGGTTTAACACTGTTCTTGTTATCACGCTCACATTGGTTTTAGTTGTAAATCCAACACCTTGAAACGCTTCGCAAATTAAGAAAATTAATATTTTCCTCAAATATTTGTCTGTCTAATTTAGGTGGAATTTATAACAAGCAGCTTGTTTTACTAAATTCTAACATAAATTTTCGGGTCGTATTTTATGACCACAAAAATAGTATTCGTCAGATTGCAAAACGAAAATAAAACGATACTGTGTACCGCGAACACACAAAGTGATATTTGATAAAACTGTTTTCAAGATACACTAGAATTTGTTCAAATAAGATATAATATATAAATCTAACTATAATAAATTAATAAAACGCAAATAGACTGCCTTATTCTTATTCAGTGCATACAAGGTGTTGTTTTATGTTCTTATTATGACGTCGAACACGGTCAGAAGTTGCCCATGTAAAAGCATTGAACGAACGCAGGGCGCGAAAAATTACTTGTTTTGACGACGTATCAGTGTTTCAGTGGGGGTGGACTTACGCGTTGGGATTCCCCTACGGTCAAAATGCGGCGAGCCCTATGGTTTTGACACAGTAATTCACTTTAAAACGCAAACAAAGACATAATTAATTAAAAAATCAATGTGCGAATTTTGGTTTGAAAAACCATACATTACGTCAAAATTGGATTCTGAAGAAATTTTCCAGATTTTTTCCCATACTTCCAACTCGAACCAAATTATTAAATTAAAATTAAAGGGGCACGCTGTATAACTTGCACACTATGACTTGAAAAAAATTAAAACTGAAGATACGGACTTAAAATATTGTAATTTAGCAACTACCGGCACTATCAAAAACAAACAATTTTTCAATCACAGTACACCAGATGTGCGAATCTAGATTGCATTGATAAAAATTACGCTTTCCCAACAGACTTCGTATAAAATACTGTGGCGAATGATGTTTAACGCGAATTTACCCAGTATTTGTTTCATCGGGTGCGTCAAGGTGAGCATCAGTTGAACTAAAATGTTCATAATAATTAACCTAAATGTTTCCGATCATTTTAATTACGCAAACAAACTTGACCAAGACTGACAGATTCACGTATCAACTGCCAAGTTCTTGACATTTTTATTTGCCAATTTGGAAACAAGACAATCGAGAGATTTGACAGTGAAAAACTTTATTTGTTAAGTTTTTGCAGACACTCACACACATTTCCAAAATCTGCCAAACACGCTCGTAATATTTCTTGGGCTATATGCGTCTCACGATGTGGCGGCATAGCAATTCTAGAAAAGAACCAGTATATACAGCGTTATTCAAAAAATTCGCCCCAAACCTATGAAAAGTATCAATCGCGGGACAAATCAAACGAATAGCCTCCCCAGGCTTTTCTTTCTCCATATATTCGAAACCTTTTCGATAATTTTCTTCACATTTTACCACTTCCTCCAATATTTTCTTCAAATTGATTTCTTGTTTACAATTCGGACATTTTCCGCCTTCTTTCGCTTTTGTAACAGTAAAAATATACCTACAGCCTACTGAAGGACACCTTAAATAATTATTTTACTAAAACAAATTAATTTAAATTATTTAGCCACCTCAATCTTTTGGAAACCCCTTCTAACCCATTATTTACACAGGGCCAGTTCTCAGTGCAACAAAGACATTTGCATTTAAACCAATATCGAGCAGCTAAAGATTTCTGCCTTTCTATCAAAGATTTTCTCGTAAAAATTGGCCCGTAATTCTCAGCAACGAGTTCACCAGTTACCAATGGTCTTGCAGAATGAATAACGATAGTCTTACCAACAAAATGCCTGTAAAATGCATTTTTGTAAATAACTTTTCGTCATTCCTCGTATGATATTGGTATAACCTAGTGACAGCGGGGTAGCAATCGTGGTTAAATAGGGCAACCGTTGGATATACCCCAACTGCGATGTAAAATGCTTTAGATTCCCTGAAACGGTGATTTTGAGTATGCCCTGTTTCATATATTTCGTGAGCGTTAAATTGGAGCATTTGCAAATTATACAGCAGCAATTCTCCTATTTTATACTCGTCTTCTGTAGGAACTACTAAATAGAGGAACAAACAGTTACAGTCAAGGATTCTTTCCATAACTTACTCTCATCTCTCGTCCTGTTAGAAAAATAACCGCTCTTTTGCAGACACCTCAACAAAAAAACTGCCATTAGAGTCCTCTGTAAAAAATCCTCCGCGCTCCTCTTCACCGCGTTAGTGCACAAATTATACGCGCTCTCTTTCTCCCTATTTCCATAAATTTCCAACATTTTCGGTAAATCACTCTGAGTGATCATTCTAAGAGCTGTATGCGATAAAATACTCATCCCAGAACCGATCAACAAATTAATAAATTTACATTCGTGTCTGTGGTAGGTGCTTAAAGCGGCACTTTGGCATTCCGGTTTGCAAAAGGCCACATTTGAGCAGAGAGGACAACCGTAAGGTGCTAGCAATCTGAAAAGTATCAGTTTCGCAGGTACAGTTCATTCGCTCAATGTAGGCCGTAGTTGCTAAAGATCGCACCTTTCAAAGCAATGATGACAGTGCGTTCCGAAATACTCCGGTAAGAGACAGGCAGCATAAGGCGGCTCCACAACCAATGTTTCTCCAGTTAGAATATTTTCCTTTGCTACTACATGTTTGCCCAAATCTTCGGTGTGCTTCACTGCCAGTTTTTCGGTGGCATTCGGCAAAATGTTGCTTTTGTTGTTAATAGTTGATAGAACTAAGAAATATGATACATGGAAGGGTGTGCGGCAAATTACTCGAAAACAATTGCTCGAAGAATTGTTCCTCGAACGGGAAGTTCATCGAAAGCCTAGTTGCTCGAAAACAGAATTCCTCGAAGTAATGAAATAATAGTATGTATATTGTAACACAAGTGAGGGAATGGGCTTCATTGCACAACGAGTACTAATACCTATGTACCGAATGTTTGAGAAACCCCTCACGGAAGTGAGGATTAGGGCCCAGGTATACGGTGCCGCCCCTGCTTAGCCGCTCCACATTTATTGCCCAT
Organism: Xestobium rufovillosum; assembly: GCA_963966045.1. Taxonomy (NCBI): domain Eukaryota; kingdom Metazoa; phylum Arthropoda; class Insecta; order Coleoptera; family Ptinidae; genus Xestobium; species Xestobium rufovillosum. The sequence goes on from OZ014503.1 coordinate 26,292,754, forward strand.
AGGGTTGAGCGCCGAATTGGTCTTCGAGGAATTCTCTTTTCGAGAAATTGTTATTCGAGCAACTTGCCTTTCGAGGAACTTCCCATTCGAGGAAAAAATTTTCGAGCATTTGATTTCGAGCAATTTTTAATTTTAGAGCGCAGCGTATTTCATTTTTGTATCACCTTTTCTGTTTGTTTCGTTTTTCGCCCGGTAATCCTTTTCCATTTCATTCTTTAGCTCTTCAATTCTCTGTTTGTCGTCCCCTAACAGTTTTTCACATAAATTAAATGCTACTTTTGCTTTTTCAAAGCTTCCCAAGATTTTGTGACAGATGGCCATTTTACAAAGAACGTCATATTTGCGCGCTTGTGGCAAATTTTCTTTAAGGGCTTGTTGCAAATCTACCAGAGCCGCCTCATATTCCTGTTTTAATATTAAAGCTTTTGCTCTTCCTAATAAAGCTAAAGATAAATATTGTTTAGTTTTTGCTTCTACAATAAGTAAAAATGTATTTACAGTTAAAAATTGCTTAAATTATTTTAAAACCTGACGTCTTTGGGTCGATTCGCAAAATGCATTGCGAAAAGAGAGCCATACTTTTAGGCAAATTGGCCCTAAATTCTTTTTGTGCTTCAAAATACGCCCTTTCGGCAATTTTATTATCTTTTTCCCTGTACAATTCTTGCACGTTACTTAACACATCACAAACTGCCGTTTTAATCTAAAATACCCCAAAACAGTACTCAACAAACTAAAGAAATTATGAAATTACCTTTTTTTCGGTAAAAATAGCTCTGATCTTATCGCCATCACTTTTTATTTTGCCAAAAGTGGTCTTAATCCACTTTTCACCAGCAGTTTCTTGTACGTGGCGAACAAAAGACATGAAAAAACCCTTTTCGTTAGATTGGAGCGTTTTTTCGCTACATCTATCCATGAAATGTTTATCGAGGATGTTAATCATAATTACAATTTGATATATAATAGATAAACGCTTGTACTTGCAATGAATTTAAGAATTTGTGCTAAGCAAAAATAGCTGTTCTATAATTAGCCAATAGCCAAGACCTCGAAGTATAATTTAATTGCTACCACAACGTCAATTACGAATTAATTTATTCCGTGTGCGTCTTTCAATAATTCATTCTATATTTAAACGGTAATTACCGATTTTAAATAAGTTTTTTGTTATGAATTTCATAATTTGATTGTTGACGCCATTAGGTCTCTACCTTACCATCTTAATACCTCCTTGCCGCACATAAGGTGCCGCTATCTCGCTATTGTAGACACAAGTGACAGTGAATTAAACGAAAACTTCAATAAATCTGTACTTTATTGAAAATAAACATTTTAACATGCATTTAGGTGTAAATATTTTTAACATTTACGATTTATATATAAAAATTACCTATTGTAAGCCTTGATAACTTTCATCCGCATAAATTTTCACGTTTTCCTGGAATCTAACGTACACAGAAAGAGAGGTTAGAATAAACGTCAAAGCTATCATTGCACAAGTGGTTAACTGCAGAATCATGAGCACAGTACTACGCATGCGCCGATGGATTAAAAATACAAAATAATAAGTTCTGTGAAGTAATTAAACTATAACAAGTCATCACTGTTAATCCATTAGAAAGCTGCAAGCATTGCAACACAGTGCCTACAAGGATCAAACCGAGTTTTCTTTGAAATCGTCGAGGCCTTTTAGTGTACTTAGCCTCTCCTCCAACTACAAATTCAAGATGATCCTTTGTTTTCTGTTACCCTGTTAAGATGTCAGATTTTACAGCCAAGAATGGCGTAAGTCCACCACCCGTTAAACTGAGTACTACTACCCAGTTTCGTGCTGTCCCTGCATAAGAATTTTGATACCGTAAGTAAAGTGTGTGAGGAAGCTTTCTCCTGTTTAGTCATTTGTGCACATAGGACGTTTTGAAACGAACATTTTTGTTCGTCTATCAGGATACCAGGAAGTATAAGAGTATACCAAAAGTAAATTATATGGAGACGTCCACGAGATCGAAATCCCACGACATCGAAGTCAATGAGATCGAAATTATACCTAGGGATATAATTATATCCCAAATTCAAGGGGTATTAAGGAAATTGAAAGTAAGCAACAATTTTGGTCAGACTGAAACTGAACTTCCTATTCAGCTCCAAAAGAGTCGAGGACATTTCTAATGTTTAGGAAAACTGAAAGAAAATACGAGTAATTAAACGAAAACTTCAAATGTGGTAATTTTTTTGTTTGCCGACGTTGGTAGCATTGCTTGCGGCTGTCAATTGTCAAACTACAGGGTACTGCATTACCGACAGAGCTTCGAAATGGAGGCAAGTGGCTTCAACGTAGTTTGTTAATAGTCCAAGAGCTACGGTGAAAAATACCACGCGAAAAGTATACAAAGAATGAATATGTTCATGTAATTGTCGTAGGCATTGGTAACACAAAACCGAGCGTCTGCCGTTTAGTAGCGGCAGCTTTTAAGCGGGAGCGGCGCTGAATCATGTGAATTTTTGAAGAAAATTGCGTGATTTTATACAACATGAAATATATACGATCCGATAGACAAATTAATGTGGAATACAATTGCCATTGGCAGACGTCACCAATCGACAGCTTTCTGCGCGGCAGACGCAGCGCAATGCGACAAAATTAATACAAAAACACGGGAATTTTATACAACTTGAAACTATCACCAAAAAATTGAGAAAAATTCATTTAACATCATGAGTCAAAGAAATTCCCGGCAGACGGTAGCGTTTCGTAAACAGACGCCCATAATTAACCGCATTACATCTTTGTTCAGACCGTTACAGTCAGCGCGTTAGATAAAGATGGAAAAACTGCGAATATACATAGCAACTTTTTATCAATTTATAATGTATTTGAACTATGCAATAACAAAAATAAAATGCCCTATGTTATTCTCTTAGGGAATAATGGTGAGGGAATAATAAACTATTATTCCCTCTCGTAAACCAATTAGAAAATAGTACTTGAATCATGGTTTCTGTGAAATTTAAGACGACCACCGTAACGGTGATAAATAAAATGACTGTTTAAACAAATAATTGTGAAAAGTTAGTCTTCATCACTGGAATCACAGTATAAATTTTCGTCATTGTCTTCATCACTGCCGTAGTTGGCATTTTCACTACTAATGATTATATCATTTAAACTTTCTGGATGTTGCGGCCCAGAAAACCATTTAATTACATATTTATTGTTCAGTAATGACCAACCATTATTAACGGACTGTAAAATTTTGGTGTTTTTTCAGTAGATTACCTCCATATGGCACAAATATGATTTGATCGTTTCGTTTTTTCTAATAAAATACTGGCACAAGGTGGCAAGGAGCTGCCGTCAAATTTCTTTAGATTACGAAATGGGTCTTTGTCTTTCTTTACCTTATAGGCTTCTAAGAAAATTTCGTACCTAAAAGTATTTGCTCGTAAGTAAGGGAATATACAATGCAATACTCGCCTATATGCATTTACTGATAAATAGGTAATTAAAAATTTAGGGAAATCGTAAAACTTAGACAGAAGATAAGAAGATATATAATACTGCCTTTGCACTACTATGACATACCCACCTCAATAGGAAATGTTATTTTAACTATCAGAAAATCAGAATATTGCCTTTATGCCTGCCTTGTTTTATTTACTTGAATGTGTTTTCGTTTTCCGTAAATCATTAAAGTAAATTCATCCACGACTGATACTTGCTCCTCAGATATATTTTCTGAATCTCCAAATATTGCGATCACACTCTGCAAGTTTTTATTCTGTTCTAGAATTTTAAAAGGAGCGACTTTTCCTTTCTTGAAAAATGCTGCTGTGTAATCAATCACAGCCTGTGATAGCGTGAAACGCCGGAAAGGATTTACTTAATTCTGAACCCAAAGAAGCAATAATTGAGTTAACATTTATAAACCTCAGAGTATTATTTGTACTTTGTAAACCTATAAAGCAAAATTATTCATATAAATATCTTCGTGAATAAAATTTATAGGAAATTACGTGTCTCAATCCAAACTGCAATATTGTTTGGAAGCAGATGAAAGTTTCCGATTGTAATGACAAGGATGTCTGTATCAGATGCTGTGATTATCACATTAGATTTTTCAGGCAATTTTGATAAATAATGTTATACTTTTGCTATCTGCTTCTTCGTGTAAGCAAGAAAGTTGTTCACTGTTCAGCATTTTAAGTCGTCTCTTGTTGCGTTCCTCGTAAATGCGTGGTGTAACCAAGAATATTCAATCATATTGAAATAAAAAATTATACATGTAACTTGTGGCAATAGTTGCTACAAATATTATAATAAAAACGGATGCATTATAAGGGAAAATGCTGAACAACTTTCTTGCTTACACGAAGAAGCAGATAGTAAAATAGTATATCATTTATCAAAAAATTGCCTGAAAAATCTAATGTGATGATCAAAGCATCTGATTTTGACATCCTTGCCATTACAATAGGCAACTTTCATCTGCTACCAACCAGTATTGCAGTTTGGATTAAGACAGGTAATTTCCTATAAATTTTATTCACGAACATATTTATATGAATAATTTTGCTTTATAGGTTTACAAAGTATAAATACTTTGAGGTTTATAAATGTTAACTCAATTATTGCTTCTCTGGGTTCAGAATTAAGTAAATCCTTTCCGGCGTTTCACGCTGTGATTACACAGCAGCATTTTTCAAGAAAGGAAAAGTCGCTCCTTTTAAAATTCTAGAACAGAATAAAAACTCGCAGAGTGTGTTCGCAACATTTGGAGATTCAGAAAATATATCTGAGGAGCAAGTATCAGTCGTGGAAGAATTTACTTGCATGATTTACGGAAAACGAAAACACAACCAAGTAAATAAAGCAAGGCAGGCATAAAGGCAATATTCTGATTTTCTGATAGTTAAAATACCATTTCCTATTGAGGTGGGTATGTCATAGTAGCGCAAAGGCAGTATTACCTTCTTATCTTCTGTCTAAGTTTTACGATTTCCCTGAATTTTTAATTAGGTACCTTTCAAACCGCAAATGCATATACGCGAGTATTGCATTGTATATTTCCTTACTTACGAGCAAATACTTTTAGGTACGAAATTTTCTTAGAAGCCTACAAGCCAAAGAAAGACAAAAACCTATTTCGTAATCTAAAGAAATTTGACGGCAGCTCCTTGCCACCTTGTGCCAGTATTTTATTAGAAAAAACGAAACGATCAAATCAAATTTGTGCCATATGGAGGTAATCTATTGAAAAAACACCAAAATTTTACAGTCCGTTAATAATGGTTGGTCATTACTGAACAATAAATATGTAATTAACTGGTTTTCTGGGCCGCAACATCCAGAAAGTTTAAATGATATAATCATTAGTAGTGAAAATGCCAACGACGGCAGTGATGAAGACAATGACGAAAATTTATACTGTGATTCCAGTGATGAAGACGAGTAATAATAATATTATGACTTATGTAAGTACACTTTCATAATACATAATAGTATATTATATAACGACGCTATAATGAGTGCTATTACTCCCTAGGATGAGAGTTACAATTACAACACGAGCGACCGAAGCGAGCGAGGGGTGTAATCATCCGAGAGAATAGTAGCACTCATTATAGCGAGTTGTACCTATACTATACTTTATCCACGATTAATCTGTAACAATTTTCTTTTCAAAAAAGAACGAAGTTTACCATATTTTTCAATGTGCACGTCGTGATTAATTACCAAAAACAATTCTCAACATGGAGCAGAATGACCACATTGAAGAATATCTGGTGGTGTACGGAAAAATTCACCTTCTTCTTCACTTTTCATCACAAAATCGCAACAAAAAAAGCACACAACTAAGTTTTCACAATTATTTGTTTAAACAGTTTTTATCACCGTTACGGTGGTCGTCTTAAATTTCACAGAAACCATGATTCAAGTACTATTTTCTAATTGGTTTACAAGAGGGAATAATAGTTTATTATTCCCTCACCATTATTCCCTAAGGGAATAACATAGGGCATTATATTACAAAAATTACAGATATAATACTTATATTATGTATTAGTCGTGGGTAAACATTGTTTATTTATACAAAACAACATTTTATTTTTGTTATTGCATAGTTCAAATACATTATAAATTGATAAAAAGTTGCTATGTATATTCGCAGTTTTTCCATCTTTATCTAACACGCTGACTGTAACGGTCTGAACAAAGATGTAATGCGGTTAATTATGGGCGTCTGTTTACGAAACGCTACCGTCTGCCGGGAATTTCTTTGACTCATGATGTTAAATGAATTTTTCTTAATTTTTTGGTGATAGTTTCAAGTTGTATAAAATTCCCGTGTTTTTGTATTAATTTTGTCGCATTGCGCTGCATCTGCCGCGTAGAAAGCTGTCGATTGGTGACGTCTGCCAATGGCAATTGTATTCCACATTAATTTGTCTATCGGATCGTATATATTTCATGTTGTATAAAATCACGCATTTTTTTTCAAAAATTCACATGATTCAGCGCCGCCCCCGCTTAAAAGCTGCCGCTATTAAACGGCAGACGCTCGGTTTTGTGTTACCAATGCCTACGGCAATTACATGAACTTATTCATTCTTTGTATACTTTTCGCGTGGTATTTTTCACCGTGGCTCTTGGACTATAAGTGTTATGTTGTGTAATCTTGGAAATTATTAAAACGCCTTTAAATAAGCCGATTGAGTTTAATTACTTCCCGACAAAAGTTACAACACAATTTTTACTTTATTGAAGATTACCTTTTGAAAGTCCTGATAACTTTAATTCACGTAAATATTTTTCTGTTGTAAAAATAACTGATGCTTGAACCGGAATTATAAGAAAGTTCAAAGCAAATAGACAATTATAAAGCAATAAAATTATGAAAAATGACAGGAACTTTATAACATTGTGTAGTTAACTATGAAACTGAATTCCAATCTGAGTTTGCGTTTGGTAGCAGTGGGATAACTTTAATCCGCATAAATACCTCTCTTTTGTAAAAAATAAGTGATTCCTGAACATGAATTATAAGAAAATTCCAATCAAATACACAATTTTCACGTTTTCCTGGAATCCAACGTACACAGAAAGAGAGGTTAGAATAAACGTCAAAGCTTTCATTGCACAAGTGGTTAACTGCAGAATCATGAGCACAGTACTACGCATGCGTCGATGGATTAAAAATACAAAATAATAGGTTCTGTGAAGTAATTAAACTATAACAAGTCATCACTGTTAATCCATTAGAAAGCTGCAAGCATTTCAACACAGTGCCTACAAGGATCAAACCGAGTTTTCTTTGAAAACGTCGAGGCCTTTTAGTGTACTTAGCCTCTCCTCCAACTACAAATTCAAGATGATCCTTTGTTTTCTGTTACCCTGTTAAGATGTCAGATTTTACAGCCAAAGAATGGCGTAAGTCCACCACCCGTTAAACTGAGGGCTACTATCCAGTTTCGTGCTGTCCCTGCATAAGAATTTTGATACCATAAGTAAAGTGTGTGAGGAAGCTTTCTCGTGTTTAGTCATTTGTGCACATAGGTCGTTTTGAAACGAACATTTCTGTTCGTCTATCAGGATACCAGGAAGTATAAGAGTATACCAAAAGTAAATTATGTGGAGACGTCCCACGAGATCGAAATCCCACGACACCGAAGTCAATGAGATCGAAATTATATCTAGGGATATAATTATATCCCAAATTCAAGGGGTATTAAGGAAATTGAAAGTAAGCAACAATTTTGGTCAGACTGAAACTGAACTTCCTATTCAGCTCCAAAAGAGTCGAGGACATTTCTAATGTTTAGGAAAACGGAAAGAAAATACGAATAATTAAACGAAAATTTCAATTTTTACTTTATTGAAGATTACTTTTTGAAAGTCCTGATAACTTTAATTCACGTAAATATTTTTCTGTTGTAAAAATGAGTGATGCTTGAACTGGAATTATAAGAAAATTCAAAGCAAATAGACAATTATCCTTCGCATCTTCGTCTTTCTATGATTCCGTTGGTAGGGCACTTATTTAGGCCTTCACTGCACAATCGTTAAAAGAATAAACAAATTCACATCGCTGCGTCTGACTCTCTTCCCACATACCAGTTCATTTATTTGTGCCTTACTGTTCAGTCGCTTGTAATTTTGTGTGTGCTACGTATGACAACTCATTCATTGCGAAGTATGGGGAAAATTTCGAAAAAACGAAAATTGGAAAAGGCCTTTTCTTCTCTACACAAGAAGATGGCTCGTTCAGAACGAAAATTTCAGGACCTGTCCGACATGTCAGACAGTAAGTAAACCAGTGAGAGTGATAGCGGTGACGGGTACCTATGTGTCCTGCGACACATACAGGGCCCGCCTTACACGATGAGCTCGTAGTGCGCTGGACCGCTTATTTAAGGCAGGGTCTGGCCGTTGATACCAGGAAGGATCTCCTAGCAAAGTATCCGGTCGCAGAAAATTGTTCGGCCTTGACTCCGCCCAAGCTTAATGAAGAACTAACTACCTTTGTACCGGATTCTGTCAAACGAAATGATCAATTCTTTGCCAGTATTCAGAGTCAACTTGCCGCAGGGCTGTGTGCGCTAGCTACCCCACTCACCGTCAAGTTGCAGGATCCGGACAAGGATGTTCTGGTAACAGAGGATGTCCTCCAGACGTTGGTAGATGCGGCCCAGATGTTTACTAATGTACATCACGCCATTTCTGTTCATCGGAGGCATGGTTTTCTTTCTTTCCTAAATGAAGATAGTAAATCAGCGGCGCAGCATTGCCCCATTGATACTTTTCTCTTTGGAGAAAATTTTTTGGACAAAGTAAAATCCTGTTAGTCAATGAAGAAAGCAAGCTGGGAGCTAAAGAAACGCAGCACTCCGTGGGTTCCAAAAGCCAGTACATCCAAGCAACCAGCGAGGATTCCCCCGTCTTTAAACACCCAGCGCCCCTCCCACAAAGTTCGGAAGAGGGGAGGGGGGCACCAGGAGAGGTCCCGTCACAGCAACAAGGAAAAACACTACGGGAAATCTGCCCCAAATTACCGGTCGCAACCGAGGAAGCGGTATCACTAATGAATAACCCTCAGGTGATTATAAAGTATGCTGGTAGATTGAACTATTTTGTGGACCATTGGTCAAAGTTAGGGGCAAGTAATACAGTTCTAAGCTGGGTAAAACGGATGTACATACCTTTCACTTCAGAGCCATTTAATTCACTTCTATCAGGAACCGTTATTCACCGGGATCAAAAGGACCTTTACCGGCAAGAAATTGTAAAGTTACTCGAAAACGGAGCAATATCAATATGCACCCCGACACATGGACAATTCCTTTCGCCCTATTTCCTTACTCCAAAACCTGATGGGACATATAGATTTATTTTAAATCTTAAGGCTCTTAATAAGTTTGTTGTTCCCCCACACTTTAAATTGGAGGACCATCGGGTTGTGATGAAACTAATTACTAAGAACTGTTTCTTAGCGAGCCTCGATTTAAAGGAGGCTTATTTTATGATACCAGTAGCAAAAAACCACAAAAAATATTTACAGTTCAATTTCGAGGGAACGTTATTTGAGTTTAATTGTTTACCATTTGGCTTAAGTATAGCGCCATATATTTTCACAAAATTGATGCGACCGGTAATGCAATTTTTACGGCAACAAGGTTGCATTCTTGTTATCTATTTAGATGATATCCTTGTCATTGATACCGAATTTAGTAAATGTCAGATGTCAGTTCATAAAACTGTTGAACCATGGTTATATCATTGCCGGGCGACAAGAAGCAAAATTTGGTTGACAACATCTTTAAGATGCAAAGGAAGAGTCTCTGTAGAATACGGGATTTTGCCCGGTTAATTGGTAAATTTATACCTATTGCCCCAGCAGTAAAATATAGTTGGCTCCAAATAAAACCGTTTGAGATCGAAAAGATCCGGGCACTTCGTTTTTCCAAAAACTACAATTCAAAAATGCTTCTTTCACCCTGTTTGCAACCCGAATTTAGGTGGTGCTTAAATCACATACCTGTTGCTGCCCGAAATATAAAGAGACCCAATTTTTCAATAACCATTTTTTCTGATGCGTCAAAATCTGGGTGGGGTGCGGTTTGTGGAGACAAAGAGGCTTACGGATTCTGGTTGAAACAAGAATCTAGAAAACATATAAACGGGCTCGAATTGCGCGCGGCCTATTACGCCTTAAAATGTTTTGCTGGTCAATTAGATAATCAACAGATTTTGTTACAAATTGATAATATCACGGCGATTGCATGTATAAATAAAATGGGCAGTACAAGATATAAACATTTAAACAATATAACTAAAGAAATTTGGTCCTGGTGTGAGGAACAAAATAATTTTATTTTTGCCTCTTATATTAATAGTGCCGACAATGTTGCTGCGGATAGACTATCGAGAATAAAATCTGTTGAAACTGAATATGAGCTTAATACTTCTGTTTTTCAAAATATCATAGACCATTTTGGCATTCCGGATATTGACCTCTTCGCATCGAGGACCAATACAAAATGTAAAAAATTTATATCTTGGGGGCCAGATCCGTATGCAGTTTGTGTGGATGTGTTCACACAAAATTGGAGTGAATTTTTTTCCACGCATTTCCACCTTTTTCCGTAATTGATAAAGTGTTAGAAAAAATTATATATGACGGCGCATCAGGTATTGTGGTGGTGCCCAACTGGCCTACACAGCCATGGTTTCCGATTTTTTCGAAACTCTTGATTCAAACACCAATTATTTTTCCACCCAGTAAAACTCTGCTTTTATCCCCTTTCAGACAGTCACACCCACTCCATCAATCTCTTTCCCTGGTAGCAGGGAAATTATCAGCGAGTGTTTCAAGCAGAGGGTGCCAGCCGAGACCATCCCATTAATGATGGCATCAATATCCGATAAAACGCTAAAACAATACTCTACTTATTACCACAAATGGTGGAATTTTTGTTCTAAAAATAGTTGGGATCCCTTCCACTTTAATTTAGACAAAATTTTAAAGTTTCTCCTAAATAGAACTCAGGTGGGTCTGTCATACTCCTCACTAAATAGTTGCAGATCAGCTCTATCACTACTTTACCCCCTGACACCTGACGAGGAACAATCTATCAAGCGATTCCTAAAAGGAGCATACAACAAAAACCCACCACAACCAAGGTATAACACCACCTGGGATCCAGCACCAGTATTGAAATATTTGGAAACTTTTTACCCATTAACTGACCTGTCTCTACAAGATTTAACTGTAAAATTAGTAATCTTACTTGCGCTTACTTCCGCTCACCGTGTCCAAACTCTTTCAAAATTACGTATTGATAACATATATAAGTCGCAAAACAGGATTGAAATAGCAGTTTCAGATAGACTTAAAACCTCGGGTTTAAATAAAAAACAACCAGTCTTAATTTTCCCCTACTTCCTGGAAAACCCCCGTCTATGTGTAGCTACTTTTCTCGATCGTTATCTGGAGATTACACAACCTCTTAGATGCGACTTCTGCTCACTCATAAAAAACCTTATCGCCCAGCTACCACTCAAACTATCAGCAGGTGGATTAAGGAAGTACTTACGGCTAGTGGTATTGATACACAAAAATTTCTGAGCCATAGCGTACGCCACGCGGCAACCTCAAAAGACTTGCGAACTGGTCTCAGTGTGGACTTAATTAAAAATACGGCGGGCTGGACAAGCTCATCTTCCGCCTTTAATAAATTTTATAATAGACCTGTAAGGGAAAATCCAGAGGATTTTGCACGAAAAATCATTGTAAGCAAATAATGTATTGACTTCCATTACTTATAAGAACTCGATTGTTCATTGGAATTAATAAATACTGTTCTTTCGATTAACTTTTCTGTTTTTAGTCTTTAAACAGCTACCAACGGAATCATAGAAAGACGAAGATGTGAAGGATAATTGTAAGATTGATCGACTTACCTGTAAGGATGATCCAATCTTAATTATCCGAGCATCGTAGTCTTTCTATGATTCCAGCCCACCCACCGCAAAACGATATATTTTCTTTACTCGTTCTTCCCTTTATACAGAAAAGTGTAACTTCTCTAGTCACAAAAATGAACTGGTATGTGGGAAGAGAGTCAGACGCAGCGATGTGAATTTCTTTATTCTTTTAACGATTGTGCAGTGAAGGCCTAAATAAGTGCCCTACCAACGGAATCATAGAAAGACTACGATGCTCGGATAATTAAGATTGGATCATCCTTACAGGTAAGTCGATCAATCTTACAATTATAAAGCAATAAAACTATGAAAAATGACAGGAACTTTATAACATTGTGTAGGTAACTACGAAACTGAATTCAAATCCGAGTTTGCGTTTGGTAGCAGTGGGATAACTTTAATCCGCATAAATACCTCTCTTTTGTAAAAAATAAGTGATTCCTGAACATGAATTATAAGAAAATTCCAATCAAATACACAATTTTCACGTTTTCCTGGAATCCAACGTACACAGAAAGAGAGGTTAGAATAAACGTCAAACCTTTCATTGAACAAGTGGTTAACTGCAGAATCATGAGCACAGTACTACGCATGCGCCGATGGATTAAAAATACAAAATAATAAGTTCTGTGAAGTAATTAAACTATAACAAGTCATCATTGTTAATCCATTAGAAAGCTGCAAGCATTGCAACACAGTGCCTACAAGGATCAAACCGAGTTTTCTTTGAAAACGTCGAGGCCTTTTAGTGTACTTAGCCTCTCCTCCAACTACAAATTCAAGATGATCCTTTGTTTTCTGTTACCCTGTTAAGATGTCAGATTTTACAGCCAAAGAATGGCGTAAGTCCACCACCCGTTAAACTGAGTACTACTACCCAGTTTCGTGCTGTCCCTGCATAAGAATTTTGATACCATTAGTAAAGTGTGTGAGGAAGCTTTCTCGTGTTTAGTCATTTGTGCACAAAGGACGTTTTGAAACGAACATTTCTGTTCGTCTATCAGGATACCAGGAAGTATAAGAGTATAAAAGTAAGTTATATGGAGACGTCCCACGAGATCGAAATCCCACGACATCGAAGTCGATGAGATCGAAATTATATCTAGGAATATAATTATATCCCAAATTCAAGGGGTATGAAGGAAATTGAAAGTAAGCAACAATTTTGGTCAGACTGAAACTGAACTTCCTATTCAGCTCCAAAAGAGTCGAGGACATTTCTAATGTTTAGGACAACGGAAAGAAAATCCGAGTAATTAAACGAAAACTTCAATTGTGGTAATTTTTTTGTTTGCCGATGTTGGTAGCATTGCTTGCGGCTGTCAATTGTCAAACTACAGGGCACTGCATTACCGACAGAGCTTCGAAATGGAGGCAAGTGGCTTCGACGTAGTTTGTTAAGTGTTATGTTGTGTAATCTTGGAAATTATTAAAACGCCTTTAAATAAGCCGATTGAGTTTAATTACTTCCTGACAAAAGTTACAACACAATTTTTACTTTATTGAAGATTACCTTTTGAAAGTCCTGATAACTTGCGCTCCTACAATCCCATTTATTTTATTTTATTTTATTTTATTTCTTTTTGGGATTTTGTTTTCAGAATTTAAGTTGATTTTCTTTTGATATATTTAGGCCTTGGGAGTGTGTCCAGACTGATGCTTCTTTCATCTATTTGCGGTATTTTTGTATTGTTTCGATTGTACTAATATTTGTTTATTTGTGTTTTCTCATGATTGCCACATCTTGGGCGTTCTCCACGCCTTGGAGTCGGATACAAGAAACTCTCAGAATCAATGTTCCACCATTCAACTTCTAAGAACGATGGGCTCCGCCGTGTCAGGATGGCCGATTGTTAGCGCCGCCGAAAGAAGTCGACGCTATCGTGACGATTGTTTTGGCTACGCGGGATCATAAACAGGCCCGAGAAGTTGCTGATTGTGAAACATAAGAACAGTTGGTGACTTTTGCTTTGTATTTCGCCAAGAGCAGTTCTATTAAGAAATTACTCTGTAAAGATCACTATTTGAAGTATAACTTGAATAAATTATAATTATTTTGGGTGAAAGTTATCTCTTTGTTTACATAAGTGATGCTTGAACCGGAATTATAAGAAAGTTCAAAGCAAATAGACAATTATAAAGCAATAAAAATATGAAAAATGACAGGAACTTTATAACATTGTGTAGTTAACTACGAAACTGAATTCCAATCTGAGTTTGCGTTTGGTAGCAGTGGGATAACTTTAATCCGCATAAATACATCTCTTTTGTAAAAAATAAGTGATTCCTGAACATGAATTATAAGAAAATTCCAATCAAATACACAATTTTCACGTTTTCCTGGAATCCAACGTACACAGAAAGAGAGGTTAGAATAAACGTCAAAGCTTTCATTGCACAAGTGGTTAACTGCAGAATCATGAGCACAGTACTACGCATGCGTCGATGGATTAAAAATACAAAATAATAGGTTCTGTGAAGTAATTAAACTATAACAAGTCATCACTGTTAATCCATTAGAAAGCTGCAAGCATTTCAACACAGTGCCTACAAGGATCAAACCGAGTTTTCTTTGAAAACCTCGAGGCCTTTTAGTGTACTTAGCCTCTCCTCCAACTACAAATTCAAGATGATCCTTTGTTTTCTGTTACCCTGTTAAGATTTCAGATTTTACAGTCAAATAATGGCGTAAGTCCACTACCCGTTAAACTGCGTACTACTACCCAGTTTCGTGCTGTCCCTGCATAAGAATTTTGATACCATTAAGTAAAGTGTGTGAGGAAGCTTTCTCGTGTTTAGTCATTTATGCACATAGGACGTTTTGAAACGAACATTTCTGTTCGTCTATCAGGATACCAGGAAGTATAAGAGTATACCAAAAGTAAATTATATGGAGACGTCCCACGAGATCGAAATCCCACGACATCGAAGTCAATGAGATCGAAATTATATCCAAGGATATAATTATATCCCAAATTCAAGGGGTATTAAGGAAATTGAAACTGAAACTGAAACTGAAACTGAAACTGAACTTCCTATTCAGCTCCAAAAGAGTCGAGGACATTTCTAATGTTTAGGAAAACGGAAAGAAAATACGAGTAATTAAACGAAAACTTCAATTTTTACTTTATTGAAGATTACCTTTTGAAAGTCCTGATAACTTTAATTCACGTAACTATTTTTCTGTTGTAAAAATAAGTGATGCATGAACCGGAATTATAAGAAAATTCAAAGCAAATAGACAATTATAAAGCAATAAAATTATGAAAAATGACAGGAACTTTATAACATTGTGTAGGTAACTACCAAACTGAATTCCAATCCGAGTTTGCGTTTGGTAGCAGTGGGATAACTTTAATCCGCATAAATACCTCTCTTTTGTAAAAAATAAGTGATTCCTGAACATGAATTATAAGAAAATTTCAATCAAATACACAATTTTCACGTTTTCCTGGAATCCAACGTACACAGAAAGAGAGGTTAGAATAAACGTCAAAGCTTTCATTGCACAAGTGGTTAACTGCAGAATCATGAGCACAGTACTACGCATGCGCCGATGGATTAAAAATACAAAATAATAAGTTCTGTGAAGTAATTAAGCTATGACAAGTCATCACTGTTAATCCATTAGAAAGCTGCAAGCATTGCAACACAGTGCCTACAAGGATCAAACCTAGTTTTCTTTGAAAACGTCGAGGCCTCTTAGTGTACTTAGCCTCTCCTCCAACTACAAATTCAAGATGATCCTTTGTTTTCTGTTACCCTGTTAAGATGTCAGATTTTACAGTCAAAGAATGGCGTAAGTCCACCACCCGTTAAACTGAGTACTACTACCCAGTTTCGTGCTGTCCCTGCATAAGAATTTTGGTACCATTAAGTAAAGTGTGTGAGGAAGCTTACTCGTGTTTAGTCATTTGTGCACATAGGTCGTTTTGAAACTAACATTTCTGCTCGTCTATCAGGATACCAGGAAGTATAAGAGTATAAAAGTAAGTTATATGGAGACGTCCCACGAGATCGAAATCCCACGACATCGAAGTCAATGAGATCGAAATTATATCTAGGGATATAATTATATCCCAAATTCAAGGGGTATTAAGGAAATTGAAAGTAAGCAACAATTTTGGTCAGACTGAAACTGAACTTCTTATTCAGCTCCAAAAGAGTCGAGGACATTTCTAATGTTTAGGAAAACGGAAAGAAAATACGAGTAATTACTCGAAAACTTCAATTGTGGTAATTTTTTTGTTTGCCGAAATTGGTAGCATTGCTTGCGGCTGTCAATTGTCAAACTACAGGGCACTGCATTACCGACAGAACTTCGAAATGGAGGCAAGTGGCTTCGACGTAGTTTGTTAAGTGTTATGTTGTGTAATCTTGAAAATTATTAAAACGCCTTTAAATAAGCCGATTGAGTTTAATTACTTCCTGACAAAAGTTACAACACAATTTTTACTTTATTGAAGATTACCTTTCGAAAGTCCTGATAACTTTAATTCACGTAAATATTTTTCTGTTGTAAAAATAAGTGATGCTTGAACCGGAATTATAAGAAAATTCAAAGCAAATAGACAATTATAAAGCAATAAAATTATGAAAAATGACAGGAACTTTATAACATTGTGTAGTTAACTACGAAACTGAATTCCAATCTGAGTTTGCGTTTGGTAGCAGTGGGATAACTTTAATCCGCATAAATACCTCTCTTTTGTAAGAAATAAGTGATTCCTGAACATGAATTATAAGAAAATTCCAATCAAATACACAATTTTCACGTTTTCCTGGAATCCAACGTACACAGAAAGAGAGGTTAGAATAAACGTCAAAGCTTTCATTGCACAAGTGGTTAACTGCAGAATCATGAGCACAGTACTACGCATGCGCCGATGGATTAAAAATACAAAATAATAAGTTCTGTGAAGTAATTAAACTATAACAAGTCATCACTGTTAATCCATTAGAAAGCTGCAAGCATTGCAACACAGTGCCTACAAGGATCAAACCGAGTTTTCTTTGAAAACGTCGAGGCCTTTTAGTGTACTTAGCCTCTCCTCCAACTACAAATTCAAGATGATCCTTTGTTTTCTGTTACCCTGTTAAGATGTCAGATTTTACAGTCAAAGAATGGCCTAAGTCCACCACCCGTTAAACTGAGTACTACTACCCAGTTTCGTGCTGTCCCTGCATAAGAATTTTGATACCGTAAGTAAAGTGTGTGAGGAAGCTTTCTCCTGTTTAGTCATTTGTGCACATAGGTCGTTTTGAAACGAACATTTCTGTTCGTCTATCAGGATACCAGGAAGTATAAGAGTATACCAAAAGTAAATTATATGGAGACGTCCCACGAGATCGAAATCCCACGACACCGAAGTCGATGAGATCGAAATTATATCTAGGAATATAATTATATCCCAAATTCAAGGGTTATGAAGGAAATTGAAAGTAAGCAACAATTTTGGTCAGACTGAAACTGAACTTCCTATTCAGCTCCAAAAGAGTCGAGGACATTTCTAATGTTTAGGAAAACGGAAAGAAAATCCGAGTAATTAAACGAAAACTTCAATTGTGGTAATTTTTTTGTTTGCCGATGTTGGTAGCATTGCTTGCGGCTGTCAATTGTCAAACTACAGGGCACTGCATTACCGACAGAGCTTCGAAATGGAGGCAAGTGGCTTCGACGTAGTTTGTTAAGTGTTATGTTGTGTAATCTTGGAAATTATTAAAACGCCTTTAAATAAGCCGATTGAGTTTAATTACTTCCTGACAAAAGTTACAACACAATTTTTACTTTATTGAAGATTACCTTTTGAAAGTCCTGATAACTTTAATTCACGAAAATATTTTTCTGTTGTAAAAATAAGTGATGCTTGAACCGGAATTATAAGAAAATTCAAAGCAAATAGACAATTATAAAGCAATAAAATTATGAAAAATGACAGGAACTTTATAACATTGTGTAGTTAACTACGAAACTGAATTCCAATCTGAGTTTGCGTTTGGTAGCATTGGGATAACTTTAATCCGCATAAATACCTCTCTTTTGTAAAAAATAAGTGATTCCTGAACATGAATAATAAGAAAATTCCAATCAAATATACAATTTCACGTTTTCCTGGAATCCAACGTACACAGAAAGAGAGGTTAGAATAAACGTCAAAAGCTTTCATTGCACAAGTGGTTAACTACAGAATCATGAGCACAGTACTACGCATGCGCCGATGGATTAAAAATACAAAATAATAAGTTCTGTGAAGTAATTAAACTATAACAAGTCATCACTGTTAATCCATTAGAAAGCTGCAAGCATTGCAACACAGTGCCTACAAGGATCAAACCGAGTTTTCTTTGAAAACGTCGAGGCCTTTTAGTGTACTTAGCCTCTCCTCCAACTACAAATTCAAGATGATCCTTTGTTTTCTGTTACCCTGTTAAGATGTCAGATTTTACAGTCAAAGAATGGCGTAAGTCCACCACCCGTTAAACTGAGTACTACTACCCAGTTTCGTGCTGTCCCTGAATAAGAATTTTGATACCATTAAGTAAAGTGTGTGAGGAAGCTTTCTCGTGTTTAGTCATTTGTGCACATAGGTGTTTTGAAACGAACATTTCTGCTCGTCTATCAGGATACCAGGAAGTATAAGAGTACACCAAAAGTAAATTATATGGAGACGTCCCACGAGATCGAAATCCCACGACATCGAAGTCGATGAGATCTAAATTATATCTAGGAATATAATTATATCCCAAATTCAAGGGGTATTAAGGAAATTGAAAGTAAGCAACAATTTTGGTCAGACTGAAACTGAACTTCCTATTCAGCTCCAAAAGAGTCGAGGACATTTCTAATGTTTAGGAAAATGGAAAGAAAATCCGAGTAATTAAACGAAAACTTCAATTGTGGTAATTTTTTTGTTTGCCGATGTTGGTAGCATTGCTTGCGGCTGACAATTGTCAAACTACAGGGCACTGCATTACCAACAGAAATTCGAAATGGATGCAACTGGCTTCGACGTAGTTTGTTAAGTGTTATGTTGTGTAATCTTGGAAATTATTAAAACGCCTTTAAATAAGCCGATTGAGTTTAATTACTTCCTGACAAAAGTTACAACACAATTTTTACTTTATTGAAGATTACCTTTTGAAAGTCCTGATAACTTTAATTCACGTAAATATTTTTCTGTTGTAAAAATAAGTGATTCTTGAACCGGAATTATAAGAAAATTCAAAGCAAATAGACAATTATAAAGCAATAAAATTATGAAAAATGACAGGAACTTTATAACATTGTGTAGTTAACTACGAAACTGAATTCCAATCTGAGTTTGCGTTTGGTAGCAGTGGGATAACTTTAATCCGCATAAATACCTCTCTTTTGTAAGAAATAAGTGATTCCTGAACATGAATTATAAGAAAATTCCAATCAAATACACAATTTTCACGTTTTCCTGGAATCCAACGTACACAGAAAGAGAGGTTAGAATAAACGTCAAAGCTTTCATTGCACAAGTGGTTAACTGCAGAATCATGAGCACAGTACTACGCATGCGCCGATGGATTAAAAATACAAAATAATAAGTTCTGTGAAGTAATTAAACTATAACAAGTCATCACTGTTAATCCATTAGAAAGCTGCGAGCATTGCAACACAGTGCCTACAAGGATCAAACCGAGTTTTCTTTGAAAACGTCGAGGCCTTTTAGTGTACTTAGCCTCTCCTCCAACTACAAATTCAAGATGATCCTTTGTTTTCTGTTACCCTGTTAAGATGTCAGATTTTACAGCCAAGAATGGCGTAAGTCCACCACCCGTTAAACTGAGTACTACTCTACCCAGTTTCGTGCTGTCCCTGCATAAGAATTTTGATACCGTAAGTAAAGTGTGTGAGGAAGCTTTCTCGTGTTTAGTCATTTGTGCACATAGGTCGTTTTGAAACGAACATTTCTGTTCGTCTATCAGGATACCAGGAAGTATAAGAGTATACCAAAAGTAAATTATGTGGAGACGTCCCACGAGATCGAAATCCCACGACACCGAAGTCAATGAGATCGAAATTATATCTAGGGATATAATTATATCCCAAATTCAAGGGGTATTAAGGAAATTGAAAGTAAGCAACAATTTTGGTCAGACTGAAACTGAACTTCCTATTCAGCTCCAAAAGAGTCGAGGACATTTCTAATGTTTAGGAAAACGGAAAGAAAATACGAATAATTAAACGAAAATTTCAATTTTTACTTTATTGAAGATTACTTTTTGAAAGTCCTGATAACTTTAATTCACGTAAATATTTTTCTGTTGTAAAAATGAGTGATGCTTGAACTGGAATTATAAGAAAATTCAAAGCAAATAGACAATTATCCTTCGCATCTTCGTCTTTCTATGATTCCGTTGGTAGGGCACTTATTTAGGCCTTCACTGCACAATCGTTAAAAGAATAAACAAATTCACATCGCTGCGTCTGACTCTCTTCCCACATACCAGTTCATTTATTTGTGCCTTACTGTTCAGTCGCTTGTAATTTTGTGTGTGCTACGTATGACAACTCATTCATTGCGAAGTATGGGGAAAATTTCGAAAAAACGAAAATTGGAAAAGGCCTTTTCTTCTCTACACAAGAAGATGGCTCGTTCAGAACGAAAATTTCAGGACCTGTCCGACATGTCAGACAGTAAGTAAACCAGTGAGAGTGATAGCGGTGACGGGTACCTATGTGTCCTGCGACACATACAGGGCCCGCCTTACACGATGAGCTCGTAGTGCGCTGGACCGCTTATTTAAGACAGGGTCTGGCCGTTGATACCAGGAAGGATCTCCTAGCAAAGTATCCGGTCGCAGAAAATTGTTCGGCCTTGACTCTGCCCAAGCTTAATGAAGAACTAACTACCTTTGTACCGGATTCTGTCAAACGAAATGATCAATTCTTTGCCAGTATTCATAGTCAACTTGCCGCAGGGCTGTGTGCGCTAGCTACCCCACTCACCGTCAAGTTGCAGGATCCGGACAAGGATGTTCTGGTAACAGAGGATGTCCTCCAGACGTTGGTAGATGCGGCCTAGATGTTTACTAATGTACATCACGCCATTTCTGTTCATCGGAGGCATGGTTTTCTTTCTTTCCTAAATGAAGATAGTAAATCAGCGGCGCAGCATTGCCCCATTGATACTTTTCTCTTTGGAGAAAATTTTTTGGACAAAGTAAAATCCTGTTAGTCAATGAAGAAAGCAAGCTGGGAGCTAAAGAAACGCAGCACTCCGTGGGTTCCAAAAGCCAGTACATCCAAGCAACCAGCGAGGATTCCCCCGTCTTTAAACACCCAGCGCCCCTTCCACAAAGTTCGGAAGAGGGGAGGGGGGCACCAGGAGAGGTCCCGTCACAGCAACAAGGAAAAACACTACGGGAAATCTGCCCCAAATTACCGGTCGCAACCGAGGAAGCGGTATCACTAATGAATAACCCTCAGGTGATTATAAAGTATGCTGGTAGATTGAACTATTTTGTGGACCATTGGTCAAAGTTAGGGGCAAGTAATACAGTTCTAAGCTGGGTAAAACGGATGTACATACCTTTCACTTCAGAGCCATTTAATTCACTTTTATCAGGAACCGTTATTCACCGGGATCAAAAGGACCTTTACCGGCAAGAAATTGTAAAGTTACTCGAAAACGGAGCAATATCAATATGCACCCCGACACATGGACAATTCCTTTCGCCCTATTTCCTTACTCCAAAACCTGATGGGACATATAGATTTATTTTAAATCTTAAGGCTCTTAATAAGTTTGTTGTTCCCCCACACTTTAAATTGGAGGACCATCGGGTTGTGATGAAACTAATTACTAAGAACTGTTTCTTAGCGAGCCTCGATTTAAAGGAGGCTTATTTTATGATACCAGTAGCAAAACACCACAAAAAATATTTACGGTTCAATTTCGAGGGAACGTTATTTGAGTTTAATTGTTTACCATTTGGCTTAAGTATAGCGCCATATATTTTCACAAAATTGATGCGACCGGTAATGCAATTTTTACGGCAACAAGGTTGCATTCTTGTTATCTATTTAGATGATATCCTTGTCATTGATACCGAATTTAGTAAATGTCAGATGTCAGTTCATAAAACTGTTGAACCATGGTTATATCATTGCCGGGCGACAAGAAGCAAAATTTGGTTGACAACATCCTTAAGATGCAAAGGAAGAGTCTCTGTAGAATACGGGATTTTGCCCGGTTAATTGGTAAATTTATACCTATTGCCCCAGCAGTAAAATATAGTTGGCTCCAAATAAAACCGTTTGAGATCGAAAAGATCCGGGCACTTCGTTTTTCCAAAAACTACAATTCAAAAATGCTTCTTTCACCCTGTTTGCAACCCGAATTTAGGTGGTGCTTAAATCACATACCTGTTGCTGCCCGAAATATAAAGAGACCCAATTTTTCAATAACCATTTTTTCTGATGCGTCAAAATCTGGGTGGGGTGCGGTTTGTGGAGACAAAGAGGCTTACGGATTCTGGTTGAAACAAGAATCTAGAAAACATATAAACGGGCTCGAATTGCGCGCGGCCTATTACGCCTTAAAATGTTTTGCTGGTCAATTAGATAATCAACAGATTTTGTTACGAATTGATAATATCACGGCGATTGCATGTATAAATAAAATGGGCAGTACAAGATATAAACATTTAAACAATATAACTAAAGAAATTTGGTCCTGGTGTGAGGAACAAAATAATTTTATTTTTGCCTCTTATATTAATACTGCCGACAATGTTGCTGCGGATAGACTATCGAGAATAAAATCTGTTGAAACTGAATATGAGCTTAATACTTCTGTTTTTCAAAATATCATAGACCATTTTGGCATTCCGGATATTGACCTCTTCGCATCGAGGACCAATACAAAATGTAAAAAATTTATATCTTGGGGGCCAGATCCGTATGCAGTTTGTGTGGATGTGTTCACACAAAATTGGAGTGAATTTTTTTCCACGCATTTCCACCTTTTTCCGTAATTGATAAAGTGTTAGAAAAAATTATATATGACGGCGCATCAGGTATTGTGGTGGTGCCCAACTGGCCTACACAGCCATGGTTTCCGATTTTTTCGAAACTCTTGATTCAAACACCAATTATTTTTCCACCCAGTAAAACTCTGCTTTTATCCCCTTTCAGACAGTCACACCCACTCCATCAATCTCTTTCCCTGGTAGCAGGGAAATTATCAGCGAGTGTTTCAAGCAGAGGGTGCCAGCCGAGACCATCCCATTAATGATGGCATCAATATCCGATAAAACGCTAAAACAATACTCTACTTATTACCACAAATGGTGGAATTTTTGTTCTAAAAATAGTTGGGATCCCTTCCACTTTAATTTAGACAAAATTTTAAAGTTTCTCCTAAATAGAACTCAGGTGGGTCTGTCATACTCCTCACTAAATAGTTGCAGATCAGCTCTATCACTACTTTACCCCCTGACACCTGACGAGGAACAATCTATCAAGCGATTCCTAAAAGGAGCATACAACAAAAACCCACCACAACCAAGGTATAACACCACCTGGGATCCAGCACCAGTATTGAAATATTTGGAAACTTTTTACCCATTAACTGACCTGTCTCTACAAGATTTAACTGTAAAATTAGTAATCTTACTTGCGCTTACTTCCGCTCACCGTGTCCAAACTCTTTCAAAATTACGTATTGATAACATATATAAGTCGCAAAACAGGATTGAAATAGCAGTTTCAGATAGACTTAAAACCTCGGGTTTAAATAAAAAACAACCAGTCTTAATTTTCCCCTACTTCCTGGAAAACCCCCGTCTATGTGTAGCTACTTTTCTCGATCGTTATCTGGAGATTACACAACCTCTTAGATGCGACTTCTGCTCACTCATAAAAAACCTTATCGCCCAGCTACCACTCAAACTATCAGCAGGTGGATTAAGGAAGTACTTACGGCTAGTGGTATTGATACACAAAAATTTCTGAGCCATAGCGTACGCCACGCGGCAACCTCAAAAGACTTGCGAACTGGTCTCAGTGTGGACTTAATTAAAAATACGGCGGGCTGGACAAGCTCATCTTCCGCCTTTAATAAATTTTATAATAGACCTGTAAGGGAAAATCCAGAGGATTTTGCACGAAAAATCATTGTAAGCAAATAATGTATTGACTTCCATTACTTATAAGAACTCGATTGTTCATTGGAATTAATAAATACTGTTCTTTCGATTAACTTTTCTGTTTTTAGTCTTTAAACAGCTACCAACGGAATCATAGAAAGACGAAGATGTGAAGGATAATTGTAAGATTGATCGACTTACCTGTAAGGATGATCCAATCTTAATTATCCGAGCATCGTAGTCTTTCTATGATTCCAGCCCACCCACCGCAAAACGATATATTTTCTTTACTCGTTCTTCCCTTTATACAGAAAAGTGTAACTTCTCTAGTCACAAAAATGAACTGGTATGTGGGAAGAGAGTCAGACGCAGCGATGTGAATTTCTTTATTCTTTTAACGATTGTGCAGTGAAGGCCTAAATAAGTGCCCTACCAACGGAATCATAGAAAGACTACGATGCTCGGATAATTAAGATTGGATCATCCTTACAGGTAAGTCGATCAATCTTACAATTATAAAGCAATAAAATTATGAAAAATGACAGGAACTTTATAACATTGTGTAGGTAACTACGAAACTGAATTCCAATCTGAGTTTGCGTTTGGTAGCAGTGGGATAACTTTAATCCGCATAAATACCTCTCCTTTGTAAAAAATAAGTGATTCCTGAACATGAATAATAAGAAAATTCCAATCAAATAGACAATTTTCACGTTTTCCTGGAATCCAACGTACACAGAAAGAGAGGTTAGAATTGACGTCAAAGCTATCATTGCACAAGTGGTTAACTGCAGAATCATGAGCACAGTACTACGCATGCGCCGATGGATTAAAAATACAAAATAATAAGTTCTGTGAAGTAATTAAACTATAACAAGTCATCATTGTTAATCCATTAGAAAGCTGCAAGCATTGCAACACAGTGCCTACAAGGATCAAACCGAGTTTTCTTTGAAAACGTCGAGGCCTTTTAGTGTACTTAGCCTCTCCTCCAACTACAAATTCAAGATGATCCTTTGTTTTCTGTTACCCTGTTAAGATGTCAGATTTTACAGTCAAAGAATGGCGTAAGTCCACCACCCGTTAAACTGAGTACTACTACCCAGTTTCGTGCTGTCCCTGCATAAGAATTTTGATACCATTAGTAAAGTGTGTGAGGAAGCTTTCTCGTGTTTAGTCATTGTGCACATAGGGCGTTTTGAAACGAACATTTCTGTTCGTCTATCAGGATACCAGGAAGTATAAGAGTATACCAAAAGTAAATTATATGGAGACGTCCCACGAGATCGAAATCCCACGACATCGAAGTCGATGAGATCGAAATTATATTTAGGAATATAATTATATCCCAAATTCAAGGGGTATTAAGGAAATTGAAAGTAAGCAACAATTTGGGTCAGACTGAAACTGAACTTCCTATTCAGCTCCAAAAGAGTCGAGGACATTTCTAATGTTTAGGAAAACGGAAAGAAAATACGAGTAATTAAACGAAAACTTCAATTGTGGTAATTTTTTTGTTTGCCGAAGTTAGTAGCATTGCTTGCGGCTGCCAATTGTCAAACTACAGGGCACTGCATTACCGACAGAGCTTCGAAATGGAGGCAAGTGGCTTCGACGTAGTTTGTTAAGTGTTATGTTGTGTAATCTTGGAAATTATTAAAACGCCTTTAAATAAGCCGATTGAGTTTAATTACTTCCTGGCAAAAGTTACAACACAATTTTTACTTTATTGAAGATTACCTTTTGAAAGTCCTGATAACTTGAATTCACGTAAATATTTTTCTGTTGTAAAAATAAGTGATGCTTGAACCGGAATTATAAGAAAATTCAAAGCAAATAGACAATTATAAAGCAATAAAATTATGAAAAATGACAGGAACTTTATAACATTGTGTAGTTAACTACGAAACTGAATTCCAATCTGAGTTTGCGTTTGGTAGCAGTGGGATAACTTTAATCCGCATAAATACCTCTCTTCTGTAAAAAATAAGTGATTCCTGAACATGAATTATAAGAAAATTCCAATCAAATACACAATTTTCGCGTTTTCCTGGAATCCAACGTACACAGAAAGAGAGGTTAGAATAAACGTCAAAGCTTTCATTGCACAAGTGGTTAACTGCAGAATCATGAGCACAGTACTACGCATGCGTCGATGGATTAAAAATACAAAATAATAGGTTCTGTGAAGTAATTAAACTATAACAAGTCATCACTGTTAATCCATTAGAAAGCTGCAAGCATTGCAACACAGTGCCTACAAGGATCAAACCGAGTTTTCTTTGAAATCGTCGAGGCCTTTTAGTGAACTTAGCCTCTCCTCCAACTACAAATTCAAGATGATCCTTTGTTTTCTGTTACCCTGTTAAGATGTCAGATTTTACAGCCAAGAATGGCGTAAGTCCACCACCCGTTAAACTGAGTACTACTACCCAGTTTCGTGCTGTCCCTGCTAAGAATTTTGATACCGTAAGCAAAGTGTGTGAGGAAGCTTTCTCGTGTTTAGTCATTTGTGCACAAAGGACGTTTTGAAACGAACATTTCTGTTCGTCTATCAGGATACCAGGAAGTATAGGAGTATACCAAAAGTAAATTATATGGAGACGTCCCACGAGATCGAAAACCCACGACATCGAAGTCAATGAGATCGAAATTATATCTAAGGATATAATTATATCCCAAATTCAAGGGGTATTAAGGAAATTGAAAGTAAGCAACAATTTTGGTCAGACTGAAA
Source organism: Xestobium rufovillosum (assembly GCA_963966045.1). NCBI lineage: Eukaryota > Metazoa > Arthropoda > Insecta > Coleoptera > Ptinidae > Xestobium > Xestobium rufovillosum. Next base: position 26,319,600 of record OZ014503.1, read on the forward strand.
CTGAACTTCCTATTCAGCTCCAAAAGAGTCGAGGACATTTCTAATGTTTAGGAAAACGGAAAGAAAATACGAGTAATTAAACGAAAACTTCAATTTTTACTTTATTGAAGATTACCTTTTGAAAGTCCTGATAACTTTAATTCACGTAAATATTTTTCTGTTGTAAAAATGAGTGATGCTTGAACCGGAATTATAAGAAAATTCAAAGAAAATAGACAATTATAAAGCAATAAAATTATGAAAAATGACAGGAACTTTATAACATTGTGTAGGTAACTACGAAACTGAATTCCAATCTGAGTTTGGTAGCAGTGGGATAACTTTAATCCGCATAAATACCTCTCTTTTGTAAAAAATAAGTGATTCCTGAACATGAATTATAAGAAAATTACAATCAAATACACAATTTTCACGTTTTCCTGGAATCCAACGTACACAGAAAGAGAGGTTAGAATAAACGTCAAAACTTTCATGGTATAAAGATAAACGGTTAGTACAAGATCACGAGCACAATACTACGCATGCGTCGATGGATTAAACATACAAGGTAATAAGTTATAACTTATTAATACGAAGTAATTAGACTATAACAAGTTATAAGTGTTAATCCATTAGAAAGCTGGAAACATTGCAACACAGTGCCTTGCAAGGATCAAACCGATTTCTCTTTCAAAACGTTGAAGCCTCTCCTCCAACTACAAATGCAAGATGATCCTTTATGTTTTCTGTTACCCTGTTACGATGTCAGATTTTACAGCCAAAGACTGGCGTAAGTCAACCACCTGTTTGTTAAACAGAGTATAAAACTACCCAGTTTCGGGCCAAAGTTATTATACCTAATCATTGACTAGTCAATCAACGCTATAATATACATATACAGGATGTCACAGAATAACTATTCGTAATTTTCAGAAATGATAGAGGGCACTTAAATAAACATTTTTTATTAATAAACTAGTGTCCGGAAATTCTTCAGTATCGAGATAAAATGAAAAAAATCGGCTGTCACCCCAGGACTTTCCCGGCGGTATACAATACGTCCCCTTCTCAGGAAAGTAAAAGTTGAATCATACCAACATTTGGAAAACAACAACTATGTTCCTAGTTGTCATTTTACGTGTGTCAAAAATTATTCCTTATTAGATAAGTGCGTGTAATTGTCATTTTACGTGTCACAAATTAATCTTTATTAGATAATTAGTGTTAGATGGTCATGTGTATAGGATTTTTCTGGAACATGCTCTACCAGAATTGCCTGAAAATGTCCCACTTAATATTCGAAGAAATATTGTTTTCCAGCATGATGGTGCACCAGCACACTTTGGATTAAATTGCCGAAATTATCTAAATGCACAATTTCCAAATGGATGGATCGGAAGAGGGGGCCGATTTCTTTGCCCGCACGTTCACCAGATATGACTCCAGTTGATTTTTGTATTTGGGGTCATGTTATTACAGAAGAAGAGTTAGCGGCTCGAAGTATTCTAGCGTTTTATGATATTCGTGAACGTCCGCAGCTATTTCGAAGAATTCGGTAGTAGATTTCACATCGTTACAACTTTTGTATTGAAAATGGTGGTCGTAACTTCGAACAATTTTTATAAAGTTTGATGCATTATTATTTCTAATAAAATGTTCCGTAACTTAACTGCTTCAATTTAGTAAGTAACTGCTCTTTCCTGTTGTAATTGAGATTGTTTTTAAAGATTTCTAGTTTATCTTGACATCCAGAAATTTTCGGATACTAGTTTATTATTAAAAAATGTTTATTTAAGTGCCCTCTATCATTTCTGAAAATTAGGAATAGTTATTCTGTGACACCCTGTATAATATAATAACTTTGGTTTCGGGCTGTCCCTTGCATAAGAATTTTCGTGAAGTGTGGGAGAAGCTTTCTCGTGTTTAGTCATTTGTGCACATAGGTCGCTTTGAAACGAACATTTCTGTTCTTCTATCAGGATCCCAGGAACTATGAGAGCATACCAGAAGTAAATTATATGGGAACGTTCCACGAGATCGAAATCTCAAGAAATCGAAGTCAATGAGATCGAAATTATATCTACACAAATTCAAAATAAGCAACTCCAAAAGAGTCGAGGACATTTCTAATGTTTAGGAAAACGGAAAGAAAATACGAGTAAAAATGAGTGATGCTTGAACCGGAATTATAAGAAAATTCCAAGCAAATAGACAATTTTTCGCCGGTTTTCCTGGTGAAGTGCACAGAAAAAGAGGCCTTCCTTATCTAGGACATTGACAGCTCGATTATGGACTTAACCCCACTTTCAGTTTCGAGCTCTGGTAGACGAAATTATATGAATTATATGCGTGAGTGCGGAACAGAAAAGTTTTTTGTCCATAAAGTAATTAACTACACCTCTAAATATAACGCAAAGGACAGCTATGCATATTCTCCAGAAAACGTAGTAGGAGAAATTAGTAAATATCCGGAATATGGGGATTTTTGTGAAACATACATGCTTGTATGAAAAAACAACGTTTTTTTGAATAGAAAATGATGTCCTAAACTTTTAGAGGTCATACGGTAGATGGTGGAATGAGAGCGAAGCTGCTCAAACAGATTATATGTCTCAGGATAAGGATCCCTGCGGTGCGGAAGATTACATTACTCTAGGGTTTAATATCTATGAAACATTTAATGAATGTGTATAAAAATGATTTTTTTAGGTTTAAGTATGCAGCGGTTCCGAAACAAATTCATATTTATGAGACTTACAACCCGGGTGCGATAGTTCGAATTTGGGGGCGTTACGCAGGTAATGCGTGGCATATTTTGTGGGAAGGACTCCCGATAGAGTGGTCGCCAGTTGCGAGGGTTTTTATTCCGCCCATACGGCAGATATTTTCGCTTGTCAAGTTAGTGAATTAAAGTTAATGTTTCTTTTGTAGTATGTGCGCGTTTTTAGTGAAATTCGGCTTGAATTTAATCAGAGCCATTTGCGGTATCATACTTCCATAGATGCAGTGATGTTAGAGGGATTTTCCGTTAAAAGTGATTTCCAAATAAGGATGCTAAATATGTTTATGTTTAACACTAATTTAAATAAAAATACGAAGCGTCGAACATTTCGGAAATCTGATCGGGACATTTTCAGTACTCTCCCTGTGAGTTTTTGATGCTAACTCATGTAAAATATAATAACGGGTTGCGATTTTTAGCTTGAGATAATAAGTCACATATTTAAATATCTGGATTTGAAATCTTTGTGCAGATCAGCGCAAGTCAGTAAGCAATGGTACGAAGCCACATTGGATGTAGTTTTATACCGTGAATTGAGTTTAAAAGTATTGCGTTGCATGTATTACACGCTTTCTGATAGTTATACAGATTATTTTCACAGAAATACTGGCATAAAGTCAACAATGATTTGTTGACGAATTTTTTTACCGGTCGATGTGTGGGCATGAAAAAGTTTGATTTTTCTTGGTGTGGAAACGACGGTACAATAACGGAGAAGGTCTTTATAAAGTAATGCTGTCATAATAACCGATTAACTAGTTTTCATTAATTAATTTTTAAGGTTTTTGAAGGCCTGTTGTAGACAGCTTACCCACATCTCCTTAGGCTATTGCGATTTTGTAGATAATGCTGTTGTTCAAGAAATTGCCCTATGCAACGACTTAGTCGGTAAATTTAAACAACTTTTGCATATTTTTGTCACTTCTTAAATATAAATTTCGCAGATTTGAGACTTAGAAACGTCCAGTGCGACTCGTGGAAGTTTTCGGTGTTATCGAATTTAAAAAAGTTGGTTTCTTTAGATTTATATTCGTCCACGATTATCGATGAAGCGCTTATTAAAGTTTTAATGGCGAACCCGGGGTTGAAACATCTAATAATCGGTATTTCTGTCGCGTCCGTGTTTTAATAAGATTTTTTATAAAATTTTGTTTATGTTAGATTTTTGTGAAAATCTAGAGAAACTAGATCAAGTTGCCGAAACAGTTTCGGAGTATAATAAAAATTTGCGAGTTTGGAGTTCGTGGAAAACGCACTCTATAACGTCTGATGGGGTGAAGTATTTAGGCAGATGCGGTGAATTAAGGGAGCTAGACTTGGGGTGGTGTTTGATACTCACGGATCCTGGCGATTGCTTAGAAAAAGTTGCAAATGGTTGCAAGCACTTGAAAAGGTAAATATCGTGGGTTTTAAGCACGATATGTTTAGTTTCTTCTTGTAGACTAATCATTTCCGGATGGCGGGGAATAAGCGACCACTTGCTGTACCCAGTCGTCAAACTGTGCCATGAACTAACGGAACTAGATTTACTGGGGAATCAGAATTTAACAGCCGATATTTGCGAGATGGCTTTCCTATTTTTACCCCATTTAAAATTGTTAGAATTGAGTTTTTGTAGCGCAATTAAACGTGATCAGGTTCATATCGTATTTTTTTCAAAAAAAAAAGAATGTGTTGAGATTTCTTGTTGTAGGTTCTCAATTGGATGGCTGCTTACCCCCATATAACGATTCAACGAAGCTGCGAAGGCCTTTAAACATTTATTTAATAATCGTATTTATGTAAGGAATATATTTGCAAATTTTTAGAATTTCGTTTTTGTTCCCTTCATTTTAGTATTCATAATTTTCTAAAACAAATACGTTCCCACCAAAAGTTTTTATTATTGGAGTAAAACATTCACACAATGACGAGGGCAAAACAATTTCTAAACTTGATGTCAAAAAAAATTACAAGATACCCCTGCAACGCTTCCTCTTTTGACAGTCCCCTTTTTTGGACTTGCGCCTTCTTGACCGTTTTCGCCCTTTGCTGCAGCCCCTCCTTTTGCTCTTCCTCCTCCTGCTTCTGTGTTTCCTGCGTCTACCGCATTTGGAGCGGCCCCTTCTCTTTCTGGACGAACGTCGTTTCTTGGAGCCGCATCGTTTGGCTTTTGAGCGGCGGCGTTTCGAGCGAGAACGTCGCCGTCTTTTGGACCCACACCGCTTGGATTTTGAGCGACGACGTCTTGAGCGAGACCGACTCTTCTTGCGACCTCCACAGCCGCGTTTTATCTTGTATTTCGGAGCACAGCCAGCTAGCCTCCTGAATTTCTCCTTCTCCTTCTCGCTCAAGCAGCACCATATTTTAGCGCCCTCCCTTGCTATCTTTGTGACGGGCCACGAACAGTGCTTCAAGCGATACACCCTCAGGAAGTTAAAAAATGGGTTCCGAGTTATTTTGCCTGCTGTGCATTTTTTCTTTTTCCCGCAAGACGATCGACTTCGTCCCATTGCACGTCTCTTTCAATAACACTTATAAATTTAGATTTGAAGGACCCGAAAACTTTTTTGTAGGTACTTGCACTTAAAATTTTTGATTAATATATTAATATCAACAAATAACCATAACTACAAGTTTTGTTTTTTCAAAACTATTCGAAAAAATTTGAAATGTGCCTCTGCGATCCCAAAATGTTTATTTTGATAGTTTTAAATTTGTTTTGCTGTCTAGTAGCATTAGCTAGTATGCCATGCAAACAGTGCCTTGATTTTATCTAAGATACTCGATTAGAAATTTTACATTTTTTGAAAACTTTAACTATGCCATTAACATACAAAATAAATAATATAGGTCCCAACACTGATCCTTGAGGAACACCCCATTTTGATTCCTTCTCACCTGAAATACCTTCCTCATATTTCGTCATTTGAACTCTGAATCAATCCAACATAACACCATCAACCCCAACACGAGCCAATTTCATCAATAACAGATTCCGATCGATCGTCTCAAAAGCTTAAAATCCACAAATACCTCACCTATTATTTGCTTCGCAGAAATTCCACTCATGTATCACAGTTTTCACTGCAGTCCCACGTGATTGGCCCCTTCTAAAACCCACTGGAGACTGAGAGAATGTTATTTCCTTCCAGATAATGCAGAAATTGGTCTTTCACAGCCAATTCCAAAACCTTTTCATAAGATGGGAGCATGTTTATTGGGCGATAGGAGCTTGCATCATCAGCATTCGGAATCTTCTCTACAGGAACAACCATCGATCTCTTCCACAATTAATTTCAAAATTGTAGTATTGATCCCATCGATACTACTGTTTTTATTTGGCAGGCTCTTAATTATTCTTTTCAACTCGCAGAAAGACACTTCCTCAAATTTATCCAACTTCGAATCATATTTCTCCATCTTGTCTATCATTTCATCATTATTTAGCCCACTTTGCACCAAACCATCGATGCTATTTAAGAAATAGTGGTTAAATTCTTCGGTTATTTCACAGTATAACTCAATTAGTCCATTATCAAATTTTATTCCTATTTTCTGACTTCTAATATTCTTACTAACCAACTTCTTCAAGACCTTCCACATTTAGTTGGAATTTTGTTTCACCTCATTTATTTGACTATTGTAATATTCTTTTTGCCTCTTTCTTATCGCATCCACTATCTCATTCCTTTTCTCACAAAAAACTGAGATCATAGTGCATCTCTAGACAGCAAGAAGTTTAAGTGTTCAAAATTTCAGGTAGAAACTCGGAAAGTTGGTGTAATCTTTGAAAAACGAATCGAACGAATGCATTTTTTTGGGCTTAGATCGGGTGATCTTGCTGGCCACCCCATAGTCTCATTTCCCAAAATACTATGGCACAATTTGAGTATTGAATGTATGTGCAATTTTTTTTATTTCTTATATTGTTAATTGATTCCTATATTTCTCTTTTTTTGGAAATATGCTATACTTTTTTCGAGTACTACTTACCTAAATCTTATTTTCTCCGTTACTTTTTGTAGACAGACAGAAAAAGACCCGTTTATTGGAGCTAGGTCAAGTCCAATACAATAGCGAAATTCTTATTATAAAATATTGAAAGAAAATGCTCGGATAATAAAAATAACGTTATATTAAAGCGATAAATACAATTTTAAATAAAATGAATTAGTGTGCAACCACTTTACCACTGTAATAACCGTTCAAATCCAACATGTCCAACAACTGCACCAAATGTGGCTGATAACCGATTTTAACAATTTTCTGACCAACTTTAAACAGATAAACAACAAAATCCTCGAAATTCGAAAATATGTTTTCCAATTTCGAAAAGTTTGGATGGACGTAAGTCCCGTTTTCAACCGTCCACGTCCTCGAACGCAAATAATCGTAAAACTTCAACATTACTATAAAAATTTTCTCGAATATCCTTTGAATAGGAGCCGCTTCTTGCCGCAAAAGACACCTACAAATTATTTCGATAAAAAATACGAACTAAAAACGATGAAAAACGCACATAAAAATGATATTTTTTACGTAATCCACGTGAGCGGAATAAAGCTGATCCAAGTCTGTAACGCCCATCAAAGCGTCTTCAAAACTCTCCCAATTTGTATGCAAAACCTCTCCGATAATGTAATTCTGGAAAGTTTGGATGAAATGCGTCATTAAATGACGGCACTGGTGCACCCTTCGATACTGATGCGACGTCGCCAAATAAGTCTTATTTTTACCAACTTGCATCGCCAAAATCTTCAATTCCTTTAGGAAAATGACGTATAAAAACCAACATAGCGCGTAAAAAATATGTACTAGGGTTGCTCAGATATAAACCGTAAAAATTATAGGGTTCAGTCCTAGGCCTGTGCGATTCAGGAATCCATCAGATTCAGATCTATTTATAGGAAGATTTTGCATCAGAAATGGAAAAGGACGACTCTTTTTTGTGGTCGAGACCGCCATTACAGCGGAAAAGCTGAGAAAAACCACACTTTTTAAGAGCTGTATGTATGCTCCAATATCTTGGTATATATAAGAGGTATTGATCTGAAATTTGCATGAGCCGATAGCTCTTTTAATTTACTACAAAACTGTGTCTTCGAAATCAGCCCGCTTTGATTGTTTATAACAATAACTAAACATTTTCCTCAGAGATGTTCTTTTTCCAAACATTTCTTCATATTCAAAGCGCTGCAGTTTAACTCCTGTATAAGATATTTAAAAAATTCTTGCACAGAAAACTGGCAAATTTCATAAGGATTATCTTCTCTCGATTTTGTATGAACTTATCTTTAACAATAAAGTGGCCAGAATTAATTAACTTCTCCGATGCACCTTTCACGCACTGCCGCTCTCGATCACCCTCCCGCGCCGCTTCGCCTACGTACTGGTGATTTAATACATACATGGCCCACTGCGCTACGTACCTACAACATGCCTATCGTTGTTCGTCGTTCCAATAACTTTATTTTGGGTGGAATTATAAATAACGTGAATTAAGAATGAAAAGCTTTAGTCTTTTATTTGAACTTATTCCTGCATATCATCTTGTTCATCAAACAACAATTTATTTTGCACTTATATTCGGAAAAACAAAACATGCCCTCATTTTTGCACGCGCATTTATTGTTATTACAGTTTTTTTCGTTGCAGAAAAAACTGATTATTGTTCTAATATCTTGGGGAATTGGGGCACTTGTGACAAATTGTGGGACCAAAATATCATTTTTGCGTACCCAGCCATAATTGCTTGGCTCAAGTTTATCAGTTATACCAATGTGACTCATTATCCAGAGGTATACTTGGTAGTAACATCTAAAAAGGAAAAATGTATAAATATCTATATGTATGTATACGCATAGTATACAGTTCATTCACCGAATTTAGACCACAATTGAGTAAAACTTTCAACTGATAAAATTATCACAAAGGGGGCAGCAGCTCTTTCAGTAATCATAGTGGCAGAGATCGTGAGGGTCGGTATGGCACTGTGATACACACTACTGCAATGTGGAAGGCAACGGGAAACCACCACATTATTCTATCCCTAGTACAGCGTACTTCGAATTTATGATGATGGCACCTTCTGGAGTAAAATATTCCGGAGGTAAAATAGTCCCACATTCGGATCTCCGGGCGGGGACTGCTTCGGGGGTAGTCATCAGAAATGATAAGTGTAACATCTCACGAGTCGGAGCGTGGAATGTTAGAAGCATGAAACAAGTAGGAAAGTTAGAGAATTTGAAAATTGAGATGGATAGGTTAGCATTAGACGTAGTAGGTATTAGTGAAGTGAGATGGCCAGAAGCCGGAGACTTCTGGAGGGGAGATTTTAGAGTAATACACACAGGATCTGTAGGAGGAAATTCGGGAGTAGGAATTGTTATGCAGAAAAAAGTAGGGCAGAGTGTAGAAAATTTCTTACAGCAAAGTGACAGGGTAGTTATGGTTAGGTTAGATTCGAAACCTGTAAAAACAGTAATAATACAGGTATATATGCCCACTTCTAACTACAGTGATGAGGTCGTAGAGGCAGTTTATAGTGATATTGAACATGTGCTAGATTTTGTGAGAGGACACGAAAATTTAATAATTATAGGAGATTTCAATGCTGTCGTAGGCACAGGGCGAGAGGGCTGATTAGTTGGTCCCTTTGGATTAGGCAATAGGAACGATAGGGGAGTTAAACTGATAGAGTTCTGCGATAAACATAACTTAACGGTCACGAACACTCTATTTCACCATCATGTTAGGAGACGCTACACGTGGAAGATGCAGGAGACCTAGGGAGATATCAAATAGATTACATTCTTGTTAGGCAAAGATTTAGAAATCAAGTTAGGGATTGTAGATGTTATCCAGGAGCAGATATAGATAGTGATCACAATATAGTCGTTATGAAGGCCAATCTTAAATTTAAGATTTTGAAAAAACGAAGCGGAAGAAGGTATCTTGACCCAGAGAAACTAAAAGATGATGATACGCGTGATAAGTTCGAGAAAAAGACAAACGAAGTGCTAAAGGGCGCGGGCGAAAATATTGTTAGGGACATAGAGGAAGAATGGAATTGCATTAAAAATAGTTTAGTTTCCTCAGCTAGGGATATTTTGGGTCATAAACAGAATGAAAGTAGGAAACCCTGGATAACAAAACATATTGTGAGTCTAATAGAGGAAAGGCGAAAATATAAAAATGGGTTAGATGAAATAGGGAAACAAAGATATAAGGCGATCAAGTGGGAAATTATTCGGAAATGTAGGAAAGCGAAAGAGCAATGGATCGATAATAAGTGCAAAGAAGTGGAAAATAAGTTCGAAGTAGGAAAGACTGATGAAGCATATAAAATAATTAGGAGAAATTTTAGAGAAATTGGATCTAGTACCAAAAGCATTAGGAATGAGGCAGGAGATATCCTAATCGAAAGCGGGGAGAAGGCAGATAGGTGGAAAGAATATTTAGGAAACTTATATGCGGGACAGGAAGTGCAAGATATATTAGAAAGCGAAAGCAGTGTAGAGGGGGATAACCTAGGGAGTCCTATAATGAGAGAAGAGTTTGATCTAGCACTAAAAAGTTTAAGGAATAATAAAGCGCCAGGTATAGATGGCTTGCAGGCAGAAATCTTAAAGTGCGCAGGTCAAGAGGTAATAGATCGTTTATTTAAATTAGTTAGTCGCATATACCTGACAGGCGAGATTCCAGAAGATTACAAACGGAACATCATGGTAGCTTTGCCAAAAATGAAAGGCGCGGATAGGTGCGAAAATTTCAGAACCATCAGTTTAACTTCCCATGCGTCGAAAATTTTAACTAGAATTGTGCAAGGAAGGATGGAGAAAAAGGCGGAAGAAATATTAGGAGAAGATCAGTTCGGATTTAGACGAAATAGAGGAACGCGCGAGGCCATCCTAGCTTTACGAGTAATTATAGAAAAAACGATAGAAAAGAGAAAGAGCGTCTATATAGGATTTGTAGATTTAGAAAAGGCCTTCGACAACGTAAAATGGGGGAAGATGTTCGAAGTGCTGAGAAAGGTAGGGATGAAATATAGGGACAGAAGAATAATACATAATCTCTACGAAGAGCAACAGGCAGTTATAGAATGTGAGCAGGAACGAAGGGAAGTACATATCCGGAAGGGAGTGAGACAGGGATGTGCATTGTCACCTCTAGTTTTCAACTTATATATCGAAGATGCTATTAATATTGTTAAGGGCAGAACAGCCTCAGGGATTAATGTACAGGGTCAAACTATTAACATGCTCAGATTTGCGGATGATATAGCAGTGTTAGCATCTAGCAAAGAAGAATTAGGAGCGGCTTTGAATGAAATGGAAGCAGTTTTGACACAGGGCTATGGCATGAAAGTCAATAAAAAGAAAACTAAAATTTTGGTATGTAGGGGATGTGAAAATAGAACTAAAGTTGACATACAAATAGGAAATGAGAAGATAGAGGAGGTCACGGATTTCTGCTATTTAGGAAGTAAAATAACTCAAGACGGTAGGAGCACTAAAGATATAAAACAAAGAATAGCGCAGGGCCGAGTTGCGTTTAACAGAAAGAAACAACTGTTATGTTCGAGAACGGTTAATATTGAGACTAGGAAGAGGCTCTTAAAGTCGTATGTATGGAGTACGGCATTATACGGGTGCGAAACTTGGACAATAGGGGAAGCGGATCGAAAAAGAGTAGAAGCGTTTGAAATGTGGTGCTACAGGCGCATGATGAAGATACCGTGGATAGATAAGGTTAGCAATAGGGAAGTATTAGAAAGAGTTGGGGAAAAGCGAAAGGTATGGAAGACAATAATGAGTAGGAGAGACAGGATGGTAGGACACCTTCTAAGACACGAAGGAATAGTTCGCGACATACTAGAGTCAGAGATAGGAATAAAAAGAGGTAGGGGTAGGCCTAGATTAGACTACTGCTCTCAAATAGTTAGGGATGTAGGATGTTCTACTTTTAGGGAAATGCGTAGGTTAGCTCAGGATAGAAAAGAGTGGAGGTACGCATCCAACCAGTCTTCGGACTGAGAACCTTATGATGATGACCAAAGTTTAATATTCATTTTACATTACCCAGGTCCAAGAACCCATCTGTGACAATTTTTACAGTTCAAGTTTTACCCATTTTGTGAATGAAGTATACAGATATTTTATTTAATAACACCACCTACCTATGTACATGTAAATAAAATGAATCCTCAGTAGGAGGAATTTCTTTGGTCGATTTTTTTGTTTTCTTTGTTAGCTTGAGCATAATTTCATTTAGATCTGGGCATTTGTCATGTCGATATAGGTATGATACAAGCTTTCTTGCTGCATTCAAACTGTGTTCTATAGAACAGACAGTTTTTCCTAAAATTAGGCTAAAGCTAACAAAGAAAACAAAAAAAGTCAGTCAAAGAAATTCCTCCTACTGAGGATTCATTTTATTTACATGTACGAGGTAGGTGGTGTTATTAAACAAAATATCTGTATACTTCTGTATTCACAGAATGGGTAAAACTTGAACTGTAAAAATGATCACAGATGGGTTCTTGGACCTGGGTAATGTAGAATTAAAATTAAACTTTGGTATAATTGAATAATTACCTACTTTGTGATAATTTTATCAGTTGAAAGTTTTACTCAATTGTGGTCTAAATTCGGTGAATGAACTGTATACTATGCGTATACATCATAAAAGATATTTTTTTACATTTTTCTTTTTTAGATTTTATCTACTACCAAGTATACCTATGGATAATGAGTCACATTGGTATAATTGATAAACTTGAGCCAAGCAATTATGGCTGGATACGCAAAAATGATATTTTGGTCCCACAATTTGTTACAAGGGCCCCAATTCCCCAAGATATTAGAACAATAATCAGTCTTTTCTGCAACGAATTGTAATAACAATAAATGCGCGTGCAAAAACGAGGGCATGTTTTGTTTTTCCTAATGTAAGTGCTGTTGATAGGGATGAGATGCCGTTGGTCGGAATTGATGCACACCACCACCCAGCTCTGACTGTTCGACTTGATGTCCAGACTCCCCTTCCTAATTTCTCCAGGCCTGTTGGAGGGTCTTATAATTTCCGTAGGGCTGATTTTCCGAACTTATATAATTCCTTGCTGATGACAGATTGGTCTTTTTTGGAGGACTATACAGACGTTAATGATGCCTGTTCTGCTATTTATGATAGGCTTTACTCTCTATTTGATGTGCATGTCCCGCTATATAAAACTAAAAAATGTCACTACCCGGTATGGTTTACACCGGAAATTATTCGTGTTGTTCGTATGAAAAATAAAGTTTTTCGGAGGTGTAAGACGAGTAACTTGAGTTGTCAACTCAGTGAGTTTAGGCAGCTGAGAGTCCTTTCTAAGTCGCTTATACGTAAAGCGTACAAGGATTATGTACGGCGTGTGGAGCATTCATTGGTTGGAGATCTGAAGTCTTTTTGGTCTTTTGTACACTCTAAGAGGGCTCGCACTCGTATACCGGGTAAGATTTCCTATAATGGAGTGGTCTTTGAGGATCCGGAGTGGATTGTTAATGCTTTTGGTGACTACTTCGGTAGTGTCTACTTGCCCCAGGGGCAGTCTTCTAGTTCCCCCTGTGGTGGTGTGTGTGATGTGACGTGCCTCCATATAACTCGTGTTTCTGCGGCTGAGGTCCAGTTGTGCATGCGCAGGTTGAAGGACAAGATGACTTCGGGGTTGGATTGCATTCCTTCTTTTTTAGTGATGGATTGTGCTAGCGCTTTGGCCTATCCGATTTCTATTATCTGTAATTTGTCGCTGAAATCTTCGACTTTCCCGGCTGCTTGGAAGGCTACTCGTGTGTGCCCGGTGCTGAAGAGCGGTGACCCGTGTGATGTTGGTAATTATAGACCTATAGCTATTCTGTCCAACTTTGCCAAAGTTTTTGAAATGGTGCTCTATGATCATATATACCCAATTGTTAAGAGTCGCATTTCTACTCATCAGCATGGTTTCTTTTCTAAGCGGTCAACTACTACTAATTTGGTGCACGCGACCCTTGTCTATCATATATACTAGTCTGCTAATCCAATGCAATTTATTGGAAGCCGGTTTTTGGACGCCACGTATTTTAGTTCTGAACGCAGCTGGTTAGATGGGGCTCGATACGCTTAGTAAACTTGCAGTTTTCAATCTGCTATCGTGGCACTTTAGTTGATATTATTGTTTAACAGATGGCAGGCACGGCGATTTTAATTCTGGGGCGATGTGAAAGGCGAGACGGCGCCGGCCGGCACGACGGGACGTTGCGGAATAAGATATCAAATAAGCTTTTATGTTCCCGCAGGGTACGGCGGCACCCTTTGTCGCTTGTCGGGGTAACACCTGCATGAAATTTATGCATTTACAATACTTTTTATGTCCAATTTTATCTTTCCGAATTTGTTCACATATGCCAGCCCCAATTATTTGAATGGCCTTACTTCCTAGATCCCAAAAATAAAAATTAAGAGACAGCCCAAAAAGATGTTTTACTCTCGACGTTTTAACGTATTATTCGAAAAACAAAAAGCGCACTTGTTTTTTCCAGTAACTTTCGTTTTTGAAAACATTTTGAGGATCTGTATGCAGCACCGTAGCCAGGGTCAAAACTTAGGGGGGGCTTATGAATTTTTTGAGGGGGCCTAAACAAAATATTTGGTAGGATGTCTCTTGGAATATGCGATTAAAATTATTCTAAAAATTGGAAATTATAATACTTTACTAACCTAGATAAATTGATAAATACCTATATACCTAGTTTGAGGATATGGATGCAATAAACACTTAAACAGTACCTACATAAATATGACTAATTCTTGTAAAAATTGAACAACGAAGAATAAAAAAACTATTCAGTAGAACTTCACAATAAACTAAAATCTTCACTTCTTACAATGAAACAAAATACAACTATACAGGGTGTTAACAATTAGCGGGGTGCGGGGTAGTATTGACAGCTTTGTTATTTTTGGAGACACGATTCCTGTTAAATGACCGTACTAGTAGTATTTCTTAATAGATTACGGTCGCGAAAACAGAAAAGCAATGATTGAACATCAGGTTTTCGAGTTATGTGCAAAAATAACTTTTTTTAAATGGAACGCTCTATGTATTTTTGCATATATTGGGAGAGAGAAAAATTCTTAACAGAAAGTCTTAATTAATGGCTACCCTAAAATTTAAAATAAAGACGTTTTAAGCCATTTAAAAGTAAAACACTAAATACATCTTTTACACTATAAACCAAAACAGGCCGAGGAACAAGGCAAGTGTCGAAATCAATAAATATTCTTTGTAAATTTTTATTAGTAGGTACTTATTGCTGTTTAGTGAGTTTTCGTATTATTTTCGTGACTATATCGACATCTTCACCATGCCGTTTACTCTTGTAGAAAACTGGGACACGTGTGATTTGGTAAGCTTATAAAAAATTAATTTCGATCTATCGCATGCTACGCCGAATTATTTCTTGGACGGGAATAGCCGATGCAAAGAAGGATGGAGAAAAAGGCGGAAGAAATATTAGGAGAAGATCAGTTCGGATTTAGACGAAATAGAGGAACGCGCGAGGCCATTCTAGCTTTACGAGTAATTATAGAAAAAACGATAGAAAAGAGAAAGAGCGTCTATATAGGATTTGTAGATTCAGAAAAAGCCTTCGACAACGTAAAATGGGGGAAGATGTTCGAAGTGCTCAGAAAGGTAGGGATGAAATATAGGGACAGAAGAATAATACATAATCTCTAGAAGGAGCAAAAGTCAGTTATAGAATGTGAGCAGGAACGAAGGGAAGTAGATATCCGGAAGGAAGTGAGACATCAGGGATGTGTATTGTCACCTCTAGTTTTCAACTTATATATCGAAGATGCGATTAATATTGTTAAGGACAGAACAGCCTCAGGAATGTATGTACAGGGTCAAACTATTAACTTGCTCATATTTGCGGATGATATAGCAGTGTTAGCATCTAAGCAAAGAAGAATTAGGAGCGGCTTTGAATTACCTAAATTGAAGCAGTTTTGACACAGGGCTACCGCATGAAAGTCAATAAAAAAAAAAACCAAAATTTTGGTATGTAGGGGATGTGAAAATAGAACTAAAGTTGACATACAAATAGGAAATGAGAAGATAGAGGAGGTCGCGGATTTCTGCTATTTAGGAAGTAAAATAACTCAAGACGGTAGGAGCACAAAAGATATAAAACAAAGAATAGCGCGCAGGGTCGAGTTGAGTTTTACAAAAAGAAACAACTGTTATGTTCGAGAATGGTTAATATAGAGACTAGAAAGAGACTCTTAAAGTCGTATGTATGGAGTACGGCATTATACGGGTGCGAAACTTGGACAATAGGAGAAGCGGATCGAAAAATAATAGAAGCGTTTGAAATGTGGTGCTACAGACGCATGATGAAGATAGGTTAGATAAGGTTAGCAATAAGGTATAGGGAAGTATTAGAAAGAGTTGGGGAAAAGCGAAAGGTATGGAAGACAATAAAGAGTAGGAGAGATAGGATGGTAGGACACCTTCTAAGTCGCGAAGGATAATAGTTCGCGACATACTCGAGGGGTTTACCACTAAGGAAATGGTTGGGACAGGTTCAAGAAATAGTATTTCCGAAATAATGAGAAATGGTGGAAATGATGCAGAAATACTAGGAAATAGTGTAGAAATAGTATTTCTTACTCAGAAATAGTAGGAAATACCCAGGAAATGGTAAAGAAATGGTGGAAATATTCAAAGAAATACTGGAAATAGTCTGAGAAATACTGGAAATAGTAAGGGAAATATTCTCGGAAATACCTAGGAAATACTGGAAATAGTCGACCAATATGTATAAAACTTTCCGCTCTCTCTCTTCGCGCCAAACGTACTAGTATCAGTACAAACGTTGGCCGGTAGGCCGGTTTCGTTCTTCACTGCGCAGAAGCAAATATGAGGCCACATTTTTAGACGGCCAATAGCGCGACTTCGAATTGACTCAATTGTATAAATATGTAATAAGTTTCTTCTGTTTTCTGTAGCAACAGTGAGTGGTAGGGTGATGCGAGCATTCAAAGCAAGTAAAAAAATCGAGTAAAAAATGGTGTGAACTTTATACCGTTGACTGATTATCAATAATCTATCAACGTTTATACCTACAAGTATTCCTGGATTTATTATTTAATGTAAATTGATAGTTGCCATCCTATTTTAAACTCTGAAAAATATTTGTAAATATCCCCGCAAATTCATATAAAAACGGATAACAATTTTTGGAAGTGAAGAGCTTTTTAAGTGGAGGTTTTAACGATAGACTTTTATATTATTTTAGTTATGTGTACATTGCTCAACACAATATTTTAGGTATACCGCAAGGTATACTGCCATTTTTATTCGCATTTTTATGCAATTTGTGGCTCTATAATTAAGAAATAGCAATGGATTTCAAAAGGGAACCACGAACCACAGTATTTAGATCAAAAGGGCTTAAGCGAGGGCTAAAGAGCTTAAAGCTCAGCCCAACAATTACGAGAATGAAGAAGAAAAAGGGACTAGAAGCGTTAAAACTCGCACTAACATGCCTGAACCTTTCTTTGCGAGTTTCTTGGGCTTCCGAAATTTGTTTGACGGTTCAAGTTTACACAAGAGAGCGGAGACACGGGGTGATACATAAATGAGATACCTACCCACCTTTGATATTTTTTGAAACAACTGTCTTTCGGTAATTCCGGGATATTACTGCGAAATATCGGTAATTTATTGTAAGATTTTTTCAGTTCTAATGGTAACAACGGTTGTTGGGGAAACATATTACGATGGGTAGGTGCGCAAGATCCGAGACAAGTTCGATGCGGGGTGAATTAAACTGAGCTCGAAATTGAGGGGTAATATCGAAGGTAATGTAACTATCGTGTCCAAGACCTTGTGACATATATAATTATATTTGGAATCTTTCAAATGTTGGAACTCTTGGTTTATATTCAAACCTCGAAATAAACGAATAATGTTGAATTGATAAATTCGGTTTTGATTGATTAAAGTTATGTAATATCTCGGGACTATTTGCCCTGATTTGCCGGCTTTTCAGTATCCATTTTGGTCATCTAAAATTGTCGGTATTTAACTGTGGTAACCATTCGCGAATTGCAAGAATATGTAGCATTTTTTTAACACATACTCGAACACATATTATTCTAGTTATCGTAAATATCGGTAAATATCATGTTAGGTATGTAGGTCTCGATTTAGGCAGGGCGCGAAAGTGGTCCAAGAGGTGACGGACAATAGCATTGTTATGTTTATTGTTTTTGCATTTTTATGAAAACCACGACCGTGGGGGCTAAAATTTGAATTAATTATGCAAGGAAGGGAAATTAAGTTTTATCAGTTTAGTAACATAATTAGTAAGCAATACTTAAATATTTATTTGGGAGGTTGCAAAACACACATCCAAACTAGGGAAGAGTTTCTAACGCATCATGCATACATATACGGGGTATCCAAAATTAAGTGTCCACCATTGGTAACTTCGTTATTATTGGACGTTCAAGGTCGGTTAAATGGGCAAAGAATTAGTGTTTTTCATGAAGAATTTTATTCTCTTTCAACACTTATAGAAATATATAGGGCGTTCCATTTAAAACGTTGTGAAAATCGCGAAAATGCGATGTTCATCATATTTTTTGTAATAAAAAATACTAATTCCTCAACTAATTCTTTGTCCATTTAACCGACCTCGTAGGTCCAATAATAACAAAGTTGGCAATGATGCGCACTTAATTTTGGATACCCTGTATAACTTAACTTTTTATAAATTTTAAAAGAAAATGGGCGTTATACTTCAAGATTTAATAAATTGTATAGGGGTTATTTTTCAAGTGACGGACGTTTGTAATCGTTTATATCGTAACCCATTTTTATAAATTCAATATTCAACAACACAAAAATTAAATGTGCAGTAAATTATTTCACAAGAAGAAAATAGGTAGGTAATGTATGCTATTTTTGTAATAGTAAAAGGGGAAGTAAAAGGTACGAATTGAATGAAATTGTAAAAAAATACTCTGGAACACTGGAAATACTTGGAAATGGTGAAGAAATACACGGAAATGGTGAAGAAATACACGGAAATGGTAAAGAAATACTAGGAAATGCTCTGGAAATACTTAGAAATAGTAAGAAATGGTGAAGAAATACTAAGAAATGGTGAGGAATTACCGGGAAATACTAAGAAATAGTTAAGAAATACTAAGAAATAGTGACGAAATACTGAGGAAATAGTAGGAAATAGTAAGAAATGGCAAGGAAATAGTAAGAAATAGTAAGGACATATTTGGAAATGGGAAATACTTGGGACAGATTTTTTCCTAGTGGTAAACCCCTCGGACATACTAGAGTCAGAGATAGGAATAAAAAGAGGTAGGAGTAGGCCTAGATTAGACTACTGCTCTCAAATAGTTAGGGATGTAGGATGTTCTACTTTTAGGGAAATGCGTAGGTTAGCTCAAGATAGAAAAGAGTGGAGGTACGCATCCAACCAGTCTTCGACTGAGTAACCTTATGATGATAAGAATAGCCGAACCGGACGTGCGTCCTAAAATTATACAGGAAATTAAGAAACAAAACAGATATTTTTGTACAGAAGAGGAGGAGAAAAAATTTAATTTGGGATGCACAAACGGGCCTACCTACATAGCTGTATACAGGGTGTTCCAAAACAACGGGGCAATATTTCTGGAGCATATAGTTTGGGTCAAAATAACACTTATATCATATAAAAAAAAATTCTAGGACGCCTCCCTTCGAAGCTATTCGCCCTTAAAAGTAAAGTCCCGAAGAAGGTTTTTTGCTGGTAACTTTCAAACTACTGTATCGAATGTTTTAAAATTTGGACTGTAGGCATAGTAATCAAGTACCTGTGATCGAGTGACATGACATCTTCCGTATCTTGTCTAGGAAGCCGGGGGTGGAACACCCCTAATGCTTTTCATCCCTTAACTTTTACGTTGGTGCTTTTAACGAATTTGCAATGAGATTTTTAAATTCCTCAAACAATTTTCTCAAAAAAAGGTACTCTTTTTTGAAACCGTTAAAACGGCCCGTTTCCGAGAAAAAATGTATACAAAGACATGGTTTATCATTTTTACGGGTTTTTACTATACAAGCCAGGCTATGAAATATGAACTGCTTCATGAAACATGTGAAAAAATGAAAATGAACAATCGGTTTTGCAAACATAATAGCAGCTACAATAAATTTTTGAAGTGAGCACGTTGTAGACACATACGTTTTTGTGTAGTAAAAATGATAAAGCATGTCTTTGTATCATTTTTTTTCTCGGGAACGGGTCGTTTTAACGGTTTCAAGAAAGAGTACCTTTTTTGGAGAAAATTGTTTGAGGAATTTAAAAATGTCATTACAAATTCGTTAAAAGCATCAACGTAAAAGTTAAGGGGTGAAGCATTAGAGGTGTTCCACCCCCGGCTTCCTAGGCAAGATATGGAAGATGTCATGTCACTCGATCACAGGTACTTGATTACTATGTCTACAGTCCAAATTTTATAACATTCGATGCAGTAGGTAGTTTGAAAGTTACCACTTATACCAGCAAGAAACCTTCTTCGGGACTTGACCTTTAAGGGCGAATAGCTTCGAAGGGAGGCGTCCTAGATATTTTTTTTATATGATTTAAGTGTTATTTTGACCAAAACTATATGCTCCAGAAATATTGCCCCGTTGTTCTGGGACACCCTGAATATGTACCTAGTGTTTTAAATGGCTCAGATCTTCTTTATTCCACATTTCACGAAAATTATTTGTTAAGAATTTCTTTCGCTTTCAAAATATGTATATAGAAATATAAAGGTTGTTCAATTAAGAAAAGGTATTTTTGTTGACAACGCGAAAACCCCAAGTTCAATTACTTTTCTGATTTCACGACCTGAATTTACGTAAAAAATCGAGTAAAAATACTACTAGTTTGTCCATTTAACCGGAATCGTATAGCTGCAAAGATAACAAAGTTACCTAGTAATAGTGCCCCGTTAATTGTGAACACCATGTATATGAAATCTAGAATAATTATTATTGCAGTTTCCTATTTCGACTGTCATTAAATTTTCGGGGCACTTTTTCCATATC
Source organism: Xestobium rufovillosum (assembly GCA_963966045.1). NCBI lineage: Eukaryota > Metazoa > Arthropoda > Insecta > Coleoptera > Ptinidae > Xestobium > Xestobium rufovillosum. The sequence continues at coordinate 26,340,479 of OZ014503.1, forward strand.
AACGTTTTTTGTTCGCTCTAGGGTGAGGGGGGGCTACGGACCTGCCTGTATGGCATGGTTGTTCAATCCCTAAGTTAACGCTGGAAGTATTTTTTAATTATTTGGTACTTCATGCACCTTATGTTCAATGAATAAATATTTGTCTTAATTATTTTGTACTACAAAGTCGCTGTTTGAACACTGCGCACTTTCTTAAAATTTGTTTATATATATTAGTCACAGACGAATTTAACTAGTTATATTCGTCTGTGGTTTAGTGTACGGAAATCCTTTTTTTACAGACCATTAAAATGTACAATTTTTTTGATTAATTTAATTTTTTCGGTTTACTTACTGTCTTTATTATAGTAACCTTGATTTAGCTTGGGTTTTTCTATGCTTACTAACTCAACCGTCTACCCTTACGCGGGTCTTCAATTCGCTGGAATAGCATAGTATAAACGGTATAAATCATCTTCGTTAACATGGTCTCCTGCCATCAGGAAACTGCTTAATTCTCATAGTCCGACGGCTATATCTGTTCCACTATCTCATAGAAAGAGAAACCAAAAAATCTCTATTTAAACTTACTTTTTTCCTGGAAATAAACAATCATGTTCTCATTCTTGCCTTGATCCCTTTTGGGCATTCCTTTCCACATATTGCTTTTGTTTGGTTTTAACAAAAATGTCCTCGAATAGGTAAAAGTAAGAATTAACCCAGCCATTTATTTGAGCGGCTCCGACATTCAACCAAAACCGTGCCGCTCCTCTCAAATTAATTAATTTTCATTTTTGTTCATTTTGTAAATTAAGTATGTACCTATTTATTTGTGGAACAGGAGGCCGATATCTGCCAGCACCCGGTTTTTGAAGTTGGGAAAGATATAAAATATCTATTATAAAGTAGTAATAAAAATGACTAGAACATTTAAATCACATTGCTTGCCGGCTGTCAACTATGTACATAATTTATTAGTTGGCGGTGTGTTTTGATCACCGAAGTGCAAAAAACCGACGACCACCTGCTAATGCGAAACTCTTGTTCGCCATCTGCAATGAATAGATTTAAAACATCTCTTCTCAAACTGCCAAAGAAGGTGCGTATCTATACTTTTGAAACTCAAAACAATTCCAGATCGCGCTTTGTCTGCCATCTAGCGGAAATGTGAGTACTTCTTTAAAAGGCGTCAAGGTTAATAGACTTCATTGGCTAACTATAATGTATATAAACAAGGACGTGACACAGGTTATCTCTGATTCCTTGGATGCAAATGGTCAGGTGGATGTTATATACACTGACTTCTCCAAGGCGTTTGACCCAATTGATCACAGTGTCTTGCTGTCTAAGTTACTTGATTTTGGTTTTAGTGATTCCTTAATTGACCTTTTTACCTCTTACCTTGGGGATCGTAGTCAGTGTGTTGTTTTCAATGGTTATAGATCTGAGTCTTTTGTGGCTGGCTCGGGTGTCCCGCAGGGGTCAAATTTGGGTCCCCTTATCTTTCTCCTTTTCATTAATGACTTGGCTGATTCGATCTACTGTTCTAAGCTTCTCTATGCTGATGACATGAAGATGTTTTTAAATATTGAATCTTTGAATGACTGCCACTTTCTGCAGCTTCAAATTAATCACCTCACTGAATGGTGTAATGTCAATAAGCTTCAACTTAATGTTGCTAAGTGTCATGTTGTCTCATATACAAGAAAATTAAAGCCAGTTCTTTTTACTTACCATATTGGTCCAGTTGGGCTCTCCAGGGCTAACACTATTAGGGACTTGGGAGTTATTTTTGACTCTGCACTTTCGTTCTCTCAGCATATTAAGACCATTGCTTTCAAAACATTAGGCTTTATCATAAGAAACTGTAGCACCTTTTCTAATATTACTGCTTTGAAGACCCTGTTTCAGGCCTTAGTTCGCTCCAAGTTGGAGTATTGCTCTATTGTCTGGTCTCCTTTCTATGAATGCTGCAAATCTTCAATTGAGTCAGTGCAGAGGAAATTCCTTAAGTTTCTGTATCTCAAGACTGAGGGTTACTATCCTGAGAGAGGCTGTAGTCACGTCATGCTTTTAGATTTGGGGTGTTTTCCTTGGAGTTTCGTAGAGTTGCTGCAGGCCTAACCTTTTTGTACCATCTCCTTCATAATAACATTGATTCACCTGAACTGCTTGCCTTCCTTAAGTTTGCTGTCCCTCGTACTGTGTCTCGTCATCCTAACTTGTTTTTCGTTCCGACTGCCCGTACTAACTTACTAATGAAGTCGCCCATTTGTGTAATGTGTTCTCACTTTAACTTAATTGCACGTTTTTGTGATATAAATATTAATTCCCTAGGATGTATTTTGGACACTGCTAGGGTCCACCTGCTTGAATAGTTTTTAGTTTACTATATTAAGTATTTTGTTGTGTAATTTAGATAGTTGGTCATTTTTACTTGGTCTTTTTTTTTAATTGTCCTGTAATTGGAATGTTCTTCTGTTGGACACTAAATCATTATTATATGCGGGAATAAGTTCAAATAAAAGATTAAAGCTTTTCATTCTTAATTCACGTTATTTATAATTCCACCCAAAATAAAGTTATTCAAACGACAAACAATGATAAGCGTGTTGTAGGTACGTAGCGCAGTGGACCCTGTATGTATTAAATCACCAGTACGTAGGCGAAGCGGCGAGAGAGAGGCGCGGGAGGGTGATCAAGAGTGTGGTTTTTCTTAGTTTTCCTCTGTAATGGCAACCTCGACCACAAAAAAGAGTCGTCCTTTTCCATTTCTCATGCAAAATCTTCCTATAAATAGATTTGTAAAGGTACCATAAAATTATACGGAAATATTGGGTTACTCTTTAAAATGACGCCTTTTGGCCATCACGCCGCCGGTCTATTTGATTCGTTATGCTGATTCAATTCGGTACTTCGATTCAATCTTTTTTTAAATCGGTGAATCGATTCGAAAAGAAAATTGATTCGAATCAGTTGATATCTGAGCGACCCTCATACTTTAATCTAACCTGGAATATTTTCTTTTGCACCCAAGACACCCGCTGCAACTTCAGAAGGTACTTAAAAACTTCGTCATACTTCGACAGCGTGTCGGGCGGCAGCAGCAGATTCAAGGGCCACTCCACTATATAAGACAGGGACAAGCAATCCAAGACGTTCAAGTCTCTCAGATCAAACCTGTCCGGCAAGTTATTGATCTTGAAAGACAGCCTATCCCCGTTTTCTGGGGTCCGATTCGAGCAACTAACGGCTTCGTTGACCAAAAACTGCAACGTTCGAAAATTGACCAGATCCGAGGGGAAATTCACCTCGTACAACTTTTCGAACAGACTCTCGGTTAAATTCCTGCAGAACTCCCCGTCTTGCAAGAAAAAATAATTTCGTAAACTCTCCAAGTGCTTCAAATACCGCAAGTCTTCGACGAAGTACTTCAGCAGCTCGTTGTTCGTTAGTTTCATTTGGGCGACCATCGGCATCGCCACGCTCTGTTCCATGAACAACTTCAAGCAATTGGTACTGATTTTTTCCGCGTCTTTTATAGAAACTCGTTTGGAAAAGCCGGCACGGGAGGGGAGAGGAAAACTAGGGGCGTTCGGGAACGGAAAACCGTCTTCTGTGAAATTCGTAGCAGACTGCGGTTCGTGCGCCGATTCTACGTTTAAATGCCAGAAATTTGCCGTGCTCGGAGTGCTCGGAAGCTCGCTAATGGGCGTTGAATCGATCGACATAGGTGTCGGCTTTTCCAATTCAATTTTTGTTGCTAATTCTAAAGATAGCGAGTCTGGAATTTTCATATCGCCTTCGGAGTTCTTCAGGTTCGTATAACTGTTTTTTTGGTTTAAATCGTTGGCGTTGATCGAGTCTCCACTGCTCTGTTCGAAATTTTGATTCACGAAATTCACGTTATCCAACGCTTTCTCGAAAAAACACTCGTTGCTGGACATATTCTATAAACCTCATAATAGAAGACTGCTCGACTGCTCAACAACAAACTTACCTTAATTTTATTTAATTCCATGGCGCTTTTAACAGTTTTCGCTCCTTTAAAATCCCCCTTGCGAACATCAATACCAAATTCCGAAGACATCACGCGCAATTTGTTCCTCTGCGCTTCGGTGAGCCCCACTGTTTCCCTCGTGATAGTTCTGGGTTTCCTTAAGTCCGAACTCTTCAAATCCACGCCCAACTCCAAATTCAACACTTTTGCTCTGTTTCTTCGGGCTGCTTTGAAGTTTTCTTGAGCGGCCAAGTAATTCTTGTTCACTTCGGGTATTTCATCTACAGCTGTGGGAATTTCGTCATTTCCATTAATGACATCCAAGGAAATTGAGTTTTCCACCGAGATATCTTCAATTTCCTCATCATTATCGAGTACAGGGCTGCCTTTTGTTGTCTGGAAAGACTCGGTAGAAGTTGTCGAAGCGTTCTCCAGTTCTTCAACAACAGTATCGCTAGCATTCGATAAATCGAGTTCGATTCCTTCTAAATGCTTGATGTGTTCGTTAATCTTCTGCAGCTTGTGTTCCGAAGCTTCCCCTAGTTTCTCGTAATATTTTACGAGACTTTCTCTGCACAAAACAGGAAAAGGGGACATAGGTGAGAGTTAGACTAAATTATAAACTTACGCTTCCTCTTGAATCAGTTTCTCCCGCATTTTCTCAAATTCCAACTCTTTTTCCGCGGCGCCCATCTTTTCCTTCATCTCCCGTGCTATATACAAGTGTTTCGAAGCTAAAGCACTATCGTATTGTTCTTTTAAATAGTCCATCTCGTCTAATTTCCTTGCCGCCATCTCTTCGCGGTCTTTTTGTCTTTCAACTGGAAAAGCCTGATAAAACCCACCAAAATCGAAGGAAAAAACACTTACGCTCAAGTCTTTTAAGTGTAACCGCTTTCTTTTTTGCAATCAGTTCGAAGAAATCGGCATTTTCTTCACGCGCCCTCCGCATTTTGTCCCTCAAAGAAAATACGGGAGAACAATCCACGGTTGCTTGTAAGTAATACACGGAGCAGTTTTGCTCCACCAGTTTTAACTGTTCCGCTGTTAAACAACACGACATAAAGAACCCAGTGGCTGCGGAACAAAGTGGCGACTGCAATTTTTAACCGATAAATAAATTAATCCAAGTTCTTAATCAACAAAAACTTACAGATGGAACACACAATTTCAACAACTGCATGGACTTTCCACAAGCCAAAATATTCTGTTTAAAATCTTTGAGGAATTCGGGTACCAAATGGTCATCCACGGCATAACTACGAGTCCAATAATTACGCCCCCTCACAGACAAATACTTATTGTTCGATTTAATAAAAAACTCGTTATAAGGATCCCTAAGGACACCCTCCAAAATCCAGTGCTGAAGGAAACGGCTAAAAACCCTTTCATTCAATATTTACCCTTCCCACATTTAAATTTGCCTTACTTAAAATAGACCTGGCAGCAAGGAAAAAGCACCGAACAGAGCACCATAAGTGTATCCTTGTTTGTACAGTTCATGGCACTGGTGCATAAATAGTTCAAGAGAGCCCCTCCTATGGGAATTTCTTCGGCTTTGACGAAGGGGCCCACTTTGCAAACGGAAGTTAAGGTCGCCATGTACTGATGCAGTTTTTTTATGTGCGCGTTGATGGTCAGTAGACGAGCGTTGTCTGGAAACGACAGGGCAGCTACCTGATAAAAATTTAAGTAACGTTTGACGCTTTCACATAATTCCTGTAAAAGAAATCGTTGCGGGATATGTGAGATTTACGGCGGAATGTTACCGAAAAGATGTATCCCTTGTATTTGCATTGTCCTGTGAGTTGGTCTACGGCCACGAGATTATTCAGGGCTCTATAACAGTTTCCACAGGAAATTAGGTCTTTGGTGTAATTTTTTAACGCGTCAGGAGCAACTTCGTTCAAATAAACCCCAGGAGTTAACGACAAAACTCCATTCTTGTCTTCCTGAAAGGTTTTTGATGCTATACCAACTGAAAACGCATTTGAATAAAAAAAGTTAACACGAATAGCAGATTAACTAACCTAGTACGTATTTTATGTCCTTTATGAACTGTTCGTGCGTTACTAGAACATGACTTCCTAATAAATCAAGATTCAGGGGTTGTAAAACCCACGTATCAGAATGATTCCCTAGTTCGGTTAAAAACGGCAGTTCCTTTTCAGGAAACGAACTGCCGAAACTTTCCCACGTTCTATGCGAACTAACCTTCATTTCCAATACTTTTTCCCAAAAGAGTTCATCTTTCTCTACCAAAATGAAAACAATATACTTACACAAAAATCTACTTTTTACGCAGAAAACGAACCCAAGTTTTTCGTAGGCGAAATATATCCTTCATCGTTGATTTCTTCATCAATTTCAATTGACCTGCAACTCACTTTACTAGCAGAATTACAACAATCGCACATTTCGGTGCGATACAACAAATGCCACGAATTCTCAGATTCGTAAACTTCTGAGAATTTTTTACGGGTTTTTTTGTCGTTGGGGCGCAGCAAGAAAGATGAATCACATAGTTTTGTGTCTGAACATAAAATTGGGTACGGCAATCTGAATTTGTCTTCGTTTAAGTTCAAGGAAATGTTAGGGAAAGACACTGCGGTCATCATGAATTTTTCCTGAAAACTTTATAGGTTAAAATTGAATTAAATGACAACGCATGGACATACCGTGATACTATAGTCTCCAGGGGGTACTTTACGGAACTGTAATAGCAGCTGTAACATTCCCTTTACAATTTGAGAATCAAAATTTCTACATCGTTCTAATGTATCTATACAAGTTTGTATTTTTTCTGCGAGCTGTGGCCTGCCATACACAGTAATTAAATCGTATTTCCATGCCAATAAATGGCAAATTGGGTCCTCAACACCCTCTAAAATCGCTGGAAGAAAAGAAATCAAAAACATCAAAATTTTAATTCTAGGTTAACCTACATTTCGGTTTGTCGACCTCTATTTTCGAAAGCAAAATTTCGTAACATTTTGCCCTGGACTTTTTCAGAGACCCACTAGAAAACTTTTCGCACAATTTTGTAATCAAAAAGTAAACGCTATTTGAATTTTCTTCCATTTTTCATTAAATGTCAAACATATGTCAAAAAAATGACAATTAACAATAGGCGTGAACATGGCAATAACAAAGCTCGCAAAAACTGCAGTTCGTACCCTGTAGCGAGGCTCACGCGAAAATCAAAATAAACGTTTTCAGAAGGAAGTGAACGACAACAAGACCCACAACTCTTTCCCTAAAGCAATATTTTCATCCAGCGTCGCCACAGGCTACCAACTTCACTGATTCTCTGACAGTGATATCTTGGTGCTTTATTTCGTGAATTGGGAGATGTACGTTCTTTAATTACACATCGAAGTCAGCCCCTAGGTTGCCCCCTTACCATAAGTCTCTAATCTATGCCTCTTACATGCAGGTTTTAAGCGGCGCCTCAGGCCGTCTATTGTAACGAAACGAAAATTCATTCTCCGACGACTTTTACGCGAGAGACTCGCTACAGGGCAGGGGCTCGCGCACGTACGTTATTGCCAGTTCACTCCGGTGATACGTCAAGGTATTACAGGGATTAACATTACCTGCCGACTGATATTTTGGCTGCATAATTCAAAGGCGCAAAGTGTTGCTTAACCGAACAGAGCAGAGCCGCTTCGAACAAAAACTCCAAACTCCAGGCAGGCTTACCACAGGGTTTAGATTTCAGTCGTGCCTGTAACCGTTGGTTGTGCGGTCATATTTCGCTGTATAAAGTTTTTCACGTGCGGCACGGGAAAATTTACTTAATCATGAACGAAAAATAGCGAGAATATTAAAATTATGTTAAAAGAAGACTTGACTGGTTGAAAAATACATCAAAATGGATTGTGGTTGTTATTTTTATTTGTTTTTGTTTAATTTATTGAGTACTGTGATTAGTTTTAATATAGAAACAAGAAATCCTGTATTAAAACGCGGTGTACCTGGAACTTATTTTGGATTTAGTGTTGCGCTGCACAAAAGCGAAGAATTTGGAAATATCGATACGAATTGGTGAGCGAAAATGTTATCTTTACAAATTTCAGATAAATTTCAATGCCGTTTAAACAATTATTCATGATTTATTTGCACATGTTTATGAGTGTCCGGCAAAGTTATCCAAAGGACAATAAATTTACCTGTCGAGTTTTTCACACCTGTTGATCATATCTGAAAGCACTGGGTACTTCCCCTCTCCTAAATCCACAGCCCGCTTCCTACGGCATTCCTACCGATCGGTTTATTGTTCAACTGTTTCTTTGTGGTACGCCTACTCGACTATCAGTTTTTAGTCAATATAAAAACTGGTAAATTAGTAAATTAGCGTTAAATATCTGGAGGCTTTGATAACGTTATCGTAATTTATGTCAAGTCCGACGTATATTACGTAAGGTATTGATTGATTAGACGGTTTTTAAAACGTGTAACTCCGAATGCCGCATTGTATGTTAATTTTCAAAAGCGGGATTATACGTCAATTTGACCATAGCGACCTTGAACTTACTCTCAGTGCGTTCTAGTGTATTAAGTTGAATGAATTTGCGTCCATTCATCTCTATAAAGATGCTGCAGTTGTCTACAAATTGTTCGGATTATAAAAAAAGAAAATAAACAGTTCCTTACGCCAGACAACAGCCAGTTATTTAAGTCAATGTCAGACAGTTGCTAACTTGAAGTTTGGTACCCTGCTAGAACCACACAGAGTCGTGTTCGGGTAGGTACTCATTTTCAGTACCCGGGTATCGGGTACAAATGTAATATGATGCTTCGGGTATTTTTTCGGGTCTTTCCAAGACTGAAAATTGCCCAAAGTAAAGAACTGCTAGTGATGCCAAAATAAGGCGATGTCGTATAACTCCAAGTATTTTGGGTCATTCAAAGATCTAACAATGAAAACAGACCCTATAAACATTTAATTTCTCAAGAAATTGTGTAAGGACTTCCATCCATCCAGACCAAACTATAACAGCAAGGTAATAATGTTTGAATTTTCATTAAAAACCTTTAAGGACTGTATAGCAAACGTGGGGCAGGTCAGGGACGTAAATAACCTCGCGGAGGCGTCATTATATGTAATTTATCCAACCTAAAGTGAACGGCAAATTTATAACGTTATAATAAGCACGCTTCAGCGAAATTGAGTACCTCCTTCGAGCCTTCCTTTGTTTTTAACGCGAAAAAGTCGTTTGCAAATTGGTTACTAATTTTGACAGGCGTGTCCGCCATCTTGAAGTTAATTAATGCTCTCTTTTAATTAGAGTCTAGACTCTAGAGTGTTTGAGTGGCAACAGTCCTTTGGGTGATGGATGAGTTCTGTCAATTTCAAATTCACCAATCACCGTGTTAGCGTCTCCCTAATGACCGATATGAACAACGCACACATTCCCATGTCAATTACCGAAACAAACAAAAGTACCTAACTCGACTTCTTGATCTCGAGCAACTTCGCGAATAAGAACGGCCGCAGCGACGACCACTTTTCTGCATAGTGCATCACCAATTAGAATAAATCATCGAACGCAAAAATACCCACGACATTCAAAACAAAGTACCCAATTAAAGTGTGCATTCGAGACGGCCGACTTAAAAAAAACCTTGCCCGAGTTCGATCGCGACGTCCTGGAAGCGTATATACGTACTGCCGACTGCTTCTGGAACACGCAATTATTGAAGATTTTCATACAGGTAAACCACTTTCAGCGGCGTATGGAGCACGGAAGCACACCAGAAATTGTGACTACATAAAATTGTTATTCGAGAACAGCAATACGAAATATAATGTGGGTGTTTGACCCACTTTTTGGTGCAGAGTACAGCAGTATTTGCTTCGTCATCACGAAGATTTTTTACATCGCTAGTTATCAGGAGCAATAGGTATAAAAATGGCCAAGAAATTCGTTAAATACGTTCATAAACTGCCAAATTACATAAATCCCAAGACTACTTACTGGACGCAATGGATAATGTGAATACGCGTACTGTATGCGAGAGAGATGGAGATAGCGTCATACTCCAGTATAAATTGGCACTTTTTTGAACGTAATTTGAGATAAAAAGGTATAAAAGAGAGCGAGTTGCAAAGACAACACAAGAAGTTGCTAAACTGGTATCAGGCGCCGTCTTGACCGTACCGCTGAGGTCAAAATTGTTAAATCTTGTACGACAAATGTTCGCACCATTGTTAACGTAACATTTAAATAAATACGCATCTAAATAAAGTTGTTTTTTTAATGAAATTTAAGTTCAGTTCCTGTAGCAGATCCGTGAATGATAATTCTTAAGCAGAATATACCTAGAGCAATACAGTGGCAGATAGTGGCTAAAATTAAAATTCCTGAAACGCATAGAAGTGTCCGTATTGGCGTTTCCCAATCAACCATAGGATAAATCACGTAATGACCACTCCTGTTGAGAAAATCACCGGTAATATTAAATCAATTGGGTATAGTGCAATTACCTTGAAGTACCGCCGCATAAATAATAAATAAACGTAAAAATAAGGTAAAATATTCCAAAAAGTATCACTAAATATACGTGAAATATATTTACGGGGTGTGCCACAAGGAATAGATCCAGCAGCATGATCAAAGAATTAAAGCAATGTAGAATCCAGTTCAAGATGTCGAAACCCATTGCAGGATCTAAAGAATATAATCATTACTTGTATGAACTAACAACCGGCCATCCTGCAACAATTTTCGCCCCCGCCAACCTTGGAAGGTTAGTAGAGGACAGAAGCGTATGGAAATGTTTACATCACCGTATAAAAACAGCCAATAAATTAACGATATATAAAACGCAGTGGCTGTAGCGATGATATTTGTGGCCCAGTAAGCTTTATAAAGATTTTCAGTTAAAGGATCTTGAACTGCAGTTTTCCAACTTTGCAATTCCGTTACGAAGGTGCTTGTTATCATAATCGCTGCCAAACTGGTCTCTACAACACAAACTGTGTAACCCCAATTTGTGAAATAAATCAGCCACTTTAGTCTAAAAGGCCAATTATTTAAATGGAGTCCTTCCAGAATCGTACAGAACCACGTGAATAGGAAGTAAATCGCTATTATCCATCTGATTATTAGATACCACACTTGACAGCCACCATTTTCTTTTTGCCACTGTAAATTTTACGTGTAATGTTATTGTAGCATACATGTTTGTGTTGTATTTATGTACTTGAGTTCTAACAAAGATGTTTGGATCAGAATGGTCCAATAGTATTTGTTCAATGAGACTATTTATCATGAGATGTTTGACATATTACAAATTGTCATGGACTACTCTTATGTTGGTAGTGTTTGGTCAACATGACGTTTAATCCATCAGGTTTCTATGAAAATAAGGATACTTGTTTATCTTCTATTAATTCCGATTTAATAAGATTAGTGAGGCAAACAGATGAGGTATTAACTTGTAAAGCTAACGCCTGTCTGTCTGTATCAGTGAGGAACGTGCAGTACAATGGTCCTTTATGAAACATCTGTTTTTTTCTGATGTGGCGCACCCAGGCCAGTGCACTTGCATCCGTAATAAAAAAAGTCGTGCACCGGTAGAGATCTTACTTCCCAATGATGAAATTGCAATGAAAAGTTCCATGTTTATTTGTAACAGAATACGATACGCCCCGAAAATTTGTCAGTGTCCGAACTCGCCTGCTGAAAATGTGAACACCTAGTCTCGTAGTGTGCCAGCGAGTGTGCCAGTCATTATTTCATATGTCCTAATTCAAAAATAACTCCGGGCATGTTTTATATTTTCAACGCTCAATCTTACAAAATTGCTTAGCTTATTTTCACCTGTTTTTATAAGAGAAAATAGGTTTTTATCTTTTAATATCTGCATCGCAAGCTTCAACCCCCCCATTTTTTAAATCATTCTTTGGTAGTCTATGTACAGAGTGTCCTATTTTCGTTGTGATTTGGGGGTTTCTCATACAAGCAGCAGAGATATAGCCTTGGGATTTTCGCGAACCTAATAGATCGATGGCATTAATTTAAAAAAAAATATAAATATAAATGCCCAAACAAAAAAGTCTAATATACTCAGATCCGGTGATCTTGCAGGCCACAATATAGGTCCATTTGTACCCAACCATCTACCCGAAAAATGATTTTCTAAATAATTTCTAACTATTGCAGAATTGTGTGCAAGGGCACCATCTTGTTGGAAATATACCCTGTTTATGTTTATTAACGGAACATTTTCCATTATCGCCTCTGCGTTAATATTTAATAAATTAATGTATCTCAATCCCGTTAAATTTCCATCAAAAATTTGGTATGCTAGTTGACCACCTAAAATAAAACACGAAACGTTAAACCCAAAACGTCCTTGCCTCTGACGTTCAAAAGTTTGGTGCTGATTTGTATCAGACCAGTGACGCACATTATGCCTGTTAAATAATCCTGAAAGGGTGATGTCTGTGTACGTATTTTTCCGAGGGGTGTATCACTGGCCAAATTGTGTACACTAAAATGCCCCTTTTGCCGCAAATTCCCCTCAATCCCTCAAAATTCCCTTTAATTCCTCTCAGTTCCCTTCAGTTCCCCTCAATGCCTTTTAATACCCATGAATACCCTTCAATTCCTCTCAATGCCCTTCAATTCCCCTCAATTCCTTACAATTCCTCAATATTTACACCAATTCCTTTAAATTTTCTTTTACTCGACGGCGATTTTTTCTCTTTCGCCGGTTTCTGCTTGAGAAATACTGTGTTATTTAAAGGGAGAAAAATTATTAGCTGTTGTGAAGAAACGAAAAAGTTCAAATAAGGTCATAAGCCAATAAAGAATGATCTGAGATCCAGTCAAAGGATCAGGAGACATTTAATTTTAGTTTTTATTTCTTAGAAGTGTTGCGCAATTTTTCAGAAGTGTAAAGCAGCTGACAATTTGGATTTTAGATACCTACTCGTTATTTTCTCTAACATGACGATCTCATTATTTTCCTTATTCATACTTTTTCTTTGAAAAAGACTAGGATATTAGTTGCAGGTACAGCACCTTTATTCCTATATGCCTATTTCACAAGTATAAAAATGTTTACAGGGTGGCCCACTGAAAACAGTACCTAAGTGCGATTTTATACCATTTGGTCATTTTTATGCAAGAAACTCAGACACGTCGATTTTGGTTGTAAGGGGGACATTTAAATTCGATGTTTTCATTCATGTAACTTCGACCCCCAAGCTGGAGGGGACAGCACCCTTAAATTTTTAAATGGAAGGGGGTGTCAAGGTCAAGATACACACTGTTTGAAAGGCCTTTCAATTCTCTTTATATCAGTTTTTCATTTTTTGAAATCGGACCACTGACCTCTGAGAAAATGCACTTTAAATGATCGATGTGATTTTGTTTATGTTGGCAATAAAAGACATTTATTATTATTATTATTATTATATAAAATCGCACTTACTGGTGTAAAGGTGCCTTAATTAATTTTATCATTAAAGTGCATTTTCTCGGAGGTTAGTGGTCCAATTTTAAAAAATAAAAAACATTTATAAAGAGAATTGAAAGGCCTTTCATATGGTGTGTATCTTGATACCACCTCCCATTTAAAAATTTAAGGGTGCTTTCCCCTTCCGCTTTGGGGTGAAGTTTCATGACTGAAAACATCGAATTCAGATGCCCCACTTACACCCAAAATCGACGTGTCCGAGCTTTTTTCGTGAAAATGATACTAAATGGTATAAAATCGCACTTACTCTTTTCAGTGGGCCATCCTGTTTAATAATTGGAGTATATCCATCTGGGCTTCGCATTTTTTGATTTTGACAGCTTATTGATTTTAGCGGTTTGTCGACAAAAGCATGATTGTGATTAGACAAACGAAATTATTTGATGGTCGCAAACGTGTGTTAAATGTAGTATCGCTCCATCTTAGTTCATAGTTTTCTGATTTCCATTGTAGCTCAAATTTTGATTTTAGTCCTTGTTTCAGTTTTCTGCTTATTGTGGCATTTTCTTTATTAATATTTTTGTCTGGAATAATGACACTTTCAGTTGTTTCCATTTCTGTTGGAACCCTGATTTCAGAGATTCTGTCTTTCTCTTTATTATTAACATCTTCGCCTCGTTCTTCTGTCATAGTATTATTGGCTCTTAGTTGCCCTTTCTTGTTGCAATAGATTTCTTATTTCAAATAAAAGGCGTTGGTGACTATCAACTATTTCAAAGACTGCAGCGGTGCTGACGGAGGGTTATGGTATGAAGATCAATAAAAAGAAATCTAAAATTTTGGTGTGTAGGGGACGTGAAAATAGGACTAAAATGAAAATACAAATTGGAAACGAGAAGATAGAGGAAGTCTCAGATTTCTGCTATTTAGGAAGTCAAATAACTCGCGAGTTTGGAGCTCTAAAGATATAAAACAAAGAATGGCGCAGTGCCGAGTTGCATTTAATAAAAATAAACAACTATTATGCTCGGGAATGATAAATGTAGAAAAGGCTCTTAAAAACGTATGTATGGAGTACGGCATTGTACGGGTGCAAAACTTGGACGATAGGAGAAGCAGATAGGAAAAATTTAGAAGCATTTGAAATGTGGTGCTTCAGACGCATGATGAAGATACCGTGGATAGATAAGGTTAGCAACAGAGAGATATTAGAAAGAGTTGCAGAAAAGCAAAATTTATGGAAGACAATAAGGAATAGGAGAGATAGGATGGTAGGACACCTTCTGAGGCATAGGGTTGTGCATTTCTCGTCTCGATTCTCGCCGAGATCGAGAGTGAATGAAAATCTCGGGTGCGAGACCGAGACGAGAACTGTCCAATGAAATCGAGATCAAGACCGAGAGTCAATTGCACGAGATCGAGACTCTCGCTCGAGAAATCGTCGAGAGTCTCGATTTCTCGACATAATTTTTTTGATCAATGTTATTTTTCTGTATTTTTGCCAAGAATAATAGGTGATAATTAATAATACTAAACTAAACCGTTATGTGAGAAAATTATATTTATTTTTGTAAAGCAAAATAAAGGAGCTTCTAGAAAATAAACTTAAAATAAAATCGTAGTAACTGCATAATTAATATCCTCGTTAATATCCCAACAAAAATACTTATTTGGAGAATAATAAATTGATAAAAATATAATGTAGAAACAGTGCGAAAAATGCTGTGTCCGTTTTTCTTTAATTTCCAACGGATGCAAATAGGTAGGTAAGTGTCATTTTGTTAGATTTTCTAAAATATAATTGTGAAGTTTTCCCGAGTTTTCCCCTTGATAACTTTTTCGCAATAACTCAGTTTTACTTAATTATTGCGTATTTCAGTCACTAAAACACAAGAAACGTTGATTTAAACACGATATATGTACAATACGTACATTTCAGTGCAAAAACAATACATTACAGAACAACTCAAAAAACAAAACTTAATCCAATATTTACGGTTCGCGTGTGGTTTTACTAATAGAGATGGAAAAATAAAAACCCTTTCCACAATATTTCAGGACATTAAAGTGTACTAAATACGTATTCCGGCAGCTAAGTTGCCATCATCAGTAGTCTACGAGCTACGAGATTGTGTAGCTGTACTAAATACGTATTTTGGCATTTTTACTGGCGAAATGCGTTTTTAGTACAACTAAATTTTGTGAAATATAATATTTCAATAATTGTGGTAAGGGCTTTTATTTTTCAATTTTGAAAACTGCATCCCATCCGCTTAAAGAAACTTTTACAAAGGCATCTTATTTTAAAATCCAACTTTAACACAATATTCAATCGTTCAATCTCTAAAAAGAAAAGGTAGGTAAGTATTTTGTTGCAACCTATGGTTCACTTAATAAGAACAGATCTGCGTCATTAGGCCCAAAAATGTTTTTCAATTCATAATTAGGAGAGTGGTATTTTGATTGGATCATCATGTACCTTTTTATAAGACGTTCTGTTAAAAAAGGTTTTGAATATGTATTTTTTTTTCAATATTCCGCGTTCTAAAAACGTTCCCGAGCCCAAACAAACTCTTCTGAATGCGGTCCTGACACGAAAACTGCTGGTGCCGCGTCGTGCGATACACCATCCCCTTATCGCAGGCGAAAACTGACCGTATGATACTTGGCTTCCAAAGTACAAAGGATACCACCTACCTCTTAATAAATTCGAGATCGAGAACCGAGAGTCTCGAGGCGAGACGAGATTTTCGCAGTCGAGAGTTTTTCGAGATCAAGACGAGACCGAAGAGGTTCGAGAATTTTCGAGATCGAGACGAGAGTGAACCAACTCTCGCCGAGATCTCGATCTCGCCCAACCCTACTGAGGCACGAGGACTTAGTTCGCGACATACTAGAGTCAGAGATAGGAATAAAAAGAGGTAGGGGTGGGCCCAGATTGGACTATTGCTCCCAAATAGTTAGGGATGTAGGACGTTCAACTTTTGGGGAAATGCATAGGATGACTACAGGGTGTCTCAATATAAAAGGGGGGTCTCATTTAAAATAACGAAGTTGATATCAACTTCCGGTATAACCGAAAGTGCTGCTATATTGAAAATATTTTTGATAGATGGCGTTGAGCTAGGCTCCAGTTCAAAAATTCATCTCAATCTTTTATTTATTTCTCTTTACTTCTAATAAGCCACGAGCTTGAGACACCGTGTACCTACACATCATAAACCAGTTAAAATAAAATTTGGGGCCAAGCAAATTTTAAGCTACTTAAATGATTTTCATCATGGCGTAAATATATTTTCATGGTATTATGTTGTGAAAAATTACTAAAAAGCATCAAAAATCTACTCCTCCCTACTCTGACAAAAATTTGCCATTTTGTTGGTTTCCAATATTTCTCGACAACTGTAAAGATCGCTAACAAATTTAAAATAATGATTTCTAGGCACATAATATTCCCAAGACTCTAGCCGCAGCGGCGCATACTGGCGGATGGCGGACGGCGCACCGGCGTACAGGTGCATCGAAAGCGAGGGACTTGTAAACATGAATGAAAATGTCTCTGGCGTTGATGGCGATGGCCTTTCTGACCTTTTGGACCTGACCGATTTTTTTGTTCATAAGAAAAAAGCAGAATCACTAGAACCAAACAAACCCACCTCGACGAGACACGAACCCCGAGACTTGCACTTTCGTTGAAGACGTATTAACCACATGAGCCACGAAGGTGTTGCCGATCGCATTTAACTAAATAATATTTAAGCAGTCGCTTTCTTGATATATGGTTCTATACTGTGAGCCGGTGCGCCGTCCGTCATCCGCCTGTATGCGCTGCTACGACTAGATCTTCTATTCTATATTCTATACCATTTCTTACCATTCTTACCATTTCTTCAATGTGATGTCCAAAGCGTTGTGACACATCAAATCACTCTGCTGTTTAAACTCTTCAACGGCCGATTTCATTGAGCGCATGCCCAAATTCTTCTCAATTCCCCTTCAATGCCCTGAAGATTCCTCTCAATTCCCATTCAATTCCCCACAATTCCTCTCAATTCCCTTTTAATGCCTCCCAATTCCCTCAATTCCCCTCAATTCACATCAATTCCCTTCAATTCCTACTCAATTCCTTAGTGGTGTACACTAAAATTCCCCAGTGATACACCCCTCGTATTTTTCCTAAACATATCTAAATTAATGTTTTGATTATTGCCTATTAAAGTTAAATCTAAGAGTGAGCAATTCTATTGATTCCGAATTACAAATATTGAATGAAGACATACCCCATATATCCGTTTAACATTAATACCCGTATATGGTCGAACGACCCCTGACCATTAAATTCTTTTCTCAACCCCCATGCCAGCTGTCATTGCTAAACTAACAGGCGTGTGCCTTTTCAAGTTTCAACTCAATCCAGCAATAACTCGACGATTCACCCTTGCTGAACAGTTGAGAAAATATTATCTTAGTCCTTATTATTAGAGTGAAATATTTCCATGTATATTATTTAGGCCTGTATCTGTCGCAAATGCCGTAAAGTAAACAATTTAATGAGCTTCTCGACCATAAAGAGTTGTGGAGTGTTGCACAACATGCCGAAAAATAGAACAGGAAATGGATCGCGGAATGTCAGTTGTTGTAGTTCACGTTGTCTCTAACACTGCCCTTACTCTTACAGAGGCGTAACTACTATTTTTATTACAGTTTAAAAGCGGCGATGTTCATTAAAATTATCAAAATCAATTAATATAATTTTATCAATAAAACGCTGTACGTGAAATTATGGTCGTAAGTTTTTAATTAAAATGAGTAGATTATGAATTAACATTGATTCACGAAGTACGATTTGGTATCACACAGGATGAATGAAAAGATTAGTTCGGATATTTATTTGGGTCGCCGAAATGTGTTTCTTTGGTAGTTCAAGGATTTTATAGGTCTAAAACACCTAATATGGCTGAAAATTCTTCTATTTGGTGTGCTTAACAATATATCCAATATGTACTAAGAATCCAAGGTACCTACTCAGGGTTTACAGCTATTACTAAGCGAATTTCTCAGTTGAATTACAAATAATATCATCACCATTTAAAATAAATCCAAACAACCGCAAGTTTCTTTAAACTTAATTAAAATAATGAACCATAAACTAAAAATAAAACAAACTGTACATAGTACACGACATCTTGCAGTAACATATTTCATGAAATCCAAGACCCACTAGATATGTATGAGAACGCATGGGAGAGGTTTTTTTATTAACATCTCTGCATGGCAAATGATGTCATTTTAATACGAAAGCGTCGGTCGGTTACGTCACCCGGCAAATTAAAAGAAAACTATCCGAATAATTAATTTACTCCCATAGCCTGTTTAGAGGAGGTTAAAGTTTAAAAATAGTTAATTAACTGAGGAGTAAATCCTGGAAAAAAAGTGCTGCTAATCGGCTATAGTACTTGTCTTAAAGAGAAGAGCCGCAAGTGCAAAGGCAGCATAATAACCAACGGACAGAATTGGGTAGAAAGTGCCATACCGC
This sequence comes from Xestobium rufovillosum, assembly GCA_963966045.1. Lineage (NCBI taxonomy): Eukaryota > Metazoa > Arthropoda > Insecta > Coleoptera > Ptinidae > Xestobium > Xestobium rufovillosum. The sequence goes on from OZ014503.1 coordinate 26,359,426, forward strand.
ATTCCTGCAAGCCAGATGTTGCTGCCTTGGAAGTGCAGAAACAAATTTGTGTGGCAAAGAAGAGAGCTCGGGAGGAAGATGCTCCAATACGCCAAATATATAACCAAGAATTGACGCAGCTATTCCATCGTGACTACGATTTTATTACCGAAGTGCCTTCGTTCCATTCGTTGAAGCACTCTTTAAATCGAATTAGAAGAAATTTCCGTGGCTCTATTATGGAACCATCCAAGTCTGAGCGCATAGTTTTCCCAGAAGGATTGTTAATATTGGAAGACCAATCCAATTTTCCTCGCAATTTTCTCTTCGCCGATGATCAAACTGCTGGGAGGATTTTAATATTTGCCACAACTAATGGGAGAGAGCTCCTGGCCACGAGCAATACTGTGTTTATTGATGGAACGTTCAAAAGTTGCAGTAAGCAGTTCACGCAAATCTACTCATTCCATATCCATATCGGAAGCACTGATGAAGAAGTGAATGTGGTACCCGAGGGGTGTCTCACTGTAGGCAGTAGGTGTACAAAAGTTGGGCAGTACCTTGGAATTACTTCGGCAGTACGGCATTATGTGGGCAGTACTCGGCATTATTGAGCATTACACGGCATTACTAGGCAGTACGCGGCAATACTAGGCAGTACGCGGCAATTATTGGGCATTTTTGGGCAGTAACGCAAAATGTAAAGTGTTGTCATTGGCCATCCCGTGCGCTGCCATGCGTAGTAAGGGCGGGGATGTCGCGGTTTGTTCTTCGAAATGTAGTTGTCATACTGACTGTGATCTGTGCTCTTAAAACAAGTTCATTTTCAATGCCTGCCTTAACGAAGGTTGCTAAATTGCAACTTCTGTAAAAAAATTTAATTAAAGTGATCGAATGCCTTTTGAATAAACCATAACCGTGTTAGGTACTATGGTACTAAGAAATGAAAACAAAAACTCGGTTATTTCTTCAGTTATTGCCGTTATTTCAATATTATTAATATACTTACGTAAATCTAGAAAACCACATGCAGTTTCAAAGTTTGAGATACAGCACAACTTTGTCCTATTTAAGTGGGACACCCTGTATACAGTGAAAACAATTTTTGGCTATGTACTTTGCTAAATATAATAAGGGGTCTTTGGGACTTTTTCTCTAAAATGCGTGAGGGTGTACAAGGTGTCCCAAACTGGACGCGTTCTTATGGGAACACCCCTTATTTGAAGAGATAGAAAAAAATTAACCAAGATGTCCGGAGCTCAAATTTAATGAGAAAACCACTGGCGCAAACAAAACTTTGCTATACCTTATCGTTTGGCCGCTAGAGGGCGATTCTCAAATTTCGTCGATTTCTTTTATGTCCTATAACTTGTTTATTAATAAAGATAATTAATTTTGGTAAAAACTTTCTTAAGGCACTTTTTTCCGTAAAACACATTGCAATAGGCAGTTTTTTTACAGGGCGTTTAGATTTTTGTGCACCACCCCAAACTCATTTTTTTTATACAGACCACCCTATATATTATGAGATTTTTGAAAAGCTCGTAAAATTTCCTAAATTTTGATGTATCACTTGTCATGTTTATCTTAAAAACCATTAGCAACATTTAAAGAATTATTAATTTAATATAATAACTATGAGTAATCTTATCATGAAACTTTAGATCTGTGGTTTTAATCATAACATGTTAGCATCCTATGTCATTTTATTAGTCATGGCAATCTTGATTTCTGTAGGCACAATATTTTAATTTTTAAATCGTAATGTTGCTAATGGTTTTTAATATAAACATGACAAGTGATACATCAAAATTTAGGAAATTTTACGAGCTTTTCAAAAATCTCATAATATATAGGGTGGTCTATATAAAAAAATGAGTTTGGGGTGGTGCACGAAAATCTAAACGCCCTGTAAAAAAACTACATATTGCAATGGATTTTACGGAAAAAAGTGCCTTAAGAAAGTTTTTACCAAAATTAATTATCTTTATTAATAAACAAGTTATAGGACGTAAAAGAAATCGACGAAATTTGAGAATCGCCCTCTAGCGGCCAAACGATAAGAGATAGCAAAGTTTTGTTTGCGCCAGTGGTTTTCTCATTAAATTTGAGCTCCGGACACCTTGGTTAATTTTTTTCTATCTCTTCAAATAAGGGTTGTTCCCATAAGAACGCGTCCAGTTTGGGACACCTTGTACATCGTACTAATGGCACTCTGTTACAAAAATTTGATAAAATATCTACATTATGTTTCACTTCGAGAACGAAAAACTAAACCTAGAAGATTTAACCGAATTGGACCAAATACTATACGATAAGAAATGTAGGCCAGAATTTGCGAAAACGGGGTAATGAGCAACTTTAGGCATCTGACGGTTTGCAATTATTGAAATTTTAGAAACGGTCCGTTTGCTTCGATCCCAACGGACTTGTACCTTGACGTATTTCCAGTATCTTATACTGAAACGGGTGAGATGACTTGTGTGCTTCAATGATCTAAAGAGCCGAACCAAAGGTTTAACCGTATTGGTGGGGGGGTGTTGAGAAGACAGACTAAATCAAAGTCCTTGAGAGAAGGCAGCAGCTCTTTCAGTAATCAGAGTGGCAGATACTGTGGAAGTCGGTATGGCATTTTGATACTCACTCTGTGACGTGGAAGGCAACGGGAAACCACCACATTATTGTATCCCCCCACCACAGTGTACTGAAAATTTTATGATGATGGCACCTTCTGGAGTAAAATATTCCGGAGGTAAAATAAGTCCCACATTCGGATCTCCGGGCGGGGACTGCGTTGGGGGGAGACATCAGCAATATTATTATTAATAACTGTAGGAGATTTTAGCAACAAGAGCATTAGAAACATTCTATTTAATCGGAAGAGAGGAAAAGGCAGATAGGTGGAAAGAATATTTGGGAAGCTTATATGCAGGACAAGAACTAAGTACGAGTTTTATTAGAAAAGGAAATCGGTGTAGAAGGGGATAAACCTTAGGTAGTCCTATTATGAGGGAAGAGTTTGAGCTAGCATTAGAAAGTTTAGAAAATAATAAAGCACTAGGTGTAGACGGATTGCAGGCAAAAATTTTAAAGTGTTCCGCTCAAGGGGTACAGGAGTGTCTATTTAAATTAGTTAGCCGCATATACGAGACAGGTGAAATTCCAGAGAGAAGATTACCTACAAAAGGAACATAATAGTGGCTTTGCCAAAAAGGAAAAGCGTGGAGAAGTGTGAAAATTTTAGAACGATCTGTTTAACTTCTCACGCATCAAAAATTCTGACTAGAATTGTGCAAAGAAGGATGGAGAAAAGAGCATAAGAAATATTAGAAGATCAAGTTAATATTTTCTGATTTTACTATTTGGTAGAAATTCATGATGAATTGAAAAATTACTATGCGTACTACCAATATAACGATTTATTATTATAACTTGACCGGTTTCAGAATTGGTAGTACGCATAGTAATTTTTCAATTCATCATTAGAAGATCAGTTCGGATTTAGACGAAATAGAGGGACGCCTGAGGCCATTCTAGCTTTACGAGTAATTATAGAAAAAATTATAGAAAAATAAAAAGGCTCGAGAAAAGGGAAAGAGCGACTATGTTTGTGCAGATTCAGAAAAAGTCTTTGACAACGTAAAATCGGGAAAGATTTGCGAAATGCTCAGAAAGGCAGAGATGAAATATATAGACAGAAGAATAGTACATAATCTCTACAAAGAGCAAACATCAGTTATAGAATTTGAGCAGGACGAAGAGAAGTAGATATCTGGAAGGGAGTGAGACAGGGATGTACGTTGTCACCTCTAGTTTTCAACTTATATCGAAGATGCGATTAATATACAGGGCCAAACTGTTAACGTGCTCAGATTCGCGATGTTATAGCAGTGTGAGCAGTTAGCATCCAGCAGAGACGAATTAGAAATAGCTCTGAAAGAAATGGAAGCATGAAATGACATGAAAATCAATAAAAAGATAACCGAAATTTTTGGTATGTAGAGGACGTTAACATAGAACTAAAACTAAAATACAAATAGGAAATTATAAGATAGAGGAAGTCACGAATTTCTGCTATTTAGGAAGTCAAGTAACTAGCGATGGTAGGAGCACTAGAGATATAATACAAAGAAAAGCGCAGGGTCGAATTGCGTTTAACATAAAGAAACAACTGTTATGCTCGGGAACTGTTAATGTAGAAACTCGGAATAGACTCTTAAAGACGTATGTATGGAGTACGGCACTGTTCGGGTACGAAACTTTTACAATAGGACAAGCGGATCGAAACAGAAGAAAAGCGTTTGAAATGTGGTGCTCCAGACGCATGATGAAGATAACGTGGATAGATGATAAAGAAAAATGGAGATTTCAAGAGATAAGAAAAATACTAAGTGCAATAAGCATGTGATATCAGCGATGATATCAGTATCACAGGAGTCTTCTACTATTTTTAAAGCAGGCTCACAGTAAGTACCTACCTAAGAACAAATTCAAAATTAGTTTGAATTATACAGGATAATGCGCCAACAAGCGTATTCACAGTTTAAAAATTTCAAATTCGTACAGTTTTATTGATCCACTATGTATATAAATATAAAGGCAAGAAGATCTGAAGACCTAAAATTCAGAAAATAATTTAAAAGTGTATCATAAAAAGATGTTCTCTCAGTTACTCTGTAGGTATGAGTATTTTATTTTCTTTTTATTATAAAACTCAATTTACGTTTTTCATTAATATATATATCATCATCATCATAAGGTTCTCAGTCCGAAGACTGGTTGGACGCGTACCTCCATTCTTTTCTATCCTGAGCTAACCTACGCATTTCCCTAAAAGTAGAACATCCTACATCCCTAACTATTTGAGAGCAGTAGTCTAATCTAGGCCTACCCCTACCTCTTTTTATTCCTATCTCTGACTCTAGTATGTCACGAACTATTCCTTCGTGTCTTAGAAGGTGTCCTACCATCCTATCTCTCCTACTCTTTATTGTTTTCCATACCCTTCGCTTTTCCCCAACTCTTTCTAATACTTCCCTATTGCTAACCTTATCTATCCACGGTATCTTCATCATGCGTCTGTAGCACCACATTTCAAACGCTTCTACTCTTTTTCTATCCGCTTCTCCTATTGTCCAAGTTTCGCACCCGTATAATGCCGTACTCCATACATACGACGTTAAGAGTCTCTTCCTAGTCTCTATATTAACCGTTCTCGAGCATAACAGTTGTTTCTTTTTGTTAAACGCAACTCGGCCCTGCGCCATTCTTTGTTTTATATCTTTAGTGCTCCTACCGTCTTGAGTTATTTTACTTCCTAAGTAGCAGAAATCCGCGACCTCCTCTATCTTCTCATTTCCAATTTGTATTTCCATTTTAGTTCTATTTTCACATCCCCTACATACCAAAATTTTAGTTTTCTTTTTATTGATTTTCATGCCGAAGCCCTGTGTCAAAACTGCTTCCATTTCATTCAAAGCCGCTCCTAATTCTTCTTTGCTAGATGCTAACACTGCTATATCATCCGCAAATCTGAGCATGTTAATAGTTTGGCCCTGTACATTGATCCCTGAGGCTGTTCTTTCCTTAACAATATTAATCGCATCTTCGATATATAAGTTGAAAACTAGAGGTGACAATGCACATCCCTGTCTCACTCCCTTCCGGATATCTACTTCCCTTTGTTCCTGCTCACATTCTATAACTGCCTTTTGCTCTTTGTAGAGATTATGTATTATTCTTCTGTCCCTGTATTTCATCCCTACCTTTCTCAGCACTTCGAACATCTTCCCCCATTTTACGTTGTCGAAGGCTTTTTCTAAATCTACAAATCCTATATAGACGCTCTTTCTCTTTTCTATCGTTTTTTCTATAATTACTCGTAAAGCTAGAATGGCCTCGCGCGTTCCTCTATTTCGTCTAAATCCGAACTGATCTTCTCCTAATATTTCTTCCGCCTTTTTCTCCATCCTTCTTTGCACAATTCTAGTTAAAATTTTTGACGCATGGGAAGTTAAACTGATAGTTCTAAAATTTTCGCATCTATCCGCGCCTTTTCTTTTTGGCAAAGCTACTATGATGTTCCGTTTGTAATCTTCTGGAATCTCGCCTGTCAGGTATATGCGACTAACTAGTTTAAATAAACGATCTATTACCTCTTGACCTGCGCACTTTAAGATTTCTGCCTGCAAGCCATCTATACCTGGTGCTTTATTATTCCTTAAACTTTTTAGTGCTATCTCAAACTCTTCTCTCATTATAGGACTCCCTAGGTTATCCCCCTCTACACTGCTTTCGCTTTCTAATATATCTTGCACTTCCTGTCCCGCATATAAGTTTCCTAAATATTCTTTCCACCTATCTGCCTTCTCCCCACTTCCGATTAGGATATCTCCTGCCTCATTTCTAATGTTTTTGGTACTAGATCCAATTTCTCTAAAATTTCTCCTAATTATTTTATATGCTTCATCAGTCTTTCCTACTTCGAATTTATCTTCCACTTCTTTGCATTTATTATCGATCCATTGCTCTTTCGCTTTCCTACATTCCCGAATAATTTCCCACTTGATCGCCTTATATCTTTGTTTCCCTGTTTCATCTAACCTATTTTTATATTTTCGCCTTTCCTCTATTAGACTCACAATATGTTTTGTTATCCAGGGTTTCCTACTTTCATTCTGTTTATGACCCAAGATATCCCTAGCTGAGGAAACTAAACTATTTTTAATGCAATTCCATTCTGCCTCTATGTTCCTAACAATATTTCCACCCGTGCCCTTTAGTGCTTCGTTTGTCTTTTTCTCGAACTTATTGCGCATATCATCATCTTTTAGTTTCTCTGGGTCAAGATACCTTCTTCCGCTTCTTTTTTTCAAAATCTTAAATTTAAGATTGGCTTTCATAACGACTATGTTGTGATCACTATCTATATCTGCTCCTGGATAACTTCTACAATCCCTAACTTGATTTCTAAATCTTTGCCTAACGAGAATGTAATCTATTTGATATCTCCCTAAGTCTCCTGGCATCTTCCACGTATAGCATCTCCTAACATGATGGTGAAATAGAGTGTTCGCGACCGTTAAGTTATGTTTATCGCAGAACTCTATCAGTCTAACTCCCCTATCGTTCCTATTGCCTAATCCAAAGGGGCCAACTATTCCGCCCTCTCGCCCTGTGCCTACGACTGCATTGAAATCTCCTGTAATTATTAAATTTTCGTGCCCTCTCACAAAATCTAGCACATATTCAATATCACTATAAACTGCCTCTACGGCCTCATCACTGTAGTTAGAAGTGGGCATATATACCTGTATTATTACTGTTTTTACAGGTTTCGAATCTAACCTAACCATAACTACCCTGTCACTTTGCTGTAAGAAATTTTCTACACTCTGTCCTACTTTTTTCCGCATAACAATTCCTACTCCCGAATTTCCTCCTACAGATCCTGTGTGTATTACTCTAAAATCTCCGCTCCAGAAGTCTCCAGCTTCTGGCCATCGCACTTCACTGATACCTACTACGTCTAATGCTAACCTATCCATCTCAATTTTCAAATTCTCTAACTTCCCTACTTGTTTCATGCTTCTAACATTCCACGCTCCGACTCGTGAGATGTTACACTTATCATTTCTGATGACTCCACCCGAAGCAGTCCCCGCCCGGAGATCCGAATGTGGGACTATTTTACCTCCGGAATATTTTACTCCAGAAGGTGCCATCATCATAAATTAAAGTACGCTGTACTAGGGATAAAATAATGTGGTGGTTTCCCGTTGCCTTCCACATCGCAGTAGTGTGTATCACAGTGCCATACCAACCCTCACGATCTCTGCCACTATGATTACTGAAAGAGCTGCTGCCCCCTTCCAGGGACTTGATTTAGTCTGGCTTCTCAAATAAAAACCCCTCCAATATGGTTAAACCTATGGTTCGGCTCTTTATATCATTGAAGCGCGCAAGCCATCCCACCCGTCCCAGTATTACTAGAACTGCGTCAAGGTACAAGTCCTTTGGGATAGAATATATATATATTAAAAGAAAATTTATGTACAGAATATCTTTCACACGCTCTCCTTGATGTTTCTAAAAAAACAGCTGAATGTCGCAGAAAAAATATGAAATGTCAATACCTCCCTGTATTTATGGGATTGTCATTAGCTGTTAAAATCAAGTAGAAATTAAGCAAATTTATTCGTTAATAGCGGAAGTTGAGCATGTAATGAAAGTTTGTTAACGCAAGTTACATATTCATCTATGCAAATTAATGAAGGGTTGACAAAAGCGTGATTTCCCAACAATTTTCACCTGTAATTGCACGTGAACGTAACATATGCTGAAAACACCCTGAAGAATAGCCGAGATTTAAAGATCGTTACTTCATCTTCCTGTGCGTGTATGATGACCGTCTTTTCTTGTGGCCGGACAGGTTTACAAAATGCAAATAGAAGTAAAAGTATCTGTATGTGGAGATATTTATGTGTGGGTCGGGGAGCGGCCGTCCCATAAAGAAAAGAAGGGTTGTATTGTCGGGCACAGCGGGAGGGGGTTCTTCGGCATTTCGCGTGTTGGATACCAACAGAGGTGTGGTTTTAACGGATGGTATTGTCTGTCACCGACGCCCTCGCCAAGAACCGATATCTTATTACAATATTGCTCGAATATACAAGATAGTGCACACGCATCTCGAATTCTAATAATTAAAATGCGATTGTGGCTATCATCAGCTATTTTACCTATTTTGTTATACTATCCTTCATTGATAAAAAAAATCGAAATATAAAATATCAATTACATAGCGGTTCCAGCCCACACGTCTTCATTCTAAATAAGGCTCTCAAAAATTACTATAATTATGCCGTACGAAAACAATCGATCCAACCAAATAAAAAAATAGAAAGTACGATTTAAAACAATACAAAACTTGCTTTATAATGCAACACCCACTAGTTTTGTACTGACGCCTCCGACACAACCAGAAATTGCTTCCCATAATGCCGCCTTACCAAACAGCACGCATTATAATAACATACTAAAAAAGAACTCTAGACAATAAACGAAGATAAAGGATCTCGACCATCAAGCCTGCTTCACACGAGCGTCTCGAACGCATACATCAAGCAAATTATTCAAATTAAAGTGTCAGAGTCAGACTCATGTTAATAAGAAATTGTAGATATCTTTTCTTATCCACCATCAAATTATTTTTATAACACATGGCGTGGGTTAGGAGGATTATAACAAGCCAGGTACTAACCAGAATGACCTTATCAGTGACGATAAAAAGAGTAAATAAGATAATGCAGTTTGAGTTTGCTCGTGATATAAAATTTCTTCGAAACTTTGTACAATTATCTGTCTAAACGCATGCATCAGTAAACATTGTAAGAAACCATTTCTTCCGCCCTTTCTCCATCCTTCTTTGCACAATTGTAGTTAAAATTTTTGACGCGTGGGAAGTTAAATTGATCGTTCTAAAATTTTGACACCTATCCGCTGCCATTCTTCTGCCTGGGCCCATAACCTTTTGAATATGCAGTTACGGTTGAAAAGCATGAATTGATTTTGCGGTTACCTTTGTCAGAAATATAATGAAAACATTCAGCCACATAACAAGCATTTCGATGGGACCCTTGAAAGCCCCCAAAGGTTATGACCATTATTTATTACACTACGTCCCCCTTTACCATAAAAATCCATCACGTATCAATTTGTTATGCTCCGTTCTTTGCCTCCGCCGAGACGTCACGCTGGGAGGACGACAATTTAGAAATTTATTACCATTCCATTTATTGTGAGAACTATTCTACATATGCGGAATCAAAAACTGTTATAACTGTGAATTTTGGGCACTTATAACTCGTTTTCGTCTGTCTGAGTCTCTCCTACTCAATTTGAAATCGATATCTAAGTATTTAGACACACAGTATTCCAATTTCTTAACCATTTGTAAACATAACTGTTCAAACACGCTTGCACATTCTTTTACTTCAGTACATGACTAACCTGTCGAGCTAGAGGCAGTGAATTGGTATATATGGGAGTGGTGTATGAAAGGATTCTACTTGGGTGATCAATCAGAGTTTATTACAATTTATTGGGCTTATTGGAATTGGAAATGCATCTGCAATATCGTGCCGGAAAGCGATACCTATTGTTGAAAGTGCGCAAAGAAAATAGCCCTTGGATTAACGTTGCCATAGTAACGCAATAATACACAGTACATTTCATGGATAAGGGAAGGAGTTGCTGTAGTAGAAATCTCGTCGAAACGAGAAACATTTTCCGATTGGTTTTAAACTTTAATGGCCGCGTAAAAAATGCGGAGAAATTTGTTTCCTCGTGGTAGAATCGTAAAGTTTTTTATGGCATTCGAAACCGTTGCTCTGCAATTTAGAGTCCAGACACTTGGGTGCAATAACCCAAATAATCCGCGCAAGAAACAATACTATCAAATGAATCGGTTCCTTTATGGAAGGCATTAACAAAGTCGTGATAATAGAAACATAAACGTAAACAAATTCAATTTGCATAAATAAATACGGTATATAATCTTGTGTTAATTAGGAGAAAAGGTCGTATTTCGACAGAATCCCGCTAAAAAACAAAGTAAATCCTATTATTAAGTCTGCGGATGCATTTTTATGTCCGACATGTAGCCAAAACCTCATCCCACGTACAAAAAATTTCGTAACTCTCCAAGCACGTGAAAAGCATGAAGAATTACCGTACTCGAGCGGTGTGAAAGCATATCGACATTCTTTTTTAAATTCAACTTAATTATAAAAGGTATAGCCGCGACAGTGACAGCCGGCAGCCTTTATAAGGTAACGCCAGAGCGAATACACTGACCTTTCCATGACCTTATGTAGTTCTATATTATGTTGTACACTGGAACCGTACGCTTCTGGTTTTAATCCGTCTTGTTTCAAAGGAATTAGCGAATGGTGTAAGAGTAAGAGAAGCTCTACAAAAGCCCCGACAAAAACGAAACTTAGATACAGGGTTGAACTTTCAACGATTTTGTGGGCACCAATCCCTAACCGTAATAAATTCCAATTACTACCAGCATTTATCAAGATTGAACTAATTGAAAACCAAATTGAAGCAATAAAAGAATGTAAAAAAATCTGACTCTGACAAATGAAAAAACACTTCGCTTATTTCGGTTCTTGTTTAACCAGTGATGGTACAGGTAGGTATACATTACTAAACTCGATAAGATCGGCGACCACCCACCAGCACACTGTGTTTATTTTCCCATCAACCCAAAGTACCACCTTTCAGCTTTTAACACCACAACCACGTATGTGTTTTATATAATATACATTAAATAAGTCGTCCTGGATATACAGAGTGTCCACCTATACACTACTCAACTTTCTTATTTTAAACAGAACATTCCCTTTTCATTTCTAATACATGGCGATGGCGAATCAGGAAGTATGAGGGTACATTTGGAATTTCAAAGTTGAAGTGGCAAGTTTTGAAATGAGAGCCCTGTATAAGTAGCTTCTTATGGTCTGGTGTTTATTTTAAACTAAAATTGCGAGGCATATTGCATTAATTATTATTTATAAATACGCACGGAGGTCGTCGGATGGGAACATTTTAAAATTTACCCCATCTTGTTTTATGTAACTTTAATTTATAGTAGAAATAGAAATTCTATTCAAATTCAACAGCTCCTTGGAAACGCGCCATGAGATTGAAACCAGACGTATAAATACTGTGAAATGTTTTTATTTTCATTTTCCACAGATTATCACGCTCTAAATCGATATACGTTGCAGTTTCGCTTTGGAATGGCTGTTTTTTTCATATCAAACAGGGGTTGGTTGATTGATATATTTGTTTGTTTTGGACTGGAACTATTTTTCTTCATGTGCATGGAGTTGAATACGGAAATCAATATACTTAGTTAACCCGGGAATATTTTCCCCGGAGGAAAAAATGTAAAACTGTAAAGACCGACGCTCTTCTGTAGTACGAAGGCGCTGAACGGACATGGAAGAAATTTAACATTATTTTCGACATTTTTCTCGAAATTTCGACTTTTTTCTCGAGTTCAAAGTCGAAATTTCGAGTTTAAAAAGTCGACATTTCGAGATTGAAGGCTAAACAATGAAAAAATATTTCCTGTGCTCGTTAAAAGTCGAAATTTCGAGAAAAAAGTCGAAATAATGAAAAAATATATCCTGTGTCCGTTAAAAGTCGAAATTTCAAGAAAAAAGTCGAAATTTCGAGAAGACGAAATTTTGAGAAAAAAGACGAAATTTCGAGAAAACAGTTGAAATTTCGAGAAAAAACACGAAATTTCGAGAAAAACGTCGAAATTTCGAGAAAAATGTCGAAATTTCAAGTGCAAAAAGTCGAAAATTCGAGATTAAAATCGAAATAATGAAAAGATATATCCTGTGTCCGTTGAAAGTCGAAATTTTGAGAAAAAAGTCGAAATTTCGAGAAAAAAGTCGTCATTTCGAGAAGACGAAATTCCGAGAAAAAGTCGAAATTTCGAGAAAAAAGACGAAATTTCGAGAAAAAAGACGAAATTTCGAGAAAAAAGGCAAAATTTCGAGAAAAAGACGAAATTTCGAGAAAAAAGACGAAATTTCGAGAAAAGTCGAAATTTTGAGAAAACTATCGAAATTTCGAGAAAAAGCCGAAATTTCGAGAAAAAAGACGAAATTTCGAGAGAACAGTTGAAATTTCGAGAAAAAACACGAAATTTCGAGAAAAACGTCGAAATTTCGAGAAAAAAGACGAAATTTCGAGAAAACAGTTGAAATTTCGAGAAAAAACACGAAATTTCGAGAAAAAAGTCGAAATTTCGAGAAAAATGTCGAAATTTCAAGTGCAAAAAGTCGAAAATTCGAGATTAAAATCGAAATAATGAAAAGATATTTCGAGAAAAAAGTCGTCATTTCGAGAAGACGAAATTCCGAGAAAAAGTCGAAATTTCGAGAAAAAAGACGAAATTTCGAGAAAAAAGACGAAATTTCGAGAAAAATGGCGAAATTTCGAGAAAAAGACGAAATTTCGAGAAAAAAGACGAAATTTCGAGAAAAGTCAAAATTTTGAGAAAACTATCGAAATTTCGAGAAAAAGCCGAAATTTCGAGAAAAAAGACGAAATTTCGAGAAAAAAGATGAAATTTCGAGAAAAAGACGAAATTTCGAGGAAAAAGACGAAATTTCGAGAAAAGTCGAAATTTTGAGAAAACTATCGAAATTTCGAGAAAAAGCCGAAATTTCGAGAAAAAAGACGAAATTTCGAGAAAAAAGACGAAATTTCGAGAAAAAAGGCGAAATTTCGAGAAAAAGACGAAATTTCGAGAAAAAAGACGAAATTTCGAGAAAAAAGGCAAAATTTCGAGAAAAAGACGAAATTTCGAGAAAAAAGACGAAATTTCGAGAAAAGTCGAAATTTTGAGAAAACTATCGAAATTTCGAGAAAAAGCCGAAATTTCGAGAAAAAAGACGAAATTTCGAGAAAAACGTCGAAATTTCGAGAAAAAAGACGAAATTTCGAGAAAACAGTTGAAATTTCGAGAAAAAACACGAAATTTTGAGAAAAAAGTCGAAATTTCGAGAAAAATGTCGAAATTTCAAGTGCAAAAAGTCGAAAATTCGAGATTAAAATCGAAATAATGAAAAGATATATCCTGTGTCCGTTGAAAGTCGAAATTTTGAGAAAAAGTCGAAATTTCGAGAAAAAGTCGTCATTTCGAGAAGACGAAATTCCGAGAAAAAGTCGAAATTTCGAGAAAAAAGACGAAATTTTGAGAAAAATACGAAATTTCGAGAAAAAAGACGAAATTTCGAGAAAAGCCAGAATTTCGAGGAAACAGACGAAATTTCGAGAAAACAGTTGAAATTTCGAGAAGAAAGGCGAAATTTCGAGAAAAAAGTCGAAATTTCGAGAAAAAAGTCGAAATTTCGAGAAAAAAGACGAAATTTCGAGAAAAGAGACGAAAATAATTATAAATAAAAATAAAAATTTTATTTCTTCCATGGCCGTTCAGCGCCTTCGTATCTGTAGTGGGTAATGTAATGAAATAAAATTTTGTTTCTTCACACCCACCAACCAGTAAGATCCAAACTTTTATCACCAATTCAAGCTGTGTGACAAATCATGCCTTTACGTCTTATTTCCCCACTATCGGTGCCGTAAACAATCATGTATAGTTAGAAATATGATCGTAAATGTCGAGATAAGGGATGCCAGTTTCCGTACTGCAGTTTCACAAAGACTTGTATTTGAAAAACATATTTACATACTGCAGATAAGAGGCTTAATAGCAAATCTAGAAATTTTTCTGTTCCCCGAAGTCATACTGTACGATAAGATTAATGGTAGACGTACTAAACGAGTAGTAATCGAATAATACCTAATAAATGCTCATTACTGCATCTGATTGAAAATAATTGTGGGTAAGGTCAACGTTCAATGCGATGCAGGTCATAATTTATGTCATAAATAATAAGCAGTTATTGTAATGTATTATCATATCCAGTTGAACGTATATTGTAATAAATTACAATTCTATAACCTCTAATTTTGACAACTCTTTCATATTATTTATACCAAAGAAAACAACTCTTCCTGTTCACCATCTTTGTGGTCAGCAGTATGTCCTGGGGCATAGGCATACCCAAACGATGTACGAATAGCACAAAATAAGAAATCTGCCCTAAAACTCAAACCACTTAAAACATCCCCCACATATTCCATTGTTACCGAAAACAATGCCAAATTACAAAGAGCCATGCACGCTTACGAAAAATACGATTCTCGCAAAACAAAGGTCATAATTTGATTTCAAAGCCGTTATATGAGTCACTGGATAAGGACACCCCCTGCCCGGACTTTTAATACTGGCAATTATTCCTATAACACCACATTTATGCCCCATTTCTAAGAATGGGGTTAGACGTGTTGACAGGATTCGCTTACGTACGAGGGTGTATTCTTATATTACTAACCTCCAAGCGTAGGTATTTAAAAATAATAATTGTTGCAATCATGTACGTTGCATATTTAAAATAAACATCGGGCCATAAGAAGCTGCTTATATTTAATTCATAACAGTGTACCTACTATGTGACATTAATGTGTTTATTTTTAATTATCGTTTATTTTTATGAGTTGCTTGTTATTATTTGGGTCACAGTTGCTAATCTATATTATAAAAAGGAAATTGAGAGCAGCTACTGACAAGAAAAAACAAAATGCTGTCATGTTCTATATCTTTGCATTAAGAGGGTTCATCTTCCATTATAAGCCAAAAATAATCCCATTTTAAGAGGTGCCTCTGGCGTTCAAGATGTTTTATTAATACAACGATAAAAACTTTTTATTTAGAGCGACGCGTGTCAACTTAAGTACCCTTTTTGACTTATCAAGAGGGCGTTCTGTTGCTCATCTTCCCGATAACTTTTTAATTGTTCAATATCCTTTTCCGGCTGAAAGACTTACTGGCAATTTTTAACACTCCTTCATCAAACAGTATTTTAACTTGGAGCTATGTTGCCGGCCGTTTTTCTCGAGAGTTTGCTTAACAAAACACGTGGCAACGCGGAGTTGAGTTCGTAGACTTTAGGGAACATAATTTAAAATTTTAAACGCATTCTTTGTTGAGAGGCTCTAAAAATCTCGGATGTTTAATGTTTAGGCACCTTCCTTTTAAGGTATGAATAGCCAATTTACAAGAAACTGCGTTTCTTATCTGTTTGTCGAACGTTTTACGGTTACCTTTCAGGTATCGGACACTTTTCAGGTAATAAATGTTTAAATGAGATTCGCCACACTACCCCTGATGATTACGTTTTGTTAAAGAGGGCTCGTCCTTTCCTAAATCAACAAAAGGTGTCGGGATCCTATTACCCAGCTTATACCTAGCCTGTTCAAAAGGTAAACATAAAGAGATATTCCAAAAATACCCCAGACTTTACAAATAACAAAAAAAGTTACATAAAACAAATAGGTCTTTTGGATCCACACCGCTTGGATTTTCCAGACTGTTCGAGAAATTTTGAAATTGACCTCCACGATCCCAAAGCACCCAAAGGATATGAAACTAAAATGGTTTATTTTGCAAGTTTAAAACCATAGTTTTAAACTTGTTTTGCTAGTAGCATTAGCCATGAAAACAGTGCCTTGATTTTATTTAAGACACTCGATTAGAAAATGTCAAAATTGACATGGTTTCTATTTTTACAGGATTTTAGTTGGGGCTCCTTTGGCAGATAATTTACAGCCTGATACAAAGGGTTCTGGGGCGCTGTACAAATGTAGTATACCTCGATTGGAAGATTTTTATACTACCCAAACTTGTGATCAAGTCACAACCGATGGATACAGATGTACGTATACATAAATATGAATGTTTAGAATAAAATACTTCAAGTACCTATAAAACTACCAGTGCATTGTAAAAATGGAACACTATATAGTTGATGTGCCATTTTTAGGTAGATGATTTATTTTGTGTACCAAAATGCTTTTGTTTTCGTTTTGCAAATATAGTATAAAATTTCCTATACATTTATACAATAGATTTTTGAATAGAATTTGTTTTTTTATTGTATTTTTAGCGCTGGTACTTCAACTAATAGATGGAACTAACAGTTGCACGACTGCGCCAGTGTTCAGGTCCATAGTTGGAGTACCAGACAAATAGTTCTCGAGCCCTTTACAGCACAAGTGCCGTAATAATGTATTGTTTTTGTTTTTTTTTTGTTTTGGGGCGATCCATCAGTGGCCGGAGGGGAATATTTGTGTAAGTGGTGGTCTCGAACCGTTTTGTGCCCGGTACTGTAATGGTACCAGCTGTATGGTTCGTGCATGAGTATTTTTTGCTAGTTTTTTAAAAAAATTGCATGTTGACTTCTTTCTTGCATGTTTGTATATAGTTTGCTTGATGGGCTTGCTTTTTGCTAGTAATTTTTGTAATTTATATATTTTTTTGTTCGGATAATAGAACGGAACCAGTTTGTTCACCATTGATTCCTATGTGGATCGTCGACCTGACGTTATTCTTTGGGTCGACGATTTATTTATAGCCGGGAATAAATTTAGTTCTCGCGATTTTGTATACATTAATATATTTGTATTTGCGCGCCAACTTGGCCAGACCGACTCATTTGTCGGACTGTCAAATCAAAAATGCAGTTCTTATTCTTCTTCAAATTACATAACAGAACTGTCGAATTTTTGCATGCTTGGGTGGTCAAAGATTTAGGACAAAATTTGCCGATGTTAACAGCCGTAATCATGATATAACAATAATAATATGATAACCAAACATACGTATACATAATAATTAACTTGAGAAATAAATTAAATAACATTTGAGGCGCTAATCGAGCAAATTTGAAAATTTTTACCAGGTAAAGCAGTTTTAATGCTGTAGTTTTTTGAATTTTCCAGCTTTTTGATTTTTTACCTTTGTGTCGTAACAAAAAAGTCACTATTAACATGATTAACTATTTTTGAGACCTCCACCTTTGATTTGACGATGTGTGTTGATTTTTTCGACCTGCGAATGCATATTCTTTTTTTGTGATTTTTCCAGATATTTTATTCTATGAAAATAATTGTTTTTCTCGATTATTTTTATAAATAAAATAATGTTTGATTGAATGTAAATATTTTTTCCAAAGAACGCTTTTCTGCAAATTCTGAAGAGGCTGTTTTTTCCATATAAATGCATACGATTTTATTTTTTTGCAAATAGTACGATACTAACTTTGCGAAAATAAATGTTTGTTACATCACAAGATTACGTCACCAATAAAGGCCACACGTAGTGGACGCGAATGTTGACGTCATATTAAAAGGCTAGTTCGAGACCTGCACTACGTTGACTTGTGAAAAAAATTATAAACAAACATTTATTTTAGGTTTTCCAGTATCTTTTATACTAACCACCAAATGAGCAGCAGAAAATAGCTTGATTACGCTTAATAAAGTCTGTTAATAATAACCTATTATGCGGTCACGTCCGCGGTTCGCATTGGTCAATTTAGCACGTTCTTAAAAACATTTTACTCAATTATGACTGGACCTCTAAAAAGATATTTCTGCTGTTCATTGCAATACCTCAGATTGACCTCTATTAAAACGCGATTTTTGTAACGCCAGTCCCAGATTTTGATTACGGAGACGAGGATACTGATGACAGAGATTTGGGACTCAAACCGCCTGGGGTGGACGAGATCAAAAATGGCCAGTGGCTTGGGGTGAACGTCAGATCGCAAGGGCCGGGCGGGAAGGTGATAACGTGCGCCCACAGGTACATCACCAGCAATTTGTCCACGAACCACTTCGGGCTCGGTTTGTGCTACTCTTTCAAAAACAATCTGGAATGGGATGAAAAATGGGAGCCGTGTAAGGGACGCCCCATGCAATTGTACGTAAATTCAATCGTTTGTAAATGAAATCACATGAATTGTATTCTAGAGAGCATCAGCAATATGGTTATTGTCAAGTAGGGACGAGTCTGGCCCTCCTTCGAGATGGTACTGCTCTTATAGGAGCCCCAGGACCCTATACGTGGCGTGGTACCATATTCGTACTCGACATTGCAACCGATTTCATAACGAGGAACAAGAATATGTACCTAGGTCCGCTGAACGACAAGTCGGAACCCATCGAAAAATATAGCTACTTAGGTATTGTCCCAAAATAGCATATTTTAATTTTTTGTGGGGTTTTTCTATTGATTGAATATGGCGAAAACATGCATACAGTTGTTTTTATTAAAGGGGCTTTACGAAGCTTCAATTGTCTCGCTCGCGCACATTAGTCATCTCTGAAAATTGGGCGTTCGTTTTTCAAATATTACACCAAGAGTTTTTGGAATTTTCGCCCGAAATTTTCCACACTTAAACTTCTTGTTGCGCAGATGTGCGCTACGATCTCAGTTTTTCCCAATTTTAAATTGAAAATAAGGCATTTCTTTATGAAATCACAAAAAATCTGAGATCATAGCGCATGCCTAGACAACAAGAAGTTTAAGTGTTCAAAATTTCAGGTAGAAACTCGGAAAGTTGTTTGTCTAATCTTTGAAAAACGAGTGATTGAACGGATGCACGTTTTTGGGGCTTAGATCAGGTGATCTTGCTGGCCACCCCATAGTCTCAATTCCTAAAATACTATGGCACAATTTGAGCACTGGATCATTAAAATGTGGTTCATTTTTAAGGTATGAGTGTAGCGGGTGGTAAGTTTTTTTCAAAAGGGATGACCCATTACGTTTCCGGAGCACCTCGTTCGCAGCTTCACGGGCAGGTGTACTTTTTCGAGAGGAACGTCACTAAATTGGAAATGAACATCACGTTGATTCTGAAGGGGGAGGGTTTTGGCTCCAGTTTTGGCTATGAGGTTTTGGTAGTCGACATCAACAAAGACGGGTAATTGCGTGAAGAAAAAAATCTTTACGGCCGATTTTATTTGGTATTAAATTTGAAGGTACGACGATCTGGTAGTGGGGGCCCCTTTCTATTTCAACGGTACCCAAGGTGGTGCAATTTACGTCTACTATAATCTAAGAGATTGTGATTTTGATTCTTGCAACTACGATCTTCGATTAACCGGTGCAGCTGAATCGAGGTACGGTTTCTCCATGGCTCTTTTAGGGGATATAAATCGAGATGGTTACACGGACATCGCCATTGGAGCCCCTTATGAGGGTGGAGGGGCCATCTACATCTATTTAGGGTCGAAAAACGGTCTTATCCCCACGCATTCTCAAGTAAGTATTCGCGAAAGCGTTGACCACCGTATCAGAAATCGTGGATTTGCAGAAAATTCATCCTGAGGTCGACGGTTTACGAACGATCGGGTATTCTTTGAATGGCGGGTACGACATGGATGACAACGGCTACCCCGATTTGGTTACAGGAGCTTACGAATCAGACAGGGTTTACCTGTACCGAACGAGGCAAATCGTTGATATCAAAGTTAGCGTTTCTGGAAAGGAATTGGAGAGTATCGACATGACGAAGAAGGGTTGCAGGGCGGATCCCACCAACAACAACGTCACTTGGTAAGTTTGGTTTGATTTGGGAGTGTAGTTTAATTTCACATACTCTTAGCTTCTCGTTCCAAACGTGCTTCACGATAATGTCGGACGACGTGGACGTCGACAGAGTCAGGTGCGAGATTTCGGAGACTTACAACAAAATAAAATATTCGAGGATTTGGTTCAGGGAGCCTCACATACCGGACGCGAAGCACTCAAAGATTGAACGCTACACGAAAGTCGTCAAGGGCAGGAGGCACTATTGCAACGAAGAGACGGTTTACATCAAGGAGGGCATCAGGGACGTCTTGTCTCCTTTGATGGTACAATCATGGATTCGGTGCGTGATATCAGGGGTTGCTTAAAATGTTCTTTGCAGTTTAAGGTGAATTATACGTTGGCGAACGATTCGGCCAACAGTCCGTTGTTGAATAAAACTTCGGTGATGAAATTCAAGGCGACTTTCCAGAAGGACTGCGGAGCGGACGATTTGTGTCAGAGTAATTTGGTGCTTAAAGGAGAAGCCGTTGAAGGTTCGTAAAGCAAATTTGTTACGGTACATTCTTCATTGAAAATCAGCCTGTGGGTTAGGCACTGCTGACGTCGGGGCGGGTTTTGAGAACTGGTCCGGATTTTCGTCAAGTTTTTGAGAATTTATTTTTTTTTAAATTTTTGAGTTTACCTTTGGTTTGTGCAACTTACAATTCTACATACGAGCATACTATACAGTGATATACAAGGTGATTCAGAACGGGTATATAGAGGTGCTCAAAATAAGAAGATATTATGTTCCTATGTGACCAAAAGTTACAATTAAGAAAGATACAGGGTGTTGAAGATTCTGGAAAAAGAATGATTATCTCCGAAACCAAGGGATCCATTGAATTAAAAAAAAATAATGATACCCATAATGAGGGGATTGAAAAAAAGTAATCCGCCATTTTGTGGTGGCGGCCATCTTGGATTTTGAATTTTTCATGGTGTACTGTATTCTACTAGTTAAGCCCTTTCATTTGATACCCATATTGTGGGGGTTGGGAAAAAATATATTTTGTGGCGGAGGCCATCTTGGATTTACAATGATACTGAATATACAAAATTGTATTTGTCTGTAGTAATACAATAAGTGGTCTGGAATTGTCGGAAATTTTACTCAAGCTGTTGCTTTTACTAACCACTCGTGTAAATTTGACAGAAGATCGTGGCTACCAAGCAACTCAACAGCTTTCGTAAAATTTCCGACAATCCCAGACCACTTATTGTATTACTACAGACAATACAATTTTGTATATTCAGTATCATTGTAAATCCAAGATGGCCGCCGCCACAAAATGGCGGATTTGATATTTTTCCCAACCCCCACAATATGGGTATCAAATAAAAGGGCTTAACTAGTAGAATACAGTACACCATGAAAAATTCAAAATCCAAGATGGCCGCCGCCACAAAATGGCGGATTACTTTTTTTCAATCCCCTCATTATGGGTATCAAATGAAAGGGCTTGACAAGTAGAACACAGTACACTTTACAAAAATAATAACAAAACAAAAACAAACTCAAAAATCAATATTATTTTTTTTCTCGAAAACTAAAAACGATATCCAAATTCTGATTTCAACTTTCTATGCTGGGATATAAAAGTAATTTTTTTTGATGATAGAGATCTGCAAGCGACAAATAATTGTCCATAAAACTTTAATTTAATGGCTTTCTTAGTTTCAGAAAAATTAAAAATAATCAGCTTTTTTAGAGAAACTTGAACACACTGTATTTTTGTTGGGAATAATTTTAGGACATACGTTCATCGATTTTTTCTTATTATTTTGACCTCGTGTATCATCCCTCGAAATCTTTTACACTCGTTATGAATCACCCTGTAGGCCAGACAGCAGGTAGTTTAATAAGAAAATAATTAGTGGAAAGCTGGAAATCTCTTTATTTATTACTGTCCTAAGTTTTCCCCCTCGAGAGAAGTCGGCGTTGGCCCTTATGGCCCAAAGAAGGTACCGATTTTCAGTTTTTTTCAAATATCTCGTAAACCATCGACTTTATCAACAAAATACTTACCATCAAAAATAATCTAGACTAAATTTCCAATAAAAAAGTCCTGTACCATTTTTTTCTAAAACTGACCGTTACGTCGCTACGGCCGTTCAAAGTGGAGCCCTTTTTGGTCCTTGACGAAAAGTCAATAAAAAACTGACGTGTGGGGTTAACTTATAGTTTAGTACTTCTTCTATTGAACCCTTGAACTTTTTTAGAGTTAGACTTGAGGGAGCACGACTTGTTCTACCTCAATATATCGGTGAGAAACTTTGGGGAACCGGCGTACGAAAGCAACTTGTACATCGCCCATCCTCTGACGTTATCCTACGTAAATTTGGACGAAAACCCGGTAAGTCTCGCCTAATACTTCTTCTGAAAGTTTTACAATGATTTATCCAGGGCAACTTGATTTGCCAAACGGAAAATGACACGCTGGTCTTTTGCAATTTGGGCAATCCTTTCCCGAGCAAAGGAAATGCGTATGTCCGTTTGAAATTCGAGGTGAATCAGAAGCAGGCCAAAGACAACCAGTTGAGGATCGTAATTTTCGTCAACTCGACGTCCGAAGAATTGTCCAATCAGACGCGGCAAACTTTGTTTTCTATCATCAAGAAGAGGGCAGAGGTCCGGATAAAAGGGTAGGTTTAATAATGATGGTCAGGAGGATTGGTGATGATTTTTGTTTAGTGGTGGTACTGGCCTCGTGAGGTATGGGGGCGATATCAAAGGGGAGTCGGCCATGCATTATTTCCAGGATGTTGGTCAGACGATTTGGCATAAATATCAAGTTGATAATCAGGGGCCTTGGAACGTGGAAGACATGGACGTACTCATAGATTGGCCGTACCAAGTTGCCAGCAACACGGAGCAAGGAAAGTGGTTGTTATATCTGGAAAACGTGCCGGAGTTCGAAAACAAAGAAGACAACTTTTGCGTGGTGATACCGCAAGATGCTGCCAATCCCCTGGGTTTGAACGCGTCATCTCAAGCGATCGAGAGCGACACTCCCCCAGAAAATTTCGAAATACTCAACGCAACAGAGGAGCAGGCTTCTCACGAGAGAAGGAGACGAGCGGCGGAATACATCGTCAAAGCGGACACGAAAATTGAAAACGGGAAGGAGAGAAAAGTTGTCACTATGGTACAGTCCTTGATTGACACTTTTTCGATGTGCTTGAAGTGTTTTTTTTTTGTTTTAGGACTGTGCCAAACAGTCGGCCAAATGCGTAAAAATCCAGTGCAAGATAAGAAAATTAACGAAAGGTTCAGTGGCTACGATAAACATAAAATCGAGGTTGTGGAATGCAACCCTTACGGAGGACTACGGCGACGTAGATTACGTCCAAATTTTCTCCAGGGCGAAGATACATATTCCTGATCCTACTGTGACCCAAGATATAACATCTGATGACTTCAGTTTTGTAAGTTTTTTTTTTAATAAAAAGATGGCGTGGTATCACGCTTTATTGTCTCAGGTGAAAACCAAAGCGGTCCCGATTATATTACCGGTGGACGCGCGCGTCAGCATCTGGGTCTACATCGGAGCCATGATTCTAGGATTCCTACTCTTAATATTGCTGGTTGTGGTGCTTTGGAAATTGGGTTTCTTCAAGCGGAATCGGATACAGGACCCCACGTTATCAGGCAACTTGACCAAACAGAGCGAGTCCGAAATTTTGCTGGACAAGTGAAACGCGAGAACTTTCTCAAGAAAGTGTACATAAGCTTCGTGGTGCTATAAATTAAAATAAGGACTGTTGATTTTTTTTTGTAAATATTGCGCGGGTTTAATTTTTGAAAATTTAATTTGTACTTAAAAGTATTTCAGACGATTTATTATTATTTTTTGTTCGTATCTTCGCGCGTCGTACTTTTTTATACTTAGAGAATGGCTGTATGTCCACCGGCCGCATTGTGCAATGGACATTAGAATTCCGCTGTCCGGCGGTGGGTAAGTACTACGAATAATAATATATATGCCCCGCAGGGGCCTAAGCGGTAAAGGTCAGATAGATCATTGAAAGGATACCAAAGTAAAACAGATCGGTGGACGCGATTTATAAACAATAAACTTAAGTCTGCCGCACGGCGGAATTTGGGTTGTTAGTCGGCAGCAATATCAATATCTACTGCATAATTCCGCCGCACTTGCGCAAATGATTGCATTTCCGGCAGATTTCTGTACCTACAATGAAAACTTCCGCCGTGAGGCGAACTTCTAATGTCCGCTGCACAATGCCGCCGGCGGACATATGTCCGCTGCGTTTTTTGTATTTGTTAATTACTTCTTTGTAATTGTATTGTTTTTATATGTGATTTACTATAAGTTTTAACCTATTCAGGCAGCTTATTTTGAAAAAAGCCGTGTTTTTTTATAATTCTTTAGTTCCTGTCGATTTTAATACAATTATAATTATTATCTAGCAAATTCTACTGGATATGCCCTAAAGATTACGCGATATTTCTTAAAAGTGCCTTTTTTTATCGGGGGATTGTTCGTAAAATGCCTTTTCTGAGCACTGCCATTTAGGGAGTTTGTCGCCCTTGTACCGTGTAATTTTGAATTTAGGAATCGTGTCGTATGGATGTAGAATGCCTGTAATGTCATTAAAATGATTTTCTTGAATGTAATTATATAAAAAAATGTTTTTTTTGTAAATAATTTTATTTATGGATATATAAATTTGTTAAGAAAATACGAGTTTTTTTGTTGGAATTTTTCAAAGAGAGCTACATATTACAGTTTACCCGCCACGGTTATTGTATTGTAGCTAGGTGAAAACAATTATTTTGATTATATCGATATTTTCGAAAATATTGATATCGATATCGGTTTTTTCCAATATCAAATCGATATAAAACCATATATCGATAACATATGGCAGCCCTAGTGTTCACCGAATACCACATGAAGTTGATACCGAATGACCTTACAAATCAGTGTTACCAAAAGTCATCTATGTTCTGCGCATGCGTCAAAGCAAATTTCGATATCGGAATTGCACTTTGACAACGTTTGAGCGGTCGAAATCGATTTCGATCGTAGAAATTGCGAGGAGTTACAGAATACCGATTTCGTATAAGTTTCCCTCCGGGATGCCATTTTTTTGATTGACGGCCATAAAATAGAAGTGGTAAAAAGTTTACATACCTTGGAACAGTAATTATTGATGACGGACTGCTTTTCTCTGAACATGCACAATATATACACAAAAAAGGAACCATTCAGAGACTTAGAAGTACTGTTACGTTGAGTACGAGTCTGCAGAGAGTTGTGTTGCCACATTCAAAATTTTAAATGCATGCTTTGTCGAGAGGCTCGAAAAATCTCGGAGTTATTACAAAAGTACCACAGACTTTACAAATAAGAAAAAAGGTTTGTCTTCATTTTAGTATAAACTATCTGAATCATGTTACTTGGCGTATGGGTTGTCACACGCATCTGAACTAATTTGTTTTGACATTGACAGTACTGTGACAAATACTAGTTTCCATGGTAACCTTTTTGGGACTAACTAATTAGTACGAAACAAGCAGAGACGTACAAATACATTAAAAATGATATTGAGTGAAATGGGAAATCTTGATTATTTCATCTGGTTGCGTGGGAGGGAGACATCAGACCACCTAACATAATGCGTAGATTACTTCAACCATATGCGTAATATGATTCGGACTTTACCATAATATAAATACAATGGTATGCTACGGCGCATATCGCTCCTTGCTCCTCCCACTTCGATGACGTAAAATCGAGGTGGCGGTTCGAGAGACACCAACCATATACCTACTTAGATCTACATATGTGACAAACAAATAGCGCGAATGCAAGATTTGAATTGTCACTTCAAAAAATTGTAGCTGTCAAACTCTTCTCAATTAGGTAATCATTTTCTTGAATAAGCTCACCTCCATCCAAAATTACTCATCTTCATCTCCAACAAACCATTTCTTAATTTCCATACAAAAACTTTTCTCAAATACTGTAATTTTCCTATTTGAATCAAACATTTTTCACTGACAATTATATTAAGTCAGACTTGTTCCCTTTCTAGCCACCGCACAATTTGACATTTTGACGCCTGTCACTTAACGTTCGCGTCGATAAAGCAAAAACACATCCGCCAACCGGATCTTTCGGAGACTTCGCGCCAATTTCGCCTCGATGTGACGTCATGCGCAGTGCGAGACGGATTCCGGTCGGCAGCGTAGCACGGCATGGACTTTACATAATTTGATGAAATAATGCGTTAAAACCAAAACGGCTCAATTTGCTTTCACAGGCCAATAAAACAAATATGTTCCCGCCGAAAGTTTTTATTATTGGAGTAAAACATTCACACAAAATGACAAGAGCAAAACACACAATTTCTAACCTTGATGCCAAAAAAATTACAAGATACCCCTGCAACGCTTCCTCTTTTGACAGCCCCTTCTCTTGGACTTATGCCTTCTTGATCGTTTTCGCCCTTTGCTGCAGCCCCTCCTTTTGCTCTTCCTCCTCCTGCTTCTGTGTTTCCTGCGTCTACCGCATTTGGAGCGGCCCCTTCTTTTTCTAGATGAACGTCGTTTCTTGGAGCCGCATCGTTTGGCTTTCGAGCGGCGGCGCTTCGATCGAGAACGTCGTCGTCTTTTGGACCCACAACGCTTGGATTTTGAGCGGCGACGTTTCGATCGAGAACGACGTCGTCTTTTGGACCCACATCGCTTGGATTTTGAGCGGCGATGTTTCGAGCGAGACCGACTTTTCTTACGGCCTCCACAACCGCGTTTTATTTTGTATTTCGGAGCACAGCTGGCCAGCCTCCTGAATTTCTCCTTCTCCTTCTCACTCAAGCAGCACCATATTTTAGCGCCTTCCCTTGCGATCTTTGTGACAGGCCACGAACAATGCTTCAAGCGAAACACCCTCAGGAAGTTAAAAAAAGGGTTCCGAGTTATTTTGCCTGCTGTGCACTTTTTCTTTTTGTCGCAGGATGATCGACTTCGTCCCATTGCAAGTATCTTTGAATACCACTTCTTAATTTAGATTTAAAGGCCCGAAAAGTTTTTCTTGTACTTACACTGAAAATTTTTGATTAATATCAACAAATAACCATAACTACCGGTTTTTTCCAAACTATTCGAAAAAATTTGAAATTTGCCTCCGCGATCCCAAAATGTTTATTTTGACAATAGTTTTAAACTTGTTTTGCTGTTTACAAGTAGCATTATAGCTAGTATACATATATGGCATGAAAACAGTGCCTTGATTTTATTTAAGAAAATACTCCATTAGAAATTTCAAATTTGACATGGTTTCTATTTTTACAGGATTTTAGTTGGCAGCACGGAAGTGACTACTGCTCCGGCCGACGATTACTTTAAATTTTGTTTGAACACGGTCGGGCACGCGCTTTACAAAATGTCAACACGTTTTGCATTTTGGAAGTGTAAAAAAACTAAAGCTGAGAGAACGCATTTTTGAAACAGACTATTTAGCTCTCCTCGCACGAGACACACGCATTTTTTGGAAAAAAGATGATGCAGAAATAAGCGAATTACTTAAACGTCATTTTATTCATATTGTGTAATGCGCACGTCCGACCGTGTTCGAAGAAAATGTTTCTCTTTGGGGAGTGACTACTGAATAGTCCGCCAGTTACTTCTAAATTTTGTTCCAGTACAGTCGACACAATATCAGTAAAATGACGTTTAAGAACTTCGTTATTGAAAGACATAGCCGACAATCTCGGTGGGTGTTCGGGTATAGTATAAAGCTCCAATTTTGTTCTCCTACGGCTACACGAGTTCTGCGCCCGCACGCGTTCGCATTTTTTGTTTGTTTCTACATCATCTTTTTGCCAAAAAATGCGTGTGTCTGGTGCGAAAGGGCAAGTAAGGGCTATTTTAAAAAAGCGTTCTCTCAATTTTAGTTTTTTTTACACTTCCAAAATGCCAAATATAGGTTACATTATGTAATGCGCATGCGACCGGACTGTTCAGTAGTCACTCGCTTCTTTTTGTAAATAATTTTAGGGAGCGACTACTGTTCCGGCCGGCGGTCCCATGAAATTTTATTCTAATACGCGCATTACTTAATGTCCGTAAAATGACGTTTAAGAATATCGTTATCGGCTATAGTGACGCCAACGGTCTCGGTGGGTGTGCGGATATCGTTCAGAACTGCCATTTTGTTCTCCTACGGCTAGACGAGTTCTGACCCCGCAGCGGTTTGATATATTTTGCTTGTTTTTACATCATCTTTTTTCCAAAAAATGCGTGTGTCTGGTGCGAGAGGGCAAGTAAGGGCTTTGTTTAAAATGCGTTCTCTCAGCTTTATTTTTTTTACGCCTCCAAAATGCAAATTGTGTTGACATTCCGTGTTCAAACAAAATTTCAGGGGGCCGGCGGTCGGAGCAGTAGTCTCTCCCATAATTTTATTGTTGGAGTCTCAAATTAGTCTCATTTTGACTATTACCTACCGTTTTCTGCTCCCAAAATAGACTATCACCTTTAAATGTGACAACAAAATAGTCTCATCCTCTTCGAATGACTGTCTCACTTTTAAAAATCAAAACACATTTTGACACTAGTCTCAATTCTGGTTGGATTAGTCTCACTTTGACAGTATCGATGTCTTATGCTCCCAAAATAAATTATTACCTACCTTCAAACATGATACAACAAAATAGTCTCACCCAAAAATTATGTCTCTTTAGTCTCAATTTTAGTTGGATTATAGTTTTTGATCAGAAAAGCTAAAAATTTGTACAAAATATGTCTTTATATACACAAAATCGATATTATTTCGACAATTACAAAATTATAAAACACGTAAGAATTCATTAAAGTCTCACAGTTCCCGAGGTCGCGTTGCATAGTCTAAAATGTCGTGTATCGTCCACGAAACGTTGCAAATGTTGCACAAAGGTCGGCATATCCTTCACAAGAGAAATATTCAATAAAACTGTAAAATAAACTGGGTATTATAACACTTACACGATCGTGGAATTGCACAAAATTCCTCAGCAGGACTTCCCACTGTTCCGAGGAAATACCGTCTATGTTGTGTCCGAATTGACGAAGGAATGTAGCGAAGAAGGCTTCGATATTCACAGAAGCCATGTTGAAAACGGCTACCTGAATATCATCGGTGAGTAGCGCTTGTGACTTGTTTATCAAAGTTTGGAGTAAAACTGTTAAGAACTGGCACAACAGGTGTTCCCGAAATAATACCTAAATTATTTTGTTAAATGTGTAGAAACACGAAGGAAGCAGGTTACGTACTTTGTGGTATAACTTCCATTTGTTGTTAAGATCTTCCAGGGCGCCTAAGCTGAGTCTGAAAATGTTGATGTCAGGTTGTAAGAGAGCCTGCCCGAAAACCCGCAAGACTGACAACAATTGCTCAGGGTGCTGAGGAGCGTCTGGCCCAGCTTCTTCGCTGCATCCTGGGGAATACCCTAGACGAACTTGAGAAACGTAAAAATACTGCCACCTGTGCAGAAGAATACTAGAACGGAGAAGAATAGGATTTCAAGCGCACCAAGTGAATTTTCGTAATCTACCTGTATAAAAGGGTTAGAAGCGTCATGAAAACGTCCGGAATATCGCTGGCTTGGCTTACAATAACTGGATAAACGTTATCCATACACAGTTCCAAAATACCCGGTAAGAAATTCTTGCACGACGATCCCGGCGATTCAACGACAAACTGAAGAATTTGGAGCAACTTATCAAGTCCGGAAAGGTTGCTAGCTCTTTGCTCGCTACAATTATTATCGGATAATGTAAAAAAACAACAAAAAAAACAGGCTTACTTCACGGCAACTTGCAAAAAAACTTCAACGGCGCGCTTAGTGCCTTCTGCACCGATTTGCTGCTGCAGGACGTTCAAAATGTTTAGAAAAAGTACTAAAATATGGTCATTTACTTCAGGATACTTGGCGTAACTCGAAAAGAGTGCCAAAGCGTGGTCTATCGAAGGCTACAATACAAAAGAAAACAGCAAAAATTACAGCAAATCGAATAAACGCACTCACCTTTATGGCTAAACACAGCAGCTTCTTAGAGGCATTAGAAAACTTTTTAGAAAAATCCACAATATGTGAAAGCAACGGTAAAGTCCCACCGACGACTTCCCTCACTCGAACTTCCCCCGAACCCGCGGTCAAGTCCCTAAACTCCCTCGTCAAAATATCAAAAAACAAACCGACTAAAAAATTCCTCTGTGCCGCGTCTTCTTGCAATAAGTCTCCCCAAGGCTTCAACAACAAATTGCAAACGGCGCTGTTGACCACATAACTCGTCTGAAGATTCCGGTACTTCAACCCAGGCGCCAGATGAAGAAACTGGGCAACGGGCGGCAACATTACGAGAGTCGGAGGAAAAACTATGTTCGTGAGGGTTAAAAACAGATGCGCCGCGGCGTGGGTAATTTTGGTGGGTATGTGCGGACCCTCGTGTAAAATCGGCAGTGATATTTCAATGAGGTGTTTCAAACGCACGTTTATAACTTCAAGGGAGCCGTTTTGGGAGAACAACGTAGCTAGTGCCGCCAGGAGTTCCCCGTGCCTGTTAATTTGAATAAATAAAGGACCTCATGAAAGTTTAAAAATTGCAACTTACACTTCGACAAAACACTCCTTCAAATTTGCGTCCCCAAATTTTATTTGGTAAAATCTAGCGTTTGTCGCTAGCAAGGCACTTTCTAAGACCTTATTAATGAAATTATCGACTAGCACATTGGAGACTTTCGCTAACTCTTCGTTGTCTGCAACAAAAAATTGCTAAAAATCCGGAAACGTTATCTCTTTGGTCATATTTGCCTTCGTTCACGAAGAGCGAGGACAGACGAGTCAGCATCTGCGTCTGAGAGGAAAAATCCCTGAGGATGCAGCCCAGTTTCTCAGTCTCAGAGTTCTCGCACGTGGAAAAATTCATGGAATTTTTCAAAGAGAGATACATATCACAGTTTACCCGCCACGGTTGTAGCTGGGCAAAAACAATTATTACCGAGACGAATTTTTGAATTTAGAAAAAAATATCGAATATCGATAATTACGATAATATCAATAATATCAACATTTTCGATAATATCGATATTTTCAATAAATATCGACATTTTCCTTAAAAATTAATATTTTCGATAAATATCGATAAAAACCGATATTTTCGATAAAATTCGATATTTTCGATAAATATCGATATTTATCGAAAATCTCGATTTTTATCGAAAATCTACAAATTTATCGAAAATAACAATTTTTATCGAAAATATCGATATTTAACGAAATTATCGGTATTTATCGAAAATATCGATATTTATCGAAAATATCGATATTTATCGAAAATATCGATATTTAACGAAATTATCGGCATTTATCGAAAATATCGATATTTAACGAAATTATCGATATTTATCGAAAATATCGATATTTTTTGAAAATATCGATATTTATCGAAAATAACAATTTTTCTCGAAAATATCGATATTTAACGAAAATATCGATATTTATCGAAAATATCGATATTTAACGAAATTATCGGTATTTATCGAAAAGATCGAGATTTTCGATTTTTATCGATATTTATCGAAAATATCGATTTTTATCGAAAATCTCGATCTTTTCGATAAATACCGATAATTTCGTTAAATATCGATATTTTCGTTAAATATCGATATTTTCGATAAATATCGATATTTTCGATAAATATCGATTTTTATCGATCTTTATCGAAAATATCGGTTTTTATCGATATTTATCGAAAATATCGATATTTATTTAAAATATCGATTTTTATCGACATTTTAGATAAATATCCGATATTTCGATAAATATCGATATTTTCGATAAATATCGTTACTTTCGGTAAATATCGATATTTTCGATAAATATCGATATTGATCGAAATAGCGGATATTATCGATATAGATTTCGGTTTTGCCCAATCACTTACCGATATAAAACGATATATCGATAACATCCGGCAGCCCTACTTACCACTTGGTTAAAAGTACCTAGAGGCTCGTACTCGCCAATTATGGCTACGAGCTCGATGGACGTTTTCAAGAAAATCTGCCATTCAGTTTCATTCTGAAAGTAAGTTACGCAGTACAATTTTCGAGTATCGTTAGTTCGCAAAACACATCAACTTACATCATTATCCACATCGACTTTATTCAGTTCTTGCAGTTGCCCATGATTGCAAGTGCACTGCATCTTTTTAATCACGGCGGTGACCAGCCCATGAAAGACATCGGAATACCTGCAAGAAAACCCTTCAATAAAAATTACCGAAAGACGAGAGAGGTCATTTTACTTTTTTGCATTCTGCGGTTTGATTTGCTTAAGGAAAGCGGCCCATACGGACAGGCAACGTAAGTAGCACTGCGCCGCAGGTATCTGCATGGTCAGTTGAAAAAGCAAAGACAAAAATTCCAGTGCAGAAAAGGTAGGCTCGAGCTCTAAACGCCACAAGTGCTGTTCGATCAGCAACGTTGTTAATTCTGTTAATTTTTCCATGAAACTGCAATACGGCTTGTTATAAATCAGCAAATTTATAGAAACGTAAAGCGTCCACTCACTCTGGTCCCAAAGTTTCGATCCGGCCCGACGAAGGGCAAGATATATCCCGTAATAAACGGACCGTGTGATGGTACAGTTGCACGAAGAAATCTTGCGTTCCAGGAGGCGAACACTTTCTGTACAGAAGCTCGTTTAATGTCGATAAAGCCAAAATGCACATATCATCGTCGTCCTGGGCATAACTAGAGATATTGGTAAAACCAAATACTGCGGCAATCAATCTTTGGGGTATTTGTGGGATTGGGACCCACGTAAATAGATGCTGCAATGTCAGGAGTATCTCTTTGTTCAACACTTTACTATCTAGTCGGAAAGACGCCACAGTAATTTCTTGCGGTAAACTACTCGCCGCACTTGGATGTGTCGGAGAAGGCGGAGGAGTTGCAGTCGCTTTATGCCTAGGTTCACTTCCTGTAAACCATAAAATAAACGAAATATCGTAAGAAAATGACGCAAACATTGCTCTCACCGAGATTTTCTAAAATTCCTGTTAGTATTTCGAAAATAATCGGAATGTACTGTTGAATCAGTCTCGATATTTCTTGCCGCCTTTCGTTATTAAAACTACTGTGTAATCCCATGAATTCCTCGCTAGAAATGCGCAAAAGAATCAACCCGACGAGTTGCCCATGATTCGCTTTAAGCAGCTACAAGATCGTCACAAAAAATACCTTCTAGAAAAATATTGTTTAAAAAAAGCGACTTACCTCGAGGATATTAATAAAAAAATTCGGATATCTATGAGGCCAGTCTTGTTTCGCTATATCTACCAAAAGTTTCGCGTACTTATTCCTAAGAAAATAGGGCGCAGTAACCCCTTTTTCTATTAAGTAATTGTATAAAACATTTTTTAATTCTTCTCGGTAAGCATAGTCTATACTTAACCACTGTTGCGTTATCACAGACTCGAGCGAAGACAAAACGAACATCGTAACATACTGATTCGTAGAATGATTAATAAAATACAAACACAATTCGCCAAACCTCGGTATACTCCTAAATTCCGTCAATTGCTGCTCTATCTCACATTTCCTCGCGTTGCTAGTATTACATCCAAAAAACTCTTCCAGTAGATGCTCTAAAGCATTTAGGGCACTATTTTTGTTAACCTCCTATCAAATGTAAAAAAAATATCAGGTAAACGTATTTACGAATCAAATAAGACGACCTTACCATCATTAAATAATAAAATTAGAAACGCATTAAGCTTCTTAAGAAAGAAATTCGTCAAATTTTTGAAAAGAAACACAAAAACTACATTTTTTGACCACTCCTATCCATTAGTTAGGTTAGGAAGTACAACTGTCAAGTTACAATTGTCAGCTGGGTAGGGCAAAAAATATTTTATGTTGGTACAACCAAAAATGACTAGCTTAACTCATAAAGGATAAAACTCATTCAAAAATGTCAAGAACTAAATATTGTCGCTGGGTACTACCAAAGAAAATGAATGTTAAATTTCTAAATAAATATTGATGAACGGCACTGTATACGGCAGCCTTATGGTATAAATCAATATAAATTAAAATAAAATGACGCATCCCTTATTTTCGATTCAATATTCAGCGTGCGTTTTATATGGTTCTCATGCTTGAGCAAGATCTGTTAAATTATTTACAGAGCAATAAAGCAGAAGACTGAAGTCAGGGTCAGGACGCAGTCCAGGAAGCATCTGATTCGTTACACATAATTGTTGGCAGATAGCTATTGTTAAAATGATTAGAAAAATTCCCCAATAAAAACAAAAGTTTTACAATAGATACACATTTGTACGTATGGAAATGTTTTTCCCAAACAGGAAATTGTGATTTTCAGTCAATTATTCGGTAGGTAATCGACAAAGGGATTATATCAGGTGTGAACACGAGGAAACACAGTTTACAAAAATAGGGTAATAACTTAGTACCAAATTTGTGTGTAAACAACCACTTGCGAAGTAACTAAAACCTTTTTATTAGCCTGTCCAATTGGTAATTCCCGAGATATTGTAAAAAATACCGTGTCACACGAACTCGTGAATCACTGGCGTCGCATATAAGATCGCTAGTAGCATAACAATCTACTTATCGGCCGTGGGAAAAAATTTAATTGTATTATAAACTGAATTACTTGCTTAACGCAACGTTAAAGTCTCCAATTAAAGCCAAGTTCACATTATTTGTGACAGGCAGCATTTCAAAGTTTTGGTTTGCTATAAAACATGGTTGGTCATTGCCTATGTTTTGGTGACGTCAATAAGAGCAAAAAACGAAATTTTCTGAAATTGCTAGTGGAAAATTAATTTGCTGTCAAACGTCTGCAAGTCTTTAACTAATTTTATAATAAATCTTATAAAATATGTTGTATTAAACCCGTGCTGTGGACAATATTAAGTAATATTGTTATGATGAATATAAATTGAATAGTCAAAATTGGAGTGTGTGATCGGCCCTTTAGACGCAGATAATGGTTAATTTATAACGGAATAACGATTTAATTAAATCAGTCAACCAGACGCGAGGTATATTAACGATATCAACTTATAAGTAAGAGTTAGAATAGGTGGGTGACTCCAGCGTGGGGCACATACACATTGAGCCTCTCAATCTGTGAAAGAGACGCGACAGTACCGTATTTAGTTCGCTGTGGAGTAGACCTGTTGTTTTTTTTTTAATAGCAAAGGTCAAAATCTCGCGTTTTCGTGCTTATAACCTCACTTTTCGATTTTCAACTAAAATTCTTGTTTTTTTCTTTAAATACATTAATTGGTGATAGTTTTTTTCTTGATAATTTCGGACTTTGTTTTTCTAAGGTAAGTTCTTTTAGTGCGTAATTTTAAAATGTATTTTGGCGGGAAAATGTTACGTCTATTTGAACATGCCTTTAGGTATATTGGAGAGTAAAGCAAACAATCGAAATTCTTGAACAAACAGTAGTTTCCATTTCCTCTCGACTGAAAAACTGTTTATAGGAATGCCGTCGAAAAAAAAAACAAAAAAACAATTTAGTTTTGAAACCGTATTACATAAAATATTGGAAATCTGTCTGTATCTAGAGAAATCCACGTTCGTTGGCAATGTTTGGCAAGAACTGCATTAGGTCCAAACGTTGCGTAAAAACTTTTAAGAATTCCAATCGCGACTGCACCGTTTCTTTTTTATTTCCGCAAATTGAGCAATTGTATGCAAAAATACATATTAAAAAAAACAAGTTTTGCTTTTAAGTACAAGATCTCGAGAGGAATTTTAAGCAGGTCATGCGTCATCGAAATTAAAGCAAGCTCTTAGTACGAAAGCGATTTCGTATATGTAATCTGGCCTAGCCATTAAAGCACGTATTAGAACTTTTTCCGAGATTCTTGTATTCTTGCTCCTATTCGTCTGATGTGACACTTTTTGGTTCACCCTTTTTATGGTTTAATTCCGTAACAAAATGCTCTGAAATATTTCTGTTTTATGGGACTTCACAAATAAATTTCTAAATGCATGGTAAAAATTTGACGTATAGAAAAGGTTTTGGTAATAAAAGAAATTTAGAATGTACCTATGTAACCGAGCTGTACCTAAAGTAAAATAAAATTTTCTAATGACAATGTTTCCGGTGAAAAAATTGCCGCGAATTATGAATCGAATGGAATTATTACTAGAGGACATGAGTAAGGAGATTTCAATGCTCAATGAGGCGAGTAAAATACATGTTGCGACTAAAAATCTAATTTTTTAGAGTTGTTTCATATAATTTAATATTTTTATTCGTGTGTCACTTCCGGCCATGCAAAAAATCGCCTGTTTTTCTTTAACTGCCAGTTACTCTAATTAAATTTTAGAATTTAATATCTTAGTGACGAAATTTTTCAACATTTTCCTGAAAAGCATTAGACGTAGTAGGTATCAGTGAAGTGCGATGGCCAGAAGCTGGAGACTTCTGGAGCGGAGATTTTAGAGTAATACACACAGGATCTGTAGGAGGAAATTCGGGAGTAGGAATTGTTATGCGGAAAAAAGTAGGACAGAGTGTAGAAAATTTCTTACAGCAAAGTGACAGGGTAGTTATGGTTAGGTTAGATTCGAAACCTGTAAAAACAGTAATAATACAGGTATATATGCCCACTTCTAACTACAGTGATGAGGCCGTAGAGGCAGTTTATAGTGATATTGAATATGTGCTAGATTTTGTGAGAGGGCACGAAAATTTAATAATTACAGGAGATTTCAATGCAGTCGTAGGCACAGGGCGAGAGGGCGGAATAGTTGGCCCCTTTGGATTAGGCAATAGGAACGATAGGGGAGTTAGACTGATAGAGTTCTGCGATAAACATAACTTAACGGTCGCGAACACTCTATTTCACCATCATGTTAGGAGATGCTATACGTGGAAGATGCCAGGAGACTTAGGGAGATATCAAATAGATTACATTCTCGTTAGGCAAAGATTTAGAAATCAAGTTAGGGATTGTAGAAGTTATCCAGGAGCAGATATAGATAGTGATCACAACATAGTCGTTATGAAAGCCAATCTTAAATTTAAGATTTTGAAAAAAAGAAGCGGAAGAAGGTATCTTGACCCAGAGAAACTAAAAGATGATGATATGCGCAATAAGTTCGAGAAAAAGACAAACGAAGCACTAAAGGGCACGGGTGGAAATATTGTTAGGGACATAGAGACAGAATGGAATTGCATTAAAAATAGTTTAGTTTCCTCAGCTAGGGATATTTTGGGTCATAAACAGAATGAAAGTAGGAAACCCTGGATAACAAAACATATTGTGAGTCTAATAGAGGAAAGGCGAAAATATAAAAATAGGTTAGATGAAACAGGGAAACAAAGATATAAGGCGATCAAGTGGGAAATTATTCGGGAATGTAGGAAAGCGAAAGAGCAATGGATCGATAATAAATGCAAAGAAGTGGAAGATAAATTCGAAGTAGGAAAGACTGATGAAGCATATAAAATAATTAGGAGAAATTTTAGAGAAATTGGATCTAGTACCAAAAACATTAGAAATGAGGCAGGAGATATCCTAATCGGAAGTGGGGAGAAGGCAGATAGGTGGAAAGAATATTTAGGAAACTTATATGCGGGACAGGAAGTGCAAGATATATTAGAAAGAGAAAGCAGTGTAGAGGGGGATAACCTAGGGAGTCCTATAATGAGAGAAGAGTTTGAGATAGCACTAAAAAGTTTAAGGAATAATAAAGCACCAGGTATAGATGGCTTGCAGGCAGAAATCTTAAAGTGCGCAGGTCAAGAGGTAATAGATCGTTTATTTAAACTAGTTAGTCGCATATACCTGACAGGCGAGATTCCAGAAGATTACAAACGGAACATCATAGTAGCTTTGCCAAAAAGAAAAGGCGCGGATAGATGCGAAAATTTTAGAACTATCAGTTTAACTTCCCATGCGTCAAAAATTTTAACTAGAATTGTGCAAAGAAGGATGGAGAAAAAGGCGGAAGAAATATTAGGAGAAGATCAGTTCGGATTTAGACGAAATAGAGGAACGCGCGAGGCCATTCTAGCTTTACGAGTAATTATAGAAAAAACGATAGAAAAGAGAAAGAGCGTCTATATAGGATTTGTAGATTTAGAAAAAGCCTTCGACAACGTAAAATGGGGGAAGATGTTCGAAGTGCTGAGAAAGGTAGGGATGAAATACAGGGACAGAAGAATAATACATAATCTCTACAAAGAGCAAAAGGCAGTTATAGAATGTGAGCAGGAACAAAGGGAAGTAGATATCCGGAAGGGAGTGAGACAGGGATGTGCATTGTCACCTCTAGTTTTCAACTTATATATCGAAGATGCGATTAATATTGTTAAGGAAAGAACAGCCTCAGGGATCAATGTACAGGGCCAAACTATTAACATGCTCAGATTTGCGGATGATATAGCAGTGTTAGCATCTAGCAAAGAAGAATTAGGAGCGGCTTTGAATGAAATGGAAGCAGTTTTGACACAGGGCTTCGGCATGAAAATCAATAAAAAGAAAACTAAAATTTTGGTATGTAGGGGATGTGAAAATAGAACTAAAATGGAAATACAAATTGGAAATGAGAAGATAGAGGAGGTCGCGGATTTCTGCTACTTAGGAAGTAAAATAACTCAAGACGGTAGGAGCACTAAAGATATAAAACAAAGAATGGCGCAGGGCCGAGTTGCGTTTAACAAAAAGAAACAACTGTTATGCTCGAGAACGGTTAATATAGAGACTAGGAAGAGACTCTTAACGTCGTATGTATGGAGTACGGCATTATGCGGGTGCGAAACTTGGACAATAGGAGAAGCGGATAGAAAAAGAGTAGAAGCGTTTGAAATGTGGTGCTACAGACGCATGATGAAGATACCGTGGATAGATAAGGTTAGCAATAGGGAAGTATTAGAAAGAGTTGGGGAAAAGCGAAGGGTATGGAAAACAATAAAGAGTAGGAGAGATAGGATGGTAGGACACCTTCTAAGACACGAAGGAATAGTTCGCGACATACTAGAGTCAGAGATAGGAATAAAAAGAGGTAGGGGTAGGCCTAGATTAGACTACTGCTCTCAAATAGTTAGGGATGTAGGATGTTCTACTTTTAGGGAAATGCGTAGGTTAGCTCAGGATAGAAAAGAATGGAGGTACGCGTCCAACCAGTCTTCGGACTGAGAACCTTATGATGATGATGATGATGCATTTCTATTGAGCGAGAAATTCATAATTAAATAAAACATAATTGGAGCGTTCGACAAGCGTTTACGAAGTTTTTGCGAACTCACGAATACGTTCACTAATTTTACACAAAATATATTGCTGTCCCTGTCCCTGTCTATCTGTATCTGCTCCTGGATAACTTCTACAGTCCCTAACTTGATTTCTAAATCTTTGCCTAATTAGAATGGTAGGTACTGTTTGTTATTTTTCTATTTTTTCCTATGGTGAAGACTTTCGGCTAAACCCTGTATAAAAATGTAACTATGCGGATGCATGGTCCTGTCAGACAATAGAAATGCAATATATTCAGGGCTGACAGGAAGAGAAACGAAAATCTATGTGTACGTGAAATGTTAGAGCTAAAAATATCTGTAGATGTAAATTCGTGGGGCGGGTGAGACAATGCACAGTAGAATGGGAGCCTGAAAAGATAACAGTCGATTAAGGTTAACCACTTGATCATTATTAAAATGTAAGGCTACCAGCGATTGCGATCTGGTATGAAAATTTTTACACCTGGTTATGAGACTTTGACAGCTTTGAATGCGCATTTTTCCTCATGCGGAGCCATTATTATTATTAAGAATAACACGTGAGCTCTTAAATGACCTTTTTAGATTGTAAACTGTCGCCATACATATCAACAATAGACAGCTAAGAATTATTATAAATGGTTTCTTGTTAAATTGTTAATTTGTTGCGCGTGGGGATAACTTTGTTATTGTCAAGGATAGGATATTTCATCTTTTGGATTATTCTGCCCAAGTAACAATTTAAGTTTCTTTATTGTCTACCAGGTAGCTATAAAACTCTATTTAAAAGCTTTCCTTTATAAAACTATTTTTTCTTCGCAACGTTCCCAATATCAGGTAAAACCTTCCTAAGCAAAAAATGATGACACATTTAATCTTATACCTACAATGAATTTTGTACTTTACCAGAATCTCTTGATCTTAAAACGGGTCTTCAGTACCGTTTCTTTGGGGTTCCCCGTTCTGTTGTATTATGTTATGTTGCACAAGACAGCGCGACCTTGATAATTAGATCAAACAGCCTCACGTTTATTAAAAGAGAAGGGCAAAATATGTTGCGAATCTATTGTTATACTCTTTCTCTGTCTTTACTCTTTAGTAACAGTTATTCAATACTGACTCGCCTTTTTTTAATTTCAGGCAATGAAAGACCAAAAGGACCTAAGAACATAATGTGATTCTTCAAGGATGTCTCTACTAAACTACAGTGCGCCGTATTTGGCCACTCCCGCACCTCCCCCTATAACCCAGTACTACCCTCAACCACCTCCTCCTCTGCCATCCCCAAACCAAGTACCGCTACCAGAAGGACCTTATTCATACCCAGCACCCCCTAATCCATTTCTTCGAGAAGATTATCCCCAAGGAGCGACTCCCTCACCTACAAAATCACCTACTTACACTAGGGTGCAAGGGGGTGGCTCCAAGACGAGGGTGCATGCGGTGATCGATTACGATGGAGATTACTACGACGACGAGGACGATTTGGGGGGTCCCGCGCCCCCGGTGACGCCTATACAAGGACCTATTTTGTTGAAAAATGGGACAGTGCCCGTGGTGCCTCTATATTCTTATCCTGTGTTAAATAATGGAAGTTTTGTGCAAATTCCAGTGAGTATTAGCGGGTGGAATACATTTTGTTCACTTATAATTAATGATCGAGTGTCCGAGCGCAAGATAAATACCAGTGCGAAGGTTACTGCGGTACCGTACCAGTTACATTCTGCGAAAGCAAGAGTGAGAGGCCTCCGACCTCTCGTCTAATCGGGCCACACTCACATGCATCCGTCTCTTTCTGTTTTTTTCACGTCTCAAAACACTCTCTCTTTCTAGGTTAAACAAACATTCTTTTGTTATAACCTACAATTGTTTGACAGATAAACTGTCAAACGGATTCGCGGAGAAGTGAAATTGTTTTTGGGGGCCGGGGGGATCGAGATCAGTACCGGATGTGATGGTGCAAACTTTTTAAAAATTACTATCAGATACTTAGGTGGTGAAAGTAGAAGTTTACGCTCGTTGCATAACCTGGGAAGTTGACCACTGAAATGAACATATATTCTAGCCGGTACAAATACATAAAAAAAATGTTGGCTTACCAGTGGCGCCCAGAGATTCCGGGTCATGAAAATAGAAGATTGACAGCAAGATTATTTTACGGAAAATCATTAAAGCTGGGATGCGCCACTGTAGTTGTGTCGAAATTCAAAAGTAGGTCGTTTTGTTATAGTGGACAAACGTAATCCTACTTTATCTATAAACACTTTGAAATTTTATGAGTCATTTAACAGTATCTGGAACGTCTCGTCGCGAAATCGAATCACAAGTTGGTGTTTCCAAAACAAAAGTTCAAAAAGTATTAAAAAAGGGCAAATATGGGCCATATAAAATTCAAATTATTCACCATCTCTTCCGGGGTGATCAAGAAAGAAGGCTTAATTTTTGAAGGTGGTACTTGAATAAAATTCAAGAAAATTCTGAATTTGGGCGGTCTGTCATTTGTGGACAGATGAAACTCACATAAGTAGCGTAGGATTATTTAACAGGCACAATGTGCGTCACTGTTCTGATACAAATCAGCACCAAACTTTTGAACGTCAGAGGCAAGGACGTTTTGGATTTAACGTTTCGTGTTTTATTTAGAAAATGATTTTCCGGGTACATGGTTTCAGCTTTCTATTATACTCAAGAAAGTAGCTCAGGTTCGCGAAAACCCCGAGGCTCTATCTCTGCTGCTTCTAAATGAATAGGACACCCTGTACATGTTGCTTTAAATTATGTTTCGCAGACTGTCTCCATCGGCTCGCAATTTATAATTTGACAGAAGTGAGTGTAATAATAATATTCATGAAGATCAAATCCGGCTGGATTATCCAGTACGCGTAATTGGTCTACCGGACCTAACAGTCGAAGCCTTGGAGTTCCATATTCTCTTATTAGTACGTCTGAAATTCCATCGTATTGTTTGTTTGATACATTTATTTATTTCCAGCGTCTTCTATGCGTAACAACAAAATTATTTTCTGTAGTAATACAATAAGTGGTCTGGAATTGTCGGAAATTTTACGAAAGCTGTTGCGTTGCTTGGTAGCCACGAGTGTAAATTTGACAGTTAAAAGATCACGAGCGCTTGCGCGAGTGATCTTCTGTCAAATTTACACGAGTGGTTAGTAAAAGCAACAGCTCGAGTAAAATTACCTAAAAATTCCAGACCACGAATTGTATTTAACAAGATTATTTTTTTATCGTTTACAATGACAGTTGATTGGCCGATTTTAAGAAATTGAAGAAATATATAGCCCAAAAATCGCCGCTCATGATTTAAAGGCACCGGGAGGCGTGACTTCACCCGCTTTTCTTTCGTGTCCCAGACAACACTTTCATAAACATTAGTGGTGGGATAATTTGTCGATATATCGATAATTAGGTACCTACTGTAGGAATTGGTTCTTTTGAGAAGTCACACGAATAGTTCCAATCTCCCCTTCGTTTACAGCATCTGTAATCTTATGTAAGGCGAAAGTCTGCCAGATAAAAACTCTGGTATAGAACATTTTATATATTTCCTAGATTGGCTTTTAATATTTCAACTTTTTAAATTCGAAATTGGCAAAAAGGTTAGGCGATCCACTGACCTTTGTTTTTAGACATTCCAAACCCAGCGCGGTAGGATAAAAATAGCCATACAGATTGCACTTCCTGCCGGTACACACTAAAAAAAAATGTTTAAGTACGTAACTTTTTCAGTTGTAATTTTTTTCGATTCGTTTTCTCTCGATAAAATTTAGTATGTATATTTATGTAAATCGAATGAATCAATTTTATTTC
The DNA here is from genome assembly GCA_963966045.1 of Xestobium rufovillosum. Classification (NCBI taxonomy): domain Eukaryota; kingdom Metazoa; phylum Arthropoda; class Insecta; order Coleoptera; family Ptinidae; genus Xestobium; species Xestobium rufovillosum. Next base: position 26,402,579 of record OZ014503.1, read on the forward strand.
GCTCTAAATGTCAGCAGAACCGGTGTGACGACATAGGATAGAGGAAGAAGTGTTTTTGAAAAAAAAAATCAGAAATTCCGAGCAAATTCCTTTACTTTTATGGAACAATTTGTCGTTCGGTGCTGCTGGGTCGGCACTCTGAACCGCAGGACTGGAATCAGACGGCTTTTTAGGTGAATAGTCGTAAATCGAAAAAGTCATACTCAAATTTGGAATTTTCGTGCCCACAACTTTCTCTGCAAAATCAATATTTTACGAGAAAATCCGTGTGTAGGGTACTTTAAGAGGATAATCAAGTATGCTGTGCATGCAAGGAAGCCACCGCGTCCTTGCCGGTAAACATCCGCTCATCGGCTGTATAGTATGCCATCAGTTCTCACCGTCTCCTTGATTAGTTCAAGTGTTTAGTCATAGGCACCTACGATATCAGTTTGTAATTAAAAATTGCGCGAGCGGGTGTGAATTTTTTTAATTTTCGTTTAAAAAATGACATTAGTGATTGCTTGTGGGATTCCTTCGCGACAAATGAGATTTCTGTTCAAACTGACGCAAAAAAGATGTGAATTATTTTAAGAAAATCCTCTTTAGTTATGAAATCTAGATATAAAATTATCCAAGAACTGATTTGGTTCCAAATATTTTTGGTAAGTGGTGGTATAATAAATTTTTGCAAAAAGTTTTGGTTTTCAACCGGATATTGCTTGAATTACTCACAGAAAATAGCTATGATATCACTATTACCAATACAGAAACATCAAATTTAATATACAGTGCGTAAATAAAAAAAGTCATCATCCTAACTCATGTATTAAACTTGTTTTGTCTTCATTCATAACGTGATCTATTGTTTACAATTTTACGTCTGTTTTTAAAAGAATTCGATACCAACAAAACAATAGGATTCCTTAAATTTAATCAGTTGTATACTGTATAACAAAATGTGTTACATATTTAATGGTCAACATTGAAAGTCTGCGTCTGGACCTTGACACACCCGTACTTGGAGTTCCGGGTTGCGTTTCCGGTGTGGCTCAGGCGCGGTTCGCATAATTCATAAGAAATAGAAAAATTTCTGTCGCCAAAGACCACATTCTTTTAAAAATTCTTCCGCCACTTTTTCAAATTTTATTTGTAACAAACGAAACCTATCAAATATACGATTTAAATCTTCGCCGTCATTGTTATCGATATCATCGATAAATTGTCCCAACCCTAATTTTGACAGCTGCTCTATGTCCCAGTGTTGGAACATCGCGTATAGGACCAACTTTTTTGTGGTACTCGAACCTATGTAAATACAAAATATTTCCAACCTTGGCGTATTGTGAATCGCACACCTTGATACTCAATTGGCCTCGATTCTAGTTATCTGTTGCAAACTGCTAGTGAAATTTGTTTGCTTTGACAAATAATAATAAAGTTGAAGGCTTGCAAATCAATAATTTGTTCCAGATACTATGGACTGCCCTATCGGTCGCATTAGGTTTAGAATTGAGGGGGGACTACATCAAAGGAGTTCCCTGCATCAAGAAACACCAACAGTTGTATTGTCCAACTGCTGGAAATACATATCCATTGTAAGTAACCTGCTGGACATTTTAACCACCGTATGCACCACTCTTCGGTGGTATATGGGAAGCAACACATTTTTCAACCGAAATAATCAATAAAAAATGTTTATCTACGTAGAAACAATTTAACATACTTATGGATCAATCAAAGTTGAATTGAGACGCAAAATGCCACATCCGGAATAAAAATTAAAGCATGATCCAATTAACAGCACCTAATAATTAATAATTCATTTCAGAGATCGTATAGAATTATTTATAGACGAAAACAAAGCGTTGATGAAGCGAATGTACGGGGAATTTACCATGGAACCGGGTTACGGGCCGGGCCCCGAATCCGGTGCCGAACAGGGACCCAACAGAAAAAAGAGGTCCAAACCCGGCGTCCCAGATCTCCACGCCGACCCTGAAGACGGCGGCTCCTCGTTCTTCAGTCACGTCAGGCCACCTAGACAGAGTTTCAGAAATAACCAAAGCTCAGAAACCGGCAGGTAAGAAGAAATCTAGTAACGTAACTCACGAATCCATCACGAGATGGCGCGCTTTGTTACATATCTTAGATTGAGAGTTTATTTTTACACTTTAAACGACTAAGATGTTTGTTATTTTAATTAATAATCAATTATTATGAAGAAAATTAAAGCTGCTAAATTATTTAATGATTTTTAAGTTTTTTTCGTCCTAAAAGGCCGTTTGTTTGAAAGTTGGCGCTTGCTGATACATAGCACACGTGGTCTTTTATAAGGTGGTGGTGGTGCTTGCCAAAGCATACTTACCTGGCGTAGGGGTTACCGTGATCAATAAGGCGGTTCCCCCAGGGTGAGGCCCTTCCATTGCACTACGGTTGGGCTGACCCCTGCGATTATCCCTAATGCGGATAACTCGGGCGCGTAATTTTTGGTAGTCGGGACTGCGTGCGCGCTGTCCCGGTCAAAATAAAACTAAACGCATTTTAAAATTTATGTGCTTCATGATTGATCTCTGTACATTATGAAATTTCTACCCCAAAATATCAGGTGGATGCGCAGATTTGATGTTAAGGGTATTGATATAGAAAATCCATATATCTTTGGAATTACAGGGTGGATGCTTGTGAGAGCAAAGTAGAAATAGTCACCCCCTACTGGGCAGCGAATGCTGGGGGTAAAATCAGGGCGATCGTCAACACCCAACATTTCGAACAAGCTATTCACCAGGAAGTTTGTTCGTAAGATCTTCTCTCCATTAAAAAAAAATTCCCATAATTAATTTGGGGATTTTCACTTTTAGGAAAGTCAGGACCAATCGCTGTTCGGGAGACTGCGGTTGCGAGCAAAAATACAAATGGCACCGACTGCTGGCGTTTGACCCCGACAACGACTGCAAGGGTATCTTCATGGACTGGTTCCTTTTCCCATCTTGCTGTGTTTGCAGATGCAAACCGACTTAGCCGATATTTGCGTCCATTTAAGTTATATTTATACATTTTTCATGTACCCATTTTTATTTATCTCAGTGCCAAATGCATAGACACATACAGGTGTCTAATAGGGTGTCTAAAGGGGCACAATTTAATCACGACCCTTTTTTTAATAAGTACAGTCTGTATAGCATATTTTTTAATTATTAAATCGCACTTATTTCTAAGCCTTTTATAGTTTTTAATTATTGTTGCAGTTACCAATAATTTAAGAGAATTTTTATACTTTTTTTATTTGAAAACGCACAGCAATGTCTTGCACCTATAGAAAATAAAAAATCCGATTTGTATCACGTAAGAGAAATAAAGCATTTATTCAGTGGCGGTTTCTCCTTAAGGTCAATTGGTCAATGACCCTCCTAAAATATTCTAATCAAAACCATAATTTTAATAAAAATATTTTTTGTCTAACAGTCTCAAATTTAAAATCTTCAGCGGTCTGCATTCGCAGCAATACTAGAAATAGCCAAGCGTCAAGCCGCGCTGCGCGCTCGCTAGCAAGCCGGGACATTATTCAAATTGACCCTGCACAGCTCTTATGGCTTATGGAGAAATGCATGTAAAAAAGAACAGTGACAGCAGATGGCGAATTCTTGAGTGGAAGTGAGAGTCACCTTTTACTCCTATATCTCCAACGTGGTCAATGTCCCGATTACAACTGCGCAGAATCGAGTTTAGTTCTACAGTATTCAGTTATGAACGCCGGCTTGAAAAGAGGGAAAGTGGACGGCCGAAACCAAAACTGAATTTGAAGCAGACAACAAAGGATAAAGGTAAAAATGTCCAAAGATATTTTAAAGAATCGATGTACAATTTGTGCGAATGGATTTGTGGATGCAGTGTTAAAAATGCGTTCTTTTGCTATCCGTTCTTATTATTTTCAAATGATGCTATATGGGCTCATATAAATTGTTCAATGAGTTACGCCAGTTTAGGACGTGTAGACATAAGACAGCAACTTGATAGTGCGTATCGCAAATCAGTGCACGACTTTAATGAATCGGTTTCTAAAAATAGGTATATTTTAAACAAAATAATTGATTGTGTAAAATTTTGTGGAGTCTTTGAAATTGCATTGCGCGGTCATGACGAAAGTGACATGTCCAATAATCCTGGGATTTTTCGTGGCCTTATAGATTTTGTCTCTGAACTAGACTTAATATTTAAAAACACATTGAAAAAAATACAGTATTCAAAGGAATATCAAAAACAATTCAAAACGAAATTTTAGATTCAATGTTGGCCGTTGTACACACACACATAATAAAGGAAATTGACCAGATAAATTTTGTGGCAATTCAAGTTGATGAGAGCACAGATAGCTCCAATAAAACGCAAATGATTTTTATCTTTCGAGATGTATTAGATGGTATTGTGCATGAAAGATTTTGGAAATTTGTCAACCCTCCAGGTACCACAGCACAACATTTATCCGATGCAATAATGGAAGAACTCCAATTATTAAAAATTAATGAAGCACCCCATAAATTGATTGCCCCAAGTTACGATGGTGCATCAGTCATGAGCGGTAAGCTGGGAGGAGTACAAACAAAAATTAAAGAAATGTACCCAAATGCACACTTTATTCATTGTTATGCCCATCAACTTAATCTTATCCTCCAAGAAGCGGCGAGTCAACACAAACCGATAAAAATATTTTTTGCAAATTTACATGCATTTTCGTCTTTTTTCGGACGATCCCCAAAACGTACGGCGGTATTGGATAGGGTGGTTAACGTGAGATTACCTAAAGCTGCACCCACTCGATGGGCTTTCAATACAAAGTGTGTTGAAACTGTACACACTTATAAAGATGATTTAATATGTTGTTTGGAGCAAATCATTGATGAGGAGGAAGACGGAAATAATATAAATCAAGCAACTGGCTTAAAAAGGCATTTGGAAGATGAACTTTTTTTATTTTGGTTAAATTTTTTTCATAAAATATTGCCTCATGTAGACATATTGTTCAAACAATTACAAATGCGAGATATTGATGTTATATCAGTCAAAAACTACATAATGTCTTTCAACAGCAATATCCAAAAAGTGAGAAGTGCTATTTTAGAATCGGAAGAACCAAGCACATCATCAGCGAAAAGAAGAAAAGTTAATGCAGGGGATCCTAAACGACTAACTGCACTTAAAATTTGCGACATTATTATGTCTGAAATTCATCATAGATTTGGATTCAATGATCATCTCATGCTTTCACAGTTATTTCAGACGGAGAAATTTGAAGCATACACTACCAATTTTCCCCAAAATATTTTAAATATGGTGAAGGCTAATTATGCTAGAATAGATATTTCCAAACTAAAATCAGAACTTGAAGTAATATATTGTGGTGAGGATTTTCGTAACAGTGCCGGTGCAGTCGCCATTCTTCAACTTTTTATTAACATGAATTTGTCCGAAACATTTTCTGAAGCAGTGAACTTGTTAAATATCTTGTGTACACTACCAATGACAACCGTGGAAAGTGAGAGATGTTTTTCAACTTTGAAACGGATAAAAACATTTTTACGCAATACAATGGGACAGTCTAGACTTAGTGCCTTGTCTATGTTGAGCATCGAGAAAACGCTTGTCAAGAGCATTCCAAACTTCAACGAGAAAGTCATAGACCATTTTGCGGAACAGAAGGAGAGGAGAATTGACTTGAAATATAAGCACGTTTAAGGTATGTTTTATTTTAACAATATGTCCCCTTATATTTTTGAAGAATTGGACATACAACGTGTCCTATAAAGTTCTCTACACATGGGAAACTTTTATTATCCGTTTGTGAAAAAATAATATTCTTCATAAAAAGCTCTGAATTGCTCAAAAATTAAAATGCACTCGCAACATTCCAAAAATATCGGATAATATACAAGGGAGATAAAAAAATAATAATTTGACTGAAGAGTAAAGTACCCTTATTTTTGAAAATAATGAAAAATGTTATTCGGGAAAGTTATTCAGTATAAAAAGTTATGGACTATTATGAAATAACAGCCAAATGATCAAATTTATGTTTCGTGAATTTAAAGCAAGAACAGCAATTTGCATTGAGAAAAAAGGTGGATATTTTGAGGCAATAGTTTAGGAAGTGCTCTAATTTAAATTTAAGTTAATTTAAAATAATTTTAGTTCTTTATTAGATATTAACACGTTTGTAATTTAGAAAAATAAATTTGATCATAGGTGGCTGTTATTTCGTAATAGTCCATAACTTTTTATACTGAATAACTTTCCCGAATAATATTTTTCATTATTTTCAAAAATAAGGGTACTTTACTCTTTAGTCAAATTATTATTTTTTGATCTCTCCTGTATATTATCCGATATTTTTGGAATGTTGCGAGTGCATTTTGATTTTTAAGCAATTCAGAGCTTTTTATGAAGAATATTTTTTTTAATAAACGGATAATAAAAAAGTTTCCCATATGTAGAGAACTTTATAGGACACGTTGTATATATGTATATATTTTTAGTATTAATTATAAGTTCCAAAACCAAAAAGACCCCCCTGGTTATTAACCCACGAGCCGCCACTGCATTTATTACAAAATTTGGAACGGCATTTTAATTAGGGTAATATTGACGTCCTTGGTGATTCGAAACACTTCCTTCGGCAAAAACAACTACCGTCACATAACTGTCATTGTAAACTTTTTAAGGTTAACTTTGCAATCGCAGTTTTTTCTTTTTTTTTACTTTCGTTTAATAATGTAACGCCTATATTTGACGCGTTATCCAACAAAAGTGTTCGCATTTTGCGATTCTATTTGATAAGCTAAAGTTATGTCCTCAAAAGTCTAATAATATGTCGTTCAAAGTGGTATTCACAGTTATTGTAGTTTGTGTAAATAATGTAAAAACTAACAATTTATGTGTTAAAGAACGTGCTTCCTGTACTTATCAGGTTTGTTAACGAGTTTTTCTATAAATTTTTGTGTTAGAAATGTAATTTTTAGTTATGGGACGAATTAGTTTCGAGGAATGCTTGTTTGATGGAGTATTACCCACTAAACAGCTTAAATTGTACCGATTTACCCATGGACTTCGATGTAAATCACCAAAAGTCCTTAGGAAACATACGTTTAGAAACTTACATCGACGATATTTACGAAAGAACTTTATTTAATATAACTTTCTCGAAGATACATTGGAATAGTAACATACGAGAAAAATATACGTGGAAAAAATGTTTTTAAACATACTTTTGTAGATTTATCATATCGATTCACACAACATCAACAAATACCAACTGCAGCGACCAGTGTAAATTCTTGCAGAACTTTTAGAATTTGGGAAAATATAACCGTGCCGCAAAACTTCGAATTGTCCTACGACTGTCCGTGGTCTTTACCGGAAAATGAAGGGAAGACTTTTGTTTTGGAGTATATTGCTAGAGCAGACTCCACAGTTAATTTCAAACAATTCATCTTTAAAATTCCAATATATTATAACATAAGTAAGTATTTATTAATCTTAGGCGCGTTCTGATCGTAGTTTTCTTATCAGACGAAAAAGCGGACGTCCAAAAACGCGAATTATTTTTATACATCGACTACACAAACACGCAAATGTTAAAATTACACATTCAGTTGCTTCCGACGCGATACAACGTCACCGATTATAAAATCGAAGTTTGGCGAGACAGAGGTGACGAACCGCAACTCTTAGACGTTCGATTCGTCGATCCCAAAGACCACGACAAAGAAGTAATCTTTGAGTATAATACGTGGAATGTCCGCGGCAACTACTACTTCCTCGTTTCCTTCATGAACAACGAATGTCATGAAGATTCGTGTTACAAAACAAAATCACCAAAAATACTGATTAGTGAGTACTGAAATTTATTTAATAGTTTTTACGCATTTTTGTCTAAATTCCAGGTAGGAGAAGCAACAATCTTGTTATAGGAATAGTAGGGGCCAGTGTAATATTACCGGTATTACTATTTTCTGTATTCATTTGGAATAAACAGTGCAAACTCAGAGAATCTTTGGTTGCGGATGGAGAGACTAAGGCCTTACTCATCTATACGCCATCCACCGACGCTCATTACAACGTCGTTGTAAACTTAACTCAAACACTACTGAAAGTATTCAATATACAAGTATTATTGGATGTTTTGGACATTCCACATACAAAACACAAAGATCCGCTTCTCTGGTGCAGTGAAGCTTTCGAACAAGCCACTCACATTATTTACATAGCATCCCCAGACTGTAACAACCCTAAACCAAGTTTATACAAGACCCAGACTTCGGCTATGAGGTTTTTAAAAGAGGAAATTTCCAGAGAACATTCCGATAAAAAAATTTTAACAGTTACATTCCCCTACTCTTCGAACAACATTCCCGATATCCTAAAACACTTTAAAAGGTTTGATCTCATGAAAGATTTCGACGATTTCATTTCTTATTTGGTCAAATACGACAAGCAGTCGGCATTCCTTATTAAAAGTATTTTTAAAAGGAATCGACTGATGTACTATGCGGAACACGAGTTTTACATCGATTTGGTGAATGCCGTGAAGAAAGGGAATGTGGATAAGCAGCTTCCTTTTAGAAAACCCATTGTTAAACCGCAAATTAAAGTGGTCGCTCCGAGTATAGAGAACTTACACAAAAATGTCGAGGAAGAAGAAAAGAAAACTTTGATATCGATAGAAGAAAAGTGTCAACACGAGTTCAATATAAGGGATTTGAATTTATCTGGCCAAGAAATGACTGTTATAAGAGCCGAAGAGAAGCCTACAGAAACGAATTTCGACATAAGAAATTTAAATTTATAAATGAAGACTGAAGAATACATTTTGTATTTTAACAATACTGCTTAGCAAGCCACAACATACCGAATATCAAATGTAATCTGGAACTGAAATTGAGCTAACCTGTATAATCACTTGTATTTCATAGATTTATGTAAATAAAACTTTGTTTTGAAAGATTGTAATTCCCCTATTTGTACCACTATATACATTCCCGAAATGAAATAACGTGCCTGAAATCAAGATTCATCCGGATATCTAAAGTTTAAGGGCAAGATTTAATACAGGCACAGACAATACTGTGTCTGTGGCGTTGGTGCAAAATGTGGCAGTGCCCACGAAAGTTGCATTCCCTTTCCAGTGATCTGTCAAAAGTTAATGTTGGACTAAATATGGCGCCGAAATGACATTTAAGCGACTTTTAATAACAACTGAAATAAAAGCAACAAAAACAGAAAAAGCGGCAAAACAAACAAAAACAACAAAATTATAGGATCTGCTTAAATTGATTGCAATGTTTTTTGAAAGTAAAATTTATTTACAGTACCTTGGATATGGATGGACGAACTGACGGTATTATAGACATTAATCATCATAAGGTTCTCAGTCCGAAGACTGGTTGGACGCGTACCTCCACTCTTTTCTATCCTGAGCTAACCTACGCATTTCCCTAAAAGTAGAACATCCTACATCCCTAACTATTTGAGAGCAGTAGTCTAATCTAGGCCTACCCCTACCTCTTTTTATTCCTATCTCTGACTCTAGTATGTCGCGAACTATTCCTTCGTGTCTTAGAAGGTGTCCTACCGTCCTATCTCTCCTACTCTTTATTGTTTTCCATACCTTTCGCTTTTCTCCAACTCTTTCTAATACTTCCCTATTGCTAACCTTATCTATCCACGGTATCTTCATCATGCGTCTGTAGCACCACATTTCAAACGCTTCTACTCTTTTTCTATCCGCTTCTCCTATTGTCCAAGTTTCGCACCCGTATAATGCCGTACTCCATACATACGACGTTAAGAGTCTCTTCCTAGTCTCTATATTAACCGTTCTCGAGCATAACAGTTGTTTCTTTTTGTTAAACGCAACTCGGCCCTGCGCCATTCTTTGTTTTATATCTTTAGTGCTCCTACCGTCTTGAGTTATTTTACTTCCTAAGTAGCAGAAATCCGCGACCTCCTCTATCTTCTCATTTCCAATTTGTATTTCCATTTTAGTTCTATTTTCACATCCCCTACATACCAAAATTTTAGTTTTCTTTTTATTGATTTTCATGCCGAAGCCCTGTGTCAAAACTGCTTCCATTTCATTCAAAGCCGCTCCTAATTCTTCTTTGCTAGATGCTAACACTGCTATATCATCCGCAAATCTGAGCATGTTAATAGTTTGGCCCTGTACATTGATCCCTGAGGCTGTTCTTTCCTTAACAATATTAATCGCATCTTCGATATATAAGTTGAAAACTAGAGGTGACAATGCACATCCCTGTCTCACTCCCTTCCGGATATCTACTTCCCTTTGTTCCTGCTCACATTCTGTAACTGCCTTTTGCTCTTTGTAGAGATTATGTATTATTCTTCTGTCCCTGTATTTCATCCCTACCTTTCTCAGCACTTCGAACATCTTCCCCCATTTTACGTTGTCGAAGGCTTTTTCTAAATCTACAAATCCTATATAGACGCTCTTTCTCTTTTCTATCGTTTTTTCTATAATTACTCGTAAAGCTAGAATGGCCTCGCGCGTTCCTCTATTTCGTCTAAATCCGAACTGATCTTCTCCTAATATTTCTTCCGCCTTTTTCTCCATCCTTCTTTGCACAATTCTAGTTAAAATTTTTGACGCATGGGAAGTTAAACTGATAGTTCTAAAATTTTCGCATCTATCCGCGCCTTTTCTTTTTGGCAAAGCTACTATGATGTTCCGTTTGTAATCTTCTGGAATCTCGCCTGTCAGGTATATGCGACTAACTAATTTAAATAAACGATCTATTACCTCTTGACCTGCGCACTTTAAGATTTCTGCCTGCAAGCCATCTATACCTGGTGCTTTATTATTCCTTAAACTTTTTAGTGCTATCTCAAACTCTTCTCTCATTATAGGACTCCCTAGGTTATCCCCCTCTACACTGCTTTCGCTTTCTAATATATCTTGCACTTCCTGTCCCGCATATAAGTTTCCTAAATATTCTTTCCACCTATCTGCCTTCTCCCCACTTCCGATTAGGATATCTCCTGCCTCATTTCTAATGTTTTTGGTACTAGATCCAATTTCTCTAAAATTTCTCCTGATTATTTTATATGCTTCATCAGTCTTTCCTACTTCGAACTTATCTTCCACTTCTTTGCATTTATTATCGATCCATTGCTCTTTCGCTTTCCTACATTTCCGAATAATTTCCCACTTGATCGCTTTATATCTTTGTTTCCCTATTTCATCTAACCTATTTTTATATTTTCGCCTTTCCTCTATTAAACTCACAATATGTTTTGTTATCCAGGGTTTCCTACTTTCATTCTGTTTATGACCCAAAATATCCCTAGCTGAGGAAACTAAACTGTTTTTAATGCAATTCCATTCTTCCTCTATGTCCCTAACAATATTTTCGTCCGCGCCCTTTAGTACTTCGTTTGTCTTTTTCTCGAACTTATCGCGCGTATCATCATCTTTTAGTTTCTCTGGGTCAAGATACCTTCTTCCGCTTCGTTTTTTCAAAATCTTAAATTTAAGATTGGCCTTCATAACGACTATATTGTGATCACTATCTATATCTGCTCCTGGATAACTTCTACAATCCCTAACTTGATTTCTAAATCTTTGCCTAACAAGAATGTAATCTATTTGATATCTCCCTAGGTCTCCTGGCATCTTCCACGTGTAGCGTCTCCTAACATGATGGTGAAATAGAGTGTTCGCGACCGTTAAGTTATGTTTATCGCAGAGCTCTATCAGTCTCACTCCCCTATCGTTCCTATTGCCTAATCCAAAGGGACCAACTATTCCGCCCTCTCGCCCTGTGCCTACGACTGCATTGAAATCTCCTATAATTATTAAATTTTCGTGTCCTCTCACAAAATCTAGCACATGTTCAATATCACTATAAACTGCCTCTACGACCTCATCACTGTAGTTAGAAGTGGGCATATATACCTGTATTATTACTGTTTTTACAGGTTTCGAATCTAACCTAACCATAACTACCCTGTCACTTTGCTGTAAGAAATTTTCTACACTCTGCCCTACTTTTTTCCGCATAACAATTCCTACTCCCGAATTTCCTCCTACAGATCCTGTGTGTATTACTCTAAAATCTCCGCTCCAGAAGTCTCCGGCTTCTGGCCATCGCACTTCACTAATACCTACTACGTCTAATGCTAACCTATCCATCTCAATTTTCAAATTCTTTAACTTTCCTACTTGTTTCATGCTTCTAACATTCCACGCTCCGACTCGTGAGATGTTACACTTATCATTTCTGATGACTCCCCCCGAAGCAGTCCCCGCCCGGAGATCCGAATGTGGGACTATTTTACCTCCGGAATATTTTACTCCAGAAAGTGCCATCATCATAAATTCGAAGTACGCTGTACCAGGGATAGAATAATGTGGTGGTTTCCCGTTGCCTTCCACATCGCAGTAGTGTGTATCACAGTGCCATACTGACCCTCACGATCCCTGCCACTATGATTACTGAAAGAGCTGCTGCCCCCTTTCAGGGACTTGATTTAGTCTGGCTTCTCAAATAAAAACCCCTCCAATATGGTTAAACCTATGGTTCGGCTCTTTAGATCATTGAAGCGCGCAAGCCATCCCACCCGTCCCAGTATTACTAGAACTGCGTCAAGGTACAAGTCCTTTGGGATAGGAATATCACATAATAAAACACAATACATTATGGATTAAGATGTAAGAGACTGTGGTTAAATAATCAATTCAAGAATCAATTGTACCCCTAACCACATAAAATTTGAAATACTATATACGCATTTCGGCAGCTAAGCTGCCATCTTCAGTAGCACTGCTACTGCTACAATTGATTCTTGAATTGTTTACAATACATGATCATTTTAAATGTAATAGAATAATTTATAATTATGCATTTATTGAGCTAAGATACTTGAAGTCAGTAATAAGTGCGATCATTTGGCCAGTTTACAATTCACGACGTTTTATACACTTTATATTATAATGCAGTTACATCAAATATACAAAATAATAAAATTGTATTCAGACATGCCTGGTAAAATCACTTTGAACTTATATTTATATTAAAATGAATCTATTTTCTATTCTATTTTCTAATCTGCTCCAAAACTCAGTGGCGTAACAACGCGATTTTTAGTTATGATCCAAACTTTTGGCCGGGCCTCCATAGGGATGTAAAATAACTAATTTATTTTTATGACTTGTGTCTAGGGTTGCCAGATTTTAAATTCGGAAAAGCCTGACATAAATTTAGATAGTGAAATAACACTAGTGGCAAAAGAGGCGCCGCAGGCGAAAATTTTGTACTTTTCAAGGTCAAATGCCCTAAAATGAAAAGCTGCAAATTCGAGTTTGCAAAAACCGTTTTTTCAAAAACTTGGTGTCGCACCAAGCAAGTTTTCTTTTTTTTATGTAATATCATTGAATATGTACGATTTGTCAGCAAACTGCTCGTGTATCGTAGACCCGCCTTAGCGTTTTATGATTTAACCAATTAACCATATACCATAGCGTTTTATTTGCTAAGGGGGCCCCATTTCTCAACAAGAAATAACAAAATCATCAAATTGGTAGTCACACCAGTTTAAATTTTCAAAATTGGTGCAGAAATCTATAGCAATGAAAGTATGTGAATAAAATATGTGAATAAGCATATAACTCATTACGGTTATTTGAAATTTTCTAATAATAAGCTGGAGCAGAAAATGAATGTTTTTAATTTTTTAATTTTTGTATTTTTCTTGTCTGCTGCCTCCGGGCTCCTGAACCTCCGGGCCCTAGAGCTTCCGGGCCGTGTTCCGCGGAACACATGGAACACAGGTAGTTATGCCACTGCCAAAACTTGCATTTTCCTCGTAATCAATGTCATTCTCGGTTTCATCAAATGATGTTATATGAAGTTATTGCCTTTCGTATAAGTAGGGTGCCTTAATAACCACTGCCTCCAAATTCGTAGACAAAATACACCAGGTATACGAAATATCATACAATCTTATTATTTGAATGCTAGCAACTTACCATTACAATTTAATTCAATATTATTGTTGTTCTTAATAAACTTGTGCACAAAACACAAAACCTTCTACATATAACTTAACCTAACCTCAAAATATAAACCAATACGCATGCGTAATGTGGTCGATCTTATAGATTTCGCAATAAAACTTCAGAATGATTCCTTAGACATCCTCGGACATCTCCGGACATCCTCAGACATCCCCGGACATCTTAGGACATCCCCAGACTTCTTCGGACATCCCTGGACTCACACGGACATCCTCAGACATCCGCATACATCCCCAACCTTGTACACCAGAAATCCCCAGCGGTTTACCCCTCGTATAGACATTAAATAAAATTTTTATTTTTTTGTTTCTCTTTTTATTTAACATGTCAACAATTTGTTTTTGAAGATAACTATATACATACAGGGTGTGCCACGACGAGTTCCTATTAGACGCTTCTGGAGAAGCGCTCACAATAGAATTCTAAAAATTTGTAATATCACGTTTTCAAATATTCTCTATTCAATTCAACTTAATCCAACTTCCGCTTATACCGGAAGTGGCTCCTAACTTCCTTATTTTAAATAGAACTACCTAATTTTTTACACTTTCGGGTTCTTCATATAATTTTAGATGGACTTTATGTAACATAAATAACCTCTAAATGTCAAAATTTCCAAGATATACGCGAGTTTCCAAATATTTTTACATTTGCAGGGTACTCTTTGGAGTCTGCGGCAAAATAAACAAATTCAAATCGAAATAATTGCCGACGGTAGCATTATTGGCAAAGGTCTAAATTAAAGTTCAGTGTATCCAAAGTTTGAAAATACTGCGCACAGTGATTAGAATGCGACTGAGAAATCAAAATATTGCCAGAACTCGATAAAATTAAATGGAACGCCCCCTATTTTATTCTACGGAAAATTTTAGTTGTAGTTGATATGAATCCAAAAAATGCATCTCCCGGGAGATCAAGAAAGTACCCTAAGAAATAACCCTAAGGAGCAGCTCAGGGGCGGAATATATTCCAAGGGGCTTGAATTTCAAAAATAAATAAAAACTAATGTGGGCAAGTAATATGCCATATACAGGGTGAATCAGGAATCCTTCTATGTATTGGTATTTTTGTTATTTGAAGAGCTACAAAGTCGGTTAAATGAGAGAAAAGTTGAGCTCTTTTGTTGCATGGCTCCCTTGATTACATGCTAACATGTTTCTCTCTGTAACTTCTTTATTTGAGGTTCGATTTAAAAAATAAAAAAGCCGTTGTAATCATAATATTGCTGTCTTAATGTCAGCGGCAGAAATGAATATGGCTACCATAAAGAAAAAAAAAGTTGACTGTCGCTCTGCAAAAATGACAGATCGCACTGCACTGCCAAAGTCACCAAACGATGCACAACGTTCTTTTATGTAAGCATTCCAAGTTTCAAGTCATTTGCACAAACCACAGTTGAGTTATCAACAAAAGAAAAAAATCGGAAATTTTAATTTTTTAATTATATCTCGAAAGCTGTGAAAATGTTTGCAAGTTTGAAAGTAGGTTTAAGAGGGCCCCAAAATAGTGCAACTTTTCTCTCATTTAACAGACTTTGTAGCTCTTCAAATAACAAAAATACCAGTACATAGAAGGGTTCTTGATTCACCCTGTATAGCTTTTGGGGCTAACCTTAGGGTTAGTAGGAGTGAGTAGAGATATTTATTATTATATTGATTTGATATGCTAGTTGACCACCCAAAATAAAACACGAAACGTTAAATCCAAAACGTCCTTGCCTCTGACGTTCAAAAGTTTGGTGCCGATTTGTATCAGACCAGTGACGCACATTATGCCTGTTAAATAATCCTGCGCTGCTTATGTGAGTTTCATCTGTCCAAATGACAGACCGCCCAAATTCTGGATTTTCTTGAACTTTATTTGAGTACCACTTACAAAAATTAAACGTTCTTTCTTGGTCTCCCGGGAAAAGATGGCGAATAATTTGAATTTTATATGGCCTATATTCGCCTTATTTTAATATTTTTTGAACTCTTGTTTTGGAAACACCAGCTTGCGATTCGATTTCGCGACAAGAAGTTTTTGGTGCCGCCTCAACCAACCATAAAACATTTATTTCTTCCTCTTCTATATTTTCTTTACCATAATTTAAATTTGACTGCCATCTATTGGTCAAGAGCATAAGTTCGTGATAAAGCGCGACTTACTAAAGTAGATTAGCAGCAAGGAGCATAGATGGCTCGGCTGTAGACAATCCAACACATTCCTTTAAAAAGTTTTGTCATTTGTTTTGGTACCAAACAGTCGTTACAGCGTCTATCAGAAGCGGGATAATTCGAGCCCAAAAAAAACCGCAGATTTTTATGTAATTAAAGATTTAATACAACCAAATAAATAAGTACATAAACACAATAAAAAAATTTTAAGTACAACTTACTCTGACTATAATTCGTCGATTTTTTTGAGAAAACTACAGCACCGTTTATACATGAAAAATCCATTATAGGAACTTTGTACTTTTTATATAACAAACAATATATCAATAAAAAATATACACATATACAAAAAAACGTAAAAACTATTGGCAGTTTCTTGGTGTTCACTTGAGCAAAAGTTTAATCACTTTCGTCCTTTTTCTTCCTCAATTTTCCTTCCCTCTGGATAGTTCTCGAGACACTATCAACACACTCAGCGGAAGAAGGTCCGGAATCGTCGTCGGAGACTAAACTGGATAGCGTCATGATGTAGGAACAAGCTATGCGCAAAACCGAGAGTTTGGACAACTTTTGGTTATGAGAGTATGCAGGAACGGATCTTCTAAGGGTTTCGAAAGCTGCACTGATGGTATGAACTCTCGTTCTTTCTCTAGCGTTGGCTTCTATCCTCCTCTCTCTCGTCATGTTTTTGTAATTCCTTTGCTCTTTCCTCGCATTTGATATCTCTGCACTTTTCGTCGGTTTTTGGAGGTTTAATGTAGGAAAAACTTGAGCAGAATTATTCAAAAGTCTATCAGCATCACTAGTGGTTAGTTGAGTCACTTGGGGATGTATCGGCACCCTTAAAACTTCCTCTTCTATTTTAATTTCGGATTTTTTTATTAGAGCCACTGGTTCATCATAAGTTTTTGGAGGAGTTGGCGGTCGGAAATAAGAAACTTGGGGTTTTTGTTCTATTGGGGAGAAACTGAAAGCACTGGGGGTAATAGGTACACTTTTCAACGGGGTAGTTTTATCGGAAACACTCCAGGGTCTAAAGGGTTGATTGTCATTTTGAGCCGTTTCTTCAGCCTTTACTTTTAAGCAGACCCGCTTCTTTAAAGGCCCGCTGAAGACTTCTTTCACTTTCCGCGGTTCTGCACATTTTCTTTTATTGCGAGAAGAAATAGGGGACACTTTAACTTCTACACTGTCTTCACTGCTATCCGTGGGGGAATGGACAGACTCCAGGTAGTCCTCCTCCGAGCAAAAACCAGCATCACGGTCTGCATTAGTTGACATCGCTTCTTCTGATTCAAATAACAAAAAAGTTGGTTAATTTTGTTTATAAAGTGAGTAAATGTTATACGAACCTTTCAAAAAACTTTTTTTGAAATGTCCATTCGTCATAATACCATCAGAAAAAAACACTAAATTTTTTACACTCCGAACTTTGCGTAATTTTGGGAATATACTGTTTGCTCGCTAGCGCGGCGCTGTGAACTGCTTTCTGACTTGTACTACACTGTCTTTGGGAGTAGTTGACATGAATTGTTTTGTTGTTGGGGTGATGGTGGGGGCTAACGGGCGCCCCAAGTTGGCGCCGGCAGTCTATGCTTGTCTCGCCGCTAGTGTGAGAAATAGCAGGCGTGCTGGGCAAGAATGCGGATCGGACGGGCAGGTGCCTTCGTTTTAGTACAGTCGGAACCCTTAATACCCATCCCTTTTTAATCGGGCGATTCCTAGAAGCAGGTAGATCAGGTGCGACCGCAAGTACCATAAAAATTAATAAGACCTTCTCCGATCGTCCAGATTCTTCACCATTTACAACACGAAGGTGTTAATCCGTCCTTCGTTCACTGCATCAATTTTCTGTTATGAAAAACAGAAAAGAAACCTTTGAAGACGTACTCTTTAATTTGAATACATGAATATCTGCTTCCAAAATTCCAATACAATATAGACACATTTATTTGAAGGCATCAAGGGTCGATTCTGGGACCACTCATGAATTGCCATGCCGTACTTTACGTAGATGATGCAATACCCAGAAACATCGTCAGTAAAAGAATCAACCGCAGACAAGGTGGTCTTTTTGGGAATAATCCTAGATCCACAACTTACATAAAATAGTTTATTTGCAAGAACTAAAACAAATTAATTTTGAAGCATCTTTTCAAGTATAAATATTAGGTACGGGTTATATCATTTCATAATGATTTATGATTTAGAATTTTGCAAAAACTCAACACTGTATACAACAACACATGTAATTTACAACTATATTTCTAAAGTACTGTCATGCATCTTCTGTTATAATTATATCCCTTGTTAAACAAATTTATCAAGCAATCGTGTCACATTATTCGAAAAAAACAAATACGATTTCGTTTGACAGATCATACGTCACACACGTCTTACTACAAAGAGCACGTCGGAGGGTATTTAGCTGATTTGTGACATTTTTATATTGTTTGCGGATTATTTAGTCAACCATGATGTTTTAGATAATTGAATGAATCTGATAGAACGCTTGTGTATGTCAGACCTGATTGGTCGTGTTTTTTCAAATAAATAACGCTTTTCAGTAGCATGCAATCCAAATGGACTGGAATTTTCGGCGAGTCCTCGTATTCGAGGCTCCCCAGCATCCTTCTCAGGAGCCCAGTCGTTCTCCGTTCCGCTTACGAACGCGATGCTGTAAATCAGCGCCGGGAGTCACACAGAGCCGTGATTACGGCGGAGGGGGTGGTGGGGCGGAGTGGGGACAGGCGACAAGTGCTGGCGGGCGACCATCTGGTCGGTGGCATTCCACATTGCTCTAGCACTACTTGTGCGGTATTATTTATGGCGCGTCTTTGGCGCCAGCTGGCCACGGTCACTGATCCAACATACACCGCCGCTCAGACTAGCCAGTGGCGCACAACAGCCTAACTATCCCGTGTGCAGTTTGAGCTATATTCGGACAGGGTATTGTGCAACTTAGAAAATGCCTGTAGACTACTGCCCGATTTGTATGAGTAGCATTTACTGGGGACATTTGTTATCTAATTTCTGCGGTTCGGCTCTAGTGATTTCAGCCACATCTGGCACAGAGCGTCGCAAATAAGAAATACAAATAATAGCAATAAAAACCGGCTCCGGAGAAAAGAGAGAGACGAGCGGAGAAGGCACCAGATGTAACGTAATCTTCGTAGTTAACCTAAACAGCGTAGTCAAGTGTACATCTGGATTTCTTTCAGTTTTTAAACAGTGGGCGGTACGAGCACATCTGTTTCAGTATAGAGCAATTGTATTGTCATTTCCGGTTACACTGTACACATGCAGTTAGGTTTTGGAGTCGCTTTATGGCCAGGAAGGAGCAACCCACAAACCCTAAGCGAGGGGGAAAAATCCTATTTTTAATCGGCCAAAAATAATTTCTCCTCGCACAGATCAGTAAATTGAAATATTCCAATCATTTTCGAAACTAAATATTTGTATTTAATTGTACCCATTTGACTTCCTAAATAGCAGAAATCTGAGACTTCCTATTTTCACGCCCCCTACACACCAAAATTGTTGTTTTCTTTAACTGCCGTTTGCTCTTTGTATAGATTATGAATTATTCTTCTATCCCTATACTTCATCCCTACATTTTTGAGCACTTCGAACATCTTCTTCCATTATACATTGTCGAAGGCCTATCGTTTTTTCTATAATTACTCGTAAAGCTAGAATGGCCTCGGGCGTTCCCCTATTTCTTCTAAATCCGAACTGAGCTTCTCCTAATCTTTCTTCTGCCCTTTTCTCCATCCTCCTTTGCACAATTCTAGTTAAAATTTTAAGCTGCTTTCTACTGCTCCGTTTAATTCCAAAAACATGCCCGCAGCTGCTCAATTTGCATATTTTAATGAATATGTTAAAGACAATCGTTAAAATTCTTGGTGTTGTTTATAAACAAGTATAAAAAAATATAAAGACGACATCGGCGAGCACCCAGAAGATTAGTCGCTACAGATAATAATATAATGATGATGGCGATGGGTAGGCCGGGGCAGGTTTTGTTCAACAGCCGGCCGCGAACGCTTGCCATTAATTGGGCTACTTTCCACCAAGTTTGGTCGCACTCCAATACCACAAGAAGCTAAAAAAGCCCAACTTTCTTCATACCATTACTTTTCTCATTTTGGTTTGACTGCCACCTCACATCTAGTATACATATAGGTGTCAAGTTCGCAGTTAATGGGCCCAAGAACAATCCCCTGCGGATTCAAAGTTTGGCCACCTAGCTCTCCAGATCTTAATCCTACTGGATTCAAACCAGTAAACTCTTGTTTGTCCTAGATTAGTGGCTCAGCTATTGGAATAAATGAAGTGCAGGTAAACACGCACAGGTGTACCCTGTGTGTTCATCCTTTTGGTCAGGTGCTCGTCGGAGCAGGTGTATCGCATCTGCCCGGAGTTTATGCCATCTGCCGCGCCAGTTTTTGGTAGAAAGGACCCGCTTGGCTTATCCATTCGCGGTGCTCAAGCCTGCTGTTATACCCGCGCATTTTTTATTAATAATTACTAATGGGCGTTAAACCATTTAGAAAACTTTCGTTTTTGCCGCATAACTTTAAATTTTCTCTTCTCGAGTCTCACGATTTTTTTCCTCGTTTCTCAGACGCCAAATGGAACCCTGGCCATGTGTTCCGTGCCCCAGCATCCGGTTTTTTGAAAGAGAGGCATTAATACTCGGTGATTTGTTTACGGTTCATTTGAAACAGATTTTAGAACAGAAATTGTTAAGTTTTACACTCGTCATTCACGTTTGTGGGATTGTCGACAAGCTGGCAGTTTCGTAAGCCAAATGTTGGCTTTTATTGGTCGTTAACATTTTAGTAATAATCTTTGGGGAATGTAGTAATTATACAGACACGTTGTATATGTCTATAAACGTCTGCAATTTGTCAAATTATTTTGTCAGTTGTAGTTCTATGATTATGCCATTTTATTAGGTTTAAAAAATTGGCACACCTGCTGAAATTTCCAAATACAGGAATATACTTTTTTCAGTAAAATCAACAACCTTATTGCAGATAATTATTGTTGCAAGAGGGGGGCACTGTTTGTTTACGTTGTGTTGTTTGGTTCCTCCTTCAACATAGGCGTGCGGTTTTGCAGGGGTGGAGGTAATAAATAATTTTTTGTGTACCTGTTGAGATGAGATATAGATCCATTGATTCATTTACATTCTTACAACATTCATTGAGAACAGCAATTGTGTCGTATTAAACTGACAGCCATCGTTTTTTGCAAATAAAATAACTGAATATGAAATAGTATTTCTGGTGGTAAAATATGTCTGGTAGTCCGTACACAATACACTCAAGAAGAACTCCCCGAGACCGCAGAAGAGACGGCAGGAAATTTTATACTTATGAAATTTCTGCCGAAGCATCGAAAGAAAACGCTGACGCAACGGGGTTGGGCTTCCCATTATTTACCCAAGGTCCGTCACTACCCCACGCAGTGCCCTTAATTCCCGAAACGAGTGGCCATCTTCTCAAGTACAAAACGACACTTGATCGTGTCAATAAAATAGGTTTCTGGCAAGTGGACATTCTCTCGGGCGCCGGCCCGCCGCCGACCGTTTTATTTAACGCTTTACAGACACACCTGGCACTGACGTCCCCAGCGGGTCTTTGTTGAGTTGGCTCGCATGTCCGCCTACGATCCTCATCTGACAAATGCACTTCACTATTTTGTGTGCTGCACAGACGACGCCAGCCCACTCGATCTTTAGTTTTTCTGCATATAGGTGACAGATCTCGTTAATATAATGGGTTGCATGAAGAGGGCGTTTACTGAAATAGACGGGTTCTAAAGAGTTTTTGGCAACTATACATAGGTATGTATATGCCTTCACATTCCGGTTTTGTAACAAACGTTTCGAAGTTATTAAAGCTATTTGAGGGCAAAAATGAAAATCTTGGCATGAAAATAGGCCCAAAACTAAAATAGGAAACGAGAAGATGGCTGTTTGTGCATTGAAAACTTCATCGGCTAACCACATACCAAAACCCCCTCGTAAAAACTTTTTACCAGGCTTCATTCCAGCGCACCTTTTCGGGTACCCACATTTCTCAATTATTAAATTGGTTTCAAGTTGGTTACCTGGGCAATTCTTGAAGATAAGGATCGCGCCCGGTGTTGGTCCTCGAAACATTTCCTCGTGCCACCTGTTCATCATCAAAAATGGTATATTATTATAGCAGTGCAGCACCTTGATACATTTAATTGTAAAGGAGCGGTCACACTAGTTTCATCTAGGCAAACATTAGGAAATTATTTATGATCTATGTTGAAAACGCTATTATAAAATATATCGATACAGTGTTTGATACAGACAATAGGTGTAGTTCGGCCTTTAGTCGGTTTTTCGGACGCGTGTGCACCTGGTTTAACCGCATTCATAACATTATAATTATAAGGGACACAACGCAGAAAAGACAATCATTTTATTACCAAACGAAGCATTTAATATTAAAAACAGGAAATACATGCAGCCTTTTGCGTCTTTAAAAATGTATAAACTTAGTCCAACAGGCGGCAAGTAGCGTACCTATTTGCCACACGCCGTCGTTTATTCGACTTCCTATAGCAGATGACAGCTGGCGAAAATATAAAAGTAGCGTTTCTATGGTCGTAACTTTCAAGTTTCAAACTGTTTATATACGGGGTGTTCCCACTTTATTTATATAAGTAATATCTTCAAAATCGAATGGTAAAACATGTGGGGTAGAAAAAAAATAAGTTTTAGTTTCACCTTAGAGAAAAATTGACTTGAAATGACGCTGCAAGCAGTTGTAGGAAGCAGGAGTACTTCACGGCCTTATTTAGTCATCGATACTCAATTGAGATGCAAGACGGCACCTCGCTGTGTACGGCAGCATTCCGCCCTTAACAAATACCGGCGGAATGTTTGTTTCGAAAAAAACTGACTCTGGATTTTTATCGAAGACATTCGACAAAGTTTATACTGCTGGTACATACACATCAGTTCCAAAGCATGTTATACAGGACGTCCCAGAAATCGACCACGGCATTTTAAGAGCGTAAAAGTGAAAAGATACATTCGAAAAAGTAATTTTAATTTCAATATTCCATCTGCTTCCAAATGAGTCTGAATTTGGCCACCATATCCAAGTCTTTTAATCTTCAGATTGTAAGGCGTGAGACTGCGTACCTGGTAGTGGTCATAGTTCAGTTTTTAGAATAAATTCTTCAACACAAACAACAAGTTCCTTCTACAGCCAACAGAGGATCTAAGAGGCTCAGGATTTACTTTTCCGCTGGTCCATGTTAAAAAAGCCTGGCACAGTCTCCCATTAAAAATATTTTCATTCGGCCTTGTGTTGTTTTGCAAATGACTCATCGATTGTTCATAGGATTCCGTGAGGCGTATAATCTCGTATTTTACAAGTTCGTCCTGTCGTGGGAAGCAAAGGATAAAGACTTGGCTCTTATAGTTATACACTATTATTCCACTGAGGATAACCGGTAGGCACAAACTTGGCGCGGTCTGACCATATATGCTTTCCCGAGATGCCTGGCGCCAGATGTTCGTATCTGTAGCAGCGCCAGTTACTGCCGATCACTAACGCGATAGAGCGGGACCCCATCCGATGTCTGCCATTCGGAAAATTTGGTAAAATGCAGCTTTAAATGAATATACATTTGTTACTGTAAATGTTTTGTCCATTATCGATTTTTTCTACAAAGAATTTTTTCGTGCACGCGTTTTTCACTAACCAAATCACCTGCGACTCAAGCACCTGTTCAGAGGGGAAATACGCCTGCCACTCTTCTACAAAACACCTGTTGCACAAATATTAAGATCTACTTTCAGAGCAGGTTTTGAAAGAGAACAAAAATACAGCATGACAGGTATCCCATCAATTAAAATTCTGGCATCTTTGTACTGTAAATGACATCCAAAAAGTACTCTTTCATTTGATCCATGTATTATTAATAATTCAAGTGTTAGTCTTTCAATTTATTTGAGTGTTGCGTTCGAGAGAACAGCGCCATCTACACACTTAATACTAGAAACTGATACAGAAATCTGTATATTTAGAAGAATTAAATCGATAGATTTCTAGTTTTTATTACAATTTTTAATTTACCAAGAATCAGCTGGTAGTAAATAAAGATAAAGAACTTATAACAATAAAAGTGGAGATAATAGTAAGTTATATATGTATTAAAATTGCGTAACAATTTGAAGGGTGCTTATCAAACTACCTACTGTCTTTTATTGTTAACATTCTTATCAACAGATTAGATATTTCATAATGTAAGTAGTTATTAAGCATAGTAGTACCAAAAATGGCTCAACGCCCCAAGGTTCTAATAACCAACGCCAAAGTACCAGAAATCGCGTTCGACTTGCTTAGCAAATCGTAAGTAAATCCTTAGATCTTGCATGGAAAAAATTAAACTTCTAAATACGCAGATGCGATTTAATTGTGAATCAAGAACTGCCATATCCTTCCAAGGAAGAAATCGTAGCAAAATGCCCCGGTGTCGAAGCAATCTTTTGGTGCACCAAATACAGATTTGATCAGAGCATCATAGACGCTGCAGGTCGGAATTCCTCTAAATTCCACACCACATAAAAATGAATCTCTTTTTTATAGGGCCAAAATTAAAAGTCGTTGGAACAATGTCAGCGGGAGCTGACCACCTGGACATAGAAGCCATAAAAAGAAACGGAATCATTTTAGGCAATACTCCAACTGTTCTGGACAATGCAGTGGCGGAAACTGCTATCTTCCTCGCTCTGGGTGCCGCAAAAAGGGTGCTAGAGGGACGACAAGCCATAGAAAAGTTGGTGATTTTTCTCATTATTTCACACACTTTAATTTTTCATCAACAGGGGCGAATGGGTTTGGGGAGTCCAGTGGATGTTGGGCCAACAACTTGCGGGTTCTACCATTGGCATTGTCGGCCTCGGCGGAATTGGCTGTGCCATTGCCAAAAGACTAAAAGCCTTCGAGGTAGCCAATATCTTGTACACAGGTCACAAAGAAAAAGAGGAAGGCAAGAAACTGGGAGCAATTTTCGTATCAATGGACCGCCTCCTCGAAGAAAGCGATTTCGTCTTCGTGGCTTGTCCACTCACCGACGAAACACGTAACATGTTCAATGAGAATCTTTTCAAAAAGATGAAGAAAACTTCTGTTTTTGTTAACATCGGGAGAGGGGGTGTCGTGCAACAAGAAGATCTAATAAAAGCTTTGAAAAATGGCACGATTTTCGCTGCAGGGTTGGACGTGATGACCCCAGAGCCGCTGCCGCCCGACCACGAGTTACTCAAACTACCTAATTGCGGTGAGATAATACACAGAGGTCAACACATTTTCAACATACATGCCTTAGTTAGCCTGTTATACTTCTACAACGAATTAATTAACGTATGTTCAATTATTGGTAGCCTCCCAGCTACAATAATTAAATAACGGCACTTACTTCTGGTAATCTATCGTCGGTAACGAAAGACAGGTACCTAGTTAGGTACTCTCAATAGTTCATAACGTTATCTGTGTGCCCTCTCTCTCTCTCAGCTTTCTTGGGTTCGTTGACGGATTGACGCGTATGATGTACTTCCGCAGGTTTCTTTTTTCTCAGGTGCCGCGATCTTTTATCTGTATTCACGTTTTTGTCTTAAATATATAGCGTGTTCCATTTTAATAACACAGTCGATAGCTTCTTCCGGTAGAACCGTAAGGAACGGTTTGCGAGGGAAATCCCGCACACGGAATTGAGTAAAAATGATAACAAGACTGTTGTTTCAGTGATCATACCACACCTGGGAAGCGCAACTTACAGAACACGATCAGCAATGGCCGAAATGACCGCCCAAAATATTCTTAGGGGACTGGCGGGAAAAACACTTTTATCAAGAATTTGTTAGCGAATGTGATACAGAATTTCTCGCTCTGAAAGTGTAATATAGGAGTCAAGCAATCAAAAAACGGCTATAACGAATGAAAAACCGTGTATAAGAAAAACAAATTGTAAGAGTAAAATAAAGCAAAATGTGACGTGTATTATTTCTGTCCTCAGATATCTCCATGAACTTCCCTATTGTTGCCCAGTAGCATACACGAAACAATACATGGAACTCTCTCCCCCTTGCTCATTAGTCCAATTCCCACGCGCATTTTCTCAACTGAAAGATCGCCGCCTGCTTCGATCGAGTTATACGGGACTGCGCGGTACGGTATGCGCAACAAATGTCCCTAGAATTTCCACAGCCCACTGCATGTTTACGGGAAACACTGAGCTTGCAACAGTTTTTCACGTATCTATGAAATCTAGCCGGCTCGAGTTCGTTTTTCACGAAAAACATACAGGAAAAACATGAAAATTTGTTTGATATGAGCGGGAATGTGATTTTTTTTGGTGGCAAAGGGGTTTTTTGGAAATATGAAGGATAATATCATGTAAGTTCTTTCGTTTATTTTTCAAATGGTATAAATGTATATTAATTTTAAAAACAAAAGTTGGGTTGGTTCCCAAATAAACTCGTTCCAATATCATCTACGAAAGCACAACTTGCCCCGATATTTCAACGTAAACAACCCCATCAGACACGGAACACGACACGACACTAATTAATTTTCTGAATTCTCCCTTGCCTCACGGCCAAAGTGTTGGTAATATATTATCGCATTACTAAGCAAGTAAATCCCAAAATCCACATCAATATTTCAACATCACAAGGTTAATCCATAATTTGTGTATATCGTATTCACATTCTTCTGTGCCTATGCCAAATAGATTTCGCAATCTCGGCAAAACTTTTCGAGCTACAATTTCCCTTGGGAACTATGTCTTGTAAAACTTGAAAACTTATTCCGAGGTTTGTTTTAAGGTTATTTCCCTTATGTGTAATTTTCGCCATTTCTGCAACTTTTGGGGCACAAACTTGTAGAAGAGGCAACTTGAGGTGCGCCGATGGAGAATGCATCGCTACAGACAAATACTGCAACGGGGTAGTTGATTGTAAAGATCATACGGATGAACCCCCGAATTGTTCCCGTAAGTCTGGGACTTAATCCAAAAAGCGAATAACACCTGCAACATATAATTTTTAGCCTGCAATATAACTTATTTTGGCCAAGTAGGTAAAACTTACGAACTGGAAGTTAAAAGGCCGAAAGAGCATCAACTACCCTTAACGTGTTACTTAAATTTTACTGCTGCGGGTGGAATCTTTGGGGAACTGATCCAGGTAAAACCAAACATTATATTATGTACATCTAGCACCAATTGCTTTGTAACTAAAATGATTTAATAGTTGACTTTTGAGTCTTTCGCTGTGGGCTCTTTTAAATCTTTCACAAGCGAGGGATGTCCAGACGGATACATATCAATTAAGGAGGGAAACAGACCAAATTCAGGAGGCAAATGGTGTGGAAGTGCTTGGGGGTACACTGTATATTACAGCGAGACTCCTACCATTAATGTTACCCTTCAATTGCAACGACTCCCACCACAGGTATCCACAATACAACACAATACAGAATGTGCCACATAAGCGCATTTTATATTATTTTATTTTAATAAATTTTAGCACAACTCCGGGTATAATTTCGAGTTCAAAGTGTCCTACAAATTCTTGAAAATGAGCGACGCCAGAATCCGATACGGAAACGCTACTCAAAAATCTTACAGAGGAAAATTGCATACTGGAACTTACTGCGATCGTCTGTTAGAAAATTGTTCTCGCAGGTCCTGCAGGATACAATCCCCGAATTATCCCGGAATTTACCCCAGAAACGTCAGCTGTCACTATAGGATAAGGGAGAAAAATACACCCCCTGGAAAACACGCCCTAATCGCCGTAAGACAGGCGAATTTCCACTACAAAGAGCAAGTGCCGAAATTCGACAATAGTGACAGAGTATTACGGTAAATAAAGAGTTAACAGCACTCTTATATACTTTTATGTGCTTTCATACCTTAAACACACAAGAAGCGTTTCTTTTTTTGTAGAGTCTGGGACCAATGCAATATGATGCAAGATTATATAGAAATTCTGGATGGCTGGGACATAGCAGCGCCCGCTTTAGCACATTTATGCAGTGGGGAAATAGTTCCGGAAATCATAAGCAGCGGGCCGGAATTATTGGTTAAATTTCACACATCTCCGTTTGGTAATCCTTTTCACCCGCTTCCCTTATCGTATTTACCCGGTTTTGAACTTGAAATTCAGGTAAGAAAACACTTACCTCGTCTTCCCAAGTTTGATGTTTCTTGAAAAGTTTTTGTTCACAATTTGTTTGTATATCAAAGTTTACAACACATTCACCAATCACAATAATATAAAAATCACAAAACCCTATAAAATACCACATTTTAAACCCATAGAAACGGCGAGAAATTTTTGACGTTTCAAATCCAATCAAAATGGCTCCATACTTGGGCGTTGCCAACTTCACATTGGTGAAACTTTAAAGTGTATTTATGCAAAACTTTTGTAGGTGTATTACGTGAATAAAGAATCTCCAACGTACATAGAACACGGCAAGAAATGCGAATTTATCTTAACAACTTTCGATAATTCTTCAGGACTTCTGGAAAGTCCTCTGCATTCTTTACCGCCAAATACGACCTGCCACTACCATTTTCGTGGACAGCCTCATGAAATCGTTTGGATATCGTTCATCAAATACCACGTAGTGACAGAAAGAGTAGGAGACTACGATTCGATTCATGACTGTGATGTCCAGTTGCAACTTTGGGATGGGGATATTAAAAATACGAAAAACACGAAGAACGTTCCTCTGATTGGTCAATTTTGCAAAGACGATAAACCCAACCTTTGCGACCACACTTTATTGAAGAATTCTTCCAGACTCACCAGACCTTGTGCTTTATCAGAAAGTTACGTTTCTTCAGGCACAGATCTAACCATCACCCATTCAATAAAATACGGCAATGTCTTATATCCCGTCAGTTTTATTTTAAGATACGAATTCGTCGATTTAAAGCAAGATGGCGCCCAATTATCACTAAATCCTTGTGACAGAATATTCGGAACAAATTTTGGTAAATTCTCCTCTCCAAAAATTACTTTTCTATATGGCAGGGGAGGCCAAAAAGACTTAAATTGTGCGTATCATTTTGAAAGTAGCGACTACCAACGTTTAAAACTCACTTTCACTAAAACAAGCTTTGGTAACAAGGGCTGTAGATCAAGATTTGACCAAGAAACAAGCAAATGGGAATGTCACTATAATTCCTACCGAGGCATATCTCAGTTGACCATATCAGAATATCCATGGCCCGGTATTGAGGTCGCGAAAAATTGCCTATGTGAGGATTCTCAAGAACCAATCGTAATAACTACTAAAACAGCTCGTAAAATCGTTGTAAACTTCTTGGTGACCGATATGAATATCACCGACGATTATAATGTGTTTCATTTCGAAGCCAATTACGAGTTTTTGAACAGCAGCACAGAAAATTGTCTAGGACCCTGGAAAAATCGTAGATTACGAGGCACTAGTGGAGAAATATCGTTGAGAAATAATGTGCAAACGCTCAAACAAAGCGACCAAACTTTTTATTATTTCAACCAATCTACGATGTTTTGCCTGCACCAACCGTGGTTGGTAGAACCGGAAGATTCCTTCACTAACTTCATTTATTTGAAAGTCAAAGGTAAAATGTGAATTGGTTTTTATCACATCACAATAGTGACGTCACTATTGGTTGTTAATTTTTAGGGCATGAAATCAAGAATTCATCAGATTGCTCGACGAAAAATCGAATAATCGTCTATCCAGCCGATGGTAAAATTGAAAACCAGCACATAATCTGCCCTTTTTATTATGACAATTCATATGAAAACGTTGTCGAGCTATTTTCGGAAGGCTGGAGCGCGTTTTCGAATAGAAGGATGCAGACGAAGAACTCGAGAAGTTTCGTCATCGAGTTTCTGCAAAAAGAACCCGGTAATTTCGTGGTAACTTGGATGGAAGTTTCAAAAAATCCTAAATTAATGTTGCCAACTTCATTGCTGTTGATAAATACCCCCGAATGCCCTCACAGGTAAAACGTGCACTGTTAGGAAAATAAAGCACAAGTTCGATATCGCAAACACCCAGACACGTCCATTTATAGATATATACTTTTATATCAATATCAAACATGACACAAATGTGCCAAAATATGTAAATTTAAAGATACAAATCCAGGAGCTTTTGCGAAAACCATAGACCAAAACAAATAAGGATTTCTTTACTCGATGCGCTACTATGTGGGAAAAGAAAATCTACTGGATAATTTTGATATCGAACTTTTTCTTGTGTAAATTTCAACCAATTTTGTTTTCTAGTTGTCCCGAATTGGGCGCTTGCATCAGTTCCGATTTGTGGTGCGATGGTTTGAGGCACTGTCCCTCTGGCAGCGATGAACAGGAAAAGAACTGCTCAGTTCGCGGGGCATTTCCGGTGACTTTGATAACCTCCGCGGCATTTATTGTCGTTGTGTTGGTTATAATATTAGTGGCTTCTGGGGTGTCGATTTATTTGTGGAAGCACTGCAGAAGGGAAAGAAAAAATGTGATCGTTTCGGTTACGGAACATACTTTTTTGGAATTTAAAAGTGGTTTGTGTTGAAGTGTGCAGGGTTGCTCATAAAATCAAGTTTTTTAAGGCTCCGTGAAGTTAGGCACTAGGTGCTTTACTTCACGAAGCAGTTTGAATAGAAAAAAAGCAATACACGATTATAGAGATGTAATATAATGAATATTTTTTACTTTCCAGTTTAAAATGGTGTAAATAATATTGAATAAGATAAATGTTTAGGTGAAATGTATGTTTTCGTCATTTTGTATCTTACTGTGATGTTTAGTACAAGGTGGGGTTGAAATAGAAAATAATCGCGACTGACAATATCTATATCATTGTTAAATGTAACGAACTTTTAGTTAATAAACGTAATATAAATAAAATTGTCACATTTCATTTGTTACAGTTTTAAAGAGCTTTTAAACGCAATTCTGCTTCCACCTTGATCTTGATGCCATCTACCGTTAATTTGTGATGTGATTAGTGACAGATTATTTTGTCTCTGAGTAGGGATGGCAAAATATTTTCATATATCGATATATTGTATCATATGGTATATTGAAACGATATATCGATACGTACGATATATTGCAAATAATCGTTCGTCGTGCATCAGAGCTGACACACACAATTTTTTAGTATGTATATATGTATACTCTATTCACAAGACAGAGTCAAAGGAATTCAATAATAATAATTTTGAAAGGCGCTTGCTTTTGAAAACAGACACTCACTTGGTATACCTAAATATTTCATTGCAATATTGCGTAAATACACCACAAAAATGGCGCGTCACAAATGTCAGATTTTCATTCCAAACAAAACAAAGCCATGAGCTACCTGACGTTTTAACCTAACCTATGCAATATAATTGATCATTTTAGAATGACGTCACACAATTGACAGCTGGAGGGCACACATTTGTTTGTTTTAAAGCTTATTGGAGGGAAGAAGAGGATGAATAACAAAGCATATGTTTGTGTTACCATTTGACACCAAAAAAGGGGCGTAACTTAAACTTAATCGCTTTACGCCGAGAATTGAATGAAAATTCTTAAAATAATATGACTGGTTGCACCATTGCAAGCGTTGTTTCGTTATTTTGAGTTAAATTACATCAACTCTAAACATCACCACTTTGTTTGGCACCAAATCTGTTCAAATTTTGGTAACACTCACGTGTGTAATGTTTTTTTATCCATGCTCAGCCCTCCAAAAGAAAATGGCGACCTGTCAAAATCAGGCCATTCTAAAACAGTCTATTATAGTCGTTTTCAAGTTTTTACACGTAAGCGCAACACACATATTGAAAATAAACTGTTTTCACTGCAAAACTTATATAATTATATTGCAAAAATTAGCTTAATGCGTTGTAAATAATACTGATAAACGTCAAATGACACGTGCATTTGTTTTGTTTACAATGAAAATCTGACGTATGACGGAGGCACTTGTGGGCTGTATTAGGATATATAAATAATGAGGAGGTAATAATCGGGCATATGAGTCAAGGACAACTATACAGGAACAAAACCTGGTTGGGATATAAATAAACGCACAACAGAGAGCATCAGCGTACAGTTATCACTTTATAACCATGCAGTTTCAGTTTGTGCTTTTCTCAAGGTAATGTCTCGTATGTGTATATTTTGTTTTTGTGCAAATTATAAAATATCACCTCTGACAGCAAGGAAAAGAAAAATTTTCGATATATCGATAGTTTAGAACATCAAAAACTATACAAATATATCGATATATATATGACTGCATTTAACGATATTTTGAATACATCGATATATTTTTGCCAACCCTATCTCTCAGCGACAGTTCTGGTACACCTTTTCCCAACGTTAACGGACCATAATATACCGAACTGACGTTTTTAAAAGGAATAAACACCATTACATTTTCTTACAATTTTATTAAGATTGTTAGGAAATACTGAGATTAAAATTTATTATTTAAATTACAGATAAAAAAAATAATATTTTGACTTTTTGTATACATATCGGAACTGAAATGAAAGAACAATATTATACCACTGGAGAGAATATTTACAACTAATGCCAACAAGAAGTGAACTACGCCAAAATGTGTATTCTGAGGTTTTTCGAAAAAAAAATACGAAATGATTAATTCTATAATTCTGGTTGGTTCATAAGTCTTGCTTGGGCCCTCACCCTCTTTTCGTATTCCAAACGGTTTTGACTGAAAATAAATAATTAAATGTTTTTTCGTAGTTCAGTAATAAACGCACCAATAAATAGTGTATGCCTCGGCTTGCGCAGGATCTTTCACGTTAGGCTCGTTTAGCAAATCCTGAATGCCAAGCAAAATCTGCTTAATCGTAATTGCGGGTCTCCAATCTTTTTCTTCGTCCAACAACGACAGACACACAGTACCAGACGGGTACACATTCGGGTGGAATAACGGTGGCTCAAATTTACATTTCGGTGGGCTACTAGGGTAGTCATCTTTGAAAATCATCCGCAATTTGTAATGACCCCCTTCCCATGGCGTCTAATAAGAAGAAATCTCTAGAAACAGATTTTTGACATATCGAAAAATATTTACCCCTTTTTTTCCTGGAATACAACATTCCCAATTCATTAAATTCAAGGAACCATCAGGGTTTTTAGACGGACGGGCTACAAAACCCTAAAAATCAGCTTTCATTACAAAATGGCGGCAACGAACTCCAAACAAAACCTAACCTTAAAACTATTTTCAAATATGAAATTTAAACACCAAAAACATACGTTTTAACTTTATTTAACTCAACAAATGAATGAAAAAAAGGCTAAAATTTCAGATTACAATCAAAGATTAGGTTAAATACAACAAAAACTAGGAAAAACAGCGGGAAACTTACAAAAGGGTGTTCCTTCCTCCAAGCTTTTCTTTCTTCCGCTAGTCTAGCTGCTGCTATCCCGGACATTCTAAAAACACTTCTTTTATCACTTATGTGTTAATTTTTATAATCAATTTTTTAAAAACAATAACATGCATGTACAATACTCACGTAAGTTTTCACCAGTTTATCGGTTACGTAGGATTATATAATATTGAAATTTAAAAAACCAAAAGCTTCACAATAATACAGATGTTTTTTATTAGTTAACAAAGGTTTTATCACAATTTAATAGATAAATATTAAAAGCTTGGCCCTAGACTTCACAAACGCAGGAACTGACAGCGATGTTACTAGATTTAGTAATGGCTTTGACAACTCAGAAAGAGAAAAGTCCCTAAGAAGGAAATGAGGGCGAATAATTAAGTTTTTAATTAACTGAACTATTAAGATACAGAATCGAAACATTTATACGCAGTTCATTATATAAAACTTTTACTTTAACATATTTTTAAGTCCACATATAAAAGAAATATTTGCTGTATTTATTTATTTCTGTGGTGTTTGCAGCAATGAAGAATGAAGTACTGAATTGACGTTTTACAACTTGCAAGATGGCGTACATTATTTTTAGTAGCAAATTCTAAGAATTTGTGCTTCTAACAAGTTAAAACGTTGAATTTAGAAGTTCTTTGATTGAAAATATTATAATTATACAAGATGCCTAAGCCAGGACAAGGAAAATTCAATAATAAGCCATCGTGGAAAGCACAATACATCGGTAAGTAAAAGTGACATTTGTTAGGAATTTTCAATACCTAATTTTCGTGTTTTTATTTTAAAGAGCATGATTTTCGCGGAGGAGAAACGCGAAGGGTTAGTTTTAAACCGAATAGTATGAAACAAAGGCGTGATAATCGAGATTGGGGTGCTAGTGTTAGGCAACACCTAGCGGATGAAGATATTGACATGGGGGGCACGATGGGCCCTAGTCGATCTGTTAATTCGAAGAAGTTTCAGGGTAAAAGAGGAAATAGGTCTGGCTCCCCTGCGCCGAACCGAGGGGTGTTTAAAAAGAAGTTGTTTGAAAGCCCGACTGGATGGTATAGAGTCACGGTAAGTCAAGTCAGAGATGGTTTTTGTTGATGGTTATAATTTGGAATTGTTTTTTGCAGTTGCCTTATGGGAATAAATACGAGAAAAATTTCGTTTTGAAGATTCTGTTAGAGAAATTAAACCCTTTACCGTTTGCTCCAGTTATGGTAAGTTTAGCAGGTTGTTTAAGGTATTTATGATGAATTTCTTTCGTTATTAGTGGAAAGTGAACGGTACGGTAGTTACTTTTTATATCGACGAGTTTAAAGTGGCGGAGAAACTGTCGAGTTTAGATAGACAAATACAGTGCCCAGACGGGTTCAAAATGATTATCCGTGTGAACAGTGGGTCACCTCACGTCGAAGTCAACGCGGAAATGAAGGAAAAAATGAAGTTGGCAATGGCCAAACGATATAATTTAATGACGAAAGCGTTGGATTTGACGAAATTCCACGCCGATCCTGATTTAGAAGGTTTCTTTTGCGGTTTGTGCAAACCCATAATTTTCTTGGCCGTTGTCGAGATTATCGCAGAGAATATACCGGAATTGGAGGCCCTGAATTTATTCGATAATAAAATAGCCGTTGTAATTCAGATGAAGAAAATGGCGCAGAAAATGCCGAATTTGAAGGTGCTTCATTTGGGAAACAATAAGGTGAGTTTTAAATTCTTTTTTCCCATTTTTGTTTGAACGCGATGGTATCACTTGTAAATAGATTCGGGATATGTCTATGCTGGATCCTTTTATCGGTTTACCGCTTGTTGATTTGATGCTAGACGGCAACCCGCTTTGCGAGAAGTTCGCCGATCAGGAGGTCTACATAAGGTAATGTTTTCAGTTTTCTTGAGGTTCTGAGCTGCGGGAAATCGAAATTTTTATGTTCTTCGACGTGTTGGAGGTTCAAAAATTAATTTTCGGTATTGACGAAAGAGGATTAAAGGTCAGAATCGATAGGTATTTTCTTGGGTGCCCTATTGTTTCTTTGATAATTTTTGTGGAGAATTATTTGAGAACAAAATGACTTTATGCTTTTTTGTTTGCTTTATTAACTGTGCTTTTATTTTATTTCAAATTTAGTCAAAATTAGTGAATTACAATAAAAAATAATTCCAAATTATAATTTATAGGGAACTTCAAAAATAATTCTAAGTAGTTTCAAATAAACTTGAGTATAGACAGCAAGTACATCGCTCAATATACAAAATTTGTGTGTGAAAATGTAAAAAAAACAGTGAAAAAAGAAACAATACAAAAGATAATGAAAAAAATGTGAACATATTAATATTTTACGAGTTTTGCATGAAAAAAAACATTGGGCAAGTCAATCCTTTTTTCCACGTCTTCCTTCCACCCATGAATAAGCACTGCAAGAATTTGCTATTCATAAGGGGCCAAAATAATACAAAAAATATAAAAGTTCGTTACAATTTCGCCGTTGGTGTTGGTATAGCTTTAGAGAGACTGGTACTGACCTGGCTTTTACAAAATAATGCCTGTGTTTCAAAAAGGTCTCCTATTGCTCTTCGGAAGAAAGAAGAATTCTCCAGATGTATAAAAAATAACAAAAAAAAAAAAAAACGAAAAAGTCTTTACTATACCCTTCTAATAACTACCCAACGTGGTTTGAAATTAGCAAATTCTCGTAAAATAGTAATAAAAAATTAAAAAAAAACAAAATTACAGAATATTTACTTTGATTTGATTATATTTGTTGTTTATATGTACATGTTTGTAGTCATTATCGAAGTTTTCTATAATTTCACACATTTTTATAATATATGGTATAAATGCAAAATTTAAAGCATTTTTTGTTCTCAAATAATTTCTTTACAGACTTTCGAAATTCTAATACACTTTTTGCCCAAGAAAATTGCTACCAATTTTGACTTTTACAACTTTAACGCGAAAAATTTCGAACAAACCTAGAATTTACTCTCTCTTATCGCACGGACAAAATAAACAGTATTTGTTCTTAAAAAACGAATAAATTCCTGCAAGATACTGTTTGTTTTGAGGGCAATTTGCAAAAAATGCACTTTTTACGTCAAAGTTGCTAATTTTTCTATAGTTTCCTTTTTTCTTGCTTTTTATGTTTTGCTTTGTATTTTTTGACGTAATCTATGCTGTTGCGAGCTGTTCACAGGTCAATCTACCTAATTATTTTTGTGTAAATGGGCTCTACGTGGGCCCAAATCTTGTTTGTCTACAGCGAGGTCCGCAAGAAGTTCCCGAAAGTCGTCAAATTGGTAAGTGCGATTATTATTATTTTTGATATGCATACATTATAACGTTTCCTGAAAAAAAAAATTTTTTAATTCATGGTAGTTAGTAGTGTGTTTTTGGGGGTTTCGGAACCACGAGCCTATATCTTTTTTTGCCAGGATGGGATTGATCTGCCGCCCCCGATCAGTTTCGACGTCCAAGAAGAAGCCCACTTCCCGCCTAGTCAACAAACGTTCTTGTGTAACCAGGCTGGTCAGGAAATAGTGCGGAAGTTTCTGGAACAGTATTTCGCGATTTACGACACGGATAACAGGCAGCCTTTGCTGCAAGCCTATCACGAGCACGCTATGTTTTCTATGACGATGGCGTATCCGTACGGGCAGACACAAAAAAATTCTCCGTGGCTAAATTGGTACACAACGGACAACAGGAATTTATTGAGAGTGACGGATTCGGAGCGGCGAATGAAGCTGTTGAAAGAGGGGCATGTTTCTATTATCTCGTTTTTGCAAGAGATGCCCTTGACGAAACACGATATTCATAGTTTCACGGTTGATTTGAGTATTTTTTTGGTGAGTTTATAGCGGGAAATTTCGAGAAGGAGATTTATTTCGTGGGTTTTGTAGCCGCAAATGTTGGTTTTGACCGTTACCGGGATGTTCAAAGAGTTGAAGAGCGGACATAAGTTGCCGCCGATTAGATACTTCTTTAGGACATTGGTGATTGTACCTGCGGGTGCTGGTTTCTGCATAGCTAATGAACATCTGCATATTTCGAATGCTACGGATGATCAGGCTAAACATGCTTTTAAAATATCAGTGCCCGATCCTTTGCCTGTACCTGTGACGTCACCGATACAACCTGTTGGTGTTGAAGCAGTTGTGTCCGTGCCCGAACCAGATGATAATTTGAAAGAGCAGATGGTACAAGCTTTGGCTCAAATGTCTGGTATGAATTTAGATTGGTCGCGAAAGTGAGTAAATTTAATGGCGCAAATGTTTTTTTTCTAATTTTTTTGGGGGGATTTAGGTGTTTGATGGAGATGCAGTGGGATTATCAAAGGGCCTGTCTTATTTTCACGGAAATGCATAAGCAGGGCAGAATACCGGCGGAAGCTTTTGTGAAATAGTTCACTGTGATTTGAATTTTTTTTTATAAAATGATGCTGTACATTTTTTGCTTTCGGATATTTTTTTTGTTTGAAGAGTATTTGTTTATGTTGAATAGGCTATGTGAAATGGACAAATGAAGTTGTATTTTTGTAATATATAGGTATCGATAAGGACAATTTAATTTATAGTATTTTTTATTTGTTTAAAATGACCTGTTTAATAAAGGGTATATTGTATTTCTTGTTTTATTTGTAAATTTTTTTAGCTTGAGGAAGAAGTTTCTGAAAATCGTCAAATTGGTAAGTACTGTTATTATTATTATCTCTAATATGCATAAATTATAACGTTTCCCAATAAAATATTTTTTTAATACATGGTAATTAGTAGTATGTTTTTGGGGGTTTCGGAACCACGAGCGGGTATCTTTTTTGCCAGGATGGGATTGATTTGTCGCCTCCGATCAGTTTCGACTTCCAAGAAGAAGCCCACTTGCCGCCTAGTCACCGACCAAGTTATCAACTTCGATTTTCCCTAGTTTTAGGCAGGGTTCGGGAATTGGATAAAATCGTAATACCAAGCGATAACTTGGCCTGCCCGCTCTGCTATAACCGTTGCAGTCACCAAAAACACAATGTTTGGACGCTCCATTCTGTTTTAGTTCCAAACTATTACTAATTTTGCGGGTAGAGCAATAAAATTTTACTGGATAGACCCAGTGTGGCCAGATCTTAGAAACCTGTGGCGCAAACTCGTCAATAAAAAAGCGCTCAAAAGCGCAACTATAATCAGTGCCGCCAAAATTTGAATTCACATTTTTATATTCTTTATTTTTCGCCGCAATTGAATAAACACTAATCAACTAACCTTTGAATTGTGGTGCCCGCTCCCATTCTTTTTTGTGGTGCTTTGCATATTTCGCCCATTTCCCCATTATATAAGCAGCTCTGTGGTTAGCACACAGAGAACCTCTCTGTGGGTTACAAATAGATCATTTCAAAATGTCGCCACACAATAGACTGTTTTAGAATGGCCTGATTTTGACAGGCCGCCATTTTCTGTTGCAAGGCAGAGTATGGATACACAACGCTCTGCACGAGAGTGTTACCAAAATTTGAGCAGATTTGGTGTCAAACAAAGTTGTGAAACCAGGTTACTGTTTAGAGTTCATGTAATTTAACTCAATAACGAAAGCAACGTTTGCAATAGTACAACTAGTCATATCATCTTAATAATTTTCGTTCAATTCTCGGCGTAAAGCGTCCCTTTTCTTTGGTGCCAAATGGTAACACAAACATCTGCTTTGTTATTGCTCCTCTTCTTCCCTGCGCTAAGCTTCAAATAAAACAAATGTTTGCCCTCCAGCTGTCAATTGTGTGAGGACATTCTAAAATGATCAATTGAGGACATAAGTGCCTCCGTCATACGTCAGATTATCATTCTAAACAAAACAAAAGCACGTGCCATTTGACGTTTATCAATATTAATTACAACGTCTTAAACTAGTTTTTGCAATATAATTATAAACGTTTTGCAGTGAAAACAGTTTATTTTCAATTTGTGTGTTGGGCTTACGTGTAAAAACTTAAAAATAACTATAATTATATTTCAGAGGTTAGGTTAAAACGTCAGAAAGCACGTGGCTTTGTTTTGTTTGAAATGAAAATCTGACGTTTGTGATGCGCCACTTATGTCCTCAATTGACAGCTGAAGGGCAAACATTTGTTTGTTTACAATTTACACATAACCTTACGCGTAAACTGTCATTTTCTAAAACTTTTAAATAATTAATATGTCACTGTTTGGTTCTTTTGTTGTGTTGTGGGGTGCGGAATGATAGATAAAAGATTTTTTTTAGAATTTATGCTGCACTAAAAGTCTGACATTTGTCCGAAATTGTCATGGCGCGATCGCGCATGCTCCTCAGCATTTTTTTTAATGAAAAACCCTATTGATTTATGAAATTCAAAGAAAACAAAAATTCAAATAAAAAAAGCCGTTTATTTACAAATTATTAATTTGGCACATAATCTACAAAATATTCTGCTTTTCTACGATATAATACAGTATTAAAAACATGGCAGTTATATTAACGTCGAACAAAGAAAGTAATATATAACTTTGGTGATCACTACATATCCTACTTGCTACTATTATTAAAAAATATTGCATATTAATAATAAATTTTATAAGTTTGTGAGCCTGCACAATAATAAAATAATTTAAAATTAATTTTAAGGTTAAAAGTGTAAAAGTTAGCACCTCTTGACAGTTCACAACGAAGTTAGATGCATAACAATGACGTCATCAATATGGCTGCTTGAAGGTTACTCAGAACTGTCATCACGTGAATACCTAACGCATTTGACGCATTAAAATCAGATAAACATTACATTTAGTGACAGAATTAGTAGCTGAAGTGAATATTTAGTCATAAGCTTTTTTGCGCATCTCGTTAGTGTACTCACTATTTTCTATAATTGTTCCTAACTTCTATAACAACAGGGCTGGTTCTCGATCCAATAAATTTCGCATCCCTTTCGTACACCCTGTAATTTGTCGTCGGCTCTCCCCTAAATCGGCTTTTAGTCACCGATTTTGTTTCAGAAGATTCAATGGTCTCAACAGACCTTCCATCTCGACCCGGCAGGGTCTTTTTGGTAAAAGTCTGTACCGTATTGGTCACGCTCGGCCTCAAGGGGTCTCCCGTACGCGAAGTCGTGTGATAAGTTTCAGAATAATCATTGCTGGAGTTACTGCCACGTCTGGTGACCGCCATGTGTGTTGTGGGAGATTCACGCAGGCGCGTTGGGGGCTCGTAAACGTCTCCGTTGTAAGCGATACGTGAGGGTTTTGGGGGGATGTAAGACGACGGTCCTCTCCAAGCATCTTCTTCATTCTCATGAAGAGTTTTGAAGAGTTCCGGGGCACGATCTTTGAGGCTCTTCAAGAAGACTTTCTTGCTATCGTTTGTCTCGAAACTACTGGAAAATTTTAAATGCAATGGTATTTTCATGGTGTAGACAACTTATTAAGAATTCATAGTGAAATGGCAACCCTACAAATATCTCAGTTGGTAACAATTGACAGCTAAACCAAACAGTGTGCCAACTTCAAGGCGTATGATACAGTGCTTGATCTCGTCTTGTTATTTACGTTTTTGGCTAGTGCGGAGAATGTGTAGTGCAAATTTGTGAAAAGAAGCAGTGAAACAAACATAATAAAAGTGAAAAATTTACCCGTTATTGCGAATCCTGTGACTGTCCTCACTAAATCCATTTTTTCCAAAACGGTTCGTGGGCGGCGTTTGTTCGTTAAGTTCGTTCAAGTCTCTCTGGCTCCTGCTCAAGCTGGAAATCAGTGCTGGACTTTTGAGACCCATGGGATTTTCGTCTAATCTGCTCAAATGGGGATTACTTTTATAAACGCTTGGTCTCGTCCCATCCATTTCTAACCCATGCACGTTAAGGCTCTTACTCCTGGCCAAGTTTGATTTATAACTCCTCGCTGGCTTCGGTGGTCCTCCGTTCTCGATGGGCGTATTGACTGTATTGATGATTGAGACGTTTATAGTACTATTCGAACGATCCCCTTTATCCAATCGAGTAGGGGGCTCGTGGCGCGACAAGTGACGCGGTAAAGTTTGGGAGCTACGTGGTTCTTGAATAGTTCTGGACGCTAGACGGCTCGTTGATTTACTAAATCGGCCCAAGGTACTCTGAGATCTGTAACAGGTCAGTGGGACGTGGCTGAGGACTTATTTGGACAGACGATTTCCGCCTAGAACCCACGGGTTTCGTGACGTGTACGTCGGAAAAGGAATTTCTACCGGGCACGAGCACTTTTTACGTTCTATTTTATACATTTATTAGCATGCATCACTATAGAACCTCGATTATTTTACCAGAAGTTACGGAAAGAATCACAATGAACTTAATATTATACAGATTGTCTCACTACGAGTTCCTTTTAGAATGAATGACTAGAGTCAGACATAGGAATAAAAAGAGCTAGGGGAGGCCCAGATTAGACTACTGCTCTCAAATAGTTAGGGATGCAGGATGTTCAACTTTTGGGGAAATGCGTAGGTTAGCTCAGGATAGGAAAGGATGGAGGTACGCGTCCAGTCAGTCTTCGGACTGAAAACTTTATGATGATGACCCTAAAAAGATGCAAGAGCATGATGATTTGAAAACGAAGTATGTGCATGAAATTGCAGAGAGAGGTGATCAGTACATCGGGGTAGAATACAGGAAGCTATTTTCGAAGAAAACGGTGAATCAAGCCAAAAATATGGCTACAACCGCCGATGTTCCATTAGAACCACTGTATACTTCTAATAGGGATTCGTCGCGGGACACCTGTGTACAAAAACGTGACGAAAGTGAAGAACAAGAAAATTAGAAGGTCCCCCATCGCAGTGCATTTCCTTTTACAGCAGAAACTATAAATCTAGAGAAGAAAAGCACCGGTTTTTACTATAAATAGAAAATAATACAAGTTTCTACGGTTGTAAAATAAATATCGACCTTGGTACACAAAGTGACTAGTTGTCCTTAAAATTTACCATATAAACACATACTAGGAAGGTTAAGGTGTGAATAAAGCCGTGTCCACACCACACTCTTTGTTTAGTGCAACAGAAAAGCAAGGTTAGAATATTTTGGATTAAGTGCGAGTGAGTTAACTAAGAATTGATAAAAGCAATGAAGACATACCGATTTTCTTCTTCACGGGGTTTTCTTGATGTTCTGGCAGGTCTAACCCCATCGTATTTGTTCTCCCTTCCGTAAATACTGCCCCCAAATGGGTCCTCCCCTAGGTAGTATCTATGTACAGGCGAGGGAGCAGATCGCTGCTTCGAATCCATGGAGGATTGCTGGATATTGTTGTCGATGACGTGCCCTTTTTGATAAGAAGGCGACGGTGACCTCTTAGCCCTCTGCTTCGCTTTACGCTCGGCACTGGCTGACCGGATCTTCCCAACTAGTTTTCGAATAGACTGACCTGAACAAAAGAACCTCACTGTGGTCATCAGAACAAACAAGAAATGATCACGTACGCCGCGTCGACAGAATTTGCAATGATCAATTTAACGCTGTGGTACGACGGGAATTATTCGTGATGCAGGAAGTTAAACGAGTGGGTTTTGAATAATATTAAGAATGCAAATTAGTGTTTTGTAAACAACTTCTGATCTCGTCTTAGAAAGAAATGTTTACATACGTGGGTGGTTGTTCCTCTAAAAGGAAAATTCCTCAAATACACTTACCTATAATATTTCCACTCTTCTGCTTGGGAATATGTTGGGGAGGGTCAGCAGCAAATCTGGTCTTCTGCATCAACCTCTTCTCGTTCACCATAGGTGTCGGACTTGGAGGGGAGTAATCAGGGGGTGGTTCCTCCAAAGGTTCATCTCTATCGTCGATTACGTCGTTCCTACTAGGAGTTCGATATCCACTGTCATATCTGTTACTGTCTTGAGATATTCGTTGCCTCCGTTCTGCTGCCCTTTTCCTCTGAGGAGGAGTAGGTGTTGTATCTCTGATCGGAGGAGTACGAGTTTCTCTAATTACTCTATAGTCAGGAACCGGAGAACGTTGAGTTTCCCTAGGAGGAGGTGAAGGCGAAACTCTTCGATATTCATTCAGTTCCCTTCTTCGTTCTGACCACTCGCTAATTCCTTGAAAATATCTTCCACCGTGATTGGTATCAGCTTCTTGTTGCACTGGGGAATATACCCTTTGTGTATTAATATTATTAGAATACGCTTTTTGTGGGGGAGTATCAACCCCCATTCTACTGGGTTGTGATTTAATCGTGACGTTAAAGAAGCTAGTTTTTGGAGGTTGTTCTTCTTCGTCATCAAGAGAGTTAGTCGAAGACCGGGAGTCGCTTCCGAAATGGTGTTCCAACCACTTCGACGTTTCCGTTTTCCGCGTTTCTTCTTCCACGTCGAAGTTCAGGGGGCGTTTTGTTAGTGCGTCTTTACGGTCCAAAGGGGTTGGCTGCACGGGGAGCGGCCCATTTTCGACACCTTGGGGAATTGAATAAAATTTGGTTGGGTGGCTTTCAACAAAATTTACAAAGCATAGATTAAGATCCACCATGCGAAGCT
The DNA here is from genome assembly GCA_963966045.1 of Xestobium rufovillosum. Classification (NCBI taxonomy): domain Eukaryota; kingdom Metazoa; phylum Arthropoda; class Insecta; order Coleoptera; family Ptinidae; genus Xestobium; species Xestobium rufovillosum. The sequence continues at coordinate 26,446,791 of OZ014503.1, forward strand.
AGAAGAACTGCAAGGAAAGAATGTTGAACCAAATGTCTGGAGTCCCAGAGGAAGGCGATGGCTTCACAGGAAATCCAGTACAACACAGACAATAAATCTTATGAAACAGAAGGATAAGAAGAAGAGGAGGGGGGACAGGATGATAGACAGGGCAAAAATGCAGACACCGTAACTAATCAGAGACATCTATGAGTCAAAATAAACGAAGAACTTAACAGTGAGAAGATTCTTATACAGAGATGTGTTGAAGGGGCGACTCGGAATTTTTTGTTGACTATAACAGAGTTACGGACTGCTGCCTGATCTCATCATAACTTACCTCTATATCTGTGGGGTTGTCGCGTGTTCTGACGTCTCCTAGCCCTCGCAGAAAGTGAATCCCATTCCAAGAAGTCGTCCTTGGGATCCCCCCGTCGCTCTACTTCCATGTTTTCTGTTTTAAAACGCATCTCATGGCCTACATTGACGCCATCGGCTATGTAATCGACATCTTGTTGCTCCCTCGTTTTCAGAAATCTGCAAAACCAAGCAAATTTGAATTTCGCGCTTACCATGATATGTATATGTATAAAATAACCTTTGCGAACTTTCTTTGTGGTAATTCTGATCGGGGGCATCTTGAGGTAATTCTTCGTCGTTCAATTCTTCGTGTTCTGTGGTGCGCTGGGTTTCTGTGACAATTTTACCATCCGGCAGCACAGAACTGAGCTCGCGGGTGTCTTCGGTGTCAGTGACCTTGTTTTTACGTACGGATTCGTGAATGAGCCTTGGCCCTGTTGAGACTACCGCTTTGCCCGCTTCGCTACTCCTCAAAATTGGACGTAAATCGGGCTGACCACTGTGCACGGCCGCCAAGAATTCCTGAAAGAGTTTTGCGAGATTCGCTTTAGGCTGAAATGGTTGCAGTTGTATAACACTCGAAACTGTTGCGTAATGGTCTAGTTACTGAAAATTTCTATGAACAAATCTCCGCCAAAGATCTACGCCTATAGATTATCTTCGGGGGGTCTCACGTAATTCGTTCATTTTTGGGGGGTTTTTGAACTCCCCGATGTGATACTAATAATCAAAATGTTTATCTGCAAACCTCAAATAATACGTTCATTACTTAAGATTAATTATTCAATTGTTCAATGCCGTCGCCCGCTTTAACGCCCACAAAAGTTGTGGGTCATCGGGGAAGCCCGAATCCGAGATACGGCACCCTCAAATTAAGGGTAATTTCTTATATAGAACTTTTACTGTTCCTTTATCTAAAGTTAACTTATAGAAAAAGAATTTTTCGTTGACCTCTTTCTGTTTTTAAAAAAAATTCGACTAATTTTCGTAACGGCACGAAAAACTTTTCTCGCTAACTTTTTTAACTTTTTTCGCTGAAAATTTTGCAATTACTGGATAGTATGCTACCATCCAGTAATGCATGGTAGCACAGAAATTCTAAATTTGTTAATTTAATCGCCCAAGACTGGATTTGCAACAAACAAAAATAAATTCATGTTAATATCCCAAAGGACTTGTACCTTGACGCAGTTCTAGTAATACTGGGACGGGTGGGATGGCTTGCGCGCTTCAATGATATAAAGAGCCGAACCATAGGTTTAACCATATCGGAGGGGTTTTTATTTGAGAAGCCAGACTAAATCAAGTCCCTGGAAGGGGGCAGCAGCTCTTTCAGTAATCATAGTGGCAGAGATCGTGAGGGTTGTATGGCACTGTGATACACACTACTGCGATGTGGAAGGCAACGGGAAACCACCACATTATTTTATCCCTAGTACAGCGTACTTTAATTTATGATGATGGCACCTTCTGGAGTAAAATATTCCGGAGGTAAAATAGTCCCACATTCGGATCTCCGGGCGGGGACTGCTTCGGGGGGAGTCATCAGAAATGATAAGTGTAACATCTCACGAGTCGGAGCGTGGAATGTTAGAAGCATGAAACAAGTAGGGAAGTTAGAGAATTTGAAAATTGAGATGGATAGGTTAGCATTAGACGTAGTAGGTATCAGTGAAGTGCGATGGCCAGAAGCTGGAGACTTCTGGAGCGGAGATTTTAGAGTAATACACACAGGATCTGTAGGAGGAAATTCGGGAGTAGGAATTGTTATGCGGAAAAGAGTAGGACAGAGTGTAGAAAATTTCTTACAGCAAAGTGACAGGGTAGTTATGGTTAGGTTAGATTCGAAACCTGTAAAAACAGTAATAATACAGGTATATATGCCCACTTCTAACTACAGTGATGAGGCCGTAGAGGCAGTTTATAGTGATATTGAATATGTGCTAGATTTTGTGAGAGGGCACGAAAATTTAATAATTACAGGAGATTTCAATGCAGTCGTAGGCACAGGGCGAGAGGGCGGAATAGTTGGCCCCTTTGGATTAGGCAATAGGAACGATAGGGGAGTTAGACTGATAGAGTTCTGCGATAAACATAACTTAACGGTCGCGAACACTCTATTTCACCATCATGTTAGGAGATGCTATACGTGGAAGATGCCAGGAGACTTAGGGAGATATCAAATAGATTACATTCTCGTTAGGCAAAGATTTAGAAATCAAGTTAGGGATTTTAGAAGTTATCCAGGAGCAGATATAGATAGTGATCACAACATAGTCGTTATGAAAGCCAATCTTAAATTTAAGATTTTGAAAAAAAGAAGCGGAAGAAGGTATCTTGACCCAGAGAAACTAAAAGATGATGATATGCGCAATAAGTTCGAGAAAAAGACAAACGAAGCACTAAAGGGCACGGGTGGAAATATTGTTAGGGACATAGAGGCAGAATGGAATTGCATTAAAAATAGTTTAGTTTCCTCAGCTAGGGATATTTTGGGTCATAAACAGAATGAAAGTAGGAAACCCTGGATAACAAAACATATTGTGAGTCTAATAGAGGAAAGGCGAAAATATAAAAATAGGTTAGATGAAACAGGGAAACAAAGATATAAGGCGATCAAGTGGGAAATTATTCGGGAATGTAGGAAAGCGAAAGAGCAATGGATCGATAATAAATGCAAAGAAGTGGAAGATAAATTCGAAGTAGGAAAGACTGATGAAGCATATAAAATAATTAGGAGAAATTTTAGAGAAATTGGATCTAGTACCAAAAACATTAGAAATGAGGCAGGAGATATCCTAATCGGAAGTGGGGAGAAGGCAGATAGGTGGAAAGAATATTTAGGAAACTTATATGCGGGACAGGAAGTGCAAGATATATTAGAAAGCGAAAGCAGTGTAGAGGGGGATAACCTAGGGAGTCCTATAATGAGAGAAGAGTTTGAGATAGCACTAAAAAGTTTAAGGAATAATAAAGCACCAGGTATAGATGGCTTGCAGGCAGAAATCTTAAAGTGCGCAGGTCAAGAGGTAATAGATCGTTTATTTAAACTAGTTAGTCGCATATACCTGACAGGCGAGATTCCAGAAGATTACAAACGGAACATCATAGTAGCTTTGCCAAAAAGAAAAGGCGCGGATAGATGCGAAAAACTATCAGTTTAACTTCCCATGCGTCAAAAATTTTAACTAGAATTGTGCAAAGAAGGATGGAGAAAAAGGCGGAAGAAATATTAGGAGAAGATCAGTTCGGATTTAGACGAAATAGAGGAACGCGCGAGGCCATTCTAGCTTTACGAGTAATTATAGAAAAAACGATAGAAAAGAGAAAGAGCGTCTATATAGGATTTGTAGATTTAGAAAAAGCCTTCGACAACGTAAAATGGGGGAAGATGTTCGAAGTGCTGAGAAAGGTAGGGATGAAATACAGGGACAGAAGAATAATACATAATCTCTACAAAGAGCAAAAGGCAGTTATAGAATGTGAGCAGGAACGAAGGGAAGTAGATATCCGGAAGGGAGTGAGACAGGGATGTGCATTGTCACCTCTAGTTTTCAACTTATACATCGAAGATGCGATTAATATTGTTAAGGAAAGAACAGCCTCAGGGATCAATGTACAGGGCCAAACTATTAACATGCTCAGATTTGCGGATGATATAGCAGTGTTAGCATCTAGCAAAGAAGAATTAGGAGCGGCTTTGAATGAAATGGAAGCAGTTTTGACACAGGGCTTCGGCATGAAAATCAATAAAAAGAAAACTAAAATTTTGGTATGTAGGGGATGTGAAAATAGAACTAAAATGGAAATACAAATTGGAAATGAGAAGATAGAGGAGGTCGCGGATTTCTGCTACTTAGGAAGTAAAATAACTCAAGACGGTAGGAGCACTAAAGATATAAAACAAAGAATGGCGCAGGGCCGAGTTGCGTTTAACAAAAAGAAACAACTGTTATGCTCGAGAACGGTTAATATAGAGACTAGGAAGAGACTCTTAACGTCGTATGTATGGAGTACGGCATTATACGGGTGCGAAACTTGGACAATAGGAGAAGCGGATAGAAAAAGAGTAGAAGCGTTTGAAATGTGGTGCTACAGACGCATGATGAAGATACCGTGGATAGATAAGGTTAGCAATAGGGAAGTATTAGAAAGAGTTGGGGAAAAGCGAAAGGTATGGAAAACAATAAAGAGTAGGAGAGATAGGATGGTAGGACACCTTCTAAGACACGAAGGAATAGTTCGTGACATACTAGAGTCAGAGATAGGAATAAAAAGAGGTAGGGGTAGGCCTAGATTAGACTACTGCTCTCAAATAGTTAGGGATGTAGGATGTTCTACTTTTAGGGAAATGCGTAGGTTAGCTCAGGATAGAAAAGAATGGAGGTACGCGTCCAACCAGTCTTCGGACTGAGAACCTTATGATGATGATGATGAATATTTTGAGTTCAGATTTTGCACCTTACATCAACAGCAACTTTTAGTGGGACAAGATCAGCATGCCACCTGTTGAAGTAAAACAATCTTAAAGAATGTGTCAAACATGAAAATATGTAGGTCTAAACTAAAACTTTCTATGAGTCAATACAGTCTGTACAGTGTAGTGTACACCATACAATTTAAGAAATTGATTGATAGCAAACCGGTTAATTAGTACGGTCTAAACTAGTTTTACGTGGGCATATATGTATACAAAAAATTAATCTACGAAAAAATAATAGCGGTTTGGAAGGTCACTGAATACAAGGAGGGGTCAGAAGTAACCTAGAATTTCAATTTTCCATTAATTAGAAAATTTTCTTCTATTGTCTCTGCGTTCTTCACATTAGCATCCGGGTTACCAAAGTAGGTAACAGATTGAGCTTCGCAGGTGCATGTTGCAACTGCAACGTCTAAAAAATGCAATCAAATGTGCCGCAATATTATTTAACACTTTCTTTATGCAACCCGTACTTAATAAAGTATTCATTTTTAAACTAATAAACAAATTGTACATTGGCGACATTTTTTGCAGCTTGATTTCTCTTAAATTCTCTTGGATTCGTAAAAAGTTGTATGTTATGAAATGAGACTTATATTTGTAATAACATTAAAAGATGTGGTAAAGTAACATACTTTTTTAGGCCATATTTTGTCTTATCCAATGTGACCCACAAATAAGTCTTGAAATACCTGTTCTTCTTTGTTAATTGTTTTCTTATTTTCTTCTTGTGTTGCAATACCTAACCTGCGTGATTATGGTAAAAAAAAATATAATGTATCAGCGATTAGAGTGTGAATTTCTCGGTTAATTTCAATTGTTCTAAACAACCGTTGTTTATAATTAGGTATTCATTAGATTTACCGAAATTTGCGATCATTCACCTCGATGCACCATCGAGTATGACCAAAGAAACCTTGTATCTACCTGTTATCAATTTTCAGCTTTTCCTATGCAACTTTTGCACTCATGTTTACTTGTTCACGCACTTTTGATTTTCAACTAAGTATACACGCTTGGAGTGCCTCGCAGAAGCTATTACAACAAGAACAACAAACAACAACAACATTCACTTGTTGTTAATCGGCGAGAACGATTCGCGAAGTAAGCCAGTGTCTTCAGCGGGCACGCGGTGTCTGCAAGAGTTCTTTGGTACAGTCAAGTACAGTGTAGGAGAGAGGTCCCTTGTTTAACCGGTAAAAGCCCCCCTCGAGCCCCGCGAAACTCCTCAACAAGAGCTACAAGAACTCCATTTTATGCATGATCTTCCAAGATGCACAATTTGCGAGGAATTTTCAAATTTACCTCCAAAAGTTAAACAAAAAACAAGTCTATTGTTTTTAGAAATGACGTGCAATTGCCCTGTTGCAAATTTTATGCTAATAGTGCTTGATGATAATATTCGCGGCTTAATGTCAATAATTTTTACTTTCGTATTTGTGCAGGTGAAAGACTGGCTGGCAATTGCTCAAGGTTGATAACATTCCGCCTTCTGAGAGCCGGTGCAGGACTACTTTTTGTATTTTATTATACCTAGGTCACGTTTAGATACAAGGGAAAATTTTTACTGTATATAAACTTTATGGAGAACGAAGAATGGGATGAATTTGAAACTTTGCATGAAATTATAGTTGGCAGACTTCTAGCACTACCAATACCAATATTTGGTTTTATTAGATGAATTTGAATTGTTTTTCATAAAATAAAATATTTTATAAACGTAAAATTTCAATTTAAGACAGTTCAAGAGAATTTGTTCGCTAGCATCTTCGTTTTCGCCCACTTGCTGCAGGTTCCTGATAGGTCAAAGTTCCCCGAGGCAAGTTACGTAACAATGCAGTCCTTCCTTATTGTTGCTAACATTTGCATAACTTCTAATAGGAATATATGGGTCGCTATGGACCAAATGCTTTATTGTAAAACAATTTAAAACTAGTTAACACGAACGAATAAAAGCAACCGTGAGAGTATACAGATTTCTTCCTCGGTGTTTAAGTTGAAACTTGAGTAGGCTTAGATATAACAGTCGCCATCTGTCATACATAAAACGCAACAAAATGTTAACGCGTATGTACAGGTATCTGTTTACCTTGTCTGTAATATCTCCGAGGTACTGTATGTCTTCAGTTTCTTTAAGCTCTTCTGTTTCTTCTCGAGACAGGACTCGACGTTCTTTGACTTCTCTAACGATGCCATCGGGATTTGGTACAGAAACCCAGTTGGATTTGTCCTCAGCGTCCGTTGTGTCCTGACCTTCCAGGGCCTTTTTGTTCTCGTCCTGATCGTCCCCCAATTTGCGCAACTAAATCGTAATATATTCATTATTTTTGGTTGTAGTTATTGTATTATTATTATTAGTAATGTCAGTAATGATGTCAGTCACAAAAATGTTTTTTGGCATTTCATAAGTTGTAACGTCAAATTTATTGTATTTTGTTACTTTACCTCTGTTTGGTGGTGCTCATGGGTTTCACTATCTTCCGTGGTATTTGTTGTGACCACAGGTCCAGTATCTTCAACGACTTTTCCATCTTCCAGCACAACTTGACGTTTGACTCTAGTTTCTATTTGCTTCGTGTTTGTCACTTCCGTTTTCTTCTTGCTCACCCATTCCTCTACAAGTTTGATGCGTTTAATCACAAAATCTGGGTTTATTGAGAGGCCCTACTTACCTTCTTTTGTAGTAGCAAAAGTATCGCCCGGTTCTACCTGTGCAAAGAAATTAGGCTTGAGAAATACGTGGCTGATGTAAGTGACGGTTTTCTTTGGTCTTCCAGGACCAGTGGGGTCCTTTACGATCACTATTACCACCATTCAACATGGCAAAAAGTCAGATCAAGTCTTTGGTAGCTACATGCTCGACTTTAACAGTTTCATATACGCATTTTGTTGTTAATAAACGCACTATTACTTTATAGACATTGAAGATGTATTATATTTCAATTTATTTCGACAACGACAGCAATTCAGGTCTCCTAAAGCAGTAAAGAAACAATTAATTTGCCTAATTAAATATGGGTATTGACAGCATTTCTCGTAATTTGCTTAACAGTTACATAATTATTGTACTACTACTACTGGTATTTCTAACACGCCCACTTGTGTCAGTCATAATTAATTAAAAATATTATGAAGGTCCTTAAAACCAGATGTCAAATGCATATTTGTGGAAGCAATAATTTTTGATGCAGAAATTTCATCCCCACAGGCAAGGTTTTCCAACCCCTCCCCTCAGTTTCATAATAATTGTTTACGTCTAACAATGCATGCACAAACTGACCTTTTTACAGCTTCTTAATTGTTATTTCTTCATTTTTTCTCACGGGCAAAAGTGAAATTTCCATTGGTGTACCGGACCTGGTAAATACTTTTTTGAATTTCAGACTGCTACATAAGATAATTTAAAAGCAGGTTATGGCTGAAGGAAACAATGTTTCCTTTCAAAATTGACATGTTTACCTTTTACTATAATAGATACATAATATTGTATTTTGTAACAAGTGTACTACTTTAGAATTTATTCGATTTTCAAACAGCAAATATTTATCAAGGACATTGTCCATCATTAGATGTTATTTATAGAAACAAATATTAGTGTAAATAAGTTTTTGAGAAAACCTTGGAGCCCTGTATTTACTGTTATATAATTTTTATGAACCGCATGTATTACAAATCCCACCGTCTTGTTAAAACTATCCTTGACCTGTTTGACGCTAACAAATATCAAATTTTTTTTAAAAACCGAAATAGCACTTTTTTCTTCAAAACAAACCACGGGTCGCGTAAAAAATCGAGAGCTACTCGCGCCGGCACGCCTACGATACGAGAGACTGCGATTTTCTGAATGCAAAATGATAAAAACGCTTTCTGAATAGCGCGGTCACTCGTACTACTAACCAGAGAGATTAGAACGAATTCACTATAGTACAATTCTCGGTTGTTTAAATTACATCATTGTATTGTTCCACCTGTATGCGAGTTCACGTCCCAAATTGGCTACGCCAAGCCTCGAAACATCCAGGTACCCCAGGAAATAAGAAATTTTCTCGATTCTGTTCTGGAGTTCAAAATACGAGGGTGGACTGATATATTTCTAGCTTACTACAGGTTAAAAGAAAAAAAGATATTAAATTTTGTCATATAGCTTATGTAGGAAATGTTTCTAACAAACCTGTCATGTATAACGTATTTTTTTTTCGATTTTTGTATATATTATGTTTAGAGAAAAAATTGCCTTGCCTTCTTAAGGCTAAATTAATAAGGCAGTTCGACGAAAGTTGTATTGTTCTACTCTCTAAATAAACATGTCCAAATACAGTTGCGTTTCTTCGTGAGAAAATTTTTAATTTCCTCAAGTTTTTTGTGCTTGATAAATTCGTTTTTGACATTTTTTCTCTGCATTAACATACGTGTACACAATTAATTATTAATTAATCTTTTGTGTTATTTCCTTTTCATTTTAGAAAGTCATCAGCATTAGGTGTATTTTAAAATATGTCGTTAAACATAGATGCTTATAAACTTGGGTGTTCGGTGGACCGATCAGATATTCGACATTCACGCAATTTGCTTCTTCCTCATTTATCCTTGAAAAATATGCGTAGAGTATTACACAGGATATCACAAAAGGAAACAACATAAACCGTTCATCCGGCACTGTAAAAAAATATCCGTCGCGTTTCGTCAGAATAGTAACATTTTAAATCCATTAGATTCTGTACAAACAGGTGTTTTCCTGTACTATATAGCGAACTTTTAGCAGTAGTTAACAGTATTTCTATTTCACAGAAAATTTTAAAGCAACATCGAGCTCTGCATAATTATAAAAACTTATGAAATATATACCGTGTGACAAACTTCCATGTGTACATGGGGAAATAACATGGGCAATTACATTTTTGGGGGTTTCTGCTCCCCATGTGTAGTTACAGTGGTGGTAAATGTAGCAATCGAAAGACTATTTTTTTCTGCGTATGAGGATATCAAAAACTCTGCAATTTTCCAATTTATTAAAGCATTAAAAGCAAAAATTACACTAATAATTTTCAAATTAAAACACGGATATTCATCAGATTACCTATGACAATTTAATTTATTAATTTTTACTAATAAATTTACTTGGTTTTTATTTAGATAATTCTGATTCGCTTATTATTATTACCTAGTTGCTAATTCCTTATTGTTCGCTAACTTAAATTTTACTGGGATTATGAGAAATTTAACAGTGATAACGTGGAGTGAAACAAAACTAAAATTAATCTTATTATTTATTTTTTTAGTCGTTCCAAGAAATCTAAATGTTGAGGTACCTAGAGGAAATGGTAATAGGCCTGATAACTGCTAGTCCAACATCTAGTTTATAAGGTCTATTGCTCTAGAATGTAATGTTTCAAGAGAAACTGTCCGTAACATATTAAAAAAAAACAAATATCATGCCTTTAAATTCCAATGTCACCATCAAGAGTTATTTCCTTTTGACGAAGAATCAAGGCAAACTTTCTGTGAAGAAATGCAAGAACGGGCTAATCGGGATCGCAGCTTCCTCTCATCAATTTGTTTTACCGATGAGTGTACCTTCACTTTAAATCAAGAGCCAAATTCACAAACGTTAGGCATTGGGCCCAGGAAAATCCCATAATAAATCTAGCCACTACAACGCAATACCCTCAAAAAATCAATATTCGGGCAGGCATTTTTAATAATCGCATCATAGGACCATTTGAAATACAGGGAAATTTAAATTCAGAAGCTTATTTAGATCTTTTAATTTACCTTGCATTAGAAGAAGTTGCACATGCGAATCGGGAGGTCTGGTTTCAACATGACGGATGCCCAGCACATTTTGGAGCACAAGTAGTGAGGGAATTATTAAATGAAATATTTCCAGAGAGCTGGATTGGTCGAGGTGGTACTATAAACTGGCCAGCTAGATCTCCCGATTTGGCACCGTGTGACTTTTTCTTGTGGGGTCATTTAAAAAATAAGATTTATAAAACTCGTCACCCAAATATTGAGTCTTTTAAGGAATGCTATTTTTGCGGAATGCAACTTAATAAACGATCGGCAACTTGCGAATGTGAGAAAATCTTTCTATAATAATGGGGGTTTATTTGAATATTTGAATATTTGAATATTTGAATATTTGTTATAGTTATTTTTCTTTTTTATGTTACTTTAATTTCATTGTATATTAATAAGTTTTTGTCCTTACCTGGATATGAAATAAATAAGTATTTAATTGCCAGATTACAAAATTCATTAGAGCAAAATAAACAAATGTTGCCGCTTGTTAAATTTTTCATAATTGCAGTAAAAATAAAGTACCTATGTAATTTAATTTTTATTATTTCATTTTACTGCTTTAACATTTTCCCAAAAACTTTTTAATAGGTTAGACGACACCTACAATTTATCCTAAACTATGGACCCAGCATTCACCAAGAAAACATCCACACCAGTAATCAATTAATTGTCAACTATAGGTAATGACAATAATAATGTGAATGAGAATTATCTAAATAAAAAAACAAGTTTATGTATTAGTAAAAATTAACTTCTTTCGATGAAAGATTCCCAGCCTTCAAATTTCTTACTAAATTATTTGTTGTTATACCGAAGGAATAGGACCGTTATTGAATTTTACAGAAAATAAGGCACGGACTACGCGCAAACTATTGCCGCCGTCAAATATTTTCACAATGAAAACCTTTTCTTGAACTGAATAAATATTTTTGTTCTTTTTTAAATGTTGACAGTTCGGAAAATCCATAAAAATCAAAGACGTCCGTGATTAGAATAAATTAATTTGTCATGGATAATCTGATAAATTTCTGTGTTTTAGTTAGAAAATTATTGATGTAATTTTTGCTTTTAATGCTTTAATAAATTGGAAAATTGCAGAGTTTTTGATATCCTCATACGCAGAAAAAATAATCTTTCGATTGCTACCTTTACCACCATTGTAACTACACATGGGGAGCAGGAATCCCCAAAAATGTAATTGCCCATGTTATTTCCCTATGTACATACATGGAAGTTTGTCACACGGTATGTTGGAGAGCGGGCTAGATTAGACTACTGTTCTCAAATATGTTCTCGAATATTGCCCGGAGTTTCTTGCCTCCTGAACCACTTAATTCTGCTAGCATACGTGGTTAAATATACCTCCTACTTTCATGCTGTCTTTCTTCTGATAATTGCATAGCGATTACCATTGAACACGTGTATAAAATTCTACACCAAAAGAGGAAATAGTATAATTTTACTTAAGTTTTTGAAGTTGTCTGGGTTCTACAAGAATTTTGTTATTAATTTTCAATAATAAGCATTCTCTAATGATGGAAAGAAAATAATGCATTTAGTACTTTAAGTGATTATATAATAATTATTGCGAAGAAGCGTCAGATGGTTTTTATTGCTTTTTCGACAAAAACTTGGGATCAAAAATGATAGTCTTAAGTAGAACGCGGAGTGGCAGGTGTGGTTAGCTGTGCCTAACATGTAATCCGAGCAGAAAACACTTTCCATTTCTGTCTGAAATGCGTCTTATCAAACCGTGAGAACAATACCTGAATACCTTGCGGATTTAGGTATATACAAGCTATTGCGTGTGCATTCATGATGGTAAGTAAAGAGTAAGAGACGTAGTGGGGCGTGGACACACAAATACAATTAACCTAGTATTTTTTGAACAACATATTCGCTGTTTCGTTCTTGATCTAGCGTCGACATCTCTTATAGTCGTACCGAAAATGAAGCAACCCCTATCCAATCTTTGATAAATAAATAAATTTGCAATTGCAACCTGTCGTAGATTAGTTGAAGGCTCCAATAAATAATGCATGAACAAATATAGAATGGCATTCTAGAATGTAGGCTTCATTCACGATATTCGTCTACAATAGAATTCTTTGAGATTGAGCAACTCGAGATTTTTTAAGTTCAACATGGGTGTGGCTAAAGTTACAACGTATTTGAGGCCAGTTTTATGTTATGTAAAGTTAAGCACGGTAGCGTGTTTGGTTGCATAAACAACGGGTGAAAGATTTTTGCATTAACATCGAGCATGTAACTGATGACATCTTGATTTATGAAGTCAAAAGTGTGTTGCAGTGTAGACTTACCAGTTCTAACCCTGGGGGAGGACCAGCTTCATAGTGACGTACTGCAGTTACCCTGTGATCGACAGGCATCAAACTTGCTACTTCTGTCATTTTTGTTCAAGCATGAGAACTGAAATTAAACCTTAATATCATTAAATCTTGATTATAAAACATGAAAACATGTCCTTTTATATGTGCCCAGAGGAGGAGACAATTAGTTCAAACTATAATAGTACAAAATGTATAATTTAGCAAAGTATGAGTCACTATGAAACAAATTTGTTGTTCGGTGAAGTCGACGACCACCAGTTGTCTTATGTTGGTCCTTATAAGGATGTGGTTCCAGTGGTCTGTTATCGCCCATATTATAGCCTACTTTGTGAATAAGTAACATTTATGTACAGGGATAACCATAAAGTGCCTCGGTTAATTATTAGTAATCAATTAGTAATTCAGCTATCAGTCAGCATGAAAAACACCAAACATAATTTCAACTTTAATGATAATACTGTTCTAGAACAAGAAAAAAATTAAAAAGCCAAAATAAAATTAATAAATAAACAACCTTTCGAGCAATGCTTTTGTAGACTAATACAATACAGATTTCTGTCCACAAGACCTCGGAAGGTCGAACGCTGACCTCATTTCGAATCCCCAACCCATAATTTTTAAAGCACCGAGTTTTATTAGAGAATGCACACGACGAGATGTCATGCAGTTAAGCGGTCAGACAGCAGCAAATACCATTCGTAATTTTTTTTTGTAAAATTACTCGATGCAGGTGTTCTTAAGATAGGCATCTTCCTTAATGAGTAGTTACAAGGAATTATGTGTTTTCTCCTCGGTGCGCACCTGGTATTTGTCGGATTACGTTTTGTTAACGTTAAGTGCGCATCTTATTATTCAACCTAATTTTGATTGGTTTCCGCAAACGTTTCACACATGGTTTGTTTCTAAAAACCGTCTAAACTAATTAAAAAGGTTATTTTCAAGGCAATTTGTGGGCTATGTTTCACGACAGGCCAGTGGTAGCGTGACTCTTTTTTTCTTCGAAAATTATAAGTGATAATACGTTGAAGAATTTTACCTTCAATTAAATTGTATTTTTTTATAGGCATAAAGAAAAATGTAAATGATTTCGCCTCGGATTTTCCTTTTTAGGAGCCAGTTGCGGCGAAATAAGGCCAAGGAATACAGAAACCAGACGTCGGATAGTAGGCACATATACACAACTTGTGAATTGCAAATACTTAGCAAACATTTTTTGTACATACGTGGCAAATATTTATATGTTGTTATGTACCATTAGTGGATACTCGATAATTTTCGACAATTTGTCCAAAATACTGTTTCTACTTGATCGGAACGTAAACCACCTCCTATGGTTTTTGTAATAAGGTTTTGCGTCTGTCCGCATATTAATTCAATGGCAATTCTTTTTTCTGGCTCTTTCATCCTTTTTCCATGTACAATCCTCTCTACTGTTCTTGAACCAACTCCTAGCGCTTCAGAAACTCTTTCATGTACCTACATTTTTTGAATTGCTGTCTGCTTCTTTTTCTTCATTTTTAAAATATTCAACAAAGTTAAGTACCATTGTTTTAGCTTGCGGATGCATTTCCATCTGACTGAATTAACTTTTTGTGCAGGTATAAGTCTGTTTCATCTTCGATCAACTGACAAACCCGCCTCACTAGAGCGCATTTGACTATAGCTGGTATTTTTTTTGGAGACTTCAACGTCAGATCAGAACACAAAACTCAGTTATGAATTTTTCAAAAATATTATCCTATGGTGGATAATTGAATTCAATTGTATGCTCACAAAATGACGTCATTTGAATCGCACATGTTTTGCTCATTACATGGCCTTGGACAGACCTAAAGTTACCTATACCTAGAACATGATGATCTGTTTGTCTATTCTGAACATGTCTCTTTATCGTGAGCAAATATAAAAAAATGTAAACTCAGTTTTCACTTAAGGCCTTAGTTAACTTAAGAATTAATGCAAAATTATTTGTATAAATAGGTATTTTGGCGTCTAGACAAGTTGAAAAAGATTGTCATATATATTAATATAATAAAACCAAAGTAAATAGCACTGTGACGAGTTTTTCAAACAGGTTGAAGGATTGAGAAATCGGCTATTAACTTAGTATTCACTGACTGTTTTGTTAATGATAGAGTTACGACAAAATGTGTTTGGTTTTTAAAGTAATGTTTTTTTTGAATGTCTGACGTATTTGCGGCTTTCCTTTTTAGGCAAAGTTATGAAGAATTAAGTGCAAAAATTGGTAGAATCTTATATATAAAACTTATAGATGCTCCTGAATGTCAAGGTTGACACTAAGATATTTCCTACATATATTTAACTTTGATATTCATAACTATAGATAGAAAAAGTCAACACTTACAAAAATTAATTATAATCCTCTATCACTTCGTTTTTCGCTCGGAATCGTTCACTCACAAAAATTCACAATTTCCCAAATTGCGTCGCGTTTTTATTTTTAATGTCCACTGAACACGGTGTGTGCGGAGCGCGTGGTCAAACGCGAGTTGTTTTCTGAACTGGTGAAATCAAACTTGGTTTCATTCTGAGAGAACCGCGCCGTGCCTGATCGCCTTGTGTTACCTTGTAGCATCGGAATCTGTGTACAAAACTCTGTAGGTGTTACCTGTACAAAACAACTTGTGCCCACTTAAGTTCATAGACATTTGGAAAGATTTTTATCGAATAGTTCCTTCTGTTGCAGGGACTCCATATAGTTTTTTTTGAAAATACTTAGTAGCACGTTTATAGATCTTCGAAGGTGTTTTTAAATATTCTTAGTCTTCGAGAACAGCTCCCTATATTGCTAAATTTTTGACGTTACTGGCATTTCTTTGAAGATTTTGACATATACCTATAGAGGGATTTTGAAAATAACATGTTTTCGGATTTAAGCAGCGATAACTTGGCGACAGGAAAATAATATCTATGAGAAAATGCCGCAGATTTAAAAAGCCGAAAATATTATACAGGGAATTAGCAATTACATGGCCAAGTTAGAAAATTTCAACACGCTAAAACTTAATTTTTTCAAGAGGAACCTTTTGATGTTTATGTCATAATTGTTTTCCTTGTCGAACATTCATTCAATTACGTCTATGCACTTCCCCCACCCCCCTAAAATTAATGTTTTTTTGGTGCTTAACAAACATAATATATCTCTCAGCTCCTCAAATATAAAAATACCTAAAATTCCCCTACAGATCTTTCACAAATTGTCCTAAATACGAGTGTTTATCGGTACATTTCTAGCCACTAATATAAAAACAACAGTTTGACTGTCAAAATATTTTGTCATTCAACGAATTCTTCTAGTGATAAAACACGCTGTAACAGCACCCGTTGTTTTCTCGTAAATAACATTGTAGAATTACTTTGAAGACTTAGTGTAGGGAAAATCTGTATTAACTAATGAACCTGGATATCTCTGTACCAGTGGCGGTTTCTCCTTAAGGTCAATTGGTCAATGACCCTCCTAAAATATTCTAATCAAAACCATAATTTTAATAAAAATATTTTTTGTCTAACAGTCTCAAATTTAAAATCTTCAGCGGTCTGCATTCGCAGCAATACTAGAAATAGCCAAGCGTCAAGCCGCGCTGCGCGCTCGCTAGAAAGCCGGGACATTATTCAAATTGACCCTGCACAGCTCTTATGGCTTATGGAGAAATGCATGTAAAGAAGAATAGTGACAGCAGATGGCGAATTCTTGAGTGGAAGTGAGAGTCACCTTTTACTCCTATATCTCCAACGTGGTCAATGTCCCGATTACAACTGCGCAGAATCGAGCTTAGTTCTACAGTATTCAGTTATATTTTCTCTGGACTCTGGATCTCAGTTCTTCTTAGATAGCAGGCGGGAAACCTTTCTTTATTGTTGCGGATGTGAACTGTGATCGTTGCGAAGTTCTGATCGTTGAGAAATTTTGTGTGTTTAGCAAAACAAGATGAGTGTTGTTGAGGATACATTTGCCTTAAAGTCAGCTGGAACATTAAATTATGAACGCCGGCTTGAAAAGAGGGAAAGTGGACGGCCGAAACCAAAACTGAATTTGAAGCAGACAACAAAGGATAAAGGTAAAAATGTCCAAAGATATTTTAAAGAATCAATGTACAATTTGTGCGACTGGATTTGTGGATGCAGTGTTAAAAATGCGTTCTTTTGCTATCCGTGCTTATTATTTTCAAATGATGCTATATGGGCTAAAAATGGAGTAACCGATATTAAACATTTAAAAGACAAAATTAAAAAGCATGCTTCTTCTGCTTCTCATATAAATTGTTCAATGAGTTACGCCAGTTTAGGACGTGTAGACATAAGACAGCAACTTGATAGTGCGTATCGCAAATCGGTGCACGACTTTAATGAATCGGTTTCTAAAAATAGGTATATTTTAAACAAAATAATTGATTGTGTAAAATTTTGTGGAGTCTTTGAAATTGCATTGCGCGGTCATGACGAAAGTGACATGTCCAATAATCCTGGGATTTTTCGTGGGCTTTTGTCTCTGAACTAGACTTAATATTTAAAGAGCACCTTGAAAAAAATACAGTTTTCAAAGGAATATCAAAAACAATTCAAAACGAAATTTTAGATTCAATGTTGGCCGTTGTACACACACATATAATAAAGGAAATTGACCAGACAAATTTTGTGGCAATTCAAGTTGATGAGAGCACAGATAGCTCCAATAAAACGCAAATGATGTTTATCTTTCGATATGTATTAGATGGTATTGTGCATGAAAGATTTTGGAAATTTGTCAACCCTCCAGGTACCACAGCACAACATTTATCCGATGCAATAATGGAAGAACTCCAATTATTAAAAATTAATGAAGCACCCCATAAATTGATTGCTCAAAGTTACGATGGTGTTTAGGTTTAAGATACATATACATATGGGCTGAATTCTTATAGTTGTTTATGTTAAGAAATTCCTGGTTCTTATCTTTACGTTCGAGTTCCAGACGCAACACTTGTGATTTTAACACCCCAGATATACGTTATGTAACATATTCATTCTGTCTAAAGCATTCATTAAATACAGTCCGCTAAAGTTATACAAGTGTTTTTATTCAATTATTTAGCCGTGTTTGTGCCCAAGTTAATGAGAGACAATAATCCAAAACATTGGTCATTATCCAGGATATCCAGTCGACTATAATTATTACAATTGAAGAATTTGAACACCAGAAGGCGGCCAACACGGGATTCGATTAAACATTAAATAGACGAACAAAGCAAGACGATTTGGTGGCAATCCATTCAGCGCAAGTACATGCACATGTTATTATTATCTACTTGTCTCCATATCCGTCATTTCCTATCACTTATTATTACCGCTTCTTAATCTATTAATTATTTACCTACTTTATTATTATCACTTATTCATTATCATTGCTTAGTTTTGTTGCTATTAACATTTAAAAGGAATTCAACTTTGCCTAGTATTAGATATTCGATATATTATTGATTATTTACTATTTTTCATCATATCATCATTCATTATTCATTATGGCAACTGAATTAACAAAATTAATTGCAAAGCGTGGACAGATTAAGGCTCAACTTACTAGATTTGAGGGGTATGTAAGTACATTCGATAGTTCCAAATCAATTGTCGAGTTAAAATCTAGATTAGATAAGATTCTTGGGTTATTATCGCAACATGAAGAAATTCAATTAGAAATGAGTTTATTAGATCCAGCCCCGAATCCAGCTGATGTATGCAAAATTTCGGAGGAATTCGAAAACAAATATTACAATATAACGAGTGTAGCGAGGGAAATAATTGAAAGTGCGGCGCCGGACCCGTCTACACAAGCAAGTAGCGGACCCGGCAGCTCAAATGAACAAAATATCGTAAATACCATAAAATTGCCCACTATAAACTTACCAGAATTCGATGGGAAATATGAATGTTGGTTGCAATTTTACGACACGTTTAATGCTCTGATTAACAATAACGCGAATTTGTCTAAAATACAGAAATTTTATTATTTAAATGCCTCGTTAAAACGCGAAGCAGCGGAGGTAATTCAGTCACTTGAGGTATCTGACTCAAATTATGACACTGCATGGCAACTGCTGAAGGAGAGGTTTGAAAATAAAAGGGTTATTATATTTAGCCATGTAAAGGCCATGTTCGAATATCCATCGATTCAAAGAGAATCACATGTGTCTCTTAGAAAATTAATGGATTCGTTTTTAAAACATGTCAGATCTTTAAATACTTTGGGTCAGCCCACAGAAAGCTGGGATACTCTTTTAATTTTTCTAATATCTACCAAATTAGATCAGATAACTAAGCGCGAATGGGAGCAGACTTCGATTAAAAATTCAAATTTACCGACCTTCAAGGATATTTCAAATTTCTTAACAAACAGATGTCAAATGCTAGAAACTATCAACTCAGAACAGTCAAATAAATCGTACAGCAAAAAATCGTATGATACTAAACTGTCATTTGTCGCAAATTCGGTTGATAATGTAAAATGTAATCATTGTAAGGGAAACCACTACTTGAACCTGTGCAAGGACTTTTTAAATTTATCAGTTCCAGATAGGTGGACAGCCATTAAGAAAGTTAAAATTTGCGTAAATTGCTTTAGATCTAACCACTTTAACAGCGATTGCAAATCTCAATCTACTTGTCGGAAATGTGGAAAGAAGCACCATACTTTGTTACACGATAATAATTATTATATGCCCCAGTCGGTAAATAATAATAATTTTGATCACACAACAGAACCTAATTCGTCGAATCGAACATCCCAACACGTGGTATCCAATCACTCTACAAATTATGAACAACAAGTAATATTATCCACTGCCCTGCTATATGTTTTAGATGCACGCGGAAAACCCTATAAATGTCGAGCGTTGTTAGATTCGGGCTCGCAATCTAATTTCATGTCAAAAGAATTATTTGCAAAACTAGGATTAAACGGTATCAAAATTGATGTTCCAGTGAGTGGAATTAGCAATTCGTGTACGAATATTTCCCTCAAGACAAATGCTAAGATAAAGTCAATTTTCAATAGCCATTCCTGGGACCTATCATTTTTGGTATTAAACAAAATTACAGAAAATATTCCTATCAATTCATTCAACATAAATTCAATTAAAATACCTAACGGAATCACACTAGCAGACGCTAGATTTAACATTTCATCAAAAATTGATATATTATTAGGTGCCACTATATTCTACGACCTTCTCGCACTTGGTCAAATTAAAACAGATGGTAATTCTCCAATTTTTCAAAAAACTAAATTAGGATGGGTTATTGCCGGTCCATTAAAACTGCCACTACAACATTCATTGTCCTGCCATTCAATTAATTACGAAAAGGGTGATTCGAACTTACATGAGCAACTGGAAAAATTTTGGTCAGTGGAAGAATGCAATTCCAAACGTGATTTAACGTCGGTCGAACAGTTTTGTGAGACGCATTTTTTGGAAACCTTTAGATTAAGTAACGGGCGATTTCAAGTTCAATTACCACTCAATCCAGACGCTAAACCATTAGGCAATTCATTAGAAAACTCCATAAAGCGATTTGAATCACTGGAAAAACGCTTTGCTAAGGATTTCAAGTTTAAACAAAAATATGTAGAATTTATTAAGGAGTATGAACATTTAGGACATCTGACCAAGGTAAAACCAATTACAGACGATAGCCATGACAAACAAATATGTTATTTAGCTCACCATGGCGTATTAAAGGAATCTAGTATTACCACCAAGCTTAGGGTTGTTTTTGACGCGTCTTCGAAAACCTCATCAGGCGTTTCATTAAATGATACTCTACTAGTTGGACCCACAATTCAGCAGGACCTATTTTCTATTATATTGCGATTTAGAAAACATAATTACGTATTGACGGCCGATATCACGAAAATGTATCGACAAATTAATATTTGCGAGAAACAACGCGATTTACAAAGAATTATTTGGCGTACGGACCCTACTAAACCATTTAGTCATTACAAATTAAACACAATTACGTACGGTACTTCACCTGCCTCATTTTTAGCCACTAGATGCTTACATCAATTAGCCTATGAAAATATGGACTCTAACCCTGTTGCCGCAAATACTATTTTAACCGACTTTTATATGGATGATCTATTGACGGGATCAGATTCAATTGATGAGGCTATTACACTAAAATTTAATATTTCGAAAATTCTTAATGATGCCGGTTTGCCGTTACGTCAGTGGAGATCTAATAACGTGAACATTTTAGAAGACCATGCAAGTGATACTAATTTATCGCAATTTTATATCTTGGATGACGATTCAACAAAAACATTAGGAATTATATGGGATTCAACATTAGATAACTTCAAATATTCATTTAACATTTACGACTGCGACAAGAGGATTACGAAACGAACATTATTATCAATTATTTCTAAAATTTTCGATCCTCTTGGATTACTTTCACCAATTACAATTAAAGGGAAAATTATGTTGCAGAAACTATGGGAAATTAAGATCAATTGGGACGATTCGTTACCACTAGAATTGTATACTGAATGGTTACGTTTCAAAAATAATTTCAATTACATTCATTCATTACAAATTTCACGGCAGATTTCCATTCAAAATCCTATATATTTACAAATCCACGGATTCTGCGATGCCTCCATGTCGGCATATGGAGCATGTGTTTATTTATTGAGTTCCGATAGTTATGGTAATAAAACAATTAAATTAATATGTTCCAAATCAAGAGTAGCGCCACTTAAAAAACTAACGTTACCGCGATTAGAATTGTGCGGAGCGGTATTATTGGCACAATTGGTTAAAAATACTATCCAGTCATTACAAATTAATATACAAGATGCATTTTATTGGTGCGATTCGACCATAGTTTTATCATGGTTATCTGTCAACCCAAATTGCTGGCAAGTTTTCGTCGCAAACAGGGTAGCCGAGATACAAAGATTAACTGACAAGTGTCAATGGCGCCATGTGGGTTCAAAAGATAACCCTGCCGACCTCATTTCAAGAGGTACATACGTTGAGAATTTAGCAAAATCAGATATTTGGTGGCACGGGCCGCACTGGTTGACGACAAATTTATGGCCAGACGAAAAAATTACTAAAGTTGATTTAAATAATATGCCAGAACAACGTAAGACAAAATTAGGCTACACTTGTATCGTTTATGAAAATTTTATATCTAAATTTCATTCTTTCAGTAAATTACAACGTGTTTTCGCATACATTCTACGTTTTATTGCGAATTGTACCAAAGATAAAAATTCTAAGTCATATGGGCCATTGACCGTTATAGAGTTGAATCACTCTATGACAAAACTTGTTCAAATTGTTCAAAACGAACACTTTTACGATGAGATACAGGCTCTAAAAACGCAACGGTCTGTTTTATCTAGCAGTAAAATATTATCCCTTAGCCCATTCATAGACGATCGAGGCGTAATTCGAGTAGGCGGCAGGCTATCGCATTCTTTATTTACACAAGACCGTAAGCATCCTATAATTTTGCCACCTAAATGTCATTTTACGAATCTATTAATTCGATTTGAGCACATGAGAAATTTTCATTCAGGCATTCAATCCACTCTTGCGGCAGTTCGCTCTAGATTTTGGCCCATAGGAGGTCGAAGTATAGTGAAATCAGTTATTCACAGCTGCGTAATCTGTAGTAAATTTAGACCAAAACTTACAGTACCACAAATGGGTGAATTACCTTCCAAGAGAGTTCAGCCAGCAAGACCATTTCTGAATTCTGGAGTAGATTATGCTGGTCCGATCTTAATAAAGGACGGGAAACTACGTAATCGTAAAATTATTAAGGCCTACATTTGTTTATTCATCTGCTTTTCTACCAAGGCCGTTCATATTGAACTAGTGGGGGATCTAACCTCTGCTGCTTTTTTAAATGCGTTAAAAAGATTCGTGGCACGCAGAGGAATTTGCAAAAACTTATATTCGGACAATGGAACAAATTTCATAGGGGCATTCAGAGAACTTAAACAGATCATTCAACATTTAACTAAAGATATTCATGATGGGGAAATCTCTAATTATTTGATTCAGAATTCTATCGAATGGCACTATATACCTGCTCGTAGTCCAAATTTTGGTGGACTCTGGGAAGCAGCAATAAAATCTGCGAAATGTCACCTATACAAAATTATAAAAAATACTCATTTGACCTTCGAAGAACTAACTACCGTCATCGTCCAAATAGAGGCAATTTTAAATTCTCGCCCCATAACTCCCCTAACAGAAGATCCTGAAGACCTAATAGCCCTCACCCCTTCCCACTTCCTAATTGGAGACATATTGACTGCCATCCCTGAATACGAGGTATGCGATGTACCTATAAATAAATTAACCCATTACGAACGATTACAACAAATGGTGCAGCACTTCTGGAAACGTTGGTCCGACGAATATGTTGCTAATCTCCAAGTTCGTACCAAGTGGAAGAAACGCAATTCAGCGAATATTCAACGTGGCAGTATGGTATTACTCAAGGAAGAACATACGCACCCTATGAACTGGAAGTTGGGAAGAATAGTCGAACTTCATCCCGGTAAGGACAATATTGTGCGCGTGGTGACTATAAAAACCTCCAGCGGTGAAGTGAAACGCGCCGTTTCTAAAATTGCAGTGTTACCTGTGCCCGTTGATTGACATGCACATGTTTTAGTATAAGTATTATTATTGTTAATTATTCAATGCGTTTACGAACTGTGATATGGACACAAGGTGTTAATTTTGAGTTTAGTTTTTATATTCTTTAGATCTAGATTTTCAGCTTACGGTATTATGTTTTTTTTTGATTTGGTTGAAAGCCTCCAACTTTCAAGGGGGCGGCATGTTTAGGTTTAAGATACATATACATATGGGCTGAATTCTTATAGTTGTTTATGTTAAGAAATTCCTGGTTCTTATCTTTACGTTCGAGTTCCAGACGCAACACTTGTGATTTTAACACCCCAGATATACGTTATGTAACATATTCATTCTGTCTAAAGCATTCATTAAATACAGTCCGCTAAAGTTATACAAGTGTTTTTATTCAATTATTTAGCCGTGTTTGTGCCCAAGTTAATGAGAGACAATAATCCAAAACAGATGGTCCATCAGTCATGAGCGGTAAGCTGGGAGGAGTACAAACAAAAATTAAAGAAATGTACCCAAATGCACACTTTATTCATTGTTATTAGCATCAACTTAATCTTATCCTCCAAAAAGCGGCGAGTCAACACAAACCGATAAAAATATTTTTTGCAAATGTACATGCATTTTCGTCTTTTTTCGGACGATCCCCAAAACGTACGGCGGTATTGGATAGGGTGGTTAAGGTGAGATTACCTAAAGCTGCACCCACTCGATGGGCTTTCAATACAAAGTGTGTTGAAACTGTACACACTTATAAAGATGATTTAATATGTTGTTTGGAGCAAATCTTTGATGAGGAGGAAGACGGAAATAATATAAATCAAGCAACTGGTTTAAAAAGGCATTTGGAAGATGAACTTTTTTTATTTTGGTTAAATTTTTTTCATAAAATAATGCCTCATGTAGACATATTGTTCAAACAATTACAAATGCGAGATATTGATGTTATATCAGTGAAAAACTACATAATGTCTTTCAACAGCAATATCCAAAAAGTGAGAAGTGCTATTTTAGAATCGGAAGAACCAAGCACATCATCAGCGAAAATAATAAGAAAAGTTAATGCAGGGGATCCTAAACGACTAACTGCACTTGAAATTTGCGACATTATTATGTCTGAAATTCATCATAGATTTGGATTCAATGATCATCTCATGATTTCACAGTTATTTCAGACGGAGAAATTTGAAGCATACACTACCAATTTTCCCCAAAATATTTTAAATATGGTGAAGGCTAATTATGCTACAATAGATATTTCCAAACTAAAATCAGAACTTGAAGTAATATATTGTCGTGAGGACTTTCGTAACAGTGCCGGTGCAGTCGCCATTCTTCAACTTTTTATTAGCATGAATTTGTCCGAAACATTTTCTGAAGCAGTGAACTTGTTAAATATCTTGTGTACACTACCAATGACAACCGTGGAAAGTGAGAGATGTTTTTCAACTTTGAAACGGATAAAAACATTTTTACGCAATACAATGGGACAGTCTAGACTTAGTGCCTTGTCTATGTTGAGCATCGAGAAAACGCTTGTCAAGAGCATTCCAAACTTCAACGAGAAAGTCATAGACCATTTTGCGGAACAGAAGGAGAGGAGAATTGACTTGAAATATAAGCACGTTTAAGGTATGTTTTATTTTAACAATATGTCCCCTTATATTTTTGAAGATTTGGACATACAACGTGTCCTATATAAAGTTCTCTACATATGGGAAACTTTTTTATTATCCGTTTGTGATAAAATAATATTCTTCATAAAAAGCTCTGAATTGCTCAAAAATCAAAATGCACTCGCAACATTCCAAAAATATCGGATAATATACAAGGGAGATAAAAAAATAATAATTTGACTGAAGAGTAAAGTACCCTTATTTTTGAAAATAATGGAAAATGTTATTCGGGAAAGTTATTCAGTATAAAAAGTTATGGACTATTATGAAATAACAGCCACCTATGATCAAATTTATGTTTCGTGAATTTAAAGCAAGAACAGCAATTTGCATTGAGAGAAAAGGTGGATATTTTGAGGCAATAGTTTATTAAGTGCTCTAATTTAAATTTAAGTTAATTGAAAATAATTTTAGTTCTTTATTAGATATTAACACGTTTGTAATTTAGAAAAATAAATTTGATCGTAGGTGGCTGTTATTTCATAATAGTCCATAACTTTTTATACTGAATAACTTTGCCGAATAACATTTTTCATTATTTTCAAAAATAAGGGTGCTTTACTCTTTAGTCAAATTATTATTTTTTGATCTCTCCTGTATATTATCCAATATTTTTGGAATGCTGTGAGTGCATTTTGATTTTTGAGCAATTCAGAGCTTTTTATGAAGAATATTTTTTTTTAATAAACGGATAATAAAAAAGTTTCCGATATGTAGAGAACTTTATAGGACACGTATATATTTTTAGTATTAATTATAAGTTCCAAAACCAAAATGACCCCCCTGGTTATTAACCCACGAGCCGCCACTGCTCTGTACGAAACTCACCATCACACACCTTGTATATTCAAAATCTTAACCTATTGTGTACAAAACCTCAATGTTGCGAATTATTCTCTCAAAAAAACTTGTCAACATTTCTAATTTTGCAAGAATAATCAAAAATCAATAGTAAACTATTAGAATGAAAGCCCGTGGCAAAATCCCACAAATATGACGCAAGGAATCAAGAATCTAAGACAAATGTCAAATCGGCGTGGGCCGGGTGTTCTTATTGGGACAGTCCCCCGCAAAAATTTCGAATTCAGATCGTATATTTCGTAAATCGTAAAAACGCTTTTGTTTGCAGTATCTGTCAAACGTCAAATAATAACTAGAATCGGTTTTATTTGTATTTTATATTTATTGTAAACATTTATAGTAACAATTGAGTAATGAGTTTAAAATCAACAAAAAACGTATAAAATATAACAAAAACGTTTATAAAAATATAGACGATTTTTCTTACTAAATATTCAATATATCAATGCCCACTCATAAACACCAACATGCAAAAAATAAAAAATACAAAGACACAACAATTTTTACTTCTTTTTCTTCAACTTATCAACTCTAGCCGACTCTTTCAACTGTTTTAATTTATAATACACCAATACCAGATTCACAAAATTAACTACGTAAGTAGAAACGCAAACAACGCAAAAAGTATTCAAAACAAAGTACAGGATGTAAGCGAAATATAACGACGCAACATTCGAGAGAAGAATTCCGAAGAAGGACAATCTTGTTACAAATATCGAATTCGATTGAGCTACAAAAAAAAAACAATTAGTATTGGCGTAACACCGTGTCTACTTTTACGTTAAATTACTACAAACCTAAAGCTGCGATAACACTAAAAAATAACATTCCAAGCAGACTGTTCGGTTTGTTTAATATGGAACTCTCCCCTAAAACTAGCGGTACAATTCCAAATCCTCTGCCATACCTAAAATAAATTGAAATACTACAATTTCCAAGCACTTCTTAAGCAAATCAAGCAACTTACCGCGATTTAAAAGCCTTTGAGCAACTCATACGTTCGCTGATGTCACACATTGCAACATAATTTTCATCCTGTTCAGCCGATAACTCAACAACGTACGCATATAATGACAACCCAAGCCCAATTAAACACGAGAAAACCAAGCCATAATTGTAAATTTTTGTAGAAACCATCTTATTTCCAATTCAATACGAAATTTGTCAGTTTTTTGAGGTTAATAGATTAAAAGTGACAGATCGTACAACGTGAAATTAGGTGGGTGTACGCTAGTAACTTTCCACTACAGAGCCGTATTAAGTATGGAATATTCCTGAATTTTCATAGTTTCTTTTGAAATAAACTATGAGAATTAAGTTTGGAAATGCGTATTAAATGTTACGAGCTATGAGCAGAAATTTAAATACTATTTAAAATTAGTTAATCTAATAAAGAAATGAGTATCCGCAGTTTTGATTGCCGAAATACGGCTCTGGTCTAGTTGAACTCGTTTAGAGAACAAAGGGCTTTTGTAATGCAGACATGGGGGTAGTTTTACCCCCTAGAGCTTTACGGGCTTTTTATACAATACCTACCCCAATTCATAGTAAGCCGGTAAGGTATACAATAAAATTAGGGAAATTTGCTACTTTTATAGTATCTTAATGAAATTAAACGTTCTATGGACTTTATTAAAACATTAAGAAGCTGTTAGGATTCATTTAATTATTCTTTCTACATCTACTGTACTATTTCATCGTTTACTTATGTAAATTTTAGGAAATTTAAAATTCCCACTGAGGAGGGAATGCGCGTTTGGTAGGTTGGCAGCGCTTGTTGGATGCAAGTTCACGTCTGCTCCGCAAGGGCGTGCGCGTGCACTGTGTGCATCGCGACATTTTATATTGTATTGACTGCTTGTGTGATTTGTGAGCCTGTAAATATTATTATTTTAAGTGTATGTGATGAAAAAGTGCGGACTTATGTGTTTCTGTGAACGTGTAGTGACTGTGTGCGGGTATACGCGATGTAAAACGTCGAGTTTTAGTTCAAAAAATGTTATTACAATGGTATCCGTTCCGCCATTCGATCTGGTAGTGGTAGGTATCTAAAAAGTCGGTTTGTGTGTGCCTTTTCGTGCACACGCCCGGTTAAATAAGTGAGTTATGTTTCTGAAAAATGGATAACGAAGTTAAGCAGAGAAATAGAAGGAGAAAAAGAGCACAGCGTATGCAGGCAATACGCGATAATAAAACGAATAATGACAGTGGCGAAGAGGAGGATAATGTTGTTAGGGAGAAACCCCAAAGGCCTCCGAATAGAAGGAAGAAGTCCAAGGAGCCCCTCGTCGAAGAGGACATCATCGACGGTTTTGCTATACTCGGGTTTAAGTCTTACGAGGACCTGGAGGTATTCATTTTAAATTGTGTTTGTAAATTTCCTTTCGTTTAATATTTAATCCTTTCCAGTAGTGGAATCCAATTGTTTTGATCAGCTGTTATTTTTGTTTTGGAAGCGACTTTAAATATAGCAAACCTACTTAAATTTATGGTGTATACTCAGCTAATAAACATCGGTAATAGTTATGTAACGTAACAGCTTGTTCACATGTGTTTTTGAAGAAACACCGGTTACTTTCTTTTGTTCTTCAGCTGTCAAGTCTGCTGGCGAAATGTCAATAAATTAAGGCAGCGTTTTGTTTACATATTTGACGTTCGTTGAGCAACAACTGTATTGGAAAGTGTAACAAAAGTTGCGCTATAAAAAAACAATAATAGTTTAACTGTAATGGATCGGCAATTTTTATAAACAGGTTTTTTATCGGTCCCGCACTTTTGCGTTAAATATTTTATGTACTGTTTAGTTAATTGATTTTTGGAGTTATGACGTGAAATATTTCGGACGCAAATTGCTCGTAAATTACCGTAATATGTAATTATGACAATGGTTTGAGTGCACACTATATTATTATGAGTATCGGGAATAGTTGAAGCATTTTTGGTTGGTTTGTTGCAAAATTTCGACGAGTTTTTTTCAAATTCCTACCCACGCGGCTCGTCGAGTATTTTTAGAACTCGGTTAGCGGTAATTCGCGTGAATTTATCTTTGTCGAACATAATTTGTTTCATGTTTGTTTGCTGAAAGATTTATCAGTTCTAGTGTCGGTTTGTACAACTTATTCAGTTAATTGATTGAAAAATACGATGTAATTCTGTTCTGATAAACAATCGGAATCAATTTTTGCGCATGTCATCATACAGGCCGTCCCAACTTCATTTTTCAACGAGTTTAACGCTCGGAACAGCCTGTATTTATTGAATGGTTTTCTTGGGGCCGTTACAGCACCGTTAAAAAAGTACTAAGGTTCGCAGGCTCGTATCGGTTTTCATAGTCAGCTGTATACGGTTAGTGCCCTCAAGTAACACTCTGCTGTCCTCAAGCTCAAGGTGAACCTGGTAGATTCCAGCGTATGCACTTAGTAGTGCACTTTATTTAAAATCTATTGCAAATAGGTACGCTACACTCCAAAACTATGTATAACGCATTATCCCAAAGAGGAATACAGTTTTCAAGAGTCGAGGAACACGTAGGACCTTTATTTGTACCCAAACCAGTCATTTTTTTATGACAATTTATAGAGTGCTGGGTATTATGCGTTAAATTTGGAACGTAGTGTACCTACTCTTGACCTCTTCGTCTGATTTTAGTTGGTGCAACTATTATTTTTATTTTTCAGACTGTTCTTAAAATTGCCAACAAGGAAAATGTCAGACGCTTGGTAGAAATTGAGAGACCGAAACATGAACCTAGGGCACATATTACACACCACATATCTGTTCACCCTGCTCATGTAAGTACATGCATAGGTAATGCAATAGATTACATAGTAACTTTTTAAAATTAGTTCGTTTCAAATTATTTATGAAATTAACTTTGGGTAATACCTAATTTATAACAAGACTACAAGATATGCTCAATGTGTTCACCATTTCGGTTCAAACATTCAATAATACGTTTCTGAACGGCTTCGTTTGTGGCTCTTCTTATTTCATGTCGATCCAAAGAGTTCATGGTTTGCATAATTCTGCGAATCAAGTCTTCCAGAATTCTGGGTTCTGTTTGGTACACTTCGTTTTTGATCCATCCCCACAAGTAAAAGTCAAGTGCTGTTAAGTCCGGCGAACAGGGCGGCCAAAGCCACTATCAATTTGACAACTAAGAAAAGTTATGACAGTAGCCGCAATTGTTTTACGTTCATGGCCAACTAGCCGCTCGCAGAAACGATATTTGCGATAGAAAATTCTCAAAAAACCGTATTCAACGATCACAATCTCAGATAAAATACTTGAATGTACCTACGTCCGCCAATTCAACGCAATAAGCGAATAACTGCAACAGTGTGGCAACTTTACTGCTGAATCGCCTATAAATCTGGACGAGCTCTACGTATGGTCCACGCGTTGGCATAATACGTCCATACAAATGCATATGATCCTCCGCTAATACATTATTCATGACCGCAACTCGCCAATAGGTGGCGGGGGCTGACTGCGAGCGTTCGCGAGGGTTTGATTGGAAGAAATATTTTTTCGGAAACAGTAGATACATTTGAACTACTCGTTACGTATGAACTACTCATTACATATGAACTACTCGGTAAATCGAACGCCCTTTAAAAATAAATACACGCTTTGCGACTACGCTTTGTTGATAAAGTATGAAACATTCACGTGAAGCTAAGTAAATCTCAATGGAGCTGGAGATAAAATCTGGATGATAAAATCCGTCCTCCTCTGGTTTCCTTTCTCTTTCTTTGTTCGATAGCCGGCGTTATAAAATATGTGCGGCCCGTGGCGTTAAAATTTGCCAGACGGTTCGGAGTGACATCTGTCGGAAGTAGGGATAGTATTGGGACGTAAATCTAACAAGTAGTCGTGATGTTTTGTGAATCTCGCCGGCACGTTGGAAAGTTACGGCGGGGTTTTAAGGACTTGGAGTGCGAGAATAGGGATCATAATAAAGTCCGTATTTGTTGTCACGGGCGGGAAGACATAGGGAAGTTTTATGCCTTGATTTTAATGAATGGGACCACCCTGTAGAGAGCATTAACGCTTTGTAAAGTGTGAGTGACAATTTAATTTCCTTGTTTTTAATCTTTTGTATATTCACGCAATAAAAAAATAAGGTAATAAAACTTAACAACTCCAATAATAATTAAAATAACAATTTCTGTTATTATCAGAGCAAATTATAATAATGATGGGGCGGAGCCGCCGGCGCTATTTCCTCTAGACTACATAATACAGTAATTAGCCCGTAATTGCCCGCGGCAGGTGTAATATAATACGGTGTTTATCAAAAAGTCTGCACCATACGGGAATTCAATATTTTAATTCGGCAAAACTGCTTACCTCAAATACACGAATTATCCCAAACGTAAATGAGATATTATGGCAGAAAATTGAGATGGATAGGTTAGCATTAGACGTAGTAGGTATTAGTGAAGTGCGATGGCCAGAAGACGGAGACTTCTGGAGCGGAGATTTTAGAGTAATACACACAGGATCTGTAGGAGGAAATTCGGGAGTAGGAATTGTTATGCGGAAAAAAGTAGGGCAGAGTGTAGAAAAACCTGTAAAAACAGTAATAATACAGGTATATATGCCCACTTCTAACTACAGTGATGAGGTCGTAGAGGCAGTTTATAGTGATATTGAACATGTGCTAGATTTTGTGAGAGGACACGAAAATTTAATAATTATAGGAGATTTCAATGCAGTCGTAGGCACAGGGCGAGAGGGCGGAATAGTTGGTCCCTTTGGATTAGGCAATAGGAACGATAGGGGAGTTAGACTGATAGAGTTCTGCGATAAACATAACTTAACGGTCGCGAACACTCTATTTCACCATCATGTTAGGAGACGCTACACGTGGAAGATGCCAGGAGACCTAGGGAGATATCAAATAGATTACATTCTTGTTAGGCAAAGATTTAGAAATCAAGTTAGGGATTGTAGAAGTTATCCAGGAGCAGATATAGATAGTGATTACAATATAGTCATTATGAAGGCCAATCTTAAATTTAAGATTTTGAAAAAACGAAGCGGAAGAAGGTATCTTGACCCAGAGAAACTAAAAGATGATGATACGCGCAATAAGTTCGAGAAAAAGACAAACGAAGTACTAAAGGGCGCGTATGAAAATATGGTTAGGGACATAGAAGAAGAATGGAATTGCATTAAAAATAGTTTAGTTTCCTCAGCTAGGGATATTTTGGGTCATAAACAGAATGAAAGTAGGAAACCCTGGATAACAAAACATATTGTGAGTCTTAATAGAGGAAAGGCGAAAATATAAAAATACGTTAGATGAAATAGGGAAACAGAGATATAAGGCGATCAAGTGGGAAATTATTCGGAAATGTAGGAAAGCGAAAGAGCAATGGATCGATAATAAGTGCAAAGAAGTGGAAAATAAGTTAGAAGTAGGAAAGACTGATGAAGCATATAAAATAATTAGAAGAAATTTTAGAGAAATTGGATCTAGTACCAAAAGCATTAGGAATGAGGCAGGAGATATCCTAATCGAAAGCGGGGAGAAGGCAGATAGGTGGAAAGAATATTTAGGAAACTTATATGCGGGACAGGAAGTGCAAGATATATTAGAAAGCGAAAGCAGTGTAGAGGGGGATAACCTAGGGAATCCTATAATGAGAGAAGAGTTTGAGCTAGCACTAAAAAGTTTAAGGAATAATAAAGCGCCAGGTATAGATGGCTTGCAGGCAGAAATCTTAAAGTGCGCAGGTCAAGAGGTAATAGATCGTTTATTTAAATTAGTTAGTCGCATATACCTGACAGGCGAGATTCCAGAGGATTACAAACGGAACATCATGGTAGCTTTGCCAAAAAGGAAAGGCGCGGGATAGGTGCGAAAATTTCAGAACCATCAGTTTAACTTCCCGTGCGTCAAAAATTTTAACTAGAATTGTGCAAAGAAGGATGGAGAAAAAGGCGGAAGAAATATTAGGAGAAGATCAGTTTGGATTTAGACGAAATAGAGGAACGCGCGAGGCCATCCTAGCTTTACGAGTAATTATAGAAAAAACGATAGAAAAGAGAAAGAGCGTCTATATAGGATTTGTAGATTTAGAAAAGGCATTCGACAACGTAAAATGGGGGAAGATGTTCGAAGTGCTGAGAAAGGTAGGGATGAAATATAGGGACAGAAGAATAATACATAATCTCTACGAAGAGCAAAAGGCAGTTATAGAATATGAGCAGAAACGAAGGGAAGTAGATATCCGGAAGGGAGTGAGACAGGGATGTGCATTGTCACCTCTAGTTTTCAACTTATATATCGAAGATGCTATTAATATTGTTAAGGACAGAACAGCCTCAGGGATTAACGTACAGGGTCAAACTATTAACATGCTCAGATTTGCGGATGATATAGCAGTGTTAGCATCTAGCAAAGAAGAATTAGGAGCGGCTTTGAATGAAATGGAAGCAGTTTTGACACAGGGCTACGGCATGAAAGTCAATAAAAATAAAACTAAAATTTTGGTATGTATAGGGGATGTGAAAATAGAACTAAAGTTGACATACAAATAGGAAACAACTGTTATGTTCGAGAACGGTTAATATTGAGACTAGGAAGAGACTCTTAAAGTCGTATGTATGGAGTACGGCATTATACGGGTGCGAAACTTGGACAATAGGGGAAGCGGATCGAAAAAGAGTAGAAGCGTTTGAAATGTGGTGCTACAGGCGCATGATGATAGATAAGGTTAGCAATAGGGAAGTATTAGAAAGAGTAGGGGAAAAGCGAAAGGTATGGAAGACAATAAAGAGTAGGAGAGATAGGATGGTAGGACACCTTCTAAGTCACGAAGGAATAGTTCGCGACATACTAGAAGCAGAGATAGGAATAAAAAGAGGTAGGGGTAGGCCTAGATTAGACTACTGCTCTCAAATAGTTACGGATGTAGGATGTTCTACTTTTAGGGAAATGCGTAGGTTAGCTCAGGATAGAAAAGAGTGGAGGTACGCATCCAACCAGTCTTCGGACTGAGAACCTTATGATGATGATGGCAGAACACCAAAATTTTGGCAAAAACAAACAAATTAAAAAATCATTAAAAACAACAAAGACAAAACAGATAAACAATTTAGATCGGGAGTTTACAAGTTAATTTGTGGGTCTTGTCTTAAGAGTAGGTCAAACGGGACGACCATGTATAAAAAGAATCACAGAGCAATTAAATAGTTTCAAAAATAGGAAGACAAACTACTTATATGCAAATCGTTTAATATCAGAAAACCATACAATATATTTACGAAAAAGTACCGAAGAACCCAAAAAACTACGCCATTTTTCGGATAAAAGTTTAAATATATACCCGCGTTATTTTGAAGATGGTTGTAACCTCAATTTTGTCGCAATCGTGCACGATTCCTTTTTGTTCCAGGGGTTGACGTTGACGCACGATCCGGCCACGAGTGATGACAGCGGACGGGCGTCTGAGCGCCTCACCGGATCGTCTGTCGCGCCGAGGGACGCCGACAGTTCGAGAGACCGTCTCAGTGACGTATGTATTTTTTTCATTCTCAAGTGCTCCGGTATCCGGCTCGACGGACCCAATTCTCGACGACCCTTTGCGCGTCTTTGATTAATAGAGTAATTTTTTTCGCAGGCAAGCAGTCGATGCAGTTCAGGAAAAGGTTATATCGTAAGTATCAGTTTTTTTGTATGCCTGCCAATTTATTTAATGCAACGATTGCGGTCGTGTGGTTTTTCTGCACGACT
This sequence comes from Xestobium rufovillosum, assembly GCA_963966045.1. NCBI lineage: Eukaryota > Metazoa > Arthropoda > Insecta > Coleoptera > Ptinidae > Xestobium > Xestobium rufovillosum. The sequence goes on from OZ014503.1 coordinate 26,481,719, forward strand.
TTGTCGGCCTTTCGCTCGGCGGTGTTGATATAACGAATCAATTGCCCTGACGATTTTTTGTGAGATGCTCAATTCGTTACGCACGTTCGCAATAATTGTTTAATACAGCATTTTGTTCGTCGATTTTCTCTTTAGGTAATCGGACTGTATGAGTGAAAATGATGTAACTTGTAAAAGACCTCTTTTCAGATCCTCGACGATGGTGCAAAAAGGGCGCTAGCTCAACGTTCCAGAAGCAAAAACAGATTGACTTTTTCCTATAAGCGTCCGTTTTTTCTGTCCCTTTCTTTAGTTTTTTTCGGGGCAAACGCATTTGTACTAATGGATTTGTTTTTGTTGTTTCAGTGTGATAGCGAAGGGGAGGACGACAAGGTGAGTCCCTTTTAAGTTCTTTATTTACGGCCGCTTGATTAAATATGGTGTTGTGCTCTTTTTCCGCGGAATCTGGTTTTTGCCGTGCTATTTGTAAATTGGGGGAACAAGACGCGAGCTCGGAGCCGACGGTCGTTTATCAAAGAAGGCGAGGGCCCCGGTTTTTTCTTCGGTGTTTACTGCTTTATTATTCGCTTGTTTGGGGTGGGCTTTTTAAAAGAGGAATGAAAAATAAGAGTTGCTCGAAGTCTTGAACAGTTTTATTGCGATTTTTATAATGAAAATGCTGGAATTCGTACGCCGTTTTGAATTCAAGATTGAGAGTAAAGAAACATAATATAAAATGGGTATTTTAGGTACATTATGAACATCTCGGTACAGTGGAACTTCTACGTGAAACTAATAGGCAAATTTATAAGGAAAATTGATCCAAATTATATGAGTATTGCCGTTCTCGAATTACTACAACTTGTAGTCACAATTTTTGGTGTGCTCCGACTCGCGAACTTCAAAGCAAATTATTGGAGCTCCTTCGTATTCCAGCGTCTCCCGTGCCCCATACGCCACTGAATTCACCATTCCCAACAAATTTTTTTTGAAAAATGGCGTACTACACGATGGGGTTTAAAGTGCTGACGTCTACTCTATTTGTAAAATTCTCGAGTACTTTTGTCACAAAACTTAATATCATACAGGGTGGGTCTGAGTTTTGGGTGGCAAAATGGCGGAAATTCCCCAAAAATGGTACAAAATTACGGCAAAAATCTCAATTCTTAAGGTTTAAGGCGAGGGGTAAACCGCTGAAAAAAATTTGTACACCACAATTCCTTTTTATCCAGAAATTCCCGAAATTCCTTCGAAATTTCCGTAATTCCTTGGAAATTCCCCGCAATTCCTTGGAAATTCCCGCAATTCCTTGGAAATTCCCGCAATTCCTTGGAAATTCCCCGCAATTCCTTGGAAATTCCCCGCAATTCCTTGGAAATTCCTGCAATTCCACATGTACATTACACACACTTAAATTTACAACTGCCGATGCCGCAAATAATATTCCCGATCCTTTATTGTCTTCCATACATTTCACTTTTCACCAACTCTTTCTAATACTTCCCTATTGCTAACCTTATCTATCCACGGTATCTTCATCATGTGCCTGTAGCACCACATTTCAATCGCTTCTATTCTTTTTACATCCGCTTCTCTTGTCGTCCAAAAAAATAACAACTCCTTTGAAAATGGCATTTACTTTTGTAAGATTTATACTGCTTATCAATATTTATCTTATCAGATCTCTTGAGTTGGAATGGTCCGCTGCCTATTAATCCAATAGGGTCGTAAAAACATATTGTAACCGAATTGTAACATTTCGTATTTACAAAATTTATTTATAGTGACTAATGTACAAATATTTAGAATTAAATGTCATTTGAGAACATGCAATTTTAGAATTAACAATAAGCACCGAAATATACAAGCGACAAACAAACAACAACAAGCAATAACAATTAAATAACTACCAGCGAACAATTAAACAACTAATTACTTAACCTAAACAATCCACAATACACAAATCAACAGTTCGAGATTCTCTAAAAACACTCTTACAACCAACGGTTAATCACGTCCGAAAACGCCCCGGTACACTTGAAAACGCGACAACATTCGCACGAAACGCATGTAAGACATTATACTCGCCTGATTCTATCGCTCTTCTTCGCATCTGAAAGCCAAAACTTCAAAAACTAACTTCAAAACTGTCCTCCCGTCTCCTTGCTTCCCAATAAATAGTCTTCTTCGAACATTCGGGAACTGGAAACTACCAGAGATCGATTGTTCCATCGATCGATTTTTCTAGTCTCACAAATAGACAAGGTCAACGCCATAATAAACAACTGCGGCTTGCAGACAAACAGCTTGCGGGGCAAAAATTCGTATCAATATTTTTTTCCGCCCAAGCAACATCTTCATTTTTAGGCCATGAAAAGAGATCTAACTGTTCAGATAAGAATTTAATTTTAAATTCATTTCCAGAATTTTCTATAATTCGTCCAATGTACCATCTTTCTTCATAATAGACCGCGTAGTAGGCGTAGTACGCGATTAACTGTTATTCAATGCACAACGATACGTTTGAAATACGCTGCCCGCCCAAAATGAAACATAACCTAACTATTGGACTCTACTAGTCGACGAGAAACTGAATAGCGGTCCCTACCAAAAACTGGGTAAATATATTTGTCATTATTACCCGGACTAGCTACCTTTCATATTTTATATAAAAATACGGATTCAAAACTAAACTATACAGGGTGATTCTTTTAAAGCGCATATTAGAAAATTTTCGACATCTACTTATGCTAGAACTTGGAACCTAGCCATAATCGACGATTCCGAGACGAAATTAAATATTTACAGGATGACGTAACTCTTAAAAATGGCGGAAGTAGACGCCATCTTTGTTTTTTTTAATGACAATCGGACATTTTGATTTCATATTTGAATTCGAAATTTAATTCCGAATACAACTAACCAAATTGTCACTACTTATCTGTCATACTTTTTGACACCAATTTACTCAAAAACTGCAAAAATAGCTCCAAAACGATTGGAGTTAGGTATAGCACATGCTAACATAACTCCCCAGAATTATATGTTACATCCGACGGTGACATAAAATTTGACACGTGCCATTTGAAAAATTGAGTTTTTGACATTTTGCGATACCCGAATTCAAAAAATTCTAAACCGGTGGCAAACTCGTTATGACTTCGGTTATCAATCAAAACATTCTTTGGAGCTTAAGGAATCGAAGTAAAAAAAATTCATCGACTTATCTTCGCCTGTTCAAGAGATATCAATTTTTAATGAACCCTTGCATCTGCAAATTTGAAGAGGAAATGTGGCATATGTCAAAAAGTATGACAGATAAGTAGTGACAATTTGGTTAGTTGTACTCTGAATTAAATGCCGAATTCAAATATGAAATCAAAATGGCCGATTGTCATTAAAAAAACAAAGATGGCGTCTACTTCCGCCATTTTTAAGAGTGACGCCATCTAGTAAATATTTAATTTCGTTTGGGAATCGTCGACTATGGCTAGGTTCCAAGTTTCATAACTCTAGCATAAGTAGAATGTGCGCTTTAAAAGAATCGCCCTGTATACTGCATACAAACACACTACTGAATGCATTCCAACTGTTTGACGCGCAAGCGCAAATTTATCTACAACACGTGGTAATTCCTCCAAGTACCCGTCAATTCCTGACAATACCCACAAAATTCCTCGCAATTCCTGCGCAATTCCTAGGCAATTCCCGAAATTCCTCGGAAATTCCCGAAATTCCTCGCAATTCCTCTGCAATTCCCGAAATTCCTTGGCAATTCCTCGCAATTCCTGCGCTTTGTACACCAAAATTCCTCAGCGGTTTATTTCCTGGTTCTATGAGTTTGAGATTATTGATTTTGAATTTATGGCCCGTTTCCGACGCGCGCGACGCCATGCTAGACTTATCTGTGCGGCCGTATTCGGTCATTTAGTGAGCTGACTTCGAATCAAATAATTAATAATTCGTTATCATGCAATGCGATTTGTTGAATGTTTGTAAACTCTAAAAAGTTCTTTACTTTATTATTATTTTTATGGACGGTTTGCGTGCGACACCCTGTATGCATGAACAATAAGAGTCGGGGACGTTTTTATTTAATTATTGTAATGAGAACACCAAAATCGCGTGCTGTGCTCGAGCCTAACCAACTGAAGGACAAAGAAAACACCCATTCCAAACTACCCCCGATAAGAAACAAATCACTTGAACATATAATTCATGAATATTATGAATATAAACGAAGTCGATTTGCATATCGCCAACCTACTCCGAATGTAGTAGAGACATTTAATGTTCCGATCGAGCAGCACGCGAGAAACCAGACAAATTAATTCAAACAGAGAAAAATCTACGATGCGAATAAAAATTCAGGCGGCGTGGATCGTAGAAAGTTTCCATGGTAACCGAGTCGCTTCTGGTCCTGGAAAATCGTCGAGTTTCGTGGGGGTTATCCCCTAGAGATGCATCAAGACGAACGGTCGCGGACACCATCTGCTTTCAAATTATAAGAATCTGTCAACGATTGAGAATTGGAAATAGCGTCGCCAATGTTCTTTGGTTGATTAAGACTGTTGGGGTCGCTTACGACGGGACAGCTTGTATAATTCATTCACAGCTACGGGTCATTATGAGTTGTTTCGGGGACACTCGTTAAATTTTATACGGCCGAGCAACAAAATATCTACACACGTTGGCAGGCGATAGTTGTCATTTATTTTTAACGTTTGGCCTCGTAAACGGGCCACGGTAATAAAATGGCACCAGGGATTTATATTATGACATATAATTTGGCCGTAAATACAGCGCATAAAAGTTATAGTGATGGTAATGAACAGGGCCCCCTCTCGTACGCTTTCGAGGTTTATTTAATAAAGTGCCCCGAGCAGCGACGAATCCTGAGGATGCTGACGTTGTCAGCGAAACACGTGTCGAATTTAAGTACTGTGTCACTGTCTTTTGGCGTGTGGAGTTAACTTATTAAGAATTCATGGTGAATTTGCGTCAGCAAAGGCTGTTTGCTACAATCTGAAAAGACAAAGGGTAATTCTTCCGTATTTGGATGCGAGATATCTGGTAGTAAATAGAAGCTGCTCAATTTGTAGCAACAAAAAGACTGCATTACCATACAATGCTTACGTTTTTATCTCTGCGGCTTGAAGCCTTTGCATTTCTGTATACGAGGTGCACCTGAGAGCTAGTTTTATTAATAGATACTTAGTATATACATAATGGCACTTCAAAATTATCAAAATTTCGAAAAATATGACATAATTGCTGTTTTCAATGAATGTCGTGAGAATGTAAATGAATCAATGGATCTATATCTCAACAGGTACACAAAAAATTCCTAGATACCAATTTCCAATATAATACCCATCTATTTATTAAATTTAGATGTCAAATACCATATTTTTGATGGAAACTTAACGGGATTGAGATACATTAATTTATTGAATATTAACGCATAGGCGATATTGGAAAATGTTCCGTTAATAAACATAATCAGGGTATATTTCCAACAAGATGGTGCCCCTGCACACAATTCTGCAATAGTTAGAAATTATGGAGAAAATCATTTTCCGGGTAGATGGTTGGGTACAATGGACAAATCACAACGAAAATAGGACACCCTGTACACTGAAAACTTTAAGTAGCCACTCGTGACGTGAAGTAGTTGAAGTAGCACGTCGTACAAAGTCGCTTTAGACGGGCACTTGTCTTGATTGCCTTATCACCACGCCAGTTTTCTGCACTTATTGTACACTTTTTTTGTCTCATTGCACTCGGTAGAACTCTAGTCCCTCGAGTCTGATTTTTTCACTTTGGCCCAGTAATTTTCGTAATTTTAGAAGTTTTTTCAATATTGCATGTTTCGAATGTGCATGGAAAACCGTAGACCACTGGTTTCGTCCTTTTGGGACTCATCAGTACGGTGCTTTGCCCTACACCCTCGAACTATGCAATATTGCTTGCTTTATATATACTTACACGCTTAGTGTAAGTATTAGCAAGAGCTAATTATTTGCCGAATTATGGGGCGGTTGTGAGTGGCACTGGACCGTTCGAACAACTACTCCTCCGGCAAATACCCCGCCAGGCATTGAATTATAGAACTAAATCCAGATTTTATGTACTACGAGATCCATACTGAATGCTACCCCAAACATATCGTTGGGCTTGGAACATCCTTAGATCTCTACGTACTTTCCTGCTCAACTAGCAGTTAGTAAGTATGTTAGAAGTTTTTTCAATATTGCATGTTTCGAATGTGCATGGAAAACCGTAGACCACTGGTTTCGTCCTTTTGGGACTCATCAGTACGGTGCTTTGCCCTACACACTCGAACTATGCAATATTGCTTGCTTTATATATACTTACACGCTTAGTGTAAGTATTAGCAAGAGCTAATTATTTGCCGAATTATGGGGCGGTTGTGAGTGGCACTGGACCGTTCGAACAACTACTCCTCGGGCAAATACCCCGCCAGGCATTGAATTATAGAACTAAATCCAGATTTTATGTACTACGAGATCTATACTGAATGCTACCCCAAACATATCGTTGGGCTTGGAACATCCTTAGATCTCTACGTACTTTCCTGCTCAACTAGCAGTTAGTAAGTATGTTAGAAGTTTTTTCAATATTGCATGTTTCGAATGTGCATGGAAAACCGTAGACCACTGGTTTCGTCCTTTTGGGACTCATCAGTACGGTGCTTTGCCCTACACCCTCGAACTATGCAATATTGCTTGCTTTATATATACTTACACGCTTAGTGTAAGTATTAGCAAGAGCTAATTATTTGCCGAATTATGGGGCGGTTGTGAGTGGCACTGGACCGTTCGAACAACTACTCCTCGGGCAAATACCCCGCCAGGCATTGAATTATAGAACTAAATCCAGATTTTATGTACTACGAGATCTATACTGAATGCTACCCCAAACATATCGTTGGGCTTGGAACATCCTTAGATCTCTACGTACTTTCCTGCTCAACTAGCAGTTAGTAAGTATGTTAGAAGTTTTTTCAATATTGCATGTTTCGAATGTGCATGGAAAACCGTATACCACTGGTTTCGTCCTTTTGGGACTCATCAGTACGGTGCTTTGCCCTACACCCTCGAACTATGCAATATTGCTTGCTTTATATATACTTACACGCTTAGTGTAAGTATTAGCAAGAGCTAATTATTTGCCGAATTATGGGGCGGTTGTGAGTGGCACTGGACCGTTCGAACAACTACTCCTCGGGCAAATACCCCGCCAGGCATTGAATTATAGAACTAAATCCAGATTTTATGTACTACGAGATCCATACTGAATGCTACCCCAAACATATCGTTGGGCTTGGAACATCCTTAGATCTCTACGTACTTTCCTGCTCAACTAGCAGTTAGTAAGTATGTTAGAAGTTTTTTCAATATTGCATGTTTCGAATGTGCATGGAAAACCGTAGACCACTGGTTTCGTCCTTTTGGGACTCATCAGTACGGTGCTTTGCCCTACACCCTCGAACTATGCAATATTGCTTGCTTTATATATACTTACACGCTTAGTGTAAGTATTAGCAAGAGCTAATTATTTGCCGAATTATGGGGCGGTTGTGAGTGGCACTGGACCGTTCGAACAACTACTCCTCGGGCAAATACCCCGCCAGGCATTGAATTATAGAACTAAATCCAGATTTTATGTACTACGAGATCTATACTGAATGCTACCCCAAACATATCGTTGGGCTTGGAACATCCTTAGATCTCTACGTACTTTCCTGCTCAACTAGCAGTTAGTAAGTATGTTAGAAGTTTTTTCAATATTGCATGTTTCGAATGTGCATGGAAAACCGTAGACCACTGGTTTCGTCCTTTTGGGACTCATCAGTACGGTGCTTTGCCCTACACCCTCGAACTATGCAATATTGCTTGCTTTATATATACTTACACGCTTAGTGTAAGTATTAGCAAGAGCTAATTATTTGCCGAATTATGGGGCGGTTGTGAGTGGCACTGGACCGTTCGAACAACTACTCCTCGGGCAAATACCCCGCCAGGCATTGAATTATAGAACTAAATCCAGATTTTATGTACTACGAGATCTATACTGAATGCTACCCCAAACATATCGTTGGGCTTGGAACATCCTTAGATCTCTACGTACTTTCCTGCTCAACTAGCAGTTAGTAAGTATGTTAGAAGTTTTTTCAATATTGCATGTTTCGAATGTGCATGGAAAACCGTAGACCACTGGTTTCGTCCTTTTGGGACTCATCAGTACGGTGCTTTGCCCTACACCCTCGAACTATGCAATATTGCTTGCTTTATATATACTTACACGCTTAGTGTAAGTATTAGCAAGAGCTAATTATTTGCCGAATTATGGGGCGGTTGTGAGTGGCACTGGACCGTTCGAACAACTACTCCTCGGGCAAATACCCCGCCAGGCATTGAATTATAGAACTAAATCCAGATTTTATGTACTACGAGATCCATACTGAATGCTACCCCAAACATATCGTTGGGCTTGGAACATCCTTAGATCTCTACGTACTTTCCTGCTCAACTAGCAGTTAGTAAGTATGTTAGAAGTTTTTTCAATATTGCATGTTTCGAATGTGCATGGAAAACCGTAGACCACTGGTTTCGTCCTTTTGGGACTCATCAGTACGGTGCTTTGCCCTACACCCTCGAACTATGCAATATTGCTTGCTTTATATATACTTACACGCTTAGTGTAAGTATTAGCAAGAGCTAATTATTTGCCGAATTATGGGGCGGTTGTGAGTGGCACTGGACCGTTCGAACAACTACTCCTCGGGCAAATACCCCGCCAGGCATTGAATTATAGAACTAAATCCAGATTTTATGTACTACGAGATCTATACTGAATGCTACCCCAAACATATCGTTGGGCTTGGAACATCCTTAGATCTCTACGTACTTTCCTGCTCAACTAGCAGTTAGTAAGTATGTTAGAAGTTTTTTCAATATTGCATGTTTCGAATGTGCATGGAAAACCGTAGACCACTGGTTTCGTCCTTTTGGGACTCATCAGTACGGTGCTTTGCCCTACACCCTCGAACTATGCAATATTGCTTGCTTTATATATACTTACACGCTTAGTGTAAGTATTAGCAAGAGCTAATTATTTGCCGAATTATGGGGCGGTTGTGAGTGGCACTGGACCGTTCGAACAACTACTCCTCGGGCAAATACCCCGCCAGGCATTGAATTATAGAACTAAATCCAGATTTTATGTACTACGAGATCCATACTGAATGCTACCCCAAACATATCTCGTAGTACATAAAATCTGGATTTAGTTCTATAATTCAATGCCTGGCGGGGTATTTGCCCGAGGAGTAGTTGTTCGAACGGTCCAGTGCCACTCATTTTCGTAATTTGTTTGTTAACGTGAATTAGGAGCTTAAACACGAGAGTTTTATTGGGGTATAATTAAAATTTTTAGTATTTTAAACAAAAACCCGTGTAAACACCGTAAAAAGTTTTATTGGTCGGTAAAAATTAATTTTATAATCATATTATGCGCGACACTTTTATTGCCTTTTTAAATACAGTCAAATTTGCGCAAGTCTAATTATTATTATGCCGTTTAGTATGATTACCTGTGGCTGAGATTAAGAAAATGTGGTCTGTCACAATTAGTACGCTAACCTCTCACCGGGTGCATCGATGACGTAGAGTTCTATTTATCCGACCTTTCCTGCTATATCACCTTGTTCTCGCGCTCTGCCTGGGTCGGACGCGATTGCGCTGTTCCAACGCCAACTCGACCCAAAGAAAAAGTAAACGCACGCAGTCGGAGTCGAACTTTGCTGGTGTAAGTGAACCTGCTGTAGTTAGTTGTTAAAATCGTCATAGTTCCGTGTTTAATACCCCGTCAGTTTTTTTTTTTGTTTTGGAGATTGTGTTATCTGGTGATTTAAGGTGCAAATCCGGGGGATTTTTGTGCGCTTTTTTTGGAATTATGCAGTGATATTTGTGAGCGAATTTAAAAATACATCTTTCAAGGATTTGTTGTGCGCGAATATTTTTGGAGCGATCCACCGAATATCCTACCTGGCAATTGTTTGAGGTTTTAAAAAAAATATAAGTCGTAAATACGAGGTGTATTTTTGGTTGCTATGTTTTTTTGTGCGTCAAAACTGAATAGGCTAACTAGTAAACAATCCCCCCTTGTATTTTTGTCCAAATCACTGTCGATATTAGGAAATCCGCGGGATTTATTTTAAATCTCAGTAGATTACAGACCAAAAACCGCTGTCCCAGATTCTCAAATCAATTGTACGTAATTCTTGAAGGGCTTAAAAACAGTAATTGTACTTTTTTGATAAATTAATACCTTGGCGCAAAAATTCCGCGCTAATACGCCGAATTTTTCCTCGTTTCTTCATCACAACTGACATATTTATTTTTTTAACAAAAGAACCATAAATTTTGCCATAAATTAGGTGGTTCTAGAAACGAATAACAAAGGACGCAACTTACGCGATGTTTTAAGGAAAATTATGAACTCCTTACTGTAAACTAATATTCCTTATAAATGTTCGATAAAATGTATAGGAACAACCTCGTACGTGCCGTTTTAAAACAGCATTAGGTCATTTTTACGTTTATTCAAAGACTTTCGCAATAAAACGTTATAAGCTGTTGTTAAATGCCCATTTATGCATTGTTTTACGTGCGCCACTGTGTCATAAAGTAATAGTAATTTTTATAGTTGCATAATTGCGGATAATTTCGCAAAATGACATTAAAATTAAATGTCTGCCATTAGGTTGAGCAATTTTTAGTGCTGCGAGCAGGATGTGCCGTGGGGTACAATCAAGTGTGCCGTGCGTTTTGCAATATTCTGCACATCCCAGGTAGTAATAAATTGGTGGGTATTGCCAGCTATAAAAAGTACGTGTTTTATTGCGGTTAATTTGATTTTTACGGGGCGATAAAAATTAGCGTGCATTTTTTTTAAGGTTCCGCGGGGATGTAAATTTTTTCTTGCCTCCGCCCTGGTTAAATAAAACATCGGTTCTAAATCGATCGCGGAGCCGCGGTCTTGTCTTTAGAGTAGGTTTATTAAAATATTTAAAATCCGCCATTGTATTTCGAGATTTTCACCGATTTTTCAGTATGAACTGAAGACAAAATCAAGGGACTAATTGTTCTAACTTATTTTTCTCAAAAATTGTCGAAACGTTATCAATGTTAATCAGGGAGAAATGTTTAGTTCAAAATTTGGCATATGTATTGCGTATTCGTTTGGAAATGGTAGATTCAAGATTCATAGGACGTTCAGATGGCGTGCGGATGCGCTTATAGCTTTTTATGGGTTAACAACACCATAAAATGTGGTTATACGAACCATAAAAAAATATTATGCGTAAACTCGATTAATTTGTCAGGCAGGAGGTAGTTTTTCTTTGGCTTTAAATAACGCTCCACGAATATTTGACTCGGTGAAATTCCAGTGGAGTGATGTGCCCTGAAGACGGTCAAATTTGTTTGAGTTGATTTAAAACTTCAAGATAGCGATCATAGTGAGACTGCAAGAGAATGGCGGGCATGAAAGTGTGGGCCAGGAGACCGTGGAAGCGACGAAGGAAAAAGAAGGGAAACAGGATACCGTAGAGACCCCCCTGACCTCTCCCTCAGACGACGTTCAGGTAGCTGTGGCGTAGAAAAACATTTTTCTTTTACTGACTTCACCGAATCATCTTACCAAGACTTTGACCCACTGCCGTTCGAAAATATCCACGTCTCGTCCAAAAAAATCACTCATAAATTTTGAATTATGATTTTTTATGACTTTTGCTTCATATAAATTATAAATAACATTTCTTACTTCCATTTTTTTCGGTATCGCTTAAATCCTTAGTTTTCGTGTATTTCATTCTTCGTTTTTCTTCTCTTTTTTCTAGCTCTTTCCATGTACAATAAAAAATACGAAATTTGCAACGTCGTCATGCTAGCAAAAGGTAAATAACATAATTATGGATAGAATTTCCCGGGCCTATGCTGCAAAATGTCCCAGTACTGCGCTATATATGTTCAGTTTTCAATTTAATATACGTAAGACACGCAATGTAGGTACTGTAAAAGAAATCGAAATTTATCGTTATTTCAAACACTTTTCTACGTAGCAGTCTTTTATCGTGGGTAGTTGGCAGGCCTCCAGTGAAAGCGATCCATCCACAAAATGTCAAATGAATACAAGATTGCGGCAATTGAATCTTTTACAAGCTGCTATCACTGGCTAACAAATAACTTGACAAGTTATACGACAGCAATAACTCGACCAAGATCATTAGTAGACTGTCTCGCCCTCCGGTACAGTTTTATTGTCATCGGTAGTAAACATTCTAAAACTCCTTTTTTTTTCTTCGGATAACTGCGCTATAAATTTATTATTGCGTATACGGGCGCGGCGCGCTGTCTTCGGCCGTGGTAATGCCATTATTAATTTGCGAACAATGGACCGTTTAAAATGGTAGAATGAGAGCGATTTTACGCACCGGTACAGCAATTAGCGCGTTTTCAGCAGTTTTTTATGTAGTTATTCGACCGTGCTGTGCGGGCACATGTTTTGGTTGTCTGCAGTCACGTTTTCACACCTAGTACTACTTAAGTCTTTATTGTCGGAAATTATCATCCCTTGCAGGGGAGTCGCATACTCTTTTAATGTTTATTCCCAAGAGTATTGAGTATTGAATATTTCAACGCACCCCCCATGGTTTTCGCGTGTATCGATCATTTTTGTTATTCTAATAAGAGGGTACGTATCTCGGAGATGAAAAACATTTCGCGGGATAAAGTAAAACCGAGTCGGCGCAATTAAAAACGGCGGGGAGGGGGTGATCGATAATCCTTTCCCCCCGCTGCAAGATGCAGTTTCTAAGTCCTGCATTTTTCCCAGGGAAAACGGGAAAACGACCGCAACACATGACAAGAACTTTAACCTGACAAACTTAGTTACAAAAAACCAGAATTATTCCAAACTATACCGGGTGGGGATTTAGTGTGTAATCGGCATTCTGAGTACCAGACCAAAGTCCCAAAGTCCCAAAGGACTTGTACCTTGACGCAATTCTAGTAATACTGGGACGGGTGGGATGGCTTGCGCGCTTCAATGATCTAAAGAGCCGAACCATAGGTTTAACCATATTGGAGGGGTTTTTATTTGAGAAGCCAGACTAAATCAAGTCCCTGGAAGGGGGCAGCAGCTCTTTCAGTAATCATAGTGGCAGAGATCGTGAGGGTCGGTATGGCACTGTGATACACACTACTGCGATGTGGAAGGCAACGGGAAACCACCACATTATTTTATCCCTAGTACAGCGTACTTTAATTTATGATGATGGCACCTTCTGGAGTAAAATATTCCGGAGGTAAAATAGTCCCACATTCGGATCTCCGGGCGGGGACTGCTTCGGGGGGAGTCATCAGAAATGATAAGTGTAACATCTCACGAGTCGGAGCGTGGAATGTTAGAAGCACGAAACAAGTAGGGAAGTTAGAGAATTTGAAAATTGAGATGGATAGGTTAGCATTAGACGTAGTAGGTATCAGTGAAGTGCGATGGCCAGAAGCTGGAGACTTCTGGAGCGGAGATTTTAGAGTAATACACACAGGATCTGTAGGAGGAAATTCGGGAGTAGGAATTGTTATGCGGAAAAAAGTAGGACAGAGTGTAGAAAATTTCTTACAGCAAACTGACAGGGTAGTTATGGTTAGGTTAGATTCGAAACCTGTAAAAACAGTAATAATACAGGTATATATGCCCACTTCTAACTACAGTGATGAGGCCGTAGAGGCAGTTTATAGTGATATTGAATATGTGCTAGATTTTGTGAGAGGGCACGAAAATTTAATAATTACAGGAGATTTCAATGCAGTCGTAGGCACAGGGCGAGAGGGCGGAATAGTTGGCCCCTTTGGATTAGGCAATAGGAACGATAGGGGAGTTAGACTGATAGAGTTCTGCGATAAACATAACTTAACGGTCGCGAACACTCTATTTCACCATCATGTTAGGAGATGCTATACGTGGAAGATGCCAGGAGACTTAGGGAGATATCAAATAGATTACATTCTCGTTAGGCAAAGATTTAGAAATCAAGTTAGGGATTGTAGAAGTTATCCAGGAGCAGATATAGATAGTGATCACAATATAGTCGTTATGCGCAATAAGTTCGAGAAAAAGACAAACGAAGCACTAAAGGGCACGGGTGGAAATATTGTTAGGGACATAGAGACAGAATGGAATTGCATTAAAAATAGTTTAGTTTCCTCAGCTAGGGATATTTTGGGTCATAAACAGAATGAAAGTAGGAAACCCTGGATAACAAAACATATTGTGAGTCTAATAGAGGAAAGGCGAAAATATAAAAATAGGTTAGATGAAACAGGGAAACAAAGATATAAGGCGATCAAGTGGGAAATTATTCGGGAATGTAGGAAAGCGAAAGAGCAATGGATCGATAATAAATGCAAAGAAGTGGAAGATAAATTCGAAGTAAGAAAGACTGATGAAGCATATAAAATAATTAGGAGAAATTTTAGAGAAATTGGATCTAGTACCAAAAACATTAGAAATGAGGCAGGAGATATCCTAATCGGAAGTGGGGAGAAGGCAGATAGGTGGAAAGAATATTTAGGAAACTTATATGCGGGACAGGAAGTGCAAGATATATTAGAAAGCGAAAGCAGTGTAGAGGGGGATAACCTAGGGAGTCCTATAATGAGAGAAGAGTTTGAGATAGCACTAAAAAGTTTAAGGAATAATAAAGCACCAGGTATAGATGGCTTGCAGGCAGAAATCTTAAAGTGCGCAGGTCAAGAGGTAATAGATCGTTTATTTAAACTAGTTAGTCGCATATACCTGACAGGCGAGATTCCAGAAGATTACAAACGGAACATCATAGTAGCTTTGCCAAAAAGAAAAGGCGCGGATAGATGCGAAAATTTTAGAACTATCAGTTTAACTTCCCATGCGTCAAAAATTTTAACTAGAATTGTGCAAAGAAGGATGGAGAAGAAGGCGGAAGAAATATTAGGAGAAGATCAGTTCGAATTTAGACGAAATAGAGGAACGCGCGAGGCCATTCTAGCTTTACGAGTAATTATAGAAAAAACGATAAAAAAGAGAAAGAGCGTCTATATAGGATTTGTAGATTTAGAAAAAGCCTTCGACAACGTAAAATGGGGGAAGATGTTCGAAGTGCTGAGAAAGGTAGGGATGAAATACAGGGACAGAAGAATAATACATAATCTCTACAAAGAGCAAAAGGCAGTTATAGAATGTGAGCAG
This sequence comes from Xestobium rufovillosum, assembly GCA_963966045.1. NCBI lineage: Eukaryota > Metazoa > Arthropoda > Insecta > Coleoptera > Ptinidae > Xestobium > Xestobium rufovillosum. Next base: position 26,497,016 of record OZ014503.1, read on the forward strand.
GAACAAAGGGAAGTAGATATCCGGAAGGGAGTGAGACAGGGATGTGCATTGTCACCTCTAGTTTTCAACTTATATATCGAAGATGCGATTAATATTGTTAAGGAAAGAACAGCCTCAGGGATCAATATACAGGGCCAAACTATTAACATGCTCAGATTTGCGGATGATATAGCAGTGTTAGCATCTAGCAAAGAAGAATTAGGAGCGGCTTTGAATGAAATGGAAGCAGTTTTGACACAGGGCTTCGGCATGAAAATCAATAAAAAGAAAACTAAAATTTTGGTATGTAGGGGATGTGAAAATAGAACTAAAATGGAAATACAAATTGGAAATGAGAAGATAGAGGAGGTCGCGGATTTCTGCTACTTAGGAAGTAAAATAACCCAAGACGGTAGGAGCACTAAAGATATAAAACAAAGAATGGCGCAGGGCCGAGTTGCGTTTAACAAAAAGAAACAACTGTTATGTTCGAGAACGGTTAATATAGAGACTAGGAAGAGACTCTTAAAGTCGTATGTATGGAGTACGGCATTATACGGGTGCGAAACTTGGACAATAGGAGAAGCGGATAGGAAAAGAGTAGAAGCGTTTGAACTGTGGTGTTACAGACGCATGATGAAGATACCGTGGATAGATAAGGTTAGCAATAGGGAAGTATTAGAAAGAGTTGGGGAAAAGCGAAAGGTATGGAAGACAATAAAGAGTAGGAGAGATAGGATGGTAGGACACCTTCTAAGACACGAAGGAATAGTTCGCGACATACTAGAGTCAGAGATAGGAATAAAAAGAGGTAGGGGTAGGCCTAGATTAGACTACTGCTGGTTCACACACTGCTGTATTTTTGAAATCTGTAAAATACATTATACATTTAAGAATATAACCATCGAGAAACAATTTGACAATAACATTTATTGTCTTTATATTGATACCAATTTGCAAATACAAAATATAAACATTATTGTGAGTTTTGAGCAACAGAATAGGGGGAATTCGCCAAAAAGAGTATAAACTAATAATGAAATTCAAAAATTATGATGTTCAATCGTAATATCTGCCGAAACTATCAGTAGTAGACCTGGCAATATCTACATCAATTAAAACCTTAGTTAACTGACTGTCAGTTGTGCAAATAATATACACGGTATTCTATTTGAAATTTTTGAGAAAAATTCCCTTTTGCATAACTTAACCACCTTGTATAATCCTAAGAATTATGGTGAAAGTATTTATAGATTTTATAAATACGCCTTTCAATAAAAAATAATTAGGTGGCTTTGGTCAGTAGACGTCAGTAGCGTCATAAATTTGGGACCATAATGACACAAAAATGTCAATATCTTAACAGTCCTTACTCAAAACCACATCATGTAGTATATCAATTTTCATGAAATTTTATGGGGAATCGAAATCACGCAAATACTTGTGGGGTTTCCATTTAAAGAAATAGAACTTTGGTCTGGTACTCAGAATGTGAATATCCTGTATATACATAAATAATTTTACAATATGCTCCGTCGTTCTCCACATACGCGTAAAATTTCATTTTGATATCAGAGATATGAACCGATTACACTAAATCCCCGCCCGGTATAAAAAACTGCAAGGTGTTACTTCGAGTGTTACTTTCTTACTTCATCTCCACCTGCACAACTCAAAAAAGCAGGTGTTTTATTATGTAGGTACTTCACACAGGTGCTTCCATACTCGATACGTTATACAAAAATAGGTGTTCGCCGTAAAACACATTCTCTATCTTTGGATAAAATAAAATCGACTTGTCTTCAACTTCATCTGCAATTCAACAAAGAAACCAGGGAGAAATAATAAAAAAAAAACAAAGCTCATGAGACGGGAGAAAAGAGATATATCCATCCATTCGAAACGTACAATGTAACATTTGGTTGGCGACCCGAGGAATGTCAATTCGCTAACGGGGGTGAGCGTAAAGGGGTTGCACGGGGCTTTCTATCATCCCCAGAGGATATTATTACATTATTTTCGACATGTGCCGTTCCAACGGTACATTGAACATAGAGGAAGTGCAGTAAAAAATTCTGAAACGAAACTTTTTCTGCTCGGTTAGATTGAGTTGTGGACGAAAAGAAAGAAAGCTTTACTACCGACATTGCTTGTGTTCGGCATAGTTCTTTATCAAAATTATGGGTAAGAGGGTAAGTGTACGTAAACATACGCAGTTGAATTATCGCCGTCATTTTTCTACCCCCCCGCGGGCTCATAGGTGTAATTGATATATAAAAACACTTAACAGTTGAGAGAGTGAAAAGTCCGGAACGACATTTTACGATTATGGCCCCCTGCGCATTAGCGACGCTGACTCTTGTTAATTCGCCCATCGGAGTTAAAAGCGGTGTCATTACGAGATAGCGAGCTCGTAACGGCCGACTGCGGGTTTTCACCCCCCTAAGCACAATCAACTCGTAATGTTGAAATGAAACTTTTACGATCCCGATACAAAAATGCTTTTCGCGCTACATTGTCGTCGAAATCCGCTAAGTACTGCCATAGAAATGGACGGGGAAATTGTGTAGACAGTTTCTTTATAATCTTGAGATAAAATACGTAAAAACTTCATTCGTAGGGGTAGAAATAGGCGTATGCGCGCGACTGCGCCAGTTTTTGTTATAGAACCAGTTAGAATCCCATGCCTACTTGCGAATATAGTTGTGGAATGTTGTTACAACGCGACTGGACAAGCTCATTATGTATGTAATCTTCAACGCGAACTGTAAATCAAGTTTATGCTATAGTTGGCCCGCATTTATTTGATTTATAGACCCGTTCTCGTTTTTATTGCATCTTTCTGCAATGAATTTATATTTGTCCTATTGCAATATCCGTGTAACAACAGATTTACATCGAAAAGAACAGATGTTGCGTGCATGCATCTTGTAAGACAAACTGGCGAACGACGTGGGCGTCCTTCGGGTCAGTTCCAAAGTTATTTATATCCCTCCGCTCCGTGCATAATATTTTTGACGTGTTCCGAATTTTGGCGCCGTTCCAAAACACGAATTTTGTCTTGCGTACATTTTTATCGTGATTTACTTCCAAGAACACCTGGTGTACGTCAGTTATGCAACGTAATCGAATTATTAGTGCACAGGGGTTGAGTTTTAATTCCAACCCCGAGGGCGCGCATCGTCTTCTATTCACTGCAATTACCGAGCTTGTTAAAGTTTGCGTCCGAGTTTGCAATTATTAATATCCGCACCTTAATGATTCATTAAAATACAATTAAAGCCAGTGGCGTACCGCTAAGTCAGTTTTTATTACAGGGTTCGGACGCGAGCAGCGTCATATTCCCGTCGACGCCGGCATCGAGAAAGCACGAATTTCCCGGTGTCCTGCCGCCCAGTTTGCCTCTTAGCAATGGCATCAGTAATTCGCCGGTTCCGGCACCGACGCCCCCGAATCTTCCCGCTCCTTCGCCGGCACCGGCGCAACAGCCACCGCAACATCCCATCGCGGCCGTCGCTGCGACCACGGCGACGCCGACGAATCACGGTAAGTACGATTTTTTACCCTGACCTTGATACGCTACTGCGCATGTCCGTGAGCGCCATGTTTTCTTTAAATGGCAGCTTGTGTACACCAGACTGAAGCCAACCAAACATTACCACTAAGACCAACAGAGAATACCAAAAACTACCTTTTAGATATAATTACCAATCCGTATTCCGGAGACTACAACTAAAACTACCAGAGAGTACCAAAAATACTACAGAGAATACTGAATACTTCTAGTAAGGCTACTAGAACATAGTGAGACTACCAAATACCACTATTAAGATTACCAGAGACTAGCACAAAGACTGTCGGAGACAATCAGAATAGAAAAGTGTCTCTTTGACTATGAAAGACTGTCAATGCGAATACCAAAGATGACTACTACAATTATCCATGAATATCAAGACTGCCAAAAAGATCACCAGAAATGCCAAAGACTACCAATAAAATTATCAGAGAATATCAAAATCTGCTAGTTAAATTATCAAAAATGCCGAAGACTGCCAACAACTATCTAAAGACTATCACTAGAGAATACCAAAGAGTAATACAAATCCAAATTCCAAATACTACCACTAAAATTACTATTGAATACCAAAGACGTCCAGTAAGTCTGTCGGAGAATACCGAAGGCTGCCAAAGAATACTAGAGGCTACCGGAAAGGCTGCCATATAATACCAAATTATTACTACCAAAGGGCCACCAATCATAATTTACACACTACAGCTATCCTGAAGACTACCAGGGAATACCAAAAGACTCCTTGTGACTACCACAGTCCACAGTATAATATAAATCGGAAATCTTATAGGATTACGAGAGACTACTAGGTCAAATTCCAAAGACTATCACTAAAATTTCAAGAGAATACGAAAGAGTACCACACAGTGCAATATAAATCGAAAATTCTATAGAAATACGAAAGACTACCAATGCCAACAACTATCTAAAGACTATCACTAGAGAATACCAAAGAGTAATACAAATTGGGAATCCTATAAGAATATTACTAATGTGAATTCCAAAGACTACCACTAAAATTACTATTGACTACCAAAGACATCTAGTATCTCTGTCAAAGAATACTGAAGGCTGTTAGAGAATACTGGAGGCTAAAGAATACCAAATACTACAAACCAGACTACCAAAGGGTCACCAACCATAATTTACACCACGGCCATCCTAAAGACTACCAGGGAATACCAAAAGACTACTTGTGGCGAGGGTTGATCACTTGGCAAATGTGATGCACCAAGACCGTTAAATGTCTTACAAATGTGTCCAATGTCCTACAAATGTTTCAAATGTCCTATAAATGTTTCAAATATCCGACAAATGTGTCAAATGCCCATCAAATGTTTCAAATGCCCGTCAAATGTTTCAAATGTCAAATTGGTGTATACAATTTCTGCAATTGAACTTGTGACTACCAAAGTGAAATATAAATCGGAAAACAGATTACAAAAGACTACAATAGGATTACCAAAGACTGTAAGCAAGATTACTAAAGTCCACCAACGAATACCAAGACTACTAAGGTTTATTGTTATTCATGTTTTGACATTAAGAAATGTTTTCATTGACATTCGATAACTTGCTGACCTTTAACTTCCTCTTGCAGCAAATTCTTCATCTCCACACCCACCAGTTAGTGTTCCAGTGGTCAGCATGGCCAGTGTTCCTGTAACTATGCCCCAGCCGGCAGCGGCGCCCGTTGCTCATCATCCCCCGGCCCTGGATTCAACCCCTGGGGCGAATCACGCGCGTACCGACAGTCCTGCAGTGGCGACTTCTGCGAATGCCGCTGTAGCGCCTGCCGGGAGCGCCCAGTACCATCCAGCGTACCAGCCGTTGTATACTCCCTACGCGGCGCATTGTCCCGTAGTACCGACAACGGTACCCAATACCGCTAGTACCGTATCTTCTACGGTTGTTACGACTAGTCATCGAGATACGGTGGTCAATAGGCCGGTATCTCCTAGGGGCCATAGCCCTACGAGGGAAAGGGAAAGCTACAGGTGATAATTGAATTGGTTGTCGGGGTTGAAGGGAGTAATAAATGATGCTTTGTTTTAGTAGCAACGTCAGTAGTTTGAGTAGGAGTAGCGTGACTCCGATAAGTTGCTCGGCAACTACAACAGTGTCTTCTAGTCTAGTAATGAGTAAACCGTGGGCGGGACCGTCTCCTCGGCTGAGTCCCGTCCCGCCCAGGCCTACCCCGCCACTTCATTCATTCCCCGCACCCATGTTTGCAGCCCCGCTACCCCCACCTGTATCGGCGGCTAGCCCCTTGGCCACCACGGTACCACCCGCCAACCCCAACCCGTTTTCAGCAGAAAATTTGTTTCAACCAAGTAAGTTTTATAGATTCGGTCGATATACTTGTTTAATGTGAGATTTATTAAGCTACGAAGAAACCTAGTACGTTGAACGCCCACCATCGGGTGTATATGTCGGAATGCACAACGCCCAGTACTCAGGACGTTCACAAATACAGTCAAATGTCTATGACGAATCCTATTACGAGTAAGGATTAATTCGCCAATCGGTTGTCGCGGTTTGCTGAATATTTTTTTGCAGATCAAGCCGATATGTTGCGGAGAGAGTTGGACAATCGGTTTTTGGCGTCGCAAGATCGGACGCTACCGGTAGCGCCGCCTCCTTACTTGAGGACGGAAATGCATCAACACCAACACCACCACACTCACGTTCATCAGCATACAACTTCTTTATTGCCGCCCCCTCCTTCGTCGACTCTATTTCCTGCGCCCTTGGTGAGTTTCGTCAAAGAAATCGGTACCGGTACGAAAATTTCAATTGCGGTTGTTCATTTCTAGTACAAAGACATTCCCAAATTGGGCAGCGTGGATTCACCCTTCTACAGGCAAAACATTGGGCTACCGAATTATCCGGGATATAGCCCCGGGCTGCTCCATCCCGGATTAACAACAGGACCCACTCCTTTCGTACCGCCGAACCATCTACCGTCTTTTCAACATAAGGTAATTTTTTTACTGTAAACTCAATTGCGGCATGCTTTCATCGTACCATTCGTCGAACTTGTGTCCTACTAACTGTTGGGCATGCGCCACACCAACCCCCTTAACGCTTGTCTTTGTCCACAGCAACCTGCGCCCGATCCTGGGAAGCCCAAAACTATGGTAGGTACTTGCGATCACCTCTCACCTTTGCGCTTTGTGCTTTCGTATAGTTTTCGTTTTGTGGCCGTTGATTTTACAATTAAATAATTTTTTCCCGCACAGAAAACCGGTAAATGGAACGCCATGCATGTGAGGGTGGCCTGGGAGATTTACCATCACCAGCAAAAAGGGGGCGACGCCAAAGGCGTGTCGAAAACTGAACTTTTGAGGCCGCCCACGCATTTGTTTTCCCCGAGTGTTCATCATACTCGGCCGCACGAGTTGCCGTTTTCGTCGACTTTACAGGCCCATAGGGCGCCGGCTTTCGACCAGCCTCATCCTGGGTCGTTATTTTCGGCACCTCCTTCCCATTTAGGTACCGATACCACCAAACTGGCCCACTGGAACGTGGTGAATAACCGGTACCTTCCGGGTAGCACAATGTCCCCTTTCACTCGGTACGGTGCGGGTTTTCCTGCGAACCCGCCTTTCGGTATGTCTCCTTTCGCCAGTGCCCGTGATTTACCTCTGGGACCCTTGCATGACCCGTGGCGGGGGTTGCAGAGAACAGTACCTGGTTTCCCGTCAAGTGTTAGTGCTCTACCACCTAGTCTTCCCGGGATGGCTCCGGCTCCTTGGGCCATCAAACCGGATCCCATCTTGGAGCAACGCGAACGGGAAGAGAGGGAAAGAGAACAGAGAGAAAGAGAGAGACTGAGGAGGGAAAGAGAAGAAAGGGAGCGCCGTGAAAGGGAAGAGAAGCAAAGGAGGCTTGAACAACAGGTTAGTATACTTCGTTTGGGAAGTGTCGTGGATTCATTGGGAGTGTTTTTTATTTATAGCAACAGCAGGAGAGAGAACGGGAGCGTCGAGAAAAAGAACGAAGGGAATTGGAGAGGAGGGAAATGGAACGTGAAAGGGAGCGTGAACGCGAACGTGAACGCGAACGGCTTCTCCAACAGCAACGGTACGCCGAGAGTACCAAACACCTCACGCCTGTCCTCAGGGATCGGTCTCCTCTTCGAAATGGTACCGATCCCTCGGAAATTCGGGTCAAAGAAGAACCTCGAACCAAAGAAGAAGAGATGTTGGGTAGAACGGACCCCCGGTACCACCCTTACTTACGGCATCCTTCAACTTTAGCCCCGCCAAGTGTTTTGGATCGAACTCGGGTTATGTCCCACGGGTTACCTTCTCATTACCCGCCGCCTGCGACGCATTGGCCTCCGCACCCTGCCGACCCTTTTTACCGTTACGAGCCCTTGAGGTACAACCCTTTAGTGGACGCCGCCTTGAGAGCGGATGAAGAACGCGCCAAATTATACGGGGCGTACGGACCTCACCCTGGACAATTGCGACCGAAAGACCCGGGTTTGATGCACTTGAGGCCGGGCCCCGGTCCCGGACCGCCGGCCGCCCACAAAATATGCGCTACTCCGCCGACGGAGTTGCATAAAAAAGAAGAACCGCGATAGCACGTTTAAAAGAACGGACGCTTTGTGTTTCAGTGATTTTTGTTTTGAAAGAAGACGTGGTTTTCGTTTGGGGTGTGTTTTTACAGAGACTGTTGAATCGCTTTTTAAAATTTTAGGTATGTACAAGAAAACACCAAAAAGCTTTAAGTCAAACAGGCGGTAGGTATTTGAAGAGGTGGGCCTAGTTTTCTGCGGAAGAAATGACGTCGCACACCCCTCCCCGTTTTAAAAATTTCCTTTAGGCATCTGTTTTATAGTATTTATGATCTCATATAACCTATAATCAAAAAAAAATAAACAGTGGGGCCGTTCGTTCCTAAAAAGATATTTTTGCAGTGGTTTTGTAAAAAAAAAATACTGATGTATGTGGTAGTTCGTATAAAATTCGCGTCCAACCCTAAAAATTCCTCTCTCGTCGCAGCGACAACGCTTTTAAGATACTCCTTTTTTTGTGTACATCCAGGGTGTGCAAAGTAAATTTTAATTAACCCTTGTATTTTATTCTTGAACTTGAATTTTGGGCGTTTTTGTCAGGGTTGGCATGATCAATCAACTTGTGGAGGTTTCAACTTACATATTAGTTTTTTTCATATTTTTTGGGAATCTCCCCCCACGTTCTAATAATAAAATTAGGAAAAACCAGTGATTTTTTTAAAAGAAGAAAAATAAGTTTCATTAAAAATCAAAATTCCGATTTAAGAAAATCTAAAATCAGTCATTTAAAAAATAAAAAATCTGATTTAAAAAAATATATTTTTTTTAACAGAAAAATTAATTTCTTTAGAAATTGGTGATTTAAAAAACAAAACTCGGCGATTAAAAAAATCGAAAATTAGTGATTTTTTAAAAACCAAAAATTTAAATTTAAATAATTTAAAAATAATGTTTTAAATAAAAAATTAGTGATTTTTAAATCAAAAATTAATCATTTTTAAGCGTCACTAATTATTCGAAAATTGCTAATTTTCGAAAATCGTCAATATTTCAATAATTTTTTACAAATCACCAATTTTTCAAAAATCCTTAATTTTTCAAAAATCCCCAATTTTTAAAAAATAACGAATTTTTAAAAAATAACGAATTTTTCAAAAATCGCCAATTTTTCAAAAATCACATTTTTTTCAAAAATCACCAATTTTTCAAAAAATCACCACTTTTTCAAAAATCACATTTTTTTCAAAAATCACCAATATTTAAAAAATCGCCAATTTTTCAAAAATCATTTTTTCAAAAATCACCAATTTAAAAAAAAAATCACAACTTTTTCAAAAATCAGCATTATTTAAAAAAAATCGCCAATTTTTCAAAAATCGCCTATTTTTCAAAAATCACATTTTTCAAAAATCACTATTTTTTCAAAAATCACTATTTTTTCAAAAATCACCAATTTTTCAAAAATCACCAATTTTTCCAAAAATCACTAATTTTTCCAAAAATCATCAATTTACAAAAATCGCGAATTTTCAAAAATCACCAATTTTCCCAGAATTTTTCAAAACCCAATTTTTCAAGAAATCACCAATTTTTCGAAAATCACATTTTTCAAAAATCACCAATTTTTCAAAAAATCACCACTTTTTCAAAAATCACCATTATTTAAAAAAATCGCCAATTTTTCAAAAATCGCCTATTTGTCAAAAATCACCAATTTTTCAAAAATCACCAATTTTTCCAAAAATCATCAATTTACAAAAATCGCGAATTTTCAAAAATCACCAATTTTCCCAGAATTTTTCAAAACCCAATTTTTCAAGAAATCACCAATTTTTTAAAAAATCACAAATTTTTCGAAAATCACTAATTTTTAAAAAACCGCTAATTTTAAAAATCTCAAATTTTTAAATAGCACTGATCACTATTTTTTAAAATCGCTAGTTTTTAGTTTTTAAACCACTATTTTTTTATTTAAAATCATCATCATCATAAGGTTCTCAGTCCGAAGACTGGTTGGACGCGTACCTCCATTCTTTTCTATCCTGAGCTAACCTACGCATTTCCCTAAAAGTAGAACATCCTACATCCCTAACTATTTGAGAGCAGTAGTCTAATCTAGGCCTACCCCTACCTCTTTTTATTCCTATCTCTGACTCTAGTATGTCACGAACTATTCCTTCGTGTCTTAGAAGGTGTCCTACCATCCTATCTCTCCTACTCTTTATTGTTTTCCATACCTTTCGCTTTTCCCCAACTCTTTCTAATACTTCCCTATTGCTCATTTCTAATTTTTAAAAATCACTAATTTTTTATTTTTCTTTAATCACCGTGTTGTTTTTAAATCACTGATTTTAAAGAAATTGAATTTTTGTGCTGTTAAAAAAATCACTGATTTTTGATTTTTTTAAATCATAATTTTTGCCAGCCCTGGTTTTTTACGCCAGACAAGTTTCTATGGTAATATGAACGTTACCGTGGCGATTGTTATATCCGAATCTGTGATCCTTTTGTTCGTTTACGAGTTGTCGCTGCGGGGTTGGATTTCTGCCTCTAAAAGTGTATAACCAGCTTGTGTTGAATCGTTAGTCGGGGACTAACACATTTCGTGATCTAAAGGCCTCCGAGGGCCGTTTTTCGGATAGTAAAAGGCTCTAAGGGATCGTGCCCGTATTTATTTATTGCTTTTATTAAATAATAATTTATTTAAGACTGATGGCTACATATTATCATCATTTTCTCTGTAATTCGCTCATTATTTTATTTATATTAAATTATTTTAAGGTGGTCCGAGAGCAAGGCCCTTGAAAGATGCTTTTTATACAGGTGAACACACAAAAAAGGGAAATTGTGCAGAACGGGGTAAAATTTGCGTGTTTCAAATTGATGGGGAATTGCAAAAATCGTAGAAAATCCCGAATTATAACCTCAAAATTTTCACATAATTGTCACTCAGTTTTTGTGTGTACTGATTACAAAATGTTGATTTCAAGGGGGTTCACTCTCCGACTAAGGTTTGTATACATCAAAATTGGAACGCACGCCCCTGGATGAAATTTTTGGAAATTTTAAAAATCGGTGCCAAATATGTTCGCGATTTTTTTTTGTATTTAATTATTTATTTTTAGTGTATTAAATTGTATATATACTAGTATGAGGACCAAATTTTAGTTATTACCAGTGGCGTGCATGCCGAAATTACCTAAAAAGTACGCTCGGAAATGATCAGTATTAATCTTTCTTTTGTATTTTTTTACCAGTGCCGTAGAAGATAAAATTTGCGTGGGGGTTACGCGAACTTATAATTCCATTAAAATTGGATCTTTCAGTATTTTTTCGTGGTTTTTTGGTAATTTTGCGCATTCTGAAGGGGGCTAGAATGGAAACTGTAAAGAATTATCGTGTTAAGTGAATATGGCAGTGTGTAATGTAAATTTTAATTATAATAGTGAATCTGCCCGTTGAAATAATAAAAAAATGCAATGTAGATAAAAGAAAAGCCTTCATACATTTCGATATTGTAGATAAATCACTGTGCTCTATTTAAATGTTTTAGGGAAAAACAATTTTTTATGTGTATCGATTCTGAAAGGATCAAAGTGATGTATTATATAAAATAAATATTGTTTCTATGAATTAGAAACATAGTCATAAACATTGCGTATCTATTTGATTGCCCTTCTTTCTTAACCGCACGGATCAATAAATGGTCATAATAACAAAATTTTTTTATTAATTACATTATAATTGAAAATAAAAATACATTGCTTGTATCCCTAAATTTACAACATCTTATCTATTTCAAAATTACAAGACATATTGTCAGAGGTAGAAAAAATCTAACTGAATATACTTCACTACAACCGAACCTACAAAGAATTTTACCAACCATTATAAATTTATATAAGTAAAATCAAAAAAATAAGCACCCACCTTCGGCCAGAAAAGTCGCAATTATTCTTGATGGACATGTGTACCGTTGATTTTTATACTTCCACCAGTTTTCTTGATTTTCTTCGAGCAATTGCTTACTAAACCTATAAATAACGCATGGTTATATTATACGTTTACAATAATATTATTTGATTTAGGTATTTGCCTCGTGTGTCACTTCTGTTACAGTTATAGTATAGCGTTTTAGACATTTTCCCAATGCTGTTATTTTCAATTGCGTAATCCACATCTCTTTTTTCTGAGCATCTCCATACCATACCTCGAAATCCTCCTTCTTCTCAAAATTCTACGTATTCTCTTCTACGCAAATCTGATGAGTATTCTGTAGATGTTATATATTCTTCGTAAGATCCAAAAGCTCCAATAACCTACAATTAACCATTTCATTGTTCACTGGGTATATCAAGACAAGATGATTGAATAAACAAACCTTCGCAGTAGAACAAATTATGCAGAAGACGTGATATTTCTTGCCAGTCAGTTGAACAGGTGCTTCTTCGTGGTGAATATTTTTTAAATGGCAACTTAAATTAAACCTTTCGGAAAATTCTTGCTTACAATACTTGCAAGTAAGCTCTTGAGAGGGCAATTTAGGACTGAAAAATTGTTGATTTATTATATGCATATAATATAATATATGTGATGATTGTTGTACCATCTGTCGGCGTTCAACGAAATCACATCTGTATAAATACCTCTGCAATTATTCTAATACTCCGTTGGTTTCTGGTGCCCTGATACTAAGTCTGAAATTGACGAACAGAAAACGCCTATGTGCACGCTAATCTAACGACAGAATTTTGTCCCAAAATATGTCTGTACTGGGCATGATCGAAGTTTTGAATCCCCTTCAAGTTTAATCTCCTGTAAGGATTTTGTTTCGAATTTAGATACTTCTGGACTTAACTCCCTTTGAAACAGCAACTTCTCATTTGGTATCAGGTATTCAGAAAGCAGAAGAGGCAAATAACGATAAGATTCCTCTCTTCTTCGAACGTCAAAATGTAAAGCAATAAAAGATAACTGCCGATAACGTAGTTCAGCTATTTCAATATAGGTGATGATTGTTGTACCATCTGTCGGCGTTCAACGAAATCATCTCTGTATAGGAAGTTCTGTTTCGAGTCCTAAAAGAAATCTGTAGAAATAGGAATGACATACTTTCGCCAGTGCTGCTCTTTTCCTCTAGATGGCGGCACTGACTTACCTGCGTTCCCGTGTTCATCAGGTAAGTAAACAAACCCATGGCAACGTGAAAAAACAAGAAAGAAGTATGAATGTTATATTAGAAAAGTACAGTTAGGTGCAAATTAATTAAAAATTTGTATAAATCGGTTCAATATAATATAATATAGGTGATGATTGTTGTACCATCTGTCGGCGTTCAACGAAATCACATCTGTATAGGAAGTTCTGTTTCGAGTCCTAAAAGAAATCTGTCGAAGAGGAATTACAAACTTTCGGCAGTGCTGCTCTTTCCCTCTAGATGGCGGTACTGACTTACCTGCGTTGCCATGTTATCAGGAAAGTAAACAAACCCATGGCAACCTGAAAAAACAAGAAAGAAGTATGAATGTTATATTAGAAAAGTACAGTTAGGTGCAAATTAATTAAAAATTTGTATAAATCGGTTCAATATAATATAATATAGGTGATGATTGTTGTACCATCTGTCGGCGTTCAACGAAATCACATCTGTATAAATACCTCTGCAATTATTCTAATACTCCGTTGGTTTCCGGTGCCCTGATACTAAGTCTGAAATTGACGAACAGAAAACGCCTATGTGCATGCTAATCTAACGACAGAATTTTGTCCCAAAATATGTCGGTACTGGGCATGATCGAAGTTTTGAATCCCCTTCAAGTTTAATCTCCTGTAAGGATTTTCTTTGGAATTTAGATACTTCTCGACTTAACTACTTTTGAAACAGCAACTTCTCATTTGGTATTAGGCATTCAGAAAGCAGAAGAGGAAAATAACGATAAGATTCCTCTTTTCTTCGAACGTCAAAATGTAAAGCAATAAAAGATAACTGCCGATAACGTATTTCAGCTATTTTAATATAGGTGACGATTGTTTTGCAATCTGTCGGCGTTCAACGAAATCATCTCTGTATAGGAAGTTCTGTTTCGAGTCCTAAAAGAAATCTGTAGAAATAGGAATGACATACTTTCGGCAGTGCTGCTCTTTTCCTCTAGATGGCCGTACTGACTTACCTGAGTTGCCGTGTTCATCAGGTAAGTAAACAAACCCATGGCAACGTGAAAAAACAAGAAAGAAGTGTGAATGTTATATTAGAAAAGTACAGTTAGGTGCCAATTAATTAAAAATGTTTATAAATCGGTTCAATATAATATAAAATAGGTGATGATTGTTGTACCATCTGTCGGCGTTCAACGAAATCACATCTGTATAAATAGCTCTGCAATTATTCTAATACTCCGTTGGTTTCTAGTGCCCTGATACTAAGTGCCTGAAATTGACGAACAGAAAACGCCTATGTGCAAGCTAATCTAACGACACAATTTTGTCCCAAAATATGTCGGTACTGGGCATGATCGAAGTTTTGAATTCCCTTCAAGTTTAAATCTCCTGTAAGGATTCTGTTTCGAATTTAGATACTTCTGGACTTAACTCCTTTTGAAACAGCAACTTCTCATTTGGTATCAGGTATTCAGAAAGCAGAAGAGGCAAATAACGATAAGATTCCTCTTTTCTTCGAACGTCAAAATGTAAAGCCATAAAAGATAACTGCCCATAACGTAGTTAAGCTATTTTAATATAGGTGATGATTGTTGTACCATCTGTCGGCGTTCAACGAAATCATCTCTGTATAGGAAGCTCTGTTTCGAGTCCTAAAAGAAATCTGTAGAACAGGAATTACATACTTTCGGCAGTGCTGCTCTTATTCACTAGATGGCGGTACTGACTTAACTGCGTTGCCGTGTTCATCAGGTAAGTAAACAAAGCATCTTCAGGAGTAGAAGATTATCTTCTACTCCTGAAGATGCTGACGTTTTCAGCGAAACACGTGTCGAGTTTAATTACTGTGTCACTGTCTTTTGGCGTGTGGGGTTAACTTATTAAGAATTCATAGATAGTTTAATTACTTCACAGAACTTATTATTTTGTATTTTAATCCATCGGCGCATGCGTAGTACTGTGCTCATGATTCTGTAGTTAACCACTTGTGCAATGAAAGCTTTTGACGTTTATTCTAACCTCTCTTTCTGTGTACGTTGGATTCCAGGAAAACGTGAAATTGTATATTTGATTGGAATTTTCTTATTATTCATGTTCAGGAATCACTTATTTTTTACAAAAGAGAGGTATTTATGCGGATTAAAGTTATCCCAATGCTACCAAACGCAAACTCAGATTGGAATTCAGTTTCGTAGTTAACTACACAATGTTATAAAGTTCCTGTCATTTTTCATAATTTTATTGCTTTATAATTGTCTATTTGCTTTGAATTTTCTTATAATTCCGGTTCAAGCATCACTTATTTTTACAACAGAAAAATATTTTCGTGAATTAAAGTTATCAGGACTTTCAAAAGGTAATCTTCAATAAAGTAAAAATTGTGTTGTAACTTTTGTCAGGAAGTAATTAAACTCAATCGGCTTATTTAAAGGCGTTTTAATAATTTCCAAGATTACACAACATAACACTTAACAAACTACGTCGAAGCCACTTGCCTCCATTTCGAAGCTCTGTCGGTAATGCAGTGCCCTGTAGTTTGACAATTGACAGCCGCAAGCAATGCTACCAACATCGGCAAACAAAAAAATTACCACAATTGAAGTTTTCGTTTAATTACTCGGATTTTCTTTCCGTTTTCCTAAACATTAGAAATGTCCTCGACTCTTTTGGAGCTGAATAGGAAGTTCAGTTTCAGTCTGACCAAAATTGTTGCTTACTTTCAATTTCCTTCATACCCCTTGAATTTGGGATATAATTATATTCCTAGATATAATTTCGATCTCATCGACTTCGATGTCGTGGGATTTCGATCTCGTGGGACGTCTCCATATAATTTACTTTTGGTATACTCTTATACTTCCTGGTATCCTGATAGACGAACAGAAATGTTCGTTTCAAAACGACCTATGTGCACAAATGACTAAACAGGAGAAAGCTTCCTCACACACTTTACTTACGGTATCAAAATCCTTATGCAGGGACAGCACGAAACTGGGTAGTAGTACTCAGTTTAACGGGTGGTGGACTTACGCCATTCTTTGACTGTAAAATCTGACATCTTAACAGGGTAACAGAAAACAAAAGGATCATCTTGAATTTGTAGTTGGAGGAGAGGCTAAGTACACTAAAAGGCCTCGACGTTTTCAAAGAAAACTCGGTTTGATCCTTGTAGGCACTGTGTTGAAATGCTTGCAGCTTTCTAATGGATTAAAGTGATGACTTGTTATAGTTTAATTACATCACAGAACTTATTATTTTGTATTTTTAAACCATCGGCGCATGCGTAGTACTGTGCTCATGATTCCGCAGTTAACCACTTGTGCAATGAAAGCTTTGACGTTTATTCTAACCTCTCTTTCTGTGTAGGTTGGATTCCAGGAGAACGTGAAAATTGCGTATTTGATTGGAATTTTCTTATTATTCGTGTTCAGGAATCACTTATTTTTTACAAAAGAGAGGTATTTATGCGGATTAAAGTTATCCCACTGCTACCAGAAGCAAACTCCGATTGGAATTCAGCTTCGTAGTTAGGTACCTACACAATATTATAAAGTTCCTGTCATTTTTCATAATTTTATTGCTTTATAATTGTCTATTTGCTTTGAATTTTCTTATAATTCCGGTTCAAGCATCACTCATTTTTACAACAGAAAAATATTTACGTGAGTTAAAGTTATCAGGACTTTCAAAACGTAATCTTCAATAAAGTAAAAATTGAAGTTTTCGTTTAATTACTCGTATTTTCTTTCCGTTTTCCTAAACATTAGAAATGTCCTCGACTCTTTTGGAGCTGAATAGGAAGTTCAGTTTCAGTCTGACCAAAATTGTTGCTTACTTTCAATTTCCTTAATACCCCTTGAATTTGGGATATAATTATATCCCTAGATATAATTTCGATCTCATTGACTTCGAAGTCGTGGGATTTCGATCTCGTGGGACGTCTCCATATAATTTACTTTTATACTCTTATACTTCCTGGTATCCTGATAGACGAGCAGAAATGTTAGTTTCAAAACGACCTATGTGCACAAATGACTAAACACGAGTAAGCTTCCTCACACGCTTTACTTAATGGTATCAAAATTCTTAACGCAGGGACAGCACGAAACTGGGTAGTAGTACTCAGTTTAACGGGTGGTGGACTTACGCCATTCTTTGACTGTAAAATCTGACATCTTAACAGGGTAACAGAAAACAAAGGATCATCTTGAATTTGTAGTTGGAGGAGAGGCTAAGTACACTAAAAGGCCTCGACGTTTTCAAAGAAAACTCGGTTTGATCCTTGTAGGCACTGTGTTGCAATGCTTGCAGCTTTCTAATGGATTAACAGTGATGACTTGTTATAGTTTAATTACTTCACAGAACTTATTATTTTGTATTTTTAATCCATCGGCGCATGCGTAGTACTGTGCTCATGATTCTGCAGTTAACCACTTGTGCAATGAAAGCTTTGACGTTTATTCTAACCTCTCTTTCTGTGTACGTTGGATTCCAGGAAAACGTGAAAATTGTGTATTTGATTGGAATTTTCTTATAATTCATGTTCAGGAATCACTTATTTTTTACAAAAGAGAGGTATTTATGCGGATTAAAGTTATCCCACTGCTACCAAACGCAAACTCAGATTGGAATTCAGTTTCGTAGTTAACTACACAATGTTATAAAGTTCCTGTCATTTTTCATAATTTTATTGCTTTATAATTGTCTATTTGCTTTGAATTTTCTTATAATTCCGGTTCAAGCATCACTTATTTTTACAACAGAAAAATATTTTCGTGAATTAAAGTTATCAGGACTTTCAAAAGGTAATCTTCAATAAAGTAAAAATTGTGTTGTAACTTTTGTCAGGAAGTAATTAAACTCAATCGGCTTATTTAAAGGCGTTTTAATAATTTCCAAGATTACACAACATAACACTTAACAAACTACGTCGAAGCCACTTGCCTCCATTTCGAAGCTCTGTCGGTAATGCAGTGCCCTGTAGTTTGACAATTGACAGCCGCAAGCAATGCTAACAACATCGGCAAACAAAAAAATTACCACAATTGAAGTTTTCGTTTAATTACTCGGATTTTCTTTCCGTTGTCCTAAACATTAGAAATGTCCTCGACTCTTTTGGAGCTGAATAGGAATTTCAGTTTCAGTCTGACCAAAATTGTTGCTTACTTTCAATTTCCTTCATACCCCTTGAATTTGGGATATAATTATATTCCTAGATATAATTTCGATCTCATCGACTTCGGTGTCGTGGGATTTCGATCTCGTGGGACGTCTCCATATAATTTACTTTTGGTATACTCTTATACTTCCTGGTATCCTGATAGACGAACAGAAATGTTCGTTTCAAAACGACCTATGTGCACAAATAACTAAACAGGAGAAAGCTTCCTCACACACTTTACTTACGGTATCAAAATTCTTATGCAGGGACAGCACGAAACTGGGTAGTAGTACTCAGTTTAACGGGTGGTGGACTTACGCCATTCTTTGACTGTAAAATCTGACATCTTAACAGGGTAACAGAAAACAAAGGATCATCTTGAATTTGTAGTTGGAGGAGAGGCTAAGTACACTAAAAGGCCTCGACGTTTTCAAAGAAAACTCGGTTTGATCCTTGTAGGCACTGTGTTGAAATGCTTGCAGCTTTCTAATGGATTAAAGTGATGACTTGTTATAGTTTAATTACATCACAGAACTTATTATTTTGTATTTTTAAACCATCGGCGCATGCGTAGTACTGTGCTCATGATTCTGCACTTGTGCAATGAAAGCTTTGACGTTTATTCTAACCTCTCTTTCTGTGTAGGTTGGATTCCAGGAGAACGTGAAAATTGCGTATTTGATTGGAATTTTCTTGTTATTCATGTTCAGGAATCACTTATTTTTTACAAAAGAGAGGTATTTATGCGGATTAAAGTTATCCCACTGCTACCAAAAGCAAACTCAGATTGGAATTCAGCTTCGTAGTTAGGTACCTACACAATATTATAAAGTTCCTGTCATTTTTCATAATTTTATTGCTTTATAATTGTCTATTTGCTTTGAATTTTCTTATAATTCCGGTTCAAGCATCACTCATTTTTACAACAGAAAAATATTTACGTGAGTTAAAGTTATCAGGACTTTCAAAACGTAATCTTCAATAAAGTAAAAATTGAAGTTTTCGTTTAATTACTCGTATTTTCTTTCCGTTTTCCTAAACATTAGAAATGTCCTCGACTCTTTTGGAGCTGAATAGGAAGTTCAGTTTCAGTCTGACCAAAATTGTTGCTTACTTTCAATTTCCTTAATACCCCTTGAATTTGGGATATAATTATATCCCTAGGTATAATTTCGATCTCATTGACTTCGAAGTCGTGGGATTTCGATCTCGTGGGACGTCTCCATATAATTTACTTTTATACTCTTATACTTCCTGGTATCCTGATAGACGAGCAGAAATGTTAGTTTCAAAACGACCTATGTGCACAAATGACTAAACACGAGTAAGCTTCCTCACACGCTTTACTTATGGTATCAAAATTCTTAATGCAGGGACAGCACGAAACTGGGTAGTAGTACTCAGTTTAACGGGTGGTGGACTTACGCCATTCTTTGACTGTAAAATCTGACATCTTAACAGGGTACCAGAAAACAAAGGATCATCTTGAATTTGTAGTTGGAGGAGAGGCTAAGTACACTAAAAGGCCTCGACGTTTTCAAAGAAAACTCGGTTTGATCCTTGTAGGCACTGTGTTGCAATGCTTGCAGCTTTCTAATGGATTAACAGTGATGACTTGTTATAGTTTAATTACTTCACAGAACTTATTATTTTGTATTTTTAATCCATCGGCGCATGCGTAGTACTGTGCTCATGATTCTGCAGTTAACCACTTGTGCAATGAAAGCTTTGACGTTTATTCTAACCTCTCTTTCTGTGTACGTTGGATTCCAGGAAAACGTGAATTGTGTATTTGATTGGAATTTTCTTATAATTCATGTTCAGGAATCACTTATTTTTTACAAAAGAGAGGTATTTATGCGGATTAAAGTTATCCCACTGCTACCAAACGCAAACTCAGATTGGAATTCAGTTTCGTAGTTAACTACACAATGTTATAAAGTTCCTGTCATTTTTCATAATTTTATTGCTTTATAATTGTCTATTTGCTTTGAATTTTCTTATAATTCCGGTTCAAGCATCACTTATTTTTACAACAGAAAAATATTTTCGTGAATTAAAGTTATCAGGACTTTCAAAAGGTAATCTTCAATAAAGTAAAAATTGTGTTGTAACTTTTGTCAGGAAGTAATTAAACTCAATCGGCTTATTTAAAGGCGTTTTAATAATTTCCAAGATTACACAACATAACACTTAACAAACTACGTCGAAGCCACTTGCCTCCATTTCGAAGCTCTGTCGGTAATGCAGTGCCCTGTAGTTTGACAATTGACAGCCGCAAGCAATGCTACCAACATCGGCAAACAAAAAAATTACCACAATTGAAGTTTTCGTTTAATTACTTGGATTTTCTTTCTTTTTTCCTAAACATTAGAAATGTCCTCGACTCTTTTGGAGCTGAATAGGAAGTTCAGTTTCAGTCTGACCAAAATTGTTGCTTACTTTCAATTTCCTTCATACCCCTTGAATTTGGGATATAATTATATTCCTAGTTATAATTTCGATCTCATCGACTTCGGTGTCGTGGGATTTCGATCTCGTGGGACGTCTCCATATAATTTACTTTTGGTATACTCTTATACTTCCTGGTATCCTGATAGACGAACAGAAATGTTCGTTTCAAAACGACCTATGTGCACAAATGACTAAACAGGAGAAAGCTTCCTCACACACTTTACTTACGGTATCAAAATTCTTATGCAGGGACAGCACGAAACTGGGTAGTAGTACTCAGTTTAACGGGTGGTGGACTTACGCCATTCTTTGACTGTAAAATCTGACATCTTAACAGGGTAACAGAAAACAAAGGATCATCTTGAATTTGTAGTTGGAGGAGAGGCTAAGTACACTAAAAGGCCTCGACGTTTTCAAAGAAAACTCGGTTTGATCCTTGTAGGCACTGTGTTGCAATGCTTGCAGCTTTCTAATGGATTAACAGTGATGACTTGTTATAGTTTAATTACTTCACAGAACTTATTATTTTGTATTTTTAATCCATCGGCGCATGCGTAGTACTGTGCTCATGATTCTGCAGTTAACCACTTGTGCAATGAAAGCTTTGACGTTTATTCTAACCTCTCTTTCTGTGTACGTTGGATTCCAGGAAAACGTGAATTGTGTATTTGATTGGAATTTTCTTATAATTCATGTTCAGGAATCACTTATTTTTTACAAAAGAGAGGTATTTATGCGGATTAAAGTTATCCCACTGCTACCAAACGCAAACTCAGATTGGAATTCAGTTTCGTAGTTAACTACACAATGTTATAAAGTTCCTGTCATTTTTCATAATTTTATTGCTTTATAATTGTCTATTTGCTTTGAATTTTCTTATAATTCCGGTTCAAGCATCACTTATTTTTACAACAGAAAAATATTTTCGTGAATTAAAGTTATCAGGACTTTCAAAAGGTAATCTTCAATAAAGTAAAAATTGTGTTGTAACTTTTGTCAGGAAGTAATTAAACTCAATCGGCTTATTTAAAGGCGTTTTAATAATTTCCAAGATTACACAACATAACACTTAACAAACTACGTCGAAGCCACTTGCCTCCATTTCGAAGCTCTGTCGGTAATGCAGTGCCCTGTAGTTTGACAATTGACAGCCGCAAGCAATGCTACCAACATCGGCAAACAAAAAAATTACCACAATTGAAGTTTTCGTTTAATTACTCGGATTTTCTTTCCGTTGTCCTAAACATTAGAAATGTCCTCGACTCTTTTGGAGCTGAATAGGAAGTTCAGTTTCAGTCTGACCAAAATTGTTGCTTACTTTCAATTTCCTTAATACCCCTTGAATTTGGGATATAATTATATTCCTAGATATAATTTCGATCTCATCGACTTCGATGTCGTGGGATTTCGATCTCGTGGGACGTCTCCATATAATTTACTTTTGGTATACTCTTATACTTCCTGGTATCCTGATAGACGAACAGAAATGTTCGTTTCAAAACGACCTATGTGCACAAATGACTAAACAGGAGAAAGCTTCCTCACACACTTTACTTACGGTATCAAAATCCTTATGCAGGGACAGCACGAAACTGGGTAGTAGTACTCAGTTTAACGGGTGGTGGACTTACGCCATTCTTTGACTGTAAAATCTGACATCTTAACAGGGTAACAGAAAACAAAGGATCATCTTGAATTTGTAGTTGGAGGAGAGGCTAAGTACACTAAAAGGCCTCGACGTTTTCAAAGAAAACTCGGTTTGATCCTTGTAGGCACTGTGTTGCAATGCTTGCAGCTTTCTAATGGATTAACAGTGATGACTTGTTATAGTTTAATTACTTCACAGAACTTATTATTTTGTATTTTTAATCCATCGGCGCATGCGTAGTACTGTGCTCATGATTCTGCAGTTAATTGTGCAATGAAAGCTTTGACGTTTATTCTAACCTCTCTTTCTGTGTACGTTGGATTCCAGGAAAACGTGAAAATTGTGTATTTGATTGGAATTTTCTTATAATTCATGTTCAGGAATCACTTATTTCTTACAAAAGAGAGGTATTTATGCGGATTAAAGTTATCCCACTGCTACCAAACGCAAACTCAGATTGGAATTCAGTTTCGTAGTTAACTACACAATGTTATAAAGTTCCTGTCATTTTTCATAATTTTATTGCTTTATAATTGTCTATTTGCTTTGAATTTTCTTATAATTCCGGTTCAAGCATCACTTATTTTTACAACAGAAAAATATTTACGTGAATTAAAGTTATCAGGACTTTCAAAAGGTAATCTTCAATAAAGTAAAAATTGTGTTGTAACTTTTGTCAGGAAGTAATTAAACTCAATCGGCTTATTTAAAGGCGTTTTAATAATTTTCAAGATTACACAACATAACACTTATCAAACTACGTCGAAGCCACTTGCCTCCATTTCGAAGTTCTGTCGGTAATGCAGTGCCCTGTAGTTTGACAATTGACAGCCGCAAGCAATGCTACCAATTTCGGCAAACAAAAAAATTACCACAATTGAAGTTTTCGAGTAATTACTCGTATTTTCTTTCCGTTTTCCTAAACATTAGAAATGTCCTCGACTCTTTTGGAGCTGAATAGGAAGTTCAGTTTCAGTCTGACCAAAATTGTTGCTTACTTTCAATTTCCTTAATACCCCTTGAATTTGGGATATAATTATATCCCTAGATATAATTTCGATCTCATTGACTTCGATGTCGTGGGATTTCGATCTCGTGGGACGTCTCCATATAACTTACTTTTATACTCTTATACTTCCTGGTATCCTGATAGACGAGCAGAAATGTTAGTTTCAAAACGACCTATGTGCACAAATGACTAAACACGAGTAAGCTTCCTCACACACTTTACTTAATGGTACCAAAATTCTTATGCAGGGACAGCACGAAACTGGGTAGTAGTACTCAGTTTAACGGGTGGTGGACTTACGCCATTCTTTGACTGTAAAATCTGACATCTTAACAGGGTAACAGAAAACAAAGGATCATCTTGAATTTGTAGTTGGAGGAGAGGCTAAGTACACTAAGAGGTCTCGACGTTTTCAAAGAAAACTAGGTTTGATCCTTGTAGGCACTGTGTTGCAATGCTTGCAGCTTTCTAATGGATTAACAGTGATGACTTGTCATAGCTTAATTACTTCACAGAACTTATTATTTTGTATTTTTAATCCATCGGCGCATGCGTAGTACTGTGCTCATGATTCTGCAGTTAACCACTTGTGCAATGAAAGCTTTGACGTTTATTCTAACCTCTCTTTCTGTGTAGGTTGGATTCCAGGAAAACGTGAAAATTGTGTATTTGATTGGAATTTTCTTATAATTCATGTTCAGGAATCACTTATTTTTTACAAAAGAGAGGTATTTATGTTACAGTCTTGGGTATAAATGGACGGTTAGAGAGAAGGCATGTAAGGTCGCCGATTAGCTCAGTTGGAGAGCAAAGGGCTTCGGAACGCGGGGACCCGGGTTCGACTCCCGGTCGGCGGCGGCAAGTTTTGCGCCGCGTAACATTTATGCGGATTAAAGTTATCCCACTGCTACCAAACGCAAACTCAGATTGGATTTCAGTTTCGTAGTTACCTACACAATGTTATAAAGTTCCTGTCATTTTTCATAATTTTATTGCTTTATAATTGTCTATTTGCTTTGAATTTTCTTATAATTCGGGTTCAAGCATCACTCATTTTTGCAACAGAAAAATATTTACGTGAATTAAAGTTATCAGGACTTTCAAAAGGTAATCTTCAATAAAGTAAAAATTGAAGTTTTCGTTTAATTACTCGTATTTTCTTTCCGTTTTCCTAAACATTAGAAATGTCCTCGACTCTTTTGGAGCTGAATAGGAAGTTCAGTTTCAGTCTGACCAAAATTGTTGCTTACTTTCAATTTCCTTCATACCCCTTGAATTTGGGATATAATTATATTCCTAGATATAATTTCGATCTCATCGACTTCGATGTCGTGGGATTTCGATCTCGTGGGACGTCTCCATATAATTTACTTTTGGTATACTCTTATACTTCCTGGTATCCTGATAGACGAACAGAAAAGTTCGTTTCAAAACGACCTATGTGCACAAATAATGACTAAACAGGAGAAAGCTTCCTCACACACTGTACTTACGGTATCAAAATCCTTATGCAGGGACAGCACGAAACTGGGTAGTAGTACTCAGTTTAACGGGTGGTGGACTTACGCCATTCTTTGACTGTAAAATCTGACATCTTAACAGGGTAACAGAAAACAAAAGGATCATCTTGAATTTGTAGTTGGAGGAGAGGCTAAATACACTAAAAGGCCTCGACGTTTTCAAAGAAAACTCGGTTTGATCCTTGTAGGCACTGTGTTGCAATGCTTGCAGCTTTCTAATGGATTAACAGTGATGACTTGTTATAGTTTAATTACTTCACAGAACTTATTATTTTGTATTTTTAATCTATCGGCGCATGCGTAGTACTGTGCTCATGATTCTGCAGTTAACCACTTGTGCAATGAAAGCTTTGACGTTTATTCTAACCTCTCTTTCTGTGTACGTTGGATTCCAGGAAAACGTGAAAATTGTGTATTTGATTGGAATTTTCTTATAATTCATGTTCAGGAATCACTTATTTCTTACAAAAGAGAGGTATTTATGCGGATTAAAGTTATCCCACTGCTACCAAACGCAAACTCAGATTGGAATTCAGTTTCGTAGTTAACTACACAATGTTATAAAGTTCCTGTCATTTTTCATAATTTTATTGCTTTATAATTGTCTATTTGCTTTGAATTTTCTTATAATTCCGGTTCAAGAATCACTTATTTTTACAACAGAAAAATATTTACGTGAATTAAAGTTATCAGGACTTTCAAAAGGTAATCTTCAATAAAGTAAAAATTGTGTTGTAACTTTTGTCAGGAAGTAATTAAACTCAATCGGCTTATTTAAAGGCGTTTTAATAATTTCCAAGATTACACAACATAACACTTAACAAACTACGTCGAAGCCAGTTGCATCCATTTCGAAGTTCTGTCGCTAATGCAGTGCCCTGTAGTTTGACAATTGACAGCCGCAAGCAATGCTACCAACTTCGGCAAACAAAAAAATTACCACAATTGAAGTTTTCGATTAATTACTCGTATTTTCTTTCCGTTTTCCTAAACATTAGGAATGTCCTCGACTCTTTTGGAGCTGAATAGGAAGTTCAGTTTCAGTCTGACCAAAATTGTTGCTTACTTTCAATTTCCTTAATACCCCTTGAATTTGGGATATAATTATATTCCTAGATATAATTTCGATCTCATCGACTTCGATGTCGTGGGATTTCGATCTCGTGGGACGTCTCCATATAATTTACTTTTGGTGTACTCTTATACTTCCTGGTATCCTGATAGACGAACAGAAATGTTCGTTTCAAAACACCTATGTGCACAAATGACTAAACATGAGAAAGCTTCCTCACACACTTTACTTAATGGTATCAAAATTCTTATGCAGGGACAGCACGAAACTGGGTAGTAGTACTCAGTTTAACGGGTGGTGGACTTACGCCATTCTTTGACTGTAAAATCTGACATCTTAACAGGGTAACAGAAAACAAAGGATCATCTTGAATTTGTAGTTGGAGGAGAGGCTAAGTACACTAAAAGGCCTCGACGTTTTCAAAGAAAACTCGGTTTGATCCTTGTAGGCACTGTGTTGCAATGCTTGCAGCTTTCTAATGGATTAACAGTGATGACTTGTTATAGTTTAATTACTTCACAGAATTTATTATTTTGTATTTTTAATCCATCGCCGCATGCGTAGTACTGTGCTCAGGATTCTGCAGTTAACCACTTGTGCAATGAAAGCTTTGACGTTTATTCTAACCTCTCTTTCTGTGTACGTTGGATTCCAGGAAAACGTGAAAATTGTGTATTTGATTGGAATTTTCTTATAATTCATGTTGAGGAATCACTTATTTTATACAAAAGAGAGGTATTTATGCGGATTAAAGTTATCCCACTTCCCACTGCTACCAAACTCAGATTGGAATTCAGTTTCGTAGTTACCTACACAATGTTATAAAGTTCCTGTCATTTTTCATAATTTTATTGCTTTATAATTGTCTATTTGCTATGAATTTTCTTATAATTCGGGTTCAAGCATCACTCATTTTTGCAACAGAAAAATATTTACGTGAATTAAAGTTATCAGGACTTTCAAAAGGTAATCTTCAATAAAGTAAAAATTGAAGTTTTCGTTTAATTACTCGTATTTTCTTTCCGTTTTCCTAAACATTAGAAATGTCCTCGACTCTTTTGGAGCTGAATAGGAAGTTCAGTTTCAGTCTGACCAAAATTGTTGCTTACTTTCAATTTCCTTCATACCCCTTGAATTTGGGATATAATTATATTCCTAGATATAATTTCGATCTCATCGACTTCGATGTCGTGGGATTTCGATCTCGTGGGACGTCTCCATATAATTTACTTTTGGTATACTCTTATACTTCCTGGTATCCTGATAGACGAACAGAAAAGTTCGTTTCACAACGACCTATGTGCACAAATGACTAAACAGGAGAAAGCTTCCTCACACACTGTACCATAGATTAGAGACTTATGTAGATAAGCGACTCCCTGTATTTTCGCCGGACGAAATGGTTTAGTTACGCTTTACGACACGAAGCGCTAGTATCGCAAACGCCGGGAAATTTGAATATAAGATCCTAGTTATAATGAAATTTCTTTTTATTTTATACTTATAAAAAATTTTGTATCCAGTATTTGCTACTTTTAGAAGAACATAAAAATAGTAATAAAGGATACAACAATTTTTTAAGTAGAAGTAAAATGTTATATGGAATGTTTAAATAAAAATATTTTCAAAATTAAATTTATGTATTTTATAAATGTAACATTGACACAATAAATTACTAAGAATTGTTTTATACAGTAATAATAAAGGCTACAAACTCCTTAAAAAAGTTTGCTTTGTCAAGTCGAAGAACTGTACTGCAGAGGCTAAGTGGCATTCGTTTTGGCGCTGAAATTATCAATGCTACAAACGAAAGTTTATAAAAACCTCATAACAATAGGGAAATACGTGCATTTTCACTTTGTTAGAGTTGTTTCCACATTTCTTCACAACACATTTTTGATACCCCACTTAAAGTTCGTTTTAAAAAATGTTACACAAAAATGTTGCAGAAAAACAACAGCAAATTTGCTCAAAGCTAGGTACACTCTCTAATCAGCGGCTTGGAAAAAAAAAACGACTGAAAATTCAAACTTTTACACGACTGGCAAACACAACACGCCAACACCAACCAAGAAATTGCAAATGGCGCACGAAGCACGAACCAAACAATTCCCAGATACCGGTTGCCTGCAGCCCGGCAGAGATCGCAGATCGCATTGAAACATAGAGCATATACTTTATCATGTCTGTGGACTCTCGCCCTACATCAGCGCCTTTGTGCCGTCAAGCGTAACTAGTACTTCGGCCGAGTTTTCAGGATAGAGTGAACATACCCTGCACTGTACTTACGGTATCAAAATCCTTATGCAGGGACAGCACGAAACTGGGTAGTAGTACTCAGTTTAACGGGTGGTGGACTTACGCCATTCTTTGACTGTAAAATCTGACATCTTAACAGGGTAACAGAAAACAAAAGGATCATCTTGAATTTGTAGTTGGAGGAGAGGCTAAGTACACTAAAAGGCCTCGACGTTTTCAAAGAAAACTCGGTTTGATCCTTGTAGGCACTGTGTTGCAATGCTTGCAGCTTTCTAATGGATTAACAGTGATGACTTGTTATAGTTTAATTACTTCACAGAACTTATTATTTTGTATTTTTAATCTATCGGCGCATGCGTAGTACTGTGCTCATGATTCTGCAGTTAACCACTTGTGCAATGAAAGCTTTGACGTTTATTCTAACCTCTCTTTCTGTGTACGTTGGATTCCAGGAAAACGTGAAAATTGTGTATTTGATTGGAATTTTCTTATAATTCATGTTCAGGAATCACTTATTTCTTACAAAAGAGAGGTATTTATGCGGATTAAAGTTATCCCACTGCTACCAAACGCAAACTCAGATTGGAATTCAGTTTCGTAGTTAACTACACAATGTTATAAAGTTCCTGTCATTTTTCATAATTTTATTGCTTTATAATTGTCTATTTGCTTTGAATTTTCTTATAATTCCGGTTCAAGAATCACTTATTTTTACAACAGAAAAATATTTACGTGAATTAAAGTTATCAGGACTTTCAAAAGGTAATCTTCAATAAAGTAAAAATTGTGTTGTAACTTTTGTCAGGAAGTAATTAAACTCAATCGGCTTATTTAAAGGCGTTTTAATAATTTCCAAGATTACACAACATAACACTTAACAAACTACGTCGAAGCCAGTTGCATCCATTTCGAAGTTCTGTCGGTAATGCAGTGCCCTGTAGTTTCACAATTGACAGCCGCAAGCAATGCTACCAACTTCGGCAAACAAAAAAATTACCACAATTGAAGTTTTCGATTAATTACTCGTTTTCCTAAACATTAGGAATGTCCTCGACTCTTTTGGAGCTGAATAGGAAGTTCAGTTTCAGTCTGACCAAAATTGTTGCTTACTTTCAATTTCCTTAATACCCCTTGAATTTGGGATATAATTATATTCCTAGATATAATTTCGATCTCATCGACTTCGATGTCGTGGGATTTCGATCTCGTGGGACGTCTCCATATAATTTACTTTTGGTGTACTCTTATACTTCCTGGTATCCTGATAGACGAACAGAAATGTTCGTTTCAAAACACCTATGTGCACAAATGACTAAACATGAGAAAGCTTCCTCACACACTTTACTTAATGGTATCAAAATTCTTATTCAGGGACAGCACGAAACTGGGTAGTAGTACTCAGTTTAACGGGTGGTGGACTTACGCCATTCTTTGACTGTAAAATCTGACATCTTAACAGGGTAACAGAAAACAAAGGATCATCTTGAATTTGTAGTTGGAGGAGAGGCTAAGTACACTAAAAGGCCTCGACGTTTTCAAAGAAAACTCGGTTTGATCCTTGTAGGCACTGTGTTGCAATGCTTGCAGCTTTCTAATGGATTAACAGTGATGACTTGTTATAGTTTAATTACTTCACAGAACTTATTATTTTGTATTTTTAATCCATCGCCGCATGCGTAGTACTGTGCTCAGGATTCTGCAGTTAACCACTTGTGCAATGAAAGCTTTGACGTTTATTCTAACCTCTCTTTCTGTGTACGTTGGATTCCAGGAAAACGTGAAAATTGTGTATTTGATTGGAATTTTCTTATAATTCATGTTGAGGAATCACTTATTTTATACAAAAGAGAGGTATTTATGCGGATTAAAGTTATCCCACTTCCCACTGCTACCAAACTCAGATTGGAATTCAGTTTCGTAGTTACCTACACAATGTTATAAAGTTCCTGTCATTTTTCATAATTTTATTGCTTTATAATTGTCTATTTGCTATGAATTTTCTTATAATTCCGGTTCAAGCATCACTCATTTTTACAACAGAAAAATATTTACGTGAATTAAAGTTATCAGAACTTTCAAAAGGTAATCTTCAATAAAGTAAAAATTGAAGTTTTCGTTTAATTACTCGTATTTTCTTTCCGTTTTCCTAAACATTAGAAATGTCCTCGACTCTTTTGGAGCTGAATAGGAAGTTCAGTTTCAGTCTGACCAAAATTGTTGCTTACTTTCAATTTCCAATACCCCTTGAATTTGGGATATAATTATATCCTTAGATATAATTTCGATCTCATTGACTTCGATGTCGTGGGATTTCGATCTCGTGGGACGTCTCCATATAATTTACTTTTGGTATACTCTTATACTTCCTGGTATCCTGATAGACGAACAGAAATGTTCGTTTTAAACACCTATGTGCACAAATGACTAAACACGAGTTAGCTTCCTCACACACTTTACTTAATGGTATCAAAATTCTTATGCAGGGACAGCACGAAACTGGGTAGTAGTACTCAGTTTAACGGGTGGTGGACTTACGCCATTCTTTGGCTGTAAAATCTGACATCTTAACAGGGTAACAGAAAACAAAGGATCATCTTGAATTTGTAGTTGGAGGAGAGGCTAAGTACACCAAAAGACCTCGACGTTTTCAAAGAGAACTCGGTTTGATCCTTGTAGGCACTGTGTTGCAATGCTTGCAGCTTTCTAATGGATTAACAGTGATGACTTGTTATAGTTTAATTACTTCACAGAACTTATTATTTTGTATTTTTAATCCATCGGCGCATGCGTAGTACTGTGCTCATGATTCTGCAGTTAACTACTTGTGCAATGAAAGCTTTGACCTGTTCTGTGAGCGTATCCTCCCGAAGTTAGGTGCTGATGGGTGTATTACATAAATAATATTTAGACGTAAAAAATTAAATTTAGCTTCAAGGTAAGTGAATTTCTGTATTAATTTCATTTAAAATATATTATTGGTGCTTGAGAATAATTTTCTGTTAAATTCTGGTGCTTATGATTGTTCATAATAATAGAAAAAGTTATTCTAACCTAAGTTTTTGACGTTCACAAATTTTGTAGATGCTTCGGACGGCCTTGACTCCGGTTAACCAAAGTGTATCAAATTTAAATCTCGTAAAGCAAATCTGCGGAAGTTTTTCTAATGCTCAGTTGCAAAGAAATCAGTCCTCAGTACCTCAACCAGCTCCGAAAGATTACCGACCTTATTCTCCGCATCAGAACACGAAAAATTTAGCGGAATATTCTTTAGCCCGTTTAGATGATTTGTTGAATTGGGGCCGCAAAGGTTCGATATGGCCTATGACGTTCGGATTAGCGTGCTGCGCCGTGGAGATGATGCACATTGCGGCACCACGATACGATATGGACAGGTATTGTAAAATTAAGTTTATTCGCAATTTCAAAAGTAGTTGTCCAAATATGATCGAGTATTCATGTTACAAAAGTGTCTTCGCTCTTGGCGGTCACTCAGGCTGTGCAGCAAAAATTGTCTGTAACGGGGCTTCGGGATTTCGAATGTAACGCTGCTAAAGTTCTGGAAGTCTGGGAAATGTCGTTTTTGTGCCCTCTTCCAGTCCATTTTTGGCATATTTCGAATTAAGCAGCTAGTTTCTATATATTTTTTACTGTAAGCCATTTTTGTATGATGAAATTCTTTATTTTAACTGTTTCTTCGCAAAGTTTAATTTTGTATAATATAAATGTGACAGTTCAGTGACTGTTTGTTAAGAAACAAAGCAATAACTACTGGGCTCTTGTTTCTTTTAGATATGGAGTGGTTTTCCGTGCTTCTCCACGTCAGTCTGATGTAATAATTGTGGCTGGCACTTTAACAAATAAAATGGCACCAGCGTTACGGAAAGTTTATGATCAAATGCCCGAACCCAGATGGGTGATTTCTATGGGTAGTTGTGCAAATGGCGGTGGTTATTACCATTATTCTTACGCGGTTGTAAGGTAAATCATGAATAAGAAGATATGGGTTCCGTTTATTGTATTAATCTTTTTTTTCGTACAGAGGTTGCGATAGAATTATCCCAGTAGATATTTACGTACCAGGCTGTCCGCCTACTGCAGAAGCATTATTATACGGAGTCCTGCAACTACAGAAAAAAGTGAAAAGGCAAAATACAATGCAGTTGTGGTATCGAAAGTAAAAAAGTAGAAAATAGCAATTTCATATGTACATAAGTTTTAAAAAAAATGTAATCAACAGTCGAAAAATCTAAAATTATTCCTTGGATTGATAATTAAAGTGAAATTTAATCAATTTTGCCTAACTTTATGTTGTTTTGTAATATAATGTTAATAAAGTATTTACAAAGAAAGCACCAATTTGCATATATTCTGTGTAAATCCCTAACTACTCGTTTTTTTGGGCTGCGCAGATCAGGTAAGGCCGTTAACCATACGATTAGTTTGACGGCAGCCGACGCTTGCGCAGTAAGCAGAATCAAGGTTGTGTTTTAACGCAAGCGGGAAGCAGTTGGTATTCCGGAGAACTGTCACCTTATCCATATCTGCGGCTGCGTGGACAAATGTCAAATTTATAAATCAATTCAATTTGTAAATACATAAAAGGATTGCGCTATTATTTCACAGCAACGGTGGTTTTAATTCGTGAAAACTGATCTAAAAAGATGTATTTTTGTTGGAAAATTGAGCAGTAAACAAGAGACTTAGAAGATGGAATCCGAGAGATTGTTGGTAGCTGCAGGTTTGACAGCTGCTGCTGTTGTGGGGGCTTTCGTGTTTTGGGGCCCCTCGACTGGCTCGGGTAGTGGAAGAGGTAGACTAGCCGGCCTGGTCAACTTAGGGAAAACTTGTTTTTTAAACGCTATCCTTCATGCGTTAGCTGCTTGTCCGCAGTTTTTGGTTTGGTTACAGTCGAATTCTTCAGCGAAGGACACTAGTTTGCGTTGTACTTTAGCCACAGTCTTGTCAGGTTAGTTTTTTTATTTCTTTAAATTGTTTAGTTATAAAAGTCTCGGTGAATTTAGTTGTCAACGGAGCGAATAAATCGGTAGAAGAGACTTACGCTCCTGCTGCTGTCATAAATGCTCTGAAGCGATTAGGTTGGGTAATACCAGCTGGAGAACAAGATGCACACGAGTTACTTAACGTTTTATTAACAACTTTAGATGAAGAAGCCCAAAAGATGACACGAAAAGTATTTTTATCACCATGCGTTAAAATTTTTGAT
The DNA here is from genome assembly GCA_963966045.1 of Xestobium rufovillosum. Classification (NCBI taxonomy): domain Eukaryota; kingdom Metazoa; phylum Arthropoda; class Insecta; order Coleoptera; family Ptinidae; genus Xestobium; species Xestobium rufovillosum. The sequence continues at coordinate 26,530,598 of OZ014503.1, forward strand.
TAATTTGTGTATATACAGGCTGGTTGTCTTTCTGACGCGTTAGGACTTAACGAAATACCTCCAGCAGCTACTCCAGGTATCGAGAGTCCTATTAGTTTCGAGCCTACCGGCAGTTTGATGTCATTAAATGAAATGAGTAGACCGAATAGTTTAAGTTGGTACGGAGGCGTTTCGAGGCGGAATAGATGGGTTTCGAGATCGTGCCGCAATTTACAAATAGCTCTTCCGCCCCCACAGCAACTTTCCCATCCATTCACAGGAACTTTAACGAGTCAGTTGAGGTGTACCGAATGTGGTTATCGCGTAAGTCGTTTGTTGGTTATAAACTGCTTTTCTATGATAAATTTTAGTCTAGCGTTCGATATGATAAATTCGAAAGCCTTTCCTTGGCTTTACCGACTGGCATGGGCGATTTGGGATGGGGTCGGCATAAATTACATCAGTTACTAACAAATTTTGTAATGCCGGAGTTGATTCCGGACGTCCAATGCGAGGGGTGTAATCAAGGGCGCGATCCCGCTTTACCGGCTATTTTATCCAAGCAGATTAAGATTCTCAACTTTGGGAAGGTACTTAAAGGGTTTTTGGGAAATTTATAAGGAAGTGCGACTTGTTTTCTTGTAGTTACCTGTTTGTTTGTGTGTACATATTTCTCGGAATACTTGGCAGCCTGGGGGGATGTCTAAAAGGCAGGATTTCGTTCAGTTTCCTATGAGGTTGTCTCTAGCAGCTTATACTTTTATTCAAGCTCAATACCAAAGAAGAGTAACAAACTCTGTGAGTCTATAAAATTTTGGGGTAACGCGTTTGTGATAAAAAAATGTTTTAGCTGTATCAAAGTACAAGTGAAGGGGGTAGTCCTCTTTCCAGTAGCATTCCCACGTCTTTCGGGGCTGGGTCTTTAGCGGACATGGGTTCTGAATGGAGAAATATCTATCAGCTTGCCGCGGTTGTCGTGCATACAGGAGACGCACATTCCGGCCATTTCGTTACATACAGACGCGGATATCAGAATTCTAAGTAATCTTTGCTGGTTTCCACATGTTATGTGTTTGTGAAACGGTTTTTTTTCAGGTGGTTTTACACTTCTGATGTTGAAATTCGGGAGGTTACTGTAGACGAAGTGTTAAATAGCACCGCTTATATGCTTTTCTACGAAAAAACTTCGAATTCAAACGTTTTTTGAAGTTCTATCGTAAAATTCCTTCGAAATAGCATTTATTTTCTTGCCGTGGCATAGAAATTGTGTTTATTGTAAGATTACAATTTTTATGAAGTATTTCACTGTTATTTTGTTAAATGTATATATTTTGAATTAAAAAAGCGAACAGTAGTCTCTTTGGGTTTGCTTTTATTCCCATCTCTGTTTAAATAGGGGTAGAAGGGTTCAAGGATCAAATAAGTAAAATCATAAGTATGCAGTTCAAGTTGAAAAACAAACAAATCAACTTTTAAGTTTTTCCCCTGCCCAAAACCAATTATGTGATAAACCAAGATAAGGCAAGATAAGTAGTAGTGTGTTAGTCAGTATGCAATAGATGCAAATAAAATGTGGTGCAAATTATCAAACTCGACCATAGAGAAACTAAACTGTTGCAAATGCAATCATGTTCTCTCCGTACCCCCTGTAAAATCGACTAAAAGTGGTTTTGTGTGTGGCAGATGTCCCTCGGAAGGCGAAAGAAACATGGCCTTTGAAGTCTTGGCAGAAAACTTCTTGTTTCCCTGCAAATACAAAGCGTTGGGGTGCGGTGAAGTTCATCCGTTTCAAACGATGGAAAATCACGAAAGAATTTGTCCAAAAAGGCCTTACATGTGCCCGGACCTCCCCAAAGGAATTTGTTTATGGAGAGGCCCTTTAAGCGACATTTCGAGCCACTTAAAAGAGAAGCACGAAGACATTATCTCAGACTGCGAAGTTATTCAAATCGATTTACGAACGGACTTTGAAATATGCAAGATTCTTATAAAAACCAATGCCTGTTACGCTCTAGACCTGTTTTACGATAAAAACAAAGGATTAATGGTCAATTTGATGAAGATTGGATTCGATTTTTGGAAGAAATACGAAAAATACGAACTCAAATTGAAGTCGTTAGATTTGACGCAAGATCTTGTATTAAGTTCTCGTAAAATCTCGTATTACTTATCTAAGCGAGATTCGTTGAATCCAGAAGGTTTATGGATTGATAGAAACTCCCTCAATTTCTTTAAAGAAGAGAAATTGTATTTGGAAATCAAATTTTTATCCAATTACACTCAGACTGAACCGAACGTATTGAAACTATTAGAATGCCCAATCTGTACAGATTACATGAAAGCTGCGATATTTCAGTGCAAAACTGGTCATAGCTTTTGCGAACTATGTACAAAACGATTACAAAATTGTCCGTTTTGTTCTAAACAAATGACCGGAACTGTAAATTATGGTTTAATGTCTTTAGCGGAACAACTGCACGTACCGTGTAAAAACCAAAATTCCCGCTGCGATTTCACGGGGCTTTTACCAGAACTGCTTGAGCACGAAAAGAAATGTGTATTATACAAATGCCCTCTAAAATTATCCAAAAATTGCGATTTTATCGGAGTTTATACTGATTTAATCGAACACTCTAAAAATTTTCATAAATTTTTCAACGCTGATACGTATAACGTGAGATGTGCTTTAAATATGAACAAGAAAGTGATTTTTAGACTTATGTGTGCCTTTGACGCGGTCTTCCTCAGCTGCAGGAAGTTCGAAAATGACAAATTATATTGGTCCATTCAGTTTGTTGGACCGAAATACGCAGCATCGCAATTCACTTACGTTATCGAGTTTATAGGGGATTTCGGTAAAAAGATGGTGTTTTCCGACACTTGCAAAGAGTATGCTGAAGGCGAGAAGGTGTTCAAAGACTGTTTAATCATCCCCAATTATCAGTTAAGTGATTTCGTAACTAAAAATTATTGCGTCAACAACGTAAGGATCGTCAAGACAAAAAAAGTGGACTGAAACATTTTGAGCAGTTATTTTTATGCATTTGAAACTTGCTTTTCATTGTTTTTAACTTTATAATAAATAAAAAAGTTACAAACCAAAAATTAACGCAGCAAATAAATATTCTGAAGACTCCCATTTATTCCAGCAAATACTATTCTTACAAGTTATAATAAACGCAAAATACAAATTATTTTTTTAAATTTTCACACTTACAAGGTCGTGCCGCAACTCAGCGCGAGCTGCTGGAGCTCGATCTGCTGTGCTTACGCCTCCTATGCGCGGGGCTCCAACTGCGCAGCTTATTCCTCCTTATAGGGCTCCGTCTGGGTGGTCTCAAAGGCGAGCGTCGTCTGAACCTCGGGGGAGTCCTCCGTTGCATCGGGGGTCGCCTCATGTGCATGGGCAACGGACTGCGCCTCGGAGGCGGCGGCCTGGGTTTCGGTATCAAAACCGGGGCTGCCGTAATCTCCTGCCCGTCAATCTGACCACCGTCCATGTGTTTCATCGCATTTTCTGCTTCGTCAGCCGTTTGAAACTCGACGTACGCGAATCCGCGCCCCAAATTCGGATGAACGTGATCGCGCGGGAATTCTACGTGTTTAATTATCCCGTAAGTGCTGAAGATCTCCGTTATGTGATCTTTATTGACCGTTCTCGTCAAACGGCCGATGTGAATCTTGGTTGGACGAGGAGTCGGTGAACGACGCCTACGTTTGCGTCTGTCGGAACGCGAATCACGCGACCTGAATATAAATAACGTTAGTAACAAATTTATATCGAGAAAATTATAATTCCCACCTTGATCTAACTTTAGCGGGTACTTTGTCATCCTTGGGTGGGGTTTTTCGCACATTTTCCTTCTCTTTCACAGGATCACGTTCCTTTTCTTTCGGTCTCTCTTTTTCGCGCTCCCGTTCTTTTTCTTTTCTGTCCTTGGGCTTCACAGGCTTACTGGATGACCTAGATGATCTGATAGTCCAAAAGATTAAGTATGGCATTTAGGAAGTTTGTTTTTTATCGTACCTTTGTTTGGGTCGTGTTCGATCGTTGTTGCTACTGGAAGATGAACTATCTGACGAAGAACTGCTAGATCTCGAGCTACTTCCCGAGCTGGAGCTACTGGATGATCTAGAACCACTCGAAGAACTACTTTCCGAAGAGCTAAAATTAGGAAATATGTCAAAAACTTGGCTTTTTAGCGACGACATAACCTCACCTTCTGCTTGAGTCACTGCTACTAGATCCCGACTCTTCCTTCTTTTTCCGCTCCCTTCCGCGCTCTTTTTTGTCTTTATCCTCGTTCTCTGATTCTGAACGTGGCTTTGCCCTAAATTCGTGAAGGAAATAACAATTAAAAGTGAAAGTTAATGAAGGTGACGCCGAAACGCCTATCACTTTTATACCAAAGAAATTGTCAAGATTATGCGTGCTTACATGTTTTTTCTTCGTTTGCCAACGTTTTTGAGTTCAGATCATCCAGACAACAGTTTTTGCTATGTTCACTATACTTATTTTAAGTCGATATCACGGAATATCTAACGTAAGGTTTAAGGTTATGAAAACTAGGATAACGACAGACGGCGCTGCCGGTAATGTAGGAAGCTGTCTCATTAAAGCCATGTTTGCATATACCCTAAAGCTGACGGCACACGATCAATATTATTGACAATATCGTTCTTTGACCAATCAAAACACGGTATTATTGGTCAAATCACCATATTGTCAATAATATTGATCGTGCGCGGTCAGCTTTAGAGGAGGGAAGAAGAGGAGGAATAACAAAGCAGGTGTTCCTGTTACCATTCGGCACCAAAAAAAGGGGCGTAACCTAAACTTCTTAGTCCCTTTACGCCGAGAATTGAACGACAAATCTTAAAATGATATGACTAATTGCGCTATTTCAAACGCTGCTTTCGTTATTTTGGGTTAAATTACATGAATTCTAAACAGTAACCTAGTTTCATCACTTTGTTTGGCACCAAACATGCTCAAATTTTGGTAACACTCACTTGCACGGCAAAGATCGGTCGTTGCGAATCCATACTCTTCCCTCATCTAGGCATATACCTATGTTTGCCTTTCTGCCATTAACTTGAATCACAGAACACCTGAATTTAAATAATAAATAAAAATGTTGACATTTATAAGTAGGTATATTATTTATTTGCGTTTACTAGCCTTTGTTGTAAAAAAATTTGTAAACTTAAAAATGTCGAATATTTGTTTTTACGCTCCAGTGAATTCATCTAGATATTTTTTCGATTTGTATTCGTCTCAACAGTAGCAGGTAATATAGGAATAATTTTTATTTTTAAACGGGGAATAAAGAAAAGAGTCGTATGAATTTTTTCTTTGTCAATTTAACGTTTACAGGTCACCGCATTTTGTTTTCTGTTATCGAATCCTTGCGTGTATTTTTAGACTTTTCGGTAGATTTTCTGAGCGCTCTCGTCTTTTTAATTTGGAGATCGAAATCGGGTTTCAATGTCGGCAATGTAAATTTATTAAACTCTTACAAGTATACAGGGTGTTTAATTAACAATGGGAAATCCGTTAACTGGAGATTCTGCAGGTGAAATAATGACCATTGACCCGAACATGCCTTATCCGAATGTTGATGGTTTAGGAAATACAGGGTGTTGAAAGTTATAATTTTATTTCCATTTTTTGCCATAACTACGACATTTCTTAGGTTGTCGAGTTGAAAATTTGCAATCCTATGGTTTTTCTTGCAGGAAAAAAGATTCCAATAATCTTCGGAGCGCTATTTTCACCTTTTGGGCGGAAAGATCCTCTTTCGCCCAAGCGATTGTACAGATTTCTAAATAATTTATGATTTGGTTGCCTTCGGTGGGGGTATAACTCTGAATACCTTCGGGCTGCAGCGAGCCCATTAAAATTGGTTTGAGCAAGAACACAAATCATATCTCTCATAATTACTATTCGAAAAGTCATTATGACGTGGCATTTTTTAATACTTTTGATACATTTATGGGTTAACACTGAACACTTTAAGCTAACGTCATATTACTATCGACTGTTATGCACTGTTTTGCATTGTAATTCTAATGTTTCAGTCTGCAGATTGGGATGGAGTGTCCCTCCATTATACTGGCCTGTGATAATTTACAGAGTAGTAGAATTATTTTTAAAAGAAAGCTCTCCTTGACTCCTTGACTGTTATTTTCTATTGTATGTCGACGATAAAATTGAAGCATTTTAAGTTTTCACTTCAAATACGCGATTTGTATTTTTATTTACCTACATACTTAAAAAAAATCACTACTTCATAATCTAATTGGCAGGAATATGCGCCGTAGAAATATTTGACAGCATGTTTACATTTTAGAAAACTCTTCTGCCTACGCTAAAATCGTATAATATACATAATTATAACAGTTCACTTAACAATATTTTCTTCCCTTATAACAACTTCCTTTATTAAAGAATGAATTTCCATTTAGCTGGGGAATATTGTCACTATTACATTTATTTCGCGTGGGGTTAGGTCACCAGCTTTAATAAATTATTTCATTAGGAATATCATAGGCCTGCCTGTGCGTACGAAGCTTCTACCGCGTAGGGGATTCCCCGCCCGATGTATGTGCGTTAAATTTTCAATTTCTTCTATATTTTCATGACAAAATCGAATTCTGACTAATTTTTACATGCTATTATAAACTAAACAACAAAACAAATCCAAGTACAGTGAAAATAACAATTAAATTGCTTCTTAAACAGCCAGCTCTACTTTTAAAAGGTCCTATTTTAGCTGCATAACCTATGACATACGCAACGTAAGTTTGTTCATGTACTGAACCGAACAAATGAGCATAGGGTCCTGAAAAACGAAAAATTAACGAAAGAAGTCGTAATACAAACGTGAAATTGGCTACCTTTGGCGTAAATAAGCACATCGGTGCCGCTGTGTGTCACTTCATCTGTCAAAACAGCGGCTTGTTGAGAATAATCAAAATCTTCAGTATTTTTCGGATTCGGTCTTATGATTGTGTTATTTATGGCTTCAAATTGGTAATTATTCGGGCCACCAGTGCCGTACAACAGACTTGTATAGTTTACTGAGTCTATTACTGACGGTTCAGCAATCCCCAATACCCCTGTGCCCCTTTGGGCATAACCAGTGAAAACTAAAGAGTGAGAATGGTCGCTTGTTACTATAACCAAAGTTTCACTTTCTGAATCATATTCTTTAATCATTTCTAAAGTTTTTGCTACGGCATCAGAAAATGCTACCGTTTCATCCAGAGCTTGACGAGCATGCCCTCTATGGTGAGCATAATCTATTAAACCACCCTCTACCTGAAAACCAAACAAAACTCAAATGACGTATAAATGACAGTTGTATTTGACAACCATTAGTATGTACCCTTTAGGGTTTTTTTGTAGTATTTGTATAGTTTTCTCTGTCATGTTAAGTAAAGAAGGTGATCCTTTCGGGCCATCATTTCTTTTATAATCCATCTGCATATGTGAATTTGCAAAAACTCCCAAAACGAAATCCGAATCGAGATCTAAGTTTGACAAGTCTTCGTTGTTGTATAGTACCGAGTGTTTGACAGCTCGATTTTCTTTGTCTTCTTCCCATTGTTTTATTAAGTCACGGCCATCTTTGCTGTAGCAAGCCCAAGTGTCCGAGGGATCTTCTTCGGTACCATTTACATTAGATTGTAAACACTGCCTACCACCGCCCATAATAACTTGGATGTTTCTTCCTGGGTCATCTTCAATGAGCTGTCGCGCAATATCTTTACATTCTGACGATCCAGGTGGTATTTTAGCATCACATTCCCAATTTCTATCAGGGGTATGAGCAAAAAGAGCACTGGGAGTAGCATGCGTTACCCTAGTCGTCGTCACGAATCCTAAAAGACACAGTGACGTAATGAAGGAGATATTTGTCAGGGAGTATACCTGTTGATTTTCCTGCAGCTTGTGCCCAAACGAAAATACTGTCCAGGTGAGTTTTTGGGTTTAAGCTAGCAGTGCAATCTTTGTAAGAGACAGTGGCGTCGAGTCCGGATAGTTTTTGGTTTGTTTTTACACCACTGAATAAAGCAGTTGCTGTACTGCATGAGTCTGGTACATATTTGTCAGAGTTATAAGTCTAAAAATGATTTCGTTTGTTAATTAATTCATGTTAATACCAAAAATATTTAATATTAAATAGATTTTTGTTTTTACCTGCCTTCAGTGCACCTATATGAGGAAATCTTTCAAAAGACAGATAACCATCTTCGCCCTTTCCATAAATTCTCGCCGCCGTCACTGTATTAGGTCCCATACCATCGCCAACGAATATAATCACATTTTTAGCTGTCCCTTCTATAACTTCTGGTTTTAAAAACGTTCGTATATCATCTTTAGCAAGTTGCTCCCAGTAAGAGTAATCTAGAGCAAAGAATACACAATAGACGAGCCGCCGCTGGTGTAAATGCCCCAATTACCTACCTTCCCTTGTTTTCGCTGTCCGTGTAGTCTCACTTGTCACTTTTAACAAAACTAAACAAATATAAAACAAGATGGTACACTCCATAATATGAAAGACGAAAATATGTAATAGAACTTTAATTAATTTGACCTAATGCTTTTATTAAACATTGTTAGACGTGGTCAAATAATTATTGTCAATTTTGTTTAATAGAAACAATGGGACAGCAAGTTATTGCTGGAGGTAGGTGTCTCGTTGCATGAACGAGTAAAATAATTTGTATGTTAATAGTGTTGTGTTCGGCGAAATTTTATGTCAAGAGCGCATGCAGGTAGGCAATAAACAGTTTTGATAAGGTATCTAAAAAGGTGTACGGTGTCTATTATGTGATAATTACTTCCCACAATATTTAGATAATAGTTAAACAATTGTTGCCTGCTTTTCTAGTATACAGAGTGAGCAAACCATAGTAACAGGTTATGAAAGATAAATTTTTATTGCATACAGCATAGTATGCCAGAAAATCGAACAGGTCCATTTAAATTTTGTAGGCAGCTTTGAGATTTTGACGTTTTAAAAATAAATATCCTGTCGCGTCTCTTCTTAAATCTAATAAATTTTTATCAGAAAAATCTCTTAAAAGGTACGGCAGTGGTAATAAACTAAATTTAAAGAAATTATTAGAAAACAACAAACAAAAACGTAATAAACTGGAAGAGAGTGGTATCTATGAGTTGAAATGCGACTGCTGTGATGCTGTTTCTTTCCGAGACTGTTGCCTCAGTAAATTCACGTTCCCGCTGAGTTAACTGGTGAAATTGCCCTCAAAAATCAATAAAACGATCTCATTATGCAAATTAACATTTGATTAACATCGAAAGAGGAAAACAAGTTGTTAACAATTTTTCTGCAAACAAGTGAACGGATGTATAAATGACAGTTATTTTTGACAGTCAGTATTTGTGTCATTTATCAAAATAAGACAATTTATTTTTCATTTTTGCTGTATTTACTGGTTAAGTTGTGTGCAGGGTATAATTTTAATTTTATGTACACGAGTAGGTAGGTATGAACAAATCCCCTGTTCTAGAGCATTTTCATGCCTTTACACATTATTATAATTTATTTTGTTTTTAAGTGCTGTTGCAATTTTTGTATAAATTTGACTGCATCTCTTCTTTCTTCTCTCAAGCTTTCGTCGCCCTTGCAGTCGATCAAATCTAATTTTATCAAAAATCTTATCAGTGTTTCGTTGTATTGCTTGTAAACTCGGTCGCTGGCCGACCCTGTATAACCTAAAATTGGCCCTTCCAAATCTTGCGCGTCTTTTTTCACATTTTTTATCGTTTTCAAAGTGTTCGGCACGTAATTATTGATTTTAATGGTTTCTGTTTTGCTTTCTTCCTTCTCCTCTTGTTGTGTACCATTTTGTTTGTTTTCTACATTCGGAGACTCTTCAACGGGTGTTGTATAAGTGGAATTTGTCAAACTCTCGTTCACTTCGAAATCAGACAGTTCTAACTCGGTTCTCGAATTATTTTCTTTAAAATCCGTGTCTATTTTGCTCAGTTGAGCCTCTAGATCTTTCACGTGACGGGCCAAAAGAGATATCTTTTCATTCGTTTCTTTATTTTGTTGTTTTAGTTGTTCTATAGTCTTTTCTAACTCGTCTTTATAAATTTTTGCGTATTGGTAAGCTTGATAACCTATTTTTGATTCATATATTTTTTTGTTTGTTTTTCTATGTTTATTTTGTGTTGCTTACCTGCGGCTGCAGTGGCGGAGGTCAACAATAAGTATCCGGCCATTTTTTCTTCACAAAAACCGCACTTTTTGATTAAAATTGCAGAACACGCCTTCGGAACTGGTCACAAGAACTGATACCGATTGTACTGATTATGTAAAAACATTGTAAGCTTGTGATTTGACGCGGCTATATCTAAATCCATTTGCAACGGGTACATGAGCTAGTCAAGGTCCAATTTCTTAGCACTTTAATTTTAAAACGGTCCAACTGTTTTTTAAATTAATGAATCGATTTCAAGATCAAATTTTCACTTAGAAGATGAAAATATAGAGACAAATATTTTATTAATTCTTAATTCAACAAATATCAACATTTTACATGGAATATATTGATTTATAGTCCCCCATTGAGCGTGAATGTTACGACTGGTGCAGAACTGGGTCCAACACGGTCACTTAATCTTGGGTTATGACGCCGGAACGCGTGTTGGAAGCTCCTAGTACTCTGCGAGGTCGATCCCTGTTAAACAATGCATTTTTTATGTAATGACTTTTTGCTGATACGCCACTGGTTGTGTAAACGCAAGCCACAGGTGATTGATCGTGTATAAGAGGCGCAGAAAAGATGAGGGATGATATTTATTTTTAGAAGGCAATGTTAATATTGTTCCCTCTCCTACGAAGCCCTGGAGCTGCCACCGTTGAGTTAAAAATTATTTTTGATGTAATTCCGAGTTGTAAGTCGAAATTCCGTTGTACCACAGAATTCCGAGTTGCAAGTCAGAATTCCGAGTTGTAATACAAAAATTCCGAGTTGTAAATCGGAATTCCGGGTTGTAACACAGAATTCCGAGTTGTAACACAAAATTTCGAGTTGTAAGTTGGAATTCCGACTTACAACTCGTAATTCTACGTTGCAACTCAGAATTCCGAGTTGTAATACAAAAATTCCGAGTTGTAAATCGGAATTCCGGGTTGTAACACAGAATTCCGAGTTGTAACACAAAATTTCGAGTTGTAAGTTGGAATTCCGACTTACAACTCGTAATTTTACGTTGCAACTCAGAATTCCGAGTTGTAATACAAAAATTCCGAGTTGTAAATCGGAATTCCGGGTTGTAACACAGAATTCCGAGTTGTAACACAAAATTTCGAGTTGTAAGTTGGAATTCCGACTTACAACTCGTAATTTTACGTTGCAACTCAGAATTCCGAGTTGTAATACAAAAATTCCGAGTTGTAAATCGGAATTCCGGGTTGTAACACAGAATTCCGAGTTGTAACACAAAATTTCGAGTTGTAAGTTGGAATTCCGACTTACAACTCGTAATTCTACGTTGCAACTCAGAATTCCGAGTTGTAATACAAAAATTCCGAGTTGTAAATCGGAGTTCCGGGTTGTAACACAGAATTCCGAGTTGTAACACAAAATTTCGAGTTGTAAGTTGGAATTCCGACTTACAACTCGTAATTCTACGTTGCAACTCAGAATTCCGAGTTGTAATACAAAAATTCCGAGTTGTAAATCGGAATTCCGGGTTGTAACACAGAATTCCGAGTTGTAACACAAAATTTCGAGTTGTAAGTTGGAATTCCGACTTACAACTCGTAATTCTACGTTGCAACTCAGAATTCCGACTTACAACTCATAATTCTGTGTTGCAACACGGAATTCCGGCTTACAACTAAGAGCTGTCATCGTTGAGTTAAAAATTATTTTTGATGTAATTCCAAGTTGTAAGTCGGATTTCTGAGTTGCAACTCAGAATTCCGAGTTGCAAGTCGGAATTTCGGGTTGTAACACAGAATCCCGCGTTGTAAGTCGAAATTCCGAGTTGCATATCGGAATTCCTAGTTGTAACACAAACATCCGAGTTTCAACACAGAATTGCTAGTTGTAACACAAAATTCCGAGATGCAACACAGAATTCCGAGTTGTAAGTCGGAATTCTGTGTTGCAACTCGGAATTTTGTGTTACAACTTGGAATTACGACTTACAACTCGGTATTACATACATCAAAAATAATTTTTAACTCGACGACGGCAGCTCCAGAGCTTCGTACTCTCCTCACCAAGTCATGATATTATCAAATGAATCCTCTATACCCAGGAAGGTCCCCAGTGCCGCTTCTTTGTTGATGAGGGCCCCTTCGACCATTAAAATTCGAGGTAAAATGCTTTCTCGATGAGAACTGTTGTAGAATATTGGAACTAACCTGAATACGATATCCTGAACACGAATTCCTTGCCCTCTGATACAGCTGCAACAGAGGACAAGCTGCTATTGACATTCTGGAGACGCCATCTGAAGAATTCAAAGATAACAATGCTCCATCAGGTCTGCGTATTAAATCGGGCGTTTCTGATAATCCTAATAAAAAATTGGTTGAAATATGCTTACGTGTTGTAAGGTTTCGACCAAGGTTTCGACTTACTTTCTGAACTAGTGCTGTTGAATAAAGATGAGCCTAACATTTCTTCTCTAATTCTGGCTAATCTTTGGGCGGGATCTTCGCCTGTTAGCCAGAACGTCCGCATTTCCCCTTTACCCTGAAATTTTTTTTAGTAATGATTGTCAGAAAGATCATTGTTGAATAATAAAACCTTGATGGGTACCAGTCCTCTGTCTTCACATTTATACCCTCCAATTCTTTGTAAAAGGGTGTAAGTAGCGTTGGATATGTGTATTTTGAAAGCCTCTCCAGAGCTTTCCATTCTGGACGCAGTGTTCACTGTGTCTCCAAACAAGCAGTATCTTGGCATTTTTAGACCAACTACGCCAGCCACACAGGGTCCTGAATATATTAGGGGTGAGAAAATCTTCAATGCTAGCAAAGTCCAATGAATTTAAGTTGGCGAGCGGTGGAGGCGCGACGCGCTGGCTCCTGCCACAGCCTGCAACTAACTCAGCGCAACAGTGGCGTGGACTTTTCTCAAATGTAATTCAGAATGTAAAAAGGCAAATGTAATGCAGAAAACCCTTTTCGCAACCGACATTTACAATCATTAATGCTAATGCGCAGCCCCATCGCTCGCCAACTTAAACCTGTTGGACTACCTGAATGTATGCCGATCCGTAACTGCAAGACTTCGCCAGCCCGATGTTTAATTTCGAATTTTTTAATTTTTCCTAGTAGATGGAGGGCCATGGACGCTATTTCTCCTGCATGTCGGTCACCATTTCGGATTGGCAGACCGCTAACGACCATATAAGCATCACCAATGGTTTCTACCTAGTGATGTAGGGATAATATAAATATAAATGAGCTGGATGGCACAGGCAGTGTATGAAAATTGTGAAAACCTGGTGCATTTTAAGGAATTTGAATATTTGGAGATCGCAACTGGATCTGCATTTCGAAAACCTGTTGTATTTTGTACTCTCTTGTATCACTCTTGTTTTGTATGTGGGTTGAGCTGTTGAGCACGAATATGCAATCTCAAAACCCTGATTTCCAAATCTTTAATTCTTTAGATTCATCACTTTTAACAGTTTTAACTAGTGCTGGCAGCAAAAATCGATTTTTCGATTAATCGATTTTCGATTTTAACATAGACTATAAAAGCCAATTCTAAAATCGACTTTAAAAATTGATTCCGAAATCTATTTTCAAAATCGATTCCAAAATCTGCTTTAAAAATCGACTTTTAAAATCGATTCCAAAATCGACTTCAAAAGACGATTCTAAAATCGATTTCTCTCTGTCGTCGATTATTCGATTTTTCCCAAAATCGATTTTCTCAAAAATAAATTAATCGATTTTACATTTCTGCTGATTTTACCAGCACTAGTGTGAAGCTGCAATGAGAGTTATTTACTGTGGGTTAGAGAAACGACAGGACCGTATTTCAATATGTTACTCATAAAGTTTTTATTGTTTAATTAAAACATAATAATTTTACATTTTGTATTGTTAAAAAAAATATATATAATCTATTCCTCTTCTACCGTTAAGTGTAGAGGATGTGTTCTCTTCATGTTCCATTTACCATTTTTTTCCATTTATTCCTGTCCTTCGCCAGTGTTTCCGCTTCTCTCCATGTTGAACCCCTCTCCTTCAACATTTCAGCTACATCACTGTCCCATGTCATCCTAGGCCTCCCTCTTCGCCTTTTACCTATTTTCTTCGCATCCCATACCATCTTAACTTGTCTATCTTGGCTCAGTCTATTCAGATGCCCCCACCATCTTAACTGCGCAACTCTCAATTTCCAGCCTTTCCCTTATACTGTCATTTCTTATTTTGTCCATTATTGAGACATTTGCCACGCGTCTTAGGTATTTCATTTCCGCTGCTTGCAGTCTTTTCCCCATTTTCTCTGTTATCACCCATGACTCACTTCCATACAATAGGGTAGGCAGATAGATTGTCCTGTATACAGTCAGTTTGGTCTTACTACTGATCTCCTTCTTATTGATGAACCCGTTTATTTCTTCTTCAAATTTCCCTCTTCTATCTATTATTGTTCCCAAGTATTTAATTCTATCAACTTGTTCCACTTTTCTTCCATTCATTTGTATGTTAATTCTTTCCTCAGCATTACTTATGGCCATAGTCTTGGTCTTGTTCACATTAATTTTCATTCCCTTATCTTCCAGTGCTACAGTCCAGATGTTGAGGTTATGTTGTAGGGTCTTTTCACTGTTTTCAATCAACAGAATATCATCAGCAAATACACATTACAATGTTCCTCAATCTACAGTATCCCACATTTATCTTAATTGATTTTCCACTACACTCTCTAATTATCTCATCCATATACAATATGAACAGTATTGGACTCAGTACCCCTCCTTGTCTTACCCCTTGTGTGGTAATAAATTTGTTGGTTTCCTGATTTGCTATTTTAACTATATTAGCACTCGATTTATACAAAGATTTGATTCCTTCGATTAAGCTTCTGTCCACCTCAAAGTTTTCCAACGTTTTCCATATTTGTTGTCTTGGCACTTTGTCGAAAGCCTTCTCTAGATCAATGAAGCATAGGTATAACGGTTTATCCAACTTTAAAAACTTGTCAGTTAGGTTTCTTACAGTAAATATGTGATCATTAGTGCTATATCCAGGTCTAAAACCACTCTGTGCCTCGTGCATTCTCATCTCCGTAATTTTTCTGAGTCGTTGCTCCAGCACTGTCTCATAAACTTTACATGCATTGCACAACAGTGATACCCCTCTATAGTTTCCACAGTCTCTCCGATCTCCTTTCTTATATATTGGGACTATTACCGAGATTTTCCACTCCTCAGGAACTTCCTGAGTACTCCATGCTGTGTTAATAATCTGATGCAGAGCTTCTATTCCTTTGTCACCCATATATTTTAGCATTTCTGGCTTTATGTTGTCAATACCTGCAGCCTTTCCTACTTTTAACTTCACTACTGCATCCTGCACTTCTTCTAAGTGAATGCTGAGCCCCTCATTTATTTCACTTGTTTATCCTTAATTTGCCTAACCATCTTATTCTTGTCTCCTCTCATGTTTTTTAGAACTCTATAGAATAATTTTTGGTTACTCTTACTATCTTCCTCCATTTTTGTTCCAAATTCCTCCCATTCACTGACCTTGGCTATTCTGACTTTTTCCTTTACCAATTTTCTAACTTGTTTGTACTCCGTATATGCTTCTACTGTTTGCTTCCTCAGATATTCCCTCCATGCCACTTTCTTTTCCTTTATAATTCTTCTGATTTCTTCATTCCACCAGCTGGTTCTCTTTTTAGACCCTCCTGTAGCTGTAGTACCACAAGCTTTGATCGCAGAGTTTTTTATAATTTCTTTAAATAAGATCCATTGCTCTTCTAAGTTTCCCTCATTCAGTTCATTTCTCTTCATATCCATCTCCGCTGTAACGAATCTAGAATATTGTTGTCTTACTTCCCTCTGTTGCAGTTTATATGTTTTAATGGTTAGCCTTTCTATACAAGCATTTTCCTTTGCCCTTTCGTTATTACCTCCTCTCTGAGTCATATTTCTAACTGTCGCTACTACCAAATAATGATCTGTTCCTGATTCAGCACTTCTGTTTACTCTTACATCTTTAAATATCCTTCTTTTTACTCTTTCAGTTATAACATAATATATTATCGATTTTTCATTTCGCCCTGGTTCCTCTCTGGTATATTTGTGACACTCTTTATGTTGAAAAAATGAATTCTGTATAACCAACTCGTTTTGTATACAAAACTGTATTAATCTATCTCCGTTCCTGTTCCTTGTTTCTTCTTAAAATTTTCCCATTATTCCTTGTGTTCCTTCAGTTTTATTGCCGATTCTAGCATTAACGTCCCCCATTATTATTACTGGGTTTCTACCTCGATTATAGGTTTCTTGTAGTTTCTCCCAGAACTCATCTTTCTCGCCAGCCTTGTCATTTTCCCCGAGCCCGTAGATTATTATCACCGTCATGGTGTCTTCCTTTATCATTCTCAGGGTATAATTCTTTCGTTAATTCCTTCCCAGTCAACTAACTTCTCCATATAATTCGGACTCAGTATACACCCCACTCCTGCCTCGGCTCTTTTACTCATTTCTACTCCACTGTACAGTATACCATGTTGTTCCAAAATTGTTTCTCCAATGCCCTTCTTTTTCGTCTCCGTTATAGCTAACATTTCCAACTTTGCCCTTTTAAATTCTTGTATCATTTCAGCCTCTTTGCCATTCATACTTCTAATATTCCATGTTCCCATTCTCGCATTAACACAACCATTGTCCATCACTTTATTCTCCCTAACCCTGGATCTATCGCTTCCAATTGTTTTAAGTCCACTTATACCACCCTCACTTTCCTTAACATTCCCTGTATATGCCCCTCCAACGCTCCCCGTGCTTGTTCTTGATATATAATGTACCTGCCGTGGTTCCCCACTCATGCCTGTTTCCTGTTTTACTTGCTTTTCCTGATGCAGTCCATATTCATTGCTTATGTCATTTTTCCCTTCTTTCCGTCCGATTCTTATTTCCTGAGTTATGAGTTTTTTGATTGGGTGCCATGCTCAGGACCATGAGTCTCCCATCTTATCACTCCTTGCTCCTCATTACTCCACCTGTATTCTTCTTCTCCACATCTTATTTTTCGATATCCCATTTTAACTTTTACACCTTTTGCACTTTGTTCCCTAGCTATGCTTCTAATTGCTCTTTGCACCTTCTGTTCATCAGCTGTATTATCATTGTCTATATATATTCTCGATCCCTTCAGTTTGTTTTTATTTCCCATTATCCTCTCCTTGCATCAGGACAACGCTTGAAGTCACAAGGCAAGGCAAACAATGCAATTTTTGGAGGACTTTGGAGTTAAATTGTTTGAGCATCTACCATACAGTTCCGACCTGGCACCTTGTGACTTCTTTTTATTTCCGCGGTTAAAGGATATAATGCGGGGATTACGATTTTCAACCGCGGAAAATGCTGTGAAACACTTTAAAAACCTCGTTTCTGAAGTGACCCAAGAAGAGTGGAATTTCTGTTTTGACAATTGTTTTTATCGAATGGGTAAATGTATTGAGTTTAAGGGTGAATATTTTGAAAAACAATAATAAAAGTATTTTTGCAAAAAACGCATTGGTTTCATGTGATTGCAGAAATTTTTGGTGCTACCTACGTACCTACAGCAGAAACATAAAAATGATGTAGGTACCTACAGTTGTTAATTTAAAAAAAAATCGAGAACACCTAATTTTGCAATTACTGTGTAAATCGTTCTTTCTGATGTCACAGAGTGAGAAAATCCCTAAGAAAAATCTACCAGTTCATGAACAGTTCGACCCTGTTGCAATACCCAAAACCGGTAGCTTTAAAGCGTATTTATAGAAGTTGTGTATTAGCTTATTTATTTTAAAATGCTTGCTATTGATACAAAATTATTTTATATGAAAATAATAAGAGTTAAAAATACTAAAAATCGCATTTATGTTAATCTTTAAAGTTTGTAAATGCCCAAAAATTGTGAAATGATAATACCTAGAACAAATTGGCGCTAGTTTTTCGTACAATTAAAAAAACATTATAATATCAATAAATATAAGAGTGGGTGCGCTTAAAAATTTATTGGAAATATGTTACAAGTTTAGCAACAAAATTTAATTCCCAGTAAAAATTTGAGGCTATCATTGGTTGTACCTCACATTTATCGAAATTTTATTGGTTGTTAGTATAAGCTGGAGAGGGAGATAATCAACATTATATCCTTAATAGTTTGTAAGAGGATTTGCATAGAAAATTGATATGTCTTGTAAACGATTTCCAATAGGTAGTGTTTGTTAATAGTCTGCACATAAATCAAACATTTTTTTGGAAGTAATATCCTTTCAAGACATTTTAATAAAGCTGTAGACACACTCAGGATATTAAGTCTGTGAATAAATAGCCTCATTTTCTATTCTTATGCCCATACACTTATTACATTTCTCATGCTTACGTCTTTCAGAATATACCTACTTTGTAAACGTCATAATGGGAAATGATGGAATCAAAACATGTATAAAGATCGTTGAGCAAATCTATGACTTGAAACGGGGTGCTCACAGCAGATAACTCGGTAAAACCGACTATATCACTGAAATAAATTGTCACGCAGTCAAAACTTTCGGCTTCCACGGGGTCCCCTTTTTTCAACGCCTCGGCGACTGATCTAGAACACAAATAATGCTGGCTTTTATCCTACTTTTACAGCAAAGCTTTTGAATTAATGTATAACCACGCTCCAAGTAAGTACATTTTAAATTGAAATTTATAAATAAGCAGAGCACTTACTTCGGCAACATTCTATAAAGCAAGGCGTCTGTTTTCTTCTTTTCTTCGGTTAATTGATTTGTGCGCTCCTGAACTAAACCCTCTAAGTTGTACGCGTATTTCTCCATTATGGCGAGCATGTTATCGAAGATATTTGGCTTTAACCCAGCCTGCAACGAAAAATTGCAAACAAACTGAATTTTTCGATTGCAGAATCAAATAAAGAAAGATTTGCAGGTGTAACCCCGCTGAAATGACAAACATTTATTTTCTGCTTGAGTAAGCAAAATACTACAAAATAGCCCAGAGTAAACTTGCAGCCCGTGAAATTCTATACCATAAAAGTCTCTACATTTTTTTTGTGCGGGCAACGGTACTCACGTGATTTTTAAAGTTGCGCTTTTGAGACACGTATGATGGTACACGGCGCCAGAGGTGCGTAAATTTTGATACATTCTTTTTGAAATTCGGCACCTGTTCAGTGAAATTTGATACCTCCTTTTTGAAATTCGACACCTGTTCAGTAAAATTTGACACTTCCTTTTTGAAGTTCAGTGAAATTTGACAAATTTGTGAAGAAAATTTGCAGAGAAATTTTACATTTTAAATCACGATAAAACTTCCATAAAACTTTGGAAGGAGCAATAATTGACGTTTAAATTGTTGCTTGTTACTTGGGTTGTATGGCGATTACCTTTACCTGCATTTCTTTCAGACGGACTCGTACGTAACGTATGTCTGGTCTTTGTTCAGGCTCTTCATGCCAGCAGGCTTGCATACAATTGGTTATGTAATCTGCAGCCCCTAAATCGTCCAGGCGTGGTCGAAACGGAATTTCTTCAATTTTGTTCTTGACCTTTTTAACTATCTCTGTTGGGAAATGATTTAAACAAGAAGTAAAAGCAAATTCAACGTTAAATCACACACATAACATGTCAAATTATTATAAACACATACCGAAATGTACACACAGATTGTCTCACCAGCTTCGGATAGGTCTGAATATCCCCAAGGGCCGGCCCTTCCTATTATTTCGTAAAGAACCACGGCAAATGAATATACGTCTCCTTTTTGGGTACCTCTTGAAGGAGGATTGGGGAGCCTGAGCAGTTCGGGGGCTCTCCACAAACATCTCCTTAGCTCTTTTATTGAATACTCTGGATCATCTTCACCAGCTTGAAATACAATTGCAAAAAATGAAAGAGGATCATGAACATGGACTACGGAAGACAAATAAGCATTTGATAAGATACGTATACCTCTAAATTCATGTAATCCAAAATCTGTAATTTGCAACACCCATCTGCTGTCAATCAAGCAATTGCTAGACCTCAAGTTTCCATGAGAAATTATGTCACTGTCATGTAAATATATCATTCCCTAAAATTTTACGAAAATGATATTTTGAAAAATCTGTAGATTTTCTGACCTTCAAGATATCAGTTACTAGTGAAGAAACAAACATGTTATCTAAGTGCAAGTCTTCGTTGGCCAAAACGTCTTCTAAACTACCCCTAGCGCAGTATGCTGTTAATATAGCTACGTGGCCATGATCCACAATTGCCCCGATGAAAGGAATCAAATTCTCGTGTCTCACTTCGCGAATCTAAAAGAGAAAATTTATCAAACAGTTCTAGACCACTCTAACCACCTGGAGTACTGGATGGAGTGATCTAGAACTGTCATGTCTCTACTACTATTTTGACATCAGCACCTGTTTCAATTCCTTGCGAATTGATCTAGTCAGATCTACTGATTTTTTATGCAATTGCTTGATAGCAACTATATTCCCTTTGAATAGTCCTATGCGAGTGTACGCCCTTCGTGGTTCGGAGACTTCGGCGATACTTCCTGTGGGAGCCTGAAAAACACTGTGCCTACAAACTTGAATCATGTTCCTGCTTCTGCTCGAAGTTTCTGTAGTTTCAGTTGGAATTATTGTGACGTCTTTCAGGTCTATTTTCCAAAGCAAACAAGCCAATTTTTGCTCGTACCTGTAATGCCTGAAAGGTCATTTTAGTTGTGCTTCTAAAGGATTGTTTATTTGTTATATACTTAAGGGCAAATAAACCAGCTACTAGTAGAACTACAGTTACAAAAGTTATGGTTGCTGTTACTTTCCAGTCTGTTTTGCTGACGCATTTTAACCCATCAAAACCACATACTGGTTCACCCCTTGGCAGTTTTCCACCAATCCATTGAATCGGACGTGATATGTCCAAATATTTAAACTCCTGCAGAATCAAGAATCGTATTTCAATCATCCTGTATATTTTAGAAGCGTTTGTTTACTCACTGGCAATGCAAATGGTAGATTACTAACATTCGGGTTGTATTGAAAATACCCCACAGGTTGCATGCTCATTCTCAAGCTACCATTCATTTCTTGATCGTCTAACAAAGCTACGACAGTAAAATTACCCTCTGCATCCCCATTACCATCGATAAAAACCTAAATCCACCGAATATAAACATTCAGCTATTACCAAAAATTACATTTTTACGTCATATCCTTGAATTGAATGGTAGGAACGATTCACGATTCTTTTCAAAACCGCAGAACCATTCCTTGGATCTTCGTTGTTTTCGAAAATTTCTGTTAAGGCCCTTGCGTATATCATGACAGCATCGTACAAATAAGCAGCTTGAATGGGAACCTATTCATTTGAGTTAATAATAAATTAAGGGTGGTGAGTTTTTGAGCAAAAATTGTGGTCACTGTCATAACGTCACAATTCAGGTTCAATTTTGAAACAACTTACATAGATGCTGTCAAAAATTCTATGATGGTAAGGAACACAAAATGGAGGTCCTGCTGATACAGCTTTTATATTTTCACATACATATCTGAAAATATAAAGAAAAATTTGTGTTGTCGCGGAGGGTGGTGCTTAAGGTTCCCATTGTGATATATCAACAAAGAAAAATTGTTTTCAACGTACTTATATTCAGGATTTCTAGGATACGACGGTGATAACTTCAGGACGGAACGAAATCCCATCATGTCATTACTATTTTCAAAAGTTTCGTTCAGAAACGGATCGAGATAATCTCTCCTTATAATTTTTATTCGTCTGTTGGGATCGTATATTTCGTCATCAACTGATATAACTACGTAATCACCGGTTTCTAACAGTTTTCGTTTTTGTAAACATCTCACGAAATCTATTAAAGCTATATGTTCACCAACGAATACATAAACTACAAGAATAATGTTAATGAACAACAGAAATTGTGATAAAATATACGAAGAGCAAAACTATTCGATCGCAAGAAACATAACCTCAATTATTGACAGGTCATTGCGAGTGAAGTTAGCAGCAAAGTTTGTATGGAATAATTTTGCCAGTATATGCATTTTTAAACAAATACTTCTGGTTTTCTGATATGTATCGGCTACTATGTTGTCCATTTGGTCAATATGTCTAGGAATATAATCGGAATACTTCTTGGTATCAGTCACAGTCAAACCATGCATAAGCGAAAGTTCCTTAAACGTGAATCTATTAAACCAAAATCAATATTTTGCTGCCTCCTTATTACTTCCAACGCTTGTTGAACTTCACTTCCCGAAGCAGGATGAGAACCGGATACTACGACAAACTGCCGCCATTCGAAAGCCTGGAGTAACGCTACCACACTTTTAGAAACTTTACTGGAGGGTGGCAAAGTCCTGGCGAACGTATAGAACACCCTTTTGTCTGACACTTTCGCCTCGCTGCATTTCTACAATTGATTAAAAATAAAATTGTTTTTGTGTC
Source organism: Xestobium rufovillosum (assembly GCA_963966045.1). Lineage (NCBI taxonomy): Eukaryota > Metazoa > Arthropoda > Insecta > Coleoptera > Ptinidae > Xestobium > Xestobium rufovillosum. Next base: position 26,553,275 of record OZ014503.1, read on the forward strand.
CTAAGGGATGACAACCGCTTTATTAACCCTTCAGAGAGTGGTTAATGATGCTTTTATAAACCCTTGTACAAATACCGTGCTTTTATAGTGTCATATTTATTTCCTATTATACTTGCGGGGGAATTTAACAGTTTAGTGGGCCATCAAAACAATAATATATTTTATTTTTATAGTGTCTTTTAAGACCGTTGATAGAAGATTATTGGGGATTTTATACCTCCACTAATTCCCCAACTCCCCACTACTCACATAGGATATCATGGGTAAATTCCAAGCTGCCGACACTAATGCTTCTGAAGTGCAAGTATCATCTGGACCTATGAAAGCAATAGTTCCATTATCTCTCATTTCCGTCATGATTCTAATTGCTCTGGCGGCAAGTGATGATTTTCTACGGGCTAATCCTGAAGCTGTTGGATTTGTCCCTATGTCAGCTGCTACATAATTCAGTCTCCTACCAGGCAACAGTTCTAGAATTAATATAAACGTTTTAGCAGATACTGGAAGTGTATCAAGAGAAACAAAAGAAGTTATTAGGAGTCTGACGTATTTGAGGCACCACATCTAGCAGTTTCAATGTAAAATCAGGATGTCAAGTCGCTTTAGGTACAGAGTTGCCCATTTTCAGTGACATTAATGAATTTTATAGTAATTCACGGACACACGGTTTCTCACTCTGTCGGCACCTTTGTTATTGTTTGTTGGCTATATTTGGTGACCTCGTATTATGAGAGCTAATAAACGGAAAGATTAAATGTAACTGTCAATGAACTCCAAATAAAATAAAGCGTAGAACCAATTAGAAACTTTAGGAAAACAAAGATGGAGTTTAATATAAATGTTTCTATGTTTGTCCACGAGCGTTGGTGGACTTTTTAACCCCAAGCACGCAAATTATATACTGTTTACTGCCCTCGGTGACACAATGTTGGTTTATTTAACCCGGGTGGCTTTTACAGCAAGTAAACAATAACGGGGTAGCTAAAAAGGACAAAATAACAATGATGAAACGACTCTGAATGAGGTAGCCCAGTTGATGAAAGTTTTACGGTCTATACGGGGTTGCTATAAAATAAATTCCGGATTAGAAATGTACTAAGCAGACTAAAACTGTTAAGATTGATTGATTGATTGAACCTTTTCCAAGGAATTCAGTAGCGTACGTAGTTTTTTCTATGGAACGTATTTTTTGGGTTATCTCAATCCCGTTAAGTTTTCATCAAAAATTTGGTTGACCCACCCAAAATAAAACAAAACGCCCTTGCCTCTGACGTTCAAAAGTTTGGTGCTGATTTGTATCAGACCAGTGACGCACATTATGCCTGTTAAATAATCCTACGCTGCTTATGTGAGTTTCATCTGTACCAAAAAGTACCAAAATTTCCGAAAATGTATTTAGAAAAGTGACTACCTATATGTTATGTTATAATTATTGGTAGTGTTTCCTTACCTTTGTTTTTATTGACTGCCTCTATAGCCAAAGGCAGGGCTCCCAAAACCACCTGTGCCTGTCCATATGCTCCCAGAAACCCAATAGTAACTGAATCACTAAAATTATGCACGCCGGTCCCCATCAAATAGTTATACAAAAAATTAAAGTCATCTCCGTTCGAGTTGTTGAAAACTTGGGGACAAGATGAAGTCCTGTTCAGGGTACTAAGATTCTTATTATCCGAATATGAATACGAGAAAAATGTGGATATGAATAAAGCTAGTAGAAACATCGCGGGGTTTTCGAGAAAATACGTGACACGCGCGCGGTATTTTCTTGGTGAGTGGAGCTAGAGTTTTCCAGCTTTCAGTGGGAGCGAAACTGAATGAAAAGTAGCCTGTTTAGAAATTTATGTAAGGGGATGAATGAAGAGACGCTTGCGTGTAAATCTCAGAGAGTAAAAATTGGGATAAATTGAGCAGACCAATTTCAGATGCATTATACATATTTGTTTTAAAGTAACAAGCTAACAAGCAATTTCTTTCACTTTCGCCCAAAGTGTAGACCATGTCTATTAATTCCTGTTTTGCAGAATTCATTTTCACTTAAAAAAGATTAATTCTCAAATACAAATATTTCCAAAACGGTTAATTTTGGGATAGGGAAGTGTATTGCAATAAGAAAGGCAATTTTATGGGGAATCCAATAATGGTATAAAAACAATAGGGTTCTATTTGAAATTGGAAAGTTATGGTGTTTTGAAATTTTCTAATTTGATCCTGTAATTGCTAATATCCTGTATAATATTTTCGATTGTTATTCCTAAATGTTGCTTTCATTCCATCAAAATATTACTGATGCTACAGCTTTATTCAATTCCGAGATATTAAAATTTCAAAATTGTTCTGCATCTGCAAATATTCCCAAGAAGATGCCCATAACTCAAAAAGTATGAAGTTTAGAAAAAAAATATTTCATACAACCTGATAGTAAAGTCGATCAAGGAATCCGAAAATGAAGTCAAATACAAGGTGTTCCATTTGAAATAACGAAGTTGACCTGCATACAGCAAATATGGGACAAGCTGTATAGCTAAAAATAATTTTAGCTGGAGCGACATGTCACTGGAAACAACTTTTTTTAGTATTTCTAACTGTAAAGGATATAAGGAAGAATCCCGCACTATTGACTCACCCTGTATAAGCAATATAAATATGTCAAGGCTTTTACAACGTACGAAACCTTCAAGGCACTGTGCGAGGACTACTTGATATGTAGACTTGGTTACTCTCCTATAAATCCATAAAATTAAATTTTAAAACAGAATTTTGAATAATACGAACTTTACTACGCTGCTCCCCCGACATAATTCATAATAAAATTTATCTTATCATTTTAAGTGAGTGCTGGAGATTTTCAACTCAAACAAGCCATAAAACATGAATTTCTTCACTTTGTTACACGAGAAGACGGAAATTTAATACTTGAAAGATGCAGAATGAAAATTCGGATGAGCAATCGAACAAATTTAATTGGGATATCGATCATTTTCAACAAACAGAAGAGACTGCCGAACTACCCCTAATTTTGCGAAGGAACGAGAACTCTGTAAGGTAAATAAATATTTTGTTTCATCTTTGAGAATCACAGATCGAATTTTTATAAATGTATGTATCAGAATTACGTCAATATTTTCAGGATCTCATTAATAAAGGATGTTACGGAAAGAGTTGTTAACAAACGAGGCCGCACCAATGTTTTTCTGCACAAAATTCCTAACAAAGAACTTCGTTTCATCAGAGATTTAGGAAACACTTTGATACACATTAGATGGCGCTGGATTCTGTTAACAGTAGCTCTTGTGAATACCTTCGCATACCTTGCATTCAGCGGTTTGTGGATGTTGATTGCTTGGATGGACGGGGACATTGGTAACCCTGAACCTGGCCACAAAATTTGTATCCAGGGAGCTGAAGGTTTCACTGGATATTTGTTACTGAGCATAGAAACTATCACCACGACTGGTTATGGGTACATTTACCCTACTGATGACTGCCGTTTGGCTTGGCTAATACTAACTTTAAGCACTGTAGTCGTTGTCGTTATTGATGGGGCATTTTTTACTGTGGTCTATGTCAAAATTACCCGACCAATCAACAGAGATGTCGTTAGATTTAGCAAAAAAGCTGTGGTAAGCGCACATGCCTATATTTTCAGCATTTACCAATGAGATATTAGAAAATCTATCAAGCAGTTCTATTAATCTGATACTTCACATGTAATACAGATGTACCAACAAAACTCTACGATTTTCCGTAGATTTCTCTCAGGAACGGGAGAGTATGCTTGGTATTCCGTATCAGCGACAGGAGAGGGAAACACTGGATAAAAACTAAAATAAACGGATACGTTATAATCGAGAAAACCTCTCACGAAGGGGATGTTTTTTCAAATTACCTTACTCCTCTGAAATTGGAAAATTTCGGTGTGTTACTCTGGCCGATTGACGTTGTGCATCGGATAGATGAAAACAGTCCTCTGTGGAATGTTTCAGCCAATGACTTGATGACGAAGAAGTAGGTATACATTTAAATATACAACTAGGTATTCAAAGGCGTTCTTAGATGGCAGCATAATTCAGTTTAATGCTCAGAACCAAAATGGCGACCGACGGTGACAACTTCGAAACTTTTCTTGTTATAAAACTTGTCTGTTTCAGATTTGAAGTTTTGGTGGTAGTGCGGGGTGACTCAATTTCGTCGGGTCAACCCTCGCAGAGCCAAATCTCTTACGTCAGCAAAGAAGTACTCTGGGGCCACAGATTTGAGCCTTGTGTAAGTATAGAACAAGGAAAGCCACAGTTCGTAGTGGATTACGAAAAATTTAATAAAACGGTGCCGTTTGATACGCCACTGTGTTCTGCGCGGCAATTAGAAGGTCTGCAAGAACAAATGATTACCGGCGATTCTGAGTAAACTGATGTTATAAACGTCAAAGTTATGTCAGACTCTACACTATGTATTTCTAGTGAAAATAAAGTTGTTAAATACATTTAAGCAAACGAGTAGATAACTAGACGTGTATGCTGACATGATTGAAAAGGACGCCACTATATCAGGATATCAGAAGTGGGATAATAGATTAAAACAGTTATTTTACAGTAGGCAAGTTTAAGGGAGGTTCAATGTTCTACTAGAAAACTACCATTCGGACGTCTATCCCTTGGCACCGACCGTTTTATTAAGAAGTCCTTCAATTAACTAGACTTGCGGTGCTACTTGACGTACAGTAAACAACGAGGTCGTTTGCTTGTTTTTGCACTTGTTAAAGCGCCGTCCTCGATCAACGAAGGGACTTAATCTCTACCAAAACATAATTATTTGGTTGTTTACGGTCTACTCTAGAGCGACATTACCCGCGGATGCACTCCCGTGGTGTTGGTTTAAAACTTAATTTACGGAGTCAACGAGGTGGAAAAGATTGCAAATAATCAATGGAAAAGTGTGTATGGAAAGGAACGTAAAAATATTAAGTTGAAGTTTGATTAAAATTAAAAAAAATATATTCAGTAAATGCTCTATGTGAAGGATGTCCTATCCCATCCTATCCCGTCCTATACCATCAATCTATTAACTATAATTTTGTTGTTTGTTGTTTTTCTTGATTTTGTTTGTTTTTTTTCTGTTTTTTGTTGCTTTTGTTGCTAAAGTATTATACATATTGCATTGTGCCGTTCTAAACTGGGCAAACGGTTGTGGGAACGACGACGTACGGTCGTCTACACATTTAACAAAATGCACATTTTTGGTTTCCTTTTGTGCACGTATGTATTCTGTTGTTCATTATTCTGTTTATATTTTTGCCATTGTTTGGTTATTTTCGATCGATTTAGTTTACAGTTACTTCATAAAAATGAATACAATAGCTGAATACGCATAAATGTTGAAAAAATGCCTATTATTAACAGCATTACAAACCCCCATTGCGAACTTATTACCCCTAATTGACCAAAAGGATCAAGTAAATATTTAAAGAGTAGCCCTAATTGGGAAGGGTAAAAACTGGTATTAAACGAAATTGTGCAATTTTTATTCCCTAAATTGTTCCTATAATAACCCCATATTTTGGTTAATGATCTTTTGAACGCAGTTTGTTTAACGACAAGAAGTAGATCAAAATAGAAAAATGAAATTACTTGAACTTTTTCTCTATTTATGTTTTTCTTTACATCTGTCATTAATTAATAATAATTTTTTATAAACAGCAACGGTTACTATGATAACTTTCCTAACGACGTTTGACAACCAAACATTCCGCCCACCTTGAAAGATGGCAGCTTTCAACAAATTATAATTCAGTAAAAGTCTTTAAACAACGAAAAACACCAACCAACATTTGAACTTGAAAGTTATGGTTCCCCAGGAAGTACACAAATTTTGTGAATACTTCTTTTAATGTTGCCATTGGCAGTTTTGATCGTCACCACTCTCACAATTCCGTCTTCACCTGGATGGAGAGCGATAATCCGTCCCAGTCGCCATCGCTGAGGTGGCTGGTTATCTTCATGTATCAGTACCATAGCATTAGGAATACATAATTGCTTTGCATTTACTCGCCATTTCACTCGTTGTTGCAACGTAGGTAAATACTCCTTCCCCCACCTTCTCCAGAAGTGTTGCGAAAGTTGATCGATCCTTTGCCATCTAGATAGACGATTTGACTTTGCCTCGATGTAATCAGGTTCGTCGATTGACGTTATCGGAGCCCCGATTAAAAAATGACCGGGCGTAAGTGCAGAAAGATCATTTGGGTCTTCGGATAAAGGAACAAGGGGTCGTGAATTTAAACAACCTTCAATCCTCACTAGGAGAGTATACATCTCCTCATATGTAACGGCTGCATTTCCTAATACCTTTTTTATGTGTGATTTTGCTGATTTTATTCCTGCCTCCCACAAACCCCCAAAGTGAGGAGATCTAGAAGGAATGAAATGCCATTTTATTTGGTCATTCATAAGAGATTCTGTTACTTTTGATTGAAAAGTTTTTGATTTCATTAACTGACGCAATTCATTGTGGGCACCAACGAAATTTGTACCATTATCAGAATACAAATTTTTCACGTGTCCCCGACGCGAAGTGAATCGCTTTAGAGCACTTAAAAAACTTTCAGTTGTTAGGTCGCCGACTAATTCAATATGTATTGCCTTTGTCGCAAAGCAAATAAATAAAGCAACATAAGCCTTGACCATACGTTTGTTTCTAGTGCGTGACTCTTTAATCATTATTGGACCTGCATAGTCTACGCCGCTATTTTGAAATGGCCTTGAAATTGTTACCCTATCAGATGGCAAATTTCCCATGATCTCTTGCATAAGCTTAGGTTTATATTTGAAGCAATTCAAACACTTATGAAGAATTTTTCGAACTTGAGTTCGTCCGGAAATTGGCCAATAATTTTCCCTAACTGCCGCTAAAGTAGCTTGATTACCTGCATGTAAGTGTCTTTCGTGTTCATGTAATATTATGATTCGTGTAACGTGATTATTATTAGGGAGAAGTATCGGGTGTTTTCTGTCATTTGAAATGTCTGCATTAGAAAGTCGACCGCCCACCCTGAGTATTCCAGCGGTGTCTAAGAACGGAGTTAACGAAATTAAACGATTTGATTTGTCAATTTTGTTTCGGGTTTTCAGCTGCTTGATTTCATTGAAAAATTCATTTTGTTGAGTGATTTTTATTATTGTCATTGCGCCTTTTCCAATTTCGGAACATAACAAGCTTTGTTTTGACCGTTCAGATTTGGGTATTCTACAATTGCTGATGAAACGCAAGACATAACCGAACACTCTTCGCAATTTATTCCAAGTCGAAATGTTAACAAATGAATGTGCCAATGGATTGGGATCAAAAGAAATCGTTGTGAGTGTTATGTTTCCTCTTTGTTCAATATTTGTTTCCTTTAAGAATGGTTGTGGAGGCCAATCAATTTGTTTTTGTTTTAAGAAAAAAGGACCTTGCCACCAAATTGTTAAATTTGCTAAATTTGTTGGGTTTGTACCGCGTGAAATAATATCTGCAGGATTATTTTCTGAAGATACATGAGCCCAAAATTCAAAAGTTGTAAGTTTCAATATCTCAGCTACTCTGTGGGCAATGAAAGTTTTCCACGTATTTGGAGGCGATGATAGCCACGCTAATACTATTGTGGAGTCTGTCCAAAGGAAAACATGCTTGATCAAGCCCTTTAGCATTTCTGATATTTTATGATAAAGTTTCGACAACAGTAATGCGCCGCAGAGCTCCAATCTAGGAATTGATAACGTTTTTAAAGGTGCAATTTTTGATTTGGCGCATAGCAGGTGAACCTGATAATTACCGTCGTCATCGATAGTACGTACATACAAGCACGCACCGTACGCTATTTCGGATGCGTCGCAAAAACCATGGAGTTCGATTGAACTACTAATTGTCCCGGAAGTGACGTTTCTTGGAATCTTTAATAAACAAAGATTGGATAACTCTGTTATGAAGTTGTTCCATGAAATTTGTATTTGAAGTGGCAATGTATCATCCCATTCGATTTTTAAAGACCATAACTGCTGCATTATTTGTTTGGCAGTTGTTAGTATTGGCCCGACTAAACCTAGTGGGTCGAACAGTTTGGATATTGTAGAAAGAACGTTTCGTTTTGTAAATTTGACTGATTTATCGATTGGAATTACTTCGTAGGTAAACACGTCTTCCTGAAAATTCCAAGATAAACCTAAAGTTTTGATTTTTCCTTGTTTATCAGGATTAATGATTGAGTCTCCAGATGAACCGCTATTATCTGGAAGTGCTTCAACTACGTTAGAAGTCCACTTGCGCAATTCAAACCCTGCTTGTAAAAGACAACAACTTACTTGATCTCGAATTTTAACAAGCTCTCTGACCGAATTTGAACCGAGGAGACAATCGTCTACGTAAAAGCTGTTTTCGATTGCAGAACGTGCTAGAGGAAATTTTGACTCTTCGTCTATGGCTACTTGATTAATACATCTGATTGCTAGGTAAGGAGCGCAAGCAGTTCCGTACGTTACAGTAGATAAACGAAAAGTTTGCAATGGTAAATTTGGATCAGCACGCCAAAGAATTTTTTGAAACTCTCGATCTTCTTCGGCTACTAAGATCTGCCTGTACATTTTAGCTATGTCCCCAGTCAACACAAACCGATGCATACGAAACCGAGTTATTATTGAAAATAAATCAGGTTGAATGGTTGGCCCTACCATTAAGTTTTCGTTCAAACTTATACCTGTGGTGCTTTTGGCTGATGCGTCAAAAACAACTCGAACTTTGGTAGTTGTTGAATCTCGAAACACGGCATGGTGAGGCATGTAAAATTCTTTGTTTGATTCTGGTGCAGACAAAATTTGTGGAGCAAGTTCCATGTGATTCAAATCTGCGTATTCGTTCATGAAAGTGCTATAATCCTTTTTCAATTCGCTATTTCTATTTAATTTGCGTTCAAGCAAATGAAAACGTTTCTCTGCAATTGATTTTGAATCACCGAGAGGCTTCGCAGTTTCTTTGAATGGTAATTTTACTACGAACCGACCTTCAGAGTTTCTTTTATGAGTATCCAAAAAATGTTGTTCGCATGCGCGCTCTTCTTCAGACCGAATGTCGCAATTTCGAATTTCCTCGACCTCCCAGAATTTCTGCATTTGCCGTTCAATCGTGGTTAAAAGGCAATTTTGACTCTTAGAATGATTTGATATTGAAGTAGATATGGGACCACCTATTATCCATCCCAATTCTGTACTCTGAATAATTGGTTGATCGCGGCCTAAACGTATCTGCGGTTCTTCCCTCAAAAGATCCCAAAAGATTCCTGCTCCGATCAACATGTCGATTGATTTGGATTTGTTAAAGTCAGGATCCGCTAACTTTATTGAACTAGGAATTCGCAATTGTGACACTGAAATGTATTCAGACGGAAGACTCTCAGTTAATTTCTGAAGTACTAAACACGAGATTTCCTTAGAAAATTGCTTTACCCTTGAATGGATTGTTACATTCGTTCTTTCGTTTACATTTATTGAACTTTGGTGAATGCCAGAAATTGATTGAGTTATGGCATGAGTGTGAATTTTCAAACGTTTGCAAACGTTTGTTGTTATGAAGTTACTTTGGCTACCTGAGTCTAATAATGCCCGCAATTCATGAATGCCACCTTCTGCGTCATATACGTTTACTAGTACTGTTGACAACAAAATTTGTGATGAATTAATCTGAGCTGTCAATGTTGATGAAGTTTGAATATTTGACGGAAGTGTTTGTGATTGAATTGACGTGGATGAATCAGTGTGCAATAAAGTATTATGTTTTTTATTGCAGACTCGGCAATTGGAGGATTTGCATTCGTTGACACCATGACCAGAACGAAAACAATTTGTACACAAATTGAGTTTGCTAATTTCTGACGTTCTTGTAACGATTGGAAGTTTTCGAAAGGAATCGCATTTAAATATGACGTGTGAACCTTTACAGAAAATGCATGTCTTCCAGTTCGAGTGTGTAGTTGCTACATTGCATTGCGTTTGCTTACCTGGTTGCCTTTTGGTTATGTTAATTGATTTTGATTCGAATTTTGTCTGTGATTCGAATTTTGACTGTGATTTTCCTGCGTACAATGTTTCTAAATAATTGCAACGATTATTTAGAAATTGTATGAGTTCTGTGAAGGTGGATGGTTCATCAGATGTATTTGACATTTCCCACTCCCTCTTTGTTTGATTGTCCAGTCTGGATGTGACTATGTTGACAAGAATAGCATCCCACTGATCAACTGGAAGATTGAGAGTCTTTAGTGCCCTTAGATGTTTGTTTACCGTGTCAATCAATTCTCTAAGCGCAGTATAACTCTCACGAGTTAAATTTGGAAGTTCGAGAATAGCATTTACGTGATTACGAATTAAAATGCGTTTGTTCTCGAATCGTTCCTGTACTAATTTCCATGCTATTTCGTAATTGTCTTCAGTTACCTCCAACGAATCTATTACATTTGCGGCATCCTTGATTAGTGACGTTTTGAGGTAATGAAACTTTTGAATTTTTGCTATTGACGTTAAGTGTATCATTGAATTAAACAAATCTCTGAATTTTAACCAATCTACGTAATTGCCATTGAACTGTGGAAGATTTATTATCGGTAATTTGATGTTTTGAGGTATAACTAGAGAATTATGATTTACAGGATTTGTATGTATTGGTGTATTTTTATCAATTAAAAACTTTTTAATTGTACCACAAATATGGAAATAATTATCCTCTATGTCTGCTATACTTCCGTTTGACGCGATTTCAAATCGATTCCACGACTCTGTTAACTGATTTAATCGATATTCGAGTTCGACAAGATTACTGTTGTATCCGCTCTCAAAAAATTGTTTAATTCGTGCAATTTGATCATTCATGCGATCTCCCGAGGAGGTATTAACAACATCGTTTAATTGTGATTGTTTATTCGCTTGTGAATGATTCTCTAAAATTAATGAAATGCTTGCTGAAAGATCGAAGAATTTTCGCTCAAATTCGTCGAATTCTTGATCAGAGATCTCCTCACTTATGTCTGGTTCCAAAATGTCTATTTGTGATTGCAAATTTTCGTAATTTTCATAAAATTTGTCAAATTTTTGAAACCTGCTTTTTAAGTCTGCAACTGTTTTATCTGTCCATTGTGTTGTGGTTGTGATGAAAGTACTTGTGCGTGTAAAAAAACTCTTAATGTTTTTACGATTTCTTTTAAGATTTTCTAGCGACATTTTTATTGTGTTATGTATTGAACAAATAAAATGCAGCCGCTACACACGCTGACAAGCAACACTCCCAATGAAAACACAAGGATATTCGAATGGATTTTCGTTTGAATTTTAAGTAACGGAAATGATCAGTATGCACCACTTACCCTGGTCCGGGCGTTAATCGTGGGTACCAGTTTGTTCGTTGTAGTGGATTACGACTACCTTCCGTTGCTTTTGTTGATATTATTGCAAATATCGCTTCCGTGGCTATGTGATCCGGCTCGAAGGACCATGTTTAACGACAAGAAGTAGATCAAAATAGAAAAATGAAATTACTTGAACTTTTTCTCTATTTATGTTTTTCTTTACATCTGTCATTAATTAATAATAATTTTTTATAAACAGCAACGGTTACTATGATAACTTTCCTAACGACGTTTGACAACCAAACACAGTTTAAAGAGCAAATCATCGTTAAACCCCTTTCATTTCTGCCTACATCATGTTCGGCTACTGGAAAACAACTCTGTTAGAAAAGCAGTTAGTTTTACCAACAATCACTGCCAATAAACTAATATTTAACAATTTGGAAACAGACAGCATTTTCCTGGATATTTTTAAATACATGCACGTGATTAATCTGTGCATTTTCGAAATCTTTCACGTGCTGTATTTGTTTTCTAAAGACGTCGATATAATAGAATTTGCAACGGTAGAAGAGACCATAACATCAACCATTGAGGTATGTGTCTAAATCTACATTTACATAAAACTTTATGTCAGTACAGGTTGTCCCATTATTCGGCCACGACTTTTCGTGCATCCTAGACCTCTGCCGGACGGATCGGGCCGTAAACATCATCCCCATCTAACCGCGGTTGCTAAGGTAAATATTCTTTTCTCGAAACGTTGCAATTTTTTGAGGATACATGCATAAACTCGGTCGAGAGAGTAGAGCAATTAATAAAAATGGCGTTCAGACACCCAACTGTCAAAATTGCACATTTTCCTTTGCTCAGGGTAACTTTCAGAGACCACCCCGACGCGCATTCTTTTTTAATGAAGTTTACAAGCCCCTTCGAGATCACATTTCGACATACATATCGCCCCCACCCCGTGTCTTCACCCCAGGACGAGTAAAAATGTCAGGGTATGTTTCCGGATTTTACGGAAATTTTCTCAATTTTTCACTTTTCGATTGCATTTTTTGAAGGTCAAATGTGGCCGCAGATCGAATATTTTTGCTCGAGTCGACGGCCCGCTACGTTCACTTTACATCAGGGGATTTAGATTTGCCATAAAAAGTTACACGGGGGTTGCAGGACGCCCTTAAGATTAACATTAAGATCGTTCAATATTTAAAAAAGTTATTAACGAAAAACGAGAAGGGTGCACGCTCTCAATCAATGAATTCTGTGGTCAAACTCTGGGACACCGAATATATTTCATAAACTCCTAACTTATTAAAACATGATTCTCTTCTACAGGCATTATGGCGTATGATGGCACTCTGCCTGTACAAAAAGAAGTATGTGCAATTATACAAAACAATGTTGACAAAATTTTGGCCTTCAGATGCATTCGGTAAACGTGACGAAATTAAAACAACAAAATTTTCAAAAACGGTCAATATGTTTTCCCATATCAACACAATTTCTGCTTTCATCACCATGGGTGTCTTATTGGCTTTACCACAGATACACGGAATCAAAGAATTCCCATTCAAAATGTGGCTGCCATCTTGGATAAACGCGTACGGCTACCCAAATTTTCACATAATCACCGCCTGGCAATGCCTCACAAATTACTGGACAGTTTTATTTTCGATACTGTGTTACGATTACATTTACGTGATGTTTGCTGCAGCTGTTATTAATCAACTTCACATGTTGAGAAGAGCCCTAGAGTGCGTTGGCAATGGGAAAAACCCCAAAGTTACCAGTTTTTTAGAAGCTCGTTCTGTGGGGCAGCTGGGAGGCGAAAGAAATTTAAAATTATTGAAAACTTGTGTCAAACACCATATTGTTTTGCTAAAGTAATTACAAAATTATTTACCTGTTGGACTAAAAATTTTAGTTTTCTGTTACAATAGAAACATTTTTTAGATTTCTGGACGATCTCTACACAACATACACTATAACATTTTTAGGACAGTTTGCTGGTACTTTCAACGCCCTGTGCTTCTCTGGTTACATTTTAGTTTCTATAAGGTTTGTTATAAAGCACCTTCCAACATTTTTATATAAACTTTCTTGTTTGTAGGATAGACGATAGCATTACTGTATTACATATTTTGACATACATTTTAGTTCATTTAGTTGAAATTTTTGTTTTGCTGAGAATTGCTACTGAAATTCATCTACAGGTATTTAAACAATAGTAGTATAGATGTGTACGTCTTTGGTCATTTTGGGCGTGGTCAGTAGGACGTACACATCCATACTACTAATTGTTTTTTTCCTAAATTTTAAGTCGATATTAAATTTTTTATAGAACTTACTGATAGCAGATGCAGCTTTTGAAAGCGACTGGTACAAGAGTTCTTCGGTAAAAATGAAAAAACACTTGATTTTAATCATTCAAAAATCGTTAAATACAAAACGATTTACCGCTGGTGGAATTATTCTTTGCGACCTAACTGGTCTGCTAGAAGTATGTTTATATGCTGACCATAGCTCGTATACTAATTATACTTTGTTCTAGATCATTAAATGGTCATTTTCTGTAATAACTTTGTTGCAAAAGGTCGGTTAAATTCAAAAACGTTCTAGTTGTTACTGTCGAACTTTCATTCTATTATGTGACCATCGCAACGAACCCCTGGACTCGTGCTCTGACTTCTACTATTTTCGTAGAGGTCGCTGCTCGTCCACCAAAAGTTTCTTTGTCTATGGTTATTAAGAGTCATCTTTAGGGCAAATAATACACTAACCATAAGCGTTCTTATTAATTTGAAGTCTGACGTTTCGTCTCGAAAAAGACGTTAACTTTTCGAATTCTAAAATGCAGTTTCTTAATGAAAATGACTGTCATAAATATGAAAGGTACTGGTTTCAAGAATTAATGTCGAAAAGAGACCATTTCTACGAGCCATTTCTGGAGGAATCTACTGTGGAATTCATTAAATTTGCGTGCGATAACTTAAAACAGGACACGCACGTTTTCATAATGACGGTGGAAATTTTGGAGAACTACATCATGAAGAAGAACCAAGAGAGTGTTAAGATAGAAGATGAAGCTCTAGCTTGCGTTTGCGTCATATTTTTATGTAGTAAATTCGTCGGAGAGCAGTCGGATTTGAGGGCGAAGAATATAAGAAATTTCTTGAGCATGGTCTGTCAGCAAGACGCGTATTCTTCGAAGATGATTAAGAGTGTTGAATTTGATGTTTTCAAAACTCTGGAGGGCAATTTGCCTTTGTATTGCAAAATTGATGATTTGAATACGTTTTTGGTGATATACATGGAGCCTATGAAACTTAAAGATGACATGAGGCCTTTATGTGTTAAGATTTTGGAGTTATTCTATGTTTCCCGCCGAAATCTGTTTACGAAAATGCTTGGGACTTATAAGCAGAATGAAGAAGCTTTTTTAGCTTTTAAATATTTAATTTGCAACAAGCTTTATATACCAATAGGTATATTATTGTGCGCTTTGAAGCTTACTAGAAGGAACTTTTTGGATCTGGAACAAATTTACGTTGACCTTTCGTATATTTCTTCGATTCATCAAGATCATCTTTTGTACCTCAGCAACGTACTATACGACTACATTTTATCAATTTCTAAAGAAGAATTGTAAGTAACTTTTTGTTTTTTAAAATGACAGAGTTCGGTAGTTTTAAGATGAAAAACCACTTGTATTTGTTAGATTATTTATTAAAAAAGTATTACGATAACCATTTTACAATATAGTAATTTCTTTTTCCAACCCTTAATAAAGACACATTATTTGAGAGTCTATGAACGTTTAGATTGAGAATTTCGTCAGGATGTGAGGTGCGCTGTTGATTTATGTAAAAACCACCGGCTGATATAATTCTCACTGCATCTTCTGTAAAAACAGACAGCTGTATATTGAAGACGCCCGTATATTGAAAAACTTACGAACTGTAGAAAAACACCCGACTTTCATGGCCAAATCGCACACGCTTTGACCCATTTCAGGTAAAATTTCGACAACTGTTGCGCCTTGAAATAAATCTGCAATTTCCTCGGCACCTAACTCCCCTAATCCCTGTACAGTACCTTCATACAAAGCTTTCGTAGCAATTTCAGCTTTCTTTAAACCATTTTCTCCATGTACCAAGAGCGTTACCTGTTCCGCTAATCTCTTCTGCGGCAATTTCAACTCCGGTTTGTTTTTGTGTCGTCCCATTAAATCCGCGATGGAACCAACAGTATCAAAAGTGAAAAATTTTAACAGTTTTTCTATTTCTGAATCGGCGGTGCGGATAAAGAATTGGTACAACGTAAAAGGGGACGTTTTCTTTGAAGACAGCCACATAGCATTTCCTGCAGATTTACCTAACTTATCCCCCATTTCTGTTGTCACTAAAGGCACTGTTAGCCCTGAAAACAGGACATATACCCGAAAATTTCACCACGTAAAAGAAAATTACCATAAACTGCCGTATTGTGTATTTTACTTATTAATTCATGCCCTGACATGATATTTCCCATTTGATCATTGCCCCCAATCTAAAAAGACCCTATTAAACAATGTTTTAGCAATAATTTACGAATCACCTGAAAACGACAACCATATTTTTCATATAAATATAACCAATCGTAAGCTTGGAGTAATTGGTAACTAAATTCAGCAAAACTCATCCCATTTGGTGAGGCAATACGAGTTTGAACACTTTTACGTGATAACATAGTCCCCATACGTAAGCGTCTCCCCCCTCGTCTTATTAAATCAACTGCCGAAATGTCCTTATACCAACTTTCGTTATTTAGTATTCTATTGAAAAATAACAATAAAAACAAGAATTAACTCAACTAACCAACATACATCAATGGTTTTATTTTCACTTTATCCTCGGCAACAAAATACTTTCCATAATTATAAAAAATATTCTTTATATCTGTCTCGATACCTTTCACGTTGTCATCAACAAAAAGTTTCGATAATTCCTCTCGTTCTACAGTTTTTCCGCTAGGATCACCAATTTTAGCAGTAGCCCCTCCTACCTAGAGCTACAGAAATAGTTGTTGCCTAACAAAGAAACGTGTAAAACCACTTACAATAGCTATCGGTCTATGACCACCGTTCTGCCAGTGCAACAAATTTACTAAAACTAACAAATTTCCTATGTGTAAACTATCTGCTGTTGGATCAAACCCTGCATATACTGTTTGTGGGGAAGCGTTTAGTAAGTCTGTAACTTCATTACTACAATAGACCGTAAAAAATATATTGAAAATTAAATTGTATACGAAAAACTTCTTAAATAGCTTACATTGATGTATCAGGAAAAATATCTTCAAACATTGCACGCTCTTTTAATCTTATGATATTTCTACTAGAGTAACATCTCTTTAAAATGCGTAAATTACTAAAATGTTTGACGAACATTTTGAGGTTAGAAAATTAGGTTAAGGCACGCTGACAGTAAAATTGTAATTAATGTTACGTTTGACGAAGCACCACAGACTATGAAATTATAACGAGCAACTTCAAATGTATATAATATAGATAATAAAATGGAAGAAGAAAACATACATTTAATTATGCGTTTATTTCGGCTCAATATTTTTAAGTCAATAACATAAATAGCTTTGCCAAATAAAATCACTTAAGCCGTGCATCGTAACCACTTCCGCTATAACCTAAAAAGCTCGAAACTGTCACTGTCCACGTAAAAGTAAATAAACATAAAAAATTGTGAATTTTTTCAAAGAACTCAACGAAAATTAGCCATGGTGGATTTAAAAAAAGATCTGGACGAATACCTGCTTTTGCAGAGTGACCAGAAAAAAGTGTTCAAAATGCAGATGCCAAATATCCAAAAACCGAATATAACAAATTGGTTCAAAAAAGAGCAGCCTCAAGATGATACGTGGTTTCAAGAGCGGAAAAAGGAATGCTGCCCTAGTATGGTAAAGGTTTAAATTGAAACGCTGAAATTTAGTTTTCAACGAGGTGTTTTTTTTCAGACTCGAATGCAAAGAATTGTGGCCTGTGCGCTTTGTATTTTTATGGGAATACTGTGCTTTTCATTGTCAATGATGTACATTCCAGTTCTTTTATTTAAAGCACGGAAATTTGCGCTACTTTTTACACTAGGTAGTCTATTCTTTATTTTAAGTTTTTCTTTCTTTTGGGGCCCTATGGCTTATTTAAAACACATGTTCTCCCGCGAAAGACTCATTTTGACTTTGACTTATGGGAGTACGTTAATTGCTACCCTATATTTCGCTTTACATTTACAAAATACACCAATGACCGTACTCTGTGCCGTCGGACAAATTATAACTCTATTATGGACAGTTATAGCGAATATTCCTGGTGGCACTACTGGCATATCCTTTTTTACAAAGATGTTTTCCAGGAGTGTTAGCAATACCCTGCCAATTTAGATTAATTTTTATCTATGTAGGTATTTTATATTTTTATGTACATACTTATTATTTATTAAATTGCTTTAAAACATTTGCTGCTTTTATATTGTATTTACTGGTTGTTTGTTCGTGATATTGCTGGAATAAAAGAAAAGCGATCGGAAAAGTGTAATTAATGGAAGCAAAAACATGTGGGCTCGTCCGGGATTTGAACCCGGGACCTCTCGCACCCTAAGCGAAAATCATACCCCTAGACCAACGAGCCAACTATTATAGGTATCCTTGCTACCGTATTTATATCACATCTTCGTATTTAATGTAAAATTATGTTACCTATGTGTTATATCATTATTATTAAAGCCTATTTAATTTAACAAGAGGGGGGAATAGACACAATAAGCAAAATGCAAATACCTAGAATAGGTAATTGCGATAACCCTACTTAAAATTTCATTATCAATCTTGTCCGATATCTTAGAACTTTTGTCACAAAACAAATCTGATGTCAAAATTTTTAATTGTTATTACTCAAATGAACCGAACGTGAGCAAAGAAATGAGGTCACGTACGTTAAATAAATTGTTTTTTAGAGGTGAGTACCCATTCTCTTAAACAATAATTTACCTAGTTAAGTATTTTGGTAATCTTTGACAACAGGTCAACAGGTGCTTTTTTGAGGTTATTGAAACGTCAGAATTATGATCAGTGATCCCCAAACAAAATAACTTAACTTACATGTTACAGGGAACCCAAAACAATTTCGGAGATTTTTCAGTTTCCACAAATTGCCCCAAAAACATTTGATTCTGCAAAAAACTTGCCGAGAATTCGCTGAAACCGAGTTAAAACCAGTTGCAGCTCTACTGGATTGTGACAATAAATTTCCAACCGAACAGGTACCTACATTTCGAGTCGTAAAATAATTTTCATCTACGCTTTTCTAGATTAAAAAATTGGGCGATTTGGGTTTGTTAGGGATAAATGCTTCTGAAAAATGGGGAGGGTTTGCTCAGGATAATTTAGCGACTGTTGTAGCAGTTGAAGAAATTGCGAGGGGTTGCGCGGGTACAGGAGCGATTGTTTCAATCCATAATTGTTTGTATGTGAATTTATTAGATCGTTGTGGTACTGAAAGACAGAAAGAACAGTTTTTGCAGTCGTTTACTTGCGGTACATTAGGTTGTTTTGCTTTGAGTGAGCCTGAAGCGGGTAGTGACGTATGTGGGTTGTCAACAACAGCTCTACAAGATGGCGATCACTATATACTTAATGGTACAAAATCGTGGGTTACTAGTGGCCCTGAAGGAAGGGCAGCAGTAGTTTTCGCGACTATTGATAAAAATTTAAAACACGATGGGATAACTGCTTTTTTAATACCAATACCAACCCCTGGATTAACTGTTGGACCTAAAGAAGATAAAATGGGAATTAGAGCATCTTCTACTTGTAATTTCGTTATGGAGGATGTTGCGGTGCATAAAGATAACATTCTTGGTAAAGTGCGTAATTTAGGGAAGTTTCTTTTAGTATATTTGGCGTTATTATAGGTGCAGTTGGCAGCGGATTTAAAATGGCGATGGAACAACTCGATAATGCTCGAGTCGGAATTGCAGCTCAAGCTTTAGGTATAGCTCAAGCGGCTTTGGAAGTAGCTTTGAAATATGCTTCAGAAAGAGTTGCTTTTGATAAACAACTTAATTCATTTCAAGCTGTCAAAGTGAGTTCGCTAGAAATTACGAAATTTCACGTTTAAATATATTTCTATAGATGCGATTGGCCGATATGGCTTTGAAGTTGGAAGCTGCGCGGCTATTGGTCTGGAGAGCTGCTATTTTATTGGACGAACCGTGTAAGTGCACCAAGGAAGCGTCCATGGCGAAATTAGCAGCAAGTCAAACAGCAACTTTTGTGGCTCATAATGCGGTACAAATTTTAGGTGGTATGGGGTATATTACGGGTATGCCCGCTGAGAGGCATTTTAGGGATGCTAGGGTAACGGAAATTTACGGTGGGGTTACTGACATTCAAAAATTGGTCGTGGGAGATTCGATTATTAAAGAATACGCATAAATTTTTGTATTTTATTAAAATTTTATAATCGGTAATTGTTTTTTATATATAAACTACTAAGTAAGTCTTATTTCTTATATCGAATTATATCGTAATGGAATAAAACTTCGTCAAAAATCACTAAAACTATAGCGCTGCCCGTAGTTTTCACAATGTTAGAGAGGAGGCCCTGGAAACAAATCACCAATCAGAAATAAGCAGTGTGAAGTAGGCGCAACTTACAAAATAAAATCCCCTAATTCCACGCTTCCTATAAATTTGTTGAACTGCGTGTGTGGTATTTTTAAATTGTCTAAGATCTTTAGATCTTGCCGAATCCAGCATCAATCGTCGCAAAACGGTGTCAAATGGATATGCCACGGATGACGATATAATAGTCGTAGTCTAAAAATTAATCATTTACATTTTTTTGGCTACAGGAGTCCCACAATGAATGACGTATTAGAGGCATCTTTCTGTGTATTTTGCGTCTAATAGACCACTCACTGGTGAAACTGCCTTGTATACAGGTTGAGTCAATAGTGTGGGATTCTCCCATAGCACCTCTGTTGTACATTTTAGAGAAAAATGTTATAAAAGAGACCCCCTTTAATTTGTGATTCTCTATCATATAAGACTATTTTCACTTATACAGACCATCCCATTTCTTCTGACAAGCGCCTAACTTCGTTTTTTTTTAACGGAACATCCTGTATTTCACTTCATTTTCGAATTCCTTGATCGATTTGACTATCAGGTTGTATAAAGTCATTTTTGTCTAAACTTCGTATTTTTTAAGTTGCGGACATTTTTTTGTGAATAATAATAAATAATAAATGCAGCAAATATGGGACAAGCTGTATAGCTAAAAATAATTTCAGTTGGAGCGACTTTTACAGCTTTTATATGGATTTTTTTTTAGTATTTCTAAGTAAAGGCTATAACGAAGAATCCCGTACTGTATAATGAAACCGTTCCTACTTGTGCGATGAAAAACGACGTGAAAAGCGGCAGCTTTGGCTTTTGTTCCTGCGTTTTTTCCGCTTTCTTTACAACTAAATATCTTTTGCAAGAATCGAAAAGTCCGAAAAATAGAGATCTGTACAACATGTTCCCGAGAATAGCCACCCCCAAGCCTCTGTAATACCCCTTGATACCTTCCCTCTTGTATACAGTTGTTACACAATGGGAAAATCCCAAAAACTCTCTTTTAACTTTTGCGTTACGTCCATCTGCAAAAATATTTATTAAAATACGCGTTTTATTTCGTGCAACTAAATTTTACCTGTACCAACATCAGCTATGATTCTGGTCATGCAAAATTCTAAAGGAAATAGTACAGCTACGCAACAGCTTCCCGCTAAACCGCCAGCGACAAATAAGTTGATATTTTCATGATGCGAAATGAGTCTCAAGCGTTCTCTAAAGTAAGCATTGAACGAAAACATAAAAGCTTGATTGAGGGCGTATCTGTTGATGTTGATCGCATTTCCTCGCCAAAAACTGAAAAATCCCTAAAATTCTAAAATATAGTTCGCAAAATTATAAGTAAAATGCTCGTAAAATCGCACCTGCTCTTTTGGAAGTCGCTTAATGATGTCTAAAAAGCCATTGTACCTCTGCCTTTCTCCTGTGAGCACTTGCAGACTTGAATCTTGATTTTGCAAAATTATTTTGATTCTATCTAGTGGGGCAGTAACAGTTTTGGAGATAATGCCTGCTAGTCCCCCAACAAAAAAATTCACAGCGAATTTTTCTAGTATATCAAAAGACATAAACTGATTTTTGTACACACTTTAGTTTTCATTTTTTCTGTCACATTTATTGACATAAGTGTCAAGAAAATGATGAAAACACGTTGCCCCCACTAAAGTTTGACACCGGGTTGCTTTGGTTACTTATTCAAATGAAATAAAGAAAGTTTTATTTGGCACTTGCTTCAATTAATTACGAATTATCTTTGAGCAGGAAAATCCTATTCGAAATGGTAATTTGTTTAGTTAGAGAAAGTTATTTGTTGATCTCTTCTCATTTTGTAAGTAAAAATAGAGTGTACCTAAGATAAGAATCATAGCATTACTCATCTAATAAAGGGTTAAAACACATCGAAGGGGTGGTTCATTAGTCATACCCGGAATATGCAAATGGGCGTCAGTTTTCAGGTACAGGTTGTCCCGAAATCGAATCACAAGTTGGTGTTTCCAAAATAAAAGTTCAAAAAATATTTAAAAAAGGCAAATATAGGCCACATAAAATTCAAATTATTCACCATTTCTTCCCGGGAGATCAAGAAAGAAGGCTTAATGTGCGTCACTGGTCTGATACAAATCAGCACCAAACTTTTGAACGTCAGAGGCAAGGACGTTTTGGATTTAACGTTTCGTGTTTTATTTTGGATGGTCAACTAGCATACCAAATTTACCACTGACACAAATGGTAGCAAAAATTGCAACGGGGTGCAACTTCCTATTTAATAATAATTATTTTTATCTGCTCGACATAGACAGTAGCGCTGATAGATAATGGCCCTGTTTTGTCGTGAGACAATCGTACTTCCGGCTAAATTTTCTTCTTCCGGAGCTACATAATTATAGCTCCCCCTTATTTGTTCATTTAGTCATTTAAAGTGATAAGAGTTATCAGTTATCACGCCCGAAAAACCGTGACAAAGTCTGTACTGTACGGGGAACCATTAATAATCCCTTTCGGGCTACTGTGAAGGAAAGTGGAATTACGCAGCCGCGCCAATGCTTTTTAAAAACTCAGCGGGAGAAATTCTACTTCAGTGTTCGTATTCGTAGTTTTGTTCGAATCAGCGGAGGTGGGTTTGTGCAGTTTTTAAACCTTTAGCACGTGTCAGGAAAAAAAACAAGAAAATGTCAGCAGATTCCGAATTAACTTCCGTTTTGATCAGAAGACAAGAGATTAACGACGCTCTAGACAACGGGGACGAAGTTAAATTAAAATACAGGGTGGTTAACGTGTATACTGAATTCCACGAGTTCACCAGGAAAGAGATTAAACAGTATGAAACTACTTTTAAAAGGTAAGTGCATATTTTGTTTTACTGTTAATTGTTGGTTTCGAAAACAAAATAATTAATTGACGCATCATAGTTTTTTTATTGATTAAAGATCAAGGTGAATGTTGATCTTTCGTAAAACAAGTTGCTGCTTTATTTGAAAATATTGAGCCTCTAGTACAAAAAAGGGCTCATAGATTTGTACCTGAACCCGGCTTAGAAATTCATAGAATACTGCTTTACTCCAAATTCCGTTATTTCGTCACAACTACCGCAGTTATCTTCGTCAAATATTTGTCTAATTGAACATCGAGTTTGTAGTCTTTTTGTTGACTTTTCTAGTTTGTTTAAACCTTGTTTTTATGAATCATTGGGTTGATTGTTATTTTACAATGACGGGGTTCAATGATTCATTCAGCGTGAATTTCCAGTGAGTTGCTGATTTTATGGAAAA
The DNA here is from genome assembly GCA_963966045.1 of Xestobium rufovillosum. Classification (NCBI taxonomy): domain Eukaryota; kingdom Metazoa; phylum Arthropoda; class Insecta; order Coleoptera; family Ptinidae; genus Xestobium; species Xestobium rufovillosum. The sequence continues at coordinate 26,576,585 of OZ014503.1, forward strand.
GTGGATTTTTGTTGCAATTGTTATTTAATGCTGCGAATTAAAAAACTAAATTAATTATCTGTATGACAAAATACGGAAATGACTGTATCAAATCCGCCGACGCGTTTAGTGAAAATGTTTTAACATCCGTAATGAAAACAAAAATTAAAAATAGCGTCGAAGAACACATGGCCAGTTTTTCGCAAAAATACGGCTGTATACAATTTTCTTAGTTTTGTACTAAAAATACGCATCCACTAATTGAGTAGCACACAATTCCTTGTACGAGGTACATTAAAATCTAAAATTAAACTGGATATTCTTTGAGTTCATAAATAAATATGTTTTGCACATGGATATAATACATACATAAATGTTTGTTTGAACGTGCATAAGTAATCTATCACACAAAACTGTAAAAAACCAACAAAGCGATATCAAATACAGAAACAATATAAGTATCAATAACATGCGTGAGAATTGGATTTGTTAATAATAATTGCTGCTATTACAAATAATATTCTAAGAAGTTTCGATTTCAAGGAATAATAATAATTCAACAGTTCACAAGTGATGAGATACTGGGTGTTTAGGCACTTTTGCCAAATAGTTTACCTACCTACTTTCTTTTTAAAAGATTAAGCATTTTTCGTGAAACATTCTGCTCTGTTAGCAGGCATAAATGCGTACGAAAATTAATTATGTTCTCTAATTTATCTACAAATCGTGGCAGACGATTTGCAACGTACAAATTTGCATTTCGATAGCTGATTTTCTTTTAGAATGATCACAAACAAAAGAATGGAATGCATCAATAAAATCTTTGAAGAAAGTTAGCAATACTTTCACTATCACATAGATTCTGATTACTGTTTATTGCAACATCTTATCGAATATTCAATTAACAAAACGCGCTATTTTTTCAACCTTCACCTTTGCTTTCTACATAGTTTTCTTTTTTTCTAGTTTTAATCAACATAATTTTGTATTAAAAACAAAATGAGGAAAACTTGACAGTAGGTAGACAAATTTCCATTTGCGACGTAGAAATAATATTGAAATCAATAATCTAAAGAGAAGGTCAATGTTATATTCTACATTATAGGTCAACTGTGCATTTTTGGATCGGTCCACTTATTACAGGTGTTACACAAGTAGGTTTTAATACCTACGTGTGTAATTATACTTTTTAATCAGACTTCTTATAAATGCCACTACATAATACTTATTTTTAATTAAAGATAACGAAATTATCTTTCGGAATTTACGACGGCGAGATGACCTTGGTGTAAATACCTGTCCAGAACCATACCAGGGTGTATTGATATTTCATTAGCCTTCCATACTAATTGTCAATTTAATTTCTTCAGATTTAACACCAACAAAGACAGCTACTTAACTTTACCAGAATTGAAGCGCATGATGGAAATTCTCGGAGCCCCCCAAACTCATATCGCCCTAAAAGGCATGATAGCAGAAGTGGATGAAGACGGAGATGGACGTCTGTCCTTCAGAGAGTTTCTGCTGGTTTATAGAAAAGCTAGAGCTGGTGAATTGGATGCTGATTCGGGTCTTGGCCAACTAGCAAAACTTACTGAAGTAGACGTTGACAAAGTCGGCGTAAACGGAGCCAAAGAATTTTTCGAAGCCAAAGTAAGCAAAACACGCAAAAACCAAGTTTCCTTATTTTATTTTACTTGTTTTCAGATCGAAGAAATCAGTAAAAAAAGCAAATTTGAAAGCGAAATAAGAGAGGAGCAAGAGGAGAAGAAGAAACTGGAAGAAGAGAGAGCCATCAGAAGGCAACAGTTTTTAGAAAAAGCTGCGCTGTTTAAAGCTTGATTTGAGTTTTGACGACTGATTTGTACCTTTTATCTGCCGTTTTAGTGCATTTTTTGTATATTTGTATTTTAATTTTAGCTGATAAGTATTTTAATTGTTTGTAATTCTTTCACGACGTAATTTTTACCTTTATTCTTTAATATAAATGTGATACCATTTTGCATACGTAGAATATTACTTGAAAATGTGTAAAATGAATTAAAAAATAATAGTTTTATTAACGTGTCTTCTTTTATTTATCAAAATTACAAATTCGGGAACGGAAATTCCACAATTAACACAATGGGGTCATTGTACGTGCTGTGATTGGTCATCTGAATTGATGTTTTGATACCCAGAAAGTTAACGTTACGTGGAGTTTGAGCCGGTAAAGTAGGGAGCAATAATGATTTCCCCTTGTTCGCGTTTTTTACATTATCTCTTTTGCAAAAAGTGCGTGTGTCTAGTGTGAGGACGGCTTTAAGGGGTCTGTTTAAAATGCGTATGTCATATCTGAGGTCTGTTTTAAAAAACTTGCCGTCAGCAAAGTTGTCTGAACCGAAGCGGAGAACGGCGCGCGCATCATGATCATTTATGACCTCCTGATACTATGGTTGGAATAATCAGAATTTGACATTTGGGAATTTATTTTTATTTGTATTGGGTCTAGCCGTTTATTTATGTGTTTTTATTCCTATTTATTGTGTGAATTAGTATATTTGGGTACGAAAAATAGAGCTAGGTTTCGTTAAAGCCGATTCAGACAATTTACCGATAGTTCAGTAGTAGTGAAATGATCGACAATTATTATTTATCCAATTTGGACTATTTCAGCGCTGAAATAAAAAATATTGTTAAACTAGGAATTTTTGGCAATAAAATTATTTAGTTAAAAGTTTGCAGCACTGAGCCTGTCCGTCTAGGGAGTTTAGTTTTGTGAAGTTAGTGTAAGGGATGTCAAATTGTCAATAAGTAAATGGAGTAGTTGCGTTTACGTTTTGTTAAGAACATTGTTTTTTCTTGTACTGTTAATGAATGTTTGAATTGAAACAGTAAAATATATTAAAATGAAACGGTGAGTGCTTCATTTATTTGGACAATATCTGTCAAACGATTAGACTGCCGCCATGATCGTTTACGTTTAGGGATGGCAAAAATATATCGATATATCAGGTGCTATTTTAAAATTCATATAAAATATACACAAATCAGACATTACCTTGAGAAAAGCACAAACTGTGAAACTGCACGGGTATAAAAGTGATATTAGTGGCAATGCTGTACGCGGATGCTCTTTGTTAGGCGTTTATTTATATCCCAACTAGGTTTTGCCAAGTAGGCCACTTCCACTCGCCTTAATAGACTGCTCAACTTCATGCTAAACAAGGAACGAAGTTGGCTCAGTAGCAAAACGCGCAGGTAGTTTTTGTTCGAATCTAAGCGGATACTTTTTCTTTTTTTCGTATAGTTTGTTGTAATTTACAGAAGTTTGCATTCCATGTGTTGTGCCGGGTGTCCCGTCACGAAAGATATTTCCTTAAGGAAAATCTGCTGTTACTAATATATCGATATTTTTTTTGCAATATATCGTACTTATCGATATATCGTTTCAATAAATCATATGATACAATATATCGATATATGAAAATATTTTGCCATCCCTATTTACGTTTGATGCGTTTGACAAACAACGGTTGTACTTTCCGGCTAATATCGACAATTCTCGGTATTTCCCCGGATACGTCATCATTTAAAAGGCTTAAAGGGCCAGCGTCTTAACTTTGATGCTGGTTTAGATGCCTAAAACGTTCGCTGTGAGAAAAATAAAAAATACGGGTCAAATATTTTACGACAATCTTGGGGAAAATTGGGGGAAATTCGCATTTTAATATCTTTAATATATTCTACATACAATTAAACTTTTCCCATAAAATGTTTTCTTTCCGCTTTTACGAGTTCTACGGCTTTTTCCATGGCGTCCAAGAATTCTGCGGTGCTGTACGAACCTTTGCGTTTTAAAAACAGTGCGTGAGTTAAAAACGGTATTTTCCGTAAAGATCTGCCGCTCATTCCTTCGCTAAGCTCGCATAGCTCGATTAATCGTCGAGTTTGCCTGCAGTCTTCATCGTCTTCCGTGATAATGTATTTAAGGTTTTTAAAAGCATTCACCGGATGAAGCACGGATGATGAGAAAAGTAGGCCAGTCTAAAAGATTTCGTTATTTGAAATTGTCAACTCTTTCATGATAAACCGAAAGTTGTTCTACCTTGAGAAGTTCCTCAATGCAGGAATGGTAAATCTTGTAAATAGCCTGAACAGTAGGACACCCCAAAAATTGTTTTATATCTGCTCTGTCGACAAAGGCTAAATCTATGGCCTCTGTTATGTTCGAAGTAGTCAAAATCAACACATTTGGGTATCTCTTTATCTGGTCTATCTCTGTAAGAACCGCATTTACTACCCTTATCGAATCAGACGGCTCATTTCCTTAAAAAAAAAAATTCTTGCACACTGCCGTTTTTTGATTCACTCTGTACAAAAAATATTACCCGACATGCACTGATTTCGTGCGTGAGCCAAAGATTCAACCTCATCTATGAGCAGGCAGACCAACAATTTGTTGTCTTCGAGGATTTCTTTGATTTGCAAAAACATTTTTGTAACCAACTTTCCGCTCTATTAACACAAAAAGAAAAACCAAATAGGAACAAGATAATATCAAAATCGGCAGTATTACTTCAGAAAACCACTTGGAGAATAAACTGTGACTGTTTATTTCTACTAAAATGCCCTTGTTGTAACGCTCTTGCAGTCTTACTGTTAATTTTTGGGCTAGCGCCTTACACAAAGAGGTTTTCCCGGTGCCTGGGGGTCCGTGTAGCAAAATTACTCTGTTACAACTTATTATATTTGCATTTACACCTCTATCGGAAAATTCCATGATAGTTGTAGCATATTTTAATAACTAAAATCGCTATAAAATGAATGCAAGAATATTTGATACAAATGCCCACCTTTTCTTTAATATTATCATCGTAATATAAATTTTCCCACAGATTGTACAGTTCCGAAGAAGGTAGGGTCCAATGAGTTGCTAGATTGACTTCACCGCCGTTACCATCATCGTCGGTTTCAACCTTCGGCCCAAATTTATCTAAATTATATATGTAACACTCAGTTTTTAAATTTGTGAGATTAAAATCCTGTAAGTCGGCCTGCAAGTACTTCATTCACGTTTCTGGGTATTTTAAGTAGAGAATTTACCTCGAAATCGCCCACAATTATGTGTTCCACATCATCGTAGAGTAGCTTGTTTTCATTTTTATCAAACCTCGATATTATTGCATTTGGACGCACTCTGTTGTTTATTAAATAACGTTCAACCGCACTTTTTATTTCCTTCGCAGAAGTTTTGCTGTAAAAAGTAGTTTCTCAGTCTCCAAACACAAATTGTACAGTTTACAAAATTTTCTTAGGTTAGTTTCTCGACTGCTTAATTACCTGCCGTTCTTTAGAATTATTTCTATGTTAATGGAATCCATACTCTTTCAATATTCAGATAGATTTAAATTAAGCACAACTGATTATATTTAATAAATAATTATTTACTAATTTTTTTTTACAACTAACACACATCACAGTTGACAATTCAAATTCAAATTGAAAAGTCAAACCGCCATGAATACTGACATTTAATAGAAATAGCTTTCGTTTTTTTACACTTCCAAAATGAAAAATGGGTTGACATTTTGGAATGCGCATAACCGACCGTGTTTGAACAAAATTTTAGGTGACGGTCGGCCGGAGCAGTAGTCACTCTCAAAATGGACTCTATTCTTATAAAGGACAGATTGAGTTCCAGATAATTTTTTTATTTATAAAATTTAAGTCAAGTTGCCCTTTATATTAAACTGTTCCAACTATGCACGATTTTTCCTTTAATAACTAGTATTAATCGTCTTTACAGACGGCAATATGACAACTTTATGTTTGAAGGTTTTGTCCTTTACCAGTGATTTTATAAAATCAGAATGAATATTTGAGAAAAACTTGACTACAAGAGTAATGACGTCACCTTGGGACAGGTCACGTTTTCACTTCAAATAAACAAACGTTCTCGTGTTCATGACATCTGTCAGTGTCAACTACAAAACATCTTATGCAACTTTTGCAATGTAATTATAGTTTTTACGCGTAAGCGCATCACACAAATCGAAAATAAGCTGTTTCCATTGCAAAACTACTGCAACTATATTGTAAAAGTTACAGTAAGATGTTTTTTGGTTGACACTGACAGATGTCAAGGTTACGTCACTATTTTAGTAGTCAGTTTTTCCTAATGTTGCACTCCTACTACAGATTCTGTTAACCCGTTGGTTAAAAGTTCACGGGTTTATTAGCAATTTTTTTAAATTTGGAATGAGGAGTTTTCGAGGATAAATAAATCGATCGAATAAAAATACTTTATTTACACTTTCATAACATATACAAAATAAACAGAAGATCCTAAATACCACAAATAAGTATTGTATAAGTAAAAATCACAGAATATTTAGGAATTGCAAAATATTATTTTGTAGTGATGTTTACACGTAAAGTTGCCTAAAGCAGAGCATTTATTATTCACGCCGCTATCGTAATTATTATTCTACACATGTACAAAATAAAATAAGACACAATATACAATTAATTCTATGAAATAAACGAAGACGTAAGTCCCTCAATATCTCGAAACATTTTCCATCGTCAACTATTTGTAAATCTCTATATACTTGTACTAAAGCACAAAAAAGGCATTTTTCCTCAAATCTGTCGCAATAACAGTGGAAAAAAAATAGTAAAAAAAATTTGTCATAAAAACATTCTTTCCCACTTTTACTGTAAAAGTTCGTACGTATTTAAACACGCCTGGTAACGAATTAAAACTAAACAAATGGCAGTGGAACCGTTCGCTAAACTCACAAATCGAAAATCTGAACAAATTCAACAAACGAAATACTCGGCCGAGCTCAATTAATTTAAGGAGATTCAGTAGCCCAATAGCCCCCAAAACAGAGTCTACGGGTGCGAGTCACGTCACCTGCTCTTGTCTAAAGTGTAAAGGCTCACGGAACAGTCGGAAGTGCCTGCCGCTAGCAAAACCCTGTGCGGATGGAACGTTAAAGTGTTCACCGGCCCTATGCGGTAACCCATGAATCCCTCGTAATACCTTATGGTGCTTATCACACGGTCAGCTAAGTTGTGCACGCTGATAGTCTGGTTCACCGAGCCGCTAAATCAAACGAGAAGAAAAACAAAATTCCAAGAAGCGGAAAAGCATTTTTCCACTTACCAAGCGTAAATATCGGCTCCTTTGTGGATAGCGAAAGATGACATCTGATTTTGCGGAAGCGCTTGAGTCACTAGAACCGACTCGTTTCTTCTTATGTCGAAAACTCTGACGTCACCGAAAGTACTGAGAAGAACAAACGCAAAAACAACTTCAGCTTAATAGCAAATAAATTGGCATAAGGTAAAAATAAATATATGTAGTTTTTTATCGATGTTTCGGCCTGGTCAAATAGCGAGAGCATGGGATACAGATGTCTCATCAACAACGAAGCAATTTTGTGAGAATGAACAGTTACCTCATCAAAAACAGTGCAAAATTACAGACTTATGCGAGTTCCACTGTATTTGATTTCGAGTATTGTTTGAGGATATTAGTAGCGTATTATTTTTACCTTATGCCAATTTATTCCAATACCAATAAATACCAATAAATTTATATAAAATATTTGACAAAAATAATTATACAAAAATTTATAAAAAACCGATCCTAACCTGCCGCTGATGACTTGATTTCCCCTCAGCTGCACCCCTAAAACCGTAGCTGTGTGTTCAGTCCACGTTTTGACTCTCGATTCATGGGGGCTGCACCTCCTGTCGAATACCCTGACTGACCCGTCGCCGCATCCAACGGTGACTAATCCTAATTTTGGCCCGTGATACTTTGGCCGATTCATTTCGTCTTCGTCGCCCATGACCAACCCGCTATCCGTTGGTTTCGCGTATTTAGGAGTGTATTTCCACCAGTTCTCGTAAGAACAACCTGCGTACGAAGAGTCTAAACAAGTGACAGAGCTCTCGGAACCGGTCGGGATATCGAACGCGAGCAATTCTCTTTCCGCGTTCCAGAAACGAATCGCGCGCGCGTCGCCTGCTGCTATAATCGTTTGTGTCCATTGTTCCCAGTTTAAAAGCACCGCATTGGTAGCTGCGAAGCAAAAGCGATCACATACCGAGCCAATAAATACATTAAACGAAATAATTATTACCGGTGTTTTGGTTTGTTCGTGTGGGCGGTAACAGCTGCGAAAAACCTTGCCACGCGCTAACCAACGTAGGTTCCCTGCTGCTGCCGATATGGGGTCGATAGATTTTGATGCTACCGTCATCAAAACCTGTCATGACCAACGCCAAATCGTGCCCGTTTATCCATTCCAAAGACGTCACTTTACCAGGAGTAGCCCTGGTGGATTTGAACTGACAATGCGTCATCTTCGCTGCTGTACCCCAATCCAAAATACTAACGCACGAAAACTAATTAGTAACGGTCTATTTCGGAGATTTTTTGGACTTACAAGAAACTTTCGTTGCCCGCAATAGCTATTTGTTGATCGAACGGGTGAAACTGTAGGACAGACGGTAAAGAACCGCATTTCGTCGAAAATACTTGGGTTTCTATTTTACCGGTTAATATTCGTTTGCATTCCAACATGCCCTCTCTGCGCACCTTCCTGTTCCTACAGTTGATCAACTAATCAACTTAGAAAGACACAATATAACCAACAAAAACAATTTACCTAAAATATCGCCAATCTCTTTCGTAATAAGCGGGGGATTCAACGTCCTCCAAGGGGTCTCTCTTCATGACTGGTTCGGCAAATTTGCTACAAGCCCAAGGCACAAAATCTGTTGCAATCAAAGGCGTCCTTGCTATAAAGTCTCTGTCTTCAGTATCTTCCGTTATAATAGACGTATTTAATCGTCGATTACGACTAAAACATTAGATTTTTGAAGATTTTCAGGTCATTTTTAGTCTTAATCGATTACCGTGGTCTATAATCGCCTGCCGGATGTAAAGTAGGCGGGCTTTCCCCTGACAACATAGTACTCATCACGGGACTTGGGGGCAAACTCAAACTGCTCAATCTAGCGTCGGTGTTTTCCTAAATAAACCAAGCTAAGTGACTGAATTACGATAAAAAATCAACGTCTACCTTAATACGACTTCTAACGTAAGCGGTGACGGTCGTGCACATCTGGGCCACCTCAGGATGAGGGTCCGTCTCCAAACTGCACAGGGCCGTCCAAATTTTCATGTAGAAAGAACCGTAAGCAAGTCCCGGCAAAGTACCCAAGCTACCAGAGTGCCCCAAAGAACCCAAACCGAGCCCGGAGCCCGATCTACGGAGCGTGTCGCCTGCATCGGTCGCATCACTCGTGGATGCCTGCTGTTGAGCCATTGCCTGGCCAGTCCTGACCCAAAAAAATTCAATCGCACAAAATCCCCACTTATTTTAATATAGACTAACCCTGAACAAATTTGCGCACGTACAATTATTTTAAAAAATATGTGAGTAGTTGTTCAATGCGGGTTCCGAAACAAACAAAACAGTGATTTCCTACCTGCTACAAACACGCCTCAACGCCGGGAAGAATTTAATCATATCGTGACTAGGCGAGGTCCCCAGCTGTTCCTGACTAGCCGCATTGACAAACGCACGTTCGAAAGACAAAATGACCCACTGCAGAGCCTGGACCAGCTCTTTGCGGACCAAACAGCTCATGTCTTCGCAAACGCAGTTCACTAAAGTCATCACTACCGAATGATCTATAGTGTTTGCGTGATCCGACCTCTCGGCCACGGAGTTTATGAAGGTACCCAAAGCATAAACAGCCGCAGCTCTCACCTACAATTTTTCAAGTGAAAAAGAACCCGTAATAAGTCGTTATAGTTTTCACCTCGGGACAGTGGTCGTGCAGCAAACTATACAATTTCTCATGGGCTATATCTCGGACGCCGGTCCATCGTGCTTTCTCGTAATGATCCCAGAGTCTGCCGAGGCAGATGGCCACCCATTGGCGCAATTGCGGGCTCGGATCATTCAGCTGCTCCAGGCAAATGCTCACTAGAGAGCCTTGGAGAGCTGCTTCCTGACCATCCCGGTAATCCTTCACGATGCAAGCTAACACGAAAGCCGCTTGCGTTCTATGGTCGCTCTAACAATAACCTCAGTTAAGAACAACAATTAATGGGGATTCTTGGAAGGCTTACCGAAATTGCAGGATCTTGTAAAATCGACAAGAAATACTTATGCCCGCCATCGCGTACCAAATCTGCTTGGCACGTCTAAAATACCCAAAAATTTTGTTAAAAGATCCGGACTGAACATTCCTAGTAAACTCACATTATCCACCGCGAGAATTTTAGCCCATATGAAGACCAATAGCGGCCTGAGTTCCCTGGCGCTGCTTTGTAATAATTTGAGTACGTATGGAAAAATACCGACGGACAACGCCAAATTTACAGCCCAAGGACCTAAATCTAAGAATCTCCCCAACAATTCCAGAGCCCTCATCCTATGCACTTGACTTAGCAACACTTGCAGCACAATCGGCAGCTGCTCTGGTGGGTTCCTTGCTTCCGAACCTAAATCCAACACAACATCGAACGTTTTACCACACAAGACACTGGAAATATTGATATCCTACATTATACAGCTTGTTCAGAATACTTTGTGAAGTTGTCAACCATACTGTGCCTACCAAGCCAGTAAATCGAGTGAATTAAGATCTATGAACATGTAAACAGTTGAGTCACCTCTGCGTGTGTTAATCACATAAATGCATCTTTAATAAGCAGAAGTAAGGCAATAAAGGCTCACTAATAGGGAAATATAATTGGGCAATATATACCAATAACTGTCACCTGAAAGTACTACTACATTTTAATTTGGGAGCTAAATAGGGATGAGAAGCCAGTCAGACGGACGCCAAACCAATTCATGAATGTATTTAGCAATAAACAATAGGAAACTCACCTAAATCGAGCCAAACCTGAAAAGCGGTCAACTGCTCTTCAAAAAACGGTAGATGAACAAAAGGCTCGTTGTTCTTTAAAATGCCGGGCAACTGTCCCAAACTCAAATCTAACGTGAGGTCCCACGCGTTCCACATGGGGTGTTGGTAGGTGGACGGCAAAGGGGGGGACGTTTCCGGGGTGCAATCGCACGAACGCATTATACGTTCAGCGAGCAAGTAATTACGGAACAAGCTCGCCACTAGCAAGTCTTGGCGAAACAATCTTTGAAATAAATCTAGAAAGACAATTCGACGTAAAGAAAAAATTAAATTTCGTTGGCTCCTTTACCTCTAGGTAGGGTATTCCAAGCGATAGTATCCGTTATCGCCGTGAATATCCAGTTTAATTCGCCCAGCATCGTCCTTCGATCCTGCACGGCACCTGGAATCCTGCATAAACCACCTTGCATAGCAATGGATCATCGATTAAAATTTAAAACAGACTCACTTCTCTATCAAGTCCATCGTGACCTTCGGCACTAATTTGGCAGTTGATTGCATCACAAACCACCGCACCGCAATCTTAATAGGTGTGGTGAGACAAGAAGTGAATAAATCTGCCGGTAAATCCGGAATCATCGGCAGAACTTGCGTCTTGCTGCAGGCAGCAAGTTGGATGCAATTGTGATAATTCGGAGGAGCTGGTAACGGATTCTGCTGCGAGGCAGTACCCTGCATAGACACCGATTTCTAAAATAGACGAGAAAGTCTTGATTTCCCACATTTTTGCGGTGTTTCCTCACCTTAAATTCTTCTTCGTGTTGCAACGCGAATCTTTTAAACCATTCTATTATAATACCAGCGTTTGAGCAGTCATACACGTAAATAGAAGGTGCCCCCATCCAAACTTGGAGGTCGTACATTGATAACGGGATATACTGAGTATAATTCTAAAAGAATTAATTCCAAACAAAATACTCGATTAGATCGCCGCGCTCATACCCGGTTAAAAACCCATATTTCACCCTTCCCCGTCGGTTTCGGAACCCCGTGACCATTATAATGAAAAAGAACCCTCTCCTCTTTCGCATTGCGTCTAAGGGACAAACACAATTTCTTAATATCCTCCGTCGTCGGATCCGGGGATTGTTTATATCTAGCACGCGGTTGCCAGCGTTCATACTGAATTTGTAAAGCGGCACCGATCTGTTCAATGGCTTTCGTCGGTGGCATCGACAGAGGATCTAAAAAGGGGATTACTAGAGTTCCGAACAGATTCTAAATGTTCGAAACTTGATTCCCCCCAAAAAAATAATGAAAATTACCAATCCAGCATTCTAGTTTTGAACAAGGTTGTGTTTTAACGACATCCGGAGGATCTACTCCAACATTCAAGCACAAAACGAGCGCTACGCTTACAGTTTTCATCTACAACAAAAAGGATTATAAACACCATAAATGTCTTTCTTAAATCAAGTGACGTGGACATAGAACAAAAGGTGAAGGCAATAGAGAAGGCACTGGCATTATGAAGAAACAGGACTTATGAAATGAGAGCGAGAGATGACGATCAGGATTCGGGGAACGGCTTACACAGGTATAAAAACCAACTAACGTACTCGTTCTTTCATTCTCCAAGTCTGCGTCTCGCAATCCTTTCCCTTTATCAATTCCGTGTGTCTAGGACAATTAAAACATAAAGGTAAATCCATATCTGTAATTTTTTCAACTTCTAGTTCTACTGGTCTGGCAGATGTGCTCGCAATTGCGTCTCCCATTTTCTTATTGCACTTTTTACTTATCAATTAAAACGAATCAGTCTTTATTTCAATAAAATTGTTAAAGAATATGTTATAATAAAATAATTTCAGACTTTTCTATCAGACGCATGTCACTACCAAAAAAAAAACGCCATTCCATTCCGTTTGACATTTGACGCATGCGTCAAGTTACAGAATAGCCAATAGCACTTCGAAAATGGAATATGAAAACATGAGTCCTGAAAAAAAGAAAAAAATGTTTTATGAATGTATTTTCTAACTTCTAAGCTTTACTTACGGGAGTAAGTATATTCTACACTAGTTTTCAATATTTATGCAGTGGAAATGAAAAGAATCAACAGTTTTTGTGAGGTACCTCCTAGGGAATTTCTGGTGGATGGTGTGCATGATTGCAACTTTTGACAATTCTCATTCTTGTATTATTCTCCCAGTGGCGTGTGCACGTAAGTTAAAAATTTTAATATATTTCTTTAATCTTCAAAGAAATATTGAAAATATCGTTTGTTTCTACTAATATAAACCTTGCGTTACAAATTTCAACCAATATTTTAATAGTTTTTTTTATTCTATACGATTTAATTTTCACGTGTTTTGTTGCAGGTTTTCGTAACTCAAAAAACGTCAACATGTCGGGAGGGTTGGAAGTGCTTGCTCTCAAAGAGGATGATGTTAAAAACATGCTTGCCGCTGGCGTGCATCTCGGCACCTCAAATGTAGACTTCCAGATGGAACAGTACATTTATAAAAGGCGCCAGGACGGTGTGCATATCGTCAACTTGCGTAGGACTTGGGAAAAATTGCTTTTGGCGGCACGTGCCATTTGCGCCATCGAACACCCCGCAGAAGTTTTTGTTATCAGTTCTCGGTCTTATGGGCAGAGAGCTGTGCTTAAATTTGCGTCTTATACCGGGGCTACCCCAATTGCTGGCAGATTTACGCCAGGTGAGTGTTTTTTATCCATTCATAACCTCAAAATTTGACGTTTCTGATTTTTACATGATGATACTACTAAGGAACCTATGATGGTGCAGAGATTTAAACTTTAACGTTCTGAATTGATAAATAAATGTTTAAAAAATGTTCTATATGGGTCATGGGTGGTGTTTTTGAGGATAAATTTTTGTGTTTAGGTGCTTTTACTAATCAAATTCAGGCAGCCTTTCGTGAACCGAGACTTTTGATAGTTACGGACCCATCATTTGACCATCAACCTATTACGGAGGCTTCTTATGTTAACATTCCTGTTATCGCCTTGTGCAATACCGATTCGCCTTTGAGGTTTGTCGATATTGCTATTCCTGGTAATAACAAATCATCGCACAGTATTGGTTTACTATGGTGGTTATTAGCAAGAGAGGTAAGTTTGTTATGAGTTTTACCTAAGAAAATTTCAGTAATTATGATGAATAACTTACCGTTCCTTACTCAGTTTGATTTGAACGATGAAATCAATTTTTCCATCTGAATTTCGTTTAAAAAATTGCGTTCGACCTTTTAGTTATCAATTTGTTTTAAACAAAATGGTTTTAAGGTCTTGCGTTTACGTGGGGCCATTCCGCGTGAAACGAAGTGGGACATTGTGGTCGACTTGTTCTTCTACCGCGAACCGGAAGAAGCAGAAAAAGAAGAACAGGCCGCCAAAGAAGTGGTCATTCCCAAGCCTGAAGTTATCCCACACGAGCCGCAAGATTTAGAGTGGAACACAGCTGAAACACAGCAATGGGGCGAGGAGCCCGTTGTACCTGTCCCTGCTCCTGCTGCGCCTGCTCCTTACACTGCAACGGACGACTGGGCGCAACAAGTTCAAGACGATTGGGCTGCCAATCCCACGGCGAGCCAGCCCACTCAAGCCAATTGGGGCGGCACTCCCGATTGGCATTAGACTTAAGGAAAAATGACTTGTATTTTGTTTGAATACAGAATTTTCAAGGTTTTTAGGGCTTTTATTTATCTCCGAGGATTCTTAGTGCTGATGATTCACCGCTTACGAAAATTACTTAATAAAACGGCTAGTAAGTATGACCCAAACAAAACGCCGCAAAAATTGAAAAATCTGGTTTATTTCTAGTGTAAAATTACATCTTTAGTTGCGATTCTGCTTACTACAGCATCTAATACCGTCATATCTTCCAATTCTTCTTTGCTAATCTTATAAGCCTTTTTTACGGCGTCTAAATCACAAAAGTCTCTCAATTTTATAAGGTCAACTTCGTCGCCCAAAATTTCACTGAAAACCGCGTCGAAAGCGTCTTCTTCAGTCTTATTTTTAATAGTCGCAACTAAAATAGCTTTCTCCTTATCGTCCAATCCGAATTTGATCAAACTTTGAGTGATATTCTTCGAAATCGAGAGGTTATATAAAATTTCAGTATAAACACTTTTTGTAGTCAACTTTTCAGCAACCACAGCTTTATTGGCTGCTACGATGACTTGAAATGGATCGCAGATCAACGAAGGTTTCATTATACAACAATTTAAAGCCCCCTTTAGAAGTTTTTGCTTTAAATCACTCACGTTGGTCACATTATCAAACAGTTTCAAATTTAAAACTGAGTTTGTTGAAGAGTCCAGATCGAAAACATTCGTCATCTCACTTACTTTGGTCTATTATCATTTCATAAAGCTATTTTTTATTTGTTTTAAATGGAAATTTAAAAAATCGCACTTTCGAGGTTAGGTGACAAGTTGAGAACCGTCAACGACGTCCCACTGATCTAAAATCTAGATAGGATCTGAACAGACAGATTTCATTGGTCAACTGATCAACCGATTCCTAACCTATTTCCTTTATCTACGCCTAACCCTTAAATAAGTATTTTAACAATAATTTTGAAGCAGTATAATGAAGTCTTTTTCGAGTAATTTAAAAGCACAATTATTATTTGTACCAACCAATTTATTCTTCAGCTTATTCTTTCATTCTTTTGGATAGGATTAATGCATTTCGTGTTCCTGCATTGCACCTTTTTTATAGTACACTACTAAACAAATGTGAACACTTCCCTAACCACTGTCTGTGCTTTTTGAAACCAAATCTATCTCCACCCGCACCACGAATTGAACAAAATTAATAAAACCCGCATAAATTATGTTTAATTTATTATAATACGCTGGAATTAAAAATACTTTCGGTCCGAAACATCATACGTCAAACAAATGACAAACACGAGCACCACAAATTTAGCGACTCTCAATAGACCCAGGCGAAAAGCACTAAAAATGAACTTAACATGGCGGCCACCCAGTCATTTTATGGTGTCCTTATCATAGCCTATGTCCGTACTGCTTTTATTTATATCCCAAATAGTTTTTGCCAATGCAATGTTTAGCGCGCTATTTATTCCTTTGTTTTCATCAGTAATCGCGGATTAATACCTTTCGTGACGGGCCATCAGACACAACACATGGAATGCAAAATTCTGTAAATTATGACAAGTTTTAGAAGAAAAAATGGATCCGCTTGGATTCGAGCAAAAACTTCCTGCGCGTCGTGAAAGTGCCCGCGCCTTTCGGTACTGCGCCAAACCTGGTACTTGCATGACATGAAATTTAACAGTGCGTTGAGTCTGAAACTTACCTATTTGGCAAAACCTAGTTGGAATATAAATAAACGAATCCCTAGTACTTATATCCATTGTTTGTTACATCCGTGGGAGAATCACATAACAAAAACGTATATTTTCACGATCCACATGAATCGATATTTTCTGAAGTATCCGCCCATCCTCTCACGAAGTATTAAAAGGCGGGCAAATCAAAAACAACGCAAACTTTATTATTAGGTACAAAAATAGGTATCAGTCTCGAATGAATACAAAGTATCTCGAGTATAAACATTTTTATACTTAAAAGTAACAAAAACTGAACAAGAAACACTTAAAATTAATATTAAAGCGAAAAAAACTGAAACGTAACGTAAATAACAAACTTTATCCTAAAGTAAACTTAAAGACTCACATTTTGAAAACCTAAATAAATTTATTTAGCTGCTGCTTCGGTAACAACGACAAATTTTTCGCAATCGTACAACGGACTGCCTTTAAGGCTACGTTTAGGCATATCGTAAATGCCTAGTACCAACTCGGAATAAACGATCGGATTGGTATTTTTACCAATATGGTATAAAACAAAAAAATCGCCGTAACTTAATTTTTTAACGACCGCTTGCGCTTTAGGGGCCGTTATATCCCTCACTTGTGCTCTCAAGAGGTAGTAGCGGAATTTCGGGACAAAAATGAGAGCGATCCTATATATTACGGTGCACAATGAAACAAAGGTTAAAAAGAACAACCAAACCCATAAAATTAAAAACAATTTTTCGTTTAAAATGTTCAACGGTAGGACGCAAAGTGCGTCGATTGTTTGCACGCCGCCACTGGGGCCGTAATTCTCGTATCTGCATTTGGCTACTTTCGGAAAAACTTTATTCATCGGGTTGACGTCGGCGAAAAACGCAAAAGCAATCCCGTACATCGTAAACTGGCCAGTAATCAACCAGTCGATTAGAAATATCTGCGAAATCTTAACAAGACGACCGATGTTAAAGTAGGCTGTGGAAAAACAAACGAAGTACTTACGACATTTATAAAATTGACAGCTTCGCACAATGCATATCTAGCAGCGTAGACGTTATGGGAATATTTGCCTCCCACCATGTAATGCACTAATCGCGTTTTACTTTGATCGTTCCATGCATTCGTGACCAAAGGACCACCTAAAAATTGCTTCTGTCAAGTGAAATTCATGAATTTTCGACAATATTTACTTATATCTTTAATTAATAACCTCATGCGGCCACCTTCCCATAACTTCCACAAATATCGAGGCAAATAAAAAAGCAAAGCCTGGAAGCAGAAAACTATCGATACCCACTGGTAATACTGGTGCCAAATTACACGTTTGCCACTCTCATTGCCAAGGCCATGCAATCCTTCTACAAAAATGCTCATAAAGTAATTTTCCTGAATGTGTCACGAAATATTACCCGTCTTTTTAGATTCTATAGTGTACGTTCCATTTACCCAACAAATCGTATCCAAAATCTTCTTCAACTTTTCTTGCCCATCGCACTGAATAGGCTCACCAAAATACTGTTTACTCGTTAACAAAATCGAAAAAACTATCAACATAATCACGGTAAATTTATAATGTAATTTAAATACATTGTTGTCCGTGTGAACCTTCTCAACTTTAACTAAAGATTTGAACGATTTCAAAAAGTCCATCATTTTTAATTAATAAAACACGACACTTTCAGCACCAAACACGACCATTCTCTCAAACAAAAAACTGCAATATCCTCTATCCTTTTCAACAACAAAAGCCGGTCTGTATTGCCAGTTTTGAATGAGTAATTAAACCCATGAAAACCCATTAAACCGATTATGAATTTTGTTTAGCACCTCAACGAGTTACGTATATTTATTTAGCAGACTGATTGAAGCCTTCGACGCATTTCTTATCGCCGTTTCTTTATTTATCTGCTACTTCTTATTTGAAAACAAACTTCAGACGCCAATTCTCTCACGCTCTTTTATTTCCGTTTTCCGGGATAACTTTACGCGCGCGAAAATGAAATTTAAATTGTGTTATAGTTGTAACTCATTTAACAATGAATAAAATTAATTGGTTATTTATTTAAAGCAAATTTTGCAACTGCTCGAGGACGGTATGATTTAGTTGTTTCAACTGCTATGAAGAGCAAAGATATGATTTTTCTAATGAATTCTTTTCGGTCTCTGATAAAACTAGATGTAGTACAAATTGATAATTGCATTTTTAAATTACATTATACGTTTACGGTGCTAATACTACTGATTTTCTCCATTTTATTGACTAGTAAACAATATTTTGGCGAACCAATTGACTGTACAGGACCTGAAGACACAAAAACTTTGATTGACACTTACTGTTGGATGTTTGGGACCTTTATAATCAAAGATACCATAAATGGTAAGCCACATTCATAAGTTTCGATGGTTGCATGATCATTTGTCTTAAAATAGATGATGTTTTACCTGGTCTGGGAGTAGAAGCAGGCAAGGATTTGTTATTCCAAAAATATTATCAATGGATTTCGATCATATTCTTTTTTCAAGCTTTCAGCTTTTATGTGCCTCGATATTTATGGAAAAATTGGGAAGGGGGGCGCATGGGAATGTTAGTCCAAAACTTGGGTAATTTTTCTGCATCAGTGACTATATTTTGGCTAAATTTTGTTGTTTAGGTGGCCCATTGGTTTCTCCATCGTGGACATTAACAAATAAACTAAAATTAGTGAGCTACATCATCGGTAACAGGCATATTCATAATCTGTATGCAACCAAATACATAATTTGTGAGACAATCAACTTTTTGAACGTGGTAAGACTGCCGGCCCACCATATCTATCTCTATACAGGGTGGTATGAGTGCCAAAAATTTCTTTTGCAGGTAATTCAAATACTTTTGATGGACCTACTTTTAACGGGCCAATTTTCCTTGTACGGCCTTGCAATTGCGACGAAATCTGATGCGATGAATAGGATATTCCCGAAGATTACTAAATGCAATTTTCGGATGTATGGACCTTCCGGGAACATCGCAAAAATAGACTCGCTGTGCGTGTTACCTCTAAACGTTTTAAACGAAAAAATATTCGTTTTCCTATGGTTTTGGTTTCTGCTACTAACAGTACTGTCTTTGTTTAATTTATTATACAGAGTTTTATTGATTTTCGTACCAAAATTTCGCATATTTTTATTGAGAAGTCAAGTAAGGTATTATAGTTCGAAACAAGCAGAGTTTTTAATTTCGCGTCTGTCCTATGGAGACTTTTTTGTACTCTACCATATCGGAAGCAACATTAACCCGATAATTTACAGGGAATTGATACAGGGTGTGCACGACACCTTGACCAACAAAATTGTTACAAAGTTTAACCAAGAAGTTGAAGTTTAAAGATTTTACGTTTATTGTACCATTTTATTAATTATACCAATTACAGATTGTATTTCTTTCCTTTTAATTCTTTATAAGCTCTAATAATTTCATTTTGTTGTGTATCTAACTGTTTTCTAACAATGCCCGGCAAATTTTTTCGTTTACCCTTTTTGTCTATCGTTTTATTCTGTATTTTTTTCAATTTCGGAGTTTCGGGATTTTTCAAAATTGATTTTAAAAGGAGTCCTTTTCGGCCAGGCTGTGTTAATATAGAAAAAATTAATAAACACTAAAGAAATATGAAATTAACTTACCCTATGGGCATTTTCGTCCTTCTTCGGAAATGTTAATTGAGGAGGTGCATTCACAACTTCCCCAAATTCAACTTTATCTTCGTAATTTTTAAATTCATCGATGTCAACATACGACCGTTTCTCTTTTTTCCCTTTCAATTTTTCCTGCCTCTTCTGATATTTCGTTAGTTTTATTTTAGTCTCTTCTTTCGCTTTCTTACCCGAATTTTTCTTCTTTTTACTTCTTTTCATTAATTCGTCTATTTCATCTTTTTCTCTTTTAACTACATCTTCAATCTAAAGTGAAGTAAGTCATAAAATTATAACGAAACTAAAGAAAAACATTACTTTTCCCGTTTCTGGATTTCTTTTAACTTCAACTCGGTACTTCTTTTCAAACGCCGCTTCCTGAATGACCGACGCACACAGCTTATTAATACGATTCATAAAATGGCCATCAGACTCTCCTTCGGCTTGTATAAATTTAGGACTAGGTTTCACATACTTGCCACGAGTAAAACCAGATTTATTCTCATCTGGAGCAATTTTAGTACGTTTATTATTGTAAAAACCACTTTTCACTTTATCTTTTAATTCTATTATACGTGACAAACTCTTCGGGATGAATTGTTCATCTGATTCCGTAGGAGGAGCATTTATTTTGTCTTTTAAACTAAAAAAAAAGGAGTAATTTTGAGGTTATGAAATTAATTGTATAAGAAAAGCTTTGGTTTTGGTGTTCTCTTACCTTTTAAAACGAGCAAACTGTTGCACCGCAGGGTCTCGTACTCCTCTGTGTTTTTTACCTGGTATTTTACGCCCCATTTTATGCTTATAAACTTTGATAACCTAACAAAAATCACGTCTGTCTGGAACTGTCACACACAAAGTAGAATGTCATATGTCAAACCTGCATCTTGGACATTCAAAGAAATAGACCAGAAAATAGAAGATTGGGAAATCCCAACTTACTAATGGGGGAGATAAGTGGCGCGTCACAAATGTCAGATTTTCATTCCAAACAAAACAAAGCAACGCGCTTTCTGACGTTTAAACCTAACCTCTGAAATATAATTATAGTTGTTTTCAAGTTTTTACACGTAAACCCAACACACAAATTGAAAATAAACTGTTTTCACTGCAAAACGTCTATAATTATATTGCAAAAACTAGTTTAAGACGTTGTAAATAATATCGATAAACGTCAAATGGCACGTGCTTTTGTTTTGTTTGGAATGGAAATCTGACGTATGACGGAGGCACTTAGGTCCCAAATTGGATTCTTTGCAAGTTTACCGCGATCTTCACACCCATGAAGATGCTTACTGGTGATCTCGCTGGTGATCAAAATGACAACTCAAAGAAAAACGATTTCCTTCGTGTAAATAATATTTTTATTTGTATATTTTATTCTAAACAGTCCAAAGAACACATAGCCTGAGTAATCATTGTATCTATCACAATATCGTATTACTTACGTTTAAAAAATTATTAAAATACACAAAAATAAAATTAATATCATTTCATATGCATAATACGAAGACTTAGAAGGGCCAAGAATAAAATGTTCTTTTTTATCTCAGAATTCTGACTTATAATATCAGAACTACGAGTTTATCTCAGAATTCTAGCTTGTGTGCCAGAATTCTGACTTGTTATCTCAGAATTCCGATTTTTATCTCAGAATTCCGACTTTTATGATAAAATTCCGACCTAAAATTCAGAATTCGAACTTTTGTATCTCAGAATTTTAATGCTCCAATAAAGTAAGAAAAAAATCGGAATTCTGAGATACTGAGTCAGAATTCTGACATATAAGTCAGAATTTTGACACACAAGTTGGAATTCTGAGTTAAAAGTCAGAATTCCGAAATATAAGTTAGAATTTTGAGAAAAATCGGAATTCTGAGATATCAAAAGTGAAAATTCTGACATGTAAGTCAAAATTTTGATATATAAGTCAGAATTCTGAGATAAAAGTCAGAATTCCGAGATTTAAGTCGGAATTCTGAGAAAAAAAAAACGGAATTCTGAGATACCAAGTCGGAATTCTGAGATAACAGTCAGAATTCCGAAATATAAATCAGAATTCTGAGATAGAAATCGGAATTCTGAGATTCCAAGTCAGAACTCTGACTTATATGTCGAATTTCTGACACACAAGTCAGATTCTGAGATACAAACATACAATTTTATTCTTGGCCTTTCTACGCCTTCGTAGCATAAAAAGGAACTTTTAATGTAAATTGAACTTAAACTTAAAACGGAGAATTCATTCCTAATTTTGTGCCAAAATCTAGACGTGCCCTTCGCCTGAATCTTTTATTCACTCTAAAAGATATAAAGAAAAGGTCAAAAACTATATGGAAGCCGGGAATTTCTGACTTACTGAATTTCTTGATGTTTAATGAACTCATTTACGACGAAAGTCAATACGGGCGATGTAGAGGCAATAATTACGACAAAAATGGGTAATTTAAAGTCTTGCTGGTTGTCAAATTCACTCGAAATATTATAAAAAGATAAGAGCGTGTTGCAACATTGAAAGATAGATCTAAAAAAGTTTTAGGTGTTCTTTATCGAAACAAAAATTATGCACTTTTTGGACTCACAAAATTACAATCGTCACGGACCATAGGATGTTTCTATGGGGAGACTTTTGCCATATTGAATGCTCTCGATGTACGAAACCGATGGATATAAAAACTAAAATTGTTATAGCAGGTATATGTTGCCGACTAGTGAGAATTACTTACCGAAATTGACGAAAATAATCAAAGCTACAACATTTCTCGCCAATAAAATTGTGTAGCTGTTTTCTAGCCATCCACTGATGGACCCCGCTTCGTCTTTCACAGGCAAATAGAACAACTTGCACGTACACTTGTGTAATTCGCAAAAATTCATGCAATGACTAGACAAAATTCCCATAAACGATATTAAGCCGGTGAGAATTAACGGCAAGAATTTCAACCCGTAACTCCAAAGCACGAATAGTAAAACCTACAAATAACGCCGATAATTACAATAAATCACAAAAAAATACGATGAAACCTGAAAATTGAACGAAATTTGGTTTTTTCCCAGTGGTTTCTTCATAACATCCGGATCGACGGGAAGGCCCATTAACGAAATGCTCAACAACGGTATTATGAAACAAACAAACCAAAGCACTTGTCCCACCGTTAATAAAGCCGGCAGTAACAAAACGGCTGCTAAAACTTGTATGAAACTCAACGTAAAACAGCAACACAACCAAAATTGCACTGGAATCAAAACAACCTTAAAAATCGCTCAAAAATGTTTTTATTTCATTACCAGAACTCCACAAAAACAAAACGTAGTGCCTCGCTTCCATAATCAAGTGGTAAATAGATATCGGATCCTCTCTTTTTACCGACAAAGAACACGCTACTGAATTCAACGCCCTAGCTAAATCTATCGGCGAAATACACTTATCGTTATCTACCGGCTTGCAAACATTTTCTCTGCGGCAAACTTGTGGGTAAAGGGGCTCTACGGCAATACTGAAATACATTTAAAACGTCCTCATTCCCGAATCAACTGAGTTGATAATATCAAATAGCAGCATGGAATTTAAAACCCCTCGATTACCTCGCATCAGCTTGCATGAAAATGCCCATATTTTCCCAGTTCGCCGACGAACCTATGACGCACACTACCTCTCCGTACTCCTGCATAATATGCAACATTTCTTGAGTAACTGTTGCTGTACAGTCCGTGAATAGGGACACCAAAAGAGGAACGTTGTCTATAAGTTCAATATGAGGTCGGATTTTGTCAATTCCTCTGGGCAATTTCGCCTAAAAGTTTACGCATGTTTGACGAATTAAAGATTTAAGCGCGTTTTAAGAATACCCTATTGCTCATGTCGAAGTTAATGGGGGCACTGTGTTCGGTACTATCCGTAAGACAACTTAATGATTGCCAATCGTGAGCCACGCTAGTTACGTCGACCGTGTGGAATTGCATGCTCTCCTGACTATTCCGGTGTTCATTATCACCGCTCTCATGCTCAGTGTGATTTTTTAGAAGATACTCATGCGCCGTATCGAATTTAACAGTTGGCTGATCCATGTTTATCGCACTGGGAGCAGAGAAACTCATCGTGCGGGACGATTCCAGATGACTAAAACAGGAAAACTTTTTTCCAAATACGAAGAGGTTCAAGTTCGACAGTGTGTTGTGCAACTAAATCTACCCCCAAACAGTACCTATTTTCATGCAAAAGTAGCCTGTTGCCCACACAAGTCGGAGAACTAGGCGCCAGAGTGCAGCAAACACTTTGAGACTTCCTCCGAAGTTTTTTATTTATAGGAGAGCTCACTCTAGCAGTGCCGTTGTTAGCCCAGCACTCCTGCAGTCCACCCTCTTGTCTGTTGTTAGTCAGTCAAAAAACACACATTGAGACACTTATTCAGAAAGAACGGAAAGAAACAAAATACATATAAAACTGCGCAATAAGTTTCTTTTGATTCAAAAGAGTGAATTATTAAAAGTCCAACAACCAAAAGAAACTAGCTGCAAGAAGACACCGAAAATAGTACAAATAATAGCTAGAAAAACCTCGATTTCCACCTAAAAATCTGTAGAATACAACAAATTACAATTTTACCGTAATTTTCAAACGTACCTGGTTCTCTCGCTTAATAAAGAAATATGGCAATTCCAGCCGCTCTCTAACCCCATCTTTTCGCTGAAGACTCTAGATCTTAACTCATTTTCTTTGCTGAAGTGCACAAATCTGATACAAGCCCTCTCCAGCTGTTCAATTAAGTGTACCTACGAACGGCAACGTAAAAACTGATAAAATTCGAATACATTCGATTTTACCATGTCCGATAAAGCTTGGTATTGCATGGTAACCATGCCTATAAATACTTGATTGCACTGGAGTTCAAAAATCCCATCGGATTCCGTTGTATCGGTAAAAGAATTGTCGGGATACAAAAGCGAATCTATTGGTAGATTAAACATTACAAAACGAACGAAAAAACCTATTATTTAACTACCGGTGCTGTAAAATTGCCCAAGAGGCTTCATCCGAGGCTCCAAAATCCCTCTATGTTCCCAATGAAGCAGCGTAGGACTTCTCTGACTCAAATAAAGATGTCTACTATCGCTGGGTAGCTCCAAATAAACGTCACTCAATTTACCACTTACTTGTTTATGTAAAGGCCTTAAAATACCAATTTAATGTATC
This sequence comes from Xestobium rufovillosum, assembly GCA_963966045.1. Lineage (NCBI taxonomy): Eukaryota > Metazoa > Arthropoda > Insecta > Coleoptera > Ptinidae > Xestobium > Xestobium rufovillosum. Next base: position 26,601,670 of record OZ014503.1, read on the forward strand.
CTCAAACATTTTTATTCGATAAAAATACCTATAAGCGAATGCAGTACAATAAGCAGTTAGACTGCTGCGTTGGTAAAAATCTTGTATCTTTTTACGATCAGACACCGTAATTGGGCACAAATCGTTCCCGTTCCAGTATTCTACGCAAGAATCTAAGATTATATCCGCCGTTCCTTCTGATAAAAGTTGCATTGCCCCACTGGACAGCTCTTTAACGACCACGGCAAACATATGCGGAAAGGGGAACTTTAATTTAGTTGATAATTGTAAAGAACGGGCGTATTTGTTGTCCCGTCTTACCATTTCTGGCTGCTGGATAATAAAACGGAAAGCAAAATGAAATTTTCGACTGATGACATTTTGAAAATCTGAAAATTGAATTACCAAGTGCCTGTACGTAGACAGTTGTTGTTCTAAAGAGAATATCTTGTGGGCTTCTTCCACGAAGCCGATTTCCTGAGCCAGGGCACAAAGACACCTGCGATTCGTTACGGGAATCAAGTTTTCATTATACATTGCCTCGCAAGTAATATGGGAACAGAATTCTGTATACCGTTCCTAAAAACCGCGAAAACATCGAATTAAACCAAAACAACGTGTCGACTGTAATTTACCTGTGTATCTAAATTACAAGTATTTAATAATATGGCAAGACCAAGAGGCTTTAGAGAGTTTAAGTGCTTTTTCCAATCGGTATCGTCGAAGTGCAGCAAAAACGCATCGTCATGTTTGTGAGTCATATCCAAAACTTCCGCTACTGTAGAAGTTGAATCGTCTACACACGCATGGTGAGAGATTTCTGCATCTTGCGACAACTCTCCTACATTATCCAAACTACAAATATTAAGTTTTATTGAACGAAATTTGCGAAAGTGAAATCTGAAATTGCTAACCTCGAGTTTTGCGATACCCCATCTGAATCCCTCAAGAAAAACACTTTTTCTGCGACCGGGTTAGGCCAAGACAAAATTCCCTTTTTGTCCACACAACATAGCGCCTTAAAACGATATAATTAATTCGAAATTTTGGACGAATCAAGAGCTTACAGTCACTGAACCCAAAACATGAAGTATGTTTGCGGATCTGCACATAACATCTCCTGTCCCCTTTATTATACTTAAAAAATTACGTAGAACATCTTTTAGTTCATATTTGATCGCTATATGGTTAAGGTGTACGATTTCTTGATCATCTTCGAGGTGATTTAGTGGAATTTTCAATTTCGTCGTTGCGTCAAACAATGTTTTAAATCTATAATCATTCTCGTATAAAAAACTTATTATTCGTAGTTACTACGCATACCTGGCCATTCCTAAATAATTCAAAAAATTCCAGGCCACGGTGAACCCCAAAGGAAGCAACGGTAGTATGCTTTTCAACGGTATTAAAATGAACAAGTCCCAAATGGAGTACATACCGATAAAGTTATGCAAATAAATATATTTAATTAATCCGACAAAGTATAATATAAAAAACGCGACAGGAAGCACGTATCTCTCAATAATTCTGATCATAACCAAGTGTCTTTGTTGATTTTGTTGAGTGATCGGCCTTCCGAGTGCATGCTCCAACGCAATATGTAAATTATTCAAAAACGGAGTCTCTAACAACCGATATTTTTGATTTTTTAGCGGTTTACGCGTCTTAGGCACACTGAACACTTCATTTGCATTTTGTAACGTGGGGCTGTAAATGTTTTTGTAATGCAACAGAGGAAATTCCGTGTTTTTCTCCAACGACTCACAATATCCCGGACTAACTTGCCCGGGACGGATTAAGATTATATCGCCGCGAACTAACAACGACCAAGGTAGATTAACTAGTTTATTGTCCCTGTACGTCCATTGCATTGTGATACAAGGCGAGTACGGTGAACACAATTTCGGATAGTTTTCAATCTTCCATTTTATTTGTTCAATTTCTCTATTTATTAAATTTAATACTCTTTTAATCCTTTCGGGAACTTCTTTGTGCCTCAGTCTATTATCGTATAATTCAATGAAAATGTTTAAGACGAGCAAAATAAGTATCAACAAGCTTTCGTAGATCAACGACCACGAATGGGAAAAATCATTTACGCAGTAAGTAACCAAAAAACACACTGAAGTAATCAATAAAAGGCTAGCCGATATCCAAGTGAAAGTCGTATTTTGGCTTGAATGGTGTAAAGCGTCGCGAACCCATGATTTTCCTTTGCTAAAATCACAAATCCAGTAAACTTACATAACCACAGAGAAAAATGCTTACCGAGTATTTTGAGATGTTTCAAATTGCTTAAGCACCTGCTGTATATCGTCGTGTAACCGTTTTAAGGCCTCTTTCGTTGATAAACCCGGAAATTCTGCGCTAGGTTTCATTCTTCATAATTGTGAGGTTATGTCACTTTGACTCTCTAAATTTCTAGGTTATGTTGTTTACATTTTACAACAGGATCATTTTAGAATGACGTCACATAATTGACAGCTGGAGGACGCATTTATGCCGATCCTACGCGTTATAACATAGCAACTGTACACTCGCCGCTGATTTTATACTTACGGCAACGGGCGTATTTTCTACTTAATATACTATTTTCGTAAGCAATTTTGGCACGATACTTTAATAGCTCAGTGGTCGATGTGTCAGTCCCCCAAGGCGCAACGGCGAGGGTTCGCACCTCGCAGTAGTTATTTTTTGTTATAATGATTTCTCTTTTTTCTTTTGACCAAAAAATCGGTTCTGGTCCAAAAGGACAGCTAGGGGATCACCATCATACGAACAGACATCCACAAATTTGTTGACTTTTACTATTGATTTACTGTTGTTGGGCGGCAGAAATACACCAGTCAGGGAACATTGCATTAGCTCTAATGTTGTAATGTTATACCACAGAACAGGATATGTTATACCGCGTAGGATCGGCATAAATGCCTGGAGGACACACATTTGTTTGTTTTAAAGCTTATTGGAGGGAAGAGAGGATGAATAACAAAGCAGATGTTTGTGTTACCATTTGGCACCAAAAAAGGGGAGTAACTTAAACTTAGTCGCTTTTACGCCGAGAATTAAATGAAAATTCTTAAAATGATAAGACTGGTTGCACTATTGCAAACGTTGTTTCGTTATTTTGAGTTAAATTACATAAACTCTAAACATCACCACTTTGTTTGGCACCAAATCTGTTCAAATTTTGGTAACACTCACGTGTGTAATGTTGTTTATCCATGTACAGCCCTCCAACAGAAAATGGCGGCCTATCAAAATCAGGCCATTCTAAAACAGTCTATTGACAGTGATTTTCTAGATTAGAAAATCACTGCCAATTGATCATTTTAGAATGTCGTCACACAATTGACAGCTGGAGGGCAAACATTTGTTTTGTTTGAAGCTTAGCGGAAGGAATAACAAAGCAGATGTTTGTGTTACCATTTGGCACCAAAGAAAAGGGGCGCTTTACGCCGAGAATTGAACGAAAATTATTAAAATGATATGACTAGTTGCACTATTGCAAACGTTGCTTTCGTTATTGAGTTAAATTACATGAACTCTAAACAGTAACCTGGTTTCACAACTTTGTTTGACACCAAATCTGCTCAAATTTTGGTAACACTCACGTGCAGAGCGTTGTGTATCCATACTCTGTCCTCCAACAGAAAATGGCGGCCTGTCAAAATCAGGCCATTCTAAAACGGTCTATGCTTAAATCCACCATATGACTGTTTTTTATTAGCAACATACACTAAATATACTACCGATAACGAAATGAGTGCTGCACAAATGCAGAACATCTATAAGTCTATGCCTACGCATTTCCCCAAAGTAGAACATCCTACATCCCCAACTAATCGCGAACAGTAATCCATAGTCTGGGCATTTGCTCTTGCGTGTTGCAAACTAATCCTTCGTGTCTTAACATGTTTTACCATACCGTTTATTGTTTTCATTATGGGTATTCCTCTTATAACTGTTTCTAATACCTCCCCCTACTAACTCCAGCGGAGTCAATCACCTTTTCCAGTTTATTGGGTATTGCTAAAGAATAGGGTAAATAAGAGTAGGCCCGTCGTGTTCTGTATTTTTTTTGATTCGAAAATGAATTGTTGGACTGAAAATTAAAATCCCGCCACTAGACTGACATCTGTCCGAAAATGTCATGGCGCGATCACGCATGCGCCTCAGCATTATTTTATAATGCAAAGCCCTATTTATTATTACTGTTAGGTATGTCAAACGTGGGATTAGCCTAACCCATATGCGTGCGCACACTAGTTAAAACTGAAAAGGTCTATTCTCCTCTGACGTTACGCGTGACATATTCGAGATGTGCATGACGCAGGAGAGCATGCGCATAACGTATTATCTACAAAAATAAAATGCATCTTTACAATTTTTATTGCATACGAATATTCAGATACAACTAATTTTAAAAAAAAGTTTTGAGCAAACTCCTACAAATAATACTTAATGAAAAGACTAGAATTTGACTTTGCATTATGCAATTTTACCAAAAATACAGTACAAGTCCGAATTTCTGTCACGTAACCACTGTCTGTCAAAAATCCAAAATTGACATTTCTCTGGCAATTTTTGGTCGGTGCGGATTTTTTGATAAAGCATAATACAAAACTTAAAATCGGACGGATTTTTACCACTTAAATACTAATCGTTTAAATATATAGAAAATACACTATAAAATCTATCTCATTTCATGGACGGAAGATTTGCGAGCTCATTACAAATATAAATATTAATTATACAAACAAAACAATTGTTTTTGACAATCATTTGAGTAACTAAATGCCAAAACACCAAGAATCTTGACCTTGAGCGACTTTTTCAACAAACAATGCGTCGCCATTTTATTAAAAAATTAGCAATGGCTCCTTGGCGACCTCATGCAGCTTCCGTTATTTCTGGCAGTACGACAAGTTTACAAAGAAATGCCATAAGAAAGCCATTATGAAACAGGAAGCTGCAGGACCGACGCCGCTAAAGGGAACATTGCCCACAAAATTTAAATAATGCACACAGTGCTACCAACCACAATAAAGGCACAAACACCACACTGTGAGAAAATTGGGACAGAAAATATTGTTATAAGCTCTTTTAAAAACGTATTGGTACAATTTCAAGCTTCCAAACAATACTGAAGAAAATAACTTGCTATCACAATGCATCTTCGAACACCTTTCAGAAATTATTCAAAATAGGCGAAAAACTGACACTTTATACTGAAGTTGGGTACAACAAAATTCGATGTAATGAAAGGTACCTTGTCTTGGCAACATAGCACACATTTTTTTACAGAGAATCTAACAACGAATCTAAAAGTTCTAATTGACAGTCGTCCCAGCCATTTGACGTCATAAGTAGACCCGTTAATTCGTCTTCAGCTATCATTTGGTTGTGCTCTATGACAACGCTTTGGTTGGGCATAGAGGAGGGAACTTGATGACTCTCATTTGCCTTATCGCTTTTGTTACTGTTGATTTTGATTTCTTTTTTCGTCGTTTTTTCTTTTTTGGCATCGTTAATCGTAATTTGCGTTTCACCACAAATGGATATGTTTGACAAAATGTTATGTTTTCGTTCGCCAGTTCCTTGAGGTGGCCGATATTTTTTTGCTTTGCGCACAGGTTTGACGATTTCCGGATGGCGGGTTTTTGGCCCCCGCACAGTCAAACTCGAGCGACGTTTCGCTCTTCTCGACTCTTCCAAACGTTCCAAGTCTAATCGCCAGAAACCTCCTTTACCTGGCTCGTCTTTTGATCTAGCTACTTTTACGAAACATTTGTTTAAAGACAAATTGTGGCGGATGGAATTCTGAAAAATATAAATAAACAAACTCGAGTCTCCGTAGTGCGGAAACGCTCTGGTCTCAAGTATTATTTATTTTCATTTTCCGTTATAACGGATTTTTCCCCGTTATAGCGAATTTTTTCCGTTTTTTTCCGGAAAAAATATCCGTTATAATGGAAAAGAGATCCGTTATACCGGAAGAAGAGATCCGTTATACCAATAAGAGATCCGTTATACTGGAAAAAGAGATCCGTTATACCGGAAAAGAGATCCGTTATACCGAAAAAAGAGATAAGTTATAAGGTAAAAAGAGATCCGTTATAACGGAAAAAATCCGTTATAACGGAAAAAATCCGTTATAACGGAAAAAAAATGTAGACGAAATTTAAATTACCTGCCAGCTTGGATGCGCTTTTCTGTAATATAAGAAGTTTTCCCTTATCCAGTGATAGATTGCGGATAACGTCATTTTGTTGCCATTTTTGCCCATGGCCATGCAGATTAGCGTTGCGTACGAGAATGGCGGTTTCTTGTCTCCATTTTTCTTATAAAAATTTATGTTAATCGTTAGATCTTCTTGATTGGAATTTTGGGTTTTTCTACGTGGTTTTGGCGACACTGGAGGCGTCGGTAAGTTTGGAACCGACATGATATTGGTAATATTGTGTAACCAGTTCAAACTGGTTAAATCCGTTTCTTCTTTTGGAGCGTTATTTTGAGTGACTTTTAGATTTTCTGTAGTTGTTTTTTTGGTTTCTTCAAGAGGATCTTCATTTTTAATAAATATTTGTGTATCAAAAATTTGTTCGTCATTCTGCAGTTGGTTGTCTTCGTATTCGTCAGTTTGTGCAATTACTCTGAAAGGCACCTGTTCTTCGTACAAGTTTTCGTTCATATCCAAAAAATTCCCTTCCATCTCCATTTCGATCAAATTTTCATTTACAACATATTCAGTGTTCAAGTCGCCGTTTGCATTTTGAAACTGTATTTTTATTATTTGATCTTCCGGAATTATTAAGTTTTGATTTTGAGCATTTGCATCCAAAAATTGTTGTTCTATATCCATTTCGGAGTTCGTGATAGAATAAGGCAGCTCTGATTGATTAGTTTCTTGGGTCAAGCCATCATTTTTGTTACCTTTTTCAATAGAATTCCTATTTATTATAGGCAAAGTTTTGATAATGCAATCTACACTGTTCAGATTAAAAATACAACTCTGTGGATTCTCGATGCTTTTAATGTTGCAATTTTGCAAAATCTCCATTTTTTCGTATAAATCCAATTTCATTTTGAGCAAGTTATGAGCAATTTTAGGACGGACAAACTATCACATTTTCAAAAACGGTCCCCACCGCACTTTCTACATTCTACCAGATCCGAACTGCAAAGAAATAAAACGCAACTTTAAAGAACTGAACGCGCACAAAATGTCTGTTTCAAAATTCGATCTCCGACAGGGTTAAACTACTATGCTGGGGTCGAATCGACCGCTCTGACGTCATGAAATGACCAGAACTAGCTATCCGCGATCAATATTTTGATGTACAAGCTAACCGGGACAAACACTTGGTCGAAAATTGAGCCAATCATTGGCAAAATCGGAAATCCGCACTTGTCAAAGTTATCTGTCAACAAGAGGGCCATTTTGCCATTGGTTGGCGCGTGCTACCAATAAAAGAACGATTTGTTGTGTAAAAACATTTTCATATTGAATATTTATAATAAATAGAGATGTCATATCATGTATTTGGTTTTATTATTGGAACAAATTGCGAATAAAAAGATTTTTGTGATATACGAGGGCAGGTTATTGCAAGATACAATCAACGTCATAAAATAACAATTAAAATAAGTGCAATGCATAGTACTTAATGATTCCGTGTGAAATGTGCCATATGGACACAATTAGGGATGAAATAACGTCCACTTTGTCTCATGGGGTGTCATGAACATAACAGGTAGTTTAGATAATGCAATTTAGGGTTGTTTTACAGCAGGTGTCCTAATTTTATTTTAGTTCTGCAAAACGGAGGGCTTTTTCTAAAAAACCCGCGAAAATAGAGAAATTAAAAATAAAATCTACAAAAGTACCGTACCTAAAAATGGTTTTTATAAACACTGCATATTATAAGTACCCCCTGCAACAGGGGCAAAACAGGAAACGGGTGTTGAAGTAACAGAGTGGAACCAACCGCGTGTATTTTCTGTGAAAACAGTTTGGATTGATTTTATTAGACAGAAAGTCCAGAACCTCGAAATTCATGAATTTATGATGAGCTAAACTTATTGGCAAACACACGTAAGCATTAAATTGGTCTGGTACTTCATATGTTAAGTTTGAAAAAGGTCCTATGATCGTGAACGTCAAATTCAAAATCTACTGACATCTTTTAAACAAATTCGCATTAAACAAACTAAAACAAACAAAAAATACCTATTAGTACGCTACCTTTCTTGTCAAAAATGTCCACAAAGATCGGCGTTTTGAGTTTTCAACTATACATAAACAGAGCGCACCATATACAGCAAAGAAAATGTAACTACGCTTTTCGATATTATGCGGGGATACCTTGCGACATCACGCGTGAGACAGGGTACTATCGGACTGGTGGTGGTTGTTTTATTGTTATTTATCCCCACCATGGTGTTAAATCGATTTCAATCTAAATTATTTTCGAAATTAATGATCGCGTACCGAAATGGCAGTAAGAAAAAATGAGTTTGTGATTAAAATGCACGACGCCGGTGATTTAGAAAATAATTTTGACACCAAAAGTTATTTTATTTTATGGGAGGTAATGTCAAGATGACATTATACGTATACATATTTATTTATTGCATATTAATTATATTTTTTTATAAAACTAGTAGAAAAATGAAAATTATTATTTTTTTTAATAACGGCTTCTATTTTACGGATATTCATACATGCGCGTACTACCAGGTGCGTAACCAGGTGCACCTAGATAAAACTATATCATACCCTTATAATTTGAAGTTGCTGAACCGTGAAAAGCAAAAAAAAATATGTATTAAAACAACTACTCATGAACTCGTGATATAGAAAATGGCAGCAAATTCACATTTTTCCTTGTCAAGAGGAAATAGTATTTATTTGAATGCCCCCTTGATGATGGTGGGAGAATATGGAACTACAGTTACTATTCTGTTTTGCGAGTATTTGATTTATCTATGGTAGAGTAGACAGGAACCTAACCTCTTTTAAATGTTAACCTATAAAACGTGCTACGAAAATGATCCAAACAAACAAAAAAACTAAGTCAGAAAGTTTTAAAAAGAAAATGAAGAAGTCTAAGAGTGAGGAAGGCGTAAAAAGGCCTGCAACGACAGGAGCACCTCCTAGAAAGAAATTTAAAAAAGACACTACTCAGAAAAATGATATCAAAGGTTTTGGTAAACCTTCTAAAGGTAAAAAAGGGCCCATTAGTAAAGGCAAATCGGATAAACCAACAGAACCGGTTGACTGGGTGAAATTTAAGCAACAAAAGAAGGATTTACGGGCAAAGAGACGGGAAAGTAAACATGTTCTCGGAGACTTGTATAAAGCAAAAAAGCTTGGCGAAAACTTACGGAGAAAAGTCCTGAAAGGCGGTGAAGAAGAACGAAAACAATTAGTAGAACAATTGCACGAACTTTTAACAGGAAATTACCAAAAATTGGTGATGATGCACGATATGGCTAGAATAATCCAATATGTTCTAAAGTTTGGCTCAGAAAGCATACGAACTGAAGTTGCGAAGGTATTTTTGTATATATTTTTTATTAAATTGTAATTCACGTAGTTTTGCTATTCAAGGAATTGACACCAATTGTTAAACTCATGATTCAATCAAAATACGCAAAATTCTGTATCAAACGTATCTTAAAGTACGGGAATTCCGAAATACGTTCTTCAGTGATAAAACAATGTTACGGTGAAGCTGTTAAACTTACCAGTCACGCTATAAGCGCCCCTATTTTCGAATACGCTTATTCGACGTTCGCGTCATCCAAAGAGAAGTTACATTTGATTCAAGAGTTCTTCGGGGATATTTACAAAAATAGCAAAGACGATAACATAAAACACCTTCGAGATGTTTATCGGGACAGTCCTGCAATGAAAACTGCCGCTTTGAGTGCCACAAAGGCGAACTTAAGTAGAGTTATAAATAAGAATTTATTCGATTCTGGCTTGGTCCACTCAGTTTTGCATCAGTTTTTGACGGAATGTAAAGACGATGATAAAATTGAAATGATCGGGCAGTTGTCCCAACATGTCGTTGTTTTAAGTAACAGTAAAGAGGGGGCTAGGGTTGCCATGCAGTGTATTTGGCAAGGAACAAATAAAGATAGGAAGGCAAGTATTTTTTGTACGTAAAGGTAATATACCCAACGTTAGAATTGTTTACGAATATTGTAGGTAGCAATGAAAGTGTTAAAGGAACATATAGTAGAGCTATCAAAACATGAGCATGGCCACTGTACAGTTATTGCACTGTTAGATACAGTAGATGATACAGTTTTGTTGAATAAAATGATTCTGGCGCAGATTTTGAGTAAATCGCACGAACTCAGTTTGGACGAATGGGGGCGCAAAGTAAGATAATTAATAACCCCGGCTATATTTTAAATATTTAACGAGAAAATTCAATTTCTTAGGTTATTTTATGGTCAGTCACTCCTGACGATACAGCGTATTTTCACCCTACTTTCTTATCTGAATTAAAGACAGGCAGGGAAGCATCAACAGCGAAAAAATCAATGGGCGTCAGACGTACAGAGATATTAGGTTACGCCAATGATAGTTTATTAACTTCGATAGCCTCAAATGTTTCCGAGTGGTTTTCAAATGCTTCGATTTCAGTGATTGCTCTCGCCATATTAAAAACAGGTATTTTTGTTCTCGTAGTTTACTTGTTTTGCATCGTTATTATTTTTTATGTATAGGCAATGGAGAGCCCTTGAAGAAAGCCTTGAACTCTGTTTGTCAGTTAATAACGGATGAAGAGTGGCGCGTGAAAGACGGAGAAAAGGAAATCAACGGTATAGAACACGCTGGTGTACACATGAGTTTAAAAAAACTAGCGCAAAATGACAAAATAGCCCAAGATTTGAAAATAACATTCGGGGAATGTCTAGTTAATTTTTTAACGGAGAAAACGGTAAATCGCGTTTGAAATAATGGAAACATTTTTATTCGTTTTATTACAGATTTCCAGTTGGTTATTGTTGAATAGAGCTTGTTTTCTCTTGGTGGCAATCTTTGAAAATGGTTCAGAAGCGACGCAAAATTGTTTGAAAGAAAAAGTTACAGGTTTCGTCACAGTCTTGAAGAAGCAGACAACACCCGGGGCCAGAATATTGCTGAAGAAAATTTCTTAAGTTGAAAAAATATTAAATTATTGTTTTGTTAATATTTATATAACAAAAATGGGTTAATAAATCTTCAAATTGGTTTATTTGTCTTGAATACCTTCCGTTGGGCCAAGCATGGCGGCCTCTATATCCCAGTCATTTTCTGATCCGAAATTGACATCTGTGATTATACGATTTTACGAAGAGAAAGAACACGGGATTCTAGAATATTATTGGTTTATTAATTTTTTTATGAAGAGTCGCAGCTATTTTTTTATTTCTAGTACAATTTTGTGACAAAAAGATTTCTAATTAGTAAGTAGAATGTAAAATGACAAAATTTCGAGGATCCACAACTTTAATTTCAAAATTCGAAGTTGGCAACACGCAACACTGCTCCACATACTTCCTGCTCACAGCTGTCATGTTAGGTTATGTTACATTATAAATTTTTCCAAATATTTATAAATCTGCGTGTGTGAGCTTTGGTGGGTGATTGTGAGTTGGTGAGATTTTTGTTTTTATTGCAAATGGTACTGAGTTGTTGTGTGCCCGGTTGCCGAAACAGATCCAAAGAATTTAGTTTCCACCGTCTCCCGAAAAACGAAGCCGAGAGGAAAAGATGGGTATTTGCCATAACGCGTCACCATCCCTCGAAACCATTAATCTTAAAGTATTTTTCAAGGGTGAGATTTATATTTACAAATCTCCAAATCCGCAAACTAATTATCGATGGTCATTGTTTAGGTGTGCGGTAAGCATTTTCGGCCAGATAATTATAGGTTCGCCGGAAATGTGAAACAGTTAAGGAAAGGTTCGGTGCCAAGTGTATTTCATGGAAGTGTAAACGAAGAAGAAAATAAAGACAGTATCAAACCTAACTATCAAAATTCGATAGTAACGTCAGAGACCAAAGCAATAAAAACCGAGGTGAAAGAGGAAGTTTGCGAAGAAGAATTACTGGATTCATTCGGTGTCGAAAGTTATAAACGAGAGGCGAGCCCTGAATTAGACGTAAAAGTAGACTATTTAGAATTTGAACTTGCCGTTGTGAAGGAAGAACATTATTAAGTACTTACCTGACAATTGTGGTGTACTGCGTTAATAGAGGACTGGTCTTGTTGATTTACGTTTGTGTTACAGCGTGAGAAGACTATTTTGAATAAATTATTTATCTATGCATTCTCAATTTTGTTCTGTACCTTTTATACTTTCCGATATAATTTTCGTTTCATTTATTTTATTTAATTATAATACATACCCTAATTTAATAAGACTGGGATAATATAACAGACAAACCAGTTATTAAGGAACGCTCTAGAGTCCATTAGTTAGGTTATGTTGAAAGTATCGCGCTCTATCCTTAAAAATTCTTATCATGAAGCTCTTATGGGACATAGATTTTAAACGCTGATTATTTAAATTCAGTGCATTTCTTAACAGGGATTCTTCAAGTGACATATATACTGCTCTTTCCAGCAGTTCCATTTTCAAAAACAACTTAAAATACAACTAGAGTTCAGAAATATTTTAAAACTGAGCACAGTACCTTTCACAAAAGAACGTATGTCTGGTTGAGACCAGACCACATTACTTTGACGTTTGCTGGACATGGTTTGATGTTAAGTTGTTTATTTCTCCGGGTTTAATCTTTATTTAATAGGTGGTTTAAGTTCTTATTTATATTTAAAAAGTGTAAAATGGAAGTGAAAGTGTTAAAAATTAGTGTTGTTAACGACTTCTTTATGGAAGATTTAAACAATCTACTGCGCCGGTTCTAGTACCGACATGCTCGCGCTGTAAATTGCAGTAGTTTGTTGAATTTTGGTTTTAAACAAAATGACTGCATAAATAAATGTTTTTACAAGACAAGCACCGAAAAAAAGCTTCATAGTGATCGCCATATATTGATTTAATGTTAAGAAATCAGGATGAAAGGTAAAAAAATGAAGCGGCAAATTTTAATTTCTTGCTTCATTGAGATAATAGATGGCGCTGGCAGTATAGTCCAAAGAACATTGAATAGATGGCAGTTCTCTGTTTGAAACTTTCCAGTTTAATGAAGTTGTCTGTGATGTTTTGCCAGTGCAGTGTAATGTTAAAATGATTTGTAGGGAAAGTGCGTTATTAATAAAACAAATATTGTTGATAAGTACACTTATAAAGAATTTAAGTGTGTTAGCTAAGCATATACTCTGTTATTTTTTTTACTTATCCTGGACTTTTATCATCCAATTTTGATAAAACTAATCAGCGTTATCAAATGACAAATATAACACTTCAAGCAATGCGAGTGCAGCTGGATAGCCTCAAATACGGACATTTGAGAATTCTGTATTTAGAAAATAAAAACTTCTTTTGCAAGAATGGAGGAAACCTGCGTAATAGGACGGACAACTTTTAAGAGACAATAAAATCGCGACTGCCAAAACGCGCCCGTGTGTGACGTGCCTCAAGTTTTAAAATAATGGTTCTTGATTAAAATGCGGATGGAATGTAGTGACTGCTGTATTTACGCCTATTGCTAACTATTGATTAAAATCACTTTTAAAACTTTTTAGGGTTTTCCCCACTATAATAGTTCCTATATATTATCCATAGTGTAGGATGTTCTGCAAATTATGATTTTCACGTAGAAAACAAACATGTTTTTGAATCAAATAATAAATTTATGTATCTATCTTATCTGTTTGTCATTCAGGTAATCTTATCTTAGATAAGAGCGAATCTCTGATGGTGATTCGTAATAAAAATTATTAAAATCACCATGAGAATAGAAACTTCAGATATCATTTTACGTTTCAATTTTAGAGAAGTTATTACACAATCAAACTAATAAAAGCTTTTTACCTTCCGTGGTAAAGTGGTACTTAAATGTCATTAAAAGTCCCTCTTTTTGTCTACTGCAAATTTTTTGGGAACACTATACAAAAATAAAGAAATACCAATCTGCAATTTATATTTTTGCATTTAAAGTGTCATAAATCGTGTGAACCCCGTGCGCTCTCTACAAACTCTTGATTTATTGCCGAGTAAAATAGCTGGGTACAGAATAAGCTGTGATGTAGCAAAGATTTGAAAATGGTGACACTTTTTGCTTTACGCCCCGCGTGTTATTATTGTTCGCTGCTGTCCATGCAATTCAGTAAGGCTCTTAAACAGTTTAAGATACGCAGTGTGATACCTTATCTTTTTTGGATAAGATAAGAAAATCATTTACAAGCGAATTTATTTTAGACGATCAGTAAGACTCGCGCGCTGTAAAAAGAACGTAACAAATTTTGCGTCTAAAATCACGCTAAGAAAGTCACAATTGGTTCATTAATTTGAAATAGACTTAATTTTAAATATGTTTTTGTACCGTACTATCTGAGACATAATATATTAATCAATAATTCTACATTTCTGTGCCTCACTGACGTGGCTATCAACGGTTGACCAGTAGCTCTGACATTAAAAATAAACACATGATGTTCGTTATGGAAGCAATCGGCGATCATCGCCCAGATACTCCTTTAAAATTAACAAAACAATGACCAAAAAAATTCACGGACAATGAGACTTTTTTAAAATGAGTTCTTTAGGTGAAAATCGCGTCAAAAAACATTTCAAAAAGAAAATACTCATGCAACACGTGAGACCGCCGGAAAACTTGGGGAGGGGGTCGGCGACTGAAGACAACGCCGCCGCCAACAGAAGTTCTCTGGCGGCCGAAGACGAGGAGCGCAAGAAGCGATCAAACCAAATTACGTTTTTCAAAGGTAGGTAACAGATTGGCTTTTTGTCGTAAAAAATCTAACATATTTTTTTATTTTATGTTTATGTTATCTAAACAATGAGGTGCTTTAGTAATTTGAGTAGAACTATTTATGATATGACTAATATATTTCACATAATATTTTTTTCAGGACTAAATAGAGAACAAATTCCGCATGGAACCAAATATAATACGATAGAAGACATGCAAAAATTGGACGAATTTAATGAACAAATGGGCAGGCATACTTTGCCTAGTATTGTGATGCAAAGGAGGGAGAGCAAAGCAGAACCTTTGCACATCAACGAACCCAATTTCACCCCAAGGAAGCACAGTACATCTCGAAGACGGCAAACAATAGGGGCAGAACATTTTACTCCTACAGAGGAAAATGCTACCATTACAAATGAACAACAGAAAAACAACCACCATGCAATAGATTACAACATGAACAGTCTCGAAAAAGTTGTATCCACCCCCAATTACCCTACGTATACACATAAGCCACAA
Source organism: Xestobium rufovillosum (assembly GCA_963966045.1). Taxonomy (NCBI): domain Eukaryota; kingdom Metazoa; phylum Arthropoda; class Insecta; order Coleoptera; family Ptinidae; genus Xestobium; species Xestobium rufovillosum. Next base: position 26,617,070 of record OZ014503.1, read on the forward strand.
AGAATATCGCACCGACGCGCAAATACCATAGAAGTAACCCCTCCAAGAACATATCCCCCACAATACAATTTCCAAAACGCAACTCAACCAATGCATTTCACACCACCCCAGCACACCACAAAAAACTATCATCAAAGAAACATTTTTGGACCTGAAACTCAAACATTCCCCCACTTAAACGGAAACCAAAACGTTCATAACATCACAACCTTCAACGGTTTTGGACTTCCGCACATCTACAACAGATACAACAACTACCCGCCACCTTACGAGAGGGCAGCCCAAAAACCACTACCACCAAAAGCTGGTAAGTTCTATAAGTCCAACCTCATTTGGACTTCAATTTTGGACTCCATTTGGACTTCAATTTTGGACTCCGTTTGGACTCCATTTGGACTTCAATTTTGGACTCCATTTGGACTTCAACATTTAATTTCCATTTCTATATTTACTCGCACATTTTTCAGTTCATTGGGAAAATGAAGCGCCGAAAGAGGCGCCGTCGCCGAAAGTGACGCAGACTTCTGTTCAAGTCCAACAGCCACTCTCCGAGCAAGAGCACATAGAAAATATTTCTGACGCAGAATCGTATTCGCCTAAGAATGGTGATTTTCAAATGGAAAGTGCTGCCATTGCCAATGGCATTCCTTTGAAGCAGCAATTGAAGGTTTTCATTGACACCGTTCAGCAACTGTTAAAAAATGACTCTAACGCGCAACAGATCCGGGATCTATGCTTATTTATTTGTAATACTAGTAAATTGATGGGAAATATAGTCGAAAATAATGCAAAGGAACATATGATGAATCTTTGGAAGGGAAGCAAGAATTTGGTTGAGAAGTCCACGCAAACCGGTTTCGGGAAGGAAGATAGGAAATGTCAGACTGATTTCAGTAAAATGGAAATGTCTACTCAAACTCCAACGCATTATTTTCAAAATATTTCGCACGTGAACCAATATAGTTCTGCCACGAAAAAGAGAAGTGCCCAAGAACGAGACATTTCTAATTTTGAGCCGCCAATTATGAATCTATCGAAGTCTCAGAATGAGGAGAAAAGTTTTTTAGCTCAAAATGCTTATTTAAAATGTGTGGAACTGAAAACTTTGCATCGCATTAATGGAACAAAAGATGTGGATGGTAATGGGGAAACAAGTTCAAATAAAAAAACGAAAGTGGAAGAGAAAAAAAGTAATAACCAACTGGTTATGTATGATGTTAACAAAACTTACACGACGCCTGCGCACATTGCGATTTCTCCAAGAAGTGAAGAATATTTTTCTTCTCCATTGCATATGGAATTGTCCCACCCAGAAGGGACCCTGAGTGCCTTACAATACGTCAAGGAATTAGAGGAATTAAAGGCAAAGAATTACCCCACTGAATTTGTTGAATATTACGAATACGTCACAAAAGTCCAAATAAGGAGCAAGAAAAACCCCATTTCTTTCGTGGTCTTTTTAGAACTTCATAACGGAGGCAGATTAAAGCATCTTGAAGACGATTACAAAAATTATTTGGAATTTAAAAAGAATTGCTTAGTTACTACCAATTTTAAACAGTAGTCTACTTAATTTGGACGTTTTTGACATTTCGATGCGAACTTCACTGCGATGCTAGTTTTGATTATTTTCAACGTGTTCAATAATATTATTGTTTATTGGTAAGTACCTAGTAGAAATCAAAAGAAAGCTTATGGATAACTTACGATTTTAGCCACTAGAATCTCGGAATTTTACTAATAAGTGTTGCCAATGTTTATTTGTTATTTTTTACGTAATTAAATTAAAATTGTTATCGCTTTAGCAAAAAATTACTATTAGTATTATTAAAAATAATGTTTTTTGTATTTGTTTTTATAATAAAAAGTAATAAAATCCAACAAAAAAATTTATTTCACCACAGCAATTATTACAATTTCGATTTACGCTCGAAATCCTCTTTGGCCTGTTGTTTAGTTTTTATTTTATTAACGACAACTGTGGCTTCCTCATAGTACGGATGGGTTTCTTTTTTGACTCTTTCCCACCACGCTGCTAATTTTGGCCTGCCTTCGGCTGGATCAAACAACACCATACCTAATTGTTTGAAGGACAGAAAAATAAATTAGTGTCCACAAATAAATTCGTGTTGGTAGGCCTACTAGATTTTTTCATCAAGTTTTCATGTTTCACGGATATAAGAAAAAAATGGATCGTTATTTTCTTCGTTTCAAAATCTTACTCAATAATAGTTACTGAATTTTTATGTTACAGATTTAGTTCGAGTGTATCCATGGCACACTGAAAAAATATGATTCATGATTCTGATTGGTTGCTTACGTGGCTGCTCTAATTCAGACGCAGCAAAAAGATCTGCAACAGTTATTACGTCACCGGCGATGTAGTTATGCCCCTGTGACAGCCACAAGGTTTCAATTTGATCCACGCAGTTCACCATATCCTTCTTGCGTGATTCGAGAATTTCAGGATTTGGGGGTATCCCAGAAAACTTTGGTTGAATGAACTACAAACTTAAATAATAATTTTTGTAGGCGTTTAACAAAATCGACGAGACCTTGTACAAAAAATATCGGGCACAAAATGCTCGTGTATTAGTATGCTGCCATTCTAAATATTCGTCCACTCTGGCTTGTAGTTTGCTGTCTTTTGGGTACCAGTGGTCAGCAATCGGGAATTCCCTGGCCAAATATCGCACAATTGCAATGCTGCAGAATACAACTGTCAAATTTTACCCGTGTAACACAACCTTTATTTTCTAAATCAAACCTTTCGGCGAGTTTGAAGTCGCCATCGTGTAAAACGGGTACTTTTTGAAATCGATTAACGTTATTTTTAAAATCATCAGTATAATGAACCCCTAAAGACCAAAAAATGTTAATTTTTGGGTCAACCCATGCACCATGCGTCAATTGAAAATAATACTTTACCGTGTCCTAAATCAACGGCAACTGGCTCAAACGGTATTTTATTTAACTTCAAAAGAATGTATAAAGCCCTAGAAGGCTGAGACATTAGGTCATAAAAAAATTTGAGCCTCATTTTCGTTTATTTGTTAACTTAGCTGTTCCCAAGGATGAACTAAAAAGGACATTCTCTGTTAGGTGCAAAGAATATTTTTTATCTTTTCATTCTTTTTTAATCTATTTTTATAACCCTTCTTTATCTTACTTACAGATAAATAAAATAGTTCGCGAAAACACTTAACAACAACGTGCGTTCTTATTAAAAATAGTCATCCAACTGAAAAACAAAGTGGTTGAATTACATTTTTATTCATAAGTAAACAAGTTTTAGCGTTTAGGTCAAAATAATTATTCGTAGATCAATTGAATAGGTCCAATAACCTCACGTTGACAATTTAACCTCAAAATCAAGAGTTTAATCAAATTTTTTTAATGATTTTAGCAAAATGCTGGCTAAAACTGGACTACTTATAGTTTCTAACCCGCAACATATCGGTAAATTATTGTCTTCGGTGCAAAGTAAAGTAAAAAATACGTTATATATTCAAATTTTATCTGCATTAAGCGATCCATTCGGGTCCTTCCATCCGAATTTGTATAATACGTGGCCGAAATACAGCCAAACCATAAGTGGGATATATACACAGGTAACAAGGCTTGCCCTTTTTTAACTAGTATAAATATTGAATATTTTTCCAGGCTGCTACTCATTGTAAAAATTTAGATGTTCGTGTACTGCTATCCGGTTTAAAATACAAAGAATTACAAAAAATACAGACAAATAGACGGATAGATGTGGTTATTTTCGATAAAATCTATAATAGAAACGATATAGATAAGTTTTTGCAAGGCAAAATCGAGAATCGAACAGAAAAATGCGAAGTTTTAGTGTTGGACATTAATTCCGAAGATGACATTGAATCTGTGAGTAACGTAGGCCAAGATCTGGTGTTTTCGCATGCCGTTCTTGGGGGTACGTTCGACAGATTACATATCGCACACAAATTAATGTTAAGCGAAGCAGCTTTGAGATCCAAAAATAAAGTAACGGTGGGAGTCACGGAAGAATCCATGCTAAAAAGTTAGTTTTCTTTTCAGATTTACTTGTTCTTTATGAACAATTTAATTGTTAGGTAAACTTCTATGGGAACTGATTGAGCCCACAGAAAAACGGATGGAAAATGTAAGAGAATTTTTATTCGATGTTTGTCGTGAGTTAGAAATTAACGTAGTGCCTATCGATGATGTTTACGGGCCGACAAAAGATGATCCGACAATGGACTTGCTGGTTGTCAGTGCAGAGACAATCGGTGGTGGTAAAAAAGTGAACGAAGGTACTTTTGAACAAAAAAGAGTAAAAAAACGCGCCGATTTTAAGTCTAACAATAAACTTCATCTTGAGAGTGTTTTTTAGTGCGTCATTCCAAGGGTTTGAGCCCTCTAGAGGTTTTCGCAGTTCAATTAATAGATGAACCATTCCCCGAGCCCAATGAAGAGGTCAAAATTAGTTCTAGTACTGGTCGATTGCGTTTATTAGGAACAGTGCTCAGACCGATAGAGAAAAATGATTTAATACCAAGGAAACCGTATGTCATTGGTTTAACAGGTTTATTACACTGAATTTGGGGGAATTTTTTATATTTATGGGGCATTTTAGGAAGCATTTGTAGCGGGAAATCAGGAGTAGCTGAACGATTGTCGTATCATGGGGCAAAAGTAATTGACTGTGATAAAATAGGACACAACGTGTACAGAGCCGGTAAACCGTGTTTTACTACTCTAGTCGATGCTTTTGGGGATTCAATCGTGGGGAAAGATGGGGAAATCGATAGGAGAACTTTAGGTCAAATCGTGTTTTCAAATCCAGTGAGTTCCGTCCTTACTTACTGAATTTGGTTTAAAAGATCTGATGCATTTCAGGAAAAATTAGAACAATTGAATTCTTTAGTGTGGCCAGCAATTGCGAGTGAAGTTAATAGTATTGTTCGCAGCTCAACAAATGATGTAGTAGTCGTAGAAGCTGCAATTCTCTTGAAAGCGGGCTGGGAGAAATTTTGTCACGAAGTGTGGACAACAATTGTACCTGAAAACGAAGCCATTAAGCGGCTACAGGTTCGAAATAATCTATCTGAAGAAGAGGCGTTGAAGAGAATCAGATCTCAAGCGTCTAATTCTAGTTATGTACAGGGGGCAAACATTGTCTTTTGCCCTTTTTGGGAAAAGGAGTACACCTATAGGCAAGTCGATAAAGCCTGGGTGGAACTACAGAAGAGAATTTCAGCATAAAATCTTTTTTTATCAAGTTATCGTATTTTTGGGATATTAAATTTGAGACAATAAACTGATGTTCATTTTAAGAAATTTTATTTCCATAGCATTACAACATTATGGTCCCTTTCCAACTGATCTTCAAGTTGTTGCGCGGTCACCCCCGTTGAACAACAAATTTCATCCAAACTAGCAGTCCCCGTGAAAGATTTTTGCAAATCCGAAGCCTCGTTTAACAAAATAGGATATTTATATACCCTTCTTATTAAACCTTCGAGAATCCCAAATTGCACCAATTTTCTCTCATTCACATGCAAATTAGCCGGGTTAAAACGAAGACACAAGTCTTTTACAGTCGTTCCTCTCGTCATTGCCGCGTAAATACGAAAAATATCGCGCAAATTTGGCAGCTGTCGATGCGAAACTGCTACAAAATTCACGCAACGATCCTGTAAAATTTCCACGTAAAAAAATTACCCCCAATCCAAAACATCGAAGAAAACTACCTGTAAATCCTGATTTTGCGCCAATTCCCTCAATTTCGGAGTCGTACAATAAACATTTCCATACTGAAACAACGGCACGAGAGCAACAAGCCCGTAATAAACTAAATTTTGTACGCAAGCTTTAACCAAGTTATTTTCCACGTCCGAAAGAGTTGCTATTCTTGCTACATGATTAAACCCATCGATATACCTAGCTACTTGCTGTGTAGTTAAATCCCACTGCTGTGTAGGCAATGGTTTTACGATTATTGGTACCTGATAGTCCGATACTCGCGGCGGGTCTGTCCTTATTTTAACCACTTTTAAATGTGTAGCATTTGGACCAGCTGTCAAAGCGCACTCCCCCTTATTGTTTAAATCCTCTAAAACTTGCTTCAAAATAGGCGCCAATTTGGAAGACGCATTTCCGTCCGATAAAAAACTGTTCTCCATTTCTAGAGCAATTAGATAGTCCGTTAATTTTGTGACTACAGACTCATAATGAACAGTACGTGCGTTCGAATCACAGACAAAACATAGATTGAAATGAAACGCGTTTCTGGCATACTTTTTATCGTCGATTCTAACAGGAAAACCCAAAATTTTATGATCGGCTAACGTACTAAAAAAACATCAAATTATATTTAAACGTCTCGTGACTACACTAAATAAACATACACAGTGATGGTGCTACGCTGTAATTCAGCTTTTGTAATAATATAAACGCTTACACTATCAAATAACTCTTTGGAAATGTAATTTTCTGGAACCTAAAATTAGGACTTCCTTTTGGGGTTGCATTTAATAAAATAAATCAGATACCTGGCATGTTATCATAGGGCCTGCTGTTGGGTGAAACTCACAAAAGAATATACACCGAATTGGGCCTTCAGGCCCATTTTCAAATGTATCAGTTTCAGTACTACTCATTTTTAAGTGTTTATAAGTAGTGAGAAAATGAGGTTATACGATTTCGATGGAATGACAGATGACACATGGATAAGCCACTAAATAGCATAAAGGCTATTGCTTCTCGTTTCTTTTAATTTCTTTTAATTTCACACGAATTATCCAATGACTTTTATAAAAGACATTGCTCATACTTAAGCCGCATTCTCATTTAACACATAATACTGAAATACATAAAATTAAAAGGAATGCGTATTAAAGTACCTTAAGGAGCCATTTCTGTATTTATCCTCTCTTCAGTTAAAAAACCAACAGGCCATCTATTAACCAAATATTGTACTAATTCTGACATCTCGGTAAAATGTAAGTTTATTTCCTTTATTAATTAAAAAACATAAATAATATCGATGTTTACGGGAGTGTAATCATAATTCATAGATTTAGTGGTTCAATATCTATATAGTTTAGTATATTTCAAATTCTTGAAGACGAAGAAAGACTTTCTCAGGCGTTTGTCGCAGTGACAACTTAATATAACCTAAAAATTTCGTGTAAATAATGAGTGGATTTAATTATTCTGGCTTTCAAATGCCCCGTCGCGGGGGCGGCGGTGGTAGTCATAATGCGGTTCCTCCTCCCCCGTCGAGTGGAGTCAGTAAACAGGGTTATTCCACTATGAACGCGATAAGTCAAAATGCCTTATCGGCAGCTTGGGGTGGAAGTAGAAAGCGGGCTGCAACTGAAGATGAGTAGGTTCTAAAGGTGGCCCTTTGAGAAAATTTGATTTTAATGGTTGCGGCGTTGTAGATATTTCGAAGATGATGAAGAAGAAGCGGTACCGGCGTTGGCATATATTCCTGCACCTGGGAGTCCTACGCAAATAGAACTGGAGAAAAATGTGGAAGAGGAGGAGGAAGAGGATGATCCTCTAGATGCATATATGGCTGGGATTGAACAAGAAGTTATTTAAACCATATTATTTTAAATAATGTGATTAAGTATTCGTTTTTATTAGATGACCACTTCGAAGGTAAAACAAGCGACTACTTCACAAGCCACTGGAGTCCGAAATGATTTAGAGGAAGAAGACGATGAAGAATCATATTACCGGTACATGGAAGAGAATCCAAATGCCGGTTTAGCCCCTGTTGATGACGATAACCCTGATATTGAATATGATGAAGATGGAAATCCTATACCCCCTGATAAGAAGAAAATCATCGATCCTTTGCCTCCAATAGACCATGATGCTATTGAATACAAACCTTTTCGTAAAAATTTCTATAAATCCCATCCAGAAATAGAGTCTTTAACGGAGCAGCAAGCAGTCGAGTTGAGGAAAACACTAGGTTTAACAGTTTCAGGTTCTTCACCACCAAAACCGGTGTCGTCCTTCGGGCACTTAAATTTCGAAGAGAAGTTAATCAAAACCATAATAAAAGCCGAATATACAACCCCTACACCCATCCAAGCGCAAGGAGTGCCTTGTGCCTTAATGGGGAGGGATGTATTGGGAATAGCTCAAACCGGTATGTATGACGCATTTCACTTTTGTTCTGTTACAATTTTTTGCGCACATTTCTTAAGGTAGCGGCAAAACTGCTGCGTTTCTTTGGCCCTTATTGATTCACGTAGCTGAACAGCCCCCTGTTGAAGAGGGAGAAGGCCCTATTGCCCTCATCTTAGCGCCAACAAGAGAGTTGGCAATACAAATTTATAACGAAGCAAAACGATTTGCGAAAGTTTTTGATTTAAGGGTTATTTGTGCTTATGGGGGTGGTTCTAAGTGGGAGCAAAGTCAAGTATGTTTATTTGCATGAGTTCATGTGATTCGTAGCTAAATGTGAACGTTCTAGGCGTTAAAAGAGGGCGCGGAAATAGTGGTTGCGACACCAGGTCGTATCATCGATCACATTAAGGGAGCCGCAACAAACTTGCAGAGAGTGACCTTCTTGGTGCTTGACGAAGCCGATAGAATGTTCGAGTTAGGTTTTGAACCCCAAGTTAGATCTGTTTGTAACCACGTACGTCCGGAGCGCCAAACGTTGCTGTTCAGCGCAACTTTCCGTAAAAGAATCGAAAAATTGGCCAAAGATGCCCTTAAAGATCCTGTTAGGATATCACAAGGTCTCACCGGACAAGCCAACGAAGATGTTACTCAACATGTCCTGTTACTAAATGACCAACAAGCGAAAAGAAACTGGTTATTCAGCCATTTGATCGAACTCCTGTCGGCCGGTTCGATTTTACTGTTCGTAACTAAGAAACTTGATGCTGAACAGGTGTGGAGGTGCCTCAAGGATTGCTTTTAGAACTCCGTTGTTCATTTAAATTGTATTTGTAGGTGGCGCACGATTTAAAAGTAAAAGAATTCGACTGTCTCCTCTTGCACGGTGATATGGAGCAGGCGGAGAGGAATAAGGTTATTACAGCTTTTAAAAAGAACGAATGTCCACTTTTGGTGAGATTTTGCGCATTTGTTTAAGAAAATCTACAAGGACAGGTGTTTTTGTTTCTTAGGTTGCTACCGATGTTGCGGCTCGAGGTTTGGATATTCCCCACATTCGTACAGTGATAAATTTCGATTTGGCTAGGGATATAGATACTCATACACATAGGGTGGGGCGTACAGGGCGCGCTGGTATGCAGGGAACGGCCTATACGTTACTAACGGAGAAGGACAAAGAATTTGCGGGACACATTGTTCGTAATTTAGAAGCTGCTAAACAGGAGGTCCCCCAGGAAGTTTTAGACCTTGCTTTGCAGAGTTCTTGGTTTAAGAAGGCTAGGTTTGTTAACAGTTTACATTTGAAAATAGGTTTTCAATCGTTAATTTAGGTATAAGAAGAAAGACCAAAATCCGAACATCGGAGGCTTGGGGTTGGGTTTTAAGGAAACGACAGCACGTCCAACACCAGGTGGACCTTCGAACACCAACGCAACTCAACCAGCTAGAGGACCCGCTACCGATAGACTCTCCGCGATGAAAGCCGCGTTTAAGGCGCAATATGTGAATCAGGTTTGAATTAATTGATTTTTTAAGAGCGTCAGTTTCTTTATTGAAGTTTTCGCAGTTCACGGTAAGTTCAGACCAACCTCCTGAACCTGCTAATCCACCATCAACGCGAAAAAAGAAGAGCCGTTGGGAGTAATACATTTTGTTCGTAATTTTGTCTTAATTCTAAATAAATAGCTTTAGGACGCAATTTTCTTGTTTGTGTTTTTAAAAATTCGTTTTATTTAACCCTTAAAAGACCCGAAAAATAGTTAACGCAAAATACGACGGCAAATTTTGATAAAATTTGCCTATTTGTTTTTATCTAGTTCCTGTAACCCACTCTGTGCATTTTATGAGATAAGAAGGTTATTAAACCCAAACAAATTACATAATAGCAATATTCTTGGTAGAGTAAAGTTCATTAAATATGAAATTCGGCGTTTTAATTTTGTAAGTTATTCGAAAAAAATTTTATTACTTCTACATTGTAATTTTTAGTGTATTGTGCGTAAAAGTCGCCTTTTCTGCTAAGGAATTCCCATATTTTTTACTTCAGGACTACTGCACCACTTTAGAGTGCAAGGAACAAGGTAAGTGCAATTTAATTTCCTATACGGAGTGAAAGAAAATATACGTTCCTTATTTATTTGAAGGAATTCGTACGTCTAGTGCTTTAAACAAATCTGTATTGCCTTGCGAGGATTTTTACGAATTTTCTTGCGGAAAATGGGCAAAATCTAACCAGCAACCGAATTTTGAACCAATCTGGAACCACTGGCAGTCAGTTAAAAACATTATAAACACAAGAATACACGATTTGTTGCAAAGGAAACATGAAACAAACGACATATCTTTCTTAAAAGCACAATTAATGTATCAAACATGTCTAAATTCAAATAAGTTTGAAATGCAGCAACTCGGACAGTTGAGGAAATTGATAGAATTTTTGAACGGTTGGCCTATTGGTAGCAATAACTGGAATAGCGACGGTTACGATTGGATTTCGCAAATAATCACGGCTACCAAATTACTCGGAATACACCCGATCTTAAAAATAATAACGGGAATTGATTTTAAGAATACAACGAACCATATTTTATATGTAAATATACAGCGGCAATTTTTACCCAAGTTATTAAAAACTAATAAGTCTGTCACATTTTAAGATTCACGCAGGAGATCTAATTTTTCCTAAATACATCCTAACAGACCCAGAAAGGCATGCCGAAGAAATAAGCAGTTACGGACTCTGGATTCTACGAACTTTCAAACATTTATACAAAAGCCAAAGAAGGACCAAACAAATCAAAGATGACGTAATGAATATTGTAGACTTTGAAATAAAACTAAGTAAACTAAGCGCCGAAGGTTTGAAAAATGAGAGAATTTCAGTTAAAGAATTGGAAGACGAGACAAAAATGGATTGGACGCAAATTTTACAGACGCTGTTCTCAGATATGCCCATTACAGTTGATTCTACCGGTATAGTGGTTGTGAAGGATCGAAAATTGTTGGCAAACACGCTCAAGTTAATAAAAAATACCGAACAAAGAACTGTGGCAAATTATATCATGTGGGCGGTCGTCAAACATTTATCCCGAGATACAACGAAATATATGAAAAACTTAAATTTTATCATCGACAAAATAATTCTGGGGGTTAAAACTGATGTGTCTCCCATCCAGGACTGCATAGACAAAATAAATGAACACATGGCTTTTGCTGCAGTCCCTCAATACGTAAATTCATTTTTTACGTCAGAAATATTTTCTTCAGTAAACAATATGGTACATAATATAAAAACAGAATTTATACACCTTCTGCAAGAAAATAAATGGCTGCATACGATTACTAAAACAAGAGCGATAGAAAAAATTAGGGAAATGAAATACTACATCGGTTTTCCGAATTGGATTACGAATACTACAAATCTGAAAGAATATTACAATAAGGTACGACATTTTTTTGAACAGACCCGAGTTTTATTGGTTCATTTCAGCTAAATATAACAAACAATCATTTTCTAAATGTTTTGAGAATGAAACAACATACCACAGAAAAAGAATTTTTGAAACTAAAAACACATACTACGCAAATTGAGTGAGTAACTAATCGACCATTGCAGTTTTTAAACGTTCTTATGTTTTTTTCTTTTTAAGTTGGCCCTCAAGCCCTTTTGAAGTCAACGCATATTACAGCATTTTACAAAACTCGATAAGTAAGAAATAGTTATTTACGTAACCAGTTATGAAAAGACTAATTTTATTTGACGAATATAATATTTGCCAAAACGAGTGAACGAAGTGAGCATCATCATCATCATAAGGTTCTCAGTCCGAAGACTGGTTGGACCATTCTTTTCTATCCTGAGCTAACCTACGCATTTCCCTAAAAGTAGAACATCCTACATCCCTAACTATTTGAGAGCAGTAGTCTAATCTAGGCCTACCCCTACCTCTTTTTATTCCTATCTCTGACTCTAGTATGTCGCGAACTATTCCTTCGTGTCTTAGAAGGTGTCCTACCATCCTATCTCTCCTACTCTTTATTGTTTTCCATACCTTTCGCTTTTCTCCAACTCTTTCTAATACTTCCCTATTGCTAACCTTATCTATCCACGGTATCTTCATCATGCGTCTGTAGCACCACATTTCAAACGCTTCTACTCTTTTTCTATCCGCTTCTCCTATTGTCCAAGTTTCGCACCCGTATAATGCCGTACTCCATACATACGACGTTAAGAGTCTCTTCCTAGTCTCTATATTAACCGTTCTCGAGCATAACAGTTGTTTCTTTTTGTTAAACGCAACTCGGCCCTGCGCCATTCTTTGTTTTATATCTTTAGTGCTCCTACCGTCTTGAGTTATTTTACTTCCTAAGTAGCAGAAATCCGCGACCTCCTCTATCTTCTCATTTCCAATTTGTATTTCCATTTTAGTTCTATTTTCACTCCATCTACATACCAAAATTTTAGTTTTCTTTTTATTGATTTTCATGCCGAAGCCCTGTGTCAAAACTGCTTCCATTTGATTCAAAGCCTCTCCTAATTCTTCTTTGCTAGATGCTAACACTGCTATATCATCCGCAAATCTGAGCATGTTAATAGTTTGGCCCTGTACATTGATCCCTGAGGCTGTTCTTTCCTTAACAATATTAATCGCATCTTCGATATATAAGTTGAAAACTAGAGGTGACAATGCACATCCCTGTCTCACTCCCTTCCGGATATCTACTTCCCTTTGTTCCTGCTCACATTCTATAACTGCCTTTTGCTCTTTGTAGAGATTATGTATTATTCTTCTGTCCCTGTATTTCATCCCTACCTTTCTCAGCACTTCGAACATCTTCCCCCATTTTACGTTGTCGAAGGCTTTTTCTAAATCTACAAATCCTATATAGACGCTCTTTCTCTTTTCTATCGTTTTTTCTATAATTACTCGTAAAGCTAGAATGACCTCGCGCGTTCCTCTATTTCGTCTAAATCCGAACTGATCTTCTCCTAATATTTCTTCCGCCTTTTTCTCCATCCTTCTTTGCACAATTCTAGTTAAAATTTTTGACGCATGGGAAGTTAAACTGATAGTTCTAAAATTTTCGCATCTATCCGCGCCTTTTCTTTTTGGCAAAGCTACTATGATGTTCCGTTTGTAATCTTCTGGAATCTCGCCTGTCAGGTATATGCGACTAACTAATTTAAATAAACGATCTATTACCTCTTGACCTGCGCACTTTAAGATTTCTGCCTGCAAGCCATCTATACCTGGTGCTTTATTATTCCTTAAACTTTTTAGTGCTATCTCAAACTCTTCTCTCATTATAGGACTCCCTAGGTTATCCCCCTCTACACTGCTTTCGCTTTCTAATATATCTTGCACTTCCTGTCCGGCATATAAGTTTCCTAAATATTCTTTCCACCTATCTGCCTTCTCCCCACTTCCGATTAGGATATCTCCTGCCTCATTTCTAATGTTTTTGGTACTAGATCCAATTTCTCTAAAATTTCTCCTGATTATTTTATATGCTTCATCAGTCTTTCCTACTTCGAACTTATCTTCCACTTCTTTGCATTTATTATCGATCCATTGCTCTTTCGCTTTCCTACATTTCCGAATAATTTCCCACTTGATCGCCTTATATCTTTGTTTCCCTATTTCATCTAACCTATTTTTATATTTTCGCCTTTCCTCTATTAGACTCACAATATGTTTTGTTATCCAGGGTTTCCTACTTTCATTCTGTTTATGACCCAAAATATCCCTAGCTGAGGAAACTAAACTATTTTTAATGCAATTCCATTCTGCCTCTATGTCCCTAACAATATTTCCACCCGTGCCCTTTAGTGCTTCGTTTGTCTTTTTCTCGAACTTATTGCGCATATCATCATCTTTTAGTTTCTCTGGGTCAAGATACCTTCTTCCGCTTCTTTTTTTCAAAATCTTAAATTTAAGATTGGCTTTCATAACGACTATGTTGTGATCACTATCTATATCTGCTCCTGGATAACTTCTACAATCCCTAACTTGATTTCTAAATCTTTGCCTAACGAGAATGTAATCTATTTGATATCTCCCTAAGTCTCCTGGCATCTTCCACGTATAGCATCTCCTAACATGATGGTGAAATAGAGTGTTCGCGACCGTTAAGTTATGTTTATCGCAGAACTCTATCAGTCTAACTCCCCTATCGTTCCTATTGCCTAATCCAAAGGGGCCAACTATTCCGCCCTCTCGCCCTGTGCCTACGACTGCATTGAAATCTCCTGTAATTATTAAATTTTCGTGCCCTCTCACAAAATCTAGCACATATTCAATATCACTATAAACTGCCTCTACGTCCTCATCACTGTAGTTAGAAGTGGGCATATATACCTGTATTATTACTGTTTTTACAGGTTTCGAATCTAACCTAACCATAACTACCCTGTCACTTTGCTGTAAGAAATTTTCTACACTCTGTCCTACTTTTTTCCGCATAACATTTCCTCCTACAGATCCTGTGTGTATTACTCTAAAATCTCCGCTCCAGAAGTCTCCAGCTTCTGGCCATCGCACTTCACTAATACCTACTACGTCTAATGCTAACCTATCCATCTCAATTTTCAAATTCTCTAACTTTCCTACTTGTTTCATGCTTCTAACATTCCACGCTCCGACTCGTGAGATGTTACACTTATCATTTCTGATGACTCCCCCCGAAGCAGTCCCCGCTGCCTGGAGATCCGAATGTGGGACTATTTTACCTCCGGAATATTTTACTCCAGAAGGTGCCATCATCATAAATTAAAGTACGCTGTACTAGGGATAAAATAATGTGGTGGTTTCCCGTTGCCTTCCACATCGCAGTAGTGTGTATCACAGTGCCATACCGACCCTCACGATCTCTGCCACTATGATTACTGAAAGAGCTGCTGCCCCCTTCCAGGGACTTGATTTAGTCTGGCTTCTCAAATAAAAACCTCTCCAATATGGTTAAACCTATGGTTCGGCTCTTTATATCATTGAAGCACGCAAGCCATCCCACCCGTCCCAGTATTACTAGAACTGCGTCAAGTGAGCGAGTTTTGCAAATTATATGAGTCAAATAAGATTAGCCTTTTCATAACATGTTAAGTACAAAATTTTATCTAACCCCGCTTTAAAAAATAAAAATGAATTGTGCTACTCCAATAATGTAAAATCCCTTGTCCGTACAAATAAATTCAACTTCATCGCTTTACCTTGGCGTTGGTATGGATACTATAAATAACTATTGTCAGTGATGAGTTTTTTTATTGCAAATTACGCCAAAAATGGATGATTCTGAGGTAGATATGCCTTCTGATATAGAAGAATCAGCGAATTTGGCAACAGATTCAATAATACCCTGTAAATCAAGAAGTAGGTATGAAGATACATATAAGAAATTTGAAAAATGGTGCCAAGAAAAAGGAGTAAAAAATGTTTGTGAAAAGGTTCTGTTAGCGTACTTCGAAACAATGAAAAACTATAAATCATCTACAGTATGGAGTATGTATTCAATGTTAAAGGCAGAATTAAATGTCAAAAGAAGCATTAACATCCAAAAGTATACTACATTAGTAGCATTTTTGAAGCGCAGATCTGCAGGTTATCATGCCAAAAAATCTATGATTTTTACAAGAGAAAACTTTGAAACTTTCATTAGAGAGGCTGATGACAAGAAGTTTTTATTCGCAAAGGTATAATTTACTGTCATTGTATTTGAAACATTTCCGTTTCTAATTTATTGATTATTTTAGGTGGCAATGATTGTTGGAGTAGCCGGTGCTTGTAGAAAAGCGGAACTGACTGAGATGCGTATCAGAGATGTTGTAAATGAAGGAAATTTTTTTAAAATTACTATTCCAAACACAAAAACACATGTGATACGGGAGTTTGTGGTCACAAATAGCAACATTTCTGGATATAAAGACAATTTGGTTGATATTATTCGAAAATACGTCAACCTGCGACCACAAATTACAAAGCATGATCGTTTTTTTGTTAAATATAGTAATAGCAAGTGTGGAGTGCAGCCTGTAGGTATCAATACATTTGGATCCTTACCAAAATTAATTGCCCAACATCTTGGTTTACCAAATCCTGCCGGTTATACTGGACATTGTTTCCGGCGGTCATCTGCATCTTTGCTCGCAGATTCAGGAGCTGACATTTTAAAGATTAAGCAGCATGGGGGCTGGAAATCGAGTACTGTGGCAGAAAGCTACATCGAAAATTCTTTGGCCAACAAAAAAAGAACTGCAAATAACATACTAGGAGAACATTCCGAGGGAACTGCTTCAATCCAATTAAATCTATCGGGCTCAGAATACCACGAGCAGGTTGCTATTTTGAAGAAAGAAATGAATATACCGTCAGGTTCAGGACTTGGGTTTAGTAACTGTGTTTGTAGTAATTTTGTTATTAATGTACATACAAACCAACCACAACTGTACCGTAACAATTCGGAATTGCATGTTTAAAATTAATTTTAGTTTCTTGCTATTACACGCATTTAATTATACGTTATAAATTCTTATTTTTGTTTTTGCTTTTAAATATTCAGTTACGTAAAAGTACATTACACAACTAGTTATGTAATGAAAGTTCATTACATAACTAGTTACGTAATGAACTGATATTTATGAAAAATATGACGTTTCGTAATGTCAAAAATGCATTTAAAATGTGACATTTCATAGCGGGGTTAGATAAACATACATAAATTTATTATTATCCAGAATAGGGAGGTTCGGAGAAAAATAAGATATCTATTTTTGGCATGAAAATAACAGAAAATTGTTATTGTAATTGATTTATGGCGAAATTTCTTTTTTTTTTTTTTTGCGGCGTAATAAGCGAAAGAAATTAGCTTATCACACCCAGAAGCTAGTTCGCTTTGTTATTGGTTTGACGTCAGAGATTCGTAAGGTGCTCCTCCCACTTCTCTTGAAGTGCCCGTGAAGCGGTACCTATCTCATAACATACTTATTGGGACTATTTCGAGCGTGAATTTTTAAAGTAAGGTGTCAAGGAAACATAAAACAAAGACAACATAATCGATATAATGATGCAACAAGGGTATCAAAAGTCCGATTCACATAATTTGCCATATTTTTGTAGTAGGTAGGTAAATGTCCCGGTAAATGTGGAAATGGTGTGTGATTCTTGCATCTAACCCCAATTTCATTCAACCTCAAAACAGTAGTGTAAAGGCAGACCGGTATAAGTAAAACAAAGTTAACAATTTATTAACTGTACATGCCTTTTATAATTCAGTATAAGTAGGTATGTAGATTGTAGATACCTGCTTACTTCTGTTTCTAAAATAGGTACCTACCTATATTTTCTAATACAATACAATACATACCTACTCATTTATGTAGGTATGTATACCTAAGTGATTGACAAGTTATCAAGTTAACAGTTTTATAACGGATTGGAAATTTTTAAAAAAAACGGAAACAAATACAACTCACGCGAATCAAAAAACTACGCTACGTAGGTACTAGGTACTTGTTTAACTAAAAGAAACAACTGCTATATTCTGGAACGGTTAATGTAGAAACTCGGAAGAGACTCTTAAAGACGCATGTATGGAGTACGAAATTATACCTATCGGTGCGAAACTTGGACAATGGGAGAAGCGGATTGAAAAAGAGTAGAAGCGTTTGAAATGTGATGCTACAGACGGGTGTTGGGGAAAAGAGAAAAGTATGGAAGACAATAAAGAATAGGGGATAGGATCGTAGGATGGTAGGACACCTTCTGAGACACAAAGGAATAGTTCGCGACATACTAGAGTCAGAGATAAGAATAAAAAGAGGTAGGGGTAGGCGCAGATTAGACTACTGCTCTCAAATAGTTGGGGATGTAGAATGTTCTATTTTTACGGAAATGCGTAGGCTAGCTCAGGGAAAGGATGGAGGTACGCGTCCTACCAGTCTTCAAAAGAGAACTTTATGATGACGTACTATTTAATTATTATTGTAAAATAGTTAATAAAATTTCCTTTTTTAGTTCAGGGAGGGAACGCTACGGCGATTCAGTATTTGGCTCCGTCATGCTCCTAGCATCCTGTTTCAAATTATGCTAACCGTAACACGTTACCAAGTACCAAGGGGTCCCAGAAAACTGTCGATAAATTACATTATGTTCGATTTTATTTAGAGTGGCTGCAATGGGGCAGCCGATAATTTTACAAACTTTTGCAATGATAAACTAACTCGCGAAAATATCGATAATGCTGACCGATTTTCTTTCTGGCTCCAACGAACCACTTTTTCCATTTTATTGGTGTGCTGTACGTTGTATTAGTCTGGGTACAAAACAGAAAACACCAGTTAGAACCAGTTAATAATATTTAACAATTTAACTACACATGCATATGCATAATACTTATGGGACTGCTGTGCGCTGAAGCTGGGACTTGTACGTTATACTAAGTTCTGACGTCACGCAGCCTACTCTCGCTGCAAGGTACGATTTCTAGCCTCGCACTGACGGAAAACTTTGCAACGGCTTCACAGGCGAAGGAATTTTTTTTTAACAAAAATTAACAACATAACTGCCTTCAGTATAATAAACTCTACCAATTTTAATGAAATTTGTAAATTACCGAACCTGCCTATTCGGAATTTTTTTTACCAAAATGGTAATTTTTCAGTAATCCCTTTGGGGATCTTGGAACCACCATTTTTCCAACTAAACAGGCCCAAGTAAACAATTCCGTTTGTGCAGGGTCACTATTTCTACTAATGTTTTTAAAATTGCAGCGTTTTTAATTATGGTTCCCTTGGTAGTTTAATAGGGCATGAAATTTCCCATGCTTTAGACACAACAGGCAGAAGAGCCGATAAAAATGGTAAAATAACAAACTGGTGGGCAGATACGGACATTTTCGAATATGAAACACGCGCCAACTGTTTCGAAAATTTATACAACAAATTCGGTGTGGACGGGTCTGCAACGTTGGGTGAAAATATTGCAGATACTATCGGAGTAAAAATTAGTTTAAGAGCTCTAGAAAACCTTGCAACAAACCAATATTACGTTGTCGTACCAAAATTAGAGGAATACACGAAGCAACAGCTGTTTTTTATGAGCTTTGCACAGGTAAATCTCACTATATACTAAATTTTGACAGATTTTAATCGAATTTTTTTAGTCATGGTGCGAAATTTCGAACGAAGTCGAATTTTTAAGCGTAGACGAACATTCGCCAGTAAAACAACGGGTTTTAGGTACTTTGTATAACACTGAAGAATTCCAGAAGGCATTTTCATGTACAAATACTAAAGACAAGTGCACGTTGTGGTGAAAATAATTTATTTAATAAAGTTTCTATTTTCCTAAAACCACTAATATATTTATTACTCAAAATCTAATTGCAACAATGCGCGGTTCATATTAAATCAATTCGCTTTTATACAGGTGACTATGCGTGGTTGTTCTTGGGCGACAAGCAAATAATTTCATGCCAATCATTTTGGCACCATTTCCAGTAAAATAAAACTAATATTTTGTCATGGCAGTGAAAAATAATTAAATAAAAAAAACCCACTTTAGCAGACGAATAATTCAAATTTTATTCTCCAATTGACGAATTTCCATCAATAAGTCACCTTTTCTTTTGATTTTTTGTAACTGTTCAGGTTCGGGCTTGGCGATTTTGCCTTTTTTTATTTTCTCCTCTAGCGATTCGATTTCTCGCAACTTCTTCTTTAAATTCTTTAATTTCTTCGCAGGTTCGACGATGGAACTTTTTTCTATTTTATTGTCATTGGTTTTTGGTTTCTCTGTTATTTTTACGCTTTCTAATTGCTTTGTAGTTTCATCAACTTCTGCAATAAAATGGGATGAAAGCGATAAACGGAAAAAAGCTGCAACAAAATATTACTTTTATTCTTCTTCTTTGTATTCTTCTTTTCTTTCTCCTTATCATCGATAATAAATAAGCCTGGGATAGAACTGTGAGCAGTATGACCCGATGGCAGTCGCACTGGTTCCGCAGGCTTACTTTGTCTACTTACAAACTGTTTACCCTTACTTTCATACAACGGTACTTCTTCTTGAGGCACATAACCTTCTTTTACCCGTCTAGCTTTTCTCCAAGTACCATCAGGCCTTTGGGACGCTGGTATAAAACTATCACCTTAATCAAAAGATTACATAACCTTAATGTCTCTGTTACTGCAATAAATGGATACTAGAACTTACCATTTTCTACTACAATATTATTTCCAGCCTGCATAATAATTGTTTGTTATATAAGAGATCTTTTTTGAGGTATTTTATTATGAATACATGATTTTAATATATGGTGTTTGGAATTATTGACTTTGACAGATAAACAAAACAAGAAGTTATTACCGTGATACCAACTGCAATATGCGTAAAATAAATTTGTAGGGCGACGTGTTTGTAGTCACTTCCAATCAACAATCCACGTTACCACGTTTGTGGCGCTTACTTCAAAAGAACCAGTGATTTAATTTGTCGGCTTTAATTTACCCCGGCAATTAAACTCCAAAATAATCAAAGATAAGGTCGATTACATCTTGAAGAACCAATTTGTTATCATTTTTCCGATCGTGTGACTGTAACGTCATAATCACAGACCTCCATCGTGAAAGTCTTCTAAATGACCTAGACAGGTCGTTCGCTCTGTAAGTCGCCCTCTGCTTTCGACAATCGAGTAAATCCCATTAATTTGTTTTTTCTTAGTTTAATAAGTGAAAATGCTGCGAACTATTGCCTCGAAAAGTAATTTGGTCAAAAAATCAGAGACTGTAGTGAAAATATTACGGGGCACCATTAGACGCGGCCTAAGTGTCGAATGTGGGAAAAGACTGCACAATACGTAAGTAAATTGTAGTTTATGGATCATTTTTCGTTGCTGTGGACGTTTCTTAGCCTAGAAATGCGGGCGGGATTAAAGAAACAACTGTTATGTCATATATCGACATACCTAACCTCAAATGTCATAAAATAGAAGTTCGTTTAATTTCTGGTATTTTCGTTGATTTAAACTAATTCTTTCCAGTTGCTTATCAAGAATTAGCCATCCTCTAGTCCAAAAACAATTACAATGGCACTATCAGATACGGCATTACGCGGGAGATTTGCCCCATCACGTCCGTGTAACGCTCCCCGCCCTTTCTCCTACAATGGAAAACGGCACAATCATAAGTTGGAGCAAGAAAGAAGGTGACAAATTAAACGAGGGTGACTTACTAGCCGAAATCGAGACCGACAAAGCAACTATGGGCTTTGAAACCCCCGAAGAAGGCTATTTAGCGAAAATCGTCATCCCTGCGGGAACCAAGGGGGTCCCTATTGGCAAACTCGTCTGTATTATCGTCGAAAGTGAAGCAGATATCGCGGCGTTCAAAGATTTTAAGGACGACGCTGCTGCGGCGCCGGCTCCACCAGCAAAAGCACCGTCTCCTCCCCCGGCAGCGGCACCCGCTCCCGCTGCACCTAGCGCTCCGGCGGCAGCTCCTGCAGGTACGGGAAGAGTTTATGTGAGTCCCATGGCCAAGAGACTGGCAGAACAGCAGAATCTCCGCCTTCAGGGAAAAGGTAAGGGGAAATGATTGTTTTTTTTGGTTGGAACTGTTTTCAAAAATGCATTTTTTATTATCTTTGTGGTAATCACGCACTAATCGATTCGCACGATGAATTCAGCGATTTTTATGGTTTATTCTTTGAACGCAACGGATACACAAAGTACGATTATGTTTGCTGTAAAATAAATTGAAATTTAAGTATTTAGTGCGTAAGTTTTGTGTACCTGTTGTATTCTGGTGTCCAGAAACAAGTTTTTGAAAGTAGTTCCTGTTCTCAAGTTCGTCCCGAGCCCACGGCGGGGGGACGGGTCTACGCCAGCCCTTTGGCTAGACGATTGGCGGAGCAGCAAAACATTCAACTGCAAGGCTCAGGTAAGGGCACTGATTCAAGACACCCTGCCTGCTACCATCCTTTGTTTGTTGATTCCCTGCAATACATCCTTAAATTTTCTTCGAAAACGTTAGCTACAGCTCGGGTGAAATTGTATTGCAGGGACGGGACTGTACGGCTCCATTACGTCGGAAGATTTATCAAAATTAGGACCGGCTACTGCCACCCCATCCGTACCACTCCCCGGGCAAAGTTTCATCGATATCCCCCTCACCAATATGAGGCAGGTGATTGCCAAGAGATTGCTGGAATCGAAAACGACGATTCCTCATTATTACATTACGCAAGACGTGAACGTCGATAGGATCCTGGCTTTCAGGCAGCGTATCAATAAAACGCTGGAGAAGAGCAAAGTTAAGTTGACGATAAACGATTTTATTGTTAAAGCGGGGGCCTTGGCTTGTTTGAAAGTGCCCGAGGTGAATTCGTCGTGGAACGGCACTTTTATCAGACAGTGAGTACAGTTTTTTTGGTATTTCCGAGTACTGACGGCGAAATTTAGGTTCTCAAATGTGGACGTGAGTGTGGCGGTGGCAACAGACAAAGGTCTGTTGACACCCATAGTATTCGGAGCCAATCACAAATCTGTCGCTCAGATCCACCAGGAAGTCAAAGTTTTGGCCCAAAAGGCGAGGGACGGCAAGTTGCAGCCCCAGGAGTTTCAAGGGGGCACTTTTACCGTCTCGAATTTGGGAATGTTCGGTGTTTCGGATTTCTGCGGTATCATCAACCCGCCGCAAAGTTGTATCCTCGCGATCGGGGGCACCGCGAAGCGGCTAGAGCCCGACGAAAAATCCGCTAAAGGGTATGGTATACGAACGTTCATTTTCGGCGGGGTTTCATGCTTTTTTCTACAGATTTAAGGTAACGCAAGTCATGAAGGTGACGTTGAGTTGCGATCATCGGATCGTGGACGGGGCTGTGGGCGCCCGATGGATGATAGCTTTCCGGGAATTGATGGAAGATCCCGCCGCGATGGTCGTGTAAAAAATTGTCCATTTCATTTCGTTTTCGATTTAATTTAAAAAATTAATTCGTCATTTCCCGGCTTAACTTTTTTAAGTTTATTATATTTCGTAAGTTTTATCATTTTTTGTAGATCCTGTATATATTTGTCGGTGTATCGATTTTTGTTTAAATATAGAGAGACTGTTGGAAATTATTTAAAAGTTTGTTTATTTAAATTTATTATTATTAATCGTTTTGATTGTTATTTTTTGTGATTTGTTGATCCGTTCCTGTATATGCTCTTCATATAAAATATACATGATTATATTTGAAGAACAGTATTTTTATACTTTACCGTGTAAATAATATTTGTGAACCGAAATTCACAAATGAGCATCAAAATACCTTTACTGGGAATTGATACTTTGAGCGCTAAAAGTATTACGAAAATCACCAGAAATAGTAAGTGAGTACCTAAATAATGAGAAATCCGTTAACTGGAGATTCTACAGGTCAAATAATGACCATTGACCCGAACATGCCTTATCCGAATGTAGCTCTTCGATTTGGAGAATTTTGCACAAAGAGAAGCTTCACCCACACCACATTACTCCAGTACAAAATTTGTTACCGTCCATGGCAGATCTCAGAGAATTAGTAATGGAGGAAGATCATGATGTACTGGGAATTACAGAAACATGGTAGAGCCCTGAGCATTCAGCGAGCATGGTGATGATGAGTGGGTACAATTTCATAAGGCAGGATAGAGTGGGCAGAGGTGGAGGTGTTGGCTTTTATGTGCGCGAGGACGTCAGGTACACGGATTATGATGCTGGTGAGATACAACAAACAGATATTGAACATTGTTGGATCAGTATAAAAATAAGAAGCAAAGTGTTTGGTGTTGTGTACAAGCCTCCTTCGGTGGATTATAGTGAAATGGACGTAATTGAAAAGATTATGATAGATATGAAATTGGTGGTTGATCACATTATTATAATTGGCGATGTTAGTATTGATATGCCCAAGGAAAGTAATGGTAGAAAATATCTTGTATCTGTAATGTATTGGGGATCGGATTTTGCGCTTAGCAAAAGTCGTGTGCGCATTTTCCCATCTCTCATGCATGCGCGACTGATTCACCTCAGGATGGTTGGATGTTCCATGTGTCGTGTACTGTTATGTACAACAGAGTGTAGTTGTACCAATAAATAATTACTTAACCAAACTAGTGTCATTGTTTCAATGTGTAAATACACATCAACTGGCGACGAGGTGAAAATTTGGTGAAGAAAGCTGTAAAGAAAGTATACCAGCTTGATAAAATGGCCGCCAGCGTGGAAAATTTAAATCTAAATTTATGCTTCGATCCAAAAGGTGGCGAGTGGAATGTGTTCATTAAAAGGCTAGAACAATATTTTATCGCTAAAAATATAACAGACGATATAATTAAAAGGGCAGTGTTGTTGTACAGTTTGGCTGATGAAGCGCACATATTAATTACAAATTTGTGTCTTCCGAAAAACCCGGATGAATGTTCGTTCAAGGACCTGGTTAAATGGTTAAACAGCTATTACAACAGGACGTGTGTGGTATGGGTAGAAAGAGCTAAATTTTACAATGCGTATAAATTTACTGATGAATCCGTCCAAGATTGGAGTGTACGTCTAAAAAAATTATCCGTTCATTGTGAATTCGGCAACGGGCTGGACACTAAGTTAACAGACATGTTTATTACAAAATACAGCGAAGGCAAGGTGAGAAATGTATTGTACGCCTTAAAGACAGATGTTACGTTTAGTAAGGCGTTAGAAGCAGCTCAAATAGAAGAAGCATCCCAGGCCGGTATTAAAGAAGCATGCCTGGAGACGCCAGCGCACATAAAATGTGAACCCATGGACCAGGACATTCACGTGGTATCTAGAAGATACCCCCCTCAAGTAAGTAATATGCAAGCTAGTCCTGCGCATCAGCAAGAGCGTCTTGGTCGCTCCTACCATCAGCAGCGAGGATTTCGTGATTCAGGCAGTGGCAGAGCTCAAGGAAGTGGAGCGGCTTATGGGTCGCAACCAGGTAGCAGTGGTTCGCGGGTGAAATGTTTTCATTGCGGGAAAAATCATTTATCAAATAACTGTCGTTTTAAAGAATACGTTTGCAATTCTTGCAATACTAAGGGGCACTTGAGTGCTGTCTGTAAAAGATCTCAAACAAAAAGTGTGAATTTTCTGGACGAAATGAACGAAATGTCACCTGTTCTTTGTATAAAAACTGATAAAAACGAAAAGGATAGTCCTATTTATATTGATGTTTTGGTAGAGGAAAAACATTGTAAATTTGAATTAGATTCGGGAGCAGCTGTTTCTGTATTACTGTTTTCTATTTATAATTTGTATTTTCGGAAATATGAATTAGTTAATGTAAATATTTCTCTAATTAATTTCTCAGGTCATAAAATTCGTCCATTGGGTAAATTGAGTTTGCAGGTTAAATTTCACAATAAAACTAATTATTTGGATTTTTACGTTATGGAAAATGATGGGCCAGCACTTTTGGGGCGCAATTTTATAAGGCATTATAACATGGGGTTTAAGGAGATCAATTACGTAAATGAAGATGTAATAAGTACATTAAATGCAGAATTTCCGCAAGTATTTTCAGATGGATTGGGCACGTTTAATAAGTGGCAACTGAAATTGAACATTAAACCAAACGCGGTGGAAAAGTTTTTCAAAGCCAGACCATTGCCATTTATATTAAAAGCAAAGGTTGAAGCTGAACTGGCAAAATTAGTTCAAGATAACGTTATCTCACCTGTGGAATTTTCTCAGTGGGGCACACCGATTGTACCTATCCGTAAAAAAGATGGGGGTGTTAGGATTTGTTGCGATTTTAAAATTACAATTAATCCTCATATCATTACTGATAAATACCCGCTACCGCGAATCGATGATATATTTGCGAAATTAGAAGGAGGACAAGAATTTTCTAAATTAGATTTAAGTCAAGCTTATCAACAAATCATATTACACCCATCATCGCGTCCATATACAGTAATTAGTACCCATAAGGGTCTTTTTCAGTTCAATAGATAGCCTTTTGGTATAACTTCTGCTCCTGCGCAGTTCCAAAGAATTATGGAGCAATTACTTTCACAATTGCCAGGGGTGGTCGTCTTTTTAGACGATATTCTAATAACTGGCAGGAACAGAAGGGAGCATTTAGAGAACCTACGAGAGGTTTTAAAGACGCTGCAAGACGCGGGGTTGACAATTAAAAGGGAAAAATGTTTCTTCTTTCAGGAATCAGTTAGTTATTTAGGTTTTATTATAGATAAAACGGGATTGCGTAAAGATCCAAATAAAGTGACAGCGATACAGAATATTCCGGAACCCCAAAACGTAACGCAACTAAAATCTTTTCTGGGAGCTATTACTTATTATAATAGATTTATTGAAAATATCCCGAATGTTTTGCATCCCTTGTACCAACTATTAAAAAAGAATTCAGTCTGGAATTGGAATAGCGATTGTCAGGAGGCTTTTGAATATATAAAAAATATATTAGGTTCTGATGATGTATTAGTGCATTATAATCCTGATTTGGAAATAAATTTAACGGTAGACAGTTCAGACTATGGTATAGGAGCCGTTATATCTCATACTTTTGGCAATGGTGTTGAAAGACCAATTTGCTATGCCTCCAGAACCTTGACTCAAGCGCAAAAAGGCTATTCTGCCTTAGATAAGGAAGCAACAGCGATAGTTTGGGGCATAAAGCATTTTTACCAATATCTTTACGGCATAAAGTTCAATTTGATCACAGATAACAAAGCCTAGGTGTCCATTTTTGGACCCAAGCACGGTATCGCGTTAATGGCGGCAACAAGACTGCAGCGATATGCTTACTTCTTGGCAGGATTCGATTTTGACATAAAATATGTCAATACAACTCAAAATATTGCCGACTTTTTGAGTAGATTGCCCGAAAAGTGTACTGAGAATTTGGAAATAGAGGAACTTGATTTTAATATTAATTACGTGAAGCAAGACTCCGAGTTACCTCTCGATATTTCAGATATTCGAAATGAAACGCGTTTAGACCCAATTTTGTCGAAAATTTATTCATATGTTATGCAAAGTTGGCCGAATCGAATAGATCCCGAAATTAAACAGTATTATATTAGAAAAAATGAAATAAGTGTCGATGATGAAGTATTGCTTTGGGGAAATCGCGTAATTGTTCCCTTTAAATTACGCGAACACATATTAAAAGAACTTCATGATGCACATTTTGGTATGGTAAAAATGAAGTTGTTAGCTAGAGAATATGTGTGGTGGCCGTCTTTAAACAAAGAAATTGAGGATACTTGCCGAAATTGTGGACAATGTCAAAAATTACAAAGCAACCCGCAAAAAGTACCTTTGGAGGGCTGGCCTGTCCCTGACGGGGTGTGGTCTCGTATCCACATTGATTTTATGGAAACTCGGGCAAAAAGTTACTTTTTTATAGTGTTAGATGCATTTTCTAAATGGATCGAAGTTTTTCCGATGAAGGGCATTACTTCTCAGTTAACTATAGAGAAACTTAGAGAACTATTTGCTCGTTATGGATTACCCAAAGTGGTAGTTAGTGACAACGGGTCTCAGCTGATTTCACAAGAGTTTGAGGAATTTCTTAAAATTAATGGAATAAAAAGTGCAACAATTCCTCCGTATGAACCACATTGCAATGGGCAAGCGGAAAATAGTGTAAAGACTGTCAAACGATTCTTGCTGAAAGTAGCCGAGACACCAAATGTGAATTTGAATTTGTCAAAATTTTTGCTGACATACCGAAACACAGTACATTTGTCTTCCGGCGAATCTCCCGCAAAAATTTTTTTTGGTAGATCATTGAGAACAAGGTTGGATTTAATTAAACCGATGAGCTTAACAAAAGTCGTTGACAATTACACTAATATAAAAAAAATTAAACAAAATTTACAGTTTTCACAAAACAAAAACAAAACATATTATAGGGGGAGAAGGAAGATCGAATTTGCTGTGGGAAACGTGGTGCTGGCCAGAGATTATAGAAATGTGAAACCTACTTGGTGTAAAGCAGAAATTTGTAAGATTTTAGGTAGAAATGTGGTAATTGTGAAACCCTTTGATTCGTCTCTGCGCTGGAAGAGACATAGTAATCAAATACAAACAGTTTACCCTAACGATGACGAGGGTATTGTTTTACAAAATATTCCCGACACTGGGAAACATGCGGACGATGACAGTGTCACGGACGAAAATGGTGAGCACAGTGACGAAGTGTCGGTCGTGCCGTCGATTTTGTCGCCGGGTTCGGTAGACTCAGGACGCCCTGTACGTTGCAGGAAGGCACCCGACAGATTTACTTATTCGTGAGTGATGTTTATGATTTTTGGGCGGGGTGGTGTAATGTATTGGGGATCGGATTTTGCGCTTAGTAAAAGTCGTGTGCGCATTTTCCTATCTCTCATGCATGCGCGACTGATTCACCTCAGGATGGTTGGATGTTCCATGTGTCGTGTACTGTTATGTACAACAGAGTGTAGTTGTACCAATAAATAATTACTTAACCAAACTAGTGTCATTGTTTCAATGTGTAAATACACATCAGTATCAATGATGGAACGTTTGGATTTGAGACAGATAGTAACAGAGCCTACACGAATCACAGAGATAAGTGAGAGCCTTATTGACGTAATTATGATAAGCAACAGTTTGGTGGTTGGAGTGGTTGGAACTAAGGAAATGAGTGTCACTGACCATGATTTAGTGTTTTGCAGCCTGGATATTGAAATTGAGAAACCACAGCCTATCACTTTTCAGTTTAGAGACATTAAAAACGTTTGTGTGGAAGACTTGCGAATGGATGCCTCAATAATTAAATGGAAATGTATAAATAGTGAAACTGATCTTAATAAGAAAGTAGAATTTCTTAACTCTGCAATACTGGCACTGTTTGATTTTTATGCTCCATTGAAGAGGATGAAATCAAGTAATAGGCCCAGGAAACATTACATGACTGACACAATTAAAATGATAATCAGTATGAAAAATAGAGCTAGAACCAAAAAAAGTAGTGATCGAAAATATTATACAGATTTGAAAAATCATTTAACTTTATGTATAAGAAATGAAAAAAAAGCATACTACAATAATGAACTTAAAAAGTGTAAGGGAAATACTGCATTACTGTGGAAAAAACTTAAAAACTGGGGCATACATACCAAACCAAGACGGGACATACCGAGCCATTTGAGTGCTGATGAAATTAACAAGTTCATGTTGAACGCGACAGGGGGAAGCAAAATAAGAGATGCGACCATAAAATTTTATGAAGAGCAAATAAGGGAAGACGTAGACTTTCTTTTTGAGTTTGACAGTGTTACCGGTGAGGAAGTGTACAGTCTATTAACAGAAATAAAAACCAATGCAATAGGTACAGATGGTATAAGTGCACAGATGCTGCGACTGATTATTTCTGAATGTGGTGATGCTTTGTGTAATATTATAAATAATAATTCATTTGAAACAGGTTTAGTGCCTGAGCTGTGGAAAATATCTGTGATTGCTCCTCTTGCTAAAGTTGACAATCCTAAAACTTTTTCTGATTTACGACCTATCAGCATCTTACCAACTGCTTCAAAAATAATGGAAAGAGCTGTTGCAGGCAGATTCAGACTACATCTTGAGCAAAATAAGATCTTACCAAACATACAATCTGGATTTAGAAAAGGTTATAGTACTTGTACGGCACTTCTGAAGATGGTGTCTGATATCTGTTCAGCTGTTGAAAATGGAGAGTTAACATATCTGTTGCTGTTAGACTTCAGAAAGTCCTTTGACCTTATTGATCACAGATTGCTTATAGCTAAACTGGCACATATTGGCATAAGAGGGCGGGCTCTGGCATGGTTTAGAAGTTGCCTGAGTAATCGGAAACAGAGTGTTAAGATTAAAAATGTAACATCGGAGCAGTTGCCTGTTGAGAGAAGAGTACCACAGGGTAGCATTCTTGGTCCTGTTCTTTTTTCCGTGTACACTTCTGATTTACCCGGGATGGTTCGGACATGTCGTGTTCATTTGTACGCTGACGATACGCAGTTAATTAAGAGTTTCAAATCCAAGGACATTAATGATGCAATTGTTGATATTAATATGGATTTAGAAAGGATTGTGCAATGGACAATGTCTTGAATCCAGCTAAATCTAAAATAATGCTCATCGGAACAGAAAGAATGAGACAGCAAGCTTTGTTTTACAAAAATACTGATGTTAAAATGAGTAGTGTCGTGCTCAATGATGTCTTGGAAGCAAGGAATCTTGGTGTGACTTTCGATAATAACTTGAGTTTCGAAAAACATGTGAATAGGGTTATAAGTGCGGCATATATGATGCTTAAATCGCTTTATCAGTTCAGGTCACTGGTGACTTGTGACACTAAATATTTTACTTGTGAAAGTTTGATTATTAGTCGAGTGAACTACTGTCTATCCGTGTACTACCCTTTATTAACTGAACAAAATAAAAAACGTATACAAATGATACAGAATTCATGTCTGCAGTTCGCTTATAGTATTAAGAGAAGAGAGCATATGTCGCCCTATTTCCGAGATTTGCAAATTCTCACAATGAAAGATAAATACTTTTTTCAATTTTGCTGTCTGTTGTATAACATAGTTGATTCTGGTGTACCTGACTATCTGTGTAATGAATTACTCTTAAGGCGAGATATTCACAATATAAATGTATGAAATAGGTTAAGTTACGATGTTCCATGTCATCATACATCAAAGTTCGAGGGGTGTCTTAGGTATGCAGCTCCAAAAACTTTGAATACAGTTGAGGGTTATCTCTGAGCTCACTTACGCTTTATTCTTTTAAAAGATGTATAAAGAACTTTATTCTGGGGAATGTGTAAGCATTTTTATTTCATCGTCATAAGGTTCTCAGTCCGAAGACTGGTTGGACGCGTACCTCTATTCTTTTCTATCCTGAGCTAACCTACGCATTTCCCTAAAAGTAGAACATCCTACATCCCTAACTATTTGAGAGCAGTAGTCTAATCTAGGCCTACCCCTACCTCTTTTTATTCCTATCTCTGACTCTAGTATGTCGCGAACTATTCCTTCGTGTCTTAGAAGGTGTCCTACCATCCTATCTCTCCTACTCTTTATTGTTTTCCATACCTTTCGCTTTTCCCCAACTCTTTCTAATACTTCCCTATTGCTAACCTTATCTATCCACGGTATCTTCATCATGCCTCTGTAGCACCACATTTCAAACGCTTCTACTCTTTTTCTATCAGCTTCTCCTATTGTCCAAGTTTCGCACCCGTATAATGCCGTACTCCATACATACGACGTTAAGAGTCTCTTCCTAGTCTCTATATTAACCGTTCTCGAGCATAACAGTTGTTTCTTTTTGTTAAACGCAACTCGGCCCTGCGCCATTCTTTGTTTTATATCTTTAGTGCTCCTACCGTCTTGAGTTACTTTACTTCCTAAGTAGCAGAAATCCGCGACCTCCTCTATCTTCTCATTTCCAATTTGTATTTCCATTTTAGTTCTATTTTCACTCCATCTACATACCAAAATTTTAGTTTTCTTTTTATTGATTTTCATGCCGAAGCCCTGTGTCAAAACTGCTTCCATTTTATTCAAAGCCGCTCCTAATTCTTCTTTGCTAGATGCTAACACTGCTATATCATCCGCAAATCTGAGCATGTTAATAGTTTGGCCCTGTACATTGATCCCTGAGGCTGTTCTTTCCTTAACAATATTAATCGCATCTTCGATATATAAGTTGAAAACTAGAGGTGACAATGCACATCCCTGTCTCACTCCCTTCCGGATATCTACTTCCCTTCGTTCCTGCTCACATTCTATAACTGCCTTTTGCTCTTTGTAGAGATTATGTATTATTCTTCTGTCCCTGTATTTCATCCCTACCTTTCTCAGCACTTCGAACATCTTCCCCCATTTTACGTTGTCGAAGGCTTTTTCTAAATCTACAAATCCTATATAGACGCTCTTTCTCTTTTCTATCGTTTTTTCTATAATTACTCGTAAAGCTAGAATGGCCTCGCGCGTTCCTCTATTTCGTCTAAATCTGAACTGATCTTCTCCTAATATTTCTTCCGCCTTTTTCTCCATCCTTCTTTGCACAATTCTAGTTAAAATTTTTGACGCATGGGAAGTTAAACTGATAGTTCTAAAATTTTCGCATCTATCCGCGCCTTTTCTTTTTGGCAAAGCTACTATGATGTTCCGTTTGTAATCTTCTGGAATCTCGCCTGTCAGGTATATGCGACTAACTAGTTTAAATAAACGATCTATTACCTCTTGACCTGCGCACTTTAAGATTTCTGCCTGCAAGCCATCTATACCTGGTGCTTTATTATTCCTTAAACTTTTTAGTGCTATCTCAAACTCTTCTCTCATTATAGGACTCCCTAGGTTATCCCCCTCTACACTGCTTTCGCTTTCTAATATATCTTGCACTTCCTGTCCCGCATATAAGTTTCCTAAATATTCTTTCCACCTATCTGCCTTCTCCCCACTTCCGATTAGGATATCTCCTGCCTCATTTCTAATGTTTTTGGTACTAGATCCAATTTCTCTAAAATTTCTCCTAATTATTTTATATGCTTCATCAGTCTTTCCTACTTCGAATTTATCTTCCACTTCTTTGCATTTATTATCGATCCATTGCTCTTTCGCTTTCCTACATTCCCGAATAATTTCCCACTTGATCGCCTTATATCTTTGTTTCCCTGTTTCATCTAACCTATTTTTATATTTTCGCCTTTCCTCTATTAGACTCACAATATGTTTTGTTATCCAGGGTTTCCTACTTTCATTCTGTTTATGATCCAAAATATCCCTAGCTGAGGAAACTAAACTATTTTTAATGCAATTCCATTCTGCCTCTATGTCCCTAACAATATTTCCACCCGTGCCCTTTAGTGCTTCGTTTGTCTTTTTCTCGAACTTATTGCGCATATCATCATCTTTTAGTTTCTCTGGGTCAAGATACCTTCTTCCGCTTCTTTTTTTCAAAATCTTAAATTTAAGATTGGCTTTCATAACGACTATGTTGTGATCACTATCTATATCTGCTCCTGGATAACTTCTACAATCCCTAACTTGATTTCTAAATCTTTGCCTAACGAGAATGTAATCTATTTGATATCTCCCTAAGTCTCCTGGCATCTTCCACGTATAGCATCTCCTAACATGATGGTGAAATAGAGTGTTCGCGACCGTTAAGTTATGTTTATCGCAGAACTCTATCAGTCTAACTCCCCTATCGTTCCTATTGCCTAATCCAAAGGGGCCAACTATTCCGCCCTCTCGCCCTGTGCCTACGACTGCATTGAAATCTCCTGTAATTATTAAATTTTCGTGCCCTCTCACAAAATCTAGCACATATTCAATATCACTATAAACTGCCTCTACGGCCTCATCACTGTAGTTAGAAGTGGGCATATATACCTGTATTATTACTGTTTTTACAGAAGCCTGCATGGTGTGAATGTGCACAGCAATCCGCAGACCGGTTTCGTCCTATTGGGACTCTTCAGTACGGCGCCGCTATGCACAAACACACCCTGCCCAACGATCTCCCTATAAATAACTGCGATAGTCATCCATAAGGGAGAGCCAAAATCACGCCATCTAGAACGTAAATTGTTGAACAGCTGCCGACTAATACACCCGCTCAAACAACTACACCTCGAGCAAATACTCCGCCAGGCATTGAATTACAGAACGGGCCTACGTCGGCAGAATGTACATTAGGATGCACACAAGAGGCCTACCCCAGCAAAGCTGGCCTTGAAAGCCTCCATACGTGCCCCATCGTACCACAGTGAACCAGGTTCACTATTCAAGCTAGAAGCCTGCATGGTGTGAATGTGCACAGCAATCCGCAGACCGGTTTCGTCCTATTGGGACTCTTCAGTACGGCGCCGCTATGCACAAACACACCCTGCCCAACGATCTCCCTATAAATAACTGCGATAGTCATCCTGTAATTCAATGCCTGGCGGAGTATTTGCTCGAGGTGTAGTTGTTTGAGCGGGTGTATTAGTCGGCAGCTG
The DNA here is from genome assembly GCA_963966045.1 of Xestobium rufovillosum. NCBI lineage: Eukaryota > Metazoa > Arthropoda > Insecta > Coleoptera > Ptinidae > Xestobium > Xestobium rufovillosum. Next base: position 26,651,224 of record OZ014503.1, read on the forward strand.
TTCAACAATTTACGTTCTAGATGGCGTGATTTTGGCTCTCCCTTATGGATGACTATCGCAGTTATTTATAGGGAGATCGTTGGGCAGGGTGTGTTTGTGCATAGCGGCGCCGTACTGAAGAGTCCCAATAGGACGAAACCGGTCTGCGGATTGCTGTGCACATTCACACCATGCAGGCTTCTAGCTTGAATAGTGAACCTGGTTCACTGTGGTACGATGGGGCACGTATGGAGGCTTTCAAGGCCAGCTTTGCTGGGGTAGGCCTCTTGTGTGCATCCTAATGTACATTCTGCCGACGTAGGCCCGTTCTGTAATTCAATGCCTGGCGGAGTATTTGCTCGAGGTGTAGTTGTTTGAGCGGGTGTATTAGTCGGCAGCTGTTCAACTGTTTTTACAGTTAAAGTTAACATAATATAATTTTTAGCGGCAAAAAACAAGTACTTAGAGAGGAAATCAATGTTACTTTGGTGTTCGGTTAAATACAACCATTTTATTAACCCACATACAACCACATAGAACTCCTAAAACACTAATCTATTTCACCCAAAAACAATTTCTTGTCGCTCGATCCGGAAACGATAATCGACTCATTCGGATGAAAATCGATATCGTTAACGCTCCCGTTATGACCCGGCAACTTATAAACGACCCTTCTGGAAGTCGTATCCCAGATATACATAAACCTATCCGCGGAGCCCGCGCTAATTTTGCTCCCGTCAGGCGACCAAGCGCACCGCAAAAGATTTTTCTCGAAATTGTGCTGATGACCCGTGAATATCTTGACGCAGCGTTCTTGAGGTGCATACGGCCGTATATCCCAAATCCTCAACGTGTTATCCATCGAATTAGACAGCATATACGACCCGTCGGGGCTTAAACATAACCCCGTCACCGTATCGGTATGTCCCCTCATAGTATAAATTATTTCTTTCTTCCTCACATCCCAAACTTTAATATCGTTATCTATGCCGCCGCTAAACACATGTTCAGCGGTATCGTTAAAAGTCACGGCCGTAACTTGATAAACCGAGTTCATAGAAGCCGCGTTATTCTTTTTTCTCGTATCCCACAGTTTAATCGTCGAATCGTCACTTCCTGACACCAAAGTTTGGGGCCCCCTACGCGCTATTTGAGCCGAATTTACTATATCACTGTGTCCTTTGTATTTTCTAATACGTTGGCTACTGACGACGTCAAATAAACCGAGAGTGTTATCCGTACTTGCAGTGAAAATATGAGAACCGTCAGGGAAGAAATGTAGCTCCATTACAGCGCCTGTGTGGCCTGACATTACCGACAAATTCTCGCACTGACCATAAATGCTCCATAAAACTGCAAGTATAACCGGTAAATACAAAGTTATTACACTTTTTCGGACGTATTACAAATTCTGCGATCGAAGCCTGATGACGCCAAATATTGTCCTTCCGGATGGAAATTTACCGTAAATATCTCACCCTCATGGCCTTCTAATAACATAATAGGGGCAAATAAATTGGAAGTGCGCGCTGGGGCCTACAATAACAACGTAAATACAACATATTTATAGGTTATGTTCTACTTACTGCTTGCAAAACTGATTTATTTTTATTTGTCGTCGCTATTTCATTTTTGCTTTTTTTCGTGACTGGAACTAATGCAGAATTATCTGCTTTACGTTTATTTTCTATGCCCATTTTAGCAAATAATTGATAAATTTGTTAGACGCCAGAATTTGACATTTACAATTTTGGTTATGTCCAGTATTGCCGCGCCTCAAAAAATAAATTCCCAAGATTTGCTTTCTAAAAGTTGTCAGATCCACAACTGATTTCACCAAATTTTAAAATAGAGCGGGAAATTTATTCAAATTAAATCTACGTTTTACTTACTCTTCTTAAACAATATAAAAAAACAGAACAATAAAATAAACATAGGGAACCTATAATTTCATATTTTTCACCTAAGTAGTTCTTGGAATAAATGATAAATCTGAATCTTTTTCTCAGAAGCGTTCTTGTACCTAGGTATAATCAGCATAATAAAGCCTATCAATTAAAATTATTAGTCTTCAAGTTGTTAAATTTTTTTCCCTTTATTAGGCAGGTATATCAAAATTTTATTCCTCGACTACTGGCAGAAATATTTCTTTTTCTTCTAGCAAAAAAAAAGTGAGTGATCTAACCAATTATTTCAATTGTTTTTATACAAAAGAGTTCGTCATTTATTTTAAACAGTTTATCGTCTACTGTGATTGTGTGCAGACGTCTACACTTTGCGGTCTATAAAATTATAACATTAATAATAATTAATAATTTTGGTGTGTTGTAAATAATAACTTCGGTTCAAATAATTATTGAACAATCGTATTAAATTCTTGCGTCTGCGTACTGCGTGCATTAATTTAAGTTTTCAAATTAATCGCCGTTTGCTCCGGAATTATAAACAGAAGTTTTCTTCCGAAAAGTGAATAATTATGTCATATTTTAACGAAATTACGTATCGAAAATCGAAATAATTGATTATTTAAGTGTGGACAGTGTGCTTAGTGACCGAAATGAAGTGGAATTTGGATATGAAGTTAGGATACGGCTTGGTGTGATGTAAGAATTTTTAATCTACTAAAAATCATCAGCCATTTTTTGTTTTGAAAATGACGCATTCTTTCCGAGCAAATATTTTCAATGCTTTTTGCATCAAATCACATTGTTTGAATTGTTTGCGCTTGTCTGTAAAGAATAGCGCGTTTTTTCAGTTCTAAATAAATTTAGAGAAAAGTTGCGTATTTTTATTCTGCTCGATAATCCGAAAAGAAATTTTAACCTATACAGGGTGGGCGGATAATGCTCAGTCGGTCCATATCTCTGTCTCTGATACTATTCAAGATACAAACATGAAATTTTACGTGCATATTATGGAGAAACCCGCGAAGCTTCTGATAAAATTATTTTGATGTATACAGAATGTTCACGTTCACTAAAACCACATTTGATTACATATATGGATTTAAGAAACGCCAGTGCCCTATAATCGAATGTTTAAATATTTTTTCTTTTGTTGCAGCTGTATCTCGTGGAGGGAATGAGATCATATCTGGCAAGGTCAGGGCTATTTTTTTCTTTTTTTATTAACAAATATTCCAAAATATTGTAATTTAATATTGGCACGGTACAATTTCGAGTACCGCCATCCTCTTGCTTAATTTTAAAAGATTGATTTTTGCGGCATACTAATTTTTTCAATTTATCAAGTACATATACAGTGTGTGTTACCAGTTAGTGCCGAGAAAACAGGTAAATATTAAATGAAATGAATGCAAATATTTTAAAAATCAAAAGTGGGTGCGTGGATCCGGTATTCGGGAAAGCAAACGGCTCGGTTTCGTGTAGATAAATCGCGGTTTAATTTAAAATTGAGTGCCTCCTCCTGGAACTGGATCTGGATTTTGGATCGCAACATAAGCTGGTTACGATGTAAGTGTCTCCTTCGTATATTTACTACGACACTCTATTGATTTTTTAAAAAGCTTTGTCTCATTTATATTTTCATCATCATCATAAGGTTCTCAGTCCGAAGACTGGTTGGACGCGTACCTCCATTCTTTTCTATCCTGAGCTAACCTACGCATTTCCCTAAAAGTAGAACATCCTACATCCCTAACTATTTGAGAGCAGTAGTCTAATCTAGGCCTACCCCTACCTCTTTTTATTCCTATCTCTGACTCTAGTATGTCACGAACTATTCCTTCGTGTCTTAGAAGGTGTCCTACCATCCTATCTCTCCTACTCTTTATTGTTTTCCATACCTTTCGCTTTTCCCCAACTCTTTCTAATACTTCCCTATTGCTAACCTTATCTATCCACAGTATCTTCATCATGCGTCTGTAGCACCACATTTCAAACGCTTCTACTCTTTTTCTATCCGCTTCTCCTATTGTCCAAGTTTCGCACCCGTATAATGCCGTACTCCATACATACGACGTTAAGAGTCTCTTCCTAGTCTCTATATTAACCGTTCTCGAGCATAACAGTTGTTTCTTTTTGTTACACGCGACTCGGCCCTGCGCCATTCTTTGTTTTATATCTTTAGTGCTCCTACCGTCTTGAGTTATTTTACTTCCTAAGTAGCAGAAATCCGCGACCTCCTCTATCTTCTCATTTCCAATTTGTATTTCCATTTTAGTTCTATTTTCACATCCCCTACATACCAAAATTTTAGTTTTCTTTTTATTGATTTTCATGCCGAAGCCCTGTGTCAAAACTGCTTCCATTTCATTCAAAGCCGCTCCTAATTCTTCTTTGCTAGATGCTAACACTGCTATATCATCCGCAAATCTGAGCATGTTAATAGTTTGGCCCTGTACATTGATCCCTGAGGCTGTTCTTTCCTTAACAATATTAATCGCATCTTCGATATATAAGTTGAAAACTAGAGGTGACAATGCACATCCCTGTCTCACTCCCTTCCGGATATCTACTTCCCTTTGTTCCTGCTCACATTCTATAACTGCCTTTTGCTCTTTGTAGAGATTATGTATTATTCTTCTGTCCCTGTATTTCATCCCTACCTTTCTCAGCACTTCGAACATCTTCCCCCATTTTACGTTGTCGAAGGCTTTTTCTAAATCTACAAATCCTATATAGACGCTCTTTCTCTTTTCTATCGTTTTTTCTATAATTACTCGTAAAGCTAGAATGGCCTCGCGCGTTCCTCTATTTCGTCTAAATCCGAACTGATCTTCTCCTAATATTTCTTCCGCCTTTTTCTCCATCCTTCTTTGCACAATTCTAGTTAAAATTTTTGACGCATGGGAAGTTAAACTGATAGTTCTAAAATTTTCGCATCTATCCGCGCCTTTTCTTTTTGGCAAAGCTACTATGATGTTCCGTTTGTAATCTTGTGGAATCTCGCCTGTCGGGTATATGCGACTAACTAATTTAAATAAACGATCTATTACCTCTTGACCTGCGCACTTTAAGATTTCTGCCTGCAAGCCATCTATACCTGGTGCTTTATTATTCCTTAAACTTTTTAGTGCTATCTCAAACTCTTCTCTCATTATAGGACTCCCTAGGTTATCCCCCTCTATGCTGCTTTCGCTTTCTAATATATCTTGCACTTCCTGTCCCGCATATAAGTTTCCTAAATATTCTTTCCACCTATCTGCATTCTCCCCGCGCTTCCGATTAGGATATCTCCTGCCTCATTTCTAATGTTTTTGGTACTAGATCCAATTTCTCTAAAATTTCTCCTAATTATTTTATATGCTTCATCAGTCTTTCCTACTTCGAATTTATCTTCCACTTCTTTGCATTTATTATCGATCCATTGCTCTTTCGCTTTCCTACATTTCCGAATAATTTCCCACTTGATCGCCTTATATCTTTGTTTCCCTGTTTCATCTAACCTATTTTTATATTTTCGCCTTTCCTCTATTAGACTCACAGTATGTTTTGTTATCCAGGGTTTCCTACTTTCATTCTGTTTATGACCCAAAATATCCCTAGCTGAGGAAACTAAACTATTTTTAATGCAATTCCATTCTGCCTCTATGTCCCTAACATATTTTACGTATTATATTTTGTTTTTCTCTTGTTACAGCTTGTCTCATCGGAGCGTCGGATCGTAACTGGTAAGGTCAGTCATTTATTCTTTTGTATCACTAATATTTTTCTTTATTTCTATTGTTGGGCATTTATTAAAAATTGTACGAAAATGTAATTTCGCTTTTTCGGTGAAATTATTTTCCGCGTGTGTTGTGTTATTCGATTGTGTGTCACCCTTTCAGGATAAATTCAAGGTACGTACATATGTAGTAATTTTTGGCATGGATTTGTTTTATTAATCTATTTTTTTTTTGTTCCAGAAAACGGGATAGTTTTTCCGTACTACATTTTTCTTTTTCATATTAATTTATTGTTCCACTGTATTAACTTTTGTTTGTTTCAGAATTAACATTACTCTTTTTTTCAGTGTTTGTTTATGACATGCAAAAACTATAGTAGGTACATATGTACTTGATTTTGCCTTTTGTTTCAGGGGGGCGCAAATACTTATTTTCCCTTTTAGAGTTTTTTACTTATATTTTGTTTGTGTTTCAGCATTAAGAATTATTTTTATTTCAAAAGTAAGTCTTTACATTATTAATCAACATATTTTACTGTTTCAGGAAAATTATTTTCTTTTCTAAAGTTTGGTATTTATGTTGTTTATATTTCAGCATTAAAGTTTACTTTTATTTCAGAGGTATACCTATTTTTTTCTGTTTTATTTTGATTCAATTGACATACTTACAATTTTATATATTATAGGTATCTATAATATTTAATTTGTTTCAGCATTAATGTAAGTACTTATACTTTTATTCCAGGTTTATTTAGTGGGTATATCATATTTTTCTTCTGCTTCAGGAAAAAGACCAAGTTTTGCTTTCTTTTTTGTTTTGTTCAATGTAACCCTCGATGTAAGTAATCTGTCATTCTATTTCAGCATTAATTGTATGTGTATGTATATTTTCTTCCAGTTTTTATTTCGGCATCAATATGTATGTTTTTTGTTTTGATATTAACGTTGTGCTTTTCTTTCAGCTCTCTTTGTCCACCTAATTTGTAACAACTAACAATAATTAATCCGATTCTCATTTCAGGAAAATACAGATATCTGTTTTTGCTTTTAGTGTGTGATGCATTTCATTTAACTTTAATTTGTTTCAGCTTTAATGTTTACTTTCATTCCAGAGGTTTATTTCTTTTTTATTCCAGAATTACAGTTTACTTTTGTTTCATATTTTGCGTTTGAAATTTCAGGAGGACATAGCTGCCCATTTTTATTTATTAACATATTTGTGTGTTTTGTTTATAGATCTATAAACATGACTAATATTATTTTTAACTATAGTTTCTTATTATTAGTTATCGTTTAAGTATCTTAGATTAATTAATTTTAGTGACACGCAGGTACCTGCTTAGTTATAAGTCTGTTTTAAGTTTGTAATAATTATGTACTTCCCTTCCTGTAGTTATTGGAAACCTTCCCCATCCCGTCCCCAGCAAGACAGCACTCTTGACCTCCTCGTGGTTCTTGCTGGACTGTTCGATTTGTCAGAGAAATTCTGAACAAACCGAGCAGACCAACGAAGAGTGAATTCTAGGTTGCTTTCAAACACGGTCGGGTTCGTACGAAGTCATTCAATTCAATCTAAGCTGCTTCCGCTAATCAATCAGTGGCAGACCGGCTTGGAAGACACCTGTTGCTTACGTCTTTTTTTGATGGCGGATGTAAATATTTTTTGTTTTAGGGCAGAAAGGAATACAACTTTTAATTTGTTATTTATGAATTGAACATTAAGTAACTAAAAAGAATCGAGAAGCAGCACTGTTACCACCGCATGGGTTCCATTTTTAAACTGGAAAATTTTTGGAAGCCTCCAGAATGATTGCCTTTTTAATATTTTTGTTATTCCAGGTCATTTTTTAATATATATTTTTATCATTATTATTTTACTTGTTTGCCTCATTTTTAATAATTTTTTAGGTACACTAACAAATCTTGTAAAATTATTTAATAAAAACAATGTCGGTCTTTAATGTGTCATGTTTTTTTCATAAGTAATATCGTAAGAGCTTAGATTTTACTGGTAAAATTTCTTGAGTGACATTTCTGAAAATGTATTTTTACGAGATCAATAAACAATGAGGCTGGCAGGTTTTTGACGTATACAACGAAGAGAGCCGGTCCTAGAAGGGAGCCCTGTGGGACACCACTGGTGACAGAACGTATGGGTTACTGTTTGGGTTTATAGCGGGATTATTTATAGTAGGCTTGCTTTTGCATGTTTTCATTTAGAGTCTCGTGTTGTCATCTAGAGGACATTGAGGTCGTGGATAGGTGTCGCGTTTAGGTCATTGACAGCCGTCGCCAACTGATATATTTTGACATGTCCAGTTGCAAAAATTGTAATATAATTTCAAGAATCTCGTAAAATAAAAGATTGGTAAAGAAATTGAGGACGAGTTAAAATAAAGCGTAGAAAGTTTTATTATACCTTTTTTGTAATTTTTATTTATTTTCAATTTGTTTAAAGTACACTGATCATCATAAGGTTCTCAGTCCGAAGACTGGTTGGACGCGTACCTCCATTCTTTTCTATCCTGAGCTAACCTATGCATTTCCCTAAAAGTAGAACATCCTACATCCCTAACTATTTGAGAGCAGTAGTCTAATCTAGGCCTACCCCTACCTCTTTTTATTCCTATCTCTGACTCTAGTATGTCACGAACTATTCCTTCGTGTCTTAGAAGGTGTCCTACCATCCTATCTCTCCTACTCTTTATTGTTTTCCATACCTTTCGCTTTTCCCCAACTCTTTCTAATACTTCCCTATTGCTAACCTTATCTATCCACGGTATCTTCATCATGCGTCTGTAGCACCACATTTCAAACGCTTCTACTCTTTTTCTATCCGCTTCTCCTATTGTCCAAGTTTCGCACCCGTATAATGCCGTACTCCATACATACGACGTTAAGAGTCTCTTCCTAGTCTCTATATTAACCGTTCTCGAGCATAACAGTTGTTTCTTTTTGTTAAACGCAACTCGGCCCTGCGCCATTCTTTGTTTTATATCTTTAGTGCTCCTACCGTCTTGAGTTATTTTACTTCCTAAGTAGCAGAAATCCGCGACCTCCTCTATCTTCTCATTTCCAATTTGTATTTCCATTTTAGTTCTATTTTCACATCCCCTACATACCAAAATTTTAGTTTTCTTTTTATTGATTTTCATGCCGAAGCCCTGTGTCAAAACTGCTTCCATTTCATTCAAAGCCGCTCCTAATTCTTCTTTGCTAGATGCTAACACTGCTATATCATCCGCAAATCTGAGCATGTTAATAGTTTGGCCCTGTACATTGATCCCTGAGGCTGTTCTTTCCTTAACAATATTAATCGCATCTTCGATATATAAGTTGAAAACTAGAGGTGACAATGCACATCCCTGTCTCACTCCCTTCCGGATATCTACTTCCCTTTGTTCCTGCTCACATTCTATAACTGCCTTTTGCTCTTTGTAGAGATTATGTATTATTCTTCTGTCCCTGTATTTCATCCCTACCTTTCTCAGCACTTCGAACATCTTCCCCCATTTTACGTTGTCGAAGGCTTTTCCTAAATCTACAAATCCTATATAGACGCTCTTTCTCTTTTCTATCGTTTTTTCTATAATTACTCGTAAAGCTAGAATGGCCTCGCGCGTTCCTCTATTTCGTCTAAATCCGAACTGATCTTCTCCTAATATTTCTTCCGCCTTTTTCTCCATCCTTCTTTGCACAATTCTAGTTAAAATTTTTGACGCATGGGAAATTAAACTGATAGTTCTAAAATTTTCGCATCTATCCGCGCCTTTTCTTTTTGGCAAAGCTACTATGATGTTCCGTTTGTAATCTTCTGGAATCTCGCCTGTCAGGTATATGCGACTAACTAGTTTAAATAAACGATCTATTACCTCTTGACCTGCGCACTTTAAGATTTCTGCCTGCAAGCCATCTATACCTGGTGCTTTATTATTCCTTAAACTTTTTAGTGCTATCTCAAACTCTTCTCTCATTATAGGACTCCCTAGGTTATCCCCCTCTACACTGCTTTCGCTTTCTAATATATCTTGCACTTCCTGTCCCGCATATAAGTTTCCTAAATATTCTTTCCACCTATCTGCCTTCTCCCCACTTCCGATTAGGATATCTCCTGCCTCATTTCTAATGTTTTTGGTACTAGATCCAATTTCTCTAAAATTTCTCCTAATTATTTTATATGCTTCATCAGTCTTTCCTACTTCGAATTTATCTTCCACTTCTTTGCATTTATTATCGATCCATTGCTCTTTCGCTTTCCTACATTCCCGAATAATTTCCCACTTGATCGCCTTATATCTTTGTTTCCCTGTTTCATCTAACCTATTTTTATATTTTCGCCTTTCCTCTATTAGACTCACAATATGTTTTGTTATCCAGGGTTTCCTACTTTCATTCTGTTTATGACCCAAAATATCCCTAGCTGAGGAAACTAAACTATTTTTAATGCAATTCCATTCTGCCTCTATGTCCGTAACAATATTTCCACCCGTGCCCTTTAGTGCTTCGTTTGTCTTTTTCTCGAACTTATTGCGCATATCATCATCTTTTAGTTTCTCTGGGTCAAGATACCTTCTTCCGCTTCTTTTTTTCAAAATCTTAAATTTAAGATTGGCTTTCATAACGACTATGTTGTGATCACTATCTATATCTGCTCCTGGATAACTTCTTCAATCCCTAACTTGATTTCTAAATCTTTGCCTAACGAGAATGTAATCTATTTGATATCTCCCCAAGTCTCCTGGCATCTTCCACGTATAGCATCTCCTAACATGATGGTGAAATAGAGTGTTCGCGACCGTTAAGTTATGTTTATCGCAGAACTCTATCAGTCTAACTCCCCTATCGTTCCTATTGCCTAATCCAAAGGGGCCAACTATTCCGCCCTCTCGCCCTGTGCCTACGACTGCATTGAAATCTCCTGTAATTATTAAATTTTCGTGCCCTCTCACAAAATCTAGCACATATTCAATATCACTATAAACTGCCTCTACGTCCTCATCACTGTAGTTAGAAGTGGGCATATATACCTGTATTATTACTGTTTTTACAGGTTTCGAATCTAACCTAACCATAACTACCCTGTCACTTTGCTGTAAGAAATTTTCTACACTCTGTCCTACTTTTTTCCGCATAACAATTCCTACTCCCGAATTTCCTCCTACAGATCCTGTGTGTATTACTCTAAAATCTCCGCTCCAGAAGTCTCCAGCTTCTGGCCATCGCACTTCACTGATACCTACTACGTCTAATGCTAACCTATCCATCTCAATTTTCAAATTCTCTAACTTCCCTACTTGTTTCATGCTTCTAACATTCCACGCTCCGACTCGTGAGATGTTACACTTATCATTTCTGATGACTCCCCCCGAAGCAGTCCCCGCCCGGAGATCCGAATGTGGGACTATTTTACCTCCGGAATATTTTACTCCAGAAGGTGCCATCATCATCATCATTATGCCCACCTGTATGAAATTTGGGGATGTAGAGAAGGATTTGGAAACGTACAATGGAAGGCGTTTTAAATGCTCAAGACTCTTTGAATGAAACACGGAGCCAGATAAACTGTTTATTTTCATAGCAAAATTCGATTTCACCACTGTTTTGGGTGAATTTTTTCATCCTCTCGCTCCTTTCTTTAGATTTTTAAAAACAGATTCACGCTTTTGGGGCTCCTTCAGTTGCTCCGGTATCACGCCCAATCTCTGTATAAAACAGTCATTATGTTGCGGCCTGTTTAATCATCTACGCCAATTTCTTCCAAAATCACGAAATGTGCTTTTTCCATGTGATATTTGAAAGCTGCTTTCGAAATAACATTCTCCTCGCAAAATTCGCAATTATACACTTCCTCGTCAACAAGCTTACTGTTTGCATTAATTTGTAATTCGGGACCACCTTCGTCAATCTGAATTTCATCTGGTTTTATAATTGCTTTTTCTATTTCGTAAGTATTTGGAACTGCTTCATGGCCTTTCGTAAATTTGGGATTCAAAACACTCTTCGAACACGGCATCTCGCCCGTACGGATAAAAGAGTGTTTCTCCAGCTCTTCATGTGTCTCTTCAAACTTTGTTTACAACTTATCCTTGTTCCGCAAGTCTGACACTCCAATGGTTTTTTTGTCAGAATGACACTTCATGTGTTTTTTGAGGACAGAACGGTGCTGGAACCGTTTTTGACACAACTCGCACTTATGAGGTCTTTCTGTGGTGTGGATCGTCATGTGCTTCTTCAGATGAATGAATCTTTTCAGACAGACGGGGCACTGGAAAGGGTCTCTTCCTTCCACTTTTACCTGCTCCGGACTGCCGCCATATATTTCCTCCAGAGTGCGAACCAGGCACTGGTGTGTGCTTGGCCAACTCTCAGTCCAAGAACCCTTCCCGCAAAACTCACACTTGTAGAATCTGGCGTCCGTGTGGGTGAACATATGAGACTTTAGATTGATCGGCAGGCGATACGCCCTCTGACATCTCGCATTTGTGTGGCCTATGGTCCGTGTGGCTTTTCATGTGATTCCTCAGACTGCACGGAAAACGGAACGCTTTCGGGCATATCTGGCATTTGTGGGGCTTCTCGCCTGTATGGCGCATCATGTGAAGCGTCAATTTTTTAGGATTACGGAACGCTGCTTCACATATTTCACATTTGTAAGGCTTCTGTCCCGTGTGGCACATTTCGTGCTTCCTTAGGTTATGCGGCAGACTGAAGGTTCTCTTACATATGTCACATTTGTAGCGTGGCTCGTTTGCGTCGCACAGCATGTGCGTCTTTAGATTTGCGCGCCAAAGGAACACTCTTGGACAATCACTTTTTAGCGAAAGCGTCTCCGTCAGGTCATCTTTTCTGTTGGGGAAAATCTCTGTCTGAAAATGAAGTCAATTCAGCAACTGAACGTTAATCAGAATTTGAAGAGTTACGCCGCGAAATCAAAGTCAATAAGGGTCACCAAATTCTACAATGGAAAATAAGAAGCGACCGACATATTCGATCAATTCATTTATTCATTACTATTATTTTATTAAGCCTGGATGTCCAAAATTGCTTACAATACTACAACACTACTACTACTGTACTTACGTTTTTATCCTCTGTATAAAACTCTGGTACAACCGACTCTTCTTCAACTATATATTTTTCTTCCGTCTCTAGGTTATCCCAACAATTTTCCAGTTCAGTTTTAATTAGATCACAATAAGCCATTTTCTTGTATCGAAGAAATTGAAATGCGAGTTCAATAAAACTAATCAATACTATAAATTTCTAAAATTTACTGAAGTCCTGATCGAATTTTGATGTTTACGACAGAACATCGACGACAATCGCCGTTCTGCCAAATACCAATGTCGCCAAACTGAAAGCGGCGTATTATCGCACATAACGTCCACAAATGGGGGACCTAAGTGGCGCGTCACAAACGTCAGATTTTCATTCCAAACAAAACAAAGCCATGTGCTTTCTGACGTTTTAACCTACCCTCTGAAATATAATTACAGTTGTTTTCAAGTTTTTACACGTAAGCCCAACACACAAATTGAAAATAAACTGTTTTCACTGCAAAACGTCTATAATTATATTGCAAATTGCGATTTTTTCCTTTTTTTTTTCAAATATCTAGGAAATCGACAGAGCAAAGTCGATTTTTGCGAAGGCATATTAAAAAGCTCCAAATTGTAAAACTTTTTCCCCATTTAAACGTGTTTCTATCTTTAAAGATAAGTGAGATAGCAATGCTGTCGAGTCTTATCTGGGACACTTAGTCCAATAACTAAGTTTATAACTAATTGTTCTACAACTGTAACACTTATCAAAAGGCCTGCATACAAGAAGATGGCGCGTACTGAATAGGTGTGCTCGTGTATATCTGACAATAAATTGACTGTTTCTTCGGAAATACTGGGCCGATAAATTTTTAACTTTTCTTGGTGATTCGTGAATTAGCTGTGCAGTTTAAAGGGGTTGGTGTGGCTTTTCTTGCTGTTGTGATATTCCTTGGTTTTGCTTATTTGTGTGCGATTTATACAAAATGACATTCACAAGAGATCAAACTAGCGAAATAAAAAGTGTCGTACAAGAAGTGGTATCCGGTGTGTGTATGGATAAAAACTTCATCGCTTCTTTGGCTGCTGCAGTGGCCGAGTTGGTTCGTGAGGACATAAAACAAATAATAAACTTACATAGTGAACAGATAACAGATTTGAAACAAGAGGTACTAGAGCTTAAACAAAAAAATCATGTATGTAATGATAAAATTGAAAAACTGGAACAATATTCCCGAAGACAGAATTTACGCATTTTCGGTTTGGCGGAAAACAAATCGGAGAATACAGAACAGATTGTTTGTGGCTTCTTCCAAGAAAAACTTAATTTGAATATAGATCCTAAAACTATTGACCGCTGTCGCAGGGTTGGAAATTCTACTAAATTAGGTGGCCGGCATATAATTATTAAATTTGCCAATTACAAAACGAGAGAAGAGGTATTTAGCAGAAAGAAGATGCTAAAAGGGTGTAAGGTAACTGTTACCGAGGATCTCACATTCCATCGAGTTGCTCTTCTCAAAGCGGCTAGAGACAAATTTGGTTTCCGAAACACCTGGACACATGATGGAGTCATCTGCATTAAGCACCAGGACAGGGTGCATGGTGTTACAACAAAGGAAGAACTTTGCTCTATCATACAGGAGTGATTCGTTTAATTTTGTATTTCCATTTAATTTTGTGTTTCAATTCAATTCAATTTGTTCACCTATGAAAAAAAATGATAATTAATTTCTAGTTACTTAATGTTGGAGGTGCATTTATTTTCTCTATTTTGTTTTGTGAAAAGATGTCATCTTTTTATTGAAGGAGATAAAAATTGAGTTTACATTATTTAAGGTCATGTCAGTTATACGAATGCATAGTTGGAGGTGAATTATCTCGCCTCTTTTATTTTCTTGATATTTTTTCCCTTTTTTTGATATTGTACTTTTCTTTCTTTTATCTTTTCATTTTATTTCTTCTTTCCTATGAGACTTGGACATATTAATGTGAGATCACTTTTAAATAACTTTAATCATTTTCAGGATTTGATACTAGCAGAAAATTTTGATATTATTGGTGTTTCTGAGAGTTGGTTGCATAACTCTATTCCTAATGACAGCATCAGGCTTGATAACTATATTGCTATTCGACAGGATCGATTGACCAGAGGTGGGGGAATCTGTGTTTACATCAGGGACAATGTCAAATTCAATGTTCTGGACGGTGAGTGTAGTGCGAACTGCGAATATTTGTGGATTAGAATCAATGCATCTAAGAAACATTTCGTGATAGGGTACTTTTACAGACCACCTAATTCTAATATTAATATGTTTCTTGATAGTTTTGAAGACGTGCTGTGTAAAAAGTTCGCCTCATACGAGAACGTCATATGTCTTGGCGATTTTAATGTAAATACATTAAACTTTTCCAGCAAATCCGTAGGAGACCTTATTTCAATAGCAGATTCATTTAATTTAAATCAAATCATTACGACACCGACTAGAACAACTTTAACTTCCTCTACCTTAATAGATCTAATTTTTGTAAATCCGGACATTGCAGTCACGTCTGGGGTCACTGAGTGTGGATTTTCCGATCATTCACTGATACACTGTACAATAACAATAGGTTCTGATCGTGAGGGTGCAAAATCACACATTTACAGATCTCTCAGGGATATTGATCCTGATCAGTTCCAGCATGATCTCGAGCTTGTTAATTGGAACGCTGTTTATGGGATGGACGATATAGACGAAATGATTTCTTTCCTTAATGATAATATTTTGGGACTGTTTGATTTGCACGCCCCGTTAAAAACCTGCAATAAGCATAAAAAACCATATAGCCCTTGGATTACCGAAAATATTAAACTGATGCAAAGATTACGAGACAACGCTCTGTGTAAATTCAAAAGAACGAAGCGTCCTGAGCACTGGGTATATTACAAGGAACTGAGAAACTTGACTGCATCTTCGATTCGTTGGGAAAAGAAAGCTTACTTAAACTTTAAATTAAAAAATGCTTGCTATAAAGATAAGTGGAGGGAATTGAAAAAATTAAATCTATGCAAGAATAAAACTACTAAATTACCTGCAACCTTATCTGACGTTAATGTAATAAATGAATATTTTGTAAATTGCGCTAAAAGTAACATGACACCGAGGGGCAAACCGCAGGCTAAATTTTGTACACCAAACTTCCGTTTTTATGGGACTTCCACTAACTTCCACTAACTTCCACTGACTTCCACTAACTTCCCCTAACTTCCACTGACTTCCACGCACTTCCACTGACTTCCATGCATTTCCTCTTCTTTAGTATTCTACCTTTCACCAAGAAAAGGTTAATAAAAATCATTTAATCTAACGAAATACGAATTAGACAAATTTAAAGTTTGTTTGGCATAACATCAGATTAACAACACCCTGTAGGGTAAATTAGAAGCATCCTGGGAAAGGTACAAGTGGTGATTCACGATTCAATTTGAAATACGTAGCAAAAATATATTTTTAAGAAGTATGATGCAAAGCCGGAAGAGTTCGAAAAATAATTAATATTTCGAGAATGGATGACTTTTTGAATATAAAAACAAGCAAAATGGAAATCTGCTGTCAAAAGTATGGCTTCCATTTGAAAAAAAATTAGTTAGTAAACATTTCCGGTATAACTGGAAGTCGACCGGAAAGGCCACGACTTAAAATATTTTAAATAAAAAGTTCCTAGGCATTTACGCCCGAATATAATTTTTTAGATTTGTAACTGTATTGTATGAGAAAACATCTATAGCTAACAGTTTCCGTGAATCACCCTGTATACTATTAATATATTACTGAATAATCCGTTAGAGCTTGACATTCGGAATAAAAACGATAGGGCACCTATGTTACGTCACTGGTTCAATTTGGAAGCGAAGAAATGATTTTTTCGTATAACTCTTTAGGTTTTGAATAAAATAGCATTTTGCCTAATCGCTCACAATCGCAAAAAATTAACAATCGATTGTTCTAAAACTGCTTGCCACTCCATTTAGCATTTCAAAAGCAAAAATGTTTGGAACAAATGAGGTTTACAATTTTACAAATTTTAATTCAATGATTTTCTTAGATACCTACCTATCAAAAAGTAACATTTTTTTTGGGAGAAACCTTGATCTCAACACCGTGTATCTAGGGTTGTGAGTGAATTTTCCTGACAGTGTCATGTCACAGTCAAATTGAAAATGACGGTCATGTCATTTATTTTTATGTCATTAGTGTCATATATTTTTTGTTTTCTTCAATACTTGGCGTCACAAAAATAACTGACCGTCATTTTCGCTGTCATAGACAACAAGCGCTGCATTTTAAAGTTACTACCCCCACTGCTTAAGGAGGGATTTATTGTTGTAGTGTGTAGTAACTCTAGAGTGCTTAGTTTTTATTTAGAAGCAATTATTTATTTCTTTTCAAAAGCATTATATAAATTTTAGGAAAATACCAAAATATCCACTAAATTATATGTTTACTTTCAAGTTATGCATGTTTAATAAATTTACTTTGTGTTGCATTGACGCCTTGCATCAATTCCTCTCTTAAATATTAAATACTAGCGGCCCGCTTCGGCTTCGCACGGGTATAAAATATACAGGGTGTCTTGAAACGAATGTTACATACTTCAATGGTAGGTTCTAGGGAACAAGTAAAAGTGGTTCAACCTATTTTGCTCAAGTAAAAAGTGTCTCACTAAAAAGTTATGGGCCTTCAAAGTTTCTTTTTTTATTTTTAATTTTTGAATTAATTCTGAACGTGCTGATCCGATTTCTATAAAATTTGGCACCTAAGAGATTCAATTGAAGGCGAATATGATGGCAAGGTCCATTTTAAATTATAATGTAGAGGGCGCTGTTTTAACCTGGTAAGCAAAATACTTTTTCACTGTATCTTTTTTGTTCAGAAATTTTTGAAAATTTCTCCATAAAAAATAAATAAGGAATTTAATTCTACACAAAAAAGACATACCTGTTGAATATCGAAAATATGCTTCATTTAAGAGATATTGCAAAAATAGGTTTTAAGGTTTTGGAATAATCTGCAAAAATTTTCTGAGTATTCTTTGCGTATTAAATTTGTTATCTAGTTATTTCCAATTTATTACTTTGTCAAAAAATTACTTGGTTTAATATGATCAAAATGCCTCGCCATGGCCCTCACGTAGTCCAGACCTAAATCTCCTGGGCTTTTATCTTTGGGGACATATGAAAGAAATGGTATATGACAACGTACCTCCTATATCCTAATACAAGAGAAGTACTATGGGAGAGAATACAAAATGCCGGGCAGCAAATTAGAAATAACTATAATAATTCTTTTTCCGTGCTGCCATCTTTCGTTAAACGCTTAAGGAAGTGCTCTGAAATGAATGGGGAGCATATTATTGAACATTTATTATAAGATATTTTGTTATTAACGTTATTTTTTTAGTTTTTAGTTATGTTAAATTTTGGCCATGTTAAGTTTTGTTTTTTAATTATATTTTATTTTTCTCAATGGATGTAATTATTGTTGTCTAACACTGTCATTTGCTTATTTGCTGTTTCAAATACACTCCTAACTTGTGTATTGTTGTTCCCACAATTTATTTGATAAGTTTCGACCATGACATATTTTTTTCAATATCTCTTAAATGAAGCATATTTTCGATATTCAACAGGTATGCCTTTTTTGTGTAGAATTAAATTCCTTATTTGTTTTTGATAGCGAAATTTTCAAAAATTTCTGAACAAAAAAGATACAGTGAAAAAGTATTTTGCTTACCAGGTTAAAACAGTGCCCTCTACATTATAATTTAAAATGGACCTTGCCATCGCATTCGCCTTTAATTGAATCTCTTAGGTGCCAAATTTTATAGAAATCGGTTCAGCACATTCCGAATTAATGCAAAAATTAAAAATAAAAAAAGAAACTTTGAAGGCACATAACTTTTTAATAAGTCACTTTTTACTGGAGCAAAATAGGTTAAATCACTTTTATTGGTTCCCTAGAACACACCATTGAAGTATGTAACATTCGTTTCAAGACACCCTGTATAGCCTATGTCACTCACTGAAAAAATGATTAAAATCGATCCAGTTGTTGTGGCTCTAGGTAGGCTATGTGTTTGTGAGATAAAAAATGTAGTTGCCGTAAATCAGAAGAATAAATAATTTGAAAAAATGTCTAATTAAAGATATTTAAAAATTACTTTTACGAGCTTGAAAACGATCAAGCCGCTACAAATGGTCCTTCGAGTCCGGATACAAATGGTCCAATGGTTTATTGTGCAAGTAAGCACAAAGAATACGTGAGCTGAACAAAACTTGAAGAATATCGTGCATATTACATTGTCCATTGTCCTCCAAGGTTAGTTCCCTAATCCCATATTTCCTGCAAATTGCTGCATGCTTCATTGGGTTTGATATTGTATAATTACCTGTAATAAAGGTGATAAGTGGAATTAATTGGGTAGACGCATGCCGATTATTCGCATATAATAATTATATGTTTTTGTGTCCTAAAGTTTGTAATTGTATTGCACAGTAATAAACAATGGCGGAATTGCAAGCCTTTATGATAAAAAGGGCAGCAATAAAGGGCCAGCTCACACGTTTCCAGAGCATTCTAATAAAATTTGACAATAAGGAATGTGATATTGCTCGGGTGGAAACACAAATGCTAAAAATTGAATCATTGTTGGATGATTTTAATGACATCCAATTAAAGATCGACTTAATGCAGTCTGCGGAAAACGTAAATATTGATGAAAGAGAGCGTGCCGATTTCGAAGAAAAATACTTTGAGGCGGTTTCAAAAGCTAAAGCTCTCGTTACGGCTTCGGTTCAACATGTGTTGCCCGAATCTATGTCGGAAATGTCCGCAGAAAATTCTGCTAATTCGCGAAATGGCGCGAATTATTCAAATCCAAATGTTTTTAACCATGTTAAATTACCTACATTAAGTTTACCGACGTATGACGGGTCATATGACCAATGGTTATATTTTAAAGACACGTTTATGTCGGTCATTCATGAAAACCAAATTCTGTCACCAGTGCAGAAATTCCATTACTTACGTTCAGCTTTAAAAGGCGGTGCTGCGGAAGTCATTCAATCATTGGAAGTTTCATCAGCAAACTATAACACCGCGTGGGAGCTTATTTTAGAGCGTTATGAAAATAAAAATTTATTAGTTACGAATCATGTAAAGGCATTTTTGAATTTACCTGGTGTAACTAAGGAATCCTCTGTTGGATTGCGTCAGTTATTGGACGGCTTTTCCAAGCACTTGCGCGCTTTAGAGGTTTTGGGACAGCCGGTCGAAAAGTGGAATACATTAGTTATTCACATTATTTCTGTCAAATTGGACCCCCTCACCAGACGGGAGTGGGAGTCACGAATTACAAAGGGTGAATTGCCATCCCTTGATGAATTTAAAAATTTTCTGAAGGAAAAATGTCGTTTATTAGAAACTTTGCAATTAAGCAATGATGATAATAAAAATTATTACTCAAAACCCAAAATAAAAGCTCATATTTCAACGAGCGGGGAAAAATGTGTGTTTTGCAACGCGAAACATTTAATATACAATTGTTCTGAATTTCTAAAACTCGAACCTTACGAAAGGTACGAAAATATTAAGCGTTTAAAATTGTGCGTAAATTGCTTTAAACCAAAACATTCCCCTCTCCATTGTAAACGAGCAGGTTGTAGTAAATGCAACAAGAAACATAATGTACTCTTACATTTTTCCGATAATACTAATAGAGTGGTACATGAAACTAACCAAAGGGTAACTGAAAAAATTCAAAATGATGAAGTTGGTCAAACGAGTGTGAATCATACATCTAATAGGGCATTAGCGCAGATTTTGTTGTCCACGGCAGTTATCCAAGTGTTTGATTCCTCAAACAATGTTCATGAGATTCGCGTATTATTGGACAGCGGTTCTCAATCTCACTTCATAAGTGAAGAACTTGCAAAAAAATTAAAGTTACGCAAATCTAACATTGATTTTGCTGTCACTGGAATTAACCAGTGTCTTACAAATATACGCAATTATGCATATGTCAAAATACAATCACGACTTAATTCATTCACTGCGAAAATTTCGTGTTTGATATTACCCAAAATAACTGAGGATTTACCTTCATGCAGCTTTGATGCCAGCCTGCTAAATTTACCTGCAAACGTGTCGCTTGCTGATCCCACTTTCAATGTGTCCAACAAAATAGATATGCTTTTAGGAGCTGACATTTTCTGGTCTCTTCTTAGCCAGGGTCAAATAAGACTTGGAAAAAGCTTACCGCTCCTTCAAAAAACAAAGCTGGGTTGGGTGATAGCTGGGGAAATTCCAAGACAAGGTGATATTTTCTCGTGCAATGTGTCTACGGTTGATTTAAATAATGCAATTGAAAAGTTTTGGGAAATAGAACAAATTAGTTTTTCTGCCGATAGTAAATATTCAGCTGAAGAAAAGGCTGCTGAAGAACACTTTGTTCAAAATACATATCGCGACCAAAATGGTAGGTTCGTGGTAAGTATTCCGCTTAAATACTCATCTGACAAATTAGGCGAATCGCGACAATGCGCATTAAAAAGATTTTATAATATTGAGCGTAAGCTAGATAGTAACCCCGAATTAAAGGTTCAATATGTAAAATTCATGGACGAGTATGTTAAATTAAATCACATGAGCAAGATTGATGAGAATACAACAAATGGATCGTATTATTTACCTCATCACTGTGTGATCAAAAATTCTAGCCTCACTACAAAGTTAAGGGTTGTCTTTGACGCATCTGCAAAGACAACCAGCGGTCTTTCATTAAATGACATCCAGTTGGTCGGCCCTACGATTCAGCAAGATTTGTTCTCGATAATTTTAAGATTTCGTAAACGCAACGTAGTGCTTGCAGCAGACGTAACCAAAATGTATCGTATGATTCAATTGCATCCGAAACAAAGGTGTCTGCAACGTATTTTTTGGAGGAATAATAAATCCGAAGAAGTTGAGTGTTTCGAACTCAACACTGTTACCTACGGAATGGCTTCTGCCGCCTTTCTCGCCATTAGATGCTTATATCAATTAGGCAAAGAGCATTCTGAAGAGTTCCCTTCGGCGAGTGAATGCATAATAAATGACTTTTACGTCGATGATTTGCTGACAGGTGGTTCGAGCATAGAAGAAATAAAAATTTTACAGCGCGATATCTCAGATATTTTACAGAGAGGCGGATTTTGTCTGAATAAATGGCTCTCTAACAGTGAAGACGTTCTTGAAGATATTGTATCTTCTAGAGATGATGCTATCTTGAATATTAGTGACAATAATGAAACACGAACTTTAGGTTTATGCTGGAAAGCATCTGCAGATGTGTTGCATTATTTCGTCAAGGCTCCAGTGAGAAAGAAGATAACAAAAAGGACAATTTTGTCTGAGACATCTCAATTATTTGATCCTTTGGGACTTGTCAGTCCTGTAGTAGTCGTTGCGGCTAAAATAATCATGCAAACTCTTTGGCAATTGAAACTGTCATGGGACGAATCAGTTCCTGCAGATTTGCAAACTCAATGGTTAGAGTTCAAAAATAATTTAATCTATTTAAATGACATTAAATTACCTCGACATGTTTTGTTGAAGGAACCTGTAACAATTGAATTGCATGGCTATGCAGATGCTTCTGAACAGGCTTATAGGGCTGTAATTTACTTGAAGGGTATTGACGTCCATGGTAATCTTTCCGTTCGATTATTGTGCTCTAAGTCCCGATTAGCACCGTTAAAGGGAATAAGCATGCCAAGGTTAGAATTATACGCCGCGCATAGGAAAACTAGAAATTACAAAATTACTAATATAAAGCATATCTATGTTTGTTTATTCATATGCCTTGTGACAAAGGCGTTACACCTAGAGTTAGTCAGTGATTTAACTACGTACGCTTTTTTGGCTGCACTAAGACGCTTTGTGTCTAGACGCGGGAAATGCGTTAACTTATATTCTGATAACGGTTCCAACTTCATAGGAGCGAATTCTGCCATTAAAGAATTTTTGGAGTCTTCTCATGACTCAGTAAAGGGTGAATTGGCTCAGGAGGGTGTGAGTTGGCACTTCATTCCAGCCAGGGCTGCCCACTTCGGCGGTTTATGGGAAGCTGGGGTAAAAAGGGTTAAATTTCATTTGAAGCGTGTAATCGGCAATGCGGTTCTAACTTTTGAAGAATTTGTAACTATACTCACTCAAGTTGAAGCTTGCATCAACTCCCGTCCTTTATATCCTTTATCAAATGATCCAAATGATCCCAATCCTATTACTCCTGCACATTTTATCATCGGCGAGAAATTAACTGCTCTCCCGGACTGTAAATATGTTGATGTAAAAATGAGCTCAACCACGTGGTTCCAATATCTACAACAATTGCAACAGCAGTTTTGGCGGCGCTGGTCCAAAGATTATATCGCCGAATTACAAATGAGGACTAAATGGAGAAAGAATTATCCTTCTTTACTAAAAATTGGCAAGCTAGTTCTAGTGAAGGACGAAGAGTCATCGAAGTACATCCTGGTGCAGATGGGGTAGTTCGAGCAGCTACAATCCAGTCTTCTTCCGGTACCTTTAAGCGACCGGCAACCAAGTTATGTGTGCTTCCTTGTGATGACGGGAATAGTGACGAGCGCAAAAGTATTCGCGATAGTGACAATTTTGACGCTGGTGCGTGCCTGTAAATAAAGGTTCACACAGGCGACTCTTTTAATGTTGATACTTAAAAACAAAGGTTATTATGTTCCAGAAATTTGGTGAAAACTTACCTAAATATTATGCTTATTTCACTTTGGTTTAGCAAATATTTATATTTTTGTAAGAATTATACCCATCAGACGGGTTAAGTTCACTTTGTAACTTACACTATTCATTTTGTTTTTTGTGTCAAATTTTGTATTCACTTTAAGTACCTACCATTATTTATCTTCTTAATTGTGAATATTGCAATTAGTATTAAAGTCCTCTGGGACTTTAAGGGGGCCGGCATGTTGTGGCTCTAGGTAGGCTATGTGTTTGTGAGATAAAAAATGTAGTTGCCGTAAATCAGAAGAATAAATAAAAAAAAAGTTGTTTTGAAAAAATGTCTAATTAAAGATATTTAAAAATTACTTTTACGAGCTTGAAAACGATCAAGCCGCTACACCAGTAGTTTTGATTTGGATAAGGATTAATGCTGTATTGGTTAAAATCGCTTCGAAAATTAGCCATTATTTGTCGTAAAAAGTAAATGACAAAAAAATGTTATTGTGGGATATCCATAAGAGATAGACATATACCATCGCGGAGTTTTCTGTAGACCTTTTCAATGTGTACAATACTTGGTACATTATTTTGATAAATCTCGTAGGGTTCAGCCTGCGTTTGCAATGTAAGCGGAAAAAATGTAATTATTTACGACATCACATTAGAAACCTCAAAACTAAAAGTATTTCTCCACTATTTAATGGATGTTATTATACATATAAACCTTCCTCTTCAATCACTCTATCTATTAAAAAAAACCGCATCAAAATCCGTTGCATAGTTTTAAAGATTTAAGCATACATAGGGATATAGGGACAGAGAAAGCGACTTTGTTTTATACGATGTAGTGATGCACAAACGAAAATGAGAATATAATATGACCATAAATGACCATAAATGACAATAAATGACATTTTCTTGACCGTCACAAGTCACAAAAAATAAATGACCGTCAATTTACATCCCTACGTGTCTTAGTTGAGAGTAATTTTAAGACATGCATTATGTTTTATGTTCATGTTTATGTTTTCTTCTTATTTTGACCTAGGTATACCTCCCGAAATTTGTACACTCGTTATGGATCATGCCTTATAAAGAGAAAAATACTCGGAAAAATATATACGCATTATACAGGGTGGGCCAATAGTGTGTAGTCGGTCCATATCTCTGGTTCTATTCAAGGTATCAAAATAAAACTTTACGCGTATGTTAAGAACTCCACGAAGCATCTGATAAAATTATTTTGGTGTATACAGGGTGTTCACACTCTGAGTACCAAGCAAAAGTTATGTCTTTTAAATCGAATACCCTCGGGTTGTTTAGGTACATATTTGAATTCTTTATAAAATTTTACGACAGCGTATGAAAGATGATATACCTTACCTACTACACTATAAGGCCCGGTTTTTCAAAGAAACCAACACCGGATTAAGTCTGACACCGGCTTTCTGATTGGTTGTATCGTAGCGACGAAGCCGGTGTCAGACTTAATCAGGTGTTGGTTTCTTTGAAAAACCGGGCCTATGGGGTTTATAGAGTGAGCGATTTTAAGATATTACCATTTTAGTGCCGAAGCTATTTAAAATTTCTCTTGAGATTTCTTTATTGGATTAGGTTCACAGACTGCTCTATTCGTAAAATCCATGAGTACTTTTGTCACAATACTTAATATCATACAGGGTGGACGAATTACGCAATATGCATTTTTTCTCAGAAATTTCAAATGGAACACCCGATATGTTATTTTCATATTCGATAGCCAGTTTACTAAGCTTTTGATTGATGTAGATATTGTTAAGTCTGCGACTGACGGTTTCGGTCTCGGTTTCGGTAGAATTGAAAATTCAACCTTAAAATGTATTAATTTGACTGATAGGTCCGTTCTCCTAAATTTTACCATCCAAAACACAAAATATGATTTCCATTTTGTTTCTGGAAGTTGAGTTCACATTGAGACAAAAAATCATTGCCAGTTTGCTTCTTCATGGTCATATTCTCAAATACTTGGTAACTTATTAAACCTAGGTATAAATTATTGATACAAGGAGCGCAATGGAAGAAAAAAACAGTCTTTTCAAGAAGTACCTAATCTTGCAATGAGATTTTTTGTGCCAGTGTAAACTCTGTTCGCTAAATTTGATATAAAAACAAAGTGAAAGCATTCTTCTGAGTTTTGGGTGGCAAAATCAGGGAATTTCCCCAAAAATGGTACAAAGTTACGGCAAAAATCTAATTTCTTAAGGTTCAATCTTTATTTCTGCCTAAATTATCAGTCGCAGACCTGCCAATATATGCATCAATCAAAAGCTTCAAAAACTGGCTATCAAATCTGCAAATAATATTAGGGGTGTTCCACATAGCATTTTAGAAAAAAGCTCAATTTTGCGCAAGTTGACCATTCGGTACAATATGTATTTTGAATAAGTATTTTGATAAGTGTTAATGGATTTTATTTACAATTAGCGTATCCTGTGAACCTATTCCAATAAAAAAATCTTAGGTAGCATTGATCGGCAGACGTCAGTAGCTCCACAAAGTTGGATTCACACTGGTACATACTATAATGGCTGTATCTTAACATCGCTTGCTTTAAACCCCAACGTGCAGCATATCAACTTTCATGAAATTTTATGAGGAATCCAAATATGAAACAAATGTGGGGCATTTCATTTAAAAAACGTAACTTCGGTTTGGTACTTAGCACGTGAACATCCTGTGTACATCAAAATAAGTTTAACAGAAGCTTCGTGTGGGGTTCTCCACATACACGTAAAATTTCATGTTGATATCTTGAATAGAATCAGAGATATGGACCGGCTACGCACTATTGGCCCACCTGTATAGAAAATATAAACTAATGTAAATTTACCGTTACTATCTATGCAAGCAAAGGTCCAAAAACTAGTCTAGACTACTCAACTCTCGACAAATACGACGATACGCAGACCATCTAGAACTACAGCGCGTGCGTAAATGCCCAGAAACTTCCATTGACTTCCACTAACTTCCGCTAACTTCCACTGACTTCCACGAACTTCCACTCACTTCCACTGACTTCCACGAACTTCCATTAACTTCCACACACCTGT
Organism: Xestobium rufovillosum; assembly: GCA_963966045.1. Classification (NCBI taxonomy): domain Eukaryota; kingdom Metazoa; phylum Arthropoda; class Insecta; order Coleoptera; family Ptinidae; genus Xestobium; species Xestobium rufovillosum. Next base: position 26,677,738 of record OZ014503.1, read on the forward strand.
ACACCAAACTTCCACAGCGGTTTGCCCCTCGCATGACACCTAGTCAAGAGTTGTTGAGTTTCTACCGTTCAAACATCAGTGCTAGAATCAGTGATTTATTTTTGTTTGAATCCGTCTCCGAATCTTTAGTTATGAGTGTAATAAGTAGCATCAAGTCTGAGGCATACGGTTTCGACCAATTAAATATTACTTTCATTGGACTGTGTTGTCCCTTCATAGTTCCGATCATTGCTTTCGTTGTAAATAAATGTGTTGCTGTTTCGTATTTTCCTTCCGCGTGGAAGCAGGCATTGGTGGTTCCCTTGCCAAAGACGAGTCGACCGACGGAATTGGTGCATCTCAGATCAATTAGTTTGCTACCGGTACTCTCCAAAATATTTGAAAAAATTATGCATTCACAGTTGTGTTCTTTCGTACAGACAAATGCTATACTTCCTTTGAAGCAATCAGGCTTTCGATCTGGATTCAGTTGCACCACAGCTTTGGCAGATGTTACAGACAATGTAATTAGCGCTCTTGACGACAATAAAATGACAGTTTTAATTCTCTTAGATTATTCAAAAGCTTTTGATATGATTAGTCATGAGATCCTCCAGGCCATTTTACATTATTGCGGGCTTAGTGGTGGGGCCATTAATCTAATCTCATCATTTCTGTACGGGAGGACTCAGCGTGTTGTGCTGGATGGTGCGGTTTCATCGCCGCTTGCCGTCTCGGCTGGGGTGCCCCAGGGTAGCATTTTAGGACCGTTGCTTTATACAATCTACACATCCACTTTTAACAAATATATTTTACATTGTGATTATCATTTGTACGCTGACGACACACAGCTTTACTATTCTTTTAGTATTGAGGAAGCAGCACGGGCTAATGAGGTGATGAACGAAGATCTGAGTAGATTGTTTGAAATTTCTAATTTGCATGTTTTAAAAATTAATCCTGCTAAATCTTCGGCTATTTTGTTTGGTAGTGATCATGTTAGGAGTGCGGCGTTGGGGCTGCTCGAGTTATATGTTGGTGGGGAGACCATAAAGAGTCTTGGAGTTGTGATTGACCGTGGGTTGCGCTTTAAGAAACATATATCGAATGTAATAAAAAATGCCTATGCTGCTCTGAAAGTAATTTACTCGGTAAGATACCTTCTTACATATGAATTAAAAGTTTTGCTCTGCGAATCCCTGGTCCTGTCGCACTTCAACTATTGCGATGTGGTTTACGGCCCATGCTTGGATAGTACTGAGATCGGGCGCATACAGAAAGTTCAAAATTCTTGTCTTCGACTTGTTTTTGGCATAAGAGGGAGAAATCATGTATCCCATAAGCTCGAGGAAGTGGGCTGGTTGAATATGTACAACAGACGTCGACTGCATATGTCGTGTTTTAGTTATAAAATCTTGCAATTTCAGACTCCTCCTTATTTATTTAATAAATTAAACTTCAGAACGGACGTTCGTAATATCAATATTCGTAGAAAGCACTTGCTGACGATTCCTCGCCACAATAAAGAAATATTCAAACGATCCTGGTCTTACAATATTGCTAAATGTGTTAATGGGATTCCTCCATCCAACTTCTCCATGTCACTTCTCTGTTTTAAAAATTCTATAAAACAACGATTACTAGATTCCTCTTAATGTGACCCAGTCTCAGTTTACTGAAAATTTGTTGATTCTCCTTCTCTTTTCTATACTCTCACTTTCTTCCTTTATTCGTTTTCTTTCCTTCTTTTTTCGCCTTCATTGATTTCATTTTAGTTTAGCATTTTACACATTTTCAGTGCCAGTTTAGTAATTTATTTTTCAATTGAAGGGCAAGCGGAAGAACAGCACCTGAAATATCATTTCAGGAAGCTGAGCTTTGTCCTTTGTCCTACATTCATTTAAATATCTGCATATTATATGTCAATTGTATTGTGTTTGTGGACAATAAATGTATTATTGTATTATTATTATTATTTTGTGCATCAACTGAACTATATCTATTTTTAATGATCATAAATAATTTTGTTTTACTAATACATATTTAGGGACAAGCTATTACAATCTAACCATTTTTGAACTGTTTTCAATTCCCCATCAAGTATATGCACGACTTCACTTTCTATAAAATAATTATTAAAATTTTCAGCTACCGACTTCTCGGCTCGTATAATTGAAAATAATACTGTCCCTATTCTGACGAATTTTTGCTCTAATTAGTTTTTTAAGTATTTTCCACATCTCCACTGAGTTATCCTTAACTTCGTCAATTTTCTCTTGATAATAAGTTTGCTTTTGAAATTTGACTAGTCCTCTTCACTATTGCCCTTTTATATAGTCTATCTCTTTCAATAATTTCCCGGTTCAGTTCAGTGTAGATCTATTTTTGTTGAACTATCTTTAGTTATTCTGGTGTTAGTTTCAATCAGTCGATATAAACCACTATTTTGTATCACTCATTTTAATTTGGTAGAGTAGTATGACTTAGATTAAAATTACCGAAGACCAGGAGAGGTTCAGGTTTTATCGAGAATGCCCAAATGCTCAAGACTTTTTGAATGAAACACAGAGCCAGATAAACAGTAGCAAAATTCAATTTTACCACTGTTTCAGGTGAATTTTTTCATCCCCTCGCTCCCTTCTTTAAATTTTTAAAAACAGATTTACGCTTCTGGGGCTCCTTCAGTTGCTCCCGTATCACGCCCAATCTCTGTATAAAGCAGTAATTATGTTGCGGCCTGTTTAACAATCTACGCCAATTTCTTCCAGAATCACAAAATGTGCTTCTTCCATGTGATATTTGAAAGCTGCTTTCGAAATGACATTCTCCTCGCAAAATTCGCAATTATACACTTCCTCATCAACAAGCTTACTGTTTGCATTAATTTGTAATTCGGGACCACCTTCGTCAATCTGAATTTCATCCGGTTTTATAATTGCTTTTTCTAATTCAGGAGTATTTTGAACTGCTTCATGGCCTTTCGTAAATTTGCGATTCAAAACACTCTTCGAACACGGCATCTCTCCCGTATGGATAAAAGAGTGTTTCTCCAACTTGCGCGGACAATTAAACGTTCTTGAACAAACCGAACAATCGAACGATTTCTTTTCGTGAGTCTTCATGTGTTTCTTCAAATTTTTTCTACACCCTAGCCTTTTTCCGCAAGTCTGACACTCGAACGGTTTTTCGACAGAATGAGACTTCATGTGTTTATTGAGAGCCGAGGGTTTTTCAAAACGTTCCTGACATATCTCGCACGTGTATGGTTTCTCTCTGGTGTGGATCTGCATGTGCGTCTTCAGATCAATGAATCTTTTCAGACAGGTGGGGCACTGGAAAGGGTCTCTTCCTTCCACGTTTGCCTGCTCGGACCTGCGTGTCGGGCAGACGTGTGTGCTCAGCCAACTCTCGGTCCAAGAACCCTTCCCGCAAAACTCACACGTGTAGAATCTGGCATCCGTGTGGCTGAACATATGAGACGTTAGATTGCGCGGCAGACGATACGCTTTTTGACATATCTCGCATTTGTGGGGCCTCTGGTCCGTGTGGCTCTCCATGTGATACCTCAGACCGCACGGCACACGGAACGCTTTCTGACATATCTCGCATTTGTATGGCATTTCACCTGTATGGCGCATCTTGTGAAGCTTCAGACCTTTAAGACTACGCAATGTTGCTTCACATATTTCACATTTGTAAGTCTTCTGTCCCTTGTGGCACATTTCATGCTTCTGTCCCTTGTGGCACTTTTCATGCTTCCTTAGGTTTTGCGACAGATGGAAGGCTTTCTGGCATATCTTGCATTTGTATGGCATTTCGCCTGTATGGCACAGCAGGTGAAGCTTTAGATGTTTAAATCTACGGAACGTTGCTTCACATATCTCACATTTGTGAGGCTTCTGTCCCGTGTGGGACATTTCATGCTTCCTTAGGTTTTTCGGCAGATAGTAGGCTTTCTTACATATTTCGCATTTGTAGCGTGGCTCGTTCGTGAGGCGGTAACGGAAAACTTTTGGGCAATTTATCGTACTTTCCCTTTTTACAGCAAGCGTTTCTGTCAAATCATTTTTTCTGTCGGAGTAAGTCTCTACCTGCAAATGAAGCCAATTCAATCAGAATTTGAAGAATTACGTCGTTAAATTAAAGGTTCCTTGTCAATTAGGGTTGCCAACTTTCTACAAAGGAAAATAAGAAGCGACTGACATATTCGATTTCATTACTATTATTTTATTAAGCCTGGACGTCCAAAATTGCTCAACTTCAAAGGCAATGCTAATTCAGAACCCTATCCTCAAAATTACTTACGTTTTTATCCTCTGTATAAGACTCTGGTACAACTGACTCTTCCTCAACTATATGTTTTTCTTCCGTCTCTAGTTTATCCCAACAATTTTCCAGTTCGGTTTTAATATATTTTTCTTCTTTCTCTATTTTATCCCAATAATTTTCCGGTTCGGTTTTAATTGGATCACAATAAGCCATTTTCTTGTATAGAAGAAATAACACCTAACTACACAAGACTCCTATCGACTCCAAACTTGCACCAGTTTAACAAACACATTATTACATATTCGTTCGAGGTACGGGGGAACGCAATTCTCGTGATAATAATATAAAAACTTCTAAATTAATACGGAACATATATTCTATATTCCTAGATAAGTAAAGTAATATATTGATCGACTCCATCTGTCATTTTTCTTATGGGGTTATGGGTGGAACGTGTTTATAATGCCGTCCGCCGTCCTCATTAACCCGTGCTTTACGAAGGAACATTGAAACGGCCAAAAAAAGTGGTTCCACGGTCCACTATTTCAGGTCTGTAGGCAAACTGAGCGAGCGAAGCGTTTAAGCCCCCCCCCAAAATCCAACACTTTAACAGCGCGCTAAAACGTTATACTGGCAAAACCTAGTTGGGATACAAATAAACATGCAACCCTATCGGGAATGTTGCTAGAGGCCGCATCCACTGCTGCTGCGTTTTCAACCTATCTACACGTGGGACAATTGAACTACGTGCTTACGGATGCTTTACTGCTGCGTACTTTAAAAAATTTTTCTCGAAAAAACCTTTCCGGTTCTACGAGATGCCCAATCGACTCATGTACAAACAAAACACGGTAATGCACAATTACACCCAGTATTTTACCCCTATTCGCTCCCGGTCCAACAAGTTTCTCGGCCAAAAGTAATATGCCAAAATGCATCGTTCGCACAAATTTTCTAAACGTACTTTACCCGGAATTAAAATGCGAGTTCAAAAAAAACTAAATCATTACTATAAATTTCTAAATTTACTTATCGAATTTTGACGTTTACGACAATCGCTATTTCGCCATTACTGATTACATCATTGTTGATTACACGATTACAGTTCTGCCAATACCAATATAGCTGCTTGCAAAAATTTGAAAAATATGATTTTCAGCTGATCAGGTTCAGTAATTTACAAAGTGTAAAAAAAGAGTGTTAATGTTTATGTGAAATTATTATTATGACATTGCGTGCAGAAGTAGGACACTTCATATAAAACGTGATATAGTGTCAACATTGTAACCTTTAGGTTGGCTATACTGCTAAGTTGAAAAGGCTGAGTATAGCGTTACGTTACCTCGTTACCGGAACTCATACCCCGTTACGATAAATCGGTATACACTGGAGATTACGGTGAAAGGCTGAAACCTATACCGCTACGCTCGCTTCGCTTTTTTGCAGGTGGGATCAACAATAAAAAAATTGTTCAACCCGGCCGAGGACCGACCCCGACCGCCATTGCACTGTAGGCCAGCACGATAGCTACCAGTTGTCTAGATTTTCTTGTATTTAAAATCACGGTACCGGAACACTATACACTACACATTTGAAAAGTTAGAATGTTAGGTTAATATATTATGCCGCGTAAAACTTTTATGTTCTGCTGTGTTGTCTAAATGCTGACGAAGTTATTTTAATTGAATTAGATGAGAGTATATTTCTGCCGTTTATTAAATAATACACTTTTATAGTTAAATTGTAATAATGGAAGGTAATAATAGCGTTTCTTGTGGCGTTATACTGGAATGGAAAAACGTCAATGGCACAACTGTACGTAAACTATCGTACAAATACGGAATTTTGCGTATTTTAAGAAACGAAGTGAGAGAGATGTTCATAGAAGTGAGTGCTGAAAAAGAAAAGCCCACGAAACTACTAATAAATGACATAAAAGTACACAATAAGTTTATGAGCGAAGGCAAGGCTTCTATTAATTTTCAAAGCATCCGTTGCATGCTGTATATATCAAATGCGCCAGAAGCGCAGTTGTTTGGGTTCCTTAGAACAATATTTGTTAAATTAGCCAGTGAGAAGAGCGGGAAAAACACTTCGTTGCGAACGCAATTGTTGTCGCACAAACCTACACAATTTGACGAAATAAGTCCCGTCACTATCGTCGAATTCGAAAGGGCGAAAGAAAAGGTTACGAAGGCGACTGAGACGACGCCGTCCCCAGGGGGGCGCAAGCGTAAATTACCGACGAGCACGAGTAAAGGCCCCGCGGCAAAAAAACTGTATTCCTCGCCTATTATTGACGAACCATTAAATGAGGAGCAAAAAGAGGTTTTAGAAGCGTGCGTCCGTGGATTCAACGTGTTTTTTACCGGAAGCGCCGGGACGGGGAAAAGCTATTTGTTGAGAAAGATCATTTCGGAGATGCCTCCGCAGACAACAGTTGCTACGGCTTCTACAGGTAAGTCGTTTAAAATTAAGGTTATAAAGTAAGTAATATTTGTGTGATCAGGCGTAGCTGCTTGTCATATTGGGGGAATAACGCTCCATCAGTTTGCGGGAATAGGGAAAGGTCAAGGGAACGTAGAGGCTTGTTTTAAGCTGGTTTCAAGGCCTAATGTTGCTCATATTTGGAGGAGATGCAAATGTTTAATTGTAGATGAGATATCTATGATTGACGGGAAATATTTTGAGGTAAATTGGTTGTATATGTTTGCGGAATATTTACAAGTTTTTGTGTTTAGAAAATTGAAGCCGTTGCTCGAATGATACGCCGAAATGAAAAACCATTCGGCGGAATTCAACTTATCCTTTGCGGCGACTTCTTCCAGCTTCCACCTGTAGTTAAATCCAGCGAATTTAAGCGAAATGATTCCCCGGACGCTTTGATGTTTTGTTTTCAAACCCCAGCTTGGGATCAGTGTATACAAAGAATGTTCGAACTTCGTCAGGTTCACCGGCAAACGGACAGAGAATTTATCGATATATTGAATAGCGTGAGAGTAGGACAAGTTCCCCAAGAAATCGCCGATAGATTGAACGCTACTTCGAAGCAGAACATCGAAGGGGACGGGATTTTAGCTACCAGATTGTGTTCGCACACCCAAGAAGCTCACGTAATAAACGAGTCTAAGTTGAAGAATCTTACAGGACCAGAAAAAGTGTTTCAAGCCCAAGATAGCGACAATGGTTTATCACGAGACCTGGATTATCAATTGACAGTGCCGGGAAAGTTAATTCTAAAAGTCGGCGCACAAGTTATGTTATTGAAGAATATTAATATAGCTTCGGGTTTGGTGAATGGGGCTCGCGGGGTCGTCAAAGATTTCCGCGAAGGCCTCCCCGTCGTGAGATTCAAGAACAATAAAGAGTACACCGCTAAACACGAACGATGGTCGATTAAAATAGGCGACGGTCGTACTATCAGTAGAAGACAGGTAAATACACTAATTTCTCTTGCGATATAGACTGAGTTCAATTTTTAGGTCCCCTTGCAGCTCGCTTGGGCATTTTCCATCCACAAATCGCAAGGACTCACGCTAGATTGCGTGGAAATGTCGTTGGCGAGAGTCTTTGAAGCCGGTCAGGCTTACGTTGCCCTCTCCAGGGCACAAAGTCTAAATTCATTGAGAGTTTTGGACTTCAGGGCGACCCAAGTTTGGGCGAACCCCGACGTCGTTGCCTTCTACAAAAATTTCTCCAGACGAATTCAGGAGATTGAATTTATACCGTTGGGTAAAAAGAATATTAACAAAGACAGTAAAGTGAAGAAAGTTAAGAGTTTGAGTAAAATGATTTCTAGTAAGCCGATTATGACCATATGTTAGCAATTTTTGCGTTTATTTTTTTCCTAAGAGATGTTTTCGTGTTTTTATAATTTACAATACAATTTCAGTTTTATCATTACCTTTTATTTCTACCTTTTAATTGAATTTATTCAATTTACTTGGGTCTCCAAATGACGTAAGCAACATGTACAATATCATGTTATCCTTGTAGCATGGTATTTTTGAACTACAACTGTCAATTAACAAAGATGGCGTCTTCAATGTTGAACTGTCAGTTCTTAATCAAAATTGGCATAAATAGTGTTTAAAAAGCCACTTTTAACATCGAATAATGTAGATATAAGCAAGAAAAATCGTTTACGAGTGCAGAAACCTCCAAAACAAATGCGTTCTTCAGTTAGTTATATTTTATCGAGTACTACAACGGAACCGAACATGTCTCATCCTGATTACGAGCAGTATCCTCACGATCACGCAGCTCTGCTAATACTTATCCGACACGTAGGGTCTCAGCTCAAAATAAAAACTTACAATAAGTTTTTCGAACGCATCTCGAAAATTAATAACGTCAAAGTTACGGATTCGACAGGGAATGTACGCAATATCTTGATTCGGTATATCAAAGAACACCCGGTGGAGAATAATGATTGGGGAGACTTCCAGACGCACAGGAGATTGTTAGGACTCGTGACGTTGGGAAAGTTTGATTCGCAGGTCGAGTTGGACGATATTTGTAAGACGCACGAAGAATTGAAAGCGAAATATGCGAACACTCTGTTCGATTCGAGGTGTATTTTATTTGGGCCTTCGGGGGATTCTGATAGCCCTCTTGACACCAGTTCTAGTAGTGCACAAAGTCCTAGTTTGGAAGATCTTGAAGGTAAGTCATTTTTACTGCATCCGGTTTTGTTGTCGTAAGTTTATTATTCTCAGTGAATAGTGGAATTGCGGAAAATCAATCTGGCGTAGAGAAATCTCGACCGATCGATAAACCTGACGAAAGATTCACGACGCCCCCCATTTTCAAAACCAGAGCTCTTTTTTATAATGAATCAGACTCGTGCAATGATCTAGAAAGTCATCTTACGGAGTTCATTAACGCTTTGTTTTGGGTACTCGAATCGAAGCGTTTGGAGCGTTCGAGAGAAAAATTAGATAAAATCTCTCTTCTCCTAGCCCCTTTCGAGAAGAAAGATTTCATCGGATTAGATATGGAATCGAAAAATAATAAGAAACGATGTGCGGGGCGCATGACGAAACATCTCGGTGATCTATGTCTGCAAGCCGGTTTATTACCGGAATGTTTAACTTACTACGCTAACGCAGCAGAAACTCTGAAATCCGTACACGATTGGCTGTGGTTAGGAGCAGCTTACGAAGGCTTGTGCGCCGCTTCGGCCATAGTTTTGTACCCTAACATACAAAGAAACGTAGCGTTGCACAGGAACTCCAGTTTACCGGAGGGCTCACCCAAAAGAACAAATTCGGTGGTCAACGTAGAAGTCCACAATAGAAAAGATATTACAAATACACTGCCGACCGAAGAGATTTATAAGAGGTACAGGGAGGCTATCATTCACTACAGCAAATATCAAAACGCAGGTAAATAATATACAAGCAGCCGTGACCAACAGCTAAGTTTGCCACTTATTCTAGACAGAAGGCCCACTCTTTGAGATACTTTCTTCAAAACATAACGTATCGACAATGTCATTTATGTACAATGTAAATAGTACCGGCCCCAACACTGAACCCTGCGGCACACCATGTGTTGTTTGAACCTTCCCTGAAATTGAATTATTGTACTTCACCACTTGGAATCTATCGGTCAAATAACTTCCAAACCACTTCAGTGCACTGCCCCCCACTCGCTTTTCTTTAATTTGCACATCATCAAGTCACGATTCACCGTCTCAAAAGCCATTCTGTAATCCAAGAATACCGCCCCAACACATTTTTTCTTTGTATAAAGCATCCTTCCATCTGCCAATAACTGTTTGTACTGCTGTTTGACAGGAGCGCCCTTTTCTGAATCCTGCTATTAGGATATTGTGGTCTTCCATAAATTTTGTGAGCTGGTCCTTTACTATGGTCTCCAACACCTTTATGGGTCGAAATTCCTCAGACTGTACTGTATTTCTTCCTTTTTCACTGGTACCACTGTCGATAACTTCCATGTTTCCGGGAATATTCCTGTATTCAACGAATAGTTGACTATTTCAAGGAGTCTATGCCCCAATACCTCAAACACACATTTCAACAATCTAGAGTTAATTCCATTTGTGCTACTCTCTTTATTTGATAAATTTTTAACCACTCTTCTTAAGTCCATCATCTTTACCTCCTCAAATTTTGTGAGTAATAAACCATCCTCTATTTCTTCCAAATTAATTGTTGTGTCGCTAACTAAATTCTTCTCCAGATATCTACTAAGAGTTGGTGTTATTCAGGTATCATAGAGACTGAAGCAAGTTTCAAAGCGGCAAGGATATCCGTAGAGCAAAGCCACTCTCTGCAAGCCGCGACTTTCCTCCAAAACGTGGTGTACATCAACTTGACTCTGTCGGAGCAAGAAAAGATCCAGAGGTTCGAAACTTTGGCCGAACTTTACATGATGATCGGGTTTTGGAGGAAAGCGGCATTTTGCCAACGGTTGGCAGCGACCAGGTACGTTTCCCCGCAAAATCCGAGCCCCAATTGGGGCCAGTGTTACAGTCTGATGTTGCAAAGTTTTCCCGGGCACAAGATTTGCATGGATCCATCAGAAATGTGTGTCAACGAGCAAATGGGTGAGGAATTTTTATGTAAATAAAATCGGGCGTTGTTTAAAGGTTTTTGTTAGGTTGGCCGACGTTGCAAATACAGTTGATACACGAATTGGTGGTCGCCGCGAAGAAAATGGGGCATTCTGCTTTGGCTACTCGGCACATGACTTATTTGTTGCAAACCATGTGGCAGCATCTGTCTCCTACGGATCGCAAAGAATTTTCTATACAATTACAGGTCTTTTTAAACTTTATTAGTCAATTGGCGCGACAATTTCGTGTTGTTTTAGTCACTTTCTGCACAGTGCGAAGGCTCTCCTGTTCCTCTAGTATTGGATAACGGTACTGTAATACCCCCAGCGAATTTAAACAATATTCCTTTTTGCACGAGCTTCATCCTGAGGAATCTGAAGCCGCATCTCCAGCCGGGAAAAATCGAGCTCCTCAAGCACGATTCCGGCCCCTTCTTATTCACTCCCATAAATTTCGGAAGCCTGGAAAGAAAATGTAACAAACCCCAGAGTAAAATGGGTAGGCGTTCTCGATTTAAATGTTTTTACGTATTAAACGCAAATTTTCAGAATTTTTGTGGGTGGAAAACAGCCTGTGCGAAGTCACCCTGAAACTAATCAACCCCCTCCCTTTCGAACTGAAAGTGTCCAACATGCGCCTCCTCACTTCCGGCGTCGTCTTCGAATCCATCCCGGAAACCGTCGTTTTACCCCCAGACTCCCCCACTTTATTGACCTTGAATGGCACCCCTAAAGAAAGCGGCGAATTAGAGATATTGGGATACAGCACGCACACCCTCGGGGTAAAATCAAACTGCCGCCTGAGGGACATGAAAAATTTCTTGCCGTTCTACAGCATCGAAGTCATACCTCGCTTACCAACGATGGACGTCAAAACTTCCTTGCCGCAAAGCGCGAGTTTTTCCAATTTATTAAATTTCGAAAACGTCGTTACTTCGGCGAGCTTAAACTTGTACAACGGCGAGAGCAGCGAATGCACCGTCATGTTAACGAACACCAGCGACGTGCCTATACAGATGCTCGAAGTTTCCATACAGAGCGTCTTGGAACCCCCGTTGCAAGATCAGATTTTCAAGTGGTCGAAAGAGAATCTGGACAGTCAGCTGCCGATCTCCCCCGGCGGCTCGGCCAGCCTCACGCTCTATCTGTACTCGGCGGTGAATTTCTTAGGCTCAGGTTGCGTCGGGAACGAACTGAGCAGCGGGATATTCGGAAGCTCGCAACCCAGCAGCGTCATGTCCGTATCAGCCGGTCCCAGTTCGCTGCCGTCAAGACTAAATTCGCCCGTTCACAACGCGATGGGAGGCAGCTATCATTACAAGAGGAACGAGCTGACGTCTAGTTTCAGGTAATTTGCCGTAATGTACCGAGTAGTTCAGTTGTATCGAGTAGTTCAGTTGAATTGAGTAGTTCAGTTGTACCGAATAGTTCAGTTGTACCGAGTAGTTCAGTTGTACAGAGTAGTTCAGTTGCTTGATCTTTAAATTTGAACAAAAAATACGTTTTACGTGATGAAGCTACTACTTAAAACTGAATTTTGACCACTACCGGGCACGCAGTCTCACACCCAGTTCTCTGAAGAAAAACCTTGGAAATAGTGGTTTGAGTTGAATGACTGAATTGCTACGGCAGCTTCCCCTCTTTTATATTAAACTAGAAAGCTCCTAAATTAACTTCACAAATTAAGCACACATTATTGTTCATAATAACAATCTTCGCTTTAGAATTTTGAATAAGCGGCAATACTCTTCCGAAATTCAGTAATTCATCTACAAAAATTAAACATTAAAATTACTTTCCTTAAAAACAACCTGCTGAATTATGACCACTACTGGTCATGCAGTCTCACACCCAGTTCTCTGAAGAAAATGAACTTTGATTTAAAAAAAAATGCGTTGTAGGTCATCAAATTCGGGGCATTCAAGTATGACGACGCAAGGTTGTAGGTGCCCTCCTAACTTGTCGTTGCCGCAGCACGCCGCTTCTTCTGTCGTCGAGGGGCAACTCCAGTTAAGGTACAGTGGTGGGGGCGGGCTTAACGCGGGGTATTGCCGGACGAGTTCGTTATTCATCACTCTGGAGATGATACCTTCTCTCCAGGTTACTAATTGGGATGTTTTACCTGCGGAAACGTAAGTGAATTTGTCTGCGGGAAACAATTTTTCATCCGCTCCGTTGTAGATCGTCCCAATTTTATTTAGTCTTGGATATCGCGAATTTAACATCCCAAGAAATGGAGTTGTTCTACACCGACGCTAAACGCATGTTGATCGAAGGGCACGAAAGTTGTAGGGTTCCGATTCCCGTAGATCGGTGCCCCCTTTCGAAACTTACGAAATCGTTTATGGATCAGAATAATACAATAGACGAGCGGTTAGATCTGGATAAAATTTGTTCTGAACATATCTACAATTTGGTAGATTTGAGGTGGCAGTTATTAGGTACGGAAACGAAGGGAAAGGCTTACTTGAAAGGCATCACTTTAAGCCCTAGTATGTTGGATATTGTTCGAATGTCTCCTTTAAATTGGGGTTAGTTTAAAATAAAGATACGTCGAATAGTTGTCGATAATTAATTTTTTAGAAATCGCCATAAACAACAGCATTGTTAAACCTCAAGAAGAAGTGACTTGCGACGCTGGTGACTGCCTAGAAATACTAGTAGTAGTAAGCAACAGTTTGGAGTGTGTATTGCGCCAGCTGACGCTCTCCATCCAATTCTACCAAGACTACCAAAACGGCATCTGCAACTATCGTTTGGAGTCGAGATTAGCCACAGCGGGGGCTACAAAGTAAGCTGTTTTTCCTTTAAAAATTTCAGCTTCAAGAACTGAATTTCCAGAGTGTCTTTGCCCGATTTGGAGCCGCAGCAAGAAACGAAACACGCTTGCAACGTCATATTTTTCACTCCAGGTTTGTACAAAATAGACGTTCAGTGTTCGACCCCGGAAAACGCTACGAGCGTACCTGCGCTGGGGCCAGTGGGGCATGTCTGGAAGTATATCCCTGCTGTAGAAGTAAAAGTTAGCTAGAGATTTTTCTTTCATTTGTTAAAGTGTCGGAAACAGTAAATATATAAGTAGTTGACAGTTTCTGCCTTTACTTGATGAAAGTCCATAACAGAACTGATAATAAAAGGTTTGTTTTTTTAAATTTGTGCTTAATACGATGTATTGCCTCCTCGGGCATTAATGGCCGCCCGGCACCGTCTGGGCATACTTAAAATCAGCCCATCGATTGCATCTTGTGGCGAAAGGGCCCACTGCTCTTTTGGTGCATTTTCAAATGCAAAACGGCCTTGAATGTTTGCCATAACTGGAAGAAGTTGTCTGCAGCATGTCCCACAATGGGGGTTGAGATCAGGGGACTGAGGAGGCCATGAATGAATGAATTTTATTCTTAGCTTAAAGCTACACCAAAAATATAATTCAAAATAAATAAATGTTCACTAGTAGGTAATGCAACCAATATCTAACTATTTTTAACATAAATTGCACGTTTCTTTTTAAAAATCCTAAAACTACTTTCATCTTTCAAGTAAGTAGGTGAATTATTAAAATAAGAATATCCCTTAACAAACACTTGATTTTGAGCAAATGCAGTAGTTGCATCTTGTGTAGTAATCATGCACATCCATTCTCTGCACAACACTCGTACACTGAAGCGTCTCCAACATAAACGAAATACTAGTATACCTGCTGCAGTTCAATATAGCTCGCATTGCTTTATTCTGTCTTTTCTGAAACTCCTGAACAAAAAAATCCGTCACCATATATAGAACATAACTAGCATGCTCTTTAAAATTCAACTCATTGTCTATAATAACCCCTGAGGGGTGGCTCACAGACTCAAATTCTGTACACCATAATACCAAAACGGTATTATTTTAGACATAATACTGTAATACCTAAATAATATGGAATATCTGGAGTAATACCTGACTACCAATAATATTGGGAATAATACCGGATAATACCAGTAATACTGAGATTATACTGAATAATACGAGGCATGATACCAATAATACTGAATAATATTCATATTACTAATTATTCTGGCATAATATCGAGTAATATCCATATTACTTCAGTAGTATTAAAGGAGGTATTATTAGGTATACAGGCTGTTCCACGCTAGCGTACTTCCTACATAACTCAACAGGAGTAGTAGATATCGAAACATGATTCAAATGAAAGTTGCATCCAATCAACTTCCTCACACTATAAAATTATTTTCGATTATACAGGATGCCCCATTTCTTCTGTACAGCACCTAACTTTGTCTTCTTTAATGGAACACCCTGTATCTGATTGCATTTTGAAATTGTTTATTGAATTTAAGAGCCACTTCGTTAACCATACATAGGGTTTAAGTCTAACGGTTTCGGCGTTATTTGTCGTTAAAAATCAACATCTTTTAAGTTTCATAAGTTATAACTTGGAATCGATCCAAGGTAAAGAAAAATGATTTACATGTCCCTATCCTAGTTTTTAATTCTCTATCTAATGGGTCTGGAAAATACTGCTGCCTGATTGGCAACTTTTTGTCATTTTTTGACCAAGGCAGTATTTTCCAGACCCATTAGATAGAGAATTAAAAACTGGGACTGGGACATGTAAGTCATTTTTCTTTATCTCTTACCGTTTCTAAGCTATAATTGATGAAATTTAAAAAATGACGATTTTTAACGTTTAAAATGTCGAAACCGTAAGACTTAGACCCAATTTATGGTTAACAAAATGGCCCTTAAATTCAACAAACAATTCCAAAATTCGATCAAATACAGGGTGTTCCATTAAAGAAAACGAAGTTAGGTCGAGTTAGGTGCTGTGCAGAAGAAATGGGGCATCCTGTTTAGTCGAAAATGATTTTATAATGTGAGGAAGTTGATTGGATGCAACTTTCATTTGAACCAATTTTTGATATCTACAACTCCTGTTGAGTTATGGAGGAAATACGTAAGCCTGGGACACCCTGTATAATTTTATGACATCATCGGTTATTGTTCGAATTACCCACAACTGCTACGAGAGAGTCGGATCAAAAAAGTGTGCATTTTCGACTTAGATTTATCTCGGCAGGTACATACGAGTAACATTTGACTTTGATCCTAAGCTGCTTCAATAACCAGGGAAAATCAATCATTTGAGGGTTGCTTCGGATATCTCGGTACCCGTGGTTCTCCATATCCTACTGAACTACTGTCATTACTGACAGTTGCAATACAAGTAGGTAACATCAATAAATGCTGGTAATAACTCCAAGAATTCAGATAGTCTGAATTTGTCTACAGCTTGCTTTAGGAGCGCCACTCCACATACATAACTTCAAAATAATCTTGAAAAATTTTGACATACTGAAGCCGAAAGAATAGACGATACCTGGGACGCATAATACAGAAGTCAGACACCATAAATTTCGTTTTTCAACAAAATTCAACGATTTAAGCAATTTGAACGCCTTTTTATTCATAGCTTGGAAACGAAGAGTGATACGAGAAAAGTGAAAGAGGTACTTTCGGAGGTGCTGCCGGAGAAGAACCGTTTCAGATTGCAACATTTGGCTTTGGTCTTAAGTTGCTTCAACAAGAAGGGAAAATCTCTAATTTGGGGGTTGCCTCGGTTATCTCGGCACCCTTGGTTCTCGATATCCTACTGAACTAACTTCATTAATAAGTTACAATACAAGTAACGTGAATAAATCTTGGTAATAATTTCACGAATTCAGATAGTCTGAATTTGTCTATAACTTGCCTTAGGAGCGCTTCTCTTCCAGCACTCTGCATAACTTCAAGGTAATAGAGGAAAATTTTGTGACATACTAAAGCTTAAGTACCTAATTTAGAAGAAACTTTTACTTCGACAAGTTCTCTATTAAACCGAAAGAATCGACGATACACAGCATACAGAAGTCAGATACCGTAAATTTCATTTAATAATTTAATAATTCCAAAAATTCAGATAGACTGAATTTGCCTATAACTTTCTTTAGGGGGGAGTTCCACTTTGTCCATCCTGATATATTCGCCTTTCTCACACAGCTCACTTTTGTTTTTTTTTTTAATTATTCCTGTTAAATAATACCAAATACTGGAATAATACCAATTATTTTTGTATAATATCCCTGTAATACTGATAATTCCTGAAATAATACCAATAATACCTCCGTAATACTGATAATACTTGAAATAATACCAATCCCGATGTAATACTGGGACTACGAAATAATACCCATAGTATTGAATAATACCAAAAATTTGTAGGTAATACGAATAATACATGTAATATTTGTAGTATAATACAGTACTGGTATTATAATACTGGCAAGGTGTACACCATAATACCGTCGTGAGCCACCCCTCGATAACCCCTAAGTACTTAATTTTGCAAACATGCTTTAACTCGATTTCATTCAACCATGTGGGACACAATTGATTTGCTACACTCTTGCCCCCCAAATACATCACTTCAGTCTTATTAGTATTTATAACCACCATATTGTCCTTCAACCGCCTAGAAATTGCCTTCAGTTCACTATTGATAACTTCTGCTACCTCGGCCTTACTCTCCCCAATGTATTAAATAATAAGAGTGTAATCTGCAAACATTTGTATACAACACTTATCCAACGTATCGACAATGTAATTTATGTACAATGTAAACAGTACCGGCCCCAACACTGAACCCTGCGGCACACCATGTGTTGTTTGAACCTTCCCTGAAATTGAATTATTGTACTTCACCACTTGGAATCTATCGCTCAAATAACTTCCAAACCATTTCAGTGCACTGCCGCCCACTCCCATTTTCTTTAATTTGCACATCATCAAGTCACAATTCACCGTCTCAAAAGCCCTTCTGTAATCCATGAATACCGCCCCAACACATTTTTTTCTGTATAAAGCATCCTTCCATCTGCCAATAACTGTTTGTACGCCTGTTTCACAGGAGCTCCATTTTCGGAATCCTGCTTGATGTGGTGTTAGGATATTGTGGTCTTCCATAAATTTTGTGAGCTGGTCCTTTACTATGGTCTCCAACACCTATTCATATGGAGGTAGCATATTTTTATGGGTCGAATTTCCTCACACTGTACTGTATTTCTTACTTTTTCCACTGGCACCACTGTCGATAACTTCCATGTTTCCAGGAATATTCCTGTATCCAACGAAGAGTTGACTATTTCAAGGAGTCTATGCCCCGACACCTCAAACTCACATTTCAACAATCTAGAGTTAATTCCATTTGTGCTACTCTCTTTATTTGATAAATTTTTAACCGCTCTCCTTAAGTCCATCATCTTTACCTCCTCAAATTTTGTGAGTAATAAATCCTCTATTTCCTCCAAATTAATTGTTGTGTCGATAATAATATCTACAAGTAATCTATCTACGCTCTACAGGAAATAGACATTAAATCTATTGGCTATTTTTCGTTGCAGGAAGTGAAATAAATCAACTCATTTTTTACATTACGAATTGAATATATTGACAGATACACAGAAAATACTAATTTTTTGTAGGATTAGCCTTCATTTGCTTCTTCGAAGCTGACCGTAAAAACCGAGAGAAACAGTCCGAAATTACTCGATTCATTTCCGCCTTTTCACTTTCGATTTGCCCTTCCTCTTCCTGCTTTCTTTCTTGGTGGACTTGGTCGCTTTCGGAGCAGGTACAGTTCCCGGCCTCTTCGGCACCAAGAGGTGCTGTTCCACCAAGTCGGCGAGCTTCCCCTGCTCCGCAAGCATCGACAGAAACGTACAAATGAATTCGTCATAGTTGTGCGTACGCCTGCAATCGTCCACCTTATATTTATTTTGCTTGTCGTTTTCATCTTTCAAATTAATTTCGCATACGCATATTTCGTTCTCGAGGTTGCGGAGCAGAGCCAAAAGATCTTGAGGCGCAAATGTGTGCGGCTCGAGCAATTCCGGATTTTTTTTCTCGGCAACTACCGTGTCTCCATCACTAGTTCGTACTCTGGCATGACCCGTGTTGAGCTTCTTTTGACCTGGGATCGATTGATCCACAGCCGGTCGTTTAGTAACTGATTTAATAGCTTCTTTATCTTCGTTCGCCACTTTAATCACGACGAATCTCTTTAAATCTTTAGAAGTGGGGCTGCTCTGAGCCGCGGCCCAATTCCAAGCTTGCGTCGGAGAGTTAAACGCAGAACCGACTTCAGACGACGTGTCCGTACTCGAAGTGCTCGGGGCTGGGGAAGTTTGTATTGTTAAAGGAGTGGAATAATCCAAAGGACACAGTAAAACCTTTTCTTTGGGTTTTATACTGGTCGTTTCGATTTTAACTGTTAATTCGTCCATCGGTTTTGATTCCGTAACACTTTGTACAATTTCTTGATTCGTTTCTGCAATTTCCATCTGAGAATTAGTTTTTTCTTCCACGCTCTCGCTCTCCTTCTTCAATTTAGCTTCAGTCTCTTCTTTATCCGAGTGTTTTATTTTCATGAGTTGTTGCAGAGCGTCCAGAACGATTTGCTTGTTCGTTTTCAGCATTTTTAGTTTGTGGGTGATAGCTAGGCGTCTGTCAGGTACGACGGCCATTAAATTGAACCTAATATCGTGGTATTGTTCCCCTGCAGTGATTGCTAATCTCTCGCTCATCACACCGCGGAATTTTTCAGTCCAATCGCCGTTTTCGCTCATCGGGCCGTGATCTATCGGAAACGGCTTTAAACCGTCCAGTTCGTATAGTCTACCATTAATCGGTACAAAACTTACGAAGTGGAAGGCCTCGCCTGTGAATCTACCAGTGGAAACGCCGCTCCCTTTCTCTAATCTCCGTTTAGCTTGAGGCATTGCGTGGGAATTATGGGCGCAAGCCAATTCTGGAGTGTTCCCGATGGCCCAACCCTTATTTTCCGGGGACATTCCATGCGTATGCGCTTTTAGCCGACTCAAAGTGTCCCCTAAGTGTATATTCGGGCAATTCAACAGTATCGAAATCAAGGCGTGCGTAGCGCAGCTATTCGGGACCATTTGCTGCGCGAAAAATATATTATTCACGACATCTTCGTCTTTAACAAATATCTCAGTTTGTTCAACCACTTTTCGCCGAGAACGGCGCTCCTCTATCCATCTAAACAAAAATATGAAACCGTACACTGGACTATCCAACGGTTTGTGTAAATCGTATATTTCTTCGACTTGTACGCCTTTTACACCGAAATCTTCCAGTAATAAGCTGAACAAACCAGGATCACTCTCTAATTCCAGCCAACCTTCGGTTAATTCTTTAATATCAACCGGCATTTTCAAAACTTGGAAAAAATTACGTCAAAGTCAGAAACACGAGAATGACATTTGACGTATTTACAGGATTGCAACTGTCATTATTCGGTGCAACAAACGCAAAAAATATAAATTGTCCCAATCGTACTCCTATAAACATAAACAATTTTATTAAGAAACTAAGGCATTTAACAACATGGCTACTTAAAAATTAATACTTTTATCAATTATTTGGTTTATTATATCACTGGTCCCAGTTTTCGAACTCCAAATTAAATTCCTGAGCGTTGTCGACGTGGATTGGTTTGGGTCTTAAATCACCATGTGCAGAAGCGGCATTAAAGTTAATTGAAAAAGTTTTATCGGGGCAGCGTAAAATATGTTCCACAAAATCTTCTTTTTTCAAAAAACGATGCAGGGCATTGTAAGGGCAAATTTCGTGTTTCGGGTAGTTTTTCATGCATTTTATGATGTGCCTTTGAAGGCCACTGCTCGGCACTACGTGCGCTGCGTTGAACGGGCAAACTTTTACGTCTTTGTTCATTTCAGTTGGATTCTGAAAAGAAAGCATTATAAATAGTTTGAAAACACACTTTTGTAGTCTTAAACTTACCTATTTTGATAGTAATTCGCTAGAAGCAACGAAAGAGAGATTTATAGGTTATGTAGCAGTAAACAAAACGGCAGTGGCTGAGGTTACAGTCTTACAGTTTACAAGAATCTGCCAAATAGCTCATTTTATTTAAAATTGGGAATACAACAAAAATTCTGAGTTAACAAAATTAATGTAACTTCATATTTTTCACTAAGGTCAAGATAGAGGCACAATTAATCAACAAGAAGTCATTTAAACGTTTTGATAAAGAATAAAATGACATAACAGCCGGTGTTATCTCAATAACATACAAAAACATGGATTCTACACAATTTCTTTTATCTCGCAGCGTAAAAATTTTTAAGTACGTTGTCTGAAAAATCACTAATTAAAATAAAACATTGCATAATACATTAAAGAAAATTAAAAACACAAACACCAATAAACAAACATGTTTTTATTCTTGAAACAATGCGTAGTAAAAGTTAGAACCTGTTAACAATGCAATAACTAAAATCATTACAGAAGAATTACATATTTTGTTGACACGTGCGATTTGTTTGTTTTTTCGCGCTTTTAAACATTAACGCATTTTTTTTCGCAAAACTAGAGTTCGGCGCCGTGATGAGAAAAAACAAGTGTTTTAAAAACAACAATTGGTTTTTTACGCTAGACTGCCACGCACTACATTTTACGAGATAAAATGGAGGGGTTAGATTAAACAACTACTCCACGAGGCTCGTCAAATCAGACGAATAAAAAATATATGGAAGGTGGGAGACTTTGTTTACTTGTCTGGCGCTTTATATATTTTGACCGGCTGCAAGAAAATTCGATACACGCGTGCCGACTTTGTCCTAGTGAGTTGTTTTGTTGAGACCAAGATGTCTGCAAGCCAGGGTATTCCCATTAAGAGGGTGACCGTACATGATTCTTCGGAATTGCCTCAAAATTGTTGTGCCACACCTGGAGGAACCCTGTTTTCTACAACACCTGGAGGTTTGTATTTTGTTTCTTAATTTGTAATCGTGAAGCGCGCCGTTTTTTTGAACTATTCCAGTTCATTTGTAAAATTTGACAGTTACACAGCATCCATTAAAAAAACAGTTGAATTCTTATGACAGTTTCACTTCTATAATCTATCATATTTAAACTTATCGTTGTTCCTTAAATATGTACGATAGTCCCGTGGATAAAATTATCTAGCACATAAATTTTATAACCCAGTCCTGTAAAACTGTTCGCCACCTTCAAGGTCGGTTGTTAATATATTCAGCGCGTGCAGACAATATTTATGTTAATCTTTAATTAATTTGTAATTTGCGTTGTAGCAGCACAGTGAACTTTTAAAGCAATGTATTACTGGCACATTGCTGAAGCAATAACCGTATTTCAAATTTCATTGCAATTTTTACCGTGAAAGATAAATAAAACATTCTATTGTAGTGTTTGGATATGTGAAATGTGATATCGATATTAATATGAAATGTATAAATATTTACGCCTCGTAATATTTTTCGCAAAACATTTGATAAGATTTGCATTTACTTTTTCTTATATCTAAGATGCGATATCATGGTGTCAACGAGGTAACAGTTACGCTATAAACAGATCTCTATTCTGATTGGTGCAAATTGGCATAAACCACGCACAGTAGCGCGCACTTGTAAATGATTTACGGGCGCTCAAACGAAACTATTATTTGCAAATCGAATCCTATATACATTTTCCCTTATTTTTAACTTCGATTGCAGGATCTAGAATCGTATACGAACGCTCGACGTTGATGAGCCTACGAAATTCACCGATTTCCAAAACTCCCCCAAAATGGGACATCCCTGATGAAATTCGTAGAGGTAGCAACAATGGGATCAGAAAGAACAACTGGAACAGCAAATTCAACAACAAAAACAACAATAAAAAATGTAACCAGGGCAATTTCAAGGCCAAAATTGAAGATGGTGAACCACTCTTTCAAATTGACATTTGAAAAAGCTGAAAGCCGAATTTCTTTTGCTTATTTTTATAGTATTATTTAATTTTGTGTTCTGGCAAATATGGTACACCACACAGTCGACATTTTTAAACTGTGATATTAGTACTTATACTGCCAATTGTTATAAAATGTGTATGGTTTTAGTTTTTAAGTTGTTAATTAATGACAATTATATTTTATATACTTTAAAGAAATAAAATAAACAACAAAGTTATCAGTTTTTTTTTTCAAAAGTTTTTATCAAACATGACAGGGTCGCAGAAAATCAAGAGTCCAGTTGCAGTGGTAAACAAAACTATTTCTCTTGTCAACCAATTTAATTTTTCTCCTTATTTTTTTATCAAATATGGTCAAAATCGGGATAAACGGTTTCGGCAGAATCGGCAGGATGGTCCTTCGAATCGCAATGGACAAAGGACTACAGGTATGCGTCACATTAGTTAGCGGTAGTCTTGACATTATATCGAACTTTCAAATGTAGCCAAAATGTGGATCTGCCCCGCAGGTGGTGGCGATCAACGACCCTTTCATCCCAGCCGAATATATGGCGTACATGTTGAAGTACGACACGGTTTACGGCATCTACAAAGGCGAAATCACTACAATGGGTTCCTGCTTAGTTGTCAACGGTAAAAGTTACTCATAAAAACTGCTCATCTCCAGTTCTAATAGTATCACGAATTCACAGGTGTTAACATCGAAACAACCCAAGAAAAAGACCCAAAGAAAATACCTTGGGGTCAACATGGGGTGGACTACGTTGTAGAGTCGACGGGTGTTTTTACAACTACTGATAAGGCATCTGTATGTTTTCATTTTGTGCCAATGTTCACATTATTTCAAAAGTTAATTTCAGTATCACCTGGATGGTGGAGCAAAACGCGTCTTAATAACAGCCCCCTCGGCGGATGCCCCAATGTTTGTAGTCGGTGTAAACCACGACTGTTACGACACCGACATGCAAGTGGTCTCCACCGCCAGTTGCACGACTAACTGCCTCGCTCCTCTGCTCAAAGTCATACACGACAACTTCACCATCACCGAAGGCCTGATGACGACCGTACATGCGGTGACCGCTACGCAAAAAACAAACGACGGGCCGTCCATGAAGAAGTGGCGAGACGGCAGAGCGGCGTACCAAAATATCATACCGGCCGCGACGGGGGCCGCAAAGGCAATAGGGAAGGTCATTCCGGAACTGGACGGGAAGATGACCGGGTTAGCCATGAGGGTGCCGGTACCTACCGTTTCTGTCGTGGATGTGACACTCAAGTAAGTTTGAAATGACGTCACAGCTTTCCTCCCTAATTCTTCCAGTACAAGGTCAGCCCAATAGCCCCCACAACTACTACTTTAAGAAATCGGCTGATACAAAGATCAGCAATCACAGGTTCTTCAATACGTAGAAAGGGGGCCGTGACTGAAATTTTTCTGGCAGTATTTTGTTTGTCAATTTGTCAAACTATGATCCGACTTTTTTTTGAGGTTAAAAAACGAAGCGTCTTACGACGAAATCAAGTGTAAAGTCAAACAAGCGTCCGAAACTTACCTCAAAGGCATATTGGGGTATACTGATATGGATTTGGTATCATCAGATTTTATTGGTGATCCCCATTCATCGATTTTTGATGCTAAAGCCGGTATACCTTTGACAAAATGTTTTGTAAAGTTGATTTCTTGGTACGACAATGAATTTGGGTATTCCAATAGAGTTGTTGACATGCTAAAGTATATGGAGTCCAGAGAATCTTAATTGTGGAAAATTTGCTCACTGTGTTCAATGAAAATATAAATTTTGTCAAAAAACGCAGTGTTTTATTTTGCGCTTATGTGATCTTCTTTACCGATCGTCAGTTACAAGATGGAGACCCATTTGAATTAGAGGTTTTATAAAACATCTTTCAAACGCTTTTGTTTTCTGATAATCACCTTGACACTTTGGTAGTTCTTTTCTCGAAACGCCCTTGTATCAACTGCGCATTTTATACAAATGAGGTAAAGTCAATGAGAATTACACGATTTTTTGACAGTTCCGTAGAAAAGGGCAAGGCTCAAATATTCTCGGAATTTTACTTCACGTTGACATTTACTCATTTATAAATTATTTATTGGAATATCGGAATAGTTTTGTCTGATCAAAGTTTAGAATGTTTAAAAATGTATGATAAATCGTTGTAAATAATAATTAATACTGGATCCAGTGTTTTCTCATAATAAATTTGCCGCCGCCACTGGAGAGAGTTTATTATTTATATTTTCGGCCAATGACACCCAAAATTAGACTCATCCAAATATTTCTCATACGTAATCTATTTTTTGAACTAAGAAAAACAATGTTTACAAATGAATGTGCCATTTATATTCCTAATTACAACGTAAAATACCTAGTTTATAATTAATTTTTGATATTACGTTTGTTGTTGTGTCATCTTTGTTCTGATTGGACAGTTGCGTAATGTCTGTTTCATTTTACTGGTCCCATTACTTTTGGGTGCGCGCCACTCCAACGCCACTGACTTAAAGAAATCAGAATAGAAGGAGAACGAAGGTCCATGTTAAATAATGTAAACAGTGCAAAAGTGGTAAACCAAATTTGTTTTTCCATAGAAAAAACTGAAGGAAGATGCAGTGCGACGACGTTAATATTGAGGTGAGTTAGTTTTTAATAAAAAACTATTATTTTTTGACGAAATATTGGAAGGATTGAGGTTTTTAGAGTGTGTTAGGTTAGGTTTGTTATCTCCAGTAGCTAAAAATAGATCGAATACGTAAATATTAGCGAACCATATTGTAATCATATAAACTTTGACCAAGATATTTTAAAAATTAGCAGTTCTTGTCGTTTTTTTACTATAAATGAGCTGGGATCGTCGAAATTAAAAAAAACAATCCATGTGCCATGTAGGCCATGGAAAACAAAAAAGCGTCTAATTCTGTCATTTATCTGTCAATTTCCTAAATTTTTCATTTTCAGTTACCTGGTGGTCCATTAAACGACCTTGAGAGGTCCTTGCATGAACTAGGCATGTTAGCAACATACACAAACCCTCGACAAGAGTACCTGCAAGAATTACGCAACGAGCGATTGTTAAATACGCTCACGATTAACACTCGTTACGTTAGCAATGTTTCTATTGGTTTTCGAGTGCGACCAATGACGCCCCATGTCCGATACAAACCCTATAGACTCCCGAAGAGGGAGGAACGGCACAGGACGAGGTCCGAGAATAATGACAATGAAAACACGGGGATCGTGAGGGCCATCGTCGAGGAGCACGTGGATAAGAGCGTCGAAGACTTGGTGCAGTTGAAGAAGGCGAAAAGTTTGGAGAGCATAGTTACGGAGAACAACCAAAGCAACGTTACTGTAGGAAATTTTTCCGAATTAGAAGTCGTTTCTAATAGTATACAGAAGCTGAAGGTGGTAGAGTGATAATTTTCGTTGTTTTATTATTTTTTTTGTGTAATAAGGATATTTTTGTTTGATTTTATTTTTGTTCCTATTTTGTTAGGTTTTCTTTTTTGAATAAATATATTCCTTTACTCAGAATGACGGTTTTTGGTTGCTTTTTTAAGTTTCTTGTGTGTACATAACCTAAAAATTTCTGTTTCAATTGTTTAAAATTTATAACTGAACGGTGTTCGGCATAATTACGGAAATTTAGATGCTTTGTGCAGTAATTTAATTTTTACTAAATGTTAAAATGGTATACTCGTAATTATTGTATTAATGTAGGCACATATTTTTTGTAAAAATGCATTTGTATTAATAAAATCGTCACTATTGCCTACCAAACGCCATTTTTTTGGTGTAGTTCATCTTACCAATATAGACTGTCCACAAATGCTAATATCAATGATCTCTTGCAGTAGAAGTAGAAAGTATACCAAAATCAAGTTTTGTACTTACTTAACTTATCCATATCGTGAGACCTTTGACCCAATTGTACTATTATTCTTCGGTACTGTTTTAAAGAACTCAATAAAAACCACTTATGACATAATAATGAAATTTTAAAATAATGTTTAGTCTGGCGGCTACCAATCTGTCAAATAGAGTGTTCAATCGTTTGACAGCTTTGTATTTCAAAGGTTAGCAATGTTTTTTTAATATATTTCGTGTTTGTTTTTGTTTTTTGTAGCGTATTCGTTGAAAATAAACGGTTTGCGCGGTACTCACAGCAAAGGTACCACAATTAGTTTCGATAAAATGAGGGTGAGAGTATTGCCGGCACTCGCTGATAATTATATGTACTTGGTGAGTATTTAAGGGTTGTTTTTGAGGTTTTTACGAGGGTTGGGGTCGTAGATTGTTGACGAAAATACTAAACAAGCGGCTATAGTTGATCCGGTCGAACCTGATGCAGTTTTAAAAGCTGTGGAAGAGGAACAAGTGAATTTAACGAAAGTTTTAACCACTCACCATCATTGGTATGCAATATGTTTGTCATTGAATTAGACTTATACATTTTTTGTGTGTGCCCTTGTACTTTGTTCCGTTTGTTCGTTGGTGCATGCGGTCAATTATTTCAGGGACCACGCCGGAGGTAACGAAGGACTTGTAAAGAAATCAAAGAACGCTTTGCAAGTTTTCGGGGGTGACAAAAGAATTGGGGCTTTAACGAATGAAGTGAAGCAGGGAGATAAGTTCACGATAGGGGATATTAACGTTGAGTGTTTGTTTACTCCTTGCCATACAACGGGTCATATTTGTTATTATTTGACTGCGCCAGGCCAAGCGCCAGCGGTTTTTACCGGTATGCTGGAATCGGTTGGCTTGGTTGTGTATTATAATGTTGTTTTCCCAGGCGATACACTTTTTATAGCAGGTTGCGGGCGATTCTTCGAAGGCAGTGCCGAGCAGATGTACTCTGCTTTGTACGACAAACTGGGCAACTTACCGGATAATACTCAAGTGTACTGTGGCCACGAGTACACTCAGCAAAACTTGAAGTTCGCTAGACTAGTAGAAAGAGATAATCCGGATATATTACATCGTATGGAATGGGCGAATGCCAAAAGGTCCAATAACGAACCAACGGTAATTTTCTTAGCTACGAAAAGGCCTCATAATTTGCAATTTTCATGGAAATTTCAGGTACCATCGACGATCGCGGACGAAAAACGGACCAACCCTTTCATGAGGGTTGATACCGCTTCTGTACAAAGGCACGCAAATGCTACAGATCCTATATCGACGATGGCGCAAATTCGCAAAGAAAAAGACAGCTTCAAGGGTTAAAATTACAAATAAAACAGTGCAATAATTAATTTTTTGTTCCTGTACAGCATATACTCTTTATTAAAGGTTACGGATGACTTTTTTTCCATAAATGTACATTATTTCTATTTTTTCATATTATATTCCGACATTTCCGCTACATATTTTTCTTTAGATCTTTCATACATATCAACATACACCTGCAGAAACAAAAGCAAGCATAAAAATGGCTACCAAAACAAAAATTTGACAGGTAAGTGAAAAAATCGAATAACTTTGACAGTTGGCTTGAAAATTGTCAAAAAAACAACACAAATACCTTTTTGTCTGGCACAGAGAGCGATTTCCACTTAATGGCGAGCTGTCTCGTGAGTTCTTGTTTAGATAATTCGGCTTCCCCGGGTTTTAACTCCGAATTCAGCTGCTCCATCATTATCTGCCGTTGTTCTTGACAAAATTGGAAAAACGGGTTGGACGGCCTTTTCGGCGCATTCGGATCTTTATCCGATCGCGTGCTCTTCCGTTTCGTCGCCTTTTTAACCGCTTTCGGTTTATCGATTTTCTCAACTTCGTCGGGCTTTTCCTCTTTTATCTTCGCTTGCATTAAAACTAAATGATTCGGTTTAATTTCTACGTCATCGTCCTCTTCCAGTTTTATTTCATCTTTCGGGATGTTTTCCCAATCTTCCCCGTATAACGTACTTAACCTATCTTTCATAAAAACCACCTCTTCGTATCGACTTTCCACTATCTGATTAACTTGTTGTATCCTAAATCAATTAATAAAAGCCAAGAACAACAACAAATAAAGCCATATTTGTTACAATTACCTAAAAACTAATCGTTCGTTATTTTTTTGGATTTCTTCGCATCTTTCCAATAACAATTTATATTTTTTGTAATACACGTCGTTTTCGTAACCTTCCATGTAAATCCCATCGTTTTCTGACTCATCTGACATCATTTTCCTTAATTTATAATTATTTCCTTTGATTTACCCAAATACTCATAACCTCAATTTATTTTGGATGATATAAACGAAAACTGCAATACCACTGTCATTGAAATTTATGAAATAGGTAAATTGCGGTAGTGGATTTTCAGGAGAATGAATGCATACGAATAATAACAACACAAAACGGTTTGCAAGAGTCTGTGTTTAAGTAATAGAAAATTTAGATTAGTTTAGTTTACACTCTTACTCCTGAATTTAACTATAAAATACATGGTAATCTTAGGACCACTTACACAGTTTACATATGCCCTGGTGTTATTTTTCGTGTACTGCCACATTCTCAATAAATATTATTGTAAATAGTTATACAATGCTAAGATATGAAAAAATATATGGCTTAGGGTAGAAATAACATAAAAAATAAAGGCGTGAAACCCATATTTTCGGACTTGCGCATGATAGTAGGTAGAATTAATATATTTCTGAAATCGTCTAGAAACTGTCGTTCTTGTTCTGTGCGCGTTTAAGTGTCCAGGTGCAGTATTCATACGTCATCCTAATTAGCCAATTTAATTAGTGCATTAATCGTTTATTTGAGCACTAGTCTAATTTGTACAACAGGAATTGTGCAGTCATAATTATTTTGTCTAAATTTCGTCCGACTTGCAACAAGAGTTGCATACACGTTTTTTTTGAGGTACCTGCTGCATTGATTCGTGTTTTATCTCTTGGAAAGCGATGTGTGCTGTTTTTTAGCATCGTTTTTGCGAATTTCTATTTGGGTAAGTGACCTTTTGATGAGCTATTTTGTTTACGTCTGCGTTTGTGTCTAATTATCAATTAAAATTATCTTTTCTCTTTGTATAATAGCGTTTTAAAAGCTTGTTAATTGTGAAGAGAAAGCGAAAATTTTCCATGCGTATTTGGAGTGCGTAGGTTGAAACATACACATACACATTTGTGTTCCCCAAAAAAGTAAATCAAAAATCATACTCGAGAATATTTTTATAATTTATATGTAGTTGTATAGTGCATATTTTTAGGTAAAAATACAAAAATAAATTGCTTAAAAATAGACACTTAACATTTTCTCAGTCCCCAGTGGCGTGTCCATATAATCTTTCGGTAGGGGTCCATTAATTATCGTTTTATAGGTTAATAGGCGTATAATTCAAAGTAAAACTCGTGTTATTCAATATCCTTAATTAAAGTTCATTGACGTATGTAAAAAAAGGCTAAATTTAGTATACAGGGTTTTTAAGTAGCCCCTCTGTTACGTTAGATAAATGAATTGGCAGGAACTTATGCGGCCACGATGGGTACAATCGTGAAAATTTCCGCTGGTATTGCATGCCGTCGGGGGTTCCCCACCCCATTTCCCAAATATCGATTCGCTACTTCCAAGGTCAACGCTGCGGAAGTGGATTTCTGTTGTTTTGTTGTTGGTCTGACGCCAGCGAACGTCTGCAGTTTTTCACGAGAAATTTTTCTTAAGATATGAAAATTGGTGACATTTTATGCTTATTGAACCTCATCAGTGATAATTTTCAAAGAAAAGTATTATTAGCTATTTAATAATAAATTTTGTTTAACGCGCGAACATTTAAATATGACGTCGCTGCTAAACGGCTTGCTATTCTTTGAAATTATGAATTTTAATCGATATTAACCTTATCTATTAAATTTTCCTAGTACTCACTCGCCGATGACGTAATTTAATTCACTCTATGGAAAAATCAATACGCGGTCTTTTGAATTTCTTTATCCTTAATAAGAATGTATCAAGTATGTCTAAACCTTCATTAATCTGGATTCTACTCGGAATAGAAATGATAATTTCGGTATTATTTGGTAAAAACCAGTGAATATATATGCCGAAATGCATGTTTTTGAGACGTTCTATAAATAAACAATTTTACTAGAAAATTGCCATAATTACGATTGCCGATAATCATTTTTCAAGACTCCAGATAAACAATTCATTATCATGGGTACAATAGCCTTTAGCCCCTCTAGTAACGCCACTGATAACAAAATAAATACTACACAAATTGTCTTTAATCTCGTTTAGTACAGTTTTACTCAAGTACGGACGCTTTACTATCTCGAAATTTTTCTCTGTATTAATAGTTTTTTTTGTTGTAAGACTATTGTTCGTGTTGCGTTGAATTGATAATTATTGTTGCATTTTGTTTTATGTTTTTTGCTTTCGTAAATGCATCATCATGAGTGCCCTGACAAGTGCCAAACAAAGCAGCATCAGGATTAAATGTGTGCGAACGTTTCTTTTGTTTCTGGATTGTGACGTGGAGGGTTAAACGGAAAAGTGACATGCTGTTTTTGAAAATTAACTTATAGCAATGTTTTTGTAGTTTTGTGGTGGTTTTATTTATTTTGTTGTTTTTAACACGATATGGATTGTTTGGTTAGTACCGTTTTTTTCTTTTTAATTTGTTTTTAATCGTAGTAGTGCATCTGGTATTTCGTTAAGTAATTGTCCAACAATAGAGTGGCATTGTTCGGTAAATTGTTGTAAATTAGGCTAAGTTTCGCGCCCTTCAACTAGGTATCTGTTTTTCAAACTGTTTTTCAAACATCGTGAAAATTTTGTATTTGTGAATGAGTTTGGTGCAAAGGATTTCGTTATCTCTTTAAAACGTGTGTTACTTTATCTAAATTTCGAAATGGTCTATAAGATTTATATTAACTATTTAATCTGACTGGTTCTGATTAAATATGACCTTAATAATATACATTACTTATTTTACTATTTTCTTGTTGCTATCCACTTAGTGCATGTATGCTAATTTGATAATTACGATTTTTGTTGTTTTGTAAATGTCTCATTCTAGGAAATAATATTGATTATTACATTGATAATTGTTTTGAATCTGCTGGTACTGATTTTCGTTGTAATTGTGTAATTTTTGTTTTGCTCGAAGGACCGTTTGATTTGATTAAAAATCATGCGTAAACGTAACAACTTATATTGAAGAACTTACACTTACACATAACAAAAAATAATGATAATGATTTTCTACGTCTGCTTGCTCGAGACCAATGCTGAATACTGATGAATGAATGAACTTACAAACTTACACCTTACTATTTATACAAAAATTGTTATGGGGGGTGAGACACTGGAATTCGCAGCTGACGCCAGAGCGACGGGTATACAGGAAGAGGGCCATAAACCTTAAATCCCGGGTACCTAGAAAGAGGCCCGCAATAATTCTGCAAGAAATGCATTTTATGATGTTCATAAATTCCAACATCCTCCCCCTTTTGAAACTACGAGTTTCAAATTTTATTGCGAATAACATGATAAATAATACCTAGAAAATAACAATATAAATGATAAATACAAATACTAAAACACAAAATAAAACTGTTCATACAAAGGTTCAATGTTAATGTTTATACAGATTGTCATGAAATCTAAATAAATAATAAATGCACTGATTTTATTGGTTCTGTTCTAAAGGAAACACACTTATACGCGACACTGGCCGCACTAACTCGCCGTTCACCGTTTTCACTGATACGACCCTCGTGATGTCTTTGCCGGGAAAAAGTTTTGTTACGCGACCTACTGCCCAACACATTGGTGTGCGGTTTTCTTCTTTAATGACCACTAAGTCGTTTATACGGACGGCTCCTTGTTCCTCGGATTTCCATTTAGTACGTTGTTGAAGTAAGGATATGTATTCCTTACTCCACCTTGTCCAAAAATGTTGCTTAATTTGTTCAGCTCTTTGCCATTGTGAGAGTCTATTTGTTGGGAGATGAGTTATACTTGGTTGCGGATAGGATAATAAACTTTCTCCAATTAAAAAATGTCCCGGGGTAAGATAGGATAAGTCATTGGGATCGGTTGATAATTGGGCGTAATTGGGTCAGAGGGCGAGAATTTAGTACAGCTTCAATCTGTGTCAGCACTGTGTAAAAAATTTCAAATGTTAAATGTGCATTAGCTGTGAGACGTGTTAAATGATTTTTTATTGATTTTACATTAGCTTCCCAAAGTCCACCAAAGTTTGGACTTCTGGGAGGAATAAAATGCCAATTGATATTTTCATTTGTTAGATGAGTAACTATTGTGCCCCACTGCTTATCACATTCAAATAACTGTTGTAAACCTTTTAACTGATTGTTAGCACCGACGAAGGTGTTCTGCTGGTACTGATTTTCGTTGTAATTGTGTAATTTTTGTTTTGCTCCAAGGACCGTTTGATTTGATTAAAAATCATGCGTAAACGTAACAACTTATATTGAAGAACTTACACTTACACATAACAAAAATTAATGATAATGATTTTCTACGTCTGCTTGCTCGAGACCAATGCTGAATACTGATGAATGAATGAATTTACAAACTTACACCTTACTATTTATACAAAAATTGTTATGGGGGGTGAGACACTGGAATTCGCAGCTGACGCTAGAGCGACGGGTATACAGGAAGAGGGCCATAAACCTTAAATCCCGGGTACCTAGAAAGAGGCTCGCAATAATTCTGCAAGAAATGCATTTTATGATGTTCATAAATTCCAACAATAATTATATGTAGTTGCCTTTTTGTGCTGTATTTGGGAAACTTATATGCGGGACAGAGGAAGTACGAGATATATTAGAAAGCGAAAGCAGTGTAGAGGGGGACAACCTAGGCTGCCCTGTAATGAGAGAAGCGAGGAGAGAAGAGTTTGAGCTAGCACTAAAAAGTTTAAGAAACAATAAAGCACCAGGTATAGATGGCTTGCAGGCAGAAATCTTAAAGTGCGCAGGTCAAGAGGTAATAGATCGTTTATTTAAGCTAGTTAGGCGAGATTTCAGAAGATTACAAACGGAACGTCATAGTGGCTTTGCCAAAAAGAAAAGGTGCGGTAAATAGTTAGAGATGTAGGATGTTTGACTTTTGGGGAAATGCGTAGGTTAGCTCAGGATAGGAAAAAGGATGGAGGTACGCGTCCAACCAGTTTTTGGACTGAAAACTTTATGATTATGAAAGTATAAATCTTATATAACTGTTTCTAAACACTAAACAGGGGTATTTTCGTTTGGCAGACAGTATTTTCAACAAAGTTCCGAGTAAATATAACGCGTATTTTTTGACGAAGTATGTGTTTACTTGTCGCGTGCACTTGACGCAATAGGACCCAAAATATAAATGTTTTGCCAAATTCTTAGAGTCAAAGAACTTTACTTAGCAACTTCAAAAGCTGCAGTACGGTTCTGTTTATTCAAAATAATAATAATAAGCATATTTTGTAATAATCTTTAAAGATACAAAGTGTTGCCAAAATAAACGTGAGTTTTTAAAATTTTGGATTAAATTTTTTTGCGTCTAAGAATGCTTTTATAATCTTGTAGTTGTTGCCAAGTTATTCGACATTGCTGAAAGTTGTAACACGTAGGTTTGCACTGCTGATGCTGCCTTATATTCAATTAAAATTATTGTTTCATTAGTTTCTTTTATTGTCGGTGTTTTTAGTGGTTAATATCTCACATGAACAAACCGTAATATTTCGTGTTTTACAAATGGACATCTTCTGTTTAGTCAACTTTAATATTTGCGGTAATTTTTAGATATTGCCAGTTGGAACTTTTACTATTTTTTTGTTGCAGGATAAATTTCAACCTTGGTGGTTGAATCGTGCCCCGCATGGCACGACACCCTTCGCCAGTTGACTATTGGCTATATAAGCCACCCTTCAGCCGCATGAAACGTACCATTAGTTCCCTTCGTCTGGCGTCATTACGCAGACAGTTCTGTAGAGATCTCCAGGAATGGCTCAGTTATCAATGGACACTGTACCCAAATCGTCAGCCTCAACATTTAGCAAAGTGAATCTTAGTGTTAATAATAGTTCCAACCGTCAGAGTGATGATAGCGCCAGTGCGGATGACCAAAATGCCGAGTGCGACAGTTCAGATACGGTTAAAGTTAACGGTGGTTTACTGCCTATCCCCGAAGAAGACGACAACATCGACAAACTAACAACCACAGATGAGAACACCAAGAACAAACGGAACTCCTTGGATTTGAAGCTGAGTGAGAAGATCGCCAAGAAGAAGCCCAAAATATTTTACAAGGGAGATGAGAAGGAAAAACAGGCTTTCTTGAAGAACGGGACTGTCAAGAGCGAATTGCACGTCCAGTTTGACAACCAAGAGAAGGCTGATGAAGGAGAAACGTGTTCCACTCCTACCAGCAGCATCTCTTCAAGTTCCAGCTCCAGTAGCAGCAGCAGCAGCAGTAGCAGCGAAGATCTTGACATCTCAGAGGCTCGACCGCCTGACGGAGGATGGGGTTGGGTGGTTGTTGCCGCCAGTTTTCTCGTGAACCTCGTGGCCGATGGTGCGTATCGAAACGCTCAAAACCAAGATCTTAAGTTCCCATCTTTGTTATAGGAATCACCTTTAGCTTTGGAGTAATATTCGTAGAATTCCTGAACTATTTCGGGGAGAACAAGAGCAAAACGGCATGGATCGGAAGTTTATTTATGGCAATGCCTTTATTGTCGGGCCCTATCGCAAGTTTTTTAACCGACAGATACGGCTGCAGGAAAGTGACGATCATAGGTTCCGTTTTGGCGTCATCTGGATTCGTTATAAGCACGCAGGCTAACAGCGTCGAGGTTCTTTTCGTGACTTTCGGGTTCATAGCCGGTTTTGGCCTGAGTTTATGTTACGTTGCTTCTGTCGTTATTGTGGCGTATTATTTCGATAAAAAGAGGTCTTTTGCTACAGGTAGGTACATATTCTGCGCCCAATAATATGTTTTTTTGCAACGATTTATCTGACAGGATTGGCAGTATGCGGAAGCGGAATCGGTACTTTCATTTTTGCACCTCTAACCCAAGTTCTCCTGGACGAATACGGCTGGCGGGGTACCACCCTCATTTTGGGAGGTCTTTTTTTGAACCTCGCTGTTTGTGGAGCACTTATGCGTGACTTACCTTGGACTTCGCACAGGCAGAAAGCGAGGGCTAAGGAGAGAAAAGCGAACAGGAGAAAGCAGAGGAGCAAATGTTCTTCTGCCGACACGTTCTCTGTTAGTAATAGTACGAATACGGCCAGTGCCTTGCAACCGATTATTGAATCTCGTGAAGAAATGGACAAAGAAGAAGAGATTAACGATAGACTGTCGAGTTCGTTGGTTAATTTACCCACATATGTTAGAAATGGAGAAAAAGTACCGATTGAAGTCATAGAACTTTTATCCACGCACAAGAACGTCTACAACGTCCTTATGCAGAACTACCCTAATCTGCTGACGCCCTCCAGAAGCTTCAGCGATTCTGGGCGGTTAAACGAAGCTCATCTGAACAAACCGATTCATCCAGTAGTAAAACCATGCGCCCAAAAAGATAACCCCCCTTCTTCGCACTCTAATACCGACGAAGCTTATTTGTGGTGGCTGAACAGGAATAACATTACGCCTCCGAGGATGAACCCACATAAAAAATTGCACCAGGCTTATTTGCAAGATCTGAGGGTGCACAGGTTGTCTCTGACTTACAGAGGAGCCATGCTGAATATTAACAGGTATAGGCTGAGGGCGTCTTCGTGTCCCGATATTTACAGAAACTCGATGACGACGATCGCCAACGAAAAAAGTCAGTGGTACGCGGGGTTGTGGGATTTATGGGACCTGCTGGTGGATATGTTCGATTTTTCGCATTTTTCCGATGTTAAATTTTTGTTGTTCGCCATTTCAAATTTTTTGTTGTACACCTGGTATGATGTACCCTATGTTTTCTTGGCCGATTACGCCGTGAAGATTGGTTTTACCCAGAGCGAATCTTCTAAGTTGATTGGTACCATCGGCATAGTGAATATGGTTGGAGAGGTAAGCGAAGATTCTTGAATTTCGCGGGAAACCATTAAAACGATATCTTACAGATAATTTTGGGTTGGGCCGGAGATCGTCCGTGGATCAACCCTGGAATCGTTTATGCTTGTTGTATGGGGCTGTGTGGGCTTGTAACTGCCCTCGTACCACTCTTGAAATCGTACTGGGCTTTAGACATCGCTTCTGGAGCCTTCGGCCTTTTTATCGCCGCCAATTATTCTCTAACGTGCATAATCTTGGTCGAACTGATAACTCTGGAAAAATTCACGAACGCTTACGGACTTCTACTTCTTGTGCAAGGGGTCGCTAATTTAGTTGGGCCCCCTCTAGGAGGTAAGATTCCAAAAACCACCCCTCGTTTGCCGTATCCCCAACTTTTATTCATTTCAGGTTGGTTATGTGACGTCACAGGCACATACGACTTATCTTTTTACCTAGCAGGGTTGTTCATAGGACTCTCCGGGCTTCTACTGATCGTCTTACCGGCCACGAAACGATACAAGCGATTCCAACGTCAGATTTCCTCTGACAGTTCATTGCAAGAAGAAACAACTTCGAAATTTCGCAGCGTCTTAGTCTCCTGTTTTACCGGAAAAACCGGTAAAGATAGGGTAGATGGCGAAAATAACGTTTAAATAAACCATAGATAGGGGTGTTTGATTAGTAAATTTTCCGCAAGTGAACTTATAAACAAGTATTTTGATAGAATAGAATTTCGACTGATTTTGAATTCCCATTTTTCAACTACTATTCGAACTTCATTTTCAAAAACGTGGCTCTTTTTTGTGGTTATTTCTTACGTGATATACTTAAATAATATGAAAATAGTATTTTGTTGATGTTTAAAACACTTAAAATACACATTTGACGAGAAATTAATAGTAGGTGAAATATGGGAGTTCGAAATCAATTGTTGGAATGACCGAAATGTATGTTATACGAAATTTTCGGTCTTAATTAGAAGAAATTTTGAAATATATTACTTAAAAAGAGATTTTTGACCATTTTAAATGTTGGATTTAATATCGTAAAAAAAATACTTCATACCCTCTCGTAGCGGACTGTTCTTATTGATGCATTAAAACAACAATGTGTCCCAACATGACAACCAATATTGTATATTCTTATGATATAGACAACTTACAACGTAGAATAACGTAGTATTTGAACAGATCAATTTCTTATCTTAGGCTCGAGCTGTTAAATATTTGACCAGTTCGGAGCATAAGTTGCCTTAGTCTTGCCCTTATATTAATCTTTAAAAAATGCAATAATCACTTCAAGTTTTTTGTGAGTAAAACTGGAAATTAACTATAATTATCGATATATCGGCGAACAGTTCGCCGATTGATTTGCAAGTGTGTACCCTACTTTAATTGCCCAAAAACGACTGTATTCTATTTGTGTAATATCGGAAAAATATTTACGTTATTTTGTTTTTTATATTCAGTGTATAAAACGGATGTTTTTGTGTGTACTGTCGAAATTAGTTAAAATATACCTTTCTGGCTGATGTTACAAGCATAACTGTGATTTCTGATTAGAGAGGGAGAAAAGAAAATGACAGTTTTATTTTTTTTCTTTGCAGTTACATTGCATACATATTTGTAAGTTGTTTTGAGAATTGGGTGATGTAAAACCTCAATAGTATTTCAGATAATAGTTGAATAAACAAAATTAAATTACGGGTTGTTTCATTACATTCCCGCTTACGCGCAGCTCTAATTATTTATAGGTTAGATCATGAAATATTTGTGGTAACCATGGGAGCAGGTGCACCGTTTCCTAGCAACGCTCAGTGACAACCACAGATGCTAACTGTTGTCAGATTTTGACAGATGTACGTGCGAAAAACAAACATAAATATAAAATAAAACTTAGCAAATTGAACTAAACAAAATGTCTGGTGATCCTACAGAAAACGATGTTGTAGATGGTGAGTGAAAAGATTTCATGTATTTCGGGGTGAGTGAATTAATGTGGATAATTAAGTGTAGCCGTTAAAGAATCGTTGGAAAAAGACGGGCGTTTGGGGAAATTTAAAGCTGAATTGAGATCGGCTGTCATGTCAATTTTAAATAGGAATCCTTCTGAAAATATTTCCCCTCAAATTCCTCAAGAAACGAAAATTATTAACGATCTTATTAGGGAGTATTTGGTATGGAACGGGTACTTGTACGCTGACCAAATTTTGGCCTCAGGTTGACTTTTGGAATACAAGTTAAAGATGTTAAAAATTGTTTTTTCGCTTTTAGAAGCCGGGCAAAATAATGAGGCGCCCAGTAGAGAGTTTTTGGCGGCAAAATTGGGAGTCCTCGACGACTCCAGGACATCCAAAATTCCGCTTTTGTACTACGTAGTTTGTGCTTTTATGCAGCAAGATCGGGAACAGTGATTCCCGATTTTAATACACCGATTTGTTTTTTCTACTTATATGTTTTGAATGTGCTCGTTATTTTTTATGTAGTAATTGAAATAAATTAATACTAAAATGGTAGAGCTCTTAATGCAACAACGGTAGATGAAAACGGAGTAGGCTTTATTTAAGTCTTCGATTTGTTGACATTTGGGGGTGCTGTCAAAAATGTTTGTACTTTATTGCAGTCTTCCAATATTTATTATATCGGTTTGCTTAAATTTGTTGTGTTGCGCCCTTTTATGCGGTTGTTAACGATGTTGATCATATACGCTAGTGTGACATCGGCTATTTTGATTACGTGTTGTATTTGCATGTTGTACAAACAAGTATGTTGTACCGCATGTTGTTAAACGTACCGTATTTTTTCAAAAATTAATATAAATGATGAAGCGAGGAGGTATACCGAGACCTGGAGTCGCGGGGCCTTCGAGGGCCCCGCCTCCCGCTCAAGCACAACCCAGAAGGGAAATGAATATTCCCGCTATGAGTGTAACCCATCGGCCGCGCCAAGAAAAAGGTAAGACATGCACAATATCAAAGTAAAAACAAATTTAAAAATGTTGTTCAGCGTTTGAAGATATAGAAAAAATGAAAAAAAGAATCATCAGGAGAAATTTGCCCCAAGGAGAAGACTTAAAAAAACTCAAGGAAATAATCAAAAGTATTAAGAATCGAGACGTCACGGTACAAGAGTTTGTTGGGATGGTAGGACCGTACACCGGAGATACTGGTAAGTATTTACTATAATAATAATAATAATAATAATAATCTTTATTAATAGCACTTGGCTAGCTTATAAACATATTAACTCAATACAGAAAAACAAAAAAAAACAATAAAGACAACCCTAATGCAATATTGACCAAAGGTCAAATATACAGATATGTTTATATAGGTATAGATATTTATTATATCTCAATGGTCCGTTTAATACGTAAATATGTGAAACAGGTCACCAATTCTACAGCTTCATCATTGATTTTTACATCCACATTTGCTGCCAAGTCCAATTTGTCATGTTTATTCCTAATAACCATCATTTTTGTTTTGCTTATGTTCAACTGAAGATAGTTGCTATTTAACCACCCCAGCAAGTTACTAAGTTCAACATTTAATGTTTGCATTATTTCATTTATCTTATCACCCATTACATAAATGATGGTATCATCCGCAAATAATTGAACTCTACAGTTATGAACTACCTTTATAATGCCACTTATATACAACAAGAAAAGTGTAGGACCCAAAACTGTCCCCTGTGGCACACCATATATTGTTTTTCTTGCAGTTGAAATTTCACCATATTTCGTTATCTGTGTCCTATCACTTAAGTAATCCTTAAACCAATTCAAAATTACACTACCAAAACCATATTTTTCCATTTTTAGCAACAGCAGTTTTCTATTTATTGTTTCAAACGCACGTTTAAAATCTAGAAAAACCACACCTATAATTTTTCCCTCTCCCAATGCGGCCTTCCAGTCGAAAAGAACACTCTGTAACGCACTTTCACAAGAATCCCTACTTCTAAATCCTGCCTGATAGTCACTTAGAATATTATGCTTTTCTATGTAATCCACTATCTGATCGTTCACACACATCTCGAGCAATTTTTCATACGGTGGAACCATGTTTATTGGCCGAAACTCGTCACATTTTAAAGTACCAGTCTTCTTTTCAATCGGAATAACTGTACTCACCACCTTCCATTTCCTCACAAAAGTCCCATACTCTAAACTTTGATTAACCACATTAAGAACTCTATCCCCTATCGTTTCGAATGCTTCTTTAACTATCTTAACTGTAATGCCATTGGTGCTACCTTCCCTATTCTTCATTCGTTCTATAATTTTTCTTAACTCTGCCATTTCAACTCTGTGAAATTTTTCCATTCTATATTCATTTTCTATAAGTTCTAGACTCTCTTCATGTGTTTTGCTTGGTGTTGTTTTCCGAAATTTCGCTAACACTGTCCAGAAAAAAATCATTAAAACTCTCACATATTTCCTTCCCCAATACTAATCTATTATTAAACAATATTTCATTTTTAATACCTTCATGTCTTTTAACATTCACTAACTTTTTCAGAGTTTTCCACATTTCTATTGAGTCATATTTTAACTGGTCAATTTTTTCACTGAAGTAAACATTCTTAGCAGTTCTTATCATTGATACGACTCTATTTCTTTGTATTCTAAAATTTTTCCAATCCTCCTCTGACTTAGTTATAGTCGCTCTTTGATATAATCGGTCTCTTCTTTTCATTTCATCATTTATCTCTTGATTCCACCACATTTTACTACCCCAATCCTCTTCCACAAGTTTTCTATGCTCTGGTGCAAACTCATCCAGTGCAGACGTTAGATTGTCCACCAAGCTGTCAGCCAAAACATCTACATCTGAAGAGTCCGATGGCCATGTCATATCCATTAGCCTAAGCTGATATCCCGTTACATCCATACCCCTGTAGTTTCTATATTTGTCATTTTAGTTCTTCTGATATGCTTCTCCGTAAACTGTACTTCAATAATCGAATGATCAGTTATTTTTGGAGTCAAATGTACTTTGTGGTTTAATTCCTTTTTGTTTGTAAGTACAAGATCAATTTTTGTAGCGGAATTGTTTGTCACACGAGTGCAACTGTCGACCAATTGGTAGATACCATGCCTATCCATCAAACTATTCAATTTACCCGCGTAAAAGCTATTGCTGGCCAAATCTATGTTAAAGTCACCCACCATTATGAATACCGCATCAAGGTTCATATTTTCAAAAAAATCATCCAGCTTTTCCAAAAATTCGGCATTGCTCGCACTGGGTGAATGATATAAACTGTACAAATAGTATAGTATAGTAATTTCAATTCCAGATATCCACACGTTTTTGTTGTTTGCAATATTTACTATTTCTTTATATCTGAATCCCTTTTTTATATATATTAATGTCCCACCTGCATGGGTACTCAATGAAAAACTGCAAACCGTGTTATAACCCATAATATCTATTTCATTTTGTGTAAAATCTTCCGTAATATGTGTTTCGGAGAGGCATATAATTACAGGTTTATTCTGATTTACCATCCATTCTAATTGAGTTTTATGTGCACTTAATCCTTGTATATTTAAATACATTAGTGCTACTTTTGGTTGCTATATTTTACTGCTGCCGCTATGTAATTCTGGATACTTTATTCCTTCTTGTACCCGCTCAACTACTCTCTTATATGCCTCACAGTTTCGATCATATGCTTTGTGTTTGCAGTCTATGAAGGGTATTTTCAATACTTCTGATGCATATTTGCAATTAACACAGCACACTTCACCTGACTGGCAGTCCTTCTCCTCATGTTCCCCCGCGCATATCTGACAAGTAGACTTTTCCTTTTTGCACTCTCTAGCCATATGGCCGAATTTCCAACAATTGAAACACTGTCTAATATTGAAATGGTCTCTATAAAAATAAGTTTTCCAACCAATATGTATTCTGTCCTTTTTTGCAACACATCCATATGTTTTCGCATCCATCTGCAGAATGACATTCTCCATACCTTTCCTATTCTTATATGTATGTACTATCTTTAGTTCGCTTATGTTCGGGTTCGTATTTATAGTGTTTTGTATAATCATCTTATTCAGGAAAGCATCTTTATCCTCCAGTTCTGTTTGATTCATATTGAAAATCATGATCCTGGGATTTTTCTTATCAGGGATTTTCACTTCATAATTTTGTCCCAATGAACTCTTAATAGTGTCGCATATATTTTGGACATTCTCATTCTTATTTTCACTGCATTTAATAGCTATTCCCCCATCGCGTACATATTATACTTTCGATACGCCAACTCCCAAGTTGCAAGGATTGACTCTTTCTTCTATTTTCTTTTTAGTATCCTCGCTTGTTTCAGTGGAATCCTTTGGTTTTACTATTATTACTTTCTCCTTTTGTTTTTTTACTGCGTTGCTATACCCATACTGTTCTGATGTTGCATTCTTCCTATGTCCCTCGATTTCTTCCCTTAGTAGGTCTATAATTGCAATTTTGTCTTCGATCATTGATTCCTTGCTTTCTAACAACTTCTTTAGTAGCCCCAATGACTCACCTGTAAGGCATTCTGGACAATAAAATTTCAACACCCGACTATCTGTTAGCTGTAAAACTTTCACTTCTGATGCCGTAAGATTTCCACCGTCCAAGTGACTTCAGAAACAATCCTTGATAACAGGCGCGGCATTGCGCGCGGTCATGGCGGACGATCTGGCGTCGTTCCGTAAAATGACCCGCAGGGTGTACGAGACGATAGCCCAGGACGTGAGCGACGTACTGGGAAACGAACACGTCCAAATGACTCAGTTCCATCAAGAACGGACGGCCCACTTTTCCGATAAAATGATGGCGGCCATCGACGAGATCTACGACGTGTGCCCCAACTTCGATTTCGACGCGTACAACTTGCAGAGGAACGCGTATTTGGATAGGGCTTTCCCGCTAAGTGCCGATGTACGCCGTTGAATTTAAATTAAATTTAAACTACATTTAGGTATTATAGA
Organism: Xestobium rufovillosum; assembly: GCA_963966045.1. Classification (NCBI taxonomy): domain Eukaryota; kingdom Metazoa; phylum Arthropoda; class Insecta; order Coleoptera; family Ptinidae; genus Xestobium; species Xestobium rufovillosum. Next base: position 26,721,404 of record OZ014503.1, read on the forward strand.
TTGATCGAGATCCTGAAGACATAGAACTCCAGAGAAGGCAAGAGGCGTACCATAGACTTCACTGGCTGCGATCCGAAGGAGACAGATTACGGGAAGAGAACGTTAAGTTGCAAGGCCGTCTGACAGAGTTGAAGCGGCTCCAACAAGAAGAGCAACAAGCTGCCGTCGTCGCAGAGCAACAAGCGGAAGAGACGAAAGCCCATCTGGAAGCGGCACAAGTAGCTGTTCAAGAAGAGTATATTTTCCACCTCCTCCACTTCCCATCACTTGTTGAACTTTCGTTCCAGATTGGAAGACCTCGATAAATCCATAGAGCAAACTATGATACAACACGAAACCATCGTCCGCAAGAAAACGATGGAAGGAGCTCCGAGGGTCGTGAGAAAAACGACTCAAGTGCAGCGTAGAATGGCCACCGCGGGTCCTTCCCGTAGCCAGCAGGAATGGGGAGCCGAGGCTGCGGCGGATATCGAAACTGGAGTTGCCCAGCAGAATCTTCAGGAGGCGATGACGCGAGCGTCGTCGGCCGTAGAAAAATCCAAACGTGCGCCGAAGAAAAGTCGTACGAAGTTAAGACGGCCCCCGCCGGTACCTCGCGAGGAAGCCTTCCATTTCTCTCCGATAAAGACGCCGCCGCCGCCTCAGCCTAGAGAGACTTCTCCTTTCCATTATTCTCCGCCGAAAGCCACCCCTCCTCGTGTTCAGCGACCAGCCAGTCAACCCTCGCCCGAGAGACGTCCACAACAAGATGTGACGACGGTTACTCAAACTACCGAGGTTACCGAGAGACGGCCAGCTGGGAGGAGGTCTCAGGCCCCCAGGGACACGTGGGGAGGATATTATTGATTGTTTTTGTAATATTTTATATGAAATTAAAGTGTTGAGAACGTTACCTTTATTACATACAACACATAACCTAAAAACTCCACAAATGTCAATAACGCGAAAATGTTCGCGCATGCGCTTACGGTTCACTCGTGCGTCTTGATTTGAAAAACTAAGCAAGCTGTCGTCTTACTCCAAATTCCGCTGTCAATTACGTGATTTTTAAAATTATTGTATACATTGCCTATATCAGATAAAACTATTCACAATGGCGGAAGATCTAAACTACGATTATAATTACAACATATTTCTTGTTAAAAGCATGTTGGGTAATCTTACTTCATTCGATGGTAAGTTTTTAGTAGTTGTGCCATGCGGTTTCCAGCGCACATTTACTTGTAAATTCAGACAGGCAAAAAGTGATCAGATGGATGCAGAAGCTAGCAACAAGCAACAGATCAATCGAAGAAATGAAGCTTAGAAATTATTTCATGTATTTCTTGGTTTCGAACGTTCAGTGTGGCCAACTTAAACCGCCTTTTAATGAATATCCGCCAACGGAACCAGTACCAGACATACACAACCAATATAACGGTAAACATATTCAATTTTTCGTAGATTCTATTTCGGCTTCATTTGTTTTTTTAGCCTGCTGTTGGACGAAAGACGTCTGGTCCAGAACAAACGGGCCAATGGGCCCGGGAATCTCCAACTCTAGAGTATCAGTCATTTTGTACAGGAATCCTTAATTTTCTATTTGTTTCTAAACTATTATTATTTTTGTCTTATTCTCCATTGGTTTTGTTTTGTACTTTACTAGAAATTAAAGTGATATGATTGTTGTGTATATTTTATACTCCGTGTACTATGCATAACCTGAAAACTGACATCGCAAAAATATGTGCGCATGCGCTTACAAATATTTCACTCGCGCCTCTTGATTTCACACAATTTGAAAACTAAAATCAAGCCGTCATGTCTTACGCAAAATTCTGCTGTCAATACATCTGTCATTTAAGTGATTCCAAAAATTATCGTACACGGCCTTTATTATCAGATAACGTAAACTATTCAAAATGGCCGAAGTTGTTGAAGATCTAAATTACGATTGTAATTATAATATGTTCCTTACCAAAACTATGTTGGCTAACCTCACTTCGTTAGATGGTAAGTTAACTTGTGAGTAGTTATTCAATGCTGGTTCCAGTCCATATTTACATGTAAATTCAGACAGACAAAAAGCGGTTAAATGGATGAGAAAACTAGCGACGTGCAACAGATCAATAGAAGAAATGAAGCTTAGAAACGACTTCATGTATTACTTGGTTTTAAACGTTCAAAACGGGGAACTTAAGGCGCCTTTTAATGAATCTCCACCGTCTGGACCGTTACCAGGCATAACCAATTTAATGGTAAAATTTATGTTCAGTTTCTATTTCCACTAAACTTCGTTTTTTTAGCCCGGTGGTGGCCAAAATGTGTCTGGTCTAGAACAAGCGGGCCAATGGGCTCAGCAATCTCCAACTCGAGGAAATCAGTCGTTGTTGTACCAGAATTCGCCAGATGGGGGCGCTTTTTTGGCAGCTCAGCCTATACCGCGTTGTGGCGCGTTTTGTTACTTAGCTGTTGTGTCACGCCAGCAGCCAAGGGCAAATGATTAAATTGTACCGTGAAATAATAAAATTGCCATCTTATTCTTTGTGTTTTTTAATATCACGGGCTATTCAACTTAAAAACTCTGTATACGTTGGGGAGAGTTGCCAACAATTTTTCAGTTAGTTTACATTATGTCACAGTTCACTGAATGCACATGTAGAAAATAGAAGATGCCTCCCACAAATCTCGGAACGTTCGACACGTAAAGAAAATCCACTAATTTTCAGCTTACGCCAACGGTACTTCTAAACTTAGACGCCAGTCGTCGGGCAGATGCACCCAGTCGGGCGACAAATTGTGTAAACTTGTTCAGTTGTATCAATTATTGTCCAGTTAATTTTTTAATCGGAAATATGGCTTACAGTTGGGACAATAGAGTCAATTTTGTTGTGAGGTATTTATACGGTTGGTATTACTTTTTTTATTCAGTAGTTTTAAGTTCAGTTTTTATTCTTATGTTTTCCGGCACGGTTTTACTAATTTTTATTTGCATCAAGTGTGCTAACTTTAAACATAAGAACTAGAGCGTCCCTGAAAATTAACATTTGGTTTTACTTTTCATGCGAGTTTCATCCTTTCATTATAATACAGTTTTTAGTCTAAATCTTTTGTGTTTATTTACTATTACATAAAAATTCAGTTGGATGAGCAGAGAAAATAAATTCTAGCCGTTAACTTCATTTTAGTAATCTAAGCTAGAAGCAGATGCAGTTAGTCTCATTTCAGGGACATTAAATTGTTCGAATATTGATCGAAGAACTCTGTTAGTTTGTAAAAATATGAATGCCGGGGTGACATTCCAGATTTCAAATACGTAAGTAAGTAATTTTTGACAGACAAGATTGTTTTGGTGTAAAACTGACCGATCTCAAGTCTGTCAGAATAGCGAATATTAAATGCGGCCCTCCAGTTCGTCTACCTTCCCGGAAACTTAAAGAACATTTTCAAGCGGTTGCCAAAACACTTGGTAATTTTAAATTCGTGTTTAACGGGAAAAAACGATAACAAAAACAACTTGTAACTAGTCTCAAATTAGATTTTGCTCACGACCTACGAATATATGCATAGTTTTCCGTTTTAGAACACAAATTTGGATCAAGTTGAACACATTATACAATTTTAATAAGATTTATGAATTGCATTTGTGGCAGTTATTTATTTCTTGGCACCTTTTAGAAGGCTGATTGGGCAAACCATTTAAATTAATTGTTCTTTCCATAGTAAAATAGCAATTGGCATTAAACCTTAATTTCAATTATTAAAACTGAAACATTGTCATATGTTTTTGTTGTCAGGCCAAGTCAGACAATGCATTTAATTTTGTACTGAGCACTTTTTAGCGTAAAAATAGCTTTTAAAAAACTTCAACAGTCAATTAGAATCGAACCGTCTACTTTTAAGTATATGTTTTTTGCAGACGTAGACGCAAACGGTTATCTTGACGAAAGAGACTTTTCTTGTCTAGCCCTCAGGGCCACGATAATTGAAGGTAAAGGTGAATTTAGTTTCTCTAAACTTCAGGAATACCAACACATTATGCTCAGTTTGTGGGAGGAAATTGCGGAACTTGCAGATTTTAACAAGGTATTTTTTGCTAATATACTTCTGGTAAAAATCACGGGCAGTTAAACAACAAAAGGTAAACCCTACATTTTTTAACCTTCTAATACCAACTTAACGTACCCCGAGGCGATTTTTACCAGGATACAAAAACCTATCGCTAAAAATCTCCTAGAAAACCGAAGCCACATGTTTTATAATCGCAAATTGGTCCAAATGAATAGGACCTTTTGCAGGATGGCAAGATAACGGTAGAAGAATTTAAACAAGCTGTTCAGCAGTGTTGTATGGGAAGGAGATACGAAGATTTTCCCCAGGCTATGAAAATGTTCATAGATTCGAATTTCAAAATGGTGGATTTGAATGACGATGGCGTCATAGCTGCCGACGAATACAGATTCAATTGTATCACGAAGTTCGCTATAGACGATGTTGAAATCGTCGATGAAGCTTTCAATAATTTATTGAGCGTAAGTTTGCAGCATTTGGTTTTCGATATTTTTCGAACGATGCTTTTATGCAGGACGATGATCGGAGGAGAGGGGGCTTGACGTTATCGAGATATCAAGAACTTTACGCGGAATTTTTGGGGAATCCAGATGAAACGCCTGCTGTATACCTCTTTGGCCCTCTATCGGAGTTCTTTTGCGATGACGAATTGCCGTAAACTAGGTTATGCTTTCCATTTGTAATGTTAACAGTTTTCTACCTTTAGATTTCTATGTTGTCTTTACGAAGACGTATGTCTCATCAGTAATTATGTACCTATATTATCAATTAAACGCTTTTTTGGAATTTTTTTCTATTATTTATAATAAATGACAGATGATGGTTACAACATGCGCCACCACTGGTAAAAAATATTAGTTCATTTTGACCTTGGATTTAGTTCGTATCGTCGTATTCGTAGTTGTCATTGTGTGTCAAAAATATTACAGGTAAAAAGCCACTAATAGCGAAGGTTTTGTCTCGACAAGGTAAATTATGCAGTGTGTGATTTATAATATCTTTTAAAGAAAGCTTTTATTCAATAAAAAGTTAGTAAAATCCTTTTGTAATCGTTTATTAGAAATCCTAACCTCAAAAGTACGTTTGTCTTTGGGAAAACAGACTTACGTTGTAACGTATTATTAATTTGAAGTCTGGGAAACTTAGTAACTTCTAAATCTAAATAACAGCTATAATCCACATATTAATTTGTACGGAAGCGCTGAAGGGCCACACACTTTTATTTTTTTATCCCAACATTAATATCGACTTTTCTAGAACTAGACAATATTGTCGACTTAATGTCGATATTAATGTCGAGTTTCTGGAAACACGAAATTATTTTCGAGTTTATCTCGACATTAATGTTGAGATAAACTCGACAATATTGTCGACTTAATGTCGATATTAATGTCGAGTTTCCGGAAACACGAAATTATTTTCGAGTTTATCTCGACATTAATGTTGAGATAAACTCGACAATATTGTTGACTTTATTTAGCCCTTAATGTTGACTTTCTCAAAAACTCGTCATTAATGTCGAGATTATCTGGATATTATTGTCGAGTTCTCGCGATTTATTGCCAGTTTATCTCACGTCGCTGAAGTTAGATTTGGATTTAGATTTTCAAGTCGCGTTTTTGCAGAGGTACAGATAAATATTGCACTGTAATATTCTACACGATATTTTTCAATTAAAAATAGTATTAAGGAGCACGAATAATAATAAGCAAATGCAGATAATGGATAGTTAACAAATTGTGGAACAAATTCAGAAACATAAATGCTTAAATGAAATATGGCAATTGAAGCTTTACTAAAAGTTATTATTTTCGCGAATTTTTATTTGAAATTATTATTATATATATGCATTTAAAATGTATTATAGGTACAAAATTAATGGACTACGCGAACCTAATAATAATTTCAAATAAAAATTCGCGAAAATAATAACTTTTAGGAAAATTTAAATAATTTTTTTAGAACAGATTGCAACACTAAATACGCCGTAGGAGTTTCCTCTTTTAAGGAAATCTTTTTTAAAATTCACATTTCTACTTGCACCAAACTTTCTCTGTATGAGTACCAGTGGTGAACCGATGTTCTGTCAAAAAGTCGTACTTATAATCAGATTTGCCTTTGGTTTGAGATTCACTAACACCCTTTACAATACATTTCTAAAATTCCCGTTCTTAACTGTATCAACCTAGATTTTTCTCTGTATGATAAAGGGTGGCCCCGTCAATATTCACTAAAAATGGAAGAACAGATTTCCCGTTAGGGTTGAAGTAAGTACAGCAACACACTTAATTTGCAAAATATTTTTTAAAATTCGCGCTTTTAGCTGCTTCATCCTAAATTTTATTCCAAATGATGAAGGGCATCCCTGAAGATGTTCGATGAAAATCGCATCCCCAGATATGCGGTAGGGGTTGAGATACAACCACCCCTTTTGCAAAATATTTTGTAAAATCCATGCTTTGCGTAGATTTAATTCCAAATGATGAAGGAAGGCCAGTAGATGTCCGGTGAAAATCGGATCCCCAGATATACCGTAGGGGTTGAGATAAAGCCACCCTTTTATTTGCAAAATATTTTTTTAAATTCGCGATTCTAACTGCATCAACATAGATTTTGTTTCAAATTATATAGGAATGTCCTGCCTGTGTACAGTGAAAATCGCACAAGCAGATTTGCCGTAGTGGTTGAGGTACAGCCACTCTTAATTCCAAAATATTTTTTAACATTTGGGCTTTTAACTGCATCAGCCTAGATTTCGTTCCAAATGATAAAGGAAGTCCCTGTTGATGTTCGCTGAAAATCGGATCCCCAGATATACCGTAGGAGTTAAAGCCACCCTTATTTGCAAAATATTTTTTTAAATTCGCGATACTAACTGTATCAACCTAGGTTTTGTTACAAATTATAAAGGGTCCCTGTCGATGTTCGTTGAAAATCACATCCCCAGATATGCCGTAGGGGTTGAGATGCAGTCCCCTTTATTTGCAAAATATGCTTCATCATTTGGAATAAAATTTAGGTTGATGCGCATTTTAAAAAATATTTTGCAAATAAGTGTCGCTGCACTTTACTTCAACCCCAACGGGAAATCTGTTCCTCCCATTTTTACTGAATATTGACGGGGCCACCCTTTATCATACAAAGTAAAATCTAGGTTGATACAGTTAAGAACGGGAATTTTAGAAATGTATTGCAAATGGGCGAGTTTGTCTCAAACCAAAGGCAAATTTGATTATACGATTTTTTGACAGAACATCGGTTCACCACTGGTACTCATACAGAGAAAAAACTAGTTTGGTGCAATTAGAAATGTGAATTTTAAAAAAGATTTCCTTAAAAGGGGAAACTACCCCTATGGCGTATTTAGTGTTGCAATCTTTTCTGAAAAAATTATCTGAATTTTGCTAAAAATTATTATTCTGGAGAATTTTTATTTGAAATTATTATTAGGTTCGCGTAATTTATGGAGCGCCGTTTGGGACAGTCGGCTATTGCTTTCGCCGTTATAGTTTGCAATGTGGTTGTAGCTCTCATCGCTCATAGCGCAGTCGTTCAGAGAACTAGTTCTTAGTAGCAGCGATAGCGATCGCGGTCACACCTCTAGTTACGGAAGCGTAGAAGGGATATAAAGTACCTCCATTCTTCGAAATCGCCAGTTAGACATTGGAACCGTCTAGTAGATACTCCAACTACTGTCTATTAGACACTTGGACTGTCTAGTAGACAGTTGATGTGTCTAATAGACACTCGAACTGTCTATTAGACACTTCAACTGTCTATTAGACACTTTGCTTTCTAGTAGGCACTTGGCTTTCTAGTAGACAGTTGATATGTTTAATAGACAATCGAACTCTTCTATTAGACACTTCAACTGTCTAATAGACAGTTGATGTGTCTAATAGACAGTTGAACTGTCTCTAAAAATTTGAACTACAGTTTCTACTGACACTAACGTTGTATTAGACTGTAATACATTTTATGAATATCAGTAATAAAAGCAATTATATTTGAATAGTGTCCTTGTGGTTCCATATTTTTTAAACAGGTAAGAGAATAAACATATATTTTTTTAAATTTTAACAATTACTGTTTAAGGCAATAAACAGTATTTCACACAACAAAGACTATGGTATGGATAACTTAATTAGATTTTACCATCAGATGGGACTACATCTCAATGAAACAAGGGTTTGCCTCCAACGAAACCACAATATGTATATTTATCAGTGTGAGACAGCTAAGACGTCTCGATTTATAATGGAGAAAGAATTTTTCTGATGTATAATGTTGCTGATTTTATTGAAGAACAACTTTCCAAGCATGGCTACTTGCATGGATACAGGTGGATGCATCTTAAGTGCATCCAAAACAATCTAGTAGTTACTCACGAGACGGTTCGTATGCTTCTACAAATATTGGACTCAACTGGAGTGGATCTGCGAAAAAGACATCGGCTTCGAAGAATGCAGTAAGTATTTCTGTAAAGGGCCAAACTATATTTGGCATATTGACTGCTACGATAAACTAAAGCCCTTCAGAATTTGTATTAGTGGATGCATTGACGGATTTTCTCGATATATCATATGGCTAAAGTGCGAAAATAACAGTAATGATCCAGCTATTATAGGCTTTCATTATCTTGAAGCTGTTAAACTTTTGGGCGGCTGTCCTCGAACAATTTGTTCCGACATGGGGACAGAAAATGGAATTGTAGAGCAACTTCAATTTTATCTGCGAGATAACTATTTTGGAGATACTTTATTACCGCCCTTTTTATATGGTACTAGCCCAGCAAACCAGAGGATTGAAGCTTGGTAGGCAATACTGCGTAAACACCATTCTCAGTTTTGGATGAATATGTTCCATGGTTTGAAAGATGAAGGATTTTACAATGGAGCATTTCTTGATAAAAGTTTAATACCATTTTGTTTTTTTAAACTCATTCGGGTAATTTTTAATAAATAAACCCCATTGAAAATATTTGTTTTACATTGTAATGGACCCTACCCCACCCTTGCAAGTTTCTGCTCACCTGTCTATCTACCTGCTCAGCGCTGATTAATTAATATTGCTTAGGTATATTTATAAATATTAGCAGTACGACAACATATTTATTTTAAATAATATGCTTTGTTAAACGTGCATGCTGGGTGGTCACAGTGCCTAGGTATACTTCCCTTTTCCCTACAGCAACACAATAAGCGGATACACTTATTGGCCTATTAGACAGTTGAACTGTCTAATAGACAGTTGAAGACACACTAGAAAGTCCAAGTGTCTAATAGACAGTTGAAGTGTCTAATAGACAGTTCGAGTGTCTATTAGACACATCAACTGTCTACTAGACAGTCCAAGTGTTTGATAAACAGTTGAAGTGTCTAATAGACAGTTCGAGTGTCTAACTGGCGATTTCGAGGTATGGAGGTACTTTATGTCCCTTCTACGCTTCCGTATCTAGTACCCACAGAAGAGAAGAAGCCGTAAAACATACCTGCATTCCCTAGGGTACCATCGACTCCTACAACGCGCGGTCTGTTGCAACAATTCTGGCAGCAAAATAGTATCATCAGCATTATTGAACCCAAAAATGTCAGTGACTTCCAGAAGGGTTCATTGTTTACTAATACAAACTTAAAGAACAATTCGAACGTGACGTGCTAACCTAATGAGAACATATAGCGTTTATTTATATCCCAACCAGGTTTTACCAATGCACAGATATCAAAAGTTTTAGCGTTCCCTTGTTTTCATTACTAATCACAAATTTTCTTTTCTAAAATATTTTTTCTGACGGGAGACCGGACACAATAAATCGAATGTAATATTCTGTAAATTACAGTGAACTTTAGAAGTAAAAGAATCCTCTAGGATTCGAACAAAAGTCCCTATACATTCTCGTATAGAGCCACGACCGTTACTTGCGGAGCATTAAATTCGGCAAAACCTAGTTGGAATATAAGTAAACGCTCCAGAGGCATTTCTCTTGACATTGGTTTAAACATTTCTTGGTTGCAAAACTTTTTGGTTGAAATATTTTTTACTTGCAAAATATTTTTTAGTTGCAATATTTTTTGCTTGCATTTATTTACTTGAAATATTTTTTAGTTGCCACATTTCAATATTTGGTTTATATTTACGTTTTTGAGTTGTAAATATCATTTTACTTGATATTAAAAAAGTTTCAATTTTGTATCAAATGACGCCCCATAGTAATCCATTAATTTTGTACCTATACTTAATACATTTTAAATGCATGTTTTAGTAAAGCTTCAATTGCCGTATTTCATTTAAGCATTTCTGTTTCTGAATTTGTTCCACAATTTGTTAACTATCCATTATCTGCATTTGCTTATTATTATTCGTGCTCCTTAATACTATTTTTAATTGAAAAATATCGTGTAGAATATTACAGTGCAGTATTTATCTGGACCTCTGCAAAAACGCGACTTGAAAATCTAAATCTAAATCTAACTTCAGCGACGTGAGATAAACTGGCAATAAAACGCGAGAACTCGACAATAATATCCAGATAATCTCGACATTAATGACGAGTTTTTGAGAAAGCCAACATTAATGGCTAAATAAAGTCAACAATATTGTCGAGTTTATCTCAACATTAATGTCGAGATAAACTCGAAAATAATGTCGTGTTTCCGGAAACTCGACATTAATATCGACATTAAATCGACAATATTGTCTATTTCTGGCCAAGTCGAAATTAATGTTCATCATCATAAGGTTCTCAGTCCGAAGACTGGTTGGACGCGTACCTCCATTCTTTTCTATCCTGAGCTAACCTACGCATTTCCCTAAAAGTAGAACATCCTACATCCCTAACTATTTGAGAGCAGTAGTCTAATCTAGGCCTACGCCTACCTCTTTTTATTCCTATCTCTGACTCTAGTATGTCACGAACTATTCCTTCGTGTCTTAGAAGGTGTCCTACCATCCCATCTCTCCTACTCTTTATTGTTTTCCATACCTTTCGCTTTTCCCCAACTCTTTCTAATACTTCCCTATTGCTAACCTTATCTATCCACGGTATCTTCATCATGCGTCTGTAGCACCACATTTCAAACGCTTCTACTCTTTTTCTATCCGCTTCTCCTATTGTCCAAGTTTCGCACCCGTTTAATGCCGTACTCCATACATACGACGTTAAGAGTCTCTTCCTAGTCTCTATATTAACCGTTCTCGAGCATAACAGTTGTTTCTTTTTGTTAAACGCAACTCGGCCCTGCACCATTCTTTGTTTTATATCTTTAGTGCTCCTACCGTCTTGAGTTATTTTACTTCCTAAGTAGCAGAAATCCGCGACCTCCTCTATCTTCTCATTTCCAGTTTGTATTTCCATTTTAGTTCTATTTTCACACCCCCTACATACCAAAATTTTAGTTTTCTTTTTATTGATTTTCATGCCGAAGCCCTGTGTCAAAACTGCTTCCATTTCATTCAGAGCCGCTCCTAATTCTTCTTTGCTAGATGCTAACACTGCTATATCATCCGCAAATCTGAGCATGTTAATAGTTTGGCCCTGTACATTGATCCCTGAGGCTGTTCTTTCCTTAACAATATTAATCGCATCTTCGATATATAAGTTGAAAACTAGAGGTGACAATGCACATCCCTGTCTCACTCCCTTCCGGATATCTACTTCCCTTTGTTCCTGCTCACATTCTATAACTGCCTTTTGCTCTTTGTAGAGATTATGTATTATTCTTCTGTCCCTGTATTTCATCCCTACCTTTCTCAGCACTTCGAACATCTTCCCCCATTTTACGTTGTCGAAGGCTTTTTCTAAATCTACAAATCCTATATAGACGCTCTTTCTCTTTTCTATCGTTTTTTCTATAATTACTCGTAAAGCTAGAATGGCCTCGCGCGTTCCTCTATTTCGTCTAAATCCGAACTGATCTTCTCCTAATATTTCTTCCGCCTTTTCCTCCATCCTTCTTTGCACAATTTTAGTTAAAATTTTTGACGCATGGGAAGTTAAACTGATAGTTCTAAAATTTTCGCATCTATCCGCTCCTTTTCTTTTTGGCAAAGTTACTATGATGTTCCGTTTGTAATCTTCTGGAATCTCGCCTGTCAGGTATATGCGACTAACTAGTTTAAATAAACGATCTATTACCTCTTGACCTGCGCACTTTAAGATTTCTGCCTGCAAGCCATCTATACCTGGTGCTTTATTATTTCTTAAACTTTTTAGTGCTATCTCAAACTCTTCTCTCATTATAGGACTCCCTAGGTTATCCCCCTCTACACTGCTTTCGCTTTCTAATATATCTTGCGCTTCCTGTCCCGCATATAAGTTTCCTAAATATTCTTTCCACCTATCTGCCTTCTCCCCGCTTCCGATTAGGATATCTCCTGCCTCATTTCTAATGTTTTTGGTACTAGATCCAATTTCTCTAAAATTTCTCCTAATTATTTTATATGCTTCATCAGTCTTTCCTACTTCGAATTTATCTTCCACTTCTTTGCATTTATTATCGATCCATTGCTCTTTCGCTTTCCTACATTCCCGAATAATTTCCCACTTGATCGCCTTATATCTTTGTTTCCCTGTTTCATCTAACCTATTTTTATATTTTCGCCTTTCCTCTGTTAGACTCACAATATGTTTTGTTATCCAGGGTTTCCTACTTTCATTCTGTTTATGACCCAAAATATCCCTAGCTGAGGAAACTAAACTATTTTTAATGCAATTCCATTCTGCCTCTATGTCCCTAACAATATTTCCACCCGTGCCCTTTAGTGCTTCGTTTGTCTTTTTCTCGAACTTATTGCGCATATCATCATCTTTTAGTTTCTCTGGGTCAAGATACCTTCTTCCGCTTCTTTTTTTCAAAATCTTAAATTTAAGATTGGCTTTCATAACGACTATGTTGTGATCACTATCTATATCTGCTCCTGGATAACTTCTACAATCCCTAACTTGATTTCTAAATCTTTGCCTAACGAGAATGTAATCTATTTGATATCTCCCCAAGTCTTCTGGCATCTTCCACGTATAGCATCTCCTAACATGATGGTGAAATAGAGTGTTCGCGACCGTTAAGTTATGTTTATCGCAGAACTCTATCAGTCTAACTCCCCTATCGTTCCTATTGCCTAATCCAAAGGGGCCAACTATTCCGCCCTCTCGCCCTGTGCCTACGACTGCATTGAAATCTCCTGTAATTATTAAATTTTCGTGCCCTCTCACAAAATCTAGCACATATTCAATATCACTATAAACTGCCTCTACGGCCTCATCACTGTAGTTAGAAGTGGGCATATATACCTGTATTATTACTGTTTTTACAGGTTTCGAATCTAACCTAACCATAACTACCCTGTCACTTTGCTGTAAGAAATTTTCTACACTCTGTCCTACTTTTTTCCGCATAACAATTCCTACTCCCGAATTTCCTCCTACAGATCCTGTGTGTATTACTCTAAAATCTCCGCTCCAGAAGTCTCCAGCTTCTGGCCATCGCACTTCACTGATACCTACTACGTCTAATGCTAACCTATCCATCTCAATTTTCAAATTCTCTAACTTCCCTACTTGTTTCATGCTTCTAACATTCCACGCTCCGACTCGTGAGATGTTGCACTTATCATTTCTGATGACTCCCCCCGAAGCAGTCCCCGCCCGGAGATCCGAATGTGGGACTATTTTACCTCCGGAATATTTTACTCCAGAAGGTGCCATCATCATAAATTAAAGTACGCTGTACTAGGGATAAAATAATGTGGTGGTTTCCCGTTGCCTTCCACATCGCAGTAGTGTGTATCACAGTGCCATACCAACCCTCACGATCTCTGCCACTATGATTACTGAAAGAGCTGCTGCCCCCTTCCAGGGACTTGATTTAGTCTGGCTTCTCAAATAAAAACCACTCCAATATGGTTAAACCTATGGTTCGGCTCTTTATATCATTGAAGCGCGCAAGCCATCCCACCCGTCCCAGTATTACTAGAACTGCGTCAAGGTACAAGTCCTTTGGGATAGGAAATTAATGTTGGGATAAAAAAAATAAAAGTGTGTGGCCCTTCAGCGCTTCCGTAAATTTGTGAGAAACTTCCTTTATAAACTTGAATCTAGTTACTTAACTTAAGTCGAAGTTAAGTATATCCTGACACTTTTCAAGTATGGCAGGTTTAACTATTTTCTTTTGCTTTATACTTTCGGGTAAGAATGCTAATTTTATTTACAGCATATTACGGATTGCGGCAACCCCCACAATAATAATTATTATTTTGAGGTAGATCTGTAATTGAATTGGAGAAAAAAAACAAATTCTTCAGTACTGTCGTCTTGTAAATTTTTATAAGATTGTAAGGTTGGCCCTGTAATATTTGTCAGCTGCTTCAGTAGCTGATAAACAAGATTTGCAGACGAACATATTGACCCATTAACAGTCCAGTAATAGTTGCCCATTTTTTGTAGATAACGTTATATTTGTTGAACCCGCTTATTTGTTGGACGATTCGTCTTATTATCCTCTTCAGATCGCTTGGACTTACGATAATCAAGGTACTACATTGATATCGAAAATGTGTTACTGCCAAACTGATTCGTATCTTCATCGATACGAGGGCACACAAATTTAATTATTATATTTCAGACCAGTGGGACTTATTGTGCAATGAGGGGAAGGAGCAAACTCCTATCGACTTGCAGTGCGCTGTCCCTGACGATATTACCTTACCGCCGCTCGAATTTCTTTCTTACGACAAACACTTTTTCGTTAGCATTGAAAATAATGGTCGTACAGGTAATGTTCATTTTTGATCGATTTAGTCCCTCTTTAAAATATTAGGCTTCATCATTAGAAATTGTATGTAACACTTGTGGCCTTATTTCTATGAGTACCACAGAGTCTGTAATTCCGTAGACTTTTGTCACAGTATGATTCGATTTTCTCGAAATTGTTCGAAGAAAAGTTAGGAGAAATCTTTTGCGATTAATTTTACCACTGCTGTTGCAGTGAAAATGACTTTGAAGAAAACTAACGAGTCTCAAGCCATGCCTACGATAAAAAGCGGTGGGCTGAAGGCAGATTACGTATTCTCTCAAATGCACATACATTGGAAGGCAGAACATACGTTTAACGATTACAGGTATCGTGTATCTTCATCGTATTTCTTCCCTTGCATGTATATTGCTTTAGATATCCTCTAGAAATACATTTGGTCCATCGCGCTTCGATTTACAACAGCACAAAGGTGGCTGTCGAACACAGGTATGGAGTTGCGGTTTTGGGTATCCTCGTTTCCGTAAGTTACATTTTTTAAATCTCACTTTCGGCATATTTTTACATTTTAGATTTCTCCAGAACCTAATAAAGATTTGGACCCTTTTCTTCGTCATTTGAAAGACGTCAAACACCGTCCGTTTAATCTGACAGTCACAACAGATCCGATACAATTATCTAGTTTTATTCCGAGAGATCGTAGT
Organism: Xestobium rufovillosum; assembly: GCA_963966045.1. Lineage (NCBI taxonomy): Eukaryota > Metazoa > Arthropoda > Insecta > Coleoptera > Ptinidae > Xestobium > Xestobium rufovillosum. The sequence goes on from OZ014503.1 coordinate 26,736,906, forward strand.
GGATTTTACAGATATATAGGTTCATTGACGACACCCAGGTGTAATGAAGGCATCATCTGGTCAGTCTTCACGTCTACTTTGCTGATGTCTAGAGCCCAGGTATCTACTGGTCAATCGTGAACAAAATACCCTCAGAGTTTGCTGTGTATGAGGCAGATCTGTTCGTAGGTTGCCCATTTCAACGACTTTTGGGCCGATGAATCCGGAACTGTGATAAAACACAACTTCAAGAATCTACGTGACTGTTACGGCAGGCGAGTTTATATCCGGAGATCGGAAGCTGCTTCCGACGTGTACGCGGCCGACAGACGATTGCGAAACAGAAGCCGTTCGGGTTCTGGAACTTATTTTTATCACAGGCAGTCAAGCCTCCAATTTGTATACATATTGTTAATGAATGCTTTTCTTCTTAACCTCACTTTTTCATCCTACTTCTAACTTGTTTTATTTTCTGGTTGTGGTCAGTTGCACCTCTACCATTGTTTATAAACGTTTTAGAAACAGTCCTGTGTTTTTATTTACAGCAGGATATTGCTTCATTTTTACACATCTGTCGAAGTATTCATCATTATAGAATGGCGTCACACAATTGACAGCTGGAGGGCACACATTTGTTTTAAAGCTTATTGGAGTGAAGAAGAGGATGAATAACAAAGCAGATGTTTGTGTTACCATTTGGCACCAAAGAAGGGGGGGGCGTAACTTAAACTTAGTCGCTTTACGCCGAGAATTGAATGAAAATTCTTAAAATGATACGACTGGTTGCACTATTGCAAACGTTGTTTCGTTATTTTGAGTTAAATTACATGAACTCTAAACATCACCACTTTGTTTGGCACCAAATCTGTTCAAATTTTGGTAACACTCACGTGTGTAATGTTGTTTATCCATGCTCAGCCCTCCAACATAAAATGGTGTCCTGTCAAAATCAGGCCATTCTAAAACAGTCTATTCGAATAGTTAGGGATAGGGATCGCAACAATGCATCGATGTTTCAGAAACATCGATGCATTGGATGGAAAATATTGATGGTTTGCCATCGATGTTAAGAACGCGATGCATCGATATCGTACCTAGGAATAACATCTGTATGCTGTATGGCCAGCATGCTGGAGATTATTACGTGTACAAAGTCTCAGATATTGATAAAGAGTCGGCGAATTCCACCTGTCCGTCGAGATAAAGTTTATTTTTGTTTTAATTTTATTTTGTAGCGAGTTCAGAGGCATGTTCAATTTACTGAAAAGCTGTAATTATTACCAGTTTTACGTTCTCACAAAACACTCTCAGTAGACATTTTACAAAAGGGATACCGATACTCGAAGGTATCGATACTTTCTTGTGAAGTATCGAGAGCCAAAAGTATTAAATGCTACTGGTATCGATACTTTCATTCGATACTAGCATCCCTAGGAATAGTCTTCTAAAATGTCAAAATCGCTTTTTTCGAGCTCTGATTGGCCTTCTACACATTTGTTTTTGTTGCCCTCTAGGGGAATTTGTCAGAACTTCCATTCAATAATTTGCAGTTTTACAACCTTCGTAAATTGCGGTGTTTCATTGGTAGATATTACGCGCCATTGTTCAAAACGCTAGAAAAATTATGAAATCGAACTTTTTCGAAAGCGGCGTACACAACATATGATCTTTTGCAGAAATATAATTTTATGCTGCGAACGAATCATTTGGAGAGGAAAGGTTTGTTGGCGGAGCGAAAAGCACGAAATAACTTAAACAAATATAATTATATTTACAAAAACTATTGGACAAAAATAATTACGATTAATTCCAGCTTGATACGTCACGAAGTCGAATTTAGTAAACGCCACGATAAAAACTAGACCCCTTTCCTCCATTTCTCAGCCGACGTGAACTCAGTCATAGGTTTCCCGCTAATACCGCACGTCCCGATACCGACACGCCCGTTTACCGTATCCGGCGAGGCGAAGATACTTTTATTCTTCAAGCCGCTCTTTTTGCTCTTAGTCGCCTTGTTCGTGAACGCGAGCCACTTATTCTTCTCACTCTCCCGCTCCTCCTCCAGTTCTTTGAACCGCTGCTGCTTTTTCTGTTTCTTCTTCTTCAAGTACTCTTTGTTGTTCATTTTCGCCCGCTTCAGCTTCTCCGCTTCCGTCAGCACACGCTTCTGCCCTGTGAATTCTTTTAATTCCGCCAACGTAGTTACACCCCGATTTTTATAAGCCTCGAAAGTAACATTTACCTGCCCGTCCGGGTTGATGGTATCTATTCGCGCCTCGTAATATTGGTTGTTGTAATCGCTCCACTTCGCCATGCATATGTCCCCGATCCTCCAAATCTTTTTCGCTTTGGTTTTCGCCACAAATTCCTCGACAGCCAAAAGCGACTTTGTGATTTCATCTTCTTCGTAATTATTGACCGGCTCTGTATATTCCGGTTGATTCGCGGCTTCCTCCGCCTTCGTTTTCAAATCTAAAGTGAGTTCTATAACTTCCTCGAGATCCGTTTTCAATTTCAAGAGTTCTTTGTTGCTTGCGTCCGTCAATAAGGCTGCCTCGACTTGCTGCAGTTGTAGCTTGTAGTTTTGTAAATCATCAGCCATTTTGTGTTAATTTTTAGACGTAATTATAAAACAATAATAATTTACCTTACTGGAAATGCCAGAGACGGTTTTAATGTCCTTATTTTCAATATTTATTGCGATTAAACTTTACAAATGGCAGTTTTCTTGCTTATCTGTCAATCGTCTGCCATTTGCAATTTACAGTATGAGCGATGCGCAAGCGCGGTATGAATGACAACCTTTAAGCCCGGTTTACATCGACTTATGTCCGTACTCGTCGATCGACATGCATATTTTAGTATTACGAATTGAGAACTGATAACATTCCTCAATGTTCTGTCGAAAAATTGAAGTTATGTTACACTACAATGCCTGTTTGTTGTATAATTATATTCTTCTGCACCAAATTTATGCACAATGTTATGCTTACGTTACGTGTTCGTGAACAGCTCTTATAATAGGAGCGCCACCTTCAGTTGCAATAAACGCATTATTGGCGAGAAACAGGAGGCAAATTTGAATTAGGTAAAGATCAGATAAAATTCAACTTTATTTGATACGTGTAACATTTCAATCAACCAATTTTTCCGCTTGTTTAATTTTCATTTCAAACTTTTCAAACTCTTTCTCAGCAACTTTATCGGATTCATCCTCAACTTGTTCCACAGCAATAACTTCCGGTATATAAAATTGCATCATGTTCTGCACACCATTCTTCAAAGTTACTATAGAACTCGGGCAGCTCGAGCACGAACCTTGCATTTTAAGTTTGACGATGCCATCATCGAAACTCACGAAAATGATGTCACCACCGTCTTCTTGCACCGTAGGCCGTATTCGGGTGTCTAAGAGTTCTTTGATCATTTGCACGATCTCACTGTCGCCTTCGTTTATTTCTGCGAAGAAAATTGATAAAATACCGATCGAATTAGCATCGTTTGGACGTATTTACGAGTATCGGAATTAGGAACTCCTTCGTTTACAACCGGCAGGCCACTAGCGAAGAAATCCATAATCGTAGCAAAAATTTCGGGTTTTAAAACTTTCCACTCGATATCGTCCTCGGTTTTTGACACGGTGATAAAATCAGGACCTAGGAATACCCCTTTAACACCATCTATTCTAAATAATAACTTAGCTAAAGCTGAACTAGTTGCGGCTTTAATATTAGGAAAATCCATCGTGTGACCATCGTCCAACACTTTTCTGCCCGGCATAAACTTAAGACTGTTTGGATTTGGTGTGTCTAAGGTTTGTATAAACATAAGTCTACTAGAAGTTGTACTAATGGTTCTCGGAAGCACCCTATTTATAAGTTGTTCGGAGTGAAGCGTTGCACTAGAAAAATTACTGAAATTAATGAATCCTGATATGATTTACTACAGTAACTTACTTATTACATAATAGTGGCTTAGCAGTTACAGTTTTTGATGCACAGTAACACAAACGCAATGTATTACGCCACATTTTCGATTAAAAAGAAATTTCTAGGTTATGTTGAAATGTCAAAATTCTCTTATGGTATAAAAAAGACGTTTCATCATAGTTATTATTATTTCTTTGCGAAAATCTTGCCACAAATGGTATTAAGTCAGAACAAATCGCTCAAAAAGAGAATTTTGAATAATTTTATACATTAATTGCAGATACCTGTAATAATAAACTGACAACTGTCAATGTCAAATACTGGCAATAAATAAGGCTGTTCTGTGGTACCTTTACCACTAAATAAATTCGCTATTTTCTCTAAAAATGGGAGATGTTTTGAAAGAATTGCGCGAGAAATCTAAAAAGCGCAAGCAGCTTTTGGCTCAAACCGTAAGTAAACGTGAAAATGCGGTTTTAAAGATGAAATTTGTGATGCGCATTTTCTAACCTATAAAATTTGTTTACAGTTGGGAGTTTCTGGAGTAGATGAATTAAAGCAGGTATTAGGCACCTCAATTGATGCTTCGAAGAAAAAAAGGGGTCCAAATGATCTGGATACGGGCGAAGATTCGGATAAAAGTGGCTTAAAAGGGGATACACACGACGAAATGGTTTATCGAGATTCATCGACTTTTCTTAAGGTAAAAGCGTGTTTTTATACTATTTTAGGTCGTTTTCACATAAAAACTTCGTAGGGAACACAATCTTCCAACCCCCACAATGACTACTGTCAACATTTCGTAGACACGGGCCAGCGTCCGCAAAACTTTATACGCGACGTCGGTTTAGCGGATCGTTTCGAAGAATACCCAAAATTACGCGAGTTGATCAAACTCAAGGACGATCTCATCGCTTTAACGGCCACCCCGCCGATGTACCTCAAGTGCGATCTAATGAACTACGATCTGAAAAATTTGAACTCGAAGTTTGACGTTATTTTAATCGAGCCCCCTTTGGAAGAGTACCAGAGGACGATGGGGGCGAGGAATATGCAGTTTTGGTCTTGGGATCAGATCATGAGTTTGGACGTGGGGGAAGTGGCGGCACAGAGAAGCTTCGTTTTCTTGTGGTGCGGGAGTTCGGAAGGTTTGGACATGGGCCGGGTTTGTTTGAGAAAATGGGGCTTCAGAAGGTGCGAAGATATTTGTTGGATACGAACAAATATAAAAAATCCCGGACACTCAAAAAACTTGGAACCGAAAGCGGTGTTTCAGCGTACCAAAGAGCATTGTCTTATGGGCATCAAAGGGACTGTTCGCCGATCGACGGACGGGGATTTTATCCACGCGAACGTCGATATAGACTTGATAATATCCGAGGAGAACGAATACGGGAGTCTAGAGAAGCCCGTTGAAATTTTTCATATCATCGAGCACTTTTGTCTGGGTCGCCGCAGATTGCACGTCTTCGGGAGGGATAGTACTATTAGGCCGGGGTGGTTGACTCTGGGGCCTGAACTGACCAATACAAATTTTAATACGGATTTGTACTGCAGTTATTTTAACACGACGAATTTGACGACGGGGTGTACCGAAAGGATCGAGGCTTTGAGACCGAAAAGTCCACCGGCAAAGGGAAAGGGGAACAGCGGGGGGAGAGGAAGGGGTGGATTCAGCAGGGGGAGAGGCAGAGGACGGTAGTTTTAATAAATTTTTAATCTATACAATTTTTTCGTCGTTTTTTACCCTATCGTTCATAGGTAAGTGGAGGCCCCTGCAAACACAAGCCAATCCTCACATTAGTCCGGCGACGGCCCCTCGGCGCACTCAAACAAACAAAAACGCACATACAGGTCAAAATTCCAAGTAATTGCTCACTTCCGGTCAAACCGGAAGCACCCTAAAACGGAGAAATTATGCAAAATTTGTTGCGTTACACCAAAGATTTTCATTTCTAATTGAAAGAAACGTTTTTAACTACTTCCGGTTTAACCGGAAGTACTCCAAAAAATGTTAAATTATACAAGATTTGTTACTTTACACCAAAAATGTAATTTCTAATTGAAATAACGCGTTTTTCACTACTTCCGGTTAAACCGGAAGTACCCTAAAACGGAGAAATTATGCAAAATTTGGTGCTTTACACCAAAGATTTTCATTTCTAATTGAAATAGAACGTTTTTAACTACTTCCGGTTAAACCGGAAGTACCTTAAAACGAAAAAAATGATACAAAATTTGTTATTTTACAGCAAATATTTTCATTCCTAATCGAAATAGAACGTTTTTAACTACTTCCGGTTTAACCGGAAGTACCCTGAAAAAGGTCAAAGCCCGTTGAAATTTTCATATCATCGAACACTTGTCTGGGTCGCCGCAGATTGCACGTTTTCCGAAGGGATAGTAAACTGACCAATCTATCCAAATTTTTCGTTAGTTTTTTATACCCTATCGAAATATAAAAAATTGGGCAAGTGAAACACTTTATTTTCTTTGAAAAACATTTATTGTTAGTGCTTTGTCTAAGTGTGATCCATATAAACAATATAACTTGCAAATAATATTATTTGTTGAGCATTTTAAACATCGTATTTTATCACACATTTAAAAATACATAAGAACAAATTAAATTACAATAATTTGTATAAAAATAGTTTTTATTCGTTTAATAGTGATAATAACTTGGATTATTATCTTTGTTTTTTTGTTCAAACAAGGTAAAACTTAAAAAACAAAATAGTAAAACAGTTTATTTCAGGAACGTGGGAACGTGCATTTTTATTATAGAAAAATTTATCAAATAATAGAATTTTACATCGATTTTACTACCGGGATGATTTGGAAATAAAATATAATCGCAAAAACAAACTACGTACTTCCTCAAAACAGAACGTTTAAATATTCTGGGTAACCAAATGAATTGGCAAGATAAGAATTGCTGAGATCAAAAAGCTCTATAATTTTAATATTTCTATTTGTACTCTCATCTTTTTACTTACAAAAAAAACTATACCAAACACCTTAAATTTAAGAACTGATAAAAATTCATTCAATTTTTTACCGTCGAAAAAATAAATTAATTACAAAACGCCTGAATTTTTTACCCCCAAGCATGCGATAAACATGAACTACATTCACACCACGACGCATGCCGCTTTATGGTAAAGCGCCGTTCATAGGTAGGTGGAGGCCCCTGCAAACACAAGCCAATCCTCACATTAGTCCGGCGACGGCCCCTCGGCGCACACAAATAAACAAAAACGCACATACAGGTCAAAACGCGGAGTAATTGCTCACTTCCGGTCAAACCGGAAGCAACCTAAAACGAAGAAATTATGCAAAATTTATTGCGTTACACCGAAGATTTTCATTTCTAATTGAAAAAACGTTTTTAACTACTTCCGGTTTAACCGGAAGTGCTCCGAAAAAGGTTGAATTATACAAAATTTGTTACTTTACACCAAAAATTAATTTCTAATTGAAATAACGCGTTTTTAATTACTTCCGGTTAAACCGGAAGTACCCTAAAACGATGAAATTATACAAAATTTGTTATTTTACACCAAAGATTTTCATTTCTAATTGAAATAATACGTTTTTAACTACTTCCGGTTAAACCGGAAGTACCCTAAAACGAGAAAATGATACAAAATTTGTTACTTTGCACCAAATATTTTCATTTCTAATTGAAAGATAACGTTTTTAACTACTTCCGGTTAAACCGGAAGTACGCAATTGCCTCCTGTATAATAATTTTTAATCTGTACATACAAAAAAATCAAGTGCTCGTGAACGATTCACGTCGATAATAATTCGGGATGGTCAGTGGATGTTGATATTTGTTGGGACGAAGACAATTCACATTCAGACAACACTCTGTAGCCTACACCTCTGGGATCCAAAGTTTCTGCCACTCCCGAGACTGCATGAAATATTCCCAACAGAAATTAGTAGCATGCTCGTTACAGAATGGGCAAAAGTAGCTCGTTTTGTACTGTTAGATGAAAGAAAGGAGTTGAGGAAAGTTATGCAGAAACTAAGCGTTTGAAAAATAAATGAATTTGAAGAAGTCACAAAACTACTGCGGATGAAGGAACCTTTTATTCTAAACACTTTACAAAAAAAGACATAAAATTCATTACGAAAAATAATAACAATTAACTAATTTTCTAAATTAAAAAAATATACTCGAAAATTTTGTCAACACCAACATATTTTTTTTATTCAAGGAATTTGCACTATAAAAAATAGATTTCCCTAGATACAGCGTGCACTTTTTATTACAAAATTACCTAAATAAATTGATGAATGTCATTCGCGTCACTTTTAGTGCTCGAGGGGCCTGTTAATAAAGGAGACTCACCGCTATCCCACTCGTCGTCATCTTCTGACTCGGAGCTCTCTTCCGCTCCCGAACTTTCGCTCGGATTGTCCGGTTCGAGGGCTCTGGGAGTGTCCCGAGGCCAAGTGCTCGTGCCCGCTTCTCCCACCGGCACGCTGTCCAAATATAAAGTTATCTGGAAGAGAATTGTTAACAATGCCTCGAGAAGCCATCAAACTATGAAAGCGTAGTATTAGTATTTTACAAATTTCGAGATTGAAGCCGGAATATTGTTAAATTTCGAGACAGAGGTCGGGATTTAGTTAAATTCTGAGGTGGAAGTCGGAATTTCGTGAAATTCCGAGATAGAAGTCGGAATTTAGTTAAATTCCAAGATGGAAGTCGAAATATTGTTAAATTCCGAGATGGGAGTCGGAACATTGTTAAATTCCGAGGTAGAAGTCGGCATTTAACTAAATTCCTACTTATATCTTTGAATTTAACTAAATTTCGACTTCCATCTCGGAGTTTAACTAAACTCCGACTTCTACCTCGGAATTTAACTAATTTCCTAATTCTATCTCGGAATTTAACAATATTCTGACTTCCATCTCGGAATTTAACTTAAATTTTGACTTCCATCTGAGAATTTAACAATATTCCGACTTCTACCTCGGAATTTGTATCGAACACTTACCCTAAAATCCGCTCTGTACATTTTATGCTCTTTATCCTTCTTACTGATAATATCGAGTTCGTTTTTGACGAACAACGCGACGTAACTTTTACTAGCACTGGGCGTCTCTTCTTTCAAAAAGAACGTGTTAAACCAGAACTGAAAATGTTTCTCTTTCCGCAACTTCCACCGACTGTACACTTCCAACTTAATGTCGCCGGACAACGGCAAACAACAGTCCATCACAATTCTCAAACTCTGCTGTCCCCTTTTCACTTCGTAATTCGGACTTTTGTACAAACGCGAACACTTTAAGCGCGGCGCGTCCTCTTCTTCAGCGATGGTCTGGTGCGAGATGGCGAAGTACAGCAATCCCTGACCACCTGTCGAGAAAAACGGGTAGGTGCGCAACGTTTCAGCAAAAAGTCTTACCTGTAAGTTGAGGAACGGGCTGCAAAATAATCTCCTTAATGTATACCGACACAGGAACGTACGTCAGCCCTTCGTTAATTATCCTCCCGTAGTAATTGACGTACCTAAGTTGGCTGGGAATCGTGACCCCTTTTTGGTTCTGAGTCCTGGTTTTCCCGTAGTGGCTCAGGGCTTCTTCTGGGGTCTTGCACTTTCTGCTGTGCAACAAGTAGCAGCAGATCATGGTGCCCGTTCTGCCTTTGCCAGCTTTGCAATGGACCACCGCCACGTTTTTTGGATTCGCCGTCAACCAGTTGTGAACGGCGTTGCAAAACGGTTGGATAAGTTCTATTTTCGGGGGGTTGTGGTCGTCGAAAGGAAAGGTACTGACTCGATTATGGAATTTCGAAATATTATAACTTCTTTCCGAACACAAATTATAAATAAAATAGTGATCTTTATGTTTACATTCTAAAAATTTGAAAACGTCGTCTATGTGGTTTCTATAAATTCCTTCTAGATTAGACGCTGGATAACCCATAGCGATTATGTTGTCTGTAATGTCTGTGGGGAAAAATTAAGGAGTTAAATCACTTTTCCACAGTTCAGTTTATTTGTAAAAAAATCCGTAAAAGGATACACGTCAGATCTAAGTCGAATCCATCTTTCTTATAGCGATTTCTCTGTTTACTAACCAATCCTTTCAAAGAATTGGTAAGGTTCATAGCCATACTACCTCTCCTCGAAGTAGAAGGACTCTGCTCCTGTTCCTGCAGCGTTAACAGGTGCCCGTTTGCTTGATTCGTGGTTTCCTCATGGAGTACGTGTAACGGTGTAACAGCTGACTGAATGTGACCGCATATTTTGGTTCCTTTATCTACAAATGCCCCAAAGAACACAAACATTACGCACATTCACAAGGTAATTGTCTTGACAGCTCAACACTTTGACAGATGAGCTTAAGCTGTCAAACTGTCGTCATGGATACGATTGGACATTGACAGCTCTAACACTTTGACAGATGAGCTTAAGCTGTCAAACTGTCGTCATGGATACGATTCTTACCTTTGATTCGAGCTTGTGATCTTCGACAACCGAGACACTGACCCATATAAACCTCTGTAGAGAACAAATATGTTTTAACAAGTTCGTGACTGGTCTCTGTTCATTTACTATTCGTGTCATTGATGGTAGAGACACATGGACAGATGAGGCAGTAATCATAACACACAATCAGTATCCTCGATAGATAAAGCGTAACCCAACATTTACAAGATTGAAGCCACAAATCTGGTTCATACAACACCCAGTACTTCGTCTGTTACAACCTAAAATAAGCCAGGCACACGCGTTTTTTGCTTTCACACAATTTTGGTATTAAACAAAGCGCACGGTAAAAATTAAACACAAAAACACGTTGCTGGCACGATCGATTCTTATCCGATTGGCGATTCTCTTAGTTGGGTTGATTTTTTAATTGTATCACGCACGTTCGACAAGAACGCTACATTAATTTTATAATCTTCATCTTGTCTTTTCATCTAAAGAACAGCTAACATCACATTCTGTACCTTCTTTTCCATCATCAACTTGCGCACCATATTACAGAAAATAGATACCATTTTATTGAAATGTGCTTCCCTTCATTACCGACCGAACGATTCCAGGTCAATTGACTTCCAGATGTCACTCACTTGTAACTAATTTGAGTTATAAACCAAATTTTCCACACCTCCTGATGGTCATACTTAAAAAACATGGAATACCCTGATTGAGTTTGTTGCTTGTTTATATAAAAATAATAGTTGCAGAGAGAAGCGAAAAACTCCTGTGGTTCCTGCGTCTGTCATTATTTACGCGCCATCTCTCGGTAGATCCATTGAGTACTAAAGCTATTGCGCATATCATGATGATAAAACACGAACCTGCCAAAGCAAGTCGTTTCGAGGCTCTTTGGGTGGCATGTTGTGTGTGTCGGTGTAAAAGTTTATATTTATTTCATGTTTTATGTTTAAATTAATATTTTGTTAGTGTTTTTTGAAACTAAAGTGTAACTACTCGTGGTATACTTCCATGTTTTCAAGGATGTAAGTAGCATTTCCTTCCGTTTCTCATGTATTTTATGCAAATAACTTGGTGGTGAGAAGAGTGTCATCGATTTTGATTCTGACATTTTTGCCGAATTCGTTGTTTTACTGGGTGGCCGGTCAATTTACGAAATTTTGGTGCGGAATGTGGTTTTGGTGCAGTGAAATTATGTAGCAATCGATGAAAACTGTAGGAGGCGGGTGTGTTTGGCAATTTGTGTAAGTTGACAGAGTGTGCCTTGGTTTTTGCAGCGTATGTTAGGTTAGATTCCATTCTTTCGCGACATTTTACAAAGCATTCGCTCTGTTTTTTTGCATATGAGTTTCTTTGAATTTGATTTTTAGTCACAAAGTCACAAAAACTATCTATTGTTAAAATTTGTTAACTCCTTCGATTAATTTTACCGAAAAACTTTTTACGAGGGCGTTTTTGTATATTTGTTACCGAGTGACGCGATGAACGTAAAAAACAAAAATTCTCTAACAATTCACAATTATTTGGAGAAATTCTGAATCATTTCATAAAAATATCTGTTCTAGGATACTTATTGTCTACCTGTTATCATTTTAAAACGGGCTTTGTTTATATTGAGTCAGTCAGGTATTTTTATACTGCTTGTTCATTCATTGATGTACAATCATTCATTATTTGATGTAAATCTAGGATTCTTGATAATGGTATCTAGAATTTAAAGCGTCACACAACTCATAAAATGAAACAAAATTATTTCATGTGTTAACCAATCAATAATCAGCCGCAGTATATTCGGTCATTTTTCGCATTTGTAAGATTAATATTCGTTTTTATCAAGCGAATTTGCATCTCAATGGAATTTTAAATACGCTGTTGGTAGTTTGACTGTTTCCCAGTTATGAAAATGGAATTAGCAGTCCCTGTGGAAATCGACGTTTTTTTTTGTTCAGGATTTATAAAGAACGAATAAATATTTCCAATTCGAAGTCAAGTTGGCATTCCTGTAGTAACTTTGTAACTTTTCAGCAGTGCCGTAGCTTGCTTGGATTTGTTGAATCTGGTGATTAATTGCTTGGTGCCGTCATCAATTCACGTCGCCGTTGCACTGGCTTTCATTATTGTTTCATAAAAAGTTACGTTAGAATTGGAAACAGGGGTGATAGCAATATTCATTATACGCAAACCACTTTCAATTTCAAAATTCTACCGCAAACAAAAATAAACACATTTGCGCGGGTACAAAAATAGAAGTTTTTTTCAAGCAGCATTAGACCAAAGCGTGATGAAATTAACGAGCGCATTCCCTCACATTGGGGGTAGTATTCTGACGTCATGAGCTGTTTGTGCGATCAATGAAAACTTGTATCCACCTGCGAGTCCAAACATTGGCCTCTCTTTTCACTTTCCTGGTATCTTTCGCCAAACTTTCGGTTCAAATCTCGCCGCAAGACAATATTTATGTGGAATTGAAAAATAAATTGTTAATAAGATTTCGTTCATCGTCCACTCGCCTGCTTCAATATAGATAAGAGGGGCAGCCTGTTTTACGATCACTGATATTTAGGTTAGTCAATGAATCTGCCCTTAAATTTCACGAACATTTCCCAGAACCATTAAATTATATCTCCTGGCTTCCCACTTTACCTAAGCAAGTTCGTTTGCGCGAATGTCGACAGAATTTGGCTTTGAATTATTCACGTTTTGGGGGATGCTCTCGCCGTGATTAATTATACTTCAAACAATCAACAATTTTGCTCCAAACTTTGGAACGACATTCAGCATTCACCACGACTGATATCCACCGATGTAACTGACATTAAATTATAATTATATCCACCGATGTAACTGACATTAAATTATAATTACTGAAATTGAGGGAATGGCGATACAATGTCTTCACGTTGAATATAAATTTAAATGTACACGATGAGCTTTCTGAACAAACCTACTGGGATGGTTCCAACCTACCCTTATCAAACTTATCGCTTCTGGCGTGACTTTAACCGGGAGGGTAGCGATAAAAACCACCATTCGAAAGGTTATCTTTGCACATACAAAAAGGTATTCCACTCATTTGAAATGAAAGGAGTAGACGGCGTACTTGTATCGGTCAATCAAAATTGACAGCTTATATAAAAAAAACCCTGTATGTAGATTGGAATATGAAGGGAAAGCATCCAAAAATAATTTTTAGATTAGCTGCTAGGTGATTGTAAAACGCACCCTGAAGTCGGTTACAGGGAACAATAATTGCGTTACTTCTATACCGAAATCGTGAACAGTCCCCCGAGGGTTTATTGCAACGATTACGACGTTCTTGGGTATTAAATGTGACTGAGAGATGCCACAATAAAGAAGCTGTTACTTTCCTGGATGTGTCGACCGTAGTCGAAAATTAGCAGTATCTTTCCGACTTGTTTCTTATCTCTTCTAACGAAATGGGACGAACTGAATGGCACCGTTTATCACGGGATTAAATCCACGAGAAATTATTTGGTCGATTACTGAGTGGAATGCTGACTGATTGAAAGATTAGGATGGAATGATAAATGTGGAGAGCAGTATTGGAATCGCGAGTTTTCTCTAGTGTTAAGAGATTTGAACAGGAACGCCTGGTGAAAGCGAGGGTTAGAAACACTCTTCAAACAGATAAGGGTTGCGTTTTGCGTGTGTATTAATTAATAATCCGGGGATGAGCGAGTGAAAGTAGCAGGGCGCGATTTACAAAACGCTAATCCTCGCAGGTTATTGCGTCCGACGCACGCTTTGCGGCTTCACAGAATTTTCTTTTGACAGGAAACTGCAAAATAATTTTTGGGAAGTAATCAAGACGCTGGTGAGTGATATCGTTAGAAATCGCCAAATTGTTTCACAGCTTACCTCGAATAATAAAAAATATTTTTACTTAAAATAGATTTCTTTTTTAGATGATATACACCTGCACCGAAACTTCAACGACTTCTAAATAAGGTGAGTTTTTTGCTTTTCGCGAAAGTAAGCTTTTAGTGTGAAAGAAAATTGCCAACATAAATAATAGGATATAAAGCCGAGGTTGGCTGTCTAATTTTCGCACAGCCTACTTTTACTTAATCTCGACTAATGGGGAATTAACATTTTAATTTTTGTATTTAGAGGGTTATTTATTAAGTTATGTGAAGAAAGCGCGCTTCCAAAATATTTTTTGTTGTAATCCAGAGCTCTGTTAGAAATGTCGCGCCGATCTGGCGCTGGAGTCTTTCACGTGTCACGTCAAGAAGCCGCGGGGGGAAGTCGTGAAAACAACAAGGGTGACGGCACAAGGAAAAACTCCAACAGAGTCAGCTGTTTTCTTTATTAATCTGTCATGAACATGCTTCTGTTTCACATAAAAATGATATTTTTGTACCAAATAATATTTTTACTTCAATTACTCCCTCGTATATCGAGTTTTCGCCTATGGTGTTCTACTCGACCGTTAAATGTCACAACGCATTGTAACGAAAATGTCAGTGAGCTTCCATCAGTTATAATAGGACCATGACAAATCCTTTGTTTGGCGAAATTAAATAATATTCCATTTTCCAACCAGGGATTGAATAATTCAATATTACGGCAACCCGAGACCTGGAGTAGAGTTAGTTTCTACAATGTGTGTTATAAGCCCTGTTTTGCATATTGGAAATTGTGTTGTCGAGTTTCATTGTCTGATCTTCAACTTGAAATTGGAATTTAGTAATTCTTAAGGTACCTAACCAACTTTGTCCTGTGTATTGAGGGTTCTTGGAAAAACGGGTATTAAATATTGATCGCCAAGGAAATTAATGAATTCTGTTGAGAAAAAATAATTACTCCTGGGTTTTTTTTGAGAGAGAGAGAGAGAGTCAAGTTTCTGTACCGCGGATAGGAAGGTACTTGATTTTATTCGAAAGAGTGATCTAAAATAATTGGGAAGATAACTTGAAAACAACTAAACAAATGTAGAGTAATTCATAGAGTTATGTACAACTACCGGGATGATTCAGCATCATCTGACGCGTTGGTTCCCAGCTAACACAAGAGGGTGATAATGATATCAAACTAAAGCAATGAAAACGTCCGATCATTTGTCATTCAGCTGGTATTTCTGGCATGCAAGCAGAGGGTCTGAAAAATACGCTAGCAGAAATTGAGATTTAACTTTTGGTGGAGGCGCCAGTGATAAGTTCGAATTATTTCCTTACAGGTTTTCAAAACTGTAATGTGTGAATGAGGCTAGCTTCAAGTTAATATTATCTTTTGTTATTTGAGGGCCGAATGGACAATTAGAAATTTCTGCATTTGGCAAAGACTGACTTTCGTTGATCCACGCGCCAAGGGAAATTTTAGATAGTTTTACGTAACATATCGACCAACGAATAGCGGCGCTTGCGTGTTACCGTACTCTGGTCGGTTAGTGAACTGGAACCCCCTATTCGCATTCTTGCACCCTGTGCTGCCCCTGTAAGTGCCCGCTTCGCACTCGCTGCGTGTAATATGCTGATGAATATCCATATCCATGGAAATCGTGCACAGCAGTTTTTCGCTTGATGAACTTTAAGGGTTGGATGGTCTTGTCACGTTCTTCCCGGACACGAGAGGATTTTTGAGATAATTTATCGGCGATATTCGGAATATTGAATCTGGAAATTGTTACATTTCTTGAAGACTGACATGATGTAAATGAATGGATATTATTATCTTGAACAAAGTGCCCTTAAGGGTAGCGTAGGTGTGTTTATGAGGTTATAAAAGGACCATTTTGTAGCTCAATCTACTGAGTAGTTGTAGACCTAAAGCACGTTGACTTACTCGTTTTCAAAACTGAACGTATCTTTTAGATTTTCTATCGGTGCCGAGCAATTTATTTCCATAAAAAATAACGGCAGACGTTATCCATCACCTGCATACGTGCTGTAGGTCGTGAAAGTTGAGAAAAATGGCCGGATATTTCAATAAATAAAAGCTTATGTCTGCTTCGTAGGAGAAATGAGATATAAAAATCACCGGGGACACCGGGGAGGATGGGGTGCATTATTCAATAAGAACGTGATTTATTTACGTTCATATTGATTTCAAATATGATTTGAATATTATTTATTTTCGCCCCCCTTCCTTGCCAATAATTGAATTTATGTTGGGTCGGGATGAAGCCAATTTTTTACAAGAACCTTCTAGGAATCATAGCTACTACTGATGCTATTCTTTTATTAACGTTTGTTAACAATGTTTACACATAACTGTTCTTATTTTTTTCCAGATACAAGTCTGCCCCCGTCCTCTTCCCAAATTTTAAGATGGATCTTTCTTGGTTAGTATAATTTTTTAAATTCTATGGTCAATATTAAAACCGGAGGATTGATTTTTGTCACTTTAAATCAGCGAGCGCATGAGTTTTGCTTGGACTATTGCCAGTGTTTATCTAGACATTGTGGAATGTCCTAGAGCTAATCATTTCCACATTCTCACCTAATTACACCAATTTATAAGCAGAGGCGTAACAGCGCGGGAAGCGAGATATTCAATCCGGTTGATAATCTGTTGTTTATTATCATCAGCTTTAGAATCCGTCGAGCTCGTGCGATAAATATTTTATTTTTATTGTGCTCTTGCATTTTGTGTCTTTTAAGAAAATATATGTCGAGTTTTCGTTCAGAAAATCTTGCAAATGTCCGCCTATGTTCTTGACTTGAAGTCATTAGTTTTCCGCTTGCTGTCTTTGAAGATTTCACGTAAAAGTGCAGTGGAATTTCTAGCGTCAGTAAGAGACAACCTTTCCCGCTAGGGTACATGTTATTTTCTTGAATTGCAGCAGACATGTATTTCCCAAAGGTAAGTTGGGCTTTTGCGGTTAAACTCGCGTGTTGCAAAATAAATGTCGGTATCTGTTTCCTGGTATTTATTTTTTGCTAAGTTTAGAATAATGGGCAACCGGTCGTCGTTTTTCTGTTCCAGACAACGGCATTGTGTTATCGGGACAGAAGACATAAGATGTCCCGGCAGTCTCAGCTTTTTTACACCGTCGAGGTGGGAGATACTAAGTTCACTATTTTGAAAAGGTACCAAAATTTAAAGCCTATTGGATCTGGCGCGCAGGGTATAGTTTGGTAAGTCACCAATGTACGAAAAGAAACTTAAAATGTATACGCATCTACTTCTGCATTTTGAGTTGTACTTGTTTTTGCTAGTATTTTCTTTCTTGTTTTTTTTAAACACAGTCACCAACAATTTCTTATTGTGATATTTCACTTGGGGCTTAAGGATAAGAAATTACTTCGTTTACAGCGCTTGCGCCACCGAATAGACTGTATTTTATAGCTTGAAAAATATAATGATACTAAATTGTTGGTCAGTTTTTTTTGTTCGTAATGGTCTTGTTTTTCTTTTAGTTGAAGCATTTTGTGAAGTTTTCACCTCTATTATTTGAGTTTTTTTGAATGCGTAATTGTATTTTGATTTGTGTGTGCACATAATAATAATAATGAAACCGGGATTCACTCAGCATCATTTTGGGGATACCGAATTTTGGGTGCCCGAAAGATACGTTAATCTGGTGCCCAAAGGAGGGGGGGCTCAAGGGCTAGTTTGGTAAGTCGGTGGGGGGGGGGGGAAATAGTTTGTTGTTTTTCGAATCGAAAAACCGGGATTTTCAAGACTCGCTGTTGATTTTAGTGCTGCTTTGGACACGGTGACGCAACAAAACGTAGCCATTAAAAAATTGAGCCGACCATTCCAAAATGTCACGCACGCAAAGAGAGCGTATAGAGAGTTTAAGTTAATGAAATTAGTTAATCATAAAAACGTGAGTGTTACATCGGGAGATCTTGGAGGCCAAGGGTACAAATCGTGTGAAATTTTTTAGATTATTGGTCTTCTAAACGCGTTTACACCGCAAAAGTCTCTAGAAGAATTCCAAGATGTGTATTTAGTGATGGAACTGATGGACGCCAATCTGTGTCAGGTGATACAAATGGATTTGGATCACGAACGCATGAGTTACTTGTTGTATCAGATGCTGTGTGGTATCAAACACCTCCACCTAGCCGGCATTATACACAGGGTAGGGTAATTCGGGTTTGACGGGAATTTTATTTAAATCGGCGTGTTGTGCTTTTAGGATCTTAAGCCCAGCAACATTGTCGTCAAATCGGATTGCACGTTGAAAATTTTAGATTTTGGATTAGCTCGTACTGCCGGTACTACGTTCATGATGACGCCTTATGTTGTCACGAGGTACTATCGGGCACCCGAGGTAATACTGGGCATGGGATACACGGAGAATGTGGATATATGGTCCGTTGGTTGTATTATGGGCGAGATGATCAGGGGTGGAGTTCTTTTCCCCGGTACTGATCATATTGATCAGTGGAATAAGATTATAGGTAGGTTGTTTTCGGAATCGTGGATAATTTATTCTAGCCTCGTTTTTTGAAGAGCAATTGGGTACGCCGTCGAGACAGTTTATGGTGAGACTGCAGCCGACTGTAAGGACGTACGTCGAAAATCGTCAGACTTACAGGGGCTACGAATTTGAGAAATTGTTCCCCGACATGCTCTTTCCGTCGGATAGCAGCGAACACAGCCGACTTAAAGCCACTCAGGCTCGAGACTTGCTGTCAAAGATGCTCGTCATAGATCCCGAGAGGCGGATATCGGTGGACGATGCCTTGCTCCACCCTTACATCAACGTTTGGTACGACGAGGGCGAAGTGAACGCTGTAAGAAAACGTTGGATTTGTTTTTTTACTTTTTTCTTAATTTTTATTTTTTCTCATTTTTTTAAATTTTTGTTTATTTTATTTATTTTTTTTGATTTTTTGCTTTTTTCTCTTTATTTTTTCGATTTTTATTTTATTTTTTTTGTATTTTTATATTTTTTATTTTATTAATTTTTTTCAATTTTTTACTTTTTTCTTTTTTTTCTTTTTTAATTTTTTATATTTTTTCCTTTTTTTGCATATTTTTTTTACTTTTTTCCCTTTTTTTTATTTTTCAGGTTTTTTATTTTTATTTTTCATATTTTTTGTTTTTGCTTTTTCCATTTTTAACTTTTTTTTTATTTTTTTTATTTTTTTATTTATTTTTTGGCTTTTTTCCTTTTTTCTTCATTTTAATTTTTTCTCATTTATTTTTATTTATTTATTATTTATTTTTTATATTTTTTTCTTTTTGATATTTTTTTTTACTTTTTTTACTTTTTCACTCTTTACTTTTCTGATTTTTAATTTTAATTTATTTTATTTTTTCTGTATTTTTATTTTTTATATTTTTATATTTTTTGCCTTTTTTCTTTTTTGTTTTTCTTTTTCCCTCAATTTTTATTTTTCTTATTTTTTATTTTTATATATTATTTTTTATTATTTTGTTTTTGTTTTTTGGCGTTTTTGTTTTTTTAAATATTTGTTTCCTGGTGTTTGTAGCCTGCCCCGAGTCCCTACGACCATACGGTCGACGAGAGGGAACACACGGTGGAGCAGTGGAAAGAGCTCATTTACCAAGAAGTTATGGAGTACGAGAGCCTGCACGGGATAAACGGAAGAGCATCTTCTAGTTCTCAACCTAGTCCTGCCTCCAATTCTACTGAGCCGAATGGTACGGAGCCATTGCGGTAGAGCAGGTGAGATTTTAATTTTAAATAAAATAATAAAATAAAATAAAATAAAATTAGTAGTGTCAGCAGTAAATGTTAGAAGGTAGGTTCGCAAATCGGCATTGCTTTTTTAAAATTTTGTGGTATCTTCGGCAGGGTCTGAGTGATCGAGTTGCAATTTTCAACCACTAGTCTCAAAACTACCTAAGTGTAAGGAGTCACGCCCCCCAAGTTTAGTTTTTAAAAAGTATCTAATCAAGTTTTAGAATGCAACGTGTGTAATATTATTAATAATGTAATAATAATTGAAAAGAAAGGGTGAATGCGTGAGAGTTTGTATGAACTAAAATACTTGATACTATTTAATCATATTCTGTGTGATACTTTGTAAAAAAAAATAAATGACAGCTGGTTTGTATTTTTATTTTAAAATAAAAATACAGATTAGTAATTGTATGTGTAATATTAATTATATTAGGTGGTTATGTATGTTATTTTTTATTCTATTGTCCAATTTTATACAGGTTCTTTCCATTTATCAGTGTGGTTAAATGGGACGACCTGTATGCTGTACATATGATTTTATTTACTGTTGACTCACAAAACGTGATTTTTTTTTAAGTTATTTATTCTCGAGTTTCAAACAGCTTTTTACGAATATTTATTGTGAAATAATTTTGTGTCGAGTCCACACTTATTTTTTACGATATTTATGTTATTTAAATAATTATGTACTTTGCAATACATCTACCAAAAAAAAAAATATAATGAAATGCTGTATTGATCAATTTTTATCAAAATTTTTGTGTGCAATAATTTTACTCGCTTAATTTTTGTTTTTTGTGTATTGATTAATACAGTGTGCAATTGAGTAGCCGGAAAATTAAATAAGGTAAGTTAGAAAATAAATAAAAAATAGTGAACAAAAAAAATGGTAGAGATTTTCAATAAAAATGGTAAAGTTTCGTCTAATACTCCGATCCGATCCATAAATTAGTTAAAAAAGAGTAATGGAAACACATTTTTGAACAAATCTAGATATCGCAACAGATTTTGGGGTCTCAAAGTTTAAGACTGCGGGCGATCAAAAGATACCAAGTAAGTAATTTCCGGTAGTAATTTTTTTGGCAGAAAATATGTTGAATGTCGATGGATACGGTTTCGAATTAATTTTGGCAATATTTTACGATAATTCTGCACAAATACAAATAATAAAGAAACGAAACTCAAAAGTTATGTAAATAACTTTGTAGCGACGTCGATTTTTTTTTTTTATTCATTTCTTACCTTAGATATTTACCTTTCCACTATAATTATAATAATTAAAGTTGTAGTTTTAAAGAAACAGGAAATTTGTAGTAGTCGCAAAGTGGCGCAATATCGTTCTTATAAATATTAAACTGTCGATAGGAATATAGTTGGCGTATTCCGCCACTTTGCAGATAAATTAGGATTTGTAGCGTACGACGCTTGTATTGTTCTTGCTTTGTAAATAAACAAAGTAAACGCAAGTTTTTCGTATTTTGCGTTTTCTTCTAACATTGAAGTCCAGTGTTACAGAATTTCTCATTTTACCTTATATAACCCATAATTTATCACATTTAAGGTATATCTACTTAAAAAAAATGTAATATTTTCAAATTATAGGGAGATTGGTTCACTAATTTTTAGGTTAGAATCGTTTGTTGACTTAAAAATGGATTTTGCAACTCATTTTCCGAATATAACTTAAAGATATAACACTATTTTAGGCTTTAAAACACAAATAACAGCACTAATAGATTAAACAGAACACAATAACGTTTAAAAACCGAATAGGCGAAAATAAGATCAAACCATACAGCCTTAACCTAAAAAATAAATATTTTGACATTTAACTTAGTGATGGGCGGACTCGAATGCAAGAATTGAAAAGTTATCATTTCTAAGTTGCCCGATATTCATATAATATACGGATGTTATAATAATAATATTTTAATGGATATGGATATAGCCCCGTACGTGTGATCCGAACATTAAATTTCAAGTCCCGCATTCATGTGTGTTAACCTACCAACGGGATCAGCTGTTTAAGTATCTCGTTAGATGCAACTGCAACCAGAAGCGACGGTGGTAGGTGAAGCCTACGCGGTCGACGAGAATGGAAACGGTCCTGAGCCATGTTTAAATCCTGAGATTAACCGATCCCAAGCGGTAGAGCAGACTGCCGGTTTTTAGTTTCAAAGTTATAATGAATAAAAGTATCTTACATTAATATTGTTTTTATATCAAATGACACAGACTCGCTCCAGCCTAACTGCCTCCGCTCAATTCGGGATTGTGCAATTCAATAAAGGTGTACAAAACGTACTGCTTTATTTTATAGTTGCCCGTCTCTGAATATAGCTGAAAGAGTGGTTTCGTGGCCCGCCATTTCCGGTCTTTGGGCAAGTGGAGCGAGCGAAACGAACAGCGCGCTAAAACGTCACACTGGCAAAACCTAGTTGGGATATAAATAAACATGCAACCCTACCGGGAATGTTGCTAGAGGCCGCATCCACGGCTGCTGCGTTTTCAACCTATCTACACGTGGGACAAGTGAACTACGCGCTTACGGATGCTCTACTGCTACTGCTACGTACAAAATTTTTTGAAAAAAACGCGAAATGCGTGCTAAAACGTACTTTACCCATACAAAATTGAAGCAGGCGTATTTGTATGAAAACTACGGATAACCGCAATCAAAACTCATTTGTTGAAATTGAAAACTATACTTTTTATTTTTGTTTCGGACAGCTCTATGACAGATGTATTGACAGTACCGCTGTCTTGTATTACAGGTAACCTTGGTTCGACACTCCGAGAACCGATTTTCGTCGCCTTCTGCGCATGTGGACAAACTTGTTGAGAACCTCTGTAGAAAGGAGTGTCTGATTATTTTCGATTTGTGACACTGCCAATATGCCAATTAAGCAACGTCAGTTGATTGTCATTAAATAAATTTCAGGATTTAATTCCCAAGTTTTTGGTTAATATAAAGTGTTTGAACGCGAAAGTGTTCTTGTATGAACTATTTTGGTTTTTACGTAATGCCCAAATAGGTGCCAACTGCAAAACGGCTAATTTCCAGATCAGCTTTCCAGATTTCTTGAAGTTTCAATTTCAAAGTTTATGATATGGTCACAAATTTTCAATTTCTATTCCAAGTACTATTTAAATTGTAATTTACGCTTTCAGGTATGTTATTCTTTTGATTTTCCCATAATTTATTCTCACATTGGAGCAAAACAACATTCAAATTCAACCAAAAATTTTGATCTTCCACAAGTTTGACAGCAAATTCGTACTATGCCGTTGCTACCAGCAAATAATGCTCGTAGTGTCGTTGACGGCTGACGGTAACCGGTGATTTTAGAAAAATACAGTAGTTCGCGACAAAACACCCCAGAGTTCCACATACTGACGTCAGTATGTCCCATACCAGTGGCCCCCAAAAGCTGCGTAATGGCCAACCACCATTTATACTAAACCAAGCAGGTAACTGTATGAGGAAACTCAGGGCCGAATTAAGCGGCTGGGCTCCCTATCCTTGAAGCCCCGATCAAAAAATCACGCATTTCAAATCTCATAGAAAAGCTTTCAAAAACAAAAAGAATACATAAACTCTAAGCTTTATTATTTATAACACTATGATTTATTTACAAAAACACTTAAAACCTAAAGAGATAACCGCATCATCGGCTGAAAAACGAACTTGTCTTGTATCAGTTGATAAAAGCTTAAAATTGAACCGAAAAACGCATAAACCAACTGAAACATTCAATGATTAAAAAAAATATTTTCACTTAAAGTAATATGTAAACAATTTGAGGAGTTTTAAAAAACAATTATATTTTATAATCGACGCAGCGACTAAAAGACTTTTCGAACTCTCGACATTTTTTCATAAATCCGTCAATATCTCTAAAGTACTCCCCTAAACTCTTCCAATGTTAATCCAACTCAATTCTCTGCATGTTGAGCGTTCCCGTGTCTATCTTCGACTGTTTCATTTTATTCAAAGAGATTATTAAATCCATCACGGTAATTGGTCGTAAAGTATCGTGAAATTCGTCTTCGAGAGTAACGGGTCTGGGAACGTCCCCAGCCTGGGTTCGCTCGTTGGCTCTCACGAAATCGCGAATTCTATAAACAGAAGCGTTCCGGCACACTTCATGCAGATCCGACCCAGAGAAACCATCAGTTCCTTCAGCTAAACGAGAGGTATCTACGTCCTCGTCAACAGGTTCCGATTGTAAGATCAATTCGAGAATTTGTTTTCTTTGTAAAACGTTCGGCATGGGTATATGAAAAGTTGCGGGCATCCGCCGCAAAATCGCCCTGTCTAAATCCTGCGGGCGATTAGTGGCCCCCATAATTATAACGGTACAACTAGAATCAGTGACCAAACCGTCCCAAAACGACATAAATTGCGCTTTCATCATCGCCGTAGCCTCGTGATCCGTACTATTCCTCGAGCGCAACAAAGAATCTATTTCGTCGATAAAGACTATGCACGGCTGCAATTTAACGGCTAAACTGAACACCGCGGATACCAATTTTTGACTTTCGCCGTACCACTTGTCCGTCAGAATCGATACATCCAAATTAATAAATCGCGTGCCCGCTTCTTTTGCCGTCGCTTTCGCGATCAAAGTTTTGCCACAACCTGGGGGCCCGTACAGTAAAACGCCCTTCGGAGCTTGCGTCAGCAGCGAATTTTCAAAAAGATCTCTACGCAAGACCGGGAAAATTACGGTTTCACGTAGCTCCGCGATTAACGAGTCAAGCCCCGCAATATTCTCCCAAGTTATCTTTATATCATCCGGATGGACCAAATGGGTAGCAATCATCAATTCGTAGTCTGTTAATTTGTCGATTTTTAAAGTTTGATTCTCGCTGGCAGCTAACCTAAAAACGAGTCGCAAAAATGTTGCTTACATCGGAGAAAAACACCAGTTTCACGAACGTACCTTTTCAATTGTTGCTCGGCTAGTTTTCTAGCATTCTTTTTCGTTTTATTTGTAGGATCGATATGTCCCATGAGCCATTTAATACTAAAATACGTAACGGCAGACACCAAGGATAACCTCAGCATCAAACCCACTAATTCGGTTCTGTTTAAGTTGAAAGAATCTGCCATTCTTTTGAAAATTTGGTTTGGCATGCGATTTATATTGAGAAACTACAAGAATCACTGTTTTTGCATGGAAAATGTAAAATACAAATCGAAAATGACACTTCGGTTGTCAAAGATCAAAAGTCACAACAAACGTCAAAAGTACCACGGACTTACAACATGAGGAGCGTCTAATTTTACGAGGGCCAAGTGAAGTGAAGTGTTAAGGAATTTCTTTTTATTATTTTGTACGTAATGCACTAAAAATAAATTTCAATAGACATCAATCTCATGGCACTTAAAGTAACAAATCTCAACCTAGTTTTGATATAATACACAAATTTTTGAATATAGAAACTAATTAAAAAACACAACGAGTCCTAAAACACCAAAATTAAATATTCATCTTCCATATTCCCGCAACGGTCCAATAATTTCGGCGTTGCCATACTTCTTACTTAATTATATTTTTAAACTTCAGTAAAAATTGTTTTCTTTAGTATTAATGATCGCCGTCGCCATCATTATTTCTAGTTTTTCTATTCTGGTGCGCACTAATCGCGTTTTCGCTACGTTCGCCAGAGACGTGGTTGAATTCGACCTCCGGAAAAGCTGTCGCGATCGCACGCTCAAATTTTTGCACAAATTTTGTTATAGTCGCCATTATGCAGTCTTCGTCCTGAAAAATTTCAATTTTTCGAGGAGTTGGATTTTTGGGAATGGGCAGACATCTTTTTTACATCTGACATTAGAAAAATCATAGGCCCATTACACACAGGGTGGTTCACCGAATTGTAGCAAGATGAAGGTTACATTTTTGATATAGGACTGGAATTTTTAATAATTCTCGCTACCTTTGAAGAGCAATTTGTTGTCTAATGTCGAACAAAATAGAAGTGAATTGTCGACAGGAATTACGAACCTTGAACAGCAGTTTGGCATGCAGCGTCAGATACCGAAAGTCGTGCACAATCTCGTCGATGTTTCGATAAATGTTGTCTTCGATTTTCTTAGAGATGGCCGTCAGGGTGGTGGGGAACTTCCCGTCCTTGTCCTCTTCAACCTGAAATGGACAAAAGAAAAGGAGAATTGGAAAATTCGTCCTCTTCTTTGTACCGACCTTCCTGTGGTTCAAGTGAAACGAAAGCTCGGTCGTCTTCATCTCGCTGAGTATCTCTTTGAATTTCACCATGGCCTCTCTGGAGAACCCGTTTTCTTCCTCAATCTTCCCGTCGCTTGAGACCATCCTCTTCGAGACCTTCCCATCTGTACCATCCGCACGCTTTCTGTACGTCCTCGAAGTAATCTCGATCTTGCTGGCCGTCATTTTGGGCTTCACAAAGTTATCTTTCACTGAATTACGCAACAGCGTATAATTTTCCGTCGGGAAATAATGGTGGTCTGTCTTTTCGTTATCAAAGTGACCTACTTTGGACCGTTGCAGAACGGTTATTGGCTTGGAGCTGTCGAAAGAAGCGGAAGCCTTATCCGTGTCTGTTGTGGGGTACAGACCCGTGTCTATCCAAGTCTGCACTGCGGCCCCGAAGAGGATGTCGTCTTCTCTCTGTCCCTCGAACGGTTTTTGCGTGGGCACCATACGCGAAATCAGATTAGGAACGGCGGTTTGCGCATTCTGCCAAATCTTGTCGACGGAATCTTGCTTGTCTTTGATGAGTTTGTGGGTGTTTTGTGCCGTCTCCAAAAACTCGAAAGATCTCGGACTGTCGTTGTTGGAAGAGTCGTTCTTCCTCGGCACGTTGTAACTTCCCGGCTTCATGTAAATAGAATCCTCTTCCTTCAAAGACGATTCGCTGCTGTCGAAGTGGAGGAGAGGGTCGTGTTTCACTTTGGGTTCCAACCCTTCTTTTGGTGGCGAATTGGTCTGAATGTCTCCACGTTTGCCGCCGTTTTGAGACCTGTTCATCGCGCCTGGCACGTGATTCGAAGGTATAGCCTCGAAATTTTGAGGGTTGCTGTTCGCATTCGCGTTGTTCCCCCCGGTATTTGGATTGCTGATGTTCGCATCCAAATTACAGAAGATTCTCCTCAATTCTTCTGCCAGTTCCATGCTGTCCTTTTCCCACTTGTAATAGCAAGCTTTGAAATCTGCTGTCAATTCTTTTTCTATTTTCCCCAAACTGCCATCCTTCTCCAGGTACCCCTTCAGGATGTGCCAGCAATTGATCAACCGAATGAAGGCGTATATGAAATCCTTCGTCGCCCATGGGATCCCTTGGGAGTGTATGTTAGAAATAGTGGTGCAGGGTTTCAAGATTTCATTCCTCGTCCGTATACAAAGATTCTGAATGTTCCTAAAGCACGGTCTGTTTCTGTTTCTGTAAGCGATATGCTCTGCTCGAAGACAGCTGTCTTCGAGGAACTTTATGAAAGCATCGGTGGCTTGTGGGGGGTTGTTTTCTCGAGCAATTTCTTGGGTTTCTTGACCGGAAGCGGTGGAAGCTCCAACTTCAACCGTAGGGGATAACGGTGAGTACTCGGTATTGCTGGTTTTTTCGATTCCAGCATTGGTTTCATTTCCTTCTTCTGTAGTTCTATCCAAATTTCTGCGATCCCTCGAAGGCGGACCAAAAACAACTTCTGCAAAATGTGCTTGTCCATGCGGATTTGTGGCAACTGTCACATGGGGTGGAGGAGGGATGACAGCAGCATGGGGGGCTGTACTGAACGGAAGCATGTTGTACTGGGTATACTGGTAATGGTGCAAGTTGTACGGTCTCGATTGGGGATAAGGTACGATCGAAGGGCGGTAAGTTGGTAAACAATACTGATACATCATGTTAAGACAGGGACAGAAATGGTGCATGTGCAAATGGACGCTTTGTGTATGATTCTCTTGTCTTGCATCCACAGACGCTGGGTACATAGCTTTCGAAACTATCTGAAAATGACACAAAATTATATTACTTGTGCCATCTGTTTCACAAAATAAAATAATTCCGCGTCAACTTCAAAATTTTTTTGGGAAATACGAGTAAATTCTTCGGTTTGTTTGAGTAGGGTAAATGAAGAAACTCACCTAACTTTACAACGACCGCACCTCAGTTCATTAAAATTTTTCGATTTAGTAACACTTTTATTATTTAAACGCATAAAACTAACGAAAAGCCTAAACGGTAACAAAAAATGACATTTTGGAAAAGTCATGTATGTTTGTTTCTTTCGTAATTTACGGTTGCTAGGATTGAATTGTAATTAATACGGAACGTTGGGTTTTTCTTTCGGCAATCTAGGTTAAAGAGCGTGTCGAAGGAAGGAAGCGGGGAAAAATTCTTGGGAATAGAGGAAGAGGTACAAAAACATCTGAAATAATAATAACAATTTATATATTATTATTTTAAACACATGATTTTTTAAAACTTTTTATGTTGGCAGTTAATATTTACCTAAGATGTAAAGCAAACGATAACCAATAAAAAACAAGAAAATATCAAATACACTAGCCTATGAGTATTTTTTTTACAGTCAACTAACATCCATATTTGAACACTAGAGCAAAATAGTGTTTGCCTTTAGCAGTTTTTGAGCCAGAAGGACGCATCGGAATTTGGGCCACAAAAATAGCTTAAAACTGCGTCAAAATAGATATGCAGTGACACGATTTATTATTGTCGCGTGTCTTTATAGTCTGGCCCAAAGTCTGTTTTAGACATTATTCAACAATTTTCAGCTTGTATGCTACAAAGTAGGTACGCTAGATCTTGTGCTAAAGTAACGAACTGTAATTTGTTAAGATAAATTATTCTATTTGTGTGTTGTAACAGAAAAAACGATGGTATTTATGGCTAAAGACGTTTTTCTCAGTGCGATGGTTATTAGAAAATTATAAATTTTTAGAAAACGAGCACAAAAATTTGTATGAAGTCACAACCTAACAACATAGTAACTTACTGTACCGTAGTGGTGTCGTTCGCTTGTTTTTGATGATAGAGAGTGAAAAACCACTCGACCACCATATTTTTGTTTAGCAAATGGCAAGAGTATTTTTTTCTGACACTGACAACTGATTTTACAACATGGCGTATGCCATGACCTCCTTTATTTAGTTTATTCTTTTGGCCGAGCAAAGTTTATTGGCGGCCATATTGTTAAAGAAAATTTTGTGCTAGTTTTCTTTCGAAATTTGTATAGTTTTCTTGCGTATTCCCATGCACTGTGCTGTCAGACATACTGTTAGTGGCAAATCTGTATGGGGTTTTAAGTTCTACATAATCAAATTTAATTGCCAATGCGGCTACTTCGTTTACGTCACAGTTGTTACGGCTGATTTCTAACTAGAAGAAAATTAATTTAGATTTGCCACTGCTTGAGGAATTTAAAAAAACTATGTAACTGCATTCACATTAATAATTTGAGCGCGCTGAACGTAGCTGCAAGTAACGATGCTGAAAAGAAAATGGCGCTGCTTCCGTTACAGGAATCTTTGGTACATGTACAAACGGTTTGGCGTATCCCAAAACCAGTTCGATGGTAGCATTCTTCTGTTGAGTTCACCCATCCACAGCTTCTTATGATGCGTTCTTCTGCTCGTACTGAAAGAAGAATTTAATGTTAGGATTTTTTCAGAATAGAATTATGTTCAAGGAGGGGGGTATGCGTTGTAGGACTTACGCTGGTTGACATCCACGTCGATAGTTTGTTTAATTTTTCTACACAATGAGTAGTTCTTTCTATCCTTTAATTCGCTGCAGTCTTGTTCTAATTGCTTTGGTACAATAGTCTCTTTGCATCTTTCGTCATCGTGACTATTGCAAACGAAGCACTTAAGAGAGTAACCTGAAAATAAAAAGGAGGTTTGGGACCTTAATGAAGCAAACACACTGTGTTACTAGGACAAATTTCTAATTGGAATCGATTTTGTAGTCTCCGCATTTTGCATTCAGTTCCCTATTGATCTACGAAATGTTACGAGTGCACATGCGCTTTTTAATAAAGAAATTATCTTAACATGAAATTGATAATATTTAGTGCTTATGTCAAAGGTGAATGGGTTAGAAAAACAACAGATTATAAATAGATTTTTTGAATGAAATTTTGAGAAAAAAAATTTACGAAATTCGGTAATTTTCTATTGTGATTTCACAATATTCATTTTCGGCGTTTGCGACGATTCGCTACAAGTTTCTGGAAGTCAAATTCGTACTTGATAAAAAAAAACTACAATTTACAAATATTGCTTATGCTACCAAATAAATTTTTTAAACTTACTGCTCTGTACACACATAAATATCACAAAACTGCATCCTATTAGGTAATGGAGATATGCCATAGTGTTTAACAAATGAATATTTACACGAATTTTTCGAAATTTCTCGTTAGTGTTGAGAGCTACTCTGTATTTCTAACATGAAGAGTTCTGCGATGGCGCATAGTGCCTGCGCCAGAATATGCGATGGGAGAAGGGCAAATGGATCATTCGGGGTATACAGGGTGCATTATAATGTTTTTCTTACTTATTGTTATTGTATTTTTGAAGACTTTGGATATTGTAACATTCTATTTTTTCGAAATAGTGTGCCAATATCTTGATTCACACTGTATACAGTTTGTTAATAACCTCCCTCTTAATTTGTCTATTATTAGACCGCATACTAACCATTCTGAAAGCAAAATCCAAGTACCAGTCCAAAATACAACAAATTCACAATTTGCACCATAATAAATGTAGGTACAATACACAACACACAAAAAGACTCACGTTTTTGTTCAATATCACGCTCTCGCTAAACTAAACTGCTAAATAAATTATGAGCTACTAACTGGAATAGACGACGATACTATAATACGTGGTTAAAATTTTCTAAATATAGAAAAGTCTGGAAGGCGGGAACGCGCTAGAAGTTTTACATTGTTTTCTTGGGTGTAATTTTCATGTAGGGTCGTAGGGCAGCAGCCAAGTATCAAATATTCTTTCCACCTATCCCCCTCTTTCATCTAAACACTTTTTATATTTTCGCCTTTCCTCTATTAGACTCACAATAAGTTTTGTTATCCAGGGTTTTCTACTTTCATTCTGTTTATGACCCAAAACAAGACACTAATAAAAAAATAATTTTATGATACATAATTGGTTATACAAGTATCATGGAGGAAACAACACTAATGCTACGGTAATTAACAGAAAACTTAACGAAAATCTTGCACGTGGTGAAGCAACGTTACAGCCTTCTTTGGCACAGTCACAGACGTAAACGTAGGCCTCATCCCATTTTCCCGAATAGCATTTTTCTCCATCATTGTTAAAAGCGCATTCTCGAATAGTAATTATTTGTTGGGGATCCATGAAATATACTAAAAAGATGTATATCGAAAAGGTAGAAGAGTTTTTTTTGTTTACATACAAGTTTGGACGAATTTTCTGCACCATATTGCCCCACCTTTCTGTCTAGCTGTTGGCTGGTACGTTTTTATATATCTCTTCGTTATGTTTTTACTACATTCTACCAAATAATTTTGGTTTGGGTTTCCACAGCCGTCGTCTAGGTCTGTCCTGCACTGATAACATTTAATAGCCATTGCTTCAAACAAAACATAAGAAAAATAAAGATCATTAACAGTATTTTGAAGGAAAATGAGCTTACCAAAATTCAAAATTACTAAAAATAGAATTTGTATTAAGTGGACATTTTTAAGCCACATCATATACCATTTCAATCGATACAAAGTGCCTTCCTTTGGAATACGCCACTGAAATCAATTTTAAAAACAAAAATTTCATAAAATTAACTTGGAAATTTACGTGTGTTCTTCATTGTACATCGATTAGTTTATATTTTTAATAGAAATACGACAAAATCCCCTTCAATTTCTTTCAATGTGTAAAACTTCAAAAGTCATTGTCAAAATTTTGTAAATGTCACGTCGATTTCAGTCCGAGCTGCACTGACAATTTCGATTGTCATGGAAACACATGAACCGTGAAAACAGGGCCGTAGCAGGGGGTTGCCAGTAGCCTTAATGAAGTTAAAAATGCAGGTCCGTATTCACAAAAAAATTAGTTAAAAGTCGTATTTTCAGACTTATCTACTCTGGTTTCACCATTTTATAAATAGTTGATTGTTTTCAACAATTAGGCTCCTTTTGTGATTTGAGCCTCAAGACCTTCTGTCTCCTGGACTAATTAACTTTCGCGAAAGCTCAGGGATAATTGGCGATTGGCAATAGTGGGAAATTCACACCAAGACGTCACAGGAATGAGGGATCGATACATTTCCTAATTTTACGTTAGTACCTAGCGGTGGACTGTTAGCCCGAGATTGTATGGTTTTTAACACTATTTGCTTAAGATATTTGGTTGGACAATTATTTTAATTTATAAATAAAACATTCCATATTATACTCGGTTAATGTAGAATAAATTACAATTTTCTGGACTGTTCAAGTTTTATCTGGATAATTTTTGTTCTCTTGCTGGCAATAAGTGTCGATTTTCTGTTTAGTTTAGTTGTTTGAAAGTGACTGGAATACTAGGAGGTACGTTGCCTTTTTAGTTTGTTGTTAGATACCTAGGTAATTAGTAATAATATTGTGGCGATCGCAGGAACTTGTTTTTGGTAGGTACTTACCTTGAATTCAATTTCTTGTTTTTTCGGCACCTAATAAAATAAAACTTAAGTAGCAGAAAGTAGGATTTGTCTTATTATATTGCTATAAATAAATTTGACTTAAATTTTGAATATCTGTTCCCTCAATCACAGAATTTTTGTCTTTTTTATATGAAACATTTAATTTGTACGTTCAAATGTCCCGTAAATGTTTTATTTTGTTTTCGACACTGAATTTTGGAGTAAAAATTTGTAAATTATGAATCCCATTTTACCTGATCTCATCGAGAAAGTTATTTCAAATTATGGATTTTATAAAATTAGGCCGGTATGTTCTCTTGAACCACTGTTATGCTCGAGAACGGTTAATATAGAGACTAGGAAGAGACTCTTAACGTCGTATGTATGGAGTACGGCATTATACGGGTGCGAAACTTGGACAATAGGAGAAGCGGATAGAAAAAGAGTAGAAGCGTTTGAAATGTGGTGCTACAGACGCATGATGAAGATACCGTGGATAGATAAGGTTAGCAATAGGGAAGTATTAGAAAGAGTTGAGGAAAAGCGAAAGATATGGAAAACAATAAAGAGTAGGAGAGATAGGACGGTAGGACACCTTCTAAGACACGAAGGAATAGTTCGTGACATACTAGAGTCAGAGATAGGAATAAAAAGAGGTAGGGGTAGGCCTAGATTAGACTACTGCTCTCAAATAGTTAGGGATGTAGGATGTTCTACTTTTAGGGAAATGCGTAGGTTAGCTCAGGATAGAAAAGAATGGAGGTACGCGTCCAACCAGTCTTCGGACTGAGAACCTTATGATGATGATGATGTTCTCTTTGATAAGTTTTATCTTTCTGAAGTGCCAAATTGGCTAAAATCGGGTATTTCAGATAAAGCATGGAGGCAGGAAACTAAGAGAAAACTTCAGACAACTGCTAGCGCGCACGAATTATTTATGTTTTAACTCGCTGTAACTTTTTTCAGCAACAACATTAATGTTTCGTTTCTTCATTACACGAATTTGTGGTCTAGCAAGACTTTTCGTGACTTCAAAATTCGAATCCGGCAGATCATTTTACATAAGAATCAGCTTCATTTTCTTCTGTGTGTTCGAGTTGTATAGAGGGTGTCGAATTAGAGCACCTTGCTCCCCGACTAAAATATATGGGGAACATTTCAGGAAATAAAAACTTGGAAAAATTAAGGCTTGCCTCTTCGATTTTCGCCTTACTTAAGTTCAGATAATGGCACCGAATTACGAAATTGTTCTTATTAGTATTTGAACAGACGGTATACCCGTGAAAATAATAGTTAATATTATAATTATTACAATTGTTCAACACTATAAGGAAAGCAGCACCTCAGATTAACATAAAAATAGATAATCGAGTGAATGAACTACAATTATTTGTTATCTTCAAAAATTGTTTGAGTTTGAGCTTCTCTACAGCGCACGAATAGAATAATTTATCTAAATTGTATTTCTGTAATTTTAGGATTTAAATTGCTACATAATTGAGCTTGTTCAAATGTTTGTCGTAACATTTAGTGCAATGCAAAGTGGAGACATAATTTGCTTGGAAATTAATATGTAAAATCACAAGAAAAACGAGTTTTAGTGCAGTGTATACTGCGTGGCGTTTGCGCGTTGTTTTTCTTCGCTTTTACATGGAAAATTTTTGATTTCAGGAGTGAATTTTCACCATGAATACTGCCAGTATTGTTTGGACCAGTTTTATAATAGTTATTGTTTATATTTCTCTAGGTAAGTTGATTTTCTTTATTGTATTTTGTTGTACTGTAGATATTTCATTTGTCCGTTTAAATATTTGTTAGGTGAAGCAAGGGAAAATTGAAAAATAGGGATAGGGTAAATGAGTAAGGGAAATTGAATTGAATTATTTACATCTGAGTTTAGGGGGAGTAAAAATGAGGAGTGGCGGAATTCTTGACTGATTTTGTTCAGGTAGAGCTGCAATCAGGATATAGTTAGTTTGAATTCCAGATATTTAGTTTACCTTATCAAAATTTTAATGTACCATGAGATGAATGCCTATTTGTTATACAGTCTCCCACACCTGTATTTTCAGTTAATGGACTGAAGTGTTTTCAATGTACGGCTGTGGAAGACCCAATTTGCGCAGATTTAAAGCAAAACGATACTGCCAGCCCGTATTACAAAGAGTGTCCTGAAGAGATATACGGAAGGAAGCCTATACTTTGCAGAAAAACGGTTCATCAAAGTAAGTTATGGTTTCAATCACCCAACTGTCAAAATGTCAGCGAAATTGCACATTTTCTTAATCCTTTTTAGTAAAAAAAGTATAGTAAAAAGCATTTTCTTTTACGTTTCAGTACTTTTTAGAAAAGACGAGGCACCTAGGATAACGAGGGGTTGTGGCTTCGAAATTTACAAAAATAATGTATCCAATTGCTATAGGTCAGATACTGACTATAGGACTGAATTTAGTTGCCAATGTTTTACAGATGCCTGTAATGCATCGTCGCGTTTGCGAGTTGGTTTTGCGATAGTGCTGCCACTGCTTATTATCAATAGACTTCTAGCAATTGCCTTATTTTAGTTTTAAAAGTAGTACATACTGCTCTAAGTGTTGTTGATTTTTTTATTAATCCGTATTGTATAACACACTTAAGTACTGTGCATTCTTTATCTAATTTTTTTTAGTTATGTTATGACTGTGATTTGTTAAATAAATTGTTTTTAATTTTAACTTATCTTTTAGTTCGGGTTTCTTCACTCGTTGCCAGGCAACAGTCGAGGCAGTCCGGATGGTAACGAGTTTGAAAAGTGATAACTTTTGATGGAACTACAAAAACTTTATTTCTGAGAGGCAAATCTTTGATTTTCAAATTGTTGATGGTTTGAACCGTTTCTTGTCGTCCCGGTCCCCTATAGGCCCTTTCACGTCGATAATCACTCACTAACCCAATTTTTGTCTCATCAGAAAAATTATATTTTTTGCTTCCAGAGATCTGCCTCCTACGGAAAACGCATTTAACTTGTTAGAAGAGCTTTTTTACAGTGTGCTGGCAAATAAGCCCAAATATTCCAAACATCCTAGAATATGGATGGTACATGGAAAACGACATTATGCCAATAACATTCACAATTAGCTCTAAACTGGATTGTGTTACTATAACACAGTTCTCATCATCATAAGGTTCTCAGTCCGAAGACTGGTTGGACGCGTACCTCCATTCTTTTCTATCCTGAGCTAACCTACGCATTTCCCTAAAAGTAGAACATCCTACATCCCTAACTATTTGAGAGCAGTAGTCTAATCTAGGCCTACCCCTACCTCTTTTTATTCCTATCTCTGACTCTAGTATGTCGCGAACTATTCCTTCGTGTCTTAGAAGGTGTCCTACCATCCTATCTCTCCTACTCTTTATTGTTTTCCATACCTTTCGCCTTTCCCCAACTCTTTCTAATACTTCCCTATTGCTAACCTTATCTATCCACGGTATCTTCATCATGCGTCTGTAACACCACAGTTCAAACGCTTCTACTCTTTTCCTATCCGTTTCTCCTATTGTCCAAGTTTCGCACCCGTATAATGCCGTACTCCATACATACGACTTTAAGAGTCTCTTCCTAGTCTCTATATTAACCGTTCTCGAACATAACAGTTGTTTCTTTTTGTTAAACGCAACTCGGCCCTGCGCCATTCTTTGTTTTATATCTTTAGTGCTCCTACCGTCTTGGGTTATTTTACTTCCTAAGTAGCAGAAATCCGCGACCTCCTCTATCTTCTCATTTCCTATTTGTATTTCAATTTTAGTTCTATTTTCACTCCATCTACATACCAAAATTTTAGTTTTCTTTTTATTGATTTTCATGCCGTAGCCCTGTGTCAAAACTGCTTCCATTTCATTCAAAGCCGCTCCTAATTCTTCTTTGCTAGATGCTAACACTGCTATATCATCCGCAAATCTGAGCATATTAATAGTTTGGCCCTGTACATTGATCCCTGAGGCTGTTCTTTCCTTAACAATATTAATCGCATCTTCGATATATAAGTTGAAAACTAGAGGTGACAATGCACATCCCTGTCTCACTCCCTTCCGGATATCTACTTCCCTTCGTTCCTGCTCACATTCTATAACTGCCTTTTGCTCTTTGTAGAGATTATGTATTATTCTTCTGTCCCTGTATTTCATCCCTACCTTTCTCAGCACTTCGAACATCTTCCCCCATTTTACGTTGTCGAAGGCTTTTTCTAAATCTACAAATCCTATATATACGCTCTTTCTCTTTTCTATCGTTTTTTCTATAATTACTCGTAAAGCTAGAATGGCCTCGCGCGTTCCTCTATTTCGTCTAAATCCGAACTGATCTTCTCCTAATATTTCTTCCGCCTTTTTCTCCATCCTTCTTTGCACAATTCTAGTTAAAATTTTTGACGCATGGGAAGTTAAACTGATAGTTCTAAAATTTTCGCATCTATCCGCGCCTTTCCTTTTTGGCAAAGCTACTATGATGTTCCGTTTGTAATCTTCTGGAATCTCGCCTGTCAGGTATATGCGACTAACTAATTTAAATAAACGATATTACCTCTTGACCTGCGCACTTTAAGATTTCTGCCTGCAAGCCATCTATACTTGGTGCTTTATTATTCCTTAAACTTTTTAGTGCTAGCTCAAACTCTTCTCTCATTATAGGACTCCCTAGGTTATCCCCTTCTACACTGCTTTCACTTTCTAATATATCTTGCACTTCCTGTCCCGCATATAAGTTTCCTAAATATTCTTTCCACCTATCTGCCTTCTCCCCGCTTCCGATTAGGATATCTCCTGCCTCATTCCTAATGCTTTTGGTACTAGATCCAATTTCTCTAAAATTTCTCCTAATTATTTTATATGCTTCATCAGTCTTTCCTATTTCGAACATATTTTCCACTTCTTTGCACTTATCGTCGATCCATTGCTCTTTCGCTTTCCTACATTTCCGAATAATTTCCCCGAATTTCCCACTTGATCGCCTTATATCTTTGTTTCCCTATTTCATCTAACCTATTTTTATATTTGCGCCTTTCCTCTATTAGACTCACAATATGTTTTGTTATCCAGGGTTTCCTACTTTCATTCTGTTTATGACCCAAAATATCTCTAGCTGAGGAAACTAAACTATTTTTAATGCAATTCCATTCTTCCTCTATGTCCCTAACAATATTTTCGCCCGCGCCCTTTAGTACCTCGTTTGTCTTTTTCTCGAACTTATCGCGCGTATCATCATCTTTTAGTTTCTCTGGGTCAAGATACCTTCTTCCGCTTCGTTTTTTCAAAATCTTAAATTTAAGATTGGCCTTCATAACGACTATATTGTGATCACTATCTATATCTGCTCCTGGATAACTTCTACAATCCCTAACTTGATTTCTAAATCTTTGCCTAACAAGAATGTAATCTATTTGATATCTCCCTAGGTCTCCTGGCATCTTCCACGTGTAGCGTCTCCTAACATGATGGTGAAATAGAGTGTTCGCGACCGTTAAGTTATGTTTATCGCAGAACTCTATCAGTCTCACTCCCCTATCGTACTCGCTGTAAATTTTTTCAGCAACAACATTAATGTTTCGTTTCTTCACCAGAAATAATTTCGAGCCTGTCCGTGTTTGGTCTCGCATATGAATATGTTAATTCTGAAAAATAAAATTACCCGGTGCATGAAAAATACATTACATTTACCAACAAAAAGTCTTCGTTCTTATTTGTTTTAATAACATAACCTCCTGCTAATTTGTTCAATTTTCAAAGAACTAAACCCACTATACACAGTGTTTAATAAAAAGGGGAA
This sequence comes from Xestobium rufovillosum, assembly GCA_963966045.1. NCBI lineage: Eukaryota > Metazoa > Arthropoda > Insecta > Coleoptera > Ptinidae > Xestobium > Xestobium rufovillosum. The sequence continues at coordinate 26,775,387 of OZ014503.1, forward strand.
ATTATCACATTGGACATTGAAGTGTTTTATATTTTGATTTTCAAGTTGCACTGTCAAATTATGAAGCGCTCTCATCATGTTCAGTAAACTCGGCTCGAGGCGCGGCTTAAGCGCGTGAATGTGTTTATGGAATTGCGTAATAGGATCAAAATAAACTTCTAGTTGCTTCCGAAATATTCAATGTTAAATGACCTGCTTATTGCCTGCACATTTAAGAATATAAGAATGTTGCATACGATTTATGTCTTTGGAATTCTCGTTTCCTTGGTTCTAAAGGGAAAAACAACACGCGTTGCCCGTCCATTTTTCTTTTCAGGCGATGGTTTGAAATGTTACGAGTGTTCTTCCATTTCGAACGAAGATTGCGACAATGCAGGAAGATTGGAACTTAGAACTTGTGACTTATAGCCCTGAGCTGTTTTAAGCAAGTTACTCAAGGTAAGTTTGAGTGTTAATCGGCAAAAAGCTTTTTAAACTGTTACTTTTGCAGCGGGCAGCAGGGAAGTTGTTCTAAGAGGATGTATGCCTCGAGAAGCGGATCCTTGCATAACCACATCGGTGGGCAATGATCTTGTTCGAGTTACCCATTGCAGCAAATGTGACAAAGATGGCTGCAACTCTGGACAACATGCTATACCTATTTCGCTTATAATTCTCCTCATTCTCGGTTACATTACTTATATTCTGGCTTAGAATATGCACTAAAATTTACTTAAATACGTAATGCTTCCAATAATCTCAGGACTTTACCTCAGTGAATTGTTTAAGTGCCAAAAGAATGCCGAAAGGAATAGCACAAAAAATGTTTGATAAAAAAGTTTTTACCCTTAAATGGGAGGAATTGGCGGAGTAAAAGTGTTCGTTCGCCAAATTTGCCGACTAAAATAACTGTTATTACCCAATTTTCTGCTATTACCAGATGAAAATACGACCACTTGCCAAATCTCTGTCGCGTACCGGATGAACTGCTTGCAGTGGAAAAAGGGACTACTGTGACATTACCAATTCTCATTTCTGCAGAAATGGGACACAGATTTTTAAAAGTGTGTCAGAGCGGACAATCTATGAGGGCGTGTTAATAAATATACATATTAATATAAATTGTCTAATATTTTTAACTTTTCGCTTTTTTTACCTGCTCAACAGCCTTCAACATTTATGCATAGCACATCAGAATCACGCAATTTAAGGAATGATGAGAGAATTAATGGCGACCATCACGCAGGTGTTACAGTGCGTTCTGGGGGATATTACCTTAAAAAATTCAGGGTCCAGGAAAAAGGGTGAACTAAATCTTGATTAGAATGTAAATGAAACATCGCGCTTAAATTGGGGGTAGATTTTACATACAACTGAGGGTTGTAAATGCGACGAACTGTTTGAGTTGTCGGCAGTATTTTTGTAAAAGAAAACGCAATGTTATTTCTTTGAATTTAATTTTGTTTGGGAGTTCTTTACAGAAAGAGGTGGAAAACTTTCTGATTCTGTTTTCTACGTCTATTTTCTACGTCTGTTTTCTACGTCTATGTACGCGAAGAATTTTATTGAGGTGAACCTATATTGCAAGCTTTTACGACAGAATGGCGCCCTATAACAAATAGGGAGGGGACAAAAGACAGAGTCCTCTATATACAGTCTAGGACAGTAATCAAGTTAACTTATTGATAATATCGAATTCGTCGATAAGTTTATATTTATACTGCAATTATTTTTATGGGCCATCGCACGTATGCATACAGGGTGTTCATTATACATAATAATGGTATGGCAAAGATCCTATTTCAGGAATTTTTTTCGGATATTACCTAATTTTTTTGTAGACTAATATCCGACTCGAAAAACCAATATTTTGGTTCCTATGCAAGCAAGGGGCCATGTTTCAACGCTTTGCTTTATTTGCTTTATTTGTTAGTCGTACTTTGAAATGATTTAACTTAAAATAAAATACTCGGAAAATTAGTCTTTAAACAAAAATAAAATTTATCGCTTGCCGCAACGACTAAGAATATTCAAATTAATCCCATAATTAATTCTACTGTGTATATAGCGCGGAATACATAAAATTAAAGCGTGTTTCAGTAAATCAACCCTTAAAGTGTCGTTCGCTTCCCTTCCATAGGTCAGGAAGCCCGCGTGGATTTTCTGGCGCCAGATCGGTTGGCGTCTTTGTGTTGTGCAGTCAACATTTTCTGCCCGGATTGTGTGTTGTGTTTATGCACCAGTCTAAGCCGTAAAGACGACAATATTTGAGTTTACGTCCAGTTCTTTCAATTTTCTTTTAAAATGTTGCGTACGATTAATGTTTGTGTGTTTGGTGTTTTCTTCTTTTTCGTTGGAAGTGGTAAGTGTTTGATTTTAGTTTGACTATTATTATTAAAAATTTTTTCCGTGGCTTGAACTTTTCAGATGGTTCTAGAAATAGGAAAACGCGTAGTACATGCGAGCGTGGGGGTGAATTATATTTGTCAATATTGGTTGGAGGGTGGGCACGTCTTGAACAGGAAATTATGTTCTGTCACCTACTAGATCCATCAATAATAATCATTATCAATAGTACGATTGTAATTTAATAAAAATATAGGGTGCACCCACCGCGGTATCATCCCATATTTTTGTTTGTGTTCGTTACGTCACCATTTAACTGTTTAATGGGAATACCGAAACATTTATAAGCCCAAATTAAATTTCCGACAAGAGCATCGTGATGATGTAATTTAATATGCCAACCTACACAAAAAATTAACCTTAATATTCATGTAAACATTTTTCGTTCTATCTAAGCACTTAAAGCATGAGTAAAAGATTCATTATTTTTCATTTGAGGCAATGGTTTGGAATGTTACCTGTGTTCTTCAAAACTAAACGAGGGTTGCCACAATCCAGTAAATAGCAAACTGCAACGGACAACCTGCGACAGCGACACCATTGCCGAAGTAAAGAACTTCGCCTCTTCCGTTAATCCTGATTTTAGCAACTGGTTGGATACAACAATAATGGGTCAGAACTTGAACATGCCGATGAACTGCATCAAACAAGTCACTCGAAGTAGGTTTCCATGTACTATTTTATTCATTTTGATAGCTTAATGTCTTCCTGCAGTCGATAACAAGGATGTCGTCATCAGAGGGTGCACTCTTCAGCATCCGAATCCTTGCCCGAAGATCCTGGAGTCTAGCAACGATCGTTTTCGAGTTACCCATTGTAGTATATGCGATGGAGACGGATGTAACTCTAGCCCACACGTTACACCCATATCCATCATGACTCTTTTAATTCAAGTATCACTTTTGGGTTTTATTCCGTATATTTTGGCTTGAATTATAACCGTAGTTTTTAATTAATAAAATATGTGTGTTTTATTAAAGGAAAGTCCATATTAAGGACGCCAAATCTCACAGAAATTCGTAAGATCTGTTGCTTATGTTGTAAGTTTAGAGATGTATATATAATTTGTTCTCTGGTATTAATACCACTTTTTTGGTAATGTAATACATAAGTATATTGTATACTTTTGCTGTAATACCTCAAAGAATACACTTGTAACGTGTGTATTAGGCTTTATAAGATTTTTCCACCAAATTTTTGATTTATTGGGCCTGCATTCGTTTAAATCCTTCAGATTAGTGTATCGCATGTTAGTGTCTGTAGTATTGTATAGCACCTTTGTAATTTTCAAACAGCAATAAAGTTTTATATGCTTAATAAGAAAGTTCATAGAGGAAATTGGACAATATCTTAACTGCAACTACATTTTTTTTAATCCCAAAATCTATTCACGCTACTTTTTTTTGATCATAATCGCACCGAATGCTTCAATATTTGCTAATTAATGTGAAAATGTCCACCACTAGAATTGATCGGCGAAAGATAAAAAAGTGTGATAGCAGGAAAACAAGCGTGCATACCGCCTCGCTAAAGAGGGGTGTTCCTATCAATAACTTTTATCTACTATTTTTTTTATCAATATCACTGTAATATATATCATTTTGGATTATTGATCGGCTCAGTTACAGTGGGCTTATTAAGAAAAAACAAGGCACAGTCCGTGACGAGATGGACGAAAAATTCTTCAGTGCTTTGGTGATTCTTCTTAGTCTTCCTGGCTATGGTAAGGGTAGTTTTTCTAAAGAAAATTTTAATTAGCGTTCTAAAAAATATTAATTTTTTGTGACGTACATTTTCTTTTAAATAAAGGAAGTTATAAGTGCATCTGAAAGTGAAAATGCATGTCGCTGCATTTTTTTCTCTTATCATAAAACTAACATAGTTATAAAAACATTTTGAGTAATAATAACCGAGGTAAAGTGGCCACGTTGAGTAGCACTTGAAAAAAGTGAATACCCTAGAAAACTTATGCATTAAAATAATTGTTGATTTATCGGTAATTATTAATAGTTTTATAGCACCTGACTCATGAAGAGATTACTGCATTTTATAATATCTTTACGCATTTTTCCAATGGAATTTGTCTCCCGTTTTCCTCAACAATAATTTAGATTTTATGAGTTTTATTGATTGTTATCTCTGACGCATTTATGTAAAATATTCTTCCTTATCTCGAATTCTCCTGAAAATACAACATTTTGCAACCCCAACAATTTGAGAATAGCCTAATAAACTGCTTGAACTATTTTCAGGAGTTTGTCTAGTTTGTAACACTTGTGATGGCTTCGACTGCGATATTTCTCCAATAACAACAACTGCTTGTACTAAAAATGTACCATTCTTACCTTTTGTTTTCGAGAGCAGGGCTACTAACACCATAGATTCAGAATATGCGTGCATATCCTTAGAATATGAAGGTAAGCATTGCAAATTGTGACCCTTGAAATTAAATCACATATTTTTATAACTTTTTAGATTCCAGTAAGGTCTACAAACGTCAGCAGTGTGTCATAATATCCGAAAACGAAGATATATGCCAAGAAATCGAAACCTCCTTGTCCAAGGGAATAAGCTTGAAAAGTTGTATAGTATCTACAAAATACATCAAAATCGCTCCACCGCTGGACGATCCTCCAGTCACTGAACCTCCAGTAACTGACCCTCCAATAACAGAGCCTCCAATAACAGAGCCTCCAATAACTGACGCTCCAGTGACGGAACCTCCAATAACAGATCCTCCAGAGACGGAACCTCCAATAACAGATCCCCCAGTGACTGACCCTCCAATAACAGAGCCTCCAGTAACTGACCCTCCAATAATAGAGCCTCCAGTAACTGACCCTCCAATAACAGAGCCTCCAGTAACTGACCCTCCAATAACAGAGCCTCCAGTAACTGAGCCTCCAATAACAGATCTCCCAGTGACTGACCCTCCAATAACAGAGCCTCCAGAGACGGAACCTCCAATAACAGATCCCCCAGTGACTGACCCTCCAATAACAGAGCCTCCAGTGACTGAACCTCCAATAACAGAGCCTCCAGTAACTGACCCTCCAATAACAGAGCCTCCAATAACAGATCCCCCAGTGACTGACCCTCCAATAACAGAGCCTCCAGAGACGGAACCTCCAATAACAGATCCCCCAGTGACTGACCCTCCAATAATAACAGAGCCTCCAGTAACTGACCCTCCAATAACAGAGCCTCCAGTAACTGACCCTCCAATAACAGAGCCTCCAGTAACTGACCCTCCAATAACAGAGCCTCCAATAACTGACGCTCCAGTGACAGAACCTCCAATAACAGATCCTCCAGTGACCGACCCTCCAATAACAGAGCCTCCAGTAACTGACCCTCCAATAACAGAGCCTCCAGTAACTGACCCTCCAATAACAGAGCCTCCAGTAACTGACCCTCCAATAACAGATCCTCCAGTGACTGACCCTCCAATAACAGAGCCTCCAGTAACTGACCCTCCAATAACAGAGCCTCCAATAACTGACCCTCCAATAACTGACCCTCCAGTGACGGAACCTCCAATAACTGATCCCCCTGTGACTGACCCTCCAATAACCGATCTTCCAGTGACTGAACCATCAGATACTGATGCTACTGTGACTGATTCATCAGAGACTGATCCTAGTGTGACTGATCATACAGGAACGGAGTCTGAGGAAACTGACGAACCAGTGACCAGTGAACCTGATCCTTCTGGACCAACTGACGGACCTGGTGATGATGATGACGGAGGTGCCTCGGCAGTAGCAGTTTCTGTAACTTTACTACTAGGACTGTTGTTTATTAGGCAAATGTTTTGTTGAAAATTCAGTATTCGACGATTTTTTAATTTGTGTTGTTTCTTGTTTTCATTATTTATTTTTGAATATTACTTATATTTTTAATTACCTATTATGTAATTTTTTTATAATAAATATGTTTAATACATGTCTTGTTTTATTTTTGAGTAACGTATGACAAACAAAGTACTCGAAAATGCTTGTTTTAAGAATTTGGTGCACTTGAAACTTGTATAAAATTATTTTTTTAAATTTTTCGTTGACCCCACAGACCTGATCGATGTGATGGGCTTAATCCAACAATTTGGCAGTATTTGATTGAAGATGATTTATTAATCCCAGATACACGTAATAGTTATTATCGGATTTTGTTTCTAAGGGCTCTGTAAAATAAATATAAACAGATTAATAAAGAAAAAGAATCATTCTTTGGCATATCATATTTATTATTGCATTTTTTATCGGTGTTTTTAAAATTAAATGAAAGATTTGTTACTGCTCTATGTGTAGGCAACACAACATACAATGGTGTAATGATATGTTTTTAGTCTAATATACAAACAAAAATTTCAAAATTTGTTTATTTAACGAAATTATAATGATTTAATTTTGAAGAATGAACACTCTATTTCACCATCATGTTAGGAGATGCTATACGTGGAAGATGCCAGGAGACTTGGGGAGATATCAAATAGATTACATTCTCGTTAGGCAAAGATTTAGAAATCAAGTTAGGGATTGTAGAAGTTATCCAGGAGCAGATATAGATAGTGATCACAACATAGTCGTTATGAAAGCCAATCTTAAATTTAAGATTTTGAAAAAGCGAAGCGGAAGAAGGTATCTTGACCCAGAGAAACTAAAAGATGATGATATGCGCAATAAGTTCGAGAAAAAGACAAACGAAGCACTAAAGGGCACGGGTGGAAATATTGTTAGGGACATAGAGGCAGAATGGAATTGCATTAAAAATAGTTTAGTTTCCTCAGCTAGGGATATTTTGGGTCATAAACAGAATGAAAGTAGGAAACCCTGGATAACAAAACATATTGTGAGTCTAATAGAGGAAAGGCGAAAATATAAAAATAGGTTAGATGAAACAGGGAAACAAAGATATAAGGCGATCAAGTGGGAAATTATTCGGGAATGTAGGAAAGCGAAAGAGCAATGGATCGATAATAAATGCAAAGAAATGGAAGATAAATTCGAAGTAGGAAAGACTGATGAAGCATATAAAATAATTAGGAGAAATTTTAGAGAAATTGGATCTAGTACCAAAAGCATTAGAAATGAGGCAGGAGATATCCTAATCGAAAGCGGGGAGAAGGCAGATAGGTGGAAAGAATATTTAGGAAACTTATATGCGGGACAGGAAGTGCAAGATATATTAGAAAGCGAAAGCAGTGTAGAGGGGGATAACCTAGGGAGTCCTATAATGAGAGAAGAGTTTGAGATAACACTAAAAAGTTTAAGGAATAATAAAGCACCAGGTATAGATGGCTTGCAGGCAGAAATCTTAAAGTGCGCAGGTCAAGAGGTAATAGATCGTTTATTTAAACTAGTTAGTCGCATATACCTGACAGGCGAGATTCCAGAAGATTACAAACGGAACATCATAGTAGCTTTGCCAAAAAGAAAAGGCGCGGATAGATGCGAAAATTTTAGAACTATCAGTTTAACTTCCCATGCGTCAAAAATTTTAACTAGAATTGTGCAAAGAAGGATGGAGAAAAAGGCGGAAGAAATATTAGGAGAAGATCAGTTCGGATTTAGACGAAATAGAGGAACGCGCGAGGCCATTCTAGCTTTACGAGTAATTATAGAAAAAACGATAGAAAAGAGAAAGAGCGTCTATATAGGATTTGTAGATTTAGAAAAAGCCTTCGACAACGTAAAATGGGGGAAGATGTTCGAAGTGCTGAGAAAGGTAGGGATGAAATACAGGGACAGAAGAATAATACATAATCTCTACAAAGAGCAAAAGGCAGTTATAGAATGTGAGCAGGAACAAAGGGAAGTAGATATCCGGAAGGGAGTGAGACAGGGATGTGCATTGTCACCTCTAGTTTTCAACTTATATATCGAAGATGCGATTAATATTGTTAAGGAAAGAACAGCCTCAGGTATCAATGTACAGGGCCAAACTATTAACATGCTCAGATTTGCGGATGATATAGCAGTGTTAGCATCTAGCAAAGAAGAATTAGGAGCGGCTTTGAATGAAATGGAAGCAGTTTTGACACAGGGCTTCGGCATGAAAATCAATAAAAAGAAAACTAAAATTTTGGTATGTAGGGGATGTGAAAATAGAACTAAAATGGAAATACAAATTGGAAATGAGAAGATAGAGGAGGTCGCGGATTTCTGCTACTTAGGAAGTAAAATAACTCAAGACGGTAGGAGCACTAAAGATATAAAACAAAGAATGGCGCAGGGCCGAGTTGCGTTTAACAAAAAGAAACAACTGTTATGCTCGAGAACGGTTAATATAGAGACTAGGAAGAGACTCTTAACGTCGTATGTATGGAGTACGGCATTATACGGGTGCGAAACTTGGACAATAGGAGAAGCGGATAGAAAAAGAGTAGAAGCGTTTGAAATGTGGTGCTACAGACGCATGATGAAGATAGCGTGGATAGATAAGGTTAGCAATAGGGAAGTATTAGAAAGAGTTGGGGAAAAGCGAAAGGTATGGAAAACAATAAAGAGTAGGAGAGATAGGATGGTAGGACACCTTCTAAGACACGAAGGAATAGTTCGTGACATACTAGAGTCAGAGATAGGAATAAAAAGAGGTAGGGGTAGGCCTAGATTAGACTACTGCTCTCAAATAGTTAGGGATGTAGGATGTTCTACTTTTAGGGAAATGCGTAGGTTAGCTCAGGATAGAAAAGAATGGAGGTACGCGTCCAACCAGTCTTCGGACTGAGAACCTTATGATGATGATGATGAAGGAATACTAAAAAAAATTCGCAACACATTTATTTTATTAAAAAAAGCCTTACGAAACTACTAATACATTGTCAAATTATTTGAAGAAAGCTATGGTTAATATTAAACTAATAGAGCCAATGAAAAGTGACATTTCTAGTGATGACGATGAGTTGCAGTTGTCCCCTTCACATCTCAAGCAACTTGTCATGGTATAGTTGTCGCTGACCTCTTGCTGAAGGAGTTCACAGGTGTTTTCATTCCTGTATCTTGGCAAGCACGACCTGAATATGCCAGTGGAACCATTAAAATCTGAAAATCAATACAGGGTTTATTAGAAAAATATTGACAATCACAATCTCGTGACTCACTGTTTTTGACTCCGATTTTGACGCATTCGTAGGTCACATTTTCAGAAATAATTGTCCTGGTCGCCAGATTTTCTTGGTAAATTAGTGTTACTTCATCACTGAACGATGGAGCTAGTTGCTCCCCATCAAACTGCGAACGTGGAGTAACATACAGCAAGTCAGCACACCTATACGAAGGCAGGTCGATTAAGTTTACTGGATCTTGGCAGATGGGTTGAGTTTCTTTGCATGAATAGCATGATGCTGTTGTTATATTTCCTGAAAAATTACTTAGGGACTTATACTTTTGTTTCTCTATTACGCCGCTAGGAGGCAGGCGCTACTGAATCAGATACATGAAGATGGCTGGGGTTTGGTTAGATTTTGAAAAATTTTGTAAACTGATGCAACAAAATAAATTTTATGAATCTACTAATTGTAAAAAAAACATTAAATTAACATTTTCCAAAAATAGGTTTTTGTTGAGCAACTTAACCTTACTGATAATGTCCACAAAAATGGGAGTGGTACTAAAGTACCTAATACATTATCTCTTATCGAACTTCATTAGTAATTAAACGGTTTCAGTCAAATACATATTATATTTACCCTTTATACTGCTGAAAACATTGAAAAACACAAATATAATTAATAAACTGTATTTCAACCACATTTTTTAAGCAAATTTTTGAGAATGTTACTAAACACTACTGAATGATAGGTGCTAAAATCTATTTTATCTTTCAGATATCGTTTTAAAGTTTCTTATCAACGTAGGTACCTTCGTGAAATCATTTTCTAGGTACACTTTTATGTAAACACGCTCTTATTTGTTCAGGATGAGTTATCGATACGTATTGGTTGCTAATTTTATAAAAAAAAGTTTTATTGATGACGAATACGTTATACCCATGATCTACAAAAAGTTTCGTAATAATAATTTGGAGTTGTTGCGGAAGTCAGAACAGATAAATATTTTAAAGTCAGTAGAAATTATTAATGAGATCAATTTGGCTTTTATCATTAGTGGGAAATGTTGTAATTTAAACAAAAAACTACAGCGAGAACAAGTTTATTGATATTAAATAAATAAATTAAAATTAAATAAAAAAATTAAGAAAATGCAGATGCGAGTTGGAGCTGTTTTGTTTATCACAGGTAACATGATTTCAACGCGATTTGCATTTTGACTACAAAATATGATTCTTCTATAAAAAGTGAGAATAAAACAGTTATCTCGGGAAAGCAATGTTTTCGAATTACTTTCCATAAAAATGGCACTGTTAATAAACATTATTTACATTATAAATTGGTTCTCCGTCCAGCTTTTCGTTTAAATTACATTTCCTCTACAAAGTCATATTTAGCTTAGGTATTAATAATTTGTATCTACTTTTAACAGTTTATCTGTCCTGAAGCAACTGGAAATTTCAAAACAAGGAATTCAAAATATGCAACAAAGTTACCTAACTAAATCGATTTAAAACGGGACAGGTCCGAATTTAAGTTATATGCAACTAACTAGTTTAAATAAACTCTTGTCCCTAACTTTAACTTGATTTCTAAATCTTTGCCTGACGAAAATGTAATCTACTTGATATCTCCCTAGGTCTCCTGACATCTTCCATGTACATCATCATCATAAGGTTCTCAGTCCGAAGACTGGTTGGACGCGTACCTCCATTCTTTTCTATCCTGAGCTAACCTACGCATTTCCCTAAAAGTAGAACATCCTACATCCCTAACTATTTGAGAGCAGTAGTCTAATCTAGGCCTACCCCTACCTCTTTTTATTCCTATCTCTGACTCTAGTATGTCGCGAACTATTCCTTCGTGTCTTAGAAGGTGTCCTACCATCCTATCTCTCCTACTCTTTATTGTTTTCCATACCTTTCGCTTTTCCCCAACTCTTTCTAATACTTCCCTATTGCTAACCTTATCTATCCACGGTATCTTCATCATGCGTCTGTTGCACCACATTTCAAACGCTTCTACTCTTTTTCTATCCGCTTCTCCTATTGTCCAAGTTTCGCACCCGTATAATGCCGTACTCCATACATACGACGTTAAGAGTCTCTTCCTAGTCTCTATATTAACCGTTCTCGAGCATAACAGTTGTTTCTTTTTGTTAAACGCAACTCGGCCCTGCGCCATTCTTTGTTTTATATCTTTAGTGCTCCTACCGTCTTGAGTTATTTTACTTCCTAAGTAGCAGAAATCCGCGACCTCCTCTATCTTCTCATTTCCAATTTGTATTTCCATTTTAGTTCTATTTTCACATCCCCTACATACCAAAATTTTAGTTTTCTTTTTATTGATTTTCATGCCGAAGCCCTGTGTCAAAACTGCTTCCATTTCATTCAAAGCCGCTCCTAATTCTTCTTTGCTAGATGCTAACACTGCTATATCATCCGCAAATCTGAGCATGTTAATAGTTTGGCCCTGTACATTGATCCCTGAGGCTGTTCTTTCCTTAACAATGTTAATCGCATCTTCGATATATAAGTTGAAAACTAGAGGTGACAATGCACATCCCTGTCTCACTCCCTTCCGGATATCTACTTCCCTTTGTTCCTGCTCACATTCTATAACTGCCTTTTGCTCTTTGTAGAGATTATGTATTATTCTTTTGTCCCTGTATTTCATCCCTACCTTTCTCAGCACTTCGAACATCTTCCCCCATTTTACGTTGTCGAAGGCTTTTTCTAAATCTACAAATCCTATATAGACGCTCTTTCTCTTTTCTATCGTTTTTTCTATAATTACTCGTAAAGCTAGAATGGCCTCGCGCGTTCCTCTATTTCGTCTAAATCCGAACTGATCTTCTCCTAATATTTCTTCCGCCTTTTTCTCCATCCTTCTTTGCACAATTCTAGTTAAAATTTTTGACGCATGGGAAGTTAAACTGATAGTTCTAAAATTTTCGCATCTATCCGCGCCTTTCCTTTTTGGCAAAGCTACCATGATGTTCAGTTTGTAATCCTCTGGAATCTCGCCTGTCAGGTATATGCGACTAACTAGTTTAAATAAACGATCTATTACCTCTTGACCTGCGCACTTTAAGATTTCTGCCTGCAAGCCATCTATACCTGGTGCTGCTTTATTATTCCTTAAACTTTTTAGTGCTAGCTCAAACTCTTCTCTCATTATAGGACTCCCTAGGTTATCCCACTTCTTTGCATTTATTATCGATCCATTGCTCTTTCGCTTTCCTACATTCCCGAATAATTTCCCACTTGATCGCCTTATATCTTTGTTTCCCTGTTTCATCTAACCTATTTTTTTTTTCCATGTACAATTTACAATTATTAATTAAAAATGGAATACCAAATGAAATCGTAGGTACTAGAATTTTTGCGTCACATTTTATTTTAACGTTTATTTTAACGTTTTCGGGAACAGCTTATCTTGGGAAACACAATTGACGAACCCCATGTATAAATACAGATAATTTTTAGTGGATCCAGTCATTTCCGCAATAGTTCTATTCTAATTGTTTATTTAACAATAGGTTTATTGTTAAAATGAATTCTGCTTATATTATTGTAGTTCTTGTTGGATTCGTTTCGTTTTGTTACGCAGGTAAGGTAAATTAGACATATTTCTGTATCGGTATTTTATGAAATAACATTTTAGCCAACCCCTTGAGTTGCTATCAATGCCAGTCTGACACGGTGTCGAACAGAGTTCCGGGATGTTTCGACCCTTTTAACTCTACTGACAGAAACGTAGTTGTAGTAAACTGCGTCAGTTCTTCAATATATCCAACTAAAATTGGTGTAAAAGGACTTAGTTTAATCACTTTAGAGGATTTCTCAACGTACCACAAAGCAGCACCAGATTTTGAATGTGGCGTTTTGGAATTAACAGGTGGGCAAGATTTTCTCAGTCTTTTATAGCCGTCATTATTATTTTACGTTTCTTGCAGCTACATCAGTGAATTTTAAACAAATTACAAGAGGCTGTTTTCTAAAGGAGGGTGGAAACGAGTGTGAATCAGCTGGACAAATGGCAGCAAACCAAGGATTTACCCTGACAAAATGCAAACTGTGTGAAGACAACTCTTGCAATTCCGCAGCTAATTTTGGAAATATGGTGTTCACCACTTTGATTTCCTCTGTATTATTATTTATTGTTTTATGAACATATAAATCTACTTATTATTACAATCGAATATTGATGTAAGATAAAATCAAAATTATAATCAAAAAATGTTTATTTTGAGTCCTGGACTTCGCAGATTAAGGGCTATGGTACGAAGATCAATAAAAAGAAAACCAAAATTTTGGTGTGTATAGGGGACATGAAAATAGGACTAAAGCGAAAATACAAATTGGAAACGAGAAGATAGAGGGAGTCTTAGATTTCTGCTATTTAGGAAGTCAAATAACTCGCGATGGTAGGAGCTCTAGAGATATAATTAATCAAAAATAGTTTTCGAAGATTACTCGATTATTTTTGAGTTTCTAGAATTGCTTATCTCTTCAAATATTTACTTATATAAATAAAGGTACCCAATTTTAATAATTAAAGTACTCATTTTCGCAACAGTATCTTCTCAAAGTGATTAAAAATGAATTTTATTTATGTAATAGTTGTTGTCGCATTCGCCTCTTATTCTGATGCAAGTATGATATTTTATTGTGTTAATTATTTGTCATCTACTGTATTATATAGGTAGTCTTTTCAGCTAGTACACTTAGGTGCTATTATTGCCAGTCGGATACGAAAACTAATAATGATATTGCTTGTTTTGATCCGTTTGATCCTGAAGACAGAAACGTGCTTCTAGTGGATTGTTCCAGTCTTATATACGAACCAAATTCAAAAACTGGGGAAACGCGAACGAGCCTGGAAAATGTTTTCAAACATCAGCAAGTTGAAGTAGACGATTTTCAGTGCGGCGTTGTGGAAGTCGAAAATTCAGGCACTAAGTACAAAGAAATAATTAGAACCTGTATTAACAGGCAAATCGATTGCCGATATCTTGGAGAGACATTGAGAAATGAAGGATTCCAACTCTCCAAGTGCTTGCTTTGCGATCGAGATTATTGTAACTTTTTTTAGTTTTTATTTAAACACATTTTCAAATATGTGTAATTATTTAGGGATGTACTTAAATATGCTGTAATGCTTTTAAGTACAAAAGAAAACCAATAAACATATACTAAAAAAATGTAGTTTTTTAATATAAAATATTTTCAAAACTAAACTGAATTACAAAAGTCATCGTAACACACAACACACTTCGTAAGGAGTATTCCTAGTTCTTCGGCCTCTTCTGCCGCTTCTTCGCATTCATTGTCGCTACCCCTTATAAAGCACGATCTCTCTATTACCTTTATACCGCTCTCTGGTTCTGCAAACAATAACTTACAGAAAATCAGATAAATCGGATCTATTTATATATACCTTCAATTTGCACAGCACCACATTCGTAATCAGATTCATCAGCTCTTCCATCGTTTTCCTCAAGTTTACTTAACTGAACCCCATTTACGCTAAGTCTTTTCGGAATTAGTGAAGAGCAATTGACTATAGCAATGTTTTTCCCATCAGGATCAAAGGGGTCGAAACATCCAGGAGCTATATCGGATATCGAATCACCCAAGCAAAAGTAACAGCTAAGTGGGTTAGCTAAAATATTATTAAATAATATTATAAATAACAAAATATTACAACCTACTTGCGTAACAAGAAGAAAGGAACGCAACAAGAATTACCACATAAATCGACTTCATTTTTAATCTGCTTTATCCTGTGAACTCCTCGGGAGAGCGACCGTTTATATACCTACCTAAATATAGTCCTTCAGATATATTTTCAGAGATAAGGGTTTTCTAAACAATGGAATGAACTTAAAAAACATTTCATTCGATTGGCCCAGGGTACAATGGTTATTTTGCGAACTAGTATTTCCAAGTCATATGATCTTTATCTGCGTTTATTTTTTTGGACAGGTACTTATGATTTGTGCAAAGAATGAGGAAAAATAAATAAAAACTTAAAAATATACTCCATCTATTCCACTTAGAAATCAAGTTGAGGACTGTAGAAATCTGTCAGGAGAGCATGCTATTTAAAAAAAGACTGCTACGGATGCGATCGTCTTAAGGAAAAAAAAATAATTTTTGCATATTTCTTGTAGCACAGTGCTACTCGTTTTGATTGAATATGATTTTGCGGTAATATCATGATTATCAACGTTATAATAAAACAGGAAGTGTATACATGTTTATTTGGGTCAACCTACATCCATATAAGCACCCCATCAGATCCCTTCAGTATCATTTTATTCACTTGTATATAAATGAGTTTTCTACAGATAATAATAAACTGGCTTTAATTTTACTCTTCACATTATACTCATTATACTCATGTTTAAAGGTATCCCAAAGGACTTGTACCTTGACGCAGTTCTAGTAATACTGGGACGGGTGGGATGGCTTGCGCGCTTCAATGATATAAAGAGCCGAACCATAGGTTTAACCATATTGGAGGGGTTTTTATTTGAGAAGCCAGACTAAATCAAGTCCCTGGAAGGGGGCAGCAGCTCTTTCAGTAATCATAGTGGCAGAGATCGTGAGGGTTGGTATGGCACTGTGATACAAACTACTGCGATGTGGAAGGCAACGGGAAACCACCACATTATTCTATCCCTGGTACAGCGTACTTCGAATTTATGATGATGGCACCTTCTGGAGTAAAATATTCCGGAGGTAAAATAGTCCCACATTCGGATCTCCGGGCAGGGACTGCTTCGGAGGGAGTCATCAGAAATGATAAGTGTAACATCACACGAGTCGGAGCGTGGAATGTTAGAAGCATGAAACAAGTAGGAAAGTTGGAGAATTTGAAAATTGAGATGGATAGGTTAGCATTAGACGTAGTAGGTATTAGTGAAGTGCGATGGCCAGAAGCCGGAGACTTCTGGAGCGGAGATTTTAGAGTAATACACACAGGATCTGTAGGAGGAAATTCGGGAGTAGGAATTGTTATGCGGAAAAAAGTAGGGAAGAGTGTAGAAAATTTCTTACAGCAAAGTGACAGGGTAGTTATGGTTAGGTTAGATTCGAAACCTGTAAAAACAGTAATAATACAGGTATATATGCCCACTTCTAACTACAGTGATGAGGTCGTAGAGGCAGTTTATAGTGATATTGAACATGTGCTAGATTTTGTGAGAGGACACGAAAATTTAATAATTATAGAAGATTTCAATGCAGTCGTAGGCACAGGGCGAGAGGGCGGAATAGTTGGTCCCTTTGGATTAGGCAATAGGAACGATAGGGGAGTGAGACTGATAGAGTTCTGCGATAAACATAACTTAACGGTCGCGAACACTCTATTTCACCATCATGTTAGGAGACGCTACACGTGGAAGATGCCAGGAGACCTAGGGAGATATCAAATAGATTACATTCTTGTTAGGCAAAGATTTAGAAATCAAGTTAGGGATTGTAGAAGTTATCCAGGAGCAGATATAGATAGTGATCACAATATAGTCGTTATGAAGGCCAATCTTAAATTTAAGATTTTGAAAAAACGAAGCGGAAGAAGGTATCTTGACCCAGAGAAACTAAAAGACGATGATACGCGCGATAAGTTCGAGAAAAAGACAAACGAGGTACTAAAGGGCGCGGGCGAAAATATTGTTAGGGACATAGAGAAAGAATGGAATTGCATTAAAAATAGTTTAGTTTCCTCAGCTAGGGATATTTTGGGTCATAAACAGAATGAAAGTAGGAAACCCTGGATAACAAAACATATTGTGAGTCTAATAGACGAAAGGCGCAAATATAAAAATAGGTTAGATGAAATAGGGAAACAAAGATATAAGGCGATCAAGTGGGAAATTATTCGGAAATGTAGGAAAGCGAAAGAGCAATGGATCGACGATAAGTGCAAAGAAGTGGAAAATAAGTTCGAAATAGGAAAGACTGATGAAGCATATAAAATAATTAGGAGAAATTTTAGAGAAATTGGATCTAGTACCAAAAACATTAGGAATGAGGCAGGAGATATCCTAATCGAAAGCGGGGAGAAGGCAGATAGGTGGAAAGAATATTTAGGAAACTTATATGCGGGACAGGAAGTGCAAGATATATTAGAAAGTGAAAGCAGTGTAGAAGGGGATAACCTAGGGAGTCCTATAATGAGAGAAGAGTTTGAGCTAGCACTAAAAAGTTTAAGGAATAATAAAGCACCAGGTATAGATGGCTTGCAGGCAGAAATCTTAAAGTGCGCAGGTCAAGAGGTAATAGATCGTTTATTTAAATTAGTTAGTCGCATATACCTGACAGGCGAGATTCCAGAAGATTACAAACGCAACATCATAGTAGCTTTGCCAAAAAGGAAAGGCGCGGATAGATGCGAAAATTTTAGAACTATCAGTTTAACTTCCCATGCGTCAAAAATTTTAACTAGAATTGTGCAAAGAAGGATGGAGAAAAAGGTGGAAGAAATATTAGGAGAAGATCAGTTCGGATTTAGACGAAATAGAGGAACGCGCGAGGCCATTCTAGCTTTACGAGTAATTATAGAAAAAACGATAGAAAAGAGAAAGAGCATATATATAGGATTTGTAGATTTAGAAAAAGCCTTCGACAACGTAAAATGGGGGAAGATGTTCGAAGTCCTGAGAAAGGTAGGGATGAAATACAGGGACAGAAGAATAATACATAATCTCTACAAAGAGCAAAAGGCAGTTATAGAATGTGAGCAGGAACGAAGGGAAGTAGATATCCGGAAGGGAGTGAGACAGGGATGTGCATTGTCACCTCTAATTTTCAACTTATATATCGAAGATGCGATTAATATTGTTAAGGAAAGAACAGCCTCAGGGATCAATGTACAGGGCCAAACTATTAACATGCTCAGATTTGCGGATGATATAGCAGTGTTAGCATCTAGCAAAGAAGAATTAGGAGCGGCTTTGAATGAAATGGAAGCAGTTTTGACACAGGGCTTCGGCATGAAAATCAATAAAAAGAAAACTAAAATTTTGGTATGTAGATGGAGTGAAAATAGAACTAAAATTGAAATACAAATAGGAAATGAGAAGATAGAGGAGGTCGCGGATTTCTGCTACTTAGAAAGTAAAATAACCCAAGACGGTAGGAGCACTAAAGATATAAAACAAAGAATGGCGCAGGGCCGAGTTGCGTTTAACAAAAAGAAACAACTGTTATGTTCGAGAACGGTTAATATAGAGACTAGGAAGAGACTCTTAAAGTCGTATGTATGGAGTACGGCATTATATGGGTGCGAAACTTGGACAATAGGAGAAGCGGATAGAAAAAGAGTAGAAGCGTTTGAACTGTGGTGTTACAGACGCATGATGAAGATACCGTGGATAGATAAGGTTAGCAATAGGGAAGTATTAGAAAGAGTTGGGGAAAGGCGAAAGGTATGGAAAACAATAAAGAGTAGGAGAGATAGGATGGTAGGACACCTTCTAAGACACGAAGGAATAGTTCGCGACATACTAGAGTCAGAGATAGGAATAAAAAGAGGTAGGGGTAGGCCTAGATTAGACTACTGCTCTCAAATAGTTAGGGATGTAGGATGTTCTACTTTTAGGGAAATGCGTAGGTTAGCTCAGGATAGAAAAGAATGGAGGTACGCGTCCAACCAGTCTTCGGATTGAGAACCTTATGATGATGATGTAAAATGTTTATACGATCAAAGAGCTGATTAGGACTATGATATGACTAATATATTAATACCCCTAGGCACTAGAAATTTAGCTAAAAATGTTACAAATTTTACTCCCAAATTTGGTCTAAAAAAATCATTAGGTAAAACTATAGGTACCAACAGGTTCATTTTTAGTTTTTGATTGTGAAAAATATTCGTAATATTCGTAATTTAACAGGGGCGTCTCAAATCTGGGGGTGGCGGAGGTAAGATTTACCCAAATTTTTTTTAGAACATGTCATTTTCAATTTTGCCATAAAAATATGAAAGTTCAGATTTTTTTGTAAAGAAAATGTGCTATAGGAACTTTTTGTCTTATTTTTGACCACAGGACACACTGGTAAAATATTGCACGCTAATTTCTGGCCACCCTGTAGTAGTAAGTACTTTTTCTGTGAAACAGACGTAGATAACGCCATACCGACCCGAAAAATAACGTTGTGTCCTTACAAATACCAATATCAAAAAACAAGATCCTTTAGATTGTTGGTTGGCTTTAAATAACCCTTATCTTTGAAAATATGTTTGAAGAACCTTATTATTGTGTATAAATACACATAGTTCTTTACTGGAAGACTCATTATATAGGATTATTGCTGTAATAGCTTTTTTTCTAATAAGTTTTCAAATAGGAAAATCATTAAACATGTCCATTTATGTTATAGTTCTTGTAGGATTGATTTCTTCTTGTTATGGAGGTAGGTTAATTAGTTAATTTTATTTAAATTGTTAATATACGAAATTGTATAGCAAACCCTCTGAGATGTTACTTCTGCCAGTCGGATTCGCAGTCCAACATAGCTCCAGGATGCTTTGATCCCTTCAATGCTGATGGCAGGAATGTTGGAGAAGGGCCCTGTAACGATGCTGTACTTAGTTTAAAGGAATTGGGTCCGAAAGGTTTCAACTTGTCTGATCTTGTAGATTCTTCGAAACAAAGGGCAGATGACGACATTGACTATGAATGTGGTGCTGTGGAAATAACTCGTAAGTGTAAACAACATTAAATACGTAGAAAATTTTGAATATATCGAATGTTTTCAGAAACAGTTAGTGGTTATAAGCAAATCATCAGGGCATGTTACATAAAGGGGGGTGATCATGAGTGCGAAGAAGCTGAGGAACTACTCGAAGGTACAGGAATTGTCCTTTCCAAATGTTTGTTATGCGAACAGGACGATTGTAATGCCGAATAGTTTAGGAAATTAGTTAAATTTCTATTTGTCTGAATTTTTTATTCCATATTGTATATTAAGCAGCAATAAATTTATTTTATACTTCAAACTTATCTTCCACTTCTTTGCATTTATTAACAATCCACTATTCTTTCGGTCTCCTACATTTCCGAATAATTTCCCACTTGACCGCCTTGTAGTTTATTTTATAGTTTTTCTAATAAATTTCCAACTGTTTAAATAAATAAAAAAATGTCTTCACTTAATCTAAAGAAAATTGGCCGTAGAGGTCCTCGCTTTCATTATCTTGTACTTTATTCGATGGGATCACTCATGAGCCCATTTTTAGCAGACTTTTTATGTCTGATATTGAAGAAAAAATTATTAATTCAGATCTAGGAAAACGGCATATTTTCTTTTGGTACAGATACGTCGATGACATTTTAACTTGCTTTAAAGGCAGTCAGACTTCTAATTTTTTTGAATAATATTCATCCAAAAATGCAATTTACCAAAGAAATTGAAAGTGATCATAAAATAAATTTCTTAGATTTAATAATCTAAAAATTAATTTCGATATTTTTAGGAAACCTACATGCGTTATATAATAATTATTGGTAGTGCGAACAGTAGTGATAACCTCAAAATTTACTTTTATTTTATTACTTAAATATAGTCCCAATCATCATCATAAGGTTCTCAGTCCGAAGACTGGTTGGACGCGTACCTCCATTCTTTTCTATCCTGAGCTAACCTACGCATTTCCCTAAAAGTAGAACATCCTACATCCCTAACTATTTGAGAGCAGTAGTCTAATCTAGGCCTACCCCTACCTCTTTTTATTCCTATCTCTGACTCTAGTATGTCGCGAACTATTCCTTTGTGTCTTAGAAGGTGTCCTACCATCCTATCTCTCCTACTCTTTATTGTTTTCCATACCTTTCGCTTTTCCCCAACTCTTTCTAATACTTCCCTATTGCTAACCTTATCTATCCACGGTATCTTCATCATGCGTCTGTAACACCCCAGTTCAAACGCTTCTACTCTTTTTCTATCCGCTTCTCCTATTGTCCAAGTTTCGCACCCGTATAATGCCGTACTCCATACATACGACTTTAAGAGTCTCTTCCTAGTCTCTATATTAACCGTTCTGGAACATAACAGTTGTTTCTTTTTGTTAAACGCAACTCGTCCCTGCGCCATTCTTTGTTTTATATCTTTAGTGCTCCTACCGTCTTGGGTTATTTTACTTCCTAAGTAGCAGAAATCCGCGACCTCCTCTATCTTCTCATTTCCTATTTGTATTTCAATTTTAGTTCTATTTTCACTCCATCTACATACCAAAATTTTAGTTTTCTTTTTATTGATTTTCATGCCGTAGCCCTGTGTCAAAACTGCTTCCATTTCATTCAAAGCCGCTCCTAGTTCTTCTTTGCTAGATGCTAACACTGCTATATCATCCGCAAATCTGAGCATGTTAATAGTTTGGCCCTGTACATTGATCCCTGAGGCTGTTCTTTCCTTAACAATATTAATCGCATCTTCGATATATAAGTTGAAAACTAGAGGTGACAATGCACATCCCTGTCTCACTCCCTTCCGGATATCTACTTCCCTTCGTTCCTGCTCACATTCTATAACTGCCTTTTGCTCTTTGTAGAGATTATGTATTATTCTTCTGTCCCTATATTTCATCCCTACCTTTCTCAGCACTTCGAACATCTTCCCCCATTTTACGTTGTCGAAGGCTTTTTCTAAATCTACAAATCCTATATATACGTTCTTTCTCTTTTCTATCGATTTTTCTATAATTACTCGTAAAGCTAGAATGGCCTCGCGCGTTCCTCTATTTCGTCTAAATCCGAACTGATCTTCTCCTAATATTTCTTCCGCCTTTTTCTCCATCCTTCTTTGCACAATTCTAGTTAAAATTTTTGACGCATGGGAAGTTAAACTGATAGTTCTAAAATTTTCGCACCTATCCGCGCCTTTCCTTTTTGGCAAAGCTACCATGATGTTCAGTTTGTAATCCTCTGGAATCTCGCCTGTCAGGTATATGCGACTAACTAATTTAAATAAACGATCTATTACCTCTTGACCTGCGCACTTTAAGATTTCTGCCTGCAAGCCATCTATACCTGGTGCTTTATTATTCCTTAAACTTTTTAGTGCTAGCTCAACCTCTTCTCTCATTATAGGACTCCCTGGGTTATCCCCTTCTACACTGCTTTCACTTTCTAATATATCTTGCACTTCCTGTCCAGCATATAAGTTTCCTAAATATTCTTTCCACCTATCTGCCTTCTCCCCGCTTTCGATTAGGATATTTCCTGCCTCATTCCTAATGCTTTTGGTACTAGATCCAATTTCTCTAAAATTTCTCCTAATTATTTTATATGCTTCATCAGTCTTTCCTATTTCGAACTTATTTTCCACTTCTTTGCACTTATCGTCGATCCATTGCTCTTTCGCTTTCCTACATTTCCGAATAATTTCCCACTTGATCGCCTTATATCTTTGTTTCCCTATTTCATCTAACCTATTTTTATATTTGCGCCTTTCGTCTATTAGACTCACAATATGTTTTGTTATCCAGGGTTTCCTACTTTCATTCTGTTTATGACCCAAAATATCCCTAGCTGAGGAAACTAAACTATTTTTAATGCAATTCCATTCTTTCTCTATGTCCCTAACAATATTTTCGCCCGCGCCCTTTAGTACCTCGTTTGTCTTTTTCTCGAACTTATCGCGCGTATCATCATCTTTTAGTTTCTCTGGGTCAAGATACCTTCTTCCGCTTCGTTTTTTCAAAATCTTAAATTTAAGATTGGCCTTCATAACGACTATATTGTGATCACTATCTATATCTGCTCCTGGATAACTTCTACAATCCCTAACTTGATTTCTAAATCTTTGCCTAACAAGAATGTAATCTATTTGATATCTCCCTAGGTCTCCTGGCATCTTCCACGTGTAGCGTCTCCTAACATGATGGTGAAATAGAGTGTTCGCGACCGTTAAGTTATGTTTATCGCAGAACTCTATCAGTCTCACTCCCCTATCGTTCCTATTGCCTAATCCAAAGGGACCAACTATTCCGCCCTCTTGCCCTGTGCCTACGACTGCATTGAAATCTCCTATAATTATTAAATTTTCGTGTCCTCTCACAGAATCTAGCACATGTTCAATATCACTATAAACTGCCTCTACGACCTCATCACTGTAGTTAGAAGTGGGCATATATACCTGTATTATTACTGTTTTTACAGGTTTCGAATCTAACCTAACCATAACTACCCTGTCACTTTGCTGTAAGAAATTTTCTACACTCTGCCCTACTTTTTTCCGCATAACAATTCCTACTCCCGAATTTCCTCCTACAGATCCTGTGTGTATTACTCTAAAATCTCCGCTCCAGAAGTCTCCGGCTTCTGGCCATCGCATTTCACTAATACCTACTACGTCTAATGCTAACCTATCCATCTCAATTTTCAAATTCTCTAACTTTCCTACTTGTTTCATGCTTCTAACATTCCACGCTCCGACTCGTGAGATGTTACACTTATCATTTCTGATGACTCCCCCCGAAGCAGTTCCCGCCCGGAGATCCGAACGTGGGACTATTTTACCTCCGGAATATTTTACTCCAGAAGGTGCCATCATCATAAATTCGAAGTACGCTGTACTAGGGATAGAATAATGTGGTGGTTTCCCGTTGCCTTCCACATCGCAGTAGTGTGTATCACAGTGCCATACCGACCCTCACGATCTCTGCCACTATGATTACTGAAAGAGCTGCTGCCCCCTTTCAGGGACTTGATTTAGTCTGGCTTCTCAAATAAAAACCCCTCCAATATGGTTAAACCTATGGTTCGGCTCTTTAGATCATTGAAGCGCGCAAGCCATCCCACCCGTCCCAGTATTACTAGAACTGCGTCAAGGTACAAGTCCTTTGGGTAGTCCCAATCAACATTTTATAAATTGATTCAAAGATTTTTATCCTTATAAATCGATTTCTTAAGAACAGATAATCTATTTTTAAATTTATTGTTTTTCTCTGTTTATGAAGTACTTGTTCTGCGAAACAGACGTAGATAACGCTATGCGGACCCGGAAAATAATGTTGTGCCCTTACAAACACAAATATCAAAAAACAAGATCCTTTAGATTGTTGGTTATAGCTTTAAATAACCCTTATCTTTGAAAATGTATTTGAAGAACCTTATTAATGTGTATAAATACACATATTTCTTTACTGGAATACTCATTATTGCTCTAATACCCTTTTCTCTAACAAGTTTTCAAATAAGAAAATAATTAAACATGTTGTCCATTTATGTTACACTTCTTGTGGGATTGATTTCTTCTTGTTATGGAGGTAGATTAATTAGTTAATTTTATTTAAATTGTTAATATACGAAATTTTAGTAAACCCTCTCAGATGTTACTCCTGCCAGTCGGATTCCCAGTCTAACATAGCTCCAGGATGCTTTGATCCCTTCGATGCTGATGGCAGGAATGTTGGCGAAGGGCTCTGTAACGCTGCTGTACTTAGTTTAAAGAAATTGGGTCCGAAAGGTCTCAGCTTGGGTGACCTTGTAGATTCCTCGAACCAAAGGGCCGACGACGACTTTGACTATGAATGTGGCACTTTGGAAATAACTGGTAAGTGTAAACGACATTAAATTTTTAATATATAGAAAATTTTTAATATATAGAATACTTTCAGAACCAATTAGTGGCTTTAAGCAAATCACCAGGTCATGTTTCTTAAAGGAGGGTGATCATGAGTGCGAAGAAGCCTTGGAACTCCTTGAAGGTACTGGACTCGTCCTTTCCAAATGTTTGTTATGCGAACAGGACGATTGTAATACCGAATAGTTTAGGAAATTAATTAATTAATTATTTCTGTATTTTTTATTCCATAATGTATATTAATCAGCAATAAATTATTTGAGTTTCTAACTTTGACGAAATTTCTTATTTAAAGGATGTTTACTTCATCATCATCATGGTTTGACGCGCTCATCATTCCTCTATCTTCTCATTTGGTTTTAGTTTTCATGTATAAAATATCGAGATAAGCAAGTTCGAAGAGGAAAAAATCACCCAGGGAAGAGATTACTTCTTTCCCAAGAATTCAAGTTGCTACAAGTCAAAACGATTAAAGATCTTTATCTAATAGATTTTTTGGAATTGGTTATCTATTTGTAAATTTACTTGTTGTTCTGTCTTTCCATAAAGTATGTTCTGAGAACTACAGACGAAGACAACGGCATCCTATAATAAAAAGGGGATTTTTTAAGATTGTTTGTTTTTATATTACAAACCCCTTATCTTTGAAAACATATTTGAAGAACCCCATTCATGAGTATAAATAAAATAGTTTTTGCTCAGAAAATCACTGTACTTTACTCCAATAGTTGTATCGAATACTTACGTTTCCGAAATATTAAATAATTAAATATGATGTTGATATATGTTACTGCCTTTGTTGGATTGGTTTCTTCTTGCTATGGAGGTAGGTTTCATGATATTTTAAAATTTTAATGTAGTTTATATTTTCATGGGTTACTTCTTGATAGTATTTAGTATTTTCTAGAGGAGGGAACTGATGATTGTTTTCAAAGTAATGATTAGCAAATCTTGAATGATCATGTTTTAAACGAAATTAGTATTATTTTAATTTTTTGTTTTGTTTTGTCAATTTAAGTTTCCTTGTCAACTGTTAGCTTAGAGTCATATTAATTTATTTACAATTTTACTTTATGCAAACACATTCTGAAGACGAGATTTTTAATCTTGAAACCCATCAGTACTCTAATAAATTATTCCATTGGTAGTACACGAAGTATTTCATGATATTTCAGCTAACCCACTGAGTTGCTACTATTGCCAGTCAGATTCGCAGTCCAACATAGCTCCAGGATGTTTCGATCCCTTTGACGCTGATGGCAGGAACGTTGGTAAAGAGAACTGTGCGCTTGCTTCACTCAACCTGAAGAAAATAGGTTCAAAAGGTCTTGATTTGACCGACGTTGTAGATTTGTCCACCCAAAGGGCTGATTATGATTTTGAATGTGGTGTTTTGGAAATAACTGGTGAGTAAAAAGGGTTAAAAAAATTCTTCATTTAACCTCGTTTTATTGTCGGCAGAGCCAGTCAGTGGTTTTAAGCAAATAACCAGATCTTGTTTTGTAAAAGAGAGTGATCACGAGTGCGAAGATGCCGCAGAAATCGTTGAAGGAGCGGGACTTGTTCTTTCAAAATGTTTGCTTTGTGAAGAGGATGATTGCAACACCGAATAGTTTCATAAATTTGATGTTTATCGTCTCTATTTCATCTATTATTTTATACCTTTATATTTAAGGAATATTATACAACAGTAAAGTTTCTGTGCTTCGCTGATTTGTTTGTTTGGTTCGAAAATGCAAAAAGTCAAAAACGCTTTATAAGATTACGTCAAATGAGTAAAGGCTGCTGGCGTCAGAGTCCATGGTGAAATGGGACTCGACAAGTTTTTCGTAATCAATTTTTTTCTACTGGGAACCACTTAGGTCGTGACTATACTATACTTTGATTTCGACTTGAATTTGCTTTACGTTGCTCAGAGCGTGGAACAAGAAGGAAAGTTAAAAAATTTGAAAATTGAGATGGATATATTAGCATTAGACGCGGTAGGTATTAGTGAGGTGCGATGGCCAGAAGCTGGAGACTTATGGAGCGGAGATTTTAGAGTAATACACACAGGATCTGCAGGAGGAAATTCGGGAGTAGGAATTGTTATGAGGAAGAAAGTAGGGCAGAGTGTAGAAAATTACTTACAGCAAAGTGACAGGATAGTTATGGTTAGGTTAGATTCGAAACCTGTAAAAACAGTAATAATATACAGGGATATATGCCCACTTCTAACTATAGTGGTGAGGCCGTAGAGTTATATTGAATATGTGCTAGATTTTGTGAGAGGGCACGAAAATTTAATAATTGTAGGAGATTCCAATGCAGTTGTATAGGCACTGGGAGAGAAGGCGGAATAGTTGGACCCTCTGGATTAGGCAATAGGAACGATAGGGGATAGAGTTCTGCGATAAATATAGACGCTTGATGAACCAACCAGTCTTCGGGCTGAAAACTTTATGATGATGAAGTATACCAGCCGGTATATCTGGGTGTGCCCAGAACAAGGCATTTTAATCTCCCAATTATTGTTTATATCTTATCGTTTATCTGATCAAATTTTTCGAAATTCCATTATCTACTTATAAATTAATCTGTTTTTCTTACGAAACGTAAGTGTTCCACGAACACGAAATAGGTAAAAGTGTACACGTTTCTTGCTAAAGCTACCTTGGAAAGTTACGAACCCGCCCTAAAATCGATAAAAATTGACGAACCAATCGCAATCAAAAATAAGGTTTTAAGATAAGTGAGTTTTTGGAAACCCTTATCTTTGGAAAACATATTTGGCGAACCCTTTGTATAAATATAGATAATTTTCCTGATCCACTCACTTCAGTAACGGTTTTTACTTTAATTACATTTTTACCAATAAGTTTACTGTGATATACTAAAAATGAATTCAGTTTATGCAATAGTTCTTGTTGGATTTGTCTCTTCTTGTTATGCAGGTATGGGCTTATTTATATATATTTTTTGATTTATTTTTGAAAAATAGTTTACAGTAATCTTTTGTAAAATTTCAGCTAACCCACTAACTTGTTACGCTTGCCAATCGGATAACGTAAATAATGCAGCTCCAGGATGTTTCGATCCTTTTGATCCTTCAGGAACAAACGTTCGAACGGGTAACTGTGTCGCTGCTTCAATATCTCTAAACAATATCAACCCAAAAGGTCTTAACACCACTGCCATAGAATTGTCCAGGTATCAAAAAGCTGCGCCAGATTTTCAGTGCGGCGCCATAGAATTACAAGGTGGGTAAAGTCCTCCCAGAACCCAGAACCACAAGTTATACCACATATATATTTATTGAAAATTAAACTGAATGACTTATTAATTCATGTTTTTATTTGCAGAGCCAAATAGCGGTCTTAAACAAATTACAAGATCCTGCTTCTTGAAGGAAGGCTCTAATGAATGCGATGATGCTAAAAAAGCTGCGGAAGCTGCCGGTCTTAAACTGACGAAATGTCTTTTATGTGAGACGAACAGATGCAACTCAGCTGGTGCTTTGGCAAGCATGATGTTCCTAACCTTCGTTTCTTCTGCTTTTCTATTCGTCCTCTTATAAGTACTGTACCCATTATCGAATATTTATTAATATCTAAATATTTTTGCACTTGTTACTTGTTTTCTAGTCTTTAATAAATAAAATTTGAATGTTAAACAATTCTTATTTAAAGCTGCTGCCTATCCAAAATTACAGTTTTATGTTCCAACTAATAACTTTGTGAAGTGTAGACCGATGAAATTTCTCCACACCTCGAAAAGATAAAGTTTTGGGAATTCGTTGTATTCAGAAAACATTTTTCAAAATCTTGATTACTCGTCAATTTTAGGAACCTGTTGTGTTAGACCACCTATGTGTATATAAATATATTTTCTGAACCACTCATTTCATCAACAGCTCTGTTCCTTTTCTTGATTGTTACAATCAAAAATGAAGTTGATATATTCAGTAATTTTTGTTGAACTTTTCTGTTCTTGTTTTGCAGGTAAGATCTGATATTCGTCACTTCTATGTTTTTTTACTAACGTTTGTTTCAGCTAACCCACTTAGCTGTTATATTTGCCAATCGGAATCGTCTTCTAATTTTGTCCCAGGATGTTTCGAACCGTTCGATGCTTCAGATACCAAGAACGTCCGAATAGTCAATTGTACCGTAGATTCATCTATAGATCCAAACAATATAGCTCCAAAAGGACTTATCATAGATGCAACCAATCAAAAAGCTGGGCCTGATTTTGAGTGTGGCACCTTAGAATTGACACGTAAATTAAGCATATACTAGTTAAAATCTTCATAATTTCTTGATCTTCTCTGGCAGATTCAATTTCAGAGTATAAGCAGATTACAAGAGCTTGTATTCTTAAAGTAAGCGATCACGAGTGTCAAGATGCTAGACTAGCAGCACAAACTGCGGGATTTCGTCTGTCTAAATGCTTATTATGTGAAACCAATACCTGTAATTCAGGCTCTAGTTTTAGTGGTACCATATTCATCTTCCTGGTTACATGTATTTTCAGGATTCTTTAAAGTTCTAAAAGTAAAAGGAACTCTTACTATTTGTGAGTTTTGGGAAACACCTTACCTTTGAAAGCACTTATAAATATAGATAATTTTTCTGAACAATTCGTTTTAGTGTACATAACACATTTTTCCCAATACGTTTCTCTGATAAGAAACAGATATAATCAAAAATGAATTTGATTTATCTAATAGTCCTTGGGTGTGTTTCTTGGTGTTTTGCAGGTAGGTTTCTGAACAAACACCACTGAGATTCGAACTCAGGTCTTGTACTTGCCGTTTTCAGCTAATCCACTAAACTGTTACCATTGCCTCTCGACTAGCGCGACCAATATAATAGCTCCTGGACGTTTCGATCCTTTTGATCCTCAAGGCAAGAACGTTTGTGGTAAATTGCAACACGTTAGAACCAACAATTATTGGCCCAATAGGTTCCGACATGACTGCCATAGACCTATCGAGATATCAAAAAGCTGAACCTGATTTTGAATGTGCCTCCATAGAAATATTTGGTGCGTAAATTGTTATCATTTCGAACGTTTTTCTTTCATTTTACATTACCGAAGGCTCTCTCTAAATCCACAGATGTATTTTTTTTGTACATAGATCCATCTGAGGACTTCAAGCAAATAATAAAAATATGCTATCTGAAGATTAGCTTCAATGACTGTGATGCTGCTAGAGAAAGAGTAGAATCCCAAGGTTACCAACTCACCAAATGCTTATTATACGAAAGCGGACACTTGCAACTCGAATACTGCTTTAGAAAACATAATCCCTCATCTTACTTTCCTCAATGTTTCTGTTTTTGTCCTATAGTTACAGATTTACGAATATTATATCACAGTAAATTTGATTCAAATTTTGCATGTTAATTCTATCTTTTATAGTTTTGTTCTTTTTTATATAAATCATTTCTAAAAACAGTCCAAATTTTATTTTTTTTTCTTGTTTTCAAATTTTGGTATCATTAAATTCAAAAGTATGATTGTTGTTTTTCACATGTTTGCTTATTGCAGAATTACTGTTCGTGTATTTGTGTTGTTTCTAAATGATTTTTGGATCGATGAAGGTAACATTCCCTCAAACCTCAGTAGCAAACTTAAAATTCAAAATTCGCTACCTCCCCAGATATAAATATTATGGCCTACCAAAATCTCATAAAACTAATATTCCGCTCAGACCAATTCTTTGTTGTATTCAAAGCCCATTTAACAAATTATCAAAATTTTTAGCCACCATTCTGTAGCCAACATTACTGTAATATATAATAAAATAAATCCTGCTCTTTGCTACTTATTTAATGTTATTATTGTTAAATTAAATACATAATTATTTTTCTCTTTTATAAAAAATCCATCATCATCATCATAAGGTTCTCAGTCCGAAGACTGGTTGGACGCGTACCTCCACTCTTTTCTATCCTGAGCTAACCTACGCATTTCCCTAAAAGTAGAACATCCTACATCCCTAACTATTTGAGAGCAGTAGTCTAATCTAGGCCTACCCCTACCTCTTTTTATTCCTATCTCTGACTACTATGTCGCGAACTATTCCTTCGTGTCTTAGAAGGTGTCCTACCATCCTATCTCTCCTACTCTTTATTGTCTTCCATACCTTTCGCTTTTCCCCAACTCTTTCTAATACTTCCCTATTGCTAACCTTATCTATCCACGGTATCTTCATCATGCGTCTGTAACACCACAGTTCAAACGCTTCTACTCTTTTTCTATCCGCTTCTCCTATTGTCCAAGTTTCGCACCCGTATAATGCCGTACTCCATACATACGACTTTAAGAGTCTCTTCCTAGTCTCTATATTAACCGTTCTCGAACATAACAGTTGTTTCTTTTTGTTAAACGCAACTCGTCCCTGCGCCATTCTTTGTTTTATATCTTTAGTGCTCCTACCGCCTTGGGTTATTTTACTTCCTAAGTAGCAGAAATCCGCGACCTCCTCTATCTTCTCATTTCCTATTCGTATTTCAATTTTAGTTCTATTTTCACTCCATCTACATACCAAAATTTTAGTTTTCTTTTTATTGATTTAGATGCTAACACTGCTATATCATCCGCAAATCTGAGCATGTTAATAGTTTGGCCCTGTACATTGATCCCTGAGGCTGTTCTTTCCTTAACAATATTAATCGCATCTTCGATATATAAGTTGAAAACTAGAGGTGACAATGCACATCCCTGTCTCACTCCCTTCCGGATATCTACTTCCCTTCGTTCCTGCTCACATTCTATAACTGCCTTTTGCTCTTCGTAGAGATTATGTATTATTCTTCTGTCC
Source organism: Xestobium rufovillosum (assembly GCA_963966045.1). Classification (NCBI taxonomy): domain Eukaryota; kingdom Metazoa; phylum Arthropoda; class Insecta; order Coleoptera; family Ptinidae; genus Xestobium; species Xestobium rufovillosum. The sequence continues at coordinate 26,807,227 of OZ014503.1, forward strand.
CTATATTTCATCCCTACCTTTCTCAGCACTTCGAACATCTTCCCCCATTTTACGTTGTCGAAGGCCTTTTCTAAATCTACAAATCCTATATAGACGCTCTTTCTCTTTTCTATCGTTTTTTCTATAATTACTCGTAGAGCTAGGATCGCCTCGCGCGTTCCTCTATTTCGTCTAAATCCGAACTGATCTTCTCCTAATATTTCCTCCGCCTTTTTCTCCATCCTTCTTTGCACAATTCTAATTAAAATTTTTGACGCATGGGAAGTTAAACTGATGGTTCTGAAATTTTCGCACCTATCCGCGCCTTTCCTTTTTGGCAAAGCTACCATGATGTTCCGTTTGTAATCCTCTGGAATCTCGCCTGTCAGGTATATGCGACTAACTAATTTAAATAAACGATCTATTACCTCTTTACCTGCACACTTTAAGATTTCTGCCTGCAAGCCATCTATACCTGGCGCTTTATTATTCCTTAAACTTTTTAGTGCTAGCTCAAACTCTTCTCTCATTATAGGATTCCCTAGGTTATCCCCCTCTACACTGCTTTCGCTTTCTAATATATCTTGCACTTCCTGTCCCGCATATAAGTTTCCTAAATATTCTTTCCACCTATCTGCCTTCTCCCCGCTTTCGATTAGGATATCTCCTGCCTCATTCCTAATGCTTTTGGTACTAGATCCATTTCTCTAAAATTTCTCCTGATTATTTTATATGCTTCATCAGTCTTTCCTACTTCGAACTTATTTTCCACTTCTTTGCACTTATTATCGATCCATTGCTCTTTCGCTTTCCTACATTTCCGAATAATTTCCCACTTGATCGCCTTATATCTTTGTTTCCCTATTTCATCTAACCTATTTTTATATTTTCGCCTTTCCTCTATTAGACTCACAATATGTTTTGTTATCCAGGGTTTCCTACTTTCATTCTGTTTATGACCCAAAATATCCCTAGCTGAGGAAACTAAACTATTTTTAATGCAATTCCATTCTTCCTCTATGTCCCTAACAATATTTTCGCCCGCGCCCTTTAGTACTTCGTTTGTCTTTTTCTCGAACTTATCGCGCGTATCATCATCTTTTAGTTTCTCTGGGTCAAGATACCTTCTTCCACTTCGTTTTTTCAAAATCTTAAATTTAAGATTGGCGTTCATAACGACTATATTGTGATCACTATCTATATCTGCTCCTGGATAACTTCTACAATCCCTAATTTGATTTCTAAATCTTTGCCTAACAAGAATGTAATCTATTTGATATCACCCTAGGTCTCCTGGCATCTTCCACGTGTAGCGTCTCCTAACATGATGGTGAAATAGAGTGTTCGCGACCGTTAAGTTATGTTTATCGCAGAACTCTATCAGTCTAACTCCCCTATCGTTCCTATTGCCTAATCCAAAGGGGCCAACTATTCCGCCCTCTCGCCCTGTGCCTACGACTGCATTGAAATCTCCTATAATTATTAAATTTTCGTGTCCTCTCACAAAATCTAGCACATGTTCAATATCACTATAAACAGCCTCTACGACCTCATCACTGTAGTTAGAAGTGGGCATGTATACCTGTATTATTACTGTTTTTACAGGTTTCGAATCTAACCTAACCATAACTTTCCTGTCACTTTGCTGTAAGAAATTTTCTACACTCTGCCCTACTTTTTTCCGCATAACAATTCCTACTCCCGAATTTCCTCCTACAGATCCTGTGTGTATTACTCTAAAATCTCCGCTCCAGAAGTCTCCGGCTTCTGGCCATCGCACTTCACTAATACCTACTACGTCTAATGCTAACCTATCCATCTCAATTTTCAAATTTTTTAGATAATTTAAATTCACGTTATAATAGTGTGAAATTCACATTTGAAATGGAACAAAATGGTTCAATCCCTTTTTTGGATGTCTTGGTTGTTAGGAACAGCATTGGCGGATTGGAATTTGATGTGTATAGGAAGGACACTAATATAAGTAGGTTTATTGTGAATGATTCACAACATTCATTTCCTCTGTCAAAGGTAAGATATCAAAAAGAATTAAAATATATAAAAGATGTTGCGATTCATAATGGGTACACGACTGTCTTAGTTGATAGATTGATAAGCAGAATTAGACACAAAAAGTTTGTGAAGGATTACACGACTTTCTCCATGTCACCTACTGAGAATAAGAAATATGTTAAAATTCCGTATAGTTTGGCACATACCAGAGGCTTGGAACCTATTTTTAAGTCGCAAAATTTATGTGTAGCATATACCGCTAAGAATACCATCAAGCAGCTGTTGGGAAATCCCAAGGATAAAGTAGAGGACAAGCAGAAGTCGGGAATTTATGAAATAAAGTGTAGTAGTTGTGACAAGAGTTATATTGGGCAAACAAGGCGTACAATCGTCACTAGGTTTAAGGAACATATGGCACATTTTAGATATAATAGAATTGAGAAGTCAAGTGTTGCCCAACATATCTTTGATACCGGCCACCCTGTACATGAGAAGGATCTTCGGCTTATGAGGTCGGTATCGGACAATTAGAATTAGACGCTTATGAGAGTATGTTTATTCGAAAGTATGAAGGTAAACTTATTAATTCAGATTTAGGTCCAATTTCTGATTCCGTATTGTTAGATGTCGTTAATGTGTAGGCGTGCAGGGTTTAACCAGAAAAATGAAAGGGTGCAGGGGTCAAGGTCTTCTTTATTGCAGTTCACTGTAGTTATTTGCTAGCCCATATAAGCCATGGACCTTCGAGGTTATTTGGTAATATGGGATTCATTTTCTATTTTTGTTTCATTCAGGTCAATTATCCTGAAGATAGGATATTTTAATTGAAACTGCAGTAAAGATGGCAATGGCAACCTTTTTGTACATTTGTGATGGTGAAAGTAAGAATAGAGTGGTATAAAAATGAGCGTATGCCCGGATATTGAATTTTCTATCCTAGTGTGATTAATGTTGATGTCACAAGTAACGTCAGTGCTACGTCACTTTAAGTATATATTGGGGATTGTCTCCGCACTTCGATTCTTTCGGAGTGGTGAGCAGAAAATACCTGACCTATATTATTGTTATTGTCACTATCATTGTTTCACATCATTATTGTTGTTATTATTATTGTCATATATATAATTTTTTTTTTTGCATTAATGTTATTGCCATTTTTATTTTTATTACTATAGGTTTTTCCCTGCTACTGAAGATGGCAGCTTAGCTGCCGAAATGCGTATATAGTATTTCAAAATTTATGTGGTTAGGGGTACAATTGATTCTTGAATTGATTATTTAACCACAGTCTCTTACATCTTAATCCTTTTCACATGTTTGCTTATTGCAGAATTACTGTTCGTGTATTTGTGTTGTTTCTAAATGATTTTTGGATTGATGAAGGTAACATTCCCTCAAACCTTAGTAGCAAACTTAAAATTCAAAATTCGCTACCTCCCCAGATATAGATATTATGGCCTACCAAAATCTCATAAAACTAATATTCCGCTCAGACCAATTGTTTGTTGTATTCAAAGCCCATTTAATAAATTATCAAAATTCTTAGCCAACATTCTGTAGCCAACATTACTGTAATATATAATAAAATAAATCTTGCTCTTTGCTACTTATTTATTATTATTATTATTATTGTTAAATTAAATACATAATTCTTTTTCTCTCTTATAAAAAATCCAAATGTTTCCAAAATCAAAAGTGCTAAAATTTTTATATTTGCATGCATAGATACTGTCTACTTAAATAATTTTTATTATTTAGAAAAATTTGTTTTTAACAAATAATTTATGTCAACTTTATAGTTTCCATTTTACAAATAAATCTTGACAAAAGCCCCAAACGGGGCCGAAACGTCGACTGTTTTATATAAATTGTTTTTATTAATGGCCCGAAATTAGCGTGCAATATTTTACCAGCGTGTTCTGTAGTCAAAAATAAGACAAAATGATCCTATAAGCGTAAACCGAAATATGCTTCGCGGTTTTATTGTAAAGAAACATAATAATGATACAGATAATGTACTAAAAGCTAAAAAATAATTAGGTAGGTACCAGGTACCAGTCATCACACCACTCTCCTCATCAATTTAGAGCATTGATCAGACTAAAATAAAATCGTGGGGCGAGTCGAATTTCTATTATCGCAGAACGATCATTTACATACTTATTTAGTCACGATTTTATTTTAGTCTGATCAATGCTCTAAATTGATGAGGAGAGTGGTGTGATGATTGGTACCTGGTACCTACCTAATTATTTTTTAGCTCTTAGTACATTATCTGCATCATTATTATGTTTCTTTACAATAAAACCGTTTAACTTATTTTTTTTACTTATTTTATTTTGCAAAAAATATGCTCCTGTTCTCCACTTCTTGTAGGAATTTTTTGGGCATGCAGCGAAATGTTTGAACCGATTGTGCTCGATAACGGTGCCTCCTATCAAAACGAAACAGGAGCACATTTTTTTTTTGCAAAAAACTCTGAAGTTGCAAATTTTTATGGAAAAATTGAAAATTACATGCTCTGAAAAAAGTTGGGGTAAATCTTACCTCCGCCACCCCCAGATTTGAGACGCCCCTGTTAAATTTTAAAAATTATGTTTACACCAAAAGATTCAGCATTTGGTACTTACACATTTCATAAAATTTCATAATTTTAACTGGGCTTGTTTCGAAGATACTAAGAAGAAAACGTCTTCAGGCCTTCTCTTTTAGAAAGCTATAGCTCCCTTGGGAAGCATATTTCGGTATACGCTTATAGGAATTTATTGTCTTAATTTTGACCACAGAACACGCTGGTAAAATATTGCACGCTAATTTCGGGCCATCCTGTACAGAAGTATGGATAACGCTCGTTAATATCATGATACATTGAAGCATTCCCATAGGGGAGAACTTGCGGGAATAGAAAGCTGAGTAATTTTAGCTTTATTTGCTTTAATCCTCTTATTATCAAGTAAATAATATTTTTTATCTGTATTTCTGGGGTAATCTTGAATTTTACCGGGAATTCCCGTTTCAAGCTCTTATCAGTGATTGCAGTCTGGGAATCCTTTAAATGTAGGTAATGTCTCTGAATTGCTTCATTTTATGCATGTTTTGGATTTAAGTATACAATTATTAAAAATGAAAACGATTTCTATTATAGTTGTTGCTGGATTAATTTCATCCTCTGAGATGTTACCATTGCCAATCGAATTCTCTTTACAATCCAGTGCCAGGATGTTTCGATCCATTTGATGCTTCAGACAGGAACGTCCATGTAGTAAACTGTATCGAATCTTCAGTGAGTCCAAGAGGTCTTAACACAATTGCAATAGATCAGTCTGGATACCAAAAAGCTGAACCTAATTTCTTATGCGGTTTGTTGGAATTATTGGATGAGTAAAATTACAGCTGGTATTTTTTGTTTGGTGGTAGATTTTGTTCTGTTCCCAGAACCATCTTCTAGTCATAGAGTAATACTAAGAACATGTTTTCTGAAGCAAAACGACCACGAATGTGAGGATGCTAAAGAGGAGGCTGAGAAGCAAGGTTTGGAACTTACCAAGCGTCGTTTGTGCGAAACAAACACCTGTAATTCTGGTGTTAGTTTTGGAAGTGCCATGTTTCTCAATTTTTTTATAACTCTGTAATTTTACCGATTGCAAAGTATTTGTTGATGACAAACAATTTATTATTGTATTTATTTTCTTTCTTTTATTAAATAAGCTGTGTTACGTTACCATATTAATTCTAGTACTTGCTGCATGCTTTATCCTAATTTTCGTAATTTGACGTAATGCCAAAATGTGACATTTACAGATAATATGAATATGATGGTCGATGGGACTTTCCGGCAGCAGTGAAGTACGTTAAGACATGAATTTAATGTTTTTGTTATTAGGAATAATATCCGTGTGTTACCCAGGTTAGCAAAAATATTATTGATTATTTTATGTTAAATAACATGGTGCTGTGTCCATTATACAGTAGAAACGAATAAGTTAAAATGTTACTTGTGCGAGGTGGACAATATTAACGATAATAAACATGGCTGTTTCGATCCGTTTAATCCCAAAGACATCAAAATTGTTAAATGTTCAGACATGGTGTATAATAGCCTCGGGATGGGTCTGGGGTTTGTGGAGCATACAAATACCAGTGAGCAGAAAATTGGGGGTGACCCAAAATACGAGTGTTTCGTTTACGTTGAAGTAGGTGCGTATTTTTGAAAATTATGCAACCACGAGTTCTTGGGGATATACTATGATATATTTTCTTTGTAGCTAAAACCTCTAGTTATAGGAAAGTAAGAAGAGGTTGCAAATATGGCGGATACCGCGGTTGGTGTTCAGAATTAGTCAATAACAAATCGATAAAAACGCAGTGTACATCCTGCAACTACGAGTTGTGTAACGGAGTTATACAGAGCGGTTCCAAAAAGTTTAAATCATCGGCGAGATTGATTTTAATTTTATTTTTCCCACTATTACTGTATTAAGGACTACAACAATAAATGCATAATCAAGTCACTTATTCACTGCAGCACTCTGATGCAACTGATGTTTTTGTGCTACTTTTTTTACAACGAAATCGCGTCGCATTATCTCCCTACTTATTTTACTGGTTTGTATCAGTATTTTCAGGTAGAACCTTACCTTTCACAGACTCAAAGTTCATTCATATTGCCATGCGGCGATGTGATGATCCAAAACAACAATATGGGACTCAAAAGTGGGAGAAGTAGTGAGTAAACCGTCGTTCCTGTGGAAGCATCGAGAAAATTCTAGTTTTAGTTGTTTAAGTGTTTTAAGTGAAAATGTAAGTATTTTTAATAGTTTTGTAAGTCGAACGTTTAAAGCACGTGGTGGACAAAAACAAAACAATTTTGAAATGAAAATAAAAGTTCTGGCTTCATCTATACGTTCTCCTGGACAGGAGGATGCGTAATAATGTACTTTGAACTAGGTAATTACTACGAGTACCTAAATGCGCTGGGTGAATGGCCCAGTTATTATTATTAATCATAACCGCGCTCTAGTATTGTTTACTGCTGTAGCCCTATACTTCAAAGCAGCTACCTCAATATTTACCATTATCTCAACGTGAACTACAATACAATGTTATCAAAAATTTATCAGCATTATCAGAAATAATATCTATATAATTAATTTTCTATTGTGTTCAGGATTAAAATACAGTGTTAAAAGAATAAGCGCACGTCATTTAAGGGATGTGATAAAAAATGGTGAATGTTGCTTAACAGGTGGTTGTAGTATGGTGTAGTTAAATATTTATTTTATTTTGATGGTCGGCATGCAGATGAAAAATTTTGAACGGTTGCCAAAGAGGTTTTAACTATGCAGTTCTATAGACTGTACGCCTTGTTGTCGTGGTTAAAAATAAAAGCTATCCCAATTTGAGACTTTTTGTCTGAGAATATTGTTATCACTCAAAGCTGTATTGTGTTCTTTTGTTTTGGATGTTGCTATTTTTAATTTTATAGTAAGTCTTCATATTACACGTTAAGTTGCAATTTATATATTCTTGTTATCAAAATAACTTTTTGTTAACTTACCATAGTAAATAATCTATACCATCGTAGAGGTTTTATTGACATTTTGCTATATGGCTATTACAGGAGTATGCACATCGAGAAAGCTAAAACCAGCTTCCTTTGGTTAAACTGAACCAAATCCAAAACAGAGTCCACCAAACATGCCAAATCTAACGGCAATTTTCATTTTCGTCTACCTTGTAAATTATGGTGAGTATGTATTTTGTACTTTTTGATGTTATGACTCGTTTTCTGGTTATAGCAATTGCCCAAAACTTTTACTACATCACCGAAAATCGTCGTGGACACCAGTATTTCAACAAATCGTCAACTTTAACTACAAATTTTGCGTTGCTCAGCATACTGACTGTAAGTAATATTTTAAGTTATACGTTTGGATGTTGTGTTATATTTATTTTTTTAGGTTTTCTTGCTATATTTCAAGAGATATGTTCACCATTAACCCATACTTACTTCTAGCTGCCCAGTGATAAATGTTATAACGAATAAACATAAATTTTATTAGGGTACCTAACTAATCAAATGTAATAAAAATTTATACAGAAACAAAAAAGTAAGAAGTCAGTGTTAATCAATTTTTAGGGACATTTTTTTTAATTTGATACATGTAACTATGTAACATGTACTATGTAACAGTATTAACAAATATTTGCCAGAGAATGTAACCTATTTTTATTTAAATACATATTATTTTACAAAATGCGTATATGTCACATTTTAGATTCCGCAGCTAGAGATATTTTGGGTCATAAACAGATTGAAAGTAGAAAACCCTGGACAACAAAGCATATTGTGAGTCTAATAGAGGAAAGGCGAAAATATAAAAATAGGTTAGATAAAAGAGGGAAACAAAAATATAAGGCGATCAAGTGGGAAATTATTCGGAAACGTAGGAAAGCGAAAGAGTAATGGATCGATAATAAATGCAAAGAAGTGGAAGTGGAAGTTCGAAGTAGGAAATACTGATGAAGCATAGAAAATAATGAAGTAGAAGAAATTTTAGAGATGGTGCATGCCTTCTATGAATTCCTAAAGTTGTTGTGGTTCGATACTTCGTAGACTTTGTGGCCCCTTCACAATAAAGCATGCGCAAAAGCTAGATTTTACAGTTTTTCCAATTTCATGCTTTTTAAATACTTACATTCTTTGGGGATGATGTGTGAGTACCAGGACGGGATTTTTGCGGGCTTTTTCCGTGTTCGCCGTTTAGCTCTCATGTGAAGCAGTCTCGGTGCAGATTCGATAGCGGCAGAATTCGTCCGGCAGCGCCCCTCTTTACCCAGGGCAGAAACTGGGAGAGTTTTGCGACAGTTGTAACTCAACTAGCCGTTCACTGTTCTGCGATCGCAATTTCGTTTGCTCACGCTGTCCGCCTAGATCCCTACACTTTCAGTGGATCTCAGTGTCTAAACAATCGTTAACTCGTACTCATCGAGAATACTCGTGATTTCCATATTTAATAATAAACCTTGCTCAAGCCCAAGTATATTTTTAAGAAAATGGTGTCTTCGGGAGTTTATCTGATAGCTTTTGCTCTCTGCTTCAACGTGGGTGAGTATTGTTATCAATTTTTTGTGTAGAAAATAATTTGCGTGGTATTGGGCCAAACAGAAGTGACCTTGAAAACTGTATCATGAGCAAGACCAAAAGTACATTTTTAAATGGTTTGTTGACGGCAGAAAATTGCTTTTTTGCAAAGGAAGTACCAATTTTTTTAATCGTCATAATTTCTGCTCGACCAAGAATAAGCTGTTCGGTAACATTTTTTAAATTTAGGGGGTGAGAATGGAATGGAGTTCGCCCTATATTATAACGCTATAGAAAAAGCCTCTTTTCCATGTTTTAATTTAACAATATCTCTGTTTTAAGTGTCTCAATTACAAGCATAAACTATGGCGTCATTATAAAAATGATGGAACTGTTAGGCATTTTAATAATATAATTAGCGTTTTTTGGCGACAGTTTATTGCGATAGCCTGAAAACACTACATGAATTAAAAAATTGTAGGTTTTTGGACGCCTCAAATTATGTTTAGTGTATGACTTGGTTTCTTTTACGTAGAATTTCGCTAATGCATCCAATAATTGCTAAATTGAGTACACGAATCAATATTCACGTGCAAAGTTCGTTAACCATTATTATACAGGGTGTACATACAGTCAAAAATGGACTAAAGAGTCGAATTGTAAGTTTTTAATTTTTTTGTGAAATGCGTAGAGAGGAATTTTTGTGTTTTCATTGTTTCTGTAACACCTCAATTATTTCGAAGTGAATCATGTCATTCATCATTAACTTTGCGTGATTAACATTTTTTCTGCGTCCTTCTAGGTTAAACTAATCTAATTTGACACGAAAAATAGTAATCATATTGTTTTTGTCAACACAATAACGTTTGTTGCTTCCCAGTTTGTATTAATTCGGTGACGTTCGCGTAAAAATGTTTTCTTGCACAGACTAAACAGTTTAATGATTCTGCGTATCAGTTGATAATGTATAAGGAATTATTTTGTTTATTTTGCGAGTAAATTATCTGCAATAAGTATAGCGTTTAGCGATTGCAACTGAATTGTTGTATAGAATGCGATAGCATAACCGTGTGAACTGGATAATATACACTGCTGCCAAACGCTGCAATTTTTTTATCAGCCATCCAGTTGTCAAATTATTTAACTCCCTTTAACGTTCGTTCTTCATTCAACCGCGGATATTAAATCGACAAATATCCTTCAGTTGATGATACGCAGGTACAAACTATTAAACAACAAAAAAAGAAGAAAAACGAAATAAACCACGCTATGAATTACAATTGTCCATGGCGAGGACGTTCATTAGAAAATAATTGTTACTTTACTGTTATTATTAAACTTTTTGTGTAGGTATAGTGAAAACTCCTCTAATCATCATTTTATTCACCTTGTAGTATTTTGCGGTAAGTCGGCACGTGGCTTACTTATTTTGAATCGAATTTTACCTTCTTTTCTCAACACATGACACATTCCAATTGCAATATCTTAACCACAACAAAAGACATATCCTGTATATTCTATGTATACGTTAGTTTCTCAAAAAATATATGTTTCAAGGCAAATGTAAGTTGCAGCGGTAAAATTTTGGTCAAGGTGATGGTACACTGAAGTGGCAGACAATTTTTTAAAACCATAAACTCGCCGGAACGGTATTTATGCTTTTTGTCGGACCACAGAAATTTCCTTATTCATTGCAACATACTTTGAGTTTATGACTACTACTTTTTACCATATTATGTACCTACATCTAACGTCAAATCGGCTCCAAAATCTGAAAGACCAACCTTTTTAAATAATAAATATTCCAGCCCATTTTCAAGAAAAAACGACGTAATGCAGATAGTGTTTAAATCTTAGAAATGAAACAAAATAAATTTTAATTCACTACAAATGCTTAGGTACAAGAAAAATAAAATTGGGATACATTTTTAAATGCATTTCCTGAGAGACCCCCGAGTTCTAAACAATGCCCCTTGTATAGTAATCAACTTCTTGCAGTTGTGGACCTCACGGTCGCGTACCTTTTTATGCGTAGTAAATAAATAAATTGTCTTCATATAAAGTGGACTGTAAACTTTAATTATATGAACTAAATAACAACAAAAAACACTTAAAACGAGACTTAAACTGAAGAAAACTATTATAATAGCAACGGTTCGCTATGAATGTCAGAACAAGACTGGTTAATATTGTAAAACTCTATACTGAATACACAGGATAAGGGTCGTAAAACGACCGGCACCCCTCCGCCCACATTGGGCTTTTCACAAGATGCCATAAATACCAATGGTATGACAAAGTAAAACTGAACATATTCCGCCCGCCTTGAAAGAAAGTGCTTTCAACCGGAGAAACTCATAAGCAAGCAAAATGAAAATTGGATTACAAAACACAAAGTGTAAACCAACATATTGAATGAATAAACTAAGAAATAAACAAACTAAACATAGGTGAGACATATTATGTGCATATTAACCTAATATAAGTGAATACGTATAAATTATAAGTAATAAATAAAAATTAAGAAATAGAAGGAAAAAAATAATGTAAATGATTAAAGTACGAAATAATTGTTTTTCAAATAAAGTCAATCAAAGGCTAATGGTAGAACTGCAATTTTAGAAACACTACGTTTATAAACACCTGTCTTTGTTTTTACACTTACGACACGCACAATATTATCCCTTCCGGGATGCAACTCACAAATTCCACCTAGAACCCATTGTTGCGGTGGAAGATTTTCTTCGCGTAACAAAACCAAGGCTCTAACCTTGAAGATGTCTCCTTTATTTGCCTGCCACTTGCTCCGAGATTGCAAAGCAGTTAAATACTCCGACGACCATCGACGCCAAAAATGCTGCACCAGTTGTTGGAGGCGTTCGTACAGAACCAACTTATTCGTTGGAGTCTCAGAAAAATTGTCCTGAGGTGTCGCAATCAGAATGTCGCCAATGAGGAAGTGGCTAGGAGTAAGGACTAATAGGTCGTGAGGATCGTTCGATAGAGGTGTGAGAGGGCGTGAATTTAAAATAGCCTCTATTTGGCATAATATTGTGTACAGGTGTTCGAACGTTAAATGTGCATCTTTTAAGACTCTACATAGGTGGTATTTCGTCGACTTGACTGCCGCTTCCCAAAGACAGCCAAAATTTGGCGCCCTGGCTGGTGTAAAGTGCCATTCGATGTTATTGTCAGATAAAAATGTGTTAGTAGCGGGGTCTGATTTAAATGAATTATTAATAGACTTTAGAATGGCCTTGATTTCATTATTTGCCCCTATAAAATTCGTTCCATTATCCGTATATATATTTTTACAAAGTCCTCGTCTAGAAACAAACCTTTTTAAGGCGTTCAAGAAACATTCAGTGCTAAGATCGCCAGCAAGTTCCAAGTGAACAGCGTGTGTAGCAAAACAGACAAAAAAGCATAAATAACATTTTACCAACCTTCTATTACGGAGTTTACCATCCTTCACTAATAGAGGTCCAGCGAAATCACAACCTACAGTGTAAAATGGTCTGATTGGTGTTAATCTGGATTTAGGTAGATCACCCATCATAGGTGTGCTAAAGGAAGGCTTAGCCTTAAAACATGTTACGCATCTATGAGTTACACGTTTAATTGCATTTTTGCCATGTATAATCCAATATTTGTATCTCAGAGAAGTAAGAAGAGCCTGTATGCCCGCTAGGCCTGCGACTTTTTTCGATATATCGATATTGATATCGATATATCGATATATCGAATAACGATACCGGAATGTCGATATATCGAAATATCGATATTTCGATATATCGATATTTTTATGTCGATATATCGATATTTCGATATTTCGATATATCGATATTTCGATATATCGATATTTAGATATATCGATATTTCGATATATCGATATTTCGATATGTCGATATTTCGATATATCGATATATCGATTTAGCGCGGTGTCGACGTTTTACAATGATTTTAATAACTTCTGGTACCGGAAACCGTTGAGCCTACGTCGAGTTTTTCCAAGTAAAGTTTGCAACAGTAAAACCTAAAACATAGTTGCAATGTGAAAGTAACTGAAATTACATTAATTTTATGCCGCATGTAGGATACAATTATTTCAATCCTTTAACTATGCCCTAACTTGAAGCATACTTGAAGAATAGCTGAATAATTCTTTAGATTAGAAGCGTTGTTTTGAAACTAAATTCAAGACGTATAACCTCCAGTATCAGTATCAGTTCATTGTGTCTATGTACTATTAACAGCAAAAGTGGTCTTCCACTTTACGGTTCAATTCCGCTTAAAATGCCATAACCAATTACGTTCTGAGGTAAAAAAACCTTAGCAACTGTCCGCCAATTAAAGTTTTGAAGGCGGATCTAAACAATTTTATTTGAATGACAACAAATGTGTTAGCCTTGCACTAGTAAACAAAGGGCATTCATCAAAGTATCGAGATCGGATAACGAAAAATCACATCGTCTATGGGGAGCGGGGCTGACGAAAACATAACAACGTCCGGCACAAACGATTCACATCGCAAACTGGAACTAACACCACTTTTGCTGAAAATTTTTTACCTATACAATAATCCAATAGAATTTGTGTATCTACAGTCACGTGTTCAAAGACAGCCAATCAGAAGAACATTTAACTGAAGAGTGCTTATGGGCTATTTTCACTTATGTCATCTGGATTACTGTAGCAACGGAAAAATGTCTATTTTGCACTGCTGTCGAATATTTTGCACAAAATGTCATTTCCAAGATTGTTCTTTTCAATTTTAATTTCTTTTTAACAAATTGTTCTTTTTGGGCAAAAAATTTTCTTACCGAATAGCCCTCGAGTCTTGATAATTCGAAATAACTTGATAAATTTCCTCAAGCGGGTTTCTCTGTGGCAACATACCTCCGCCTTCAGCGTCGGGATGTTGCCGAGCAACCCGCTTTCGAAAATATATCAAGTTATTTCTAATTATCAAGACCCTTGGGCTATTATAAGTGATATTAGTACATACGAATAGCGAACAAGGTTTGCTTAGAATAAATAGATCAGATCACATTATTTTGCTGTAAATGTACAGGACAGCCACCTGGTATGGTACTCGAACTTGCCCGAACATTGTTGGAACTATCCAATATCATTAGAATCTCATAAATAATTAATGAAGTCGGTATATAAGTATGTTTCGTTCTTAATATATAGAGCTGTACCGCACTGACGAGTCCTAAAAAGGACGAAACCAGTTGTCTTTGGTTACCCTGGTCATTCAGAACGAAACAATGTTTGGTCTTATTTTTGGTTATATGACTACAATAAAAAATCGTAGCCATTTTTCAAACTAAGGGGCCTCCTTTCAAGTATTGCTGGCGGAGTGGGGAGGCCCCAAATTCTAATCACGCCACTGAATTCAATATTGTTTGTGACCTGGAGTTTTAGCTTTGCCTTATTATCCTTCAACATGCAGCCAAGCATTCAGGTGACAATAAATTACTCCCACCCTAAAATTTGTCTTATTTTGGAGAAGAATTAATGGACTACTTACATCAAAATGGAAAGTGTGACAATTACAGGCAGGAGTAAGACGTTTCATAATGAGCACGGAATATTTCTTTCTGATTGATAGAGGCAGTGGCGGACATATTGGTCTCCCTACTGGGTAGAGGTAAATACATATTCTAAAACAGAAATGAATAGCTTCTTCCATAATGCATGCGGTCGTGTGGGAACCTAGCAACTCTGCCTAATTTTTGATATTATTCGTCTTACGTTTAGTAACAAGCACCAACTTTTACGTAGGACAAAGTTTTCTAAGAAATCAATATGAGTTTTCCTCCTGTTACACACTTTTTTGGACACACTGTATATTTCGATATATCGATATTTCGATATATCGATATTTCGATATATCGATATTTCGATATATCGACATATATCGATATTTCGATATATCGATATATATCGATATCTTTTTGATATCGATATTCGATATCAAATTTTCAATATCGCGCAGGCCTAATGCCCGCGTGAAATAGGCGTTTGTGTTCGTTTTCTATTAAGAGTCTAGTAAAATCATGATACGGGGGCAATACGATTGGGTGTTTAGTATCTACAGGGAGGCTCGAAAACTTAATTCTTCCGCCTACCCTAATGAGACCGTGCTCGTCGATAAAAGGATTTAGAGTGTATAATTTGCTGCCCTTTGATACCTGCTTATTTTTGGACAAGTCCCTTATTTCACTCAGAAATTCTGAACATTGTACCACCTTTAGAAGTGTATTTGAAGAATTATTTAATTCGTCACAAGTCAAAATACCGCATTTTCTAGAATTTTTTGATTTTATATTGTGAATAAACCGCTTGACATATCCGACAACTCTAATTAATTTATTGAAGCTTGAAAACCTTGTAAATAACCCTGCAAAAATCCGCTCTTGATCCACGATGTTTGTAAAAAACGTATGTTGAATATTTTTTCTTTTTTCAAGGTTATGCTCAGCAGGTAAAATGTCCATACGATTGGGCCATGAGTCGCAATTTTGTAATAAGAATTCGGGACCGTGCCACCAAAAAGTCGAAGTTTTTAGTTGTAATGGGCTTATCCCTCGAGATAGTATATCCGCGGGGTTTTGCCTTGAGGGCACATGCCGCCAGTGTGTTTTGTCGGTTAACTCATGTATTTGCGTAACCCTATTCGCAACAAATGTAACCCAACAGTTAGGTTCTCCAGAAATCCAACATAGCGTTATAGATGAGTCACACCATAAGAATTTTGCATCTATTTGTAAATTCAATGACATTTCCACCTTTTTTGCCAAGTTGGCTAAAAGAAGTGCGCCACATAGTTCTAATCGTGGCAACGATATTGTCTTCAAAGGGGCGATTCGCGACTTAGCGCAGAGTAATTTTGAATTTCGAACAGAATTTGGCTAGGTATATGGCGGTTGAGTAAGCAACTTCGCTAGCGTCAGAAAACCCATGAAGTTCCATTCTAACAGAATTTAAAGAAATTACTTGACGTGGTATTTTTAACTCGTTTAAAATGGGTAATTGTGTATATAAATTTTTCCAAAGTGTGTAGATTTCCATTGAAACCGATTCATCCCAAGAGGTTTTATTTTGCCAAAGTTTCTGCATAATTAATTTAGCTGGAATTATAGCAGGAGAAATGAGACCTAAGGGGTCAAAAATTCTTGCTATCATTGATAATATTTGTCGCTTTGTAACTGTGGAATCATTGGAATCTATATTTACGGAGTGAGCTAGCGTGTCATGTTTTGGATGCCAAAAAAGTCCAAGAGTTTTACAAGTTTTATCGTCGTTTAAATCGTATTGTTGTAACTGACCTGGTTCGCAGTTATTTAATATTTCTGATTTATTAGAATAAAATTTTCTAAGTGGGAAACAAGCACTATTCAGAATTTCAATAATTTGATTTTTTAAAGTGTTAGCATTTTCTACAGAGTCGGCACCGGTTATTAAATCATCCACATAAAACGAGTTCAAGATTATTTTACTTGCCTCCGGATATCTGTCAATATTGTCCAAAGCTGTTTGACTGAGTGATCTTATTGCCAAAAATGCAGCTGGAGCGGTACCATACGTTAATGTATTTAAAGAATAATGCTTAAGTTCTTCTGTGGTATCCGATCGCCAAACAATGCGTTGTAAATTCCTATCTGAATCGCGTAAGTAAGTTTCAGCAAAGTGGCGTTCACATTTTGAATTCTCAGAATTCATATCAACCTTTCGATTTCCCTCGTATTCGCATCGTTCAATAGCCCAAAATTTCTCTAACTGTTTGTTTAGATCGCTATTAGTAATGGTTAAGTTACAGAGTGTTTTGTTTGGAGTATTATAATTACCTTGGTTAGCAAGAGTTCCAGAGATAACCCAACCAAGTTTCGTTTTTTGAATTACAGGGCAATTTTTCCCGAGTTTAACCTGACCGACACGAAGTACATCAAAAAATATATTTGCTCCGAGTAGAACATCAATTGGGTGTGATAAATAAAATTCAGTGTCAGCCAATTGTATATTAGTTGGCAAATTAAGTTGCGAAATATCTAACGAAACCTGGGGTAAATTATCAGTTATCTTATTAACAATTAAAAAAGTGTCCTTGTTTTTATAGTGACCATTTGTCGAAAATATTGTTGTGTCGAGTAATTTAGAAACATTGCTAATTGAATTATTAACCCCAGCTACTGGAATACTCATATTACGTGTTTTCAGTTTTAATCTAGTAGCTAAGGAATGCGTTATGAAATTGCTTTGTGATGCGTTATCAAGCAAGGCCCTACATTTTATTGCATTTCCATGGGCATCTAAAATATTTATTACTGCAGTCGCCAAAACTACCTGCGAAGGGTTCTTAGCAAACAAACAGTGCGTCGGTACATTGGAAGAATTTGAATTTGTTTCCGTTTGGGGTTGTACCTGAGTCTGGGTTCGTAAACAAGACGAGTCTTGAAAATTCCTATCCTGTGTGTCATTTAAACCTGAATTTAAACTATCAATTTCGTTGGGTTTTTCGTTATTAAAAATATGCAACAGGGAATGATGTTTGCGACCACAGTGCCTACATTTTGCTGAATTGCATGTTTCTACAGCGTGAAAGGGTCTTAGGCAATTTGTACACAATTTGTGTTTTTTAATTTCAGAGTAGAGTTCGGAACGAGCCATATTAACAATTTTGTGGCAATTAAAATTTAGATGATTTTTTGAGCAAAATGCGCAAGATAGTTTCACGGCTGTTACATGAGTTAGTGATCTATCCCCGAACCTATCCCTATTTACCGTACCCCTTGGCATTGTATTTTTACTTTCCAGAGTTTCTAGGAATTGACATCTTTTTGTTAAAAATTGGATCAGTTGTGGCACAGTGGGAAAGTCAAGATTTTCCTTATTTAAATATTCTTCCCATTCCCTTTTTGTGACAGCGTCTAATTTATTTGTTAATAGGTGGATCAATAATAAGTCCCAGTTGTCTGTGTCATGACCTAAAACCTGCAAAGCCTTTAAATTATTTTTGAATGTATCTACTAAATTTCGTAACTGAGAAAATGATTCGCCTTTCATTGGAAACAGATCAAAAATTGTCTTAACGTGCGTGTGTACAATTAAGCGTTTGTTTTCATACCTTTCCTTTAGCACACCTATGGCAATATCATAATTTTGGTCAGAAATTTCAAGTGATTGGATTAATTGTGCCGCTTCACCCTTGACACAAGATGTTAAGTAACAGAATTTTTGTACATTTGATAATTGCGCGTTGTTGTGCACCGAAGAGTTAAAAATGTTTGAAAATGACATCCAATGAGTATAGGAACCATGAAATTCCGGTACGTTTATAGGTTGTAATTGCACCGTACTCTGTACATTAATACCGGGATTGAGAGCAGGAAAATTATTTATGTTTTCACCCGAATTGCTGCTCGTCGCAGGAGTTGTATTTGAAATTTGCGTAGAAATTAATTTTTTCGCATCGCCTACTAATTTAAAATATGTGTTTTCAAAAGCTAACCTTTCAGCGTCTTGAGGAATGTACCCCGATAGAATTTCAATCTGGGACTGAATGTCTTCAAATAATTCCAAGTAACTTTCAATTTTTGTCAGTCTTGTATTTAATTCAACGAAATTCCCTGTGTTAGAGTCAAATGATTTTAAATACGTGGAAAAACGAGTTAATTGGGCCCTTATTTGACCGCGTTTGAAGTTTAATTCACTAATTTTTTGAGTTTGTTCTTGGTTAAGAGTAACCATTTGTGTGTCATTATTTGCCATACTTGCGTGTTAAACAATATTATGCTAAATAGAGTAAAGGAGTTATAAGGTATAGAAGAATGGCGACTTACTCGTACGTGTGTATGCGTGTGTTTCTTCAAAATGGAAGACGTCTCGTGTTTTGTTGAGTTATTTAGTCCAAGCCTTTATCCAGAGTTCCTGGTAGATCCGGCCCGAAGGACCAAATGTATAGTAATCAACTTCTTGCAGTTGTGGACCTCACGGTCGCGTACCTTTTTATGCGTAGTAAATAAATAAATTGTCTTCATATAAAGTGGACTGTAAACTTTAATTATATGAACTAAATAACAACAAAAAACACTTAAAACGAGACTTAAACTGAAGAAAACTATTAAAATAGCAACGGTTCGCTATGAATGTCAGAACAAGACTGGTTAATATTGTAAAACTCTATACTGAATACACAGGATAAGGGTCGTAAAACGACCGGCACCCCTCCGCCCACATTGGGCTTTTCACAAGATGCCATAAATACCAATGGTATGACAAAGTAAAACTGAACACCCCTGGATTGCCTTTGATTTCACTGGCAGCCGCTTGTATTCTTCGCCACAGCTCATCGGGTGAATCAACATCTTCTTTATAAACCATATCTTTCATTCTAGACCACATCGAAAAATCCAGAGGATTTAAGTCGGGGCTTCTAGGCCGGCTAAGCAAATTCACTTCCACGGCCAATCCACCGATGTAGAAAGACGTTGTCCAAGTACTTCTTCAAGCAGTTCGTACGAATTTTGCTGAAGAAAATTGGATTGGATTGGGTGGAAGTTGAAAAAACCCAATAAAGAAATTGGAAATTACACCGCACCAAACATTGATCTTAAATTCATGTTGGAAGTGTCTTTCTTTAACGGCACGTCGAGTAAACGTTGCCTCATCTGTGAAGAGGATTTTGTTCAAAAAATTAGGGTCCGCGCCTTGCTGCTCTTGTAAGAAATTAGCAGGAGGATCTTCCGGTAACAAATTTTGTACTGGAGTAATGCGGTATGGGTGAAGCTTCTCTTTGTATAAAATTCTCCAAATCGAAGAGCTACTTACGCCTGTTGCCGCACTTAAACGACGGGATTTTCAAAGTATTAAATTTAAGATTGGCCTTCATAACCACTATGTTGTGATCACTATCTATATCTGCACCTGGATAACTTCTACAGAGACATTTTTGATTGAATCATTCTGGCTTGTTTTTCTTTCTGCATTATCATTCTTTCTTAATTTTAGCTTTTGGGCTGCGGTGCTACAGCTGCGATTCCAGCAAAAGTATGACGTGCAGTTTTGGGTTGCTTTCCGCTTTCATCGACACCGTCGATTGCAACCAGGTTGTCCAGGGCGAAAGCGGCGGCTTCCTGAATACAATTGGTTCTTACATGCCGACAGAATGCATGAAACTTGTTGGAGTCGGTAAGTTAAAAAAGAATTATTCACGATGGAATTTTTATTGCGAATAAACTATAAACAATAAAGAACATTATTATTATTGCTAAATTTTATGTTTGTACAAGGCTATCTCATTAATACAGGTAGTAAAATTGACATGGCAATAATAGTTGAAGTACTGTGGAATTTATTAATACAATTTTTGGAATCTTGTATTTTTATAGACAGGAGCGGCAACAACTACATTGCTAGGGGCTGCACGCTTGGCACTGGTGGTGTGAACACTTGCCAAATGATGGCTCAAGCAATCCGCTTCGCAGACAGCAAAGAGATCGAGAAACTCGACTGCTGGACCTGCAACACAGACCAGTGTAACTCAGCCACGACAATTTCGAGTATCGGAATTTTTGCTGGAGTTGTGGCTGCTTGTTTGGCATTTTTGTTTTAATCGAGTATTTTATTTTAACTTTATTTTTGGAGTACGCTGAGTGCGAAGTTTTTTGCAGTAGAATACTGTGTTTAGATTTTTGCTTCGAAATTTAAGAGAATGTATACCTCAAACTGAATGATATTTAATAAGACAAATGATATTTTTGAATGTAATATTATTTGTTGTATTGTAGTTGAGATTTTCTAGTGTTGCTACATAATTTTCAATTTTAATTACATTTAATATTTTTTTTGTTTGCAAACTGGTTATTCATCCATACATAATAATGTAACTTCCTAAAAACTGCCCGAAAGAAATATCGAAGTTTGAACGCATTTTTTGAGCATTCAAGCAACACTAGCAATATTTATAAATTTATAATATATTTTATACAAAATAAATCTATACTTCCATTTTGTTATTTTTTACAAAATGTATTTCGTGTTAGATCTCTACTGATTAGTTTATTCTTGTATACAAAAATGTGTTTACATTTTTTTTTAACTTTTTACTGTAGTTTGTAATGTTGTTTTGATGTGTTAATAAATGTATAAAATTTTGTTTTATATCTTCATTAATTTTGGTAATATGAAATATCGAATATTATATTAAAAAGTATTGATATTTCTTGAACTCATAATCACAGGGATTTTAGTAATTGGCAGAGTTGAACAAACAGGCAATTTCAAATTTTTCAAAATTTATATAGTCCACTAAATACAACAAAAATCCAATTTTATGATATTTGAAAATATTTTTTATCAAGCCTGAAAAGCAAATTACAAAAAATTACAAATTAAGTTGTAGGAAAATTTGGTAACTTTATCATTAGGTAATTTAGGATGGACTTAATTATACTAACTTGTAAAAACTTTTATTTTCAGTTTTTCGAGAAAAAGTCATTCTTTATAATTTCTTTTGCTTGTTATATAAATACGATTTACGTTTAGAAACTTTGATTTTGTTGTACAGGGTGCGCAGATGGTGCTATTTCGAAACTTACGAAATTGTCAAATTTTCTCAAAAATTATAAATGGAATGGTATATTTTTTATAATATGTTGTCATTACGCATAGAATTAAGTTTTTTCGAAAATCTATAGGAGGAATAGTTCCTAAGATAGCTGGTCGCCAACCTTAACCGGACACCCAGTATATCTTAGCAACTAAGTATAACTTCTATGGGAAAACACGCAACACGTGCTGGCCGAAAGCGTTTTGCGTTTCGCTGCCGTTTTCTTGTGTCAACTCCGAATTTGTTTTTAAAGTTTCACGGCTGTGTCTGGTGCCCCGTCAGATAAAGGAATCACATTCCAAGAGAACATTAATTATTTTTTGATTCAAAATACATGAATTTTAGTCGAGTCTGGTAGAAACGTAAAAAAGAAGGCGGTATACGGTGCAGTATGCATGGGTGCCTATAAGCCAGTTCATTTATAAACAATAGTGTTATAAGATGGTTTTTATGTGTATGGCTGCTTTCTGCTTTGGTATATTATCATCATCATAAATTTACTAAAAATTTGAATATAAAAGTTGCTTAGAGCTGTTTTGCAACTGATTGAAGATAAAATCTTTTTTTGGTGACCTGTCATTACGTCATTAGCAAATGAACTTGAATGACAGCGGCATTGGTGATTTGAAAATATATATTCTATTCAAGATGCAACGTTAGCGGGCAGGTGAAAGTTAAACGTCAAACATGGCCACCGCTGACATAAGCGACCAGTTGGCATACCTTCCCATTTTGTTTAGTTGTTTCTATATTTTGTCATTACATCATACAACTTAAAGGATGGTCAGTACGTCAATAAATTCAGGGCCGTATTAAGCAAATTTCTGGAATTCATGATAGAGGAAATGCGAAAATATGAAAATAGGTTAGATGAAAGAGGGAAACAAAGATATAAGGCGATCAAGTGGGGAATTATTCGGAAATGTAGGAAAGCGAAAGAGCAGTGGCGGCGCCAGCTTTATTTTTCAGGTGGGCGACAACCGGCATAAAAATTTTAATGGTGGACGATGCACATTATTGATTTTAACGGCCGCGCGGGGTGGGGGGGGGGTAAGTACAGGTAAAACAAGTAGTAGAAAAAGAAATGAATTTTAATATATAGTCAAGTTAAAAAGCAAACGAAGAGAAAATGGCACCAATAAGTAGGTACATATTTGTTATAGTATTTTTTATAAAAGCGTTATTCTTCTGTTATTATGTTCAACAGCAAATGAGTCTATAACTGCTTCTAAATCTAGATTTTTTACAATATTTTTTTCCACATACAAAACGCCTAAATCGGCGAGTCTATCTTGGGACATGGTTGTTCTTAAATAATCTTTAATTCTTTTGAGGCTGCTGAAAGATCTTTCACAACTTGCGCTAGAAGATGGTACTGTTAATGTGATGTTACATAATTTATACAGTTCATGAAAAACTAAATTGAACTCGTCCAAAAGAACTGCAAGTTCAGATATTGTTTTTATTTTGGTATTGTGATTTACTTCATATCTGCTTATGGTTTTTGGCAATAATTTTATTTCTGCTTCAATTGAGGCTATATCACAACGATAATTGTTGGCTAATGGAATTAATTGCTCCAGATTTAAAAAAGTAGTGCTAGATGGATTTAAGCTGTTAAATCCTTTAAAAACATTGGCATTTTCGTCAAATCTACGTGATAGTTCCGAAGTAATTCTGTCAATTATAGGAAAATATAATTTAGTTTTAAATTGATTTTTCTCAGTGACGCATTCATTTTCAAGAGAAGTGATTTTTTGAATTATTATGGAATGATCAAATTTAGCTGGTAGTTTTCTAGATCTTTTAGTGTTCACATCATCTAATTTAATACCATTATCTGTGGCATTTTCAACTGCCCTATTCCATAACTTTTCAAATTCGTCTTCATCTCTATATGACATAATCAATTGCTTCACTGATTCTATTAATGTCATGCTCTTCAAAATGTCACTATTTAAACTTGAAGATAATCAGAAACAGTTTTTATTTTTGGTAAGAATTCACAGAAAACATGTAAATTAAATAAAAAGGTAAAATTAATACTATTTAAGAGTCCGTTTGCCTCAGGAGATCGACTGTTATTTGTTGTCGCATATTGATTGAGTAAAACCAATACTGCAGGTAATGTTCTTTTTAAAGCCAAACAGCTTGATACTTGAGAAGTCCATCTTGTATCACTAAGTCTCTTCAATTCAACAGGATTATTTTCTGGATCTAATTGTTTCTGTATATCCAAAAAGGTACTGTGTACTGCAGATCCGGAAGTGAACACATACAAGTCTTCAAGGAGAGAGAAAAAAATATTACAGTCTTTTAAATTTTTACAAACATCCACCACAACTAAATTCAAGGCATGGTTAAAACAATGAACGTATATAGCCTGTGGGACCTCTTTCTTAAATAATGCTTGCACTCCCCTAATTTTCCCGCTCATCACATTAGCACCATCGTATGTTTGTGCCACACAATAATTTATGTCAATTTCACACTGACTTAAACGCTTTTTAATAAACTGCAAAAGAGACGCGGCGTCTAATTTCTCTGCTGCTTCATAACCCAAAAAACCCTCGTACAATGCACCCTTTAAATAATATCTTATTGTTATCGATAACTGCTCAGTTTTACTTAAATCTTTAGTTTCGTCTGCCATTAAAGCAAAATAACGGGCTTCCTTAACTTCACTACTGATACGTTTTAAAGTTAATTCAGCGATACTGTGTATAAGTTCATTTTGAATTGAATGATGGGTGTAACGAGCGTTTTTTGGCCCCTTTTCTAATCTATCTGACAATATGGGATTATCATGAGACATGAAGTGTAGGAATTCTAAAAAATTCCCTTTATTTTCACTAGTTTTCGATTCATCATGCCCCCTGAAAGCAAGACCTTGAGTAGATAAATAAATTATGCTTCTGATGATAGTTTTAATGTATTCTCGATTTTCTTTAATAAATTTAGAATGGGCAGTAGTTAGTTGTGCAACTACTGACTGTTGTTTCTGGCTACTTTTGTAGGATTGCCACGTGAGCATTGCACTTTTGTGCTGATGACTATTGTCATGCTTTTTGAATCCAGAATTTGTTTCTGAAGCTCTTTTCCAGTTTTGGTAACCTTCACCTTCAAAACCTCTGGGCCCACCTTGTTTGGAAAAAAATCTGCAAGGGTAACAGAATACAGCATCTTGCTTAACGCTATATTCGATCCAAGGATAAATCTTGTAATAATTAGATTTAAAACTACGAAGATCAGAACCATATTTCCTTCTAGGAAAACTAGCTAGGACCGGTTGCCTTGGAGGCTCATTTAAAGATTGGGCCAAATCTAAAGTAGGATCCTCATCTAAATCTTTGGCTAACACCCTATCAAAGATAAATTTTATATTTACAAAAATATGGCCGAAATAAGAAGGGTAAAATTCTCACGATTCTGATTCAGCAAAACTAGGAGCATTTTCACCTCTGTCATCACTGTCGCTATCGCTAGAAGTGGAAGACTCATCACCATGAAATACCTCATCCTTTTGTAATTTTCTTTTTTTCGAAGTGCCCCCTTCAGTAGCTTCAGCATTAATGTCGCTTTTGTGAGGTTTTACGCTATCAGGTGTTCCTGACTTTTTAATTTGTGGTTGAAAAAAGTCACTTATGGTACGTTTGGTGCTCATATTTTAGTCAAATCTAAAAAGTCACTACGCACAACAAAAAACAAGAAATAAATGCAGCACCAAGCACGCGTACACAAAATAAGAACAAGTGTCTGGCTGGACGCAAATATCTATATCTGGGGTACGGTTGCACGTGCCATTTGACAGGGAGGTGTTTTGTTTTTGTAAAAGGCCACAAAGATATCTTTGAAACACCGACAGACCGACACTCCATAAGAAGGCGGCAAAAACGTCACCCAGATGTACACCATTGCCAAAGTTATTATATTATGATAATCCCATAATAACTTTGTATACCGCTGTCGCCTGCCGGCCACCAGCCAGTTGCAATAAATTGCCTCCATAAATATGCTATATTGTTCGCCCTATCCCATACCTATCACCATTATTACATGATATGAAGCGAACATTGATATGATTTTTCTTAATTTTTTTGCGTTTAATAGGGTGGGCAGTTGGGTGGGCAAGAAGAATTTTAGATGGGCACTCGCCCACCCGCGCCCACCCCTAGCGCCGCCACTGCGAAAGAGCAATGGATTCATATTAAATATGTATCACCGAGGAATAAAAAGAGGTAGGGGAAGCCCACATTAGACTACTGCTCTCAAATAGTTAGGGATGTAGGATGTTCAACTTTTGGGGAAATGCGTAGGTTGGTTCAGGATAGGAAGGGATGGAGGTACGTGTCCAACAAGTCTTCGAACTGAAAACTTTACGATGATGGGAGTTTTTATATTTTTTAGGTATCAAATAGTTGCAACATCCTGTGGGGCAGATATTATGATCACAATAATAAAAATTACAATGCTATGCTAACAGAAACTATTGCGAAATAATCACACTATGTTAATGAGGAATGTACAAAAATTGTAATTTTTAAATTTTGATGGTGCATTTGTCTAGAATCCACAAGGTTACCACTGGCGCCAGACAACATGTTGGCTTCCTATTAAGTGAGTTTTTTCCTGTAATTCATACACTAGTTCCTTTAGAAAGGAATCAAGGGACTGTTGTTCCCAATGAGTGTTTTAATGCTTATAAGTATAACTCAAGCCCTGTTAATTGTAGTATTTATCCTAATAGACAATATTTTGTTATTTTTTATGGAGCAATTAAAATGCTAGATAGCTTAAGGTAGCTAATGTTAAAATAAATGAATCTATTAAACAAAACAAAACTTATACAGGGTGGCCCATTAGTGCGGGGACGGTCTATATCTCTTGAACCATTCAAGGCATCAGAATGAAATTTTGCAAGTGCTTGTATTATACAGGATGGTCAACATATGCATAATTGAATTTTTCTCAAGAATTTCAAATAATTATTTTTTACAATTTTATTCGGATTTCCCCATTTAACTTAAATTCGGACCTATCCCGTTTTAAATCGACTTAGTTAGGTCACTTTTGTTGCGTGTTTTGAATTCCTTGTTTTGAAATTTCGAGTTGCTTCAGGACAGATAAATAGTTAATTAATAAGCTAAATATGACTTTGTAGAGGAAATGTAATTTAAACGAAAAGCTGGACGGAGAACAAATTTATAATGTAAATAATGTTTATTAACAGTGCCATTTTTATGGAAAGTAATTCGAAAACATTGCTTTTCCGAGATAACTGTTTTATTCTCACTATTTATAGAAGAACCATATTTTGTAGTCAAAATGCAAATCGCGTTGAAATCATGTTACCTGTGATAAACAAAACAGCTCCAACTCGCATCTGCCATAGTTTGAAGGATTTTCTGCATTTTCTTAATTTTTTTATTTAATTTTAATTAATTTATTTAATTTCAACAAACTTGTTCTCGCTGTAGTTTTTTGTTTAAATTACAACATTTCCCACTAATCATACCCCTCGACTTTGAACAACTGATTTACTGCCTCACGAGCACACCAGTTTTTTTCATTATTTGAAAACTCCATTGTGACCTCCAATTGATGCATAAAACTTTTAATAACTCTAAAAACGTTTCAGCTGAATCCACGCTGTCTTCCCTGCCCGCAGGAAAATTTTCAGTCGTTTGACCAATTTAATAGCGACTAGCGAGTGAAAATAGGCTATATAAACACATCCACGGCTAGTCCGTCTCTTTACTCGTCCAAGAAAAGTGGGTCACGTGACAGCAGAGCCCGGCCTCCTGTTCAACAGAGCAAAACCGCCAGCACACAGTTTTCAAACGTTGGCTCTCAGAACGAAGGAATTCTTGTCGATTGTGACCAAAGAGAGGTGTTAAAGTGTATTTTTGTGAAAAATGGCCAAGTTTGTGTGTTTGTTACTCTGCTTAGCAGCCGTACACATGAGTAAGTTTCTTGGAGTTGTTTTGGAAACAGAATCTATTTCCGGATATTACTGAGCGTTTTGAAATAAGAAGGTGTTGTTTTTACTTGACCTATATATATTTTTGTGGAAAGAATTCCACCGTGTTGTCAAGTTCAATTGCGAACACTTTAGAAGAATTATTTGGAAAAAAAGTTCTTTTTACCGTGGCCTTGTTTTTGCCAACATTTTTATCGCTGCAAATATTTTTAATTCCAAAACTTTTTCTGTATAAAAAGACACTTTTAGCTCTTCTTTCGTTGCATAGGTGGCCCTGGAATTGCAACGGTCACCCATTCTTTCAAGGTTGATGACGCACTTTCTCCGCCATATTGGAAAATCATAGGTGGAGTATCATGAATTCTGACGAATCGAAAAGTCTTCTATTCTCCTGCTTTTGCTAGATCCATTTATTATTAGAGGATCCACAATTTATTATGTTCTCTCTGAAATATTATCAGACTGGCAAAACCACAAAAGTTCTTATAACAAGCAACCCATTTGTTACGGTTATTTTATGGAATCTGTGTCAGAGATCCAGGCCGAGACGATGTCTGTGGTTAGCACGTGGGATAACCAGTCGATAATTAGGCTTTTTTTGGGAAAATATTGTCCAAACCTTGACATTCGTTTTCCAACATAAAATTTATTAAACATTAATTTTATAAAGTGTTTTATTGAGCATTAAAATCACTTTATTTACGGAATATTCTGCCTTTGATTTCAGAATCTTAAAATCACGGCATATTATTTCAAAGAACAGAGAAAGTATAGATTCTGTTTTTGTAATAAAATTAAAATTAACCTATCAAAAATATTTACTGTATCCGCTCAATAAAAATTTGACCTCATTGCACAGTTCTTTTCCTATAAAAGAGAAAAAAACAACTATTAAGTCAAATAATAATTGATATGAAATTAGGTTCAACAAAAAGTATCTTCTGTTAAGTACATCTATAAATACGAAATTAAATGATAAAAGTTGTGATCGTTCAAGTGTGGTAAAATAGGGAAATTATTAAAAATTCAGCATTTAAGTGCTTTTTTTTAAATAACGTGTTCGATTGTTTACTTTCCTAGAAATTAAACCTAATTTTAAGACGATCTTTTGACCTTCGCTACCTCATGCATACAAATTGTATTTATTTAAATCGTTGATTGGATAATTTTTCAGCATAGTTGTTTTTTTCTACAAAACTACATAATTTATTATCTTTAATGACCAATGCTTTGCATCAAATAAAACCTCAAAATGACTCGTACAGTGTTAAAGTTCGATGCTATAGTTATTGAAAACAAAGCGAAAGGTCAAATTGATAATATAAAAGAATTGTGATACAGTGTGCGTTAAAAAACTGGGTACCAAAGGAACAATTTAAAATAAATGTCCAATAACTAGATTAGGTATTTTTTATGCGAAGTTCTTGGAACAATTCCCAATTCGGTTTCTCAATTTCTAATTCCTCAATATTGCCGGAAATAGAATCGGTGACCTATAAAGGGGATGTGGGCGCCCATCAGGCGAGTAAAACTGGAAAGATACGTTGCCTCTGGATCAATAATCTGCCGAGGAGAGGACGAAAATTCTGCATCTGTATATTGCGTAGCGAACAGGGTGGGGACTGTTTATGAAGCTGAAAGGGCGGATAGGGATAGATTTCCGAATGGGGAGTTTACGTTACGAGGGTTTCTGTTGCTCTGCAGGGTTGTATCGAGGGTAATTTTGTTCCTCTGTTTTTTTTCCATCAACACAAACATACTGTACAAATTTATCACTAATATGTGTATAAGACCGAGTCCTGAGGTACACCGTATTAAACAAAATGTTTTATATTTCAGGTTTTGCTCTGGAGTGCTACACGTGCGAATCTTCCCAGAATCCAGCCTGCGAAAAATTCGATAAGGATAAAGTGTCAGCCACCAACTGCGGAAAGGCTGCCCAAGGCTACCAGAGCGCTTGTATCAAGCGAGTTATGAGACGTGAGTTAGAGCTTTTTAAATAATTCATTGGAGTTAAAAAAACTTGTTTGGAAACACTAAGTTTCCGGAATTATTTTGCATAATATTTGTTCAAGTTTTATTAGAAAAATCGTGTTAATAGACTTGTTAACTGCTATTACAAACAAAATATTTAATGAAAATGGTATTGGGAATTATTTTAGCGACGATGTTTACTAATTTTTTCCTCCTGTGCAGACACAATGGATAACAAACTAAACGTAACAAGAAAGTGTATCGTCACCCCAAAAAATTCCGACATCCCAGACTGTAAGGCCCAAAACGGGTGGGAAACAGTCGAATGTGCCACCTGCGACACAGATTACTGTAACTCAGCGTCGACACACACCTTAACAGTCTTCGCGTCAATCGGAGTCCTACTCTCAGTTTTCATCGCCAAATTTTTGTTACATTAGTGTTCAAAACTCTTTAATAACTATTAGATTGTAAGCGGAAAATTAAAAATTCATCTGTACCTAACAATGCGGTTGTGTTTTTTATACATTAAGGTCGTTACACACGGAATAGCTAAGCAGTAACCGTAAGCGATGTAAATAAAACGTATTTAACGCGTGAGATCATTGGAAAAACTGCTGGTAATTCTTTGGGAAAAGGCCTAAAATAACATATCTATGTCAAATGTCAAATTCCACGTCACTATTCAATTTCAAACGTTTTTGTCTGCAAACAATAACTTATCTGTTAATGTACAATTTAAAAAATTTGTGGTAGTTTTAAAAATGTAGGGTTTTTTCGGATATTTTGGTGCTTTTACGGCTTAATGTATTATATTCGAGATTTTTTTGTTTTATTTTCATTACTGTTATAGATATGTACTTTGTTAAGTTTATATTTTTACTTGTACCTACCTATTTGAATATTTTCTTGCGGCTTTTAATATTTTTGTTAATTCTATTGTAAATCTGGTAAATATTATAACACCTTAGTAAGTAAACTGTTGTTTTATTAAAGGGGGAATTTTCGATGCCTAAGTAATCAAGTGTTAGAAATAATAAATAGTTCAGCACTTCTCTATTAGAGGTCGCTGTAGGACACCTTCTCAGAGTCGGAGAGAGGAATAAAGAGAGGTAGGTAGTTGGGGATGT
Organism: Xestobium rufovillosum; assembly: GCA_963966045.1. Taxonomy (NCBI): domain Eukaryota; kingdom Metazoa; phylum Arthropoda; class Insecta; order Coleoptera; family Ptinidae; genus Xestobium; species Xestobium rufovillosum. Next base: position 26,838,003 of record OZ014503.1, read on the forward strand.
GGGATGTCCTATTTTTAGGAAAATAAGAACTATAATGATGTTATGCAACCAAATATACACTTTCCTTTAGAGTGATGCATATCTTTTAGTTGTAGATGTGAATAGATGCAAAACCCCTGTTGAAATTAAGTTAAGAATGAATACATGGATGATGAATGGAATGTTTAATAAAAAGTAAACAGGTTTACGCATATTGTGGTGGGTTAATAGGTTAATGGTGTTATTAAGCGGGGGTTTAAGGTTAAATTTATTAACACAATCATGTAATACGACAACAGTTCACCCGCACCTAAAACAAGAACTTTTTAGAGGTGACCAATAAGTGGATCCATCTTTTCATTATCGTATAGAGTAGTGGGAAGAGTCATTACTAATTTTAGGCAGAAATTAGATCCTTTGCACGCGTTCAGCAGAACGTAAATTTCTTGTGAATGTGAATGCAATTGTCTGGGAAAAAGTTCACTTTTTATTTAATTTTCATTGTTGTTTAGATCTATCCCAAAGGATTTGTACCTTGACGCAGTTCTAGTAATACTGAGACGGGTGGGATGGCTTGCGCGCTTCAATGATATAAAGAGCCGAACCATAGGTTTAACCATATTGAAGGGATTTTTATTTGAGAAGCCAGACTAAATCAAGTCCCTGAAAGGGGGCAGCAGCTCTTTCAGTAATCATAGTGGCAGAGATCGTGAGGGTCGGTATGGCACTGTGATACACACTACTGCGATGTGGAAGGCAACGGGAAACCACCACATTATTCTATCCCTGGTACAGCGTACTTCGAATTTATGATGATGGCACCTTCTGGAGTAAAATATTCCGGAGGTAAAATAGTCCCACATTCGGATCTCCGGGCGGGGACTGCTTCGGGGGGAGTCATCAGAAATGATAAGTGTAACATCTCACGAGTCGGAGCGTGGAATGTTAGAAGCATGAAACAAGTAGGGAAGTTAGAGAATTTGAAAATTGAGATGGATAGGTTAGCATTAGACGTAGTAGGTATCAGTGAAGTGCGATGGCCAGAAGCTGGAGACTTCTGGAGCGGAGATTTTAGAGTAATACACACAGGATCTGTAGGAGGAAATTCGGGAGTAGGAATTGTTATGCGGAAAAAAGTAGGACAGAGTGTAGAAAATTTCTTACAGCAAAGTGACAGGGTAGTTATGGTTAGGTTAGATTCGAAACCTGTAAAAACAGTAATAATACAGGTATATATGCCCACTTCTAACTACAGTGATGAGGCCGTAGAGGCAGTTTATAGTGATATTGAATATGTGCTAGATTTTGTGAGAGGGCACGAAAATTTAATAATTACAGGAGATTTCAATGCAGTCGTAGGCACAGGGCGAGAGGGCGGAATAGTTGGCCCCTTTGGATTAGGCAATAGGAACGATAGGGGAGTTAGACTGATAGAGTTCTGCGATAAACATAACTTAACGGTCGCGAACACTCTATTTCACCATCATGTTAGGAGATGCTATACGTGGAAGATGCCAGGAGACTTAGGGAGATATCAAATAGATTACATTCTCGTTAGGCAAAGATTTAGAAATCAAGTTAGGGATTGTAGAAGTTATCCAGGAGCAGATATAGATAGTGATCACAACATAGTCGTTATGAAAGCCAATCTTAAATTTAAGATTTTGAAAAAAAAGAAGCGGAAGAAGGTATCTTGACCCAGAGAAACTAAAAGATGATGATATGCGCAATAAGTTCGAGAAAAAGACAAACGAAGCACTAAAGGGCACGGGTGGAAATATTGTTAGGGACATAGAGGCAGAATGGAATTGCATTAAAAATAGTTTAGTTTCCTCAGCTAGGGATATTTTGGGTCATAAACAGAATGAAAGTAGGAAACCCTGGATAACAAAACATATTGTGAGTCTAATAGAGGAAAGGCGAAAATATAAAAATAGGTTAGATGAAACAGGGAAACAAAGATATAAGGCGATCAAGTGGGAAATTATTCGGGAATGTAGGAAAGCGAAAGAGCAATGGATCGATAATAAATGCAAAGAAGTGGAAGATAAATTCGAAGTAGGAAAGACTGATGAAGCATATAAAATAATTAGGAGAAATTTTAGAGAAATTGGATCTAGTACCAAAAACATTAGAAATGAGGCAGGAGATATCCTAATCGGAAGTGGGGAGAAGGCAGATAGGTGGAAAGAATATTTAGGAAACTTATATGCGGGACAGGAAGTGCAAGATATATTAGAAAGCGAAAGCAGTGTAGAGGGGGATAACCTAGGGAGTCCTATAATGAGAGAAGAGTTTGAGATAGCACTAAAAAGTTTAAGGAATAATAAAGCACCAGGTATAGATGGCTTGCAGGCAGAAATCTTAAAGTGCGCAGGTCAAGAGGTAATAGATCGTTTATTTAAACTAGTTAGTCGCATATACCTGACAGGCGAGATTCCAGAAGATTACAAACGGAACATCATAGTAGCTTTGCCAAAAAGAAAAGGCGCGGATAGATGCGAAAATTTTAGAACTATCAGTTTAACTTCCCATGCGTCAAAAATTTTAACTAGAATTGTGCAAAGAAGGATGGAGAAAAAGGCGGAAGAAATATTAGGAGAAGATCAGTTCGGATTTAGACGAAATAGAGGAACGCGCGAGGCCATTCTAGCTTTACGAGTAATTATAGAAAAAACGATAGAAAAGAGAAAGAGCGTCTATATAGGATTTGTAGATTTAGAAAAAGCCTTCGACAACGTAAAATGGGGGAAGATGTTCGAAGTGCTGAGAAAGGTAGGGATGAAATACAGGGACAGAAGAATAATACATAATCTCTACAAAGAGCAAAAGGCAGTTATAGAATGTGAGCAGGAACAAAGGGAAGTAGATATCCGGAAGGGAGTGAGACAGGGATGTGCATTGTCACCTCTAGTTTTCAACTTATATATCGAAGATGCGATTAATATTGTTAAGGAAAGAACAGCCTCAGGGATCAATGTACAGGGCCAAACTATTAACATGCTCAGATTTGCGGATGATATAGCAGTGTTAGCATCTAGCAAAGAAGAATTAGGAGCGGCTCTGAATGAAATGGAAGCAGTTTTGACACAGGGCTTCGGCATGAAAATCAATAAAAAGAAAACTAAAATTTTGGTATGTAGGGGATGTGAAAATAGAACTAAAATGGAAATACAAATTGGAAATGAGAAGATAGAGGAGGTCGCGGATTTCTGCTACTTAGGAAGTAAAATAACTCAAGACGGTAGGAGCACTAAAGATATAAAACAAAGAATGGCGCAGGGCCGAGTTGCGTTTAACAAAAAGAAACAACTGTTATGCTCGAGAACGGTTAATATAGAGACTAGGAAGAGACTCTTAACGTCGTATGTATGGAGTACGGCATTATACGGGTGCGAAACTTGGACAATAGGAGAAGCTGATAGAAAAAGAGTAGAAGCGTTTGAAATGTGATGCTACAGACGCATGATGAAGATACCGTGGATAGATAAGGTTAGCAATAGGGAAGTATTAGAAAGAGTTGGGGAAAAGCGAAAGGTATGGAAAACAATAAAGAGTAGGAGAGATAGGATGGTAGGACACCTTCTAAGACACGAAGGAATAGTTCGCGACATACTAGAGTCAGAGATAGGAATAAAAAGAGGTAGGGGTAGGCCTAGATTAGACTACTGCTCTCAAATAGTTAGGGATGTAGGATGTTCTACTTTTAGGGAAATGCGTAGGTTAGCTCAGGATAGAAAAGAATGGAGGTACGCGTCCAACCAGTCTTCGGACTGAGAACCTTATGATGATGATGTTGTTTAGATAAATTATGAGGATTTTTAAGTCATGTGAATAAGGAGTCCTTGTATTTTGAAGAAAGCAAGCTAATTTAATTATTATAATTCGCTAATTTTTATAAAATGTTAATTCTGTGACATCACTGATACTACTTCCGCTATTGGAGGAAATACGGTGGAAATCAACCTTGAAAAACAGACTAGATTCGAAGAAAATTCTAGTGAATCACGATCGCTTGAATCTATGAATGCATCATTATGAATTAGACCAAGAAATATTTTCTATAAATTAACATAATTGATGAAATCATCGCGTACCTACCTATGTCAGAGTTAGTCAATATTCTTAATTGTTTAAAGCTTAATAATAATAAAAAAATTGTTCAGAAGTAATATTCAAAAATTGATTGCTATAGTCACATTGAGCAGCAAAGTTATATTATGAAAGATTTCCACATATACGTACGTGTGAATGATTATCAAGGTCCACCAGAACAATGTGCTGAATTCTGCACCTTATAATTACGTGACAGTCATACAACATCCTCAAAATCTATGTTTTAATAAACAACCAACTCCATTTATGTATACCTTCATAAAGTGTTTAATACTTTGTGTTTTTAAAATCAACGCAAACAGTATCTAAATATCTGATAGACTGATAATTTTAAAAATATGTTTTTTAATAAAATCTTCGTTTCTGTAGTAGCATACAGCATGCTTAAAATAAAACGTAAATAAATTTACCTTAAAGGTTCCTAATGAAACCACTTCCCGTAGAATTGGCTAAGTTTTTTTGTCGGCGTATTTAACAAATCGAGAAACACAATAACCGCATTTTAAGTTTAAAAAAAAATAACTTTACTATGTAGTTCAATGTCATTCGTAATTACAACTATGGCAAACGATATTTTTTCCGAGGTATGCGGGGACATATAAATAACGCAATTGTTCTTGTTCTTTCATGCGTTACACGTTACGTCCATCAAACAATTTTAAGATTATTATTCAGAATGACACCGTGTTCATTCTAAATATTTATCACCCTGTAGAAGAAAGCGTTCATAAGAAATCCTTTCGTATACTTCTTCTAGAACAAATCTACTGTCTAATAATATCATGTCACGATATCCATCAATGTTTTTGGAGGTAGGTACAGAAATTGGTTTGCTATTTCAGCAACACGCAACCGAATTTTGTTTGCGTACCACTATTATAAAATATAAACTAAAAAAACATTGTTTTTAGCAAATATAATTTTTGTAAAGAAAAACAGTGAACCCACATCTGATTAAATATTATTAAGGGTTGTATACTCCACCCTCTCTGACCTATAAATACTGTATTGCGTCATAGGCCTCTATAGGGGTTGAATTATTATCTTCCGGCATGATGCTTGATAAATCTTTGTAATACAATCACTAAAAATACTTGAATATAGATATACCATGTAAATAAATAACTATATCTATAATTTTCTAGCATTATCACTAATTATTTTTGTTAATTATAAGGCTACTTTACGTTGTTATTTGCTTCATTTATGTTTTTGCCTTGTTAATAAAATTGAAAAATTAAACCACTTTTTATCAGTTCTCACACGATAATGATACGTATTTTCCCAAAAGTAGAACATACTACATCCCTAACTATTAGTGAGGATGTCTATGTTAAATTAAGCGAAAATTTTCTACAACAAAATCATACTAATAAACTCAAAAACATTCCAGTACCTATATTGCGAAAATAACTAATAATAAAACAAACAAAGTACAATAAAATGTTAATACATTCCCTTATAATTCTGGTTTAGTCATTAACCAAGTCATCACGAATAGCCATCAGCATAAAACTGGACAAACTTCGTCATAGGTGGGGGAGAGAAACTACAGCCTACCAATCTTAAACGGGACGTTATTGAAAGTTGGCGCGCATTTTCAGAACTGCAGTTGTTTGAAAAACAAGTGAGTGCGTCAGCTCTTCCAGAGTCTCCTAGATTCCACTTTTTGTCTGCGTACTGTGTGAAAAGCAAAATCAAGTGTCCGAAAATGAGTACCCATTTTGATGTTGCTGTTATAGCTGTTGTTTTCTTGGCTATTGTTAAATCTGGTGAGTAGATTATGTATTGTTTTGAGTGTTTTGTTTAAAATTTGGCGCGATCCACAGTTTTCAAAAAAAAAATTGTTAATGCATTGTTTGCGTAGTGAATTCTAAGATGGGAGATTTAAGGGTGCGTTTGGCGTTTGTTATCGATCCACACGAGCTTGTTTACCACAAAGAAAGGAAATAGTATATTTCAACTACTCTGCGCGAAACGAATCTGTGTTTTCCCGAAATTTTCCTTTGTATTATTTTGATAATTAATTTAAATTGTTGTTTCTGTTTTAGTTTTGTTTTACTTGAATACTTATATTGTTTATGTAGTTTTTACAATTCGTATTATAGGTGGCCTTGGAAGTATTGGAAGTTTTGATGCGTAATAGTAATGTTGACTTAGTAAAATTGTTTGATGTACGAGGGGTAAAAAATTACTCAAAAATTCAATTTCGAGTTTCCTCGTTATTAATTTTCTTTGAGTTGTTGAAGGCAAACAAGCTGTTATGACGTATGCTTCTCTTTATATCAAACACTTATTCATGCGAAAATAATTTACAAATAATGCTAATTTGATGACAAAATATTTACAAATTAACATGTTTTTTATGTTACGCACAACCCATGATTCAATGTGGGTACATAAGTTATTAATTTTGATTTAGAAACATAACTACGTAATTTGAAATTAAGGGAACAGCAGAACCAAAAGTTGATACATATTGTTAATTCTCCCTGTATAAAAGCCTCTTTCATCTAATCATTGTAAAATTAAAAGTTCTTTTATGCTCTCTACAGTTAATTAAAGCAATCTTATTTAAGTTAATAAAATTATTGTGCCGTATGCTGAAGTCAGGCTTGCAATTCTACAGGGTGTTTAATTGAAGGTTAAATGGAAGTTGGACCAAAAACTGACATACATTTTTCTCGGAATCTATAGAGAATTTATGCGCGAAGCCAAAGTAAGACGGTGTCTAAAAAAACATTATATAACAGCGATGGTGCTTAGCTTATACCTGTTTTGTACCTGTTTGGCCTTGACTTAGTCACGAAGCATAGTAAATACTTTATTATTATTAAAAATTGCTTACAAATACATATTATATTGTAATTTTTGAGATGCATACTTGCATATTTTCTTCCTTTTTAGTTTTATAAATAACTGGGTTTCAGACGTATTATTATAGTAGAATACCTTGACTTTTTATGGTTTAGAAACTTGATTTTCGCAATAAAATTCATATGTAGGTCTTGAATTGTATTCATTTAAGTTTTTTTCTATTCCATTTTCCTTCCAAGGCACACGTTACTGAGTGATAACCAATAACATGCAATTAAAAATTTAATAGCAGATAAAAAGCATACGCAAACAAGTTGGTGTAAAAATATCGTTGATTAATTTAATAATCACCATAACCAACGGTAAAATCAAGCTGGCCAAGGAAACATTATTGACAGTTACGCAGAGAATATTAATAAATTATTATTTATAATGATGAGACATTCTTGGCAACAACTAGCATACCTGCTTTTAAAAGTAGCTTCCTAATTAGAAACAATCAATTTTGGGAACATTAAAAAAATAAAAGTAAAGAATTGAGGTTACACACGCATCTTGAACAACTTATATTGCCCCACCCATGCACACACCTTTCTTTTTATACAACAGGTAACTACTACTCCTTATTTACAAATACCCATAAAGGTGAATAAAGAAACGTACGCTGAATATTACGCAAACCATCAAACGTGATGATGTAACGTTTATCTTTAAATTCTATGGGTTTTTTAAATGCCTACACAAACTGAACGAAAAATAGGATGTTACGGTTGCTTATTATTAGAATTTATAGTGGATAATGCGTAACTAGTAAAATTGACCTTGTTTTGACAGTTTCGTGTTTGTAAAATGTAAGACTTCTCCAATGAGGCTTGAATTAATATACCTAATACCCTCAACAAGAGATTTTGACGAAAAATGCGTCAAAAAAATTCGCATAAAACCAGAAGTTGATATACGTTTGTTGGTTATTAAATTAATAAGTAGGTGTTTGAAATTCCAAACAGCATACGTAGATAATAAACCACTTCCAACTAAAAACGTAAACACCATTATTATAATTATTCGTGAATGACATCATAGGTGTCGCCAAAATTATAGTTTGTTCTTTTTCTTACAGGCGTTTCACTGCAATGTTGGTCTTGTGATACTGACCAAAATCAGTTATGTGCAGACCACTTCAACAAAACAGAGTTTTATAGAGGGTATCCTTATAATACAGGGGGTGTCATCAACCAACCACAACTGCAACTTTGTTCCGAAGGAGGCAATGTTTACCAGTTTAACCAAAAGCCCATGTGTTTGAAGAAAAAACAGACATGTAAGCTACGATTAATCCTACATAATTGAGTTTTTTATTTCATGATTTGTTTCTTCTAGATGCTGGTTCCTCTCGAGTCCTCACCATCCGCCAATGCACCTTCGTGGACAGGAACACGCAACCTGGAACATGTCCGCCACAAACTACAAGTCAATCCGTTTCCGTCGATTTTTGCGAACTTTGCGAAACCGAGGGTTGCAATGGCGCTTCAAACATCCAAATGAGTTTAGCGGCGATAATTCCGGCGGCCATTTTGTTACTTTTGCGTAAATGAACTTAAAAATTTAGTTTCTCGTTAAATTATTTTCCTTTATTTTCGGATAAAAAAGTACAAAAAAATATGTACCAAATCTGTGTTTAGATGTTTCATGTGAAAAATTGTTCAGCGGTATTTGTTATAAATTTGTGACGAAAAATACCTATATTCTAGTATTATAAAGTGTATTTCTGTGTACATAGTGAGTTGCATCAATTTTATTAGAGATCTATTCAGTCTTCGTTGTTGAGTCTAATTGTAACATAATGTGTGCTTAAATTATTTTATACTTATAATAAAATACATCTATTACATCTACCAGCATACTTTTATTGTTAAATCTGATCCTATTACTATTGTTATGAGGGTGGATGACGAATATAATTTTAATAATCTCCAATCTATGGGAAATTGGAATATTATGTAAAGATTCTGTGATTTGCGCAGTATAGGCAACTAACAACGCTAGACGCTTATTTGATGTAACCACTGCCACACCCACATCTACTTGATACCAGAAGAAATTGCAGCCAACTTCACTGTTATTATTATTCTAAAAATTGTTTGCAAAGACAACGTCCAACTACAAATTTAAGACTATTTCCTCCTAGTTATTAAAATGGAAATAAACTTTAGATCTGTCGGCATTATTCTTGTACTTCTAGGAGTTCTGATTGTTAAAGAAAGTGAGTAAAAACACAGAATGTTAAAAGTGGCCTATTTTATCTGTTTTTCGTGTTCTAGGCGTAGCAATTAAATGTTGGGAATGTCAATCAGGCGCTGATGGGAAATGTTCAGATCCATTCGACAATACAACATTTCCCATAGGAGATTGTTCCAAAAAAGAGAAAAGCTTTGAAGGATTAAATTCTACTATGTGCAGAAAAGTCAGACAAAAAGGTAGGGAAAGTAGGTTATGATTAATTTGACATTTCCAATAGCAAACAATCAAAGATCAACAGAACTGTCATGTTTACATTGAAATCTAACTTAAACCCCTTATTTAACAGTTAATGGAGTTTGGAATTACTATCGAGGCTGTGCCGTTTTGGGAGAACCCGGAATAGGAGGAGACGAAAGATACTGTTTAATGCGAACTGGTACCTACAACATTTTCATGGAATACTGCACGTGTAATAGTAAAGACGGCTGTAATTCTGCTTCTTTGCTATCATTTTCCCCTATTTTACTCATCGTACCTGTTTTAAGACTTTTATTTCGATAGTATGATAATTTTTTATGATGACAGTTCAAATGACAAACGAAAAGGGTTAAAGCAAGCTTTGGATCTGTGATAGTTTCGACAGCAGTTGAATATGATCTGTCAGTTTGTTAAAAAAAACCCTTTTCCTGTAATTTTTTAGTAGAAATACGCCATTTTATGTTTTATACTATAATATCCGTCCATTTTCGTAAATCATTATTTATGTTTATACCAATATTGATGTACTTTTTATATAATAAACCGAATTTTGTAATCTTATTTTCATTTCCCCGTAACTGCGGTCATCTTGCGTCTAAGCAAAGATGTGTGCACATGATTTCAATCAGTACTGGACTTTCTTATGGAGTACTCCAATTTGTTATATGAATGTTTGTAGACGCTAACGCCTGGCCTACTCATCCACAGAATTTTCAATTGCACCTATGTTCAGAGTGCATGTGTCAAAATGAGGCGTGGCAGCAATATTATTGTTTATAAATGATTAAGTTTTTTTAAATTAAGATGGCTAAAGTTTATTTAAAAATGTGCGGGTGTATTTTTGTAATACTATTAGCTCTATTGGCAACTGGTTAGTATAACATGAAAATCATCTTTTTATTGACATATGACCAAACTTTGTGTTTTGTTTTCAAACGTCAAATTTTCAAATTCGTTTGTTTAACGACGTATTTTTAAGGTGAAGCCGTGAGATGCTATCAGTGTGGCTCGGGTCAAGGCGAAAAGTATCGGGATGACTGCGGGGCGTACAAGACGTTCGACAAATCTTTACACATCGCTGTAGAATGTAATAGTGAAGAAAGTCACATGCCGGGATCGTTTTGTATGAAAGTGACGCAGCAAGGACCAAGAGGATTCATTTGTAAGTATAAAAGAACGTTGTGTATTTGAAATATTCCTGTTTTTGTAGGGGATGGGCGGTGGAGACAAGTTATCCGCAGATGCGCTTCAGTATCGGACACAGGGGTCACCGGGGTGTGTAATTGGGGGGTGTACGCAAACGGAGATTATTGGGAAGAATGTTACTGTTCAGAGGACGAATGTAATTCGTCAAGTAATGTAAAAATCTCATTTTTATTAGTAGTACCTTTAATTTTAATAACGTTACGACATCTTTTGTAATTTTCTACTTTTTACATTTTTTTGTAATATACTTTTTACGTGAAATTTTTAGATCTGTTATACATCGTTCCGTCCGAAATATTTTTTACTGTTAATAATTTTATATTAATAAAACGATTTTACGAAAAGTAGTACTTTTTTCGATATTTCTCAAAAAAAACCTATTCTTACTACAAATCACGTCTCCAGTTCAAAAGTCCGTTTTAAGAAAATGGAGGACCTCGCAAAACACGTTTTTTAAGTTGTTCTTCGTTGCTAAGGAACTGGCTTTCTGATTGTAACAGCAACCAAGCCGGTGTCAAACACACGTTGAGCTTAAGAAAATATGTCATTTTGGTGAACCATTCTTGTTTACATTGTGGCAACAGTCGAATTTTCACGTCGTTCCTAATCAGTTTGCATTTTGCGGCTGTCAAATTGTCATGACTTTTCGAATGAACTTTTAATTTTGACATTCGGCTTGCCAATAGATCATTTTAGAATGTCGTCACACAAATTGACAGCTGGAGGGCAAACGTTTGTTTGTTTAAAGCTTATTGGAGTGAAGAAGAGAAGGAATAACAAAGCAGATATTTGTGTTACTATTTGGCACCAAAAAAGGGGCGCTTTACGCCGAGAATTGCACGAAAATTCTTAAAATGATATGACTGGTTCCACTATTGCAAACGTTGCTTTCGTTATTTTTAGTTAAATTACATGAACTCTAAACAGTAACCTGGTTTCACCACTTTGTTTGGCACCAAATCTGTTCAAATTTTGGTAACTCATTTGCATCTGCCCTCCAACTCAAAATGGCGGCCTGTCAAAATCAGGCCATTCCAAAACAGTCTATTGGTTAATTTGTGTTACTGCAAATTTTGATGTATTATAGTTCGCCAAAATTATAATACAGTGATAAATCGCCACAGCCGGTACTTTCCGAATAGAAAATAGTGTGATCTGCAAATTTTGAACCGTCAATATTCGAAAATGCCGAAGTTCTTGTCAATACAAAACCAAGAAAACCAGAACATAATTTGCCGTTTTATATTCGGTGAAAAAGGTAGGGGGCCCTTTTGATAACTACAGGACGATAAATTATATGGAATACGCATTAATAAAACAATAAATTTTATGAAAACATATACTTTAACATTTTTAGAAATATACAGTACACTTTACACAATCTTTTTTATACAAACAGTTGTTGTTTAACCTCTAAGAAAATTAACAAATCATTCTAGGGAGTGACTACTGCTCCGGCCGACAGTCACCTAAAATTTTGTTCGAACACGGTCGGGCATGCGCATTACATAATGTCAACACATTTTGCATTTTGGAAGTGTAAAAACAAATTATGAAACTAAAGCTGACAGAACGCATTTTTGAAACAGACCATTTAACTGACGGGGCACCAGACACACGCAGTTTTTGGAAAAAAGACCTATACCTATACGAGAGTAGAACTCATCTAGCCCTAGGAGAACAATATGGCAACCGTATACGATACCCGCACACCCACCAAGACCGTCCAACTGTGTTGGAACAAAGTTTAATGTAGCCGTCTGACGATGCAGTAGTCACTCCCATTATTCTAAAAGTAAATACACGCCGATCGCAAATAGAAAATTAGTGGTATGTAAAAGGGACATTTTGTTGAAATTTGTTTGGGATAATTACAATTTATGATTTATACACCACTTTTTAGTTTTTTTGAAATCATTTTTTTAACTAAGTATTGTCGGTTTTCATTCAAATTATTATTTTTTAAATGTATGTGTTGAATGTTACATTCATAAATATTATAAATCTTTGTATGGTCAAACATGAAACATGTATTTCACTATAACTATTTTATTCAAAATATACAGTTAAATAAAAATAAATTTTGCAATATCACTCTCATGTTCTATCTCTAATAATTAATTTGATCTATATCTCTTTTAGTACTGTACGTCAAACATCTTTTTTAAATATTACCTATGGGTAGTGGATGGGCAACCGGTACCGGTAACTTGGGCCATTAGCCGGCTCTCTATCCACCACAAAAATTATACCTAGTTGACATTTTTAATGTATCACATATGAAGCAAAAATATGCCTAATTTTCTATCTTAAATCAGTCAAACAGTTTCTTAATAATTGAATTATTTTGTTGCAGTAAAGGCAGGATGAAAAACAAAAACTATTATAAATATAAAAAAATACTTCTATTAAAGACTAACCAGTTTTTCTTCTTCCCTGACTTTGTTAGTATTTTTCCTTTTGAACGAATAATATATCTTTGGTCACAGTTCGTCAGGAGGAGCAGTACTTTTAGATAACAAACAACCAGGTTTGGGAATGGGGCTCTGGACAACCATGGGGGCGTTAAAAATACTGAAATACCCCCCACTTTTTGGTTTCACGTGTCTGTTATTCATCTCCATGTGCACGATCTTCATGAACTCGATCTGGGCCGCCAATTTTTGAATTTCTTCCTGCAACAATACAAACAATGACAGTTGTTTTGCCGTTGACATGGCACAGTCGGTAGTATATTTTGTTAAACCTTAAGTTCTTCGTTTTCCTGATAAAGATCAGGCGCTTCTTCCGGCATTAAACCGATCCCATTCAAAGAAAACGACGCTGTCACCCCTCTGGATCTCGCCCTATTATCCCATTGATCTCCCTGCCCTCGGAGGACACGAATAACCTGAAAGCGTATTTGAATATTTGCTTTGCCTGAATGGAGCTACGGAATTCATATTAAAGTTTAATAAGTTGCTTACTTTGGGTCCGAAAACCAACGCGATAGTAACGGTCGTAGATAACTGATTTCGTATAAAACCTAATAAGTATTTTATGTCAGGTCCGGCTTGAGGGAAAATAAATAAACTGGAACAATTGAAAGATAATAATATCACTGTATTAAACATAATTTACTTACTGGAATGCTATCATTGTAATATTAACGAGTGCAATGTTGTAGATGGCGTAACTGATTAATCTGGCTTCGTTATATAGGGACTCTGCATTTCGGACATTGTAGCACACTCTGATGCCCCAAGCTAAAAACAACACTTCTCCTAAAAATGATAATTACAGTCAGCCCACTAAAATGACGTAAGTCGGGTGTTGAATCCCCAAAAACTCACTACTAGTTACCTATTGCTAAACTGTGATCCCACCAATTGTAAGTACACTGCTTGAACTTTAAACCGGACTGGTCCGTAATAACTTCAGCAGATGGAGTTGCTGATAAGGTCCAAGTTGACAAATATATCAGCATTACCAGCAATATGGGTACCATCCACTGTAGTAGTTGTTTATCGGTTAGTTTGAGTTTGTGAGCTGATTTGACCCGATAAGTTAAAGACACCCTTGAACATGAAAAGTTTTTTAATCGATTTTAAAGTAAAATTATTGTTTTTACCGCCAAGTTTTCATGAGTAAAGCGGTGTAAGTGATGCAGAATCCAAGATGTCTGGACCATTTTGTGGCGATACAAGAATAAGTGTCTAAGACTGGAAATATTGCTGCCATCTATAGAAAATTAGTTGATATTTAATTTATTTAATTTAGTTAATAACTTACCTCTAAATACATAGTTGCACAGCCTAATAAAGTGATGGCGAGGAATATGGGACTAGCTACTTTAAATACTTTCAATTTTCTATGTTTAAACATATAAAGTATCAATATAACAGTACAAAGAGCACAACAAATACTAAAAACGAGTAGAGTGATTCTGAAAGATAATAATAAAATTAATGTTTGATTTGTAATTTTTTTATAAATACCTAAAGGGCCAGTGATATTCTGCCAAACATGGCTCAGGTCCTCGACACTCAGTACAACCTGGAGCACACTTTTTGCATTGTAAATATGCACTCCATATAACACTACTATTTTCTTGTTCTTTTAACCAAGCAACTGAAAATGTTATTTAAAAAAATACTGGTGGCTTTTGGGCCTCTTCAATTTACCTTCGACTAAGGTGCCGTTGAATATGCCATTGTTAGGCAAAGAATAATAACCATCTCTGCAATGGCAGGCGTATCTTCCTCTGGACCAGTTCACAGAACCCAAATTAGAACGGTAGATGCACTGAAAGTTATTTTTTTTCGATATACTTTTTATTGTATTTTTAGTTAGGTATACTGACTTTAGAAGACTCATTGTGGCATTTGTGGCTGCCATGGAAGACAGAAATCTCTCTCTGTCCTGCAGAATGAGACTTCTCGCACTGGTTGACTTCCAGAATTGATACATCTACGTCCAAACTAAGAAAACCTTTCAGTCTGCAATGAACTGTTAAAGATTAACGATGTCTAAACGAAAACAAATTCATTACCCATGTCTGCCAGGCGGTGGTATAGGAACACTGTATGAAATGAGCCATTTTTTCACAAAACAGGAATAATATGGAAAAGTCCACCAACCCTTATACGAGACATTCACGGGACTGTTCATGAATTTAGGGGAGCGTAATCCAGGACTCGTCTCAGCGTCTTCGTACCTTCGACAAAAGATATTGCTACCGTAAAATATTTCTTGTGTTTTTATGAAAAAGATGCCTAGAATTTTTGCTTTACAATATTTCGGTGTACAAAAGTTCTCTTAGAACACAGATCGCCACTTGTGAGATTAGTCCATGCGTAAAATTGTATAAATTCAGAAGAGGGATATAGCTAGAAAATTATAGAGATTAAATTTCATCCCTAAGGGTACTACCAACCGCGAAATTGTGGCGAAATATAATTCGAAACATCAAAGGTGGATTTACCAACTAATCTACAAATAATTAACGACCTAACGTTTTTTTAAAAAAATTCTTTCTCATTGCTTGTTGAATAATAAACTATTATCGCCGATAGTGCATTATTATTTTTATAGCAGGAAACACATGTTCTTCGAACAATTACGGTGATAAAGGCAATCTAAACTACAACTAACATTTGTAATATGTAATACATGATTACGAATACATAATTACCGATAATATTTACTGGAAAATGTGTTAATCACACCGACTAATAATTAAGCAAATAAATTTGTTTTGTTGATATGAGTGTAATCAATTTTTTATGAAGAACTCACCAGGGATAATCTGGATCTGGCCTCTGCCCAATATCAGGCCCTCCTTCCAGTAACCTAGTAGGCTCGTCCATTTCTAGTCCTTGATGTCTTTGCCACCATGCGTAGTTCAACAAAACACCAGTAGATGCGTTAAGTGCAAGGACCCTGGCTGCCATCACAATTCTGTCAGATATCAACAAGCTTTTTGAAATTACATCTTGCAGACCTATTGAACAGAAAACAAAGGGACTGTTGAAGATAATAGAAATCAATATTAGTATTGTTCACTTCCAACAGTATGAATGAAAAAAATAGTGCAGGTTCATCAATAACGATTCATGTCAAGATACTACTGTTCTATCTGTTTGATGCGTTTTAGGACCTCCTTCTTTTAAATTTAATGAATGTTTTCGCGATATGTACCCCCTGACTGAGGTACTACTTTATCATGCTCTTATCTAGTTTTATTAGTGTTTAATCTAGGTACTCCATTTTTGTATTAGCTTTGAGTAAGTGCGACAAAATCTGTGCGTTCGTGAAGTTACCTACATGAATTGTTGAGAAATTATGGTGTTAAGAAGAATATAGAACAATTTAACAGATTGAGAAGGTAGGTGAAGATTTATAAGAAAATTCAAAAATTTCTTATGTAACGACCTAACCTAACAATTAACATCTAAATAAAGCACATAATGAACAATAAATTAAGAGTAATAAAGAGATAAAAAATCGTTAATACGTGATTTGCAAAAGATTTTATAATGAAATTTTAATTCAAGCGAATATATCTCGTGAAAATGGCCAAGAAAATTTATATTTAAAAATAACAGTGATTTTATAAAATGTTGCCGTTGATAAGAAAATACCTAAGTTTTAAGTGTTCGGCTAATGGAATAATTATATTATCTATGACAAGCTGTATGTGGGTGGATATACAACGATACAAAATTCATTACCGAATACCCCTAATAAGCGATGTTGTTTTTCTCGAATAAAATGTAAAAATTGTAAATCAGGATTAGTGTTTTCTTTGATGATAAGATTTCTGTTATTTATTCCACATTTAAGGAATTAATACTAACTAATCTTCGAGTTAAAATTGCGCAGCGATTAAATTTAAAGAAATGCAAAATAATTAAAAAAATTGACACGCAATGATTTGGTATTCATAAAAAGTACTTGTGCAATCAATCTTTCTAGAACATGTTTTTGAAAATTTTGAATATTTATGCAAGCAACTTTTGTAAATATTTTGCCTAAGTCTACGAAGTATTTAGGTGAGATAAGGAAGGAATGTTTACCTACTCTAAATATGATAACTAAAAATTTTGGTTCAAAACCGCTTCCATGTTCTAGTCGGGAATCTGACTCTCCAAAAGACGCTTCTAAAATGATGAACTGTCAACTCAAAGATATAGTTTTAAAAAAATAAGGGCAACATGGGAAATCGTTATGCGCATTCGTGTCTAGAAGGGCGCAAAAATCCGGGATTGCAAAAAGCAAAAAAAAAAATATTTTGTAATTTTTTTTGCGAATTCAAAAGTGTTGAATTTCTTTTTTGAATCGTATTTGCGAGCGTAATATTTGACGTACAGAAATAATTTTTACATAAATAGAAAGCTTATTCTCTGCACTTTCCGCTGGTACCAAGCCCGTTTTTATATTATTGTTAATAAAACCTATACAAATTGTTTAATTAGAGAATGTACAAAAAGTGCATTGCAAACTTCAGCATCGAGGGAATTTCCTAACTATTATAGTCAGCTGCATACATGTATCGTATCGAATGTTCTGAAAAGAATGTGGAAAATTTTGGTGTTTAAGAAATTAATTTTCGTCTTCGGTCAGCCTAAATGCTTTAATTGTAACGTATAAAATAACCTACATATTATTACACGTATCATGATGAATTCAAATCAAAGAGTTGTGGATCCGTAGATTTGATCTGTCTATACCAATTCATGTTGTTATTAGAGAACTATCGCAAAATACTGGTTTACTATTGACTGCATATGTTTTAAGTGGATGCGATACAGTAAGCTTCATTTTCAAGAAAATTGAAAATTTAAATAAACTGAGAGCTCACTTGTTTCACAATTGCAAATCCGACATTCGAAATTTACTACCAAGAGAAGATGCCTTTCATCAACATGTGTTAAGAGCCAAGTCTCCCTGCTGCATTTTCGAGCGATTCAGACGTTCACGCCTTTACAAACTGTACTGGTATTTATTAATATTTTGCTTTCTACTTTTACAAGCATATACAGAAAGCATTTCTTAAGAGTCGTCTCATCGGCGATTTCTAAAAAATATAATAGAAGTTTGTCTTTTTCGGCTCCAAATATACCCTAATTTTGCGTACTAAAAAAATACTGTTTTAAAAATCCGAGATGAGAGGCCGATTTCCACAAGTTTCTTCTTTCAAATAAAACAAAGAATTTCAAAATCGGTTCATAAATAAGGAAGTAATTTGTAAAGAGAGCTGCCCTTCACAAACACAATTTAATGCCCTGCACTGTGGCGACCTCTGCTTCGGAGCAAAAAATTCTTGATGTTCGCGATCGGATACTTGGCTCTTATGATTTCTGTATATACTTGCAAAATTAGAAAGCAAAATATCAATAAATACCAGTACAGTTTGTAAAGGCGCGAACGTCTGAATCGCTCGAAAATGCAGCAGGGAGACTTGGCTCTTAAGAGCCGGCGCTTACCAGTTTATTCTGGAGTTTATTGTTTAGAAAAATTGAACAACTTTTAATCCTGTTATCCGTAACCCCGAAAACTTCGGATGGATTTTCAAAGATAACATATACATACCAAAGTTAATAACAATAAGTATTAAGCCGCAAATAGAAACAACTGACAATGTATTCTGCAAATGTAAAGGTAGGTAATTGTTCAAGAGATTGTAATTGTAATTGAGATTGTAATTGCATAATCGGTTGTTATTGTGAAGGAATGTGTGTAATGACAATTTTTATAACTGATTTCAGCGCCCTTCGTATTCATATAAAATTGTAAATTGTCTGTTGGAAATCAGGAATATCCATGTGCGAGCCCCCAGCGTGGGGCATTTTACAAATGGCAGGTCTTCAAAAATGAAAAAGAAAAAAGTTAACCTAAATCTTTTCAGTGCCTCTGTCATTTGATTGCATCAATTTATTAATTAAATCATGAACAAGAAAATATCTGAGGCAGAGATCCTGTACAGCTTCAAATCAGAGGCAGACTATTTAAATATGTTTAGAAAAGTAGCTCTACTTAGTCATTTCAGCTCGTTTGAATCTAAGTAGGCCTATTTTCCAAACACTTTCGAAACTTCTGCCTCTGCTCAGGGACTGCTCAGAACCTCTACCTCGGATATTTTGTCGTTTTCTATGATTTAATTAATAAGTTGAATCATAAGGCAGAGGCGTTGAAAAGATTTACGTTAACTTATTCTTTCTTTTAAATTTTTGAAGACATGCCAATTGTAAAATATCCCACGCGGGGTGGGCACAGAGGACGCAATTTTCCTGTTTGCCATCACACAAACTACCAAATTTACAACCTCTTCCACACGCTAAAATCATTTTAAAATTGATGTCGCTATCCGTCGTACTAGATCGGTGATAATATGTAAATGTTGTTCCAAATTTATATTTTAGTTACCTATGTAAAAAGTTGCAGTTTATGTTTATTAATCAGATTACGTGTAATAATATGTAGGTTATTTTATACGTTACAATTAAAGTATTTAGGCTGCCCGAAGACGAAAATTTATTTCTTGTCACACATTCTGCTAGTGAGAAAGAGACAGACTTACGCGATAACGCACAGATTAACAAGAGACGGACATGAACATGATGCGAGGCACGATGGGGACAGGAACTGAACTGCGTCGGGGTTTACCCGACGACAGCGGGCAGCGGTACGCTGTCAATAAATATTTATAACTTTTGCTACAAAAACGTTATTGAAATGATTGTTTCACCAAAATTTTCCACATTCTTTTCAGAACATTCGATACGATACATGTATGCAGCTGACTATAATAGTTAGGAAATTCCCTCGATGCTGAAGTTTGCAATGCACTTTTTGTACATTCTCTAATTAAACAATTTGTATAGGTTTTATTAACAATAATATAAAAACGGACTTGGTACCAGCGGAAAGTGCAGAGAATAAGCTTTCTGTTTATGTAAAAATTATTACTGTACGTCAAATATTAAGCTCGCAAATGCGATTAAAAAAAAAATTCAACACTTTTGAATTCGCAAAAAAATTACAAAATATTTTTTTTTGGCTTTTTGCAATCCCGGACTTTTGCGCCCTTCTAGACACGAATGCGCATAACGATTTCCCATGTTGCCCTTATTTTTTTAAAACTATATCTTCGAGTTGACACTCCTTGATCGATTTTCGGCCTTCAGATTCCGTACTATTCAGAGCCCTTCCTAATATACTGTTATTTTTTACAATTTCATTCGGATTTCCCCATTTAACTTAAATTCGGACCTGTCCCGTTTTAAATCGATTTAGTTAGGTAACTTTGTTGCGTATTTTGAATTCCTTGTTTTGAAATTTCGAGTTGCTTCAGGACAGATAAACGGTTAAAAGTAGATACAAATTATTAATAAGCTAAATATGACTTTGTAGAGGAAATGTAATTTAAACGAAAAGCTGGACGGAGAACAAATTTATAATGTAAATAATGTTTATTAACAGTGCTATTTTTATGGAAAGTAATTCGAAAACATTGCTTTCCCGAGATAACTGTTTTATTCTCACTTTTTATAGAAGAATCATATTTTGTAGTCAAAATGCAAATCGCGTTGAAATCATATTACCTGTGATAAACAAAACAGCTCCAACTCGCATCTGTCATAGTTTGAAAGATTTTCTGCATTTTCTTAATTTTTTTTATTTAATTTTAATTTATTTATTTAATTTCAATAACCTTGTTCTCGCTGTAGTTTTTTGTTTAAATTACAACATTTCCCACTAATGATAAAA
The DNA here is from genome assembly GCA_963966045.1 of Xestobium rufovillosum. Lineage (NCBI taxonomy): Eukaryota > Metazoa > Arthropoda > Insecta > Coleoptera > Ptinidae > Xestobium > Xestobium rufovillosum. The sequence goes on from OZ014503.1 coordinate 26,858,871, forward strand.
GCCAAATTCATCTCATTAATAATTTCTACTGACTTTAAAATATTTATCTGTTCTGACTTCCGCAACAACTCCAAATTTGAGAAGAAGAAATTGAAAACGCGCACCAAAAGTACGTAACTAAATTGATTTAGAGAGTGAGTGGCTCAAATTTAAGTTTTCTTAGAAGATGCAGCATGGGATTTCCTAAGCACTTACAAAATTTCATTTTGATGCCTTGAATGGTTCAAGAGATATAGACCGTCCCCGCACTAATGGGCCACCCTGTATAAATTGAAAACTAGAGGCGATAACGCACACCCCTGCTATCAAATAATCAACACAAATACAAGCGGAGAACATTTGCGAATATAATTTTAACACTAATACTTAGATCATATTTTTAGGTTCAGCATGCCTCAGATTCCTAACAAGCTCCTCCAGTTCCTAAAATGTCGGCACTGTGGCAGCTGGATAACCTGTGGACCAGTTTACGTCTTACCGCAAGGCAGCAGTCTATGTGGTAGATGCGAATCAGTGGCAATAAAACAGTTTAGACACACTAGCTTCGAAGCATTGGCTGCATATTTCCAGTATCCCTGTATATATTATCCCAAGTATTGTCAAAAGATTCTGCAGTGGAACGAAGCTGTGGACCACGAGGAGGAATGCGAATATCAAAATTTCTGCAGCAAATTTTGTCGTCATCCAGGAACTATTTTCAAGTCCGATAGAAAAATTAATTTCGACGAAGGTATATTCTATCGCAGGTTTTATGACCCAATAAATTTTATATTTGTATTTTGGTGCCTCCATATTTTATTAATATTGGCGTGATTTAAGATAAAGGGACTATTTTGGTAGCCAGAAATACGATTTTATATACACGCGTTTAGACATTTTTAATCCTTTTTTATCTCTGCAAACACCTTGCAAATTACAATTAGAATCAAATCGTCAAAGCATGAGTCACATCATATATTTCCATACTGTTACAGAATCCAAACTGGAGTACATCCCAGATTTCGTCTTGCAGCACTTAAAATGCAGTGTTTGCGAGAACTACCTTTCCTGCACCCCTGTTTATGTGACAGAAGAAGGAAAGAGTATCTGCCATCGTTGCGTGAGTCCCACGGAGCCCCCTAAGGGAGCCATCCGCCACTACGCCTTCGAAATATTAGCAGACATCACTATAATGCCTTGCGGTCATCGTTCTAAAGGCTGCCCGCAGTATTTCAGATTTGGAAAAGACATGCTCAACCACGAGATGGATTGCTCCTATGGTATCGTCTACAGGAAGTCCAGTAAATCTTCAAATCAAGGGCAAAAGATGAAGAAAGAGAGGGGTGTTATTGAAACACACACCGGACATGTCTATGGCACCATAACTCCAAATTCTTGGCAGTTGTTTGTACCACAAGCTGGGAATGTAAAGAAGGATCAGGAGCAGACTGAATTTGTGGACGCCTTGCGAAAACAACAAGAACGCTTTCCTAACGTGCAAAGCATCAAACAAAATGAAAAAGACTCCGACTCAACAACAAGTATTATCAGAACACCAATTTTAACGCCCGAGGGTCGATCGACACCGGAAGATCTACAATTCGACCTCAAACCACATCCATCTCTAGAACTAAGAAGAAATAAAGTCAATAGAAATGGTAGTATGTATTCTAACGTGACTCCTGATTTGATAAACGAATTAAAAGTTCGTCAGAAACCAAAAAAAGATAGTTTGGCGGGTTCTGAGGGAGAGAGTGCCCATTCGCAAGATGATTCGGTTAAGTTGTACAATAATTTGGACGATATTTTCTGGGTGTACGATGAAGTTTTGAATGAGTACAGAAATAGCAAAATTGTTAAACAGAAATACGGCTGAAGGTCTAAATTCACGAAATGAACTTATTTTTATCGCGTACCTATATTTTTATGCTTTTCTGTATATTAATTTGATGATGTTGTGTCATTATGTACAAATATAATAAAAAAGGAGAAGCATGTAAAAACTTATTGTATCCAATAGCATATACGAAGATTATTAAGAAACTCTCTGGCTCTCAAGTTAACGTGAATCTCCCTAAAAACTTTTTCCTTCTCATTAACATTTTATTAAACGAGATAAAAAGGTACCTACTCCAAAATTTCAGATTCATTATTATTTTTCTCGTCCGTTTCTGTTTGAAATAACTTTGTTAGCAGACTAAAAATATAAAAGGAAAATCTTTGTTTTTCTTTGTTTTGCAAGTATAATGAAATTATAAAATGAATTTAAAAAAATTACGGAAATGTTCGCCCTCGTGCATCGCAAGCTCCAAAAACCAACCCATACGATCCTCTTTACAACTAGCCCAAAATCAAAGCTGAATGTTTCATAAAGTATGCGATGTAACAGCACCGAACGTTTCCGTGTCGAAAAAATCCTTCTAAACCCCGTATTTTCGCCCCCTTGAATCTTACATTTTCTATCCCTTCCCCCAAAGTTCGCATTTGGCAAGATCTTCAAAATGACGCCAAAAACATTGACCTGGCTTACGTAGAACTTACAAAAATTCGAAAAAACTGCGAAGGTGTTAGGAAAGTATTAGACAGAGTTGGGGATATAAATTAAACACGCGGTGATAGGAATTCGGTAAAAACCACCAAATTACTAATAAAGCCATACTGTTATATAACTGCATTGTGGCAGGCCAGAACAGCTGTACCAACAGGGCGTGTTTACCCACTCGCTAATGTTAGTATCGAGTTTGATGAATTATTATCAACGATTGCCCATATTTACTCAGTTTCAAAGTTCAACTCTGTTCATTACGATATTATTCGCTGAATCAATAATTAATTTGGTCTTTTACATCACAATTAACTTTTAAATTGTTTCATGGGAGTAGAGTGAAATTGAAGATTTTGAAGTTTCCCCCACCCAATTTCATTATAAGCGAAATCATTTTACGACATTCCTAGAACACAGCGGGTGGATTAAAGATTAACCTACACCCGCTTGACTGTCGAACCCTTACAAGTTTGCCTCTTATATGACCTTTACCGTATAACTTTGAATTATATCGGGTCAGGACGTGATCATGTCTTCAGACTTCAGTAGGGGATTATTGGAATTTCCAGAGTATTTCTGTAGCATCCTATGAAAACTATTCACTTACCGGTATGATGAGCCACGCCAATATCTTGCAACAACGTCGACACTAAATCTGCGCTCTGCCGAGCTGGTTCAAACTTTGTTGTGTCTAATGGGACACTAAGTGCCCGGTAATTCTCTGTTAGGCAAAGTGTGCCCCAGCTCCCGATTGCTACGTCGTGGATTATTTGCAAACTCGACTCCACATCTTCCTGGAAAAATAGAAGTAATTTAAGAAAATTTTATGTCTGGAGACGATTCTTAAAACATAATCTTGAGAGACAGATTCGTAAAATGAGCCATAAAGTTGCGGTTTTCTAATTTATAACCTCTTTTAAATTGACATTTCTTTCATTTATATCCCATTAAGTTAGAGGAGGGACTGCGAAATGTAAAGAAAACATCAATCGCAAATATTAGGTTGAAAATAGATTTATATAAAGAAATTGAATCTCAGTTGGATAGAATTCGATTTCTGTGATACATCAAAGTTTATTTTACCTTTGTTCCCCCCAACTAGAGTTCCTGATATGATCCTGCTATAATAGTTTGATCAGTTTTGTACAGTATCCGTTTGATACACCAGTTTTAAATCAAAAGAAAAAAAAAATTCTACCCTAAGCTTTATTTTATAAACATTTTTTTCAACATTCAATATAATAAATCATTTATCGATGAAATCATAAATCGAAGGATAATTTTTTATGTTATCCATCGGGTCCTTTTTAGCTGAAATAGTAGAATATGTATAAACAAAATCTTCTAATGAATAAAATAATTGTTCTTACGTTCTTTATTAATTATAATACGTCTCTGAACACAAGCAAGAAAGACCATCAAAACGTACAGTAACAAGCACAGTCTCATACTGTTTAGTTTTTAAAAATCAAATTGCAAAATCTCAGCATTTATACAATTGCCCATTGTTATAAATCAAAATAGAAGAATGGATGTTTTGAATTACGTTAACAAATAAACTGCTTTAAAGTTGATAAATAATTTTCAATACAACATTCTTTTGAACAACATAAACTAAAATTCAACTCGTTTGTTACCTTGCTGACAGGACCCCTTGCGTCTACACATATTGTGGAATACAGAGTGGCTTCTAATAACAAAGTTCTGAAAAGGGACACCAGATCCATTACGCATCCTCATTTACCCTGGAAATAAAAGAAAATCCTTTGATATAAATAAATTATTCATGATAGAGTTCTGAAGTCATATTCAAATGATGGTAATAAATATTATGTATTAAACAGCTTCTATCTTCTCGTTTCCAATTTGTATTTTAGTTTTAGTCCTATTTTCGCTCCCCCCACACACCAAAATTTTTTTCAGAGCCCTTCCTAAATCTTCTACGGGTAGCCGTGGATGTTCAAACCATAAATTCGCACACGCCGAAAGCAGATTGAAACATGCAGTGAAAATAGCATATGCCGTGAAAATAGCACGTCTGCCTTCGACCGATGCAGGAAGCGATTGAACATCCTGTCCGGTTGAATTTCGGAGCAATTATACACCTGCTTACGTAACAATTAATGGTCATCCGATTAAGAGATCGCCGAGAGTGGCTGTAACGTATATCACCGATCTACACATCTCCTGGTTGCACACCTGTGCGGCAACGTAAACCAGATACCGAGTACACAGTATAATTCATCCCACGGGACGACAGGCAGTTGTTTCCTTCTTTCATCTAACTTATTTTTATATTTTCGCCTTTCCTCTATTAGACCCACAATATGTTTTGTTATCCAAGGTTTTCTACAAATGAAAATTAAACACCGGCCTAGAGTGCAATTTAGAAACTGTCAGACATTTTCTTTGGGATTAATCTGCTTTTTCTCGAGACGTTCACCCCAAATTGCTTCAGCTTGGAGGTTAAATTAAAATTGATGATAGCTTTTGCTGCCTTAGAGATATTATTCATCAAGTTAGCACGAGAAATGATAGACGCCAATTTCAACCAAAAATCGTTCTAAAAAAGGGAGCTGTATGTTTTTATGTAAGAAACAATACTAAGTACATTCATTACGGCTGTATTATTATTTAAAAGTAACAGGACTCATTCATTATTAGGGTATTAGTGAAGTTATCAAACTAAATGTTAATGGCTGCTATCTAAATTCAGGAAATACGTAAGCACAAAACAGATAACGTTTTTCTCTGTCTGCTCGTTGTAGCTCTTTGTTTTGCTGTTCGGTGTGCTAACACGAACTGAAGAGGACATAGAAATGATGAACGTCTCTCCCAGTGTTTGCTTTAGAGTTGAATTGTGTTTAAATGCGAAAATTCCTAGGGATATTAGAGTCACGTTTGTATAATTAAAGGCTTAATGGTAGAGTGGGACGTGATCAGGATTTGCCAAATCTGAGCTTGTGGTGTAAATCATACCGAATTATTTTTACATTATGGACGAATATGTAATGCAGTCGACAGGTTGCAATAAATTGAATATAACGCAGTCGCAAGACGTGCGTTGATCAAGCAAAGTAACGAACCCTGCAAAACATAAGCCATGCAAATTCTCGTTATTTGGAGTCTGTCTTTCTTTGTGCTATAGTCAAGAGCGAGTGAAAACGCGAATGTTCTGTTCTTTTATAAACATTTGTTAGCAAGCTATATAGGTAATAACTGTAGCGACGGTAGCTAATGAAAGTCCCCTGGTTCTCGTTGAACAAAAATCGATGAAATTCCCCCAAATTAGAGCATGGTGTAGGAATCACAAACAGTTTGACGCGCTGTTGCTTCCTAACGTAAAACCCTCTGAAAGGATGAATCTGTTCAGCGTGTTCTTCACACGCATGATCGGACTAATCTGAAGCCTGAAACAAATATAGAACATAGGGTGTAAGTGGCAGGGTGATTTAGAGTCCCTTCACTCTCGTGCTGCTGAGTTTATTTATTATATGAAGCGTTTTTAATTATCTAGAATTACGAGTATACATATACATATAGTTAGTCTACAGATACGTTGTCGGCGAAACACGTGTGGAGTAAACTTATAAGTATCTGAGAATTTCCTCCTACTGTTTGATTTCTGGTAAGCATCCTTAAAATATTTGAATTTTTTGAATTTTTTTCTAACCGCTGTATATCGTTATCTAGGTCAAATCCATTAGGATTTAATTCTTCAGTGCTTCTCTTTTTCGTTGACACATTATGACTACTTTACGCATCGTTAAGCGAGTAGAGAACTGTCGGAATCTACTTATTCATGATTGATTTTGTTTTGATCGATCGCAGTTATAATTCCACTCACTTCTTTGAGTGTGCATAATCTCGTACTCATAAGTAGTTGTTGCTCCGAATGGGCGTAGCGCATGCTCTGATGTTATCAATGAGTGGGCTGTTTCATCGATCATTTCGAAAAAATAATCGATTCCCAGAATCGACTCTTTTCCGCGAAATCGCGCATCACTCTTCAACATCAAATCAAATCAAAGCTCCGTATTTATGGTATGAGAGATTTTCTGAGCCTGTTATAACCGCGTATGAACGGAATACAAAATTTTCCCGTACAGGCAACCCGAATACAGATTATCAGATACATGAATATAGCTTCAGGGCGAAATATGGAATATAAAAAGTTATCATGATTGATGTTTCCATGTCAGCTTGGGGCATCACATTATTTTCAGGGGTTTGGAAGAAGGTCGACAAATTATGGCATAGGTAATAAAGATTGTCGATTGAAAAGAAAATTTCTAAAATTTTATCTCGGGGAGAGCGATCTTTAATTTCCAAGATTGTGGGTTATTAAATTTATGGAGGCAGTAAAATCATCCTTGAGTTGAGTGTCAGTAAGGCCAACTGGAGAGGCTATTACAGTTCGTTTTCTGCGTGTAGGACGTTTCTCTCATACATCTGTTTTTCATCGATTTTGTTACCATATCAACCCGCGGTTTTGCCATCATTTATGTCACGTGTTTCGGGAAACGACTTTTTCCATTTACAGTGGATTGCAAATAGAGAATGCAAATACTAGTTAAGTAGGGCAGCATAGAAGTTTAGTTGAATTTTACTGTGATATTTGCATTTCTGAGAATAGTTACACGCTTCTAGATTTCGTTTCCGCAAATTCATTTTGTTGTAAATTGAAGCCCCCCGAGGGCCTATAAAACAAAACTTTGTACACCCCAGGCTAAGGTGACAAATGCGCAAAGTTTCCAAACGTCAACAGACACCACCTGTTAACATTATTCCCCTTGAACATCCATTAGAAAGTTTCAAATGCAGTACGTGGGCACTCAATAAAATTCAGCCACTTCACTCATTAACTCTACCTCGAAAATTTCTTTTATCCAATCGCTGAAACTTCAGTGTAAAACCCTTATTTTCTTACGGACTGTGTGAGAGCAGCAGAAACATTTTCTAATTGTGTTTTCCTAGTTAGCTTTATCCGCAGCCAGCCACTCTTGCTCCTGGAAAAGCGAGAAAGTTGCAGAATCGGAAATGAAGTAATTAAATTTTCTCTTTCCATTACGATGATTGAATTATCGTTGCAATTTTCACGTCCGAGGCTTCTAAGTCGATCAAACTGCCCTGTAGCTTTGTTAAAATTAATTACAATTAGGCAAAGATTTGGAAATCAAGTTTGGAAACGCAGAAGTTATCCAGGAGCAGATATAGGATGGTAGGACACCTTCTGAGACACGAAGGAATAGTTCACTTTCTACAACCCTCGAATTTTCCAGAAAACAGAGACTATTAAAAGCAGCATAACCACCTGCAAACGTAATTCGTTCCTCAGGGATCTGTGTATCAGTAAACAATTAACAAGATTTCAGCTCACTCTCAAGTTATAAACTCACGGTATCCGTGCATAAAAAAGTGAAAAGATAGTGTTTAAATTCCAAACTTGTTCTAATAGGCCGTTCCGCATTAAATAAAATATTATCTAGATAGCTACGTTTTACAAACAGACAGTCGATAGTAATATGACATTAGTTTTAGAGTGTTCAGTGTTAACCCAATAGTTTTTTCATTAACTTTCTCTTAAATGGTTTTCAATTTTAACTTTTGGATTGAACCACGCCGAAGGTATCATCTGAAAGTTGCAGTTTGGCACATTTCGATCACGTTTATCCAATTTATGTCGAGGGGAACGTTACTTTACGACTTCTGACATTCGAATATTCGTTTTCTGATAAATAGTACTCTAAGCCGAGGGTTTTATATTCAAATTTATTAAAGCAGGATATAGATAGGGAAATTTTAGTGTTTCCATGTTTTTCTTGTTAATTTTTCGCATGAATCCTCCTGTGCGGTGGAAACAGTGACAGCAGTGAGGTAACCTTTCTGGTAGTAAAAGGATAGAATCTCATTTCCAATTTCCAAACCTGATCGATAATTGCGAGAGTCGTAACAGTCGTTAATACGAACAATACCACAGAATATTAATTTTCAAAACAACTTTGTGCTTATCTCGAACTATGATCTAGCTGAAAGCTATCACTCTAATAATACATCAAGTTCAGCCATTATATAAATTGGGGCGCTTTTGTAGCAGTTTTTTATTTCCATTCATTCACTTCATATAATATTTTTTCTCCCAGACTAAGAACATCCCTTATATACAATCGTTAAAATTTATGCACAACATAAATTAATGGAAAATAATGTGTAGCTTTGCTCCAGCGGAGTGGAGGCAAATTTGAGGCTGACAAACCCTCACCGACCCTAATTAAAATTTAATGATTATTAAATTAAAATGGGAGCATACCTTAGGCACTGTAGGACGTTCATTAAATTGATATTGGGACTAAATTCCTCATTGTGCTTGATGCAAATTCAACATGTCTGGCGACTGCAGGCATCATCAATCACTTGGAATTGACGTTTATTTGAATGTGTTTGGAAGAGCGAAATTATTTCTCTCAGTGAACAACAGTTTGGTTATTTTTCTGTATACTTAGAATACACCTCATTTTTGCTGCCCCATCACACAGTTCATCAGTTATCTTATGCCCACGAAGAACAAACAATAAAAAGGTCCAGGGACCTTGACATATTGATTTCTACGAGAATTTTTTGCTCGATCAGCATAAGTAAGATTTAGGACCTTTTCATCCCTCGCGAAGTGCTAGGGAAAATTCCTGATTTCGCTTTCATTAAAATTTAATCTAAAACTGGAACAAAACCTAGCAACGGTAATTGGTAGCAGGACAGATAAGAGGATTTGTAACTTAATTTTAATCCGTAATGACGGCAGGGAAAATTACTTTACCAGCAAAAAATATGAGGCTCACGCCGGCCTCCCGAAGATTATTTAATGAATCATTTTCGATGGCTAACAACAACAGTACGTTCCCAGATTATCGTCTTCTAAAACACAGCGAATTAAATCTCGGAAGAGTGATTGTTTTCGATTAAGTATAAACCCTTGTTATAAAAAGTTTCCCTGTTTTTTTGTTTACATATAGGGGGTTGCGTTCGTACACCCTTATTAAGGCAGATTTCGATTGGAGATTGAAACAGAAACCAATTTTCTGGTATCCGTACTAAATTTTTTAGGAAGCAATTAAAAGGATGATTGAATTTTAAATTAATAATTATTATGGTTTCGATAGAGCCTTTATTAACGAAGTGCAATGTTTGAACTATTGACTCCCCGTATAAATCGAACCGTAATTGACCTAAATAAGATAGGTTCTAGTCTCTAGAACTTTGATGGACCATCGAAATAGACGCTGGACCTCCTCAAGTTCATCAGAAATTGAATTAATTTTGTGACGAATATTTGCGTAATCAACAGGTGATATACCTGCGAAATTTTACTACATAATTTCACTTTCCGCATTATACAGTGTCCACAAATGATTTCTTTAAAAGAAAATGACTAGTTAGTTTAGAATAGAACAAGATATCCGGCACCTTCACCAAAATGAAAACATCGTATATAGATAAGCGGTAGATCAACAGAATTTTTAATAATGATAAAAAATGAATGAAATTTTGTTCTGGAGCACATAAAACATATATTCTTTCAGTTATACAACAAGAATCATTCATTTGTCCATAGAAAACAATTCTAACCTGTCTCCTGTTGTCGCAAAACAGCAAATGAAGTAAACAATTTCCTCATTTCCATAAAGAAAACTTGTCCCATTTAATGTAAAAACCACGTGTATAGAATGTCTTATACATTCGCCTACAAGACGAGTATTTCTGTATTATAATAAACGACGTGGAAGAGAACCCCGAGTTATCGAATGAACCGGAGGTTGGGCACTGAAGTTTCAAATTTCAGCAACAGCCTGGATTCTGAAATCTGTTGAAAGCGCGCAATCTCTCTATAACAACCGACCTGTCCCGGCTTACGTGCACCTCTTCGTTTAATCGGCGTGGGTTACACTGTACAAGGGGTGTACGTTGTTTAAAAATTTATTTGGGTAAATTTAAACAACTGCAACAACTGACCTAAATTCATTCGTTCTAAAATTAAAAAAGGTTATTCTACATCAATCTTTAAAATTTAAAAAAATCTATTTTTTGTTACAAAATTTAAAATAAATTTGCAAATTAACAAAGGCAGAAGTTATAATGAAACTATTTTTCACGCAATTTGTAGGCGATGTCTCGTGTTATTGCCAAAACTAGAGTCATATAGAACAACTTACTATTTTATGGCGTGTTTTAGTAATGTGCGTCGTCAAGGCGTCCCAACATTTACGACCCTCTCCACAAAGACGTAAAAAATAACTTGAAAACTAACCACCTATAAAATTATCACTGCGTTATTCGGCCACAAAAAAGTTTTATCGGGAAAATTTTCATCCTGGCTTCTACCTGAAAAAGAAACGTGCAAAGTTCCACAAATTGGACTGTATAAGTAATTCTCTCGCGGAGTTGTTTGCAGTATCTTGCTAGGTCCGAAAGTTCAAGAGAAAAATGAAATTAGACTTACCCAAAATAACACTGCGAAAATAATATGCAACAATGTCACCGAACACAACTAACGAAATACTCTGCTACAAGACATTGGACCAATTAACAGCAATCAAGTTCGTATATCAGCGTATATCTCAATTTGTGAGCAATGTAGTGACGAACACTTGTGTATATTTTTGTAAGTAGCCCGCAATTAAAAAAATAAACAAAAACAAAATAGGACAGCAAGTTATTTCAAATAACTTAGTCCGTGGTTCGATCCTCGCTATTCGCCTGTTCATTTTTGCAATGATTCTTTAATTTTTGTATAGATACATAATTTGTCTGGTAAAATAAAATGTAGGAAGTTCTGTTTAGAGTCCTAAAAGAAATCTGTAGAATAGAAATTACATACTTTCGGCAGTGCTGCTCTTATCCACTAGGTGGCGGTACTGACTTACCTGCGTTGCCGTGTTTAGCAGGTAAGTAAACAAACCCATGGCAACGTAAAAAAAACAAGAAAGCAGTATGAATGTTTATGTTATATTAGAAAAGAACAGTTAGGTGACCATTAAATAAAAATTTGTATAAATCTGTTCAATATAATATAATATAGGTGATGATTGTTGTACCATCTGTCGGCGTTCAACGAAATCATATCTGTATAGCTCTGCAATTATTCTAATACTCCGTTGGTTTCTGGGGTCCTTATACTAAGTCTGAAGTTAACGAACAGAAAACGCCTATGTGCACGCTAATCTAATAACAGAATTTTGTCCCAAAATATGTCTGTACTGGGCATGATCGTAGTTTTGCATCCCGTTCAAGTTTTATCTCCTATAAGGATTTTGTTTTGAATTTAGATACTTCTGGACTTTCCTCCTTTTGAAACAGCAACTTCTCATTTGGTATCAGGTTTTCAGAAAGCAGAAGAGGCAAATAACGATAAGATTCCTCTTTTCTTCGAACGTCAAAATGTAAAGCAATAAAAGATAACTGCCGATAACGTAGTTCAGCTATTTTAATATAGGCGACGATTGTTTTGCAATCTGTCGACGTTCAACGAAATCATCTCTGTATAGGAAGTTCTGTTTCGAGTCCTAAAAGAAATCTGTAGAATAGGAATTACATACTAATACTCCGTTGGTTTCTGGTGTCCTGATACAAAGTCTGAAGTTAACGAACAGAAAACGCCTATGTGCACGCTAACCTAATAACAGAATTTTGTCCCAAAATATGTCTGTACTGGGCATGATCGTAGTTTTGCATCCCGTTCAAGTTTTATCTCCTATAAGGATTTTGTTTTGAATTTAGATACTTCTGGACTTTTCTCCTTTTGAAACAGCAACTTCTCATTTGGTATCAGGTATTCAGAAAGCAGAAGAGGCAAATGACGATAAGATTCCTCTTTTCTTCGAACGTCAAAATGTAAAGCAATAAAAGATAACTGCCGATAACGTAGTTCAGCTATTTTAATATAGGTGGCGACTGTTTTACAATCTGTCGACGTTCAACGAAATCATCTCTGTATAGGAAGTTCTGTTTCGAGTCCTAAAGGAAATCTGTAGAATAGTAATCGCATACTTTCGGCAGTGCTGCTCTTATCCACTAGATTCCGGTACTGACTTACCTGCGTTGCCGTGTTTAGCTGGTAAGTAAACAAACCCATGGCAACCTAAAAAAACAAGAAAGCAGTATGAATGTTTATGTTATATTAGAAAAGAACAGTTAGGTGACAATTAATTAAAAATTTGTATAAATCTGTTCAATATAATATAATATAGGTGATGATTGTTGTACCATCTGTCGGCGTTCAACGAAATCATATCTGTATAGCTCTGCAATTATTCTAATACTCCGTTGGTTTCTGGTGTCCTGATACAAAGTCTGAAGTTAACGAACAGAAAACGCCTATGTGCACGCTAATCTAATAACAGAATTTTGTCCCAAAATATGTCTGTACTGGGCATGATCGTAGTTTTGCATCCCCTTCAAGTTTAATCTCCTATAAGAATTATGTTTTGAATTTAGACACTTCTGGACTTCCCTCCTTTTGAAACAGCAACTTCTCATTTGGTATCAGGTTTTCAGAAAGCAGAAGAGGCAAATAACGATAAGATTCCTCTTTTCTTCGAACGTCAAAATGTAAAGCAATAAAAGATAACTGCCGATAACGTAGTTCAGCTATTTTAATATAGGCGACGATTGTTTTGCAATCTGTCGACGTTCAACGAAATCATCTCTGTATAGGAAGTTCTGTTTCGAGTCCTAAAAGAAATCTGTAGAATAGGAATTACATACTAATACTCCGTTGGTTTCTGGTGTCCTGATACAAAGTCTGAAGTTAACGAACAGAAAACGCCTATGTGCACGCTAACCTAATAACAGAATTTTGTCCCAAAATATGTCTGTACTGGGCATGATCGTAGTTTTGCATCCCGTTCAAGTTTTATCTCCTATAAGGATTTTGTTTTGAATTTAGATACTTCTGGACTTTTCTCCTTTTGAAACAGCAACTTCTCATTTGGTATCAGGTATTCAGAAAGCAGAAGAGGCAAATGACGATAAGATTCCTCTTTTCTTCGAACGTCAAAATGTAAAGCAATAAAAGATAACTGCCGATAACGTAGTTCAGCTATTTTAATATAGGTGACGACTGTTTTACAATCTGTCGACGTTCAACGAAATCATCTCTGTATAGGAAGTTCTGTTTCGAGTCCTAAAGGAAATCTGTAGAATAGTAATCGCATACTTTCGGCAGTGCTGCTCTTATCCACTAGATTCCGGTACTGACTTACCTGCGTTGCCGTGTTTAGCAGGTAAGTAAACAAACCCATGGCAACCTAAAAAAACAAGAAAGCAGTATGAATGTTTATGTTATATTAGAAAAGAACAGTTAGGTGACAATTAATTAAAAATTTGTATAAATCTGTTCAATATAATATAATATAGGTGATGATTGTTGTACCATCTGTCGGCGTTCAACGAAATCATATCTGTATAGCTCTGCAATTATTCTAATACTCCGTTGGTTTCTGGTGTCCTGATACAAAGTCTGAAGTTAACGAACAGAAAACGCCTATGTGCACGCTAATCTAATAACAGAATTTTGTCCCAAAATATGTCTGTACTGGGCATGATCGTAGTTTTGCATCCCCTTCAAGTTTAATCTCCTATAAGAATTATGTTTTGAATTTAGATACTTCTGGACTTTCCTCCTTTTGAAACAGCAACTTCTCATTTGGTATCAGGTATTCAGAAAGCAGAAGAGGCAAATAACGATAAGATTCCTCTTTTCTTCGCACGCCAAAATGTAAAGCAATAAAAGATAACTGCCGATAACGTAGTTCAGCTATTTTAATATAGGTGACGACTGTTTTACAATCTGTCGACGTTCAACGAAATCATCTCTGTATAGGAAGTTCTGTTTCGAGTCCTAAAGGAAATCTGTAGAATAGTAATCGCATACTTTCGGCAGTGCTGCTCTTATCCACTAGATTCCGGTACTGACTTACCTGCGTTGCCGTGTTTAGCAGGTAAGTAAACAAACCCATGGCAACCTAAAAAAACAAGAAAGCAGTATGAATGTTTATGTTATATTAGAAAAGAACAGTTAGGTGACAATTAATTAAAAATTTTTATAAATCTGTTCAATATAATGTAATATAGGTGATGATTGTTGTACCATCTGTCGGCGTTCAACGAAATCATATCTGTATAGCTCTGCAATTATTCTAATACTCCGTTGGTTTCTGGTGTCCTGATACAAAGTCTGAAGTTAACGAACAGAAAACGCCTATGTGCACGCTAATCTAATAACAGAATTTTGTCCCAAAATATGTCTGTACTGGGCATGATCGTAGTTTTGCATCCCGTTCAAGTTTTATCTCCTATAAGGATTTTGTTTTGAATTTAGATACTTCTGGACTTTCCTCCTTTTGAAACAGCAACTTCTCATTTGGTATCAGGTATTCAGAAAGCAGAAGAGGCAAATAACGATAAGATTCCTCTTTTCTTCGCACGCCAAAATGTAAAGCAATAAAAGATAACTGCCGATAACGTAGTTCAGCTATTTTAATATAGGTGACGATTGTTTTGCAATCTGTCGACGATCAACGAAATCATCTCTGTATAGGAAGTTCTGTATCGAATCCTAAAAGAAATCTGTAGAAATAGGAATTACATACTTTCGGCAGTGCTGCTCTTATCCACTAGATGGCGGTACTGACTTACCTGCGTTGCCGTGTTTAGCAGGTAAGTAAACAAACCCATGGCAACGTAAAGAAACAAGAAAGCAGTATGAATGTTTATGTTATATTAGAAAAGAACAGTTAGGTTACAATTAATTAAAAATTTGTATAAATCTGTTCAATATAATACGAGTATAATATAGGTGATGATTGTTGTACCATCTGTCGGCGTTCAACGAAATCACATCTGTATAGCTCCGCAATTATTCCAATACTCCGTTGGTTCCTGGTGTCCTGATACTAAGTCTGAAATTGACGAACAGAAAACGCCTATGTGCACGCTAATCTAACTACAGAATTTTGTCACAAAATATGTCGGTACTGGGCATGATCGAAGTTTTGAATCCCCTTCAAGTTTATTCTCCTGTAAGGATTTTGTTTCGAATTTAGATACTTCTCGACTTAACTCCTTTTGAAACAGCAACTTCTCATTTGGTATCAGGTATTCAGAAAGCAGAAGCAACAAATAACGATAAGATCCCTTTTCTCTTCGAACGTCGAAATGTAAAGCAATAAAAGATAACTACCGATAACGTAGTTCAGCTATTTTAATATAGGCGATGATTGTTTTGTAATCTGTCGACGTTCAACGAAATCATCTCTGTACAGGAAGTTCTGTTTCGAGTCCTAAAAGAAATCTGTAGAAATAGGAATTACATACTTTCGGCAGTGCTGCTCTTATCCACTAGATGGCGGCACTGATTTACCTGCGTTCCCGTGTTTAGCAGGTAAGTGAACAAACCCATGGCAACGTGAAAAAAACAAAAAAGAAGTATGAATGTTAAATTAGAAAAGTACAGTTAGGTGACAATTAATTAAAAATGTGTATAAATCTGTTCAATACAATATAATATAGGTGATGATTGTTGTACCATCTGTCGGCGTTCAACGAAATCATATCTGTATAGCTCTGCAATTATTCTAATACTCCGTTGGTTTCTGGTGCCCTGATACTAAGTCTGAAATTAACGAACAGAAAATGCCTATGTGCACGCTAATCTAATAACAGAATGTTGTCCCAAAATATGTCTGTACTGGGCATGATCGTAATTTTGCATCCCCTTCAAGTTTAATCTCCTATAAGGATTTTGTTTTGAATTTAGATACTTCTCGACTTTCCTCCTTTTGAAACAGCAACTTCTCATTGGGTATCAGGTATCCAGAAAGCAGAAGCAACAAATAACGATAAGATCCCTTTTTTCTTCGAACGTCGAAATGTGAAGCAATAAAAGATAACTGCCGATAACGCAGTTGAGCTATTTTAATATAGGTGACGATTGTTTGGCAATTTGTCAGCGTTCAACGAAATTATCTCTGTATAGGAAGTTCTGTTTCGAGTCCTAAAAGAAATCTGTAGAATAGGAATTACATACTTCCAGCAGCTGCTCTTGTCCACTAGATGGCGGTACTGATTTACCTGCGTTGCCGTGTCTAGCAGGTAAGTAGACAAACCCATGGCAACGTGAAAAAACAAGAAAGAAGTATGAATGTTATATTAGAAAAGTACAGTTAGGTGCCAATTAATTAGAAATTCGTATAAATCGGTTCAATATAATATAATATAGGTGATGATTGTTGTACCACCTGTCGGCGTTCAACGAAATCACATCTGTATAAATAGTTCTGCAATTATTCTAAACTCCGTTGGTTTCTGGGGTCCTGATACTAAGTCTGAAATTAACGAACAGAAAACGCCTATGTGCACGCTAATCTAACTACAGAATTTTGTCCCAAAATATGTCTGTACTGGGCATGATCGTAATTTTGAATCCCCTTCAAGTTTAATCTCCTATAAGGAGTTTGTTTTGAATCTAGATACTTCTGGACTTATCCCCCTTTTGAAACAGCAACTTCTCATTCGGTATCAGGTAATCAGAAAGCAGAAGCGGCAAATAACGATAAGATTACTTTTTTCTTCGAACGTGAAAAAAATGTGAAGCAATCTACTTCCAATATAGATAACTGCCGATGGCGTAGTTCAGCTATTTTAGTATAGTTGACAATTGTTGTACCATCTGACGGCGTTCAACGAAATTATGTCTGCACGGACTAGGAAAGTAATAAAAATAACTTCGATGATAAATATATAATTATTGTGGTCATTTTTATACACATACTGTACAATATAATTACAAAATCATGTATCTGAAGCAATTAAATAAAAGACAAAATTACTAAAACTTTTAAACATCACACGTGTCCCTAAAATATTTTAAATAATAACATCATTAACTTACGGGAAATAGAATAATGAAATAACTTTGGTTGACAACAAATAATACCATTTTTGTAAAATACGGTACCCGAACACACCTCGAACGAGTTTAAACTAAATATCACAAAAATAAAAACAACAATGTACAAAATAATAAAAGAAAACTATCGACTGAAGAGAGCACACATATGCACTGTTATAAATACTCTTGATTCTGCTCGCAAATGTTTATTATTTTGATGAGAAATGTGGATGAGATTACTGGTCCGGTATTACAGAAGACTTGAATTGCGTTTTTAAAATTTTTGAAGCATATTGTATCAAAAGAATTGGCAATGAAAGTTGAATTAATAATCCTACATCATTTTTTGGTTCAAGCCCCAATAACAACAGCTCTACTTAATATTATCAAGTTGGCTTTGGTAAGTTTTTCTATAAAAATCGGTCTAGGTTTTTTTGCGCTACAAAATGGCTGCCGTGAGACAAATATTGCATAAAGCATAAGTATAAAAATGCTTTGTTTTGATGTGATCAGTGCTATTACTTGCCTAGCTGTTAATTCCGTTTGTTTTGGATTTTGGACATATATTAGGCGCGTATGTATACGAAAACCGCCGTGACTTAAGTGGTAGTGTATTTGATTTGACTCAGTAGTGTCTGTAGCAAGCGCCATCTTAAAATTCGAATTTTGATGTCCAAACTTAAACGGATTACGTGAATTTCGAAAAACAGTGCGCGGGGGCAGGCCGAGTTGATTTGCAAGTCGGAATTTGTAAAATAAACAC
The DNA here is from genome assembly GCA_963966045.1 of Xestobium rufovillosum. Lineage (NCBI taxonomy): Eukaryota > Metazoa > Arthropoda > Insecta > Coleoptera > Ptinidae > Xestobium > Xestobium rufovillosum. Next base: position 26,877,102 of record OZ014503.1, read on the forward strand.
TTCGTGGCGGTCATAAGGCAGTGAACTGAAGTGAAGTGTTCATTGGTGGCTTCTGGCTTTTGATGGACAAAACCGTAAGGAAGGTTTCGTTTCAAGGAGGAGGACTTCTTGGAAACTGACAACAAGGTAGGCGCATTCGTTTTTGTTAAATTCCTTCTTTATTTGTTCGTAAAATTGGGGGAAATTTTGGAAATGTAGTAACCACAATCGGCGGACAAGATAGGTCGGTAAAAATGGAAATTGTGGTCAGTATCTTGCTTCCACGTCTTTCCTACTTGTCGATAAGAACTGCAGATGTTCACAGTACTACATTTTTTCCCCAAAAACCTGCATAATTAGCGACAAACGATCAAAGAACGCCTCTACCGTAAATATAAGCCCGACAGTTGTTTGTTTGTCTCCCGAAAGCCATTTTTAAAGAACAGGGACTAAGTTTCTACTGGGGCCTGTAGTCCAAACTTCAGCAGTGCATTTCCAACTCATTTCAGCTCAATTTACTCGTTCTGGACATTCGGAAAAATGTAAGTCGAGAAATGCACCCCCGAAAACATACGTCTTTCTTTCACTGTTTGCGATGCCTGAAAAAAATGACTAAAAAGAACTCCGCTACCATCTTAAGTCTTTCGTTTTAAAACTAAACAATAAATAACCTTAAAACTAGATAAATACGTGGAAAAAAAACTCTCGCGCGCCTTTCTCACGACGTTCCCGAAATTTAAAACTAGTCCGATATAGAATTGCAATTATTCTGAACGGTAGGAGAATTGGGACTGCTCGGTTTCGAGACGTTATCGTTGGAATCTCTCTCGTGGTTCTCGACGGGCAAAAGACTGTGCGCCGTCGCTATTTCCATCCAGTTTTCCCTGTTTTTCCGCACCCCGTCCACCAGCGGCTCGAGCTTGTCGCACAGCACGGCGAAAGACTGTCGAGAAAAAATTTTGTTCGAAAAAGTCGAGAGACGACTGAATTTTCAAACGTACCTCGTATATTGGCAAGCAAATCGAGTCAATAAACCCGACCTGCATTAACGGTAATTGGTCCTCTTTTTCCCTGTTCATTATATCCTGAAAAGATCGAATACGTTGAACGCTCGCAGTCGGTCAATAATGAGGGGTAAATAATATCTCGAAAAATTTTGGTGCACCTGACTTGGAATTCCAAAGATTTCCAAGAAATTCCGAAGATTTTCAAGAAATTCCAACGATTTCTAAGGAATTCCAAAGATTTCAAAGAATTTCCAAGGAATTCCAAAGATTTCCAAAGATTTCAAAGAATTTCTAAGGAATTCCAAAGATTTTTAAAGCAGCACGTATCTCTAATTGTGTCAAATAATTTCTTATCCCCAATGGTAAACCCCAAAAGCGCGGGATGTTTCTCATAGATTCCTGGACATTCCAAGGAATTCTTGGGAATTCCAAGGGAGTTTCTGGGAATTCCAAGGGTGTTCCTGGGAATTTTAAAGAATTCCTGGGAATTCCAAATAAGTTTACACAAATTTTTCGGGATATTTATCCCTCAGTCAATAACAAGCATGGAAATGTACAATGAAGAGGTTTGATCCACCCAGAAAAGATGATCAAAAGAGGCAGCAAATACTCCTCGATGGATTACCAACAAATTCGACTTAAATTCCTTGGAAATTGAACAAATGTGCAACACTCACTATTGGTGTAATGTTTAGTTCCTCCCGTTCGATGTCGCCCTGCTCGAAAAATTCCGAAGATACCAACTCGGCCACCCTCTTCTCGATCTCCCAAGGTTTAGTGATCGCCGCCAAATCGCAGACGGTCATCAGCATGGCCCTCAGCAGGTCCCTGTGTTCGTCCATAGCCCAACAGGCCCCCTCTCTGACCACTTTGAAAAATGCTCCTCTTTTCCTGAAACGAAAAATGTCAAGTCCATCTGACCAGTATACTGATGTTTTAATACCTAAAGTAAATAGCCAAGTCGGTGGATAAGATGGCTTCTTCCAGTACCCTAATGACCCTCGAATATTCGTCAGGAGATATGTTGGACAAGAGTTGGTTTCCCGGAGAATTTAAGATCATGATGCATTGGTCGAAATGGTGATGTTCCATCGTCGAAGTCGAATACAACTGGGCCAAAGGAGAGGAAGCTCTGAAAGAACACGTCGAGAAAATACCGGAAAGAAACCAAAGGAAATGAACCTACTTTATTTGGAAGGAATTATTGGTGCCTCTGTGGTCCAAATCGTGGCACAAGCAGGCAATTATTAACGCTAAACATTCAATCTCCCCGAAAATATTCCACCACTGCGTCGCCTACAAAACCCACATACAAAACCACGATAACTTTCCAACACAAATTGCTCACCGTCAAAATGGAAAACATCATCTGGGCGACATTGAATGCATGCCTCCAGTTGTGGTAAATGACGTTCCTGTAGTTCTTCTTCACCGAGAGCAACCACCTGCACAAAACTTCGTAGTCCATGTGGAACCGCTCCACCAAGTCCAAATCTAGGAACATCCTGATGCAGGCAGTGAGAGTTCCGTCGTCGTCTATGTTGATGTCGTCGAACGCGAAATCGTGCAGCCTAAAATGCGCCGCCGAAGGCACCCTCAAACTCTGCATCAAGAGATGGGTTCGTAATAAGTATAAAATTGAAGAGACAACGAGAGAATATACGATGATTGGTGCAATATTAAAAGAAACAACAATGATAACAGGTTATGGGCACAGTGAGAATGCCTTACCCTCAGTCGTTGCGCGTCTTCAATGCTAGCAGTGGCGTGATAGGACAGCACCTCCAAAGTGACGCTCTGCTTGGCTATTGCCACCACAGCTCTCTCGTACATATGAGTGTTGTGGATGCCCATACCGCAGAAGATGGCGAACGCCTCCACGAAGTTCTCGTCGTTTTTCGAGAACGGGAGATCGTTGAACTTGTTGACCAGCTGGATGACGCCGATGATCTGTCCCGTGGAATTTTTTATGGGCATGCACAGTATCGTTTTGTGCTTGAAGCAGTCGTTCTTGTCTATGCTCGGGTCGAACCTCTGGTCCTCTTCCGCGTTCGGTATGCTCACCGTCTGTAAGAAATCGCGTCACCACTCTTAAAATGAACCGTGAGAATTTCGATTATTTGACTTACCTCACCTGTCCTGGCCACATAACCAGTAATTTCGATGTTTATAGGAAATCTACTCTCGAAAGGACTGAAAAAAATGTATGCGGTGACCGTGTTGAGATTCTCTCTTGAGTGGTATATTTACCTGGTTCTCGCCTCGCCGTCCTCCCTGTCGAGATCGTTCGCCTCGAAATCAAATACTCTAGAAAAACTTATCTTAGACCCCTGATGCACCAAAAGAACCTACAACAATATTGATTAATATCAGCGAAACGGTTGTGCTAAAATCCCCAAAAAACCAATACTCGCGCCGAAAATTCCCCAAAAAACCACTACTAAATTTCGACTCACCTGTACTCTTTGGCATTGAATTAAACTCTGCGTGTGAGTTAATATCCTAAAGACGACGTGTTCTATCGTACTTTGCTCCTCGAAGATCATCCGGGCCAAGTCCAGTAGGACCTGGTTCCGCTTGACTTCGAGTTGCGATTTTTCGTAAAGATGCGCATTTCTTAAACCTATACCACAGAACTGCAGGTAACTCGAAAAGATTTGTTCGTCCTGTTGCGTGAACGGAGCGTCGCCGAATTTGTTTATCACCTGGGCCACTCCTATCACATCACCATTGGTGTCCTTTATGGGCATGCACAGCAAGGTCCTCGTTTTGTACCCCGTCAGGACGTCGATATCGTGGTTGAACCTTTTGTCCTGATTCGGAGTTTATTTGTAGTTTAACATTCGCAACAAAAACTAATAAGCTGTCTCAGGTTCATAATCTGCCGCATAAAAACTGGGTTGTCGAAAATATGAAAGGCGCGGATTACTTGGATGAAACGGGGGATGTCTTCATAAATCATGGATGCTTCGAGTTTTTATGGCAATATTTTGAGGGCTGTGATTTAAGATCCATGTTCAGAGCACTTATCAATTTCTGATCATATCTTATCAATTATTTGAGTTTGAATGGATGGAAAGAATGCAACAATCTATTTTGCACAAAGCATTTTCGAGGGGTTTATCTAATTGAAATTCTTGCTAATCTATATCTTTTCAAAATGACATTTCCTAAAATCCTCCATTGATTAAAAGCAAGTCATTTTCGATGAATTTTATGAATCGGATACATATTTTGAAAGCGTGTAACTATAACGAATGGCCCGAAAAGGAGTCCACTAATTAAGTTTTACGTTACATATTGGATTTTATTACACACCAAGATGTGCTTCACTGCACCCCTTATATTAATTTGTGAAATCAACGCCCGGGGAGCGGAGGCAATTCCTTTTCGGCAAATGAGACGTCGGATATAATACTCCTATTTATATTTTAAGCAGAAAAGGTTCCATATAAATTATGAACTTTATCACTTTCCGTCTGAAAGAAACTTAAAACAAGAAAAATACATTATCTCGCTCAATGAAAGGATAAGACATCAATATTTTTTATCTCGATGAAATTGGTTTATGTGTGGCCGATTTTAAAGGAAAGGTATTGTAAAAATTTTTATCGATATCCGCTTTTGGCGTTCATTTTCCATACATACGTGGGCGGTAAATATTTATTCAATGATAATTTGTTATGTAACAAAAACAGTAAGACCACCAACGCGCTTCAATATAAAAAACACTACACTGCACGCATAAGACAACAAAACAATTCTGTAGTCCCGGACTGATGGATCGCGTTATTCTCAGAGGTTATTCCGACGATTCATCATTTCATATATCCAGAAAACCCTCTTCCATTGTTCCTTCACACATTAACTAATTCCCTAAAACGGTGGCTGCGACCTTGCTGAAAAGCTGGAATGACTACAATAATTTATAATATTAAGTGTCGGCTTCTCCAGGATTTATTCCCGCACTCCCTTGCCTGTTTATTTCAAGGCAAATGGATATTTGCTTAATATGGAGCCATTATAATTTCGATTCACTAGCGCAAAGGCAGAGAAATTTTGCTATTTTTGAGAACTTTAATTGTTTATTCGTAAATTTTTCCGTTTTGTTTACTTTAGGAAAATTTGGCATCAGTTATAATCCACCCCTATTGTTTCCTTAATGAAAAGAAGCTGTTTGTTTATGTATCGGAGACGAGCGCAAATTTTAAGTTTTCGGCACGTTTTCCGCTTAAAATTATTGCCCGTTTTTACTGGAAGGCTTTCTTTTCATCCGCTTTAAAAATAACTGTGTAGGGGGAGACTTTTATACAGCATTGACAACAGTTACGTCCCTTACAAGGCCCAATTCCCTCACTTAAATCCTTACCTCCCACGTGCCTCCGAAGAGAGGAGAGTAAGGCGGTCTAGTTTAGATCAACGGCTGAACAAAAGAGACAGCTCACTAGCTCAACCTTAAGATGCAAATAAAGTACGAGTACTGACCTGATACGCGTCGGGAATATTGACGGGCTCCCCGCTTTCGGCGACGTAGCCGACGATTCCCGTGCCCCACGGAATTCTGATTTCCTCCTTCTTTTCCATCTCGACCAACGTGCTCTTGGAGCACACATCGAACAATTTAGAGACTAGACATCGACCCCTCGGCGTCTGACCTGGGGGCAACGGAGTGCAACCTCCGCCCTTCTCACCTTGAACTAGAAAGAGGGATCCTCGGTCGGCGTGGAGGAGCATCGAAACGTTCTGAAGGATCTTGTGACATAACGACCGAACGTCCAGCTCGTTGCATATGTCTTTAACCTGTCGAAGAAAGTTTTTAAACTGTCTGTCCGATACCGGAAAAGAGGAACAGACGTTCTGTTTCCGTAATTTCCGGGAGTCTTACAATATGACTCCACCTTGATCGAAAAATCCATACTTTGCTGGATATTTCCAGTTATAGACTCATTAAAACCCCCGTTAAAACCCCTAGGATTTGACGTTGCGTTGGGTCAACAGTTTGTGAGAAACAAATTTATCGAGAGCACTTACCAACTCGAAAATGAGCTCTTTCTCGTCCAGCTGCCTCAGCTCGTGCCTGGATCTCCTCTGTCTATGTCCAGGAGTCGGACTGTGAGGTCCTATGGAAGAATTGTGGTTTTCTCCGGAGCCGATTAGGAAGGTAGGTGTGCCGTCTATTGTGCTTATCATAGGCTTAAGAAGGCCGCCTCTTTCGAATTCGTGCGCTGAGATTTTCCTAACTGGTGTTGTGGCTCCTGAGCCCGCCCTGGACTGGTTGTGCGTTGGCGACGAGAGCTCAGCGCTGGAAGATGCTGGAGTTGCATGAGAGACCAGCCAGGAGTCAACAACCTGGCGGGTGGCTTTCCTGGGGGAAGGAAATGCTGTTTGAAAATTACAAATTTCTATGGAATATTGGCGCATTGCGGGGTCTGTTCCAACCTACGTTATTGCCATCACCTTATCTACAATTTTATGATAAATGCCTTTTCCAGCACGCTCAAATATAAATGTTCGTCGACCACTGTTTTCGTGATGAGTAATTAACGAAAACTAATGGTTTTTGATTAATGTCGAACCTTCATGAAAGATTCCTTTGATACATTGCGTGTCACCAGCACTGGAATTCGATATGAAAAGGTCGGACCCTAACTTCCATTAAATGGAGTCTGAAAGAGTTGGAGTATTTACCGATGATCCGAAAATTTTTATTGAGGAGTTTTACATTTTTGTTTGGGCGACTTTTATTCTGCTTTTTAGTCGTTTATAAATCTTTATGATTATTCTAAAATAAGAGGTACTTTGAGGTTAGTCAAACACATAATTGAATTCCCCTGCAACATTTGGCTTCGGTCCAAAAAGAGGGGCCCTCGAAAATCTATCAGAACTTTGCCTAATTTACTAACTTATCAGTTAAAATTCCTTCGCGAAATCATAAAGATGCAGAGAACGTATTTAATACACTTAAAATACCGTTGCCTGTTCTCGTCTGATTTGTTATGCAACCCCTGTTCCCGCAAAAATGAGGTCCAGTAAAACTAATCGAAAGGGAATCTGATTGTTTTTTTTTTGGCAGAAGCAAATCTGGTTTTCGAGGACTATAAAAAGTTTTATCATTTCACCGCAAGACTTGAATACAAAGTTAAGTAAGGTTTGCAAAATCTGCTTTTAAATTAAACTAGGGACATTGTCCCGAACTGACCTTAAAAAATAATCTTGTACGAAATCTGGGTGTTCGTCCAGCCATGATTCCATCCGAGCATATTCTGGATCATAGCAGTTCCGGTGCAGTCGGTGTAGTCCCGACTCGTTCCCCAGACCCTCTGCCGGCATTCGAGACTCCTCGCTACTACGCAGGTGCAAGCCTGAAACAAAAATTTGATATGAACTAAAAATGCTGTAATTTTTGAGCGCAGTGTACGCGATGAGTGGAAAAAAGTCGAGTATAAATCACTGGAAGTCACGAGGTGCTCCAACAGTTTACATCGCGTTATTGTTAAATAAAGTATGCAAATTTTGGAGACATCTGCTGAAAGGAATTACTCGAGTGACCTTTACGATGTGGTAATATTTATTTGGGCAGCCTTGAACTTTGACTTGCAAATCGAGTTTTTCAACTTTGACCTTGTGCACTGTTATCTCTCCGGCTGCTCTTATAAACCATTAAATTTTGAAGTGAGGTGTACTGTGGCGTCGAGTGTGGTGTTATCAATTTTATTATTCTCTCTCCCGGGCGTCTGGGAGAAAGCCCATTTTCTGTATAAAACATCTTTTAGTATCACACCTGTGCCTGTGAGGTCAATGAAGGCGTGTTTGTCCGGTAAACTAAAGTGCAAAGTCTGTTACAGATACCCATGACTGTCTAGACGATGCAACTTTTTGAATATGTGCAATTCGGCTACATTTAGAATCGAGTGTTGGAAATATGTCAGCTGAGTACGTACGTTAGCATAGGCGTTTGTAATCCGATTTTTCTTCTAATTCCATAAACTGTCCGTCACGCACAAGAACGTCCTCGAAGCAGGTAGACAGTAACTACATCCGACAGCCGATTAATTGGATTTAACCAATCAATCATATGTTCTGTTAAAAGCGCCTCTCCTTATAATTAATTTGTTATTGACCTGCTCACTCCAAACAGATTGTGTTTACTACAAAAAACACGTTAAATTCATTGCGAGTTAAATTTAGATCGAACGTAGGTGGTAACTGCTAACCTACTTTACAAAATCCACATTTGGAGCATAGGTTTCCAGAAATCTTTAAAGAGGGCCACCAAGATCACTGGATGTAGCGCCTGACTATTTTCATTGTTTCATCGAGTTGTCGATGGCTCTTTTTGCTGATTACATGGCCAAATGTACTTCACATCGTACAAATATTGACACTTTTTAAACCTTATAGTATATTTCCTAATACTCGGCTTCATATTTACATAAAAATTAGATTTATTAGGTATGAATGAGTGCAGAAATGGTGCCACTTGCGTCAAACTTATTAGAATCTGTTAAAATTACTCGGAACAATAATACCAAGTAGATATGCAACGATAAGAAGAATTATTCCATTCGGCTTGCGTAATATTTCACGGCTAGTTTCACCGGCAATTATTGTCTGCAACTAGCAATAATTGAATATCAGATTACAAAACAATTGCGGCGCCAGTCGTGTGTCTATCTGGCGAACAGGAATTTCTGTTAACACAGACAGCCGAGTTCCTGTGCTCAGCGTGTCGTGACTTAAATGTCATTCAGAACGGAACAGCGGCTGAAATTTTCCTACGTATGATCGCAATACTTCAATTGAAAATATGTCACCGAAACGCAAACGTTTAATTATAATGCTAATTAAACGTCAATTAACCGTGTTTTGTATACGAATTATCAACGTTGAAAATTGGTCAAAAAACTCCCGTGTTACCAACACGTACATAGAAACGAATCTGTAAACTTTTTATCAAATATAAAATGTCTATTCAGTTCCTAGTAGTAATCCCTGACCCTGAAAGTTTGCCAATGTTCCGCAGAATGCATAAATTTTATTAAGTCTACGAATTGCAGAAATGAACTTGAACGTTTCTTTGAATCTAGGTCACAATGTCTCTCTCTCCATTTTCCTATTTTCCATTACCAAGAAAATGTGTTCAAACCTATATACCTACACTTTTGTTGAAAGCGTATCATGAAACGAAGGAACGATTCGGATAAGAGAAAACAAAAAGTGTACTGTGCAATTGAAACTTTTCTGGTTTTCTTATGGCCAGACGCGTTTAATATATCGGTGTTTTCCGATGATGAAATTTTCGTGAAAAGCATAAATTGTGGGTGCGTTGGGAAGAGGTAAGTATCGGAAATTTCCTCAAAAAATATGATGCATTGCTTTTAGGGAAAACACACGCTTTGGAATGATAACGACGAATTTTTGCCGACTCCCCGAAAACAGCGCGTTTGTTTCATCGTGAATACCACGTAACAAAAGTCAACGAAATTTATATTAATCAAAAACATTCTCCAAAGAAACTTTTTCCCACAAAAACGACGTTTATTAAAGTGTGAACCGTCAGTTTGTACTATGTGAAAAATGTTGCCCTAAATTTCCTCAGCAATGAAAGAAACACAAGACAATTTGTTGGATTATGTAACAAAGTGTCCTTAATTTTTATCATGAAGACAGGTCGAGAGAGACTTGTCCTAGTTCTGCGAAAAATAAGAGACATTTCAGAAACTGCCCGGAGTATTTTCAAAGCTCCTCCAACACATCAGCTCTATTTAATTCCGAACGTAAACAAATCCACCCCTATAAAACCTACTAACACATTTTTCTCATCAGCTAAGTCGCAATCATACACTGGAACTTCTGCGCCACCCCCGGCTTTGATCCGAAAAGTTCAGCGGGCGTAAAATTACAAATAGCGAGTGTAAATACGCACTGAATTCAATGAAACGTTCTAAAAATAGGCAATATCGACCATTCCCAGAGTTATTCTTCTACGAAATGACATCAGTGAGTATTTCTGATCCTCTGTAAAGGTATTTAGGTTGAATCCATAAATGTAACTGACGCGGGGAGAGTAAATCCTTAAAAAGGGGTGCTTTCATGCAGCAGCAGAATTTTTATCCACATAGAACATCATCATAAGGTTCTCAGTCCGAAGACTGGTTGGACGCGTACCTCCATTCTTTTCTATCCTGAGCTAACCTACGCATTTCCCTAAAAGTAGAACATCCTACATCCCTAACTATTTGAGAGCAGTAGTCTAATCTAGGCCTACCCCTACCTCTTTTTATTCCTATCTCTGACTCTAGTATGTCACGAACTATTCCTTCGTGTCTTAGAAGGTGTCCTACCATCCTATCTCTCCTACTCTTTATTGTTTTCCATACCTTTCGCTTTTCCCCAACTCTTTCTAATACTTCCCTATTGCTAACCTTATCTATCCACGGTATCTTCATCATGCGTCTGTAGCACCACATTTCAAACGCTTCTACTCTTTTTCTATCCGCTTCTCCTATTGTCCAAGTTTCGCACCCGTATAATGCCGTACTCCATACATACGACGTTAAGAGTCTCTTCCTAGTCTCTATATTAACCGTTCTCGAGCATAACAGTTGTTTCTTTTTGTTAAACGCAACTCGGCCCTGCGCCATTCTTTGTTTTATATCTTTAGTGCTCCTACCGTCTTGAGTTATTTTACTTCCTAAGTAGCAGAAATCCGCGACCTCCTCTATCTTCTCATTTCCAATTTGTATTTCCATTTTAGTTCTATTTTCACATCCCCTACATACCAAAATTTTAGTTTTCTTTTTATTGATTTTCATGCCGAAGCCCTGTGTCAAAACTGCTTCCATTTCATTCAAAGCCGCTCCTAATTCTTCTTTGCTAGATGCTAACACTGCTATATCATCCGCAAATCTGAGCATGTTAATAGTTTGGCCCTGTACATTGATCCCTGAGGCTGTTCTTTCCTTAAAAATATTAATCGCATCTTCGATATATAAGTTGAAAACTAGAGGTGACAATGCACATCCCTGTCTCACTCCCTTCCGGATATCTACTTCCCTTTGTTCCTGCTCACATTCTATAACTGCCTTTTGCTCTTTGTAGAGATTATGTATTATTCTTCTGTCCCTGTATTTCATCCCTACCTTTCTCAGCACTTCGAACATCTTCCCCCATTTTACGTTGTCGAAGGCTGTTTCTAAATCTACAAATCCTATATAGACGCTCTTTCTCTTTTCTATCGTTTTTTCTATAATTACTCGTAAAGCTAGAATGGCCTCGCGCGTTCCTCTATTTCGTCTAAATCCGAACTGATCTTCTCCTAATATTTCTTCCGCCTTTTTCTCCATCCTTCTTTGCACAATTCTAGTTAAAATTTTTGACGCATGGGAAGTTAAACTGATAGTTCTAAAATTTTCGCATCTATCCGCGCCTTTTCTTTTTGGCAAAGCTACTATGATGTTCCGTTTGTAATCTTCTGGAATCTCGCCTGTCAGGTATATGCGACTAACTAATTTAAATAAACGATCTATTACCTCTTGACCTGCGCACTTTAAGATTTCTGCCTGCAAGCCATCTATACCTGGTGCTTTATTATTCCTTAAACTTTTTAGTGCTATCTCAAACTCTTCTCTCATTATAGGACTCCCTAGGTTATCCCCCTCTACACTGCTTTCGCTTTCTAATATATCTTGCACTTCCTGTCCCGCATATAAGTTTCCTAAATATTCTTTCCACCTATCTGCCTTCTCCCCACTTCCGATTAGGATATCTCCTGCCTCATTTCTAATGTTTTTGGTACTAGATCCAATTTCTCTAAAATTTCTCCTAATTATTTTATATGCTTCATCAGTCTTTCCTACTTCGAATTTATCTTCCACTTCTTTGCATTTATTATCGATCCATTGCTCTTTCGCTTTCCTACATTTCCGAATAATTTCCCGCTTGATCGCCTTATATCTTTGTTTCCCTGTTTCATCTAACCTATTTTTATATTTTCGCCTTTCCTCTATTAGACTCACAATATGTTTTGTTATCCAGGGTTTCCTACTTTCATTCTGTTTATGACCCAAAATATCCCTAGCTGAGGAAACTAAACTATTTTTAATGCAATTCCATTCTGCCTCTATGTCCCTAACAATATTTCCACCCGTGCCCTTTAGTGCTTCGTTTGTCTTTTTCTCGAACTTATCGCGCGAATCCTCATCTTTTAGTTTCTCTGGGTCAAGATACCTTCTTCCGCTTCTTTTTTTTCAAAATCTTAAATTTAAGATTGGCTTTCATAACGACTATGTTGTGATCACTGTCTATATCTGCTCCTGGATAACTTCTACAATCCCTAACTTGATTTCTGAATCTTTGCCTAACGAGAATGTAATCTATTTGATATCTCCCTAAGTCTCCTGGCATCTTCCACGTATAGCATCTCCTAACATGATGGTGAAATAGAGTGTTCGCGACCATTAAGTTATGTTTATCGCAGAACTCTATCAGTCTAACTCCCCTATCGTTCCTATTGCCTAATCCAAAGGGGCCAACTATTCCGCCCTCTCGCCCTGTGCTTACGACTGCATTGAAATCTCCTGTAATTATTAAATTTTCGTGCCCTCTCACAAAATCTAGCACATATTCAATATCACTATAAACTGCCTCTACGTCCTCATCACTGTAGTTAGAAGTGGGCATATATACCTGTATTATTACTGTTTTTACAGGTTTCGAATCTAACCTAACCATAACTACCCTGTCACTTTGCTGTAAGAAATTTTCTACACTCTGTCCTACTTTTTTCCGCATAACAATTCCTACTCCCGAATTTCCTCCTACAGATCCTGTGTGTATTACTCTAAAATCTCCGCTCCAGAAGTCTCCGGCTTCTGGCCATCGCACTTCACTGATACCTACTACGTCTAATGCTAAGCTATCCATCTCAATTTTCAAATTCTCTAACTTCCCTACTTGTTTCATGCTTCTAACATTCCACGCTCCGACTCGTGAGATGTTACACTTATCATTTCTGATGACTCCCCCCGAAGCAGTCCCCGCCCGGAGATCCGAATGTGGGACTATTTTACCTCCGGAATATTTTACTCCAGAAGGTGCCATCATCATAAATTAAAGTACGCTGTACTAGGGATAAAATAATGTGGTGGTTTCCCGTTGCCTTCCACATCGCAGTAGTGTGTATCACAGTGCCATACCAACCCTCACGATCTCTGCCACTATGATTACTGAAAGAGCTGCTGCCCCCTTCCAGGGACTTGATTTAGTCTGGCTTCTCAAATAAAAACCCCTCCAATATGGTTAAACCTATGGTTCGGCTCTTTATATCATTGAAGCGCGCAAGCCATCCCACCCGTCCCAGTATTACTAGAACTGCGTCAAGGTACAAGTCCTTTGGGAAGGCCACATAGAACAGCAATAATAAAAAAATTAAATAAACAAGAGGTGTACCTTAGAATTACTGTGTCATGGCTATAAATAAGAAGTTAAAATAAAAACAAGGGTCCCGAAGGTGAACCCTGCGGTGCACCGCAAAACGTTACCCATCTAAACTTACTTTTCTTGTGTCGACAATGCTGGAGCTTGCACATGCTGAGAGAATGGCCCATGTGGTGGGCCCTCCGACAGGGTAGTTTCGTCGTCGACGAGTTGGAGCCTATCGTGGCGCGGGGAGGAGTGGGGCAAAGCCCCACATCGCGCCACCACTGTTTAAGAGTCACTGCTACACTAGACACTTTCACGCCGGTCCGCCTGAATACTTTGGCGAGCGAACAGTGTTCCCGTTTGGCGGGAATTTTGAATTCGGCTAGGTAAACTTTTCTCTTGTTGCTCTTGGTTATTACCGGGTGTCCGTGGGGTTGTTTCTTGGAGATTATCAGGTAATAAGGGGTGTCGCTGTATAAGGGAGCCGTTTTGTTGGGTTTCACTTAACTTGGGGATGAAAATTTATTTTTGTTGCTTCTAGTAACGCGTAAATTCACGAATGTCTGAAAAGAAATCAATAATTTTTCAGTTGCAATAAGTGACGTAAATCGGTTTGTGCAGATGTACGAAGATATCGCAGAAGACCGTTAGACGCGATGCGCTTGGGCGCAATATGATTACTAACTTGTGCGCATAGCGAACGCGCAGGTCACGCCTTAACGCCCACGATGCCGTTCCGACTTCTCCGAACTGCATTTGACGTACATTTGGCAGCAAAGTGCTTGCGTCTGTTGATTTGCGGATGGCCTCGTATTTCGGAGAAACATAAACAAATACCGTTGCCAAGGTTACCTTTAATAAAAATTTGCAATTGTAAACTGTGAGTATCGACTTGCATAGATGATTATCGTTTACACCGGAAATGACCTTTTTTTTCAAACATATGTTTTATAATTATTGGTAATAATTATTTCAGCGTTCTATTTCTTTCTGAAATTAATATCGTTGTTTTTGTTGTCAAGATGCTGCATATATCGAGAAAAAATATGTTTGTTTTCAGTGTTTACAGAATCATTACTCGAGATTATTTTTAAAATACGTACTTTTACTGCGCTAATCGAATATTCCTTTTAATAAAATGGAAACAATAATCTAGAATCGTTTTTCTAGCACGCTGTTTCTTAAATTATCTCATTCAATAGAATTAAAGCGATATCTGACCAAAGGTCCAAATTTCGCCGAATAATCTTTGCTTAAGTACCTACAGTAGTGGCCATAAATATAGCAACTTTTAAAAAATCAATGTAATATTAAACAACATTATTTTTAAGATTAGAAATGCATTCCAGCATTCACATTGCTTCTATGGTAAGTGTTTCCTGCAATAAAAATTAGAGCTTTGTGAATAACAAATTAATCCCAGCATTTGTTCAAATTTTTGTTGGACAGAAATATAGCAACAACTGTCATAAATAAGTTTAAAGTAATTAAAACGCCAGTTAAGTTGTACTTATCCCGAGTATTTATCGCATTGGCACTATTTCTGGTTAGTAACTAAAAAATGGGTCGGGCTAAAACAGTTTCAATTGAAATTAGGAACCTTATTACACAAAAGTATGAAAACGGTGTCAAACAGGCTGAAATTTCAAGAAGTTTTAATTTAAATAAATTCGTTGTGTCCAGAATTTTGAAGCTATTTATGTTGAACCCATTCCAAATCCAGGAAGACCAAGAAAAACTTATGAAAGATTTGATCGACACGTGTTAAGAATATCGAAAGAAAACCCATTCCTGTCCTCTTCCAAAATTCTTGGAAAATTGGAGGAAATTGGATCAAAAGATGTTAGTGCTCGTACAATAAGAAGGAGATTAGTCGACGGCGGGTTATTTGGTCGCCGACCAGCGAAGAAACCGCTGTTGTCAAAGAAAAATGGGAAGGCCTGTCTCCAGTTCGCAATAGATCATATTAACTGGACCCCAGAAAATTGGAAGAATGTAGTTTTTAGCGATGAATTAAAATTTAATTTGTTTAAAAGTGATGGGCTACTCTATGTTAGACGACCAACGGGCAAGAGATTTGACAAGAAGTGCACATGTCCAACTGTTAAGCACGGTGGTGGTTCAGTTATGGTTTGGGGATGTTTCTCTAAGTTTGGGATGGGCCCAATCTGTCGAATCCATGGTAAAATGGATCGATTCATGTATTAAAATATTTTGCAATACCATCTGGTCCCATACATCGACGAAACAATGCCTTTAAGTTGTGTGTTTCAGCAAGATAATGACCCGAAACACTCGTCGAAACTTGTGCAGGATTGGTTAGCCGAGCAACACTTCGAAATTATGCGATGGCCATCACAGTCACCCGACTTAAATCCAATAGAAAATTTGTGGGATTATTTGGATGGCAAAATTAGAGGAAATAATTATACTAATTTGGAAAACCTTTATACTGCACTGGAAAATGCTTGGGAAATAATTGATGATGGATACATTACTAAATTAATAGAATCGATGCCCAAGCGATGTGCCCAGGTTATTAAAAATAAAGGTTATTATACAAAATATTAAACGCTTTTGTTATTTTTAATTAATACTTGTCAAAAAAATTTTTTTTCCGTAGTTGCTATAATTATGTCCAACAGAAAAATTAAAAAATATTAAAAATAATACTTGTTTTAATTACACATAAATACGCATTATGTCGAATTTATGATGATGGCACTTTCTGGAGTAAAATATTCCGGAGGTAAAATAGTCCCACATTCGGATCTCCGGGCGGGGACTGCTTCGGGGGGAGTCATCAGAAATGATAAGTGTAACATCTCACGAGTCGGAGCGTGGAATGTTAGAAGCATGAAACAAGTAGGAAAGTTAGAGAATTTGAAAATTGAGATGGATAGGTTAGCATTAGACGTAGTAGGTATTAGTGAAGTGCGATGGCCAGAAGCCGGAGACTTCTGGAGCGGAGATTTTAGAGTAATACACACAGGATCTGTAGGAGGAAATTCGGGAGTAGGAATTGTTATGCGGAAAAAAGTAGGGCAGAGTGTAGAAAATTTCTTACAGCAAAGTGACAGGGTAGTTATGGTCAGGTTAGATTCGAAACCTGTAAAAACAGTAATAATACAGGTATATATGCCCACTTCTAACTACAGTGATGAGGTCGTAGAGGCAGTTTATAGTGATATTGAACATGTGCTAGATTTTGTGAGAGGACACGAAAATTTAATAATTATAGGAGATTTCAATGCAGTCGTAGGCACAGGGCGAGAGGGCGGAATAGTTGGTCCCTTTGGATTAGGCAATAGGAACGATAGGGGAGTGAGACTGATAAACATAACTTAACGGTCGCGAACACTCTATTTCACCATCATGTTAGGAGACGCTACACGTGGAAGATGCCAGGAGACCTAGGGAGATATCAAATAGATTACATTCTTGTTAGGCAAAGATTTAGAAATCAAGTTAGGGATTGTAGAAGTTATCCAGGAGCAGATATAGATAGTGATCACAATATAGTCGTTATGAAGGCCAATCTTAAATTTAAGATTTTGAAAAAACGAAGCGGAAGAAGGTATCTTGACCCAGAGAAACTAAAAGATGATGATACGCGCGATAAGTTCGAGAAAAAGACAAACGAAGTACTAAAGGGCGCGGGCGAAAATATTGTTAGGGACATAGAGGAAGAATGGAATTGCATTAAAAATAGTTTAGTTTCCTCAGCTAGGGATATTTTGGGTCATAAACAGAATGAAAGTAGGAAACCCTGGATAACAAAACATATTGTGAGTCTAATAGAGGAAAGGCGCAAATATAAAAATAGGTTAGATGAAATAGGGAAACAAAGATATAAGGCGATCAAGTGGGAAATTATTCGGAAATGTAGGAAAGCGAAAGAGCAATGGATCGATGATAAGTGCAAAGAAGTGGAAAATAAGTTCGAAATAGGAAAGACTGATGAAGCATATAAAATAATTAGGAGAAATTTTAGAGAAATTGGATCTAGTACCAAAAGCATTAGGAATGAGGCAGGAGATATCCTAATCGAAAGCGGGGAGAAGGCAGATAGGTGGAAAGAATATTTAGGAAACTTATATGCGGGACAGGAAGTGCAAGATATATTACAAAGTGAAAGCAGTGTAGAAGGGGATAACCTAGGGAGTCCTATAATGAGAGAAGAGTTTGGGCTAGCACTAAAAAGTTTAAGGAATAATAAAGCACCAGGTATAGATGGCTTGCAGGCAGAAATCTTAAAGTGCGCAGGTCAAGAGGTAATAGATCGTTTATTTAAATTAGTTAGTCGCATATACCTGACAGGCGAGATTCCAGAGGATTACAAAATGAACATCATGGTAGCTTTGCCAAAAAGGAAAGGCGCGGATAGATGCGAAAATTTTAGAACTATCAGTTTAACTTCCCATGCGTCAAAAATTTTAACTAGAATTGTGCAAAGAAGGATGGAGAAAAAGGCGGAAGAGATATTAGGAGAAGATCAGTTCGGATTTAGACGAAATAGAGGAACGCGCGAGGCCATTCTAGCTTTACGAGTAATTATAGAAAAAACGATAGAAAAGAGAAAGAGCGTATATATAGGATTTGTAGATTTAGAAAAAGCCTTCGACAACGTAAAATGGGGGAAGATGTTCGAAGTGCTGAGAAAGGTAGGGATGAAATACAGGGACAGAAGAATAATACATAATCTCTACAAAGAGCAAAAGGCAGTTATAGAATGTGAGCAGGAACGAAGGGAAGTAGATATCCGGAAGGGAGTGAGACAGGGATGTGCATTGTCACCTCTAGTTTTCAACTTATATATCGAAGATGCGATTAATATTGTTAAGGAAAGAACAGCCTCAGGGATCAATGTACAGGGCCAAACTATTAACATGCTCAGATTTGCGGATGATATAGCAGTGTTAGCATCTAGCAAAGAAGAATTAGGAGCGGCTTTGAATGAAATGGAAGCAGTTTTGCAACAGGGCTACGGCATGAAAATCAATAAAAAGAAAACTAAAATTTTGGTATGTAGATGGAGTGAAAATAGAACTAAAATTGAAATACAAATAGGAAATGAGAAGATAGAGGAGGTCGCGGATTTCTGCTACTTAGGAAGTAAAATAACCCAAGACGGTAGGAGCACTAAAGATATAAAACAAAGAATGGCGCAGGGACGAGTTGCGTTTAACAAAAAGAAACAACTGTTATGTTCGAGAACGGTTAATATAGAGACTAGGAAGAGACTCTTAAAGTCTTATGTATGGAGTACGGCATTATACGGGTGCGAAACTTGGACAATAGGAGAAGCGGATAGAAAAAAAGTAGAAGCGTTTGAACTGTGGTGTTACAGACGCATGATGAAGATACCGTGGATAGATAAGGTTAGCAATAGGGAAGTATTAGAAAGAGTTGGGGAAAAGCGAAAGGTATGGAAAACAATAAAGAGTAGGAGAGATAGGATGGTAGGACACCTTCTAAGACACGAAGGAATAGTTCGCGACATACTAGAGTCAGAGATAGGAATAAAAAGAGGTAGGGGTAGGCCTAGATTAGACTACTGCTCTCAAATAGTTAGGGATGTGGGATGTTCTACTTTTAGGGAAATGCGTAGGTTAGCTCAGGATAGAAAAGAATGGAGGTACGCGTCCAACCAGTCTTCGGACTGAGAACCTTATGATGATGACGCATTATGTACTAGAAATGTGTATGTATTTTAAGAACAAAAAGTAAATAAAAAGAATATTTTTGCTTAGAAAAAAAATTAAATTCGAAATTTCAGGAAGTTGCTATATTTATGGCCACTACTGTACTTATTTCGTTTTCACAATTACAACACATCAAATAAAATTTATCACGAGCACTGTTGTCATTGACCTTTTCTACCTTTGACTGCTGGAAATTTTATGAAAAAAATGTATACAAAAAAATTATAAATTCATATTTGTCATTGGCTTAATTTTTTATCATGCGTATTGCAACACCTGAAATTATAGTAGGCACTTTTTGTTATTAAATTTGCATGATTAGATAATGTGGATCAGATTATAAAGCCGCTGGCAGTTTGGTACATAATATTGCGTGTTCCGTGTAGGTAGGAAAATTTAGTGCAAAGACATGAATTTTGTGCTTTTGATGAATGAACTTTTCTGTTCGGAAACGACAATATCTAGCCAACAATAAATCAACATGTTGTCAATTTATGACACTAGATTGCTGCACTTTAAAACCACCGGTTTATCAATTGCTTAATTCGCGTATTACTCGATTCCTGAATCAGGAAAAATGTCAATCAAAAAGTAACTCGATGTAAGACACCTTCTGTTTCCTGGTTTTTGTATTCAAAACTGAACGAATCTAATCAGTTTCCAAACATCAGGGTCCAAATACCAACTGAGCAGTAGGTAATGTTTTATTCGAGGTTTTACACAGTTGTTAATCATTGCGATAATTATTGTCTTATCATGAAATTAAACAAAAAAATATACGAGCTGTGATAGCCTGACTGTGAATTTCGAACTAGTACGAACTACATCTGTATTGTTTTGGTCGGAAAAACCTCGCAAAAACAAATTCACGATATTTACTTTACATTTAGCATCGACTGCTTCCACAAGTACGTTTTCGTCTATACAAATCCAGGAAAAAACGTATATTCAACAACATTTTACTACCACCGCGAAGAATCCTTTGAAATTCGCACGTATAAAATGTGTACTGAGAAATATCGAAAGATTTCCTTTCTTCTCACTGAGGTCAAGCATTTATTCCCATTTGGAGTATGCCTCCATGCCACTTAGCAACTTTATATCCAAACAACTGATTAAATACTCGTAATACCGTTTAATGAAACTTTAGATTACATGGCGCCGCAGTTGTGCTTTGTTATCGCGCGTGGTCGACTTGCGTTTCCCTTTTAAAAAATTCTTATCTTTTCGAATAGCATTGACGATATATGTACACATCAAAGTATGAGTATATAAAATATTAATTTGTGAAATTTGCAATGTGCAATGTGCCTTCCAATCCAACGCAAGTGACAGAATTCAACGGTCAATAATTTCACCAAATAATGTAAGAGTGGATTTCGTCAATTCAAACGCAATGTTTTCGAATGTTTAGACACAGAAGTCAGTGAACTTAGACAAATCTATAACAGCTGTTACGCAGTAGTTGCAGGCGTCGGACTAACTGTTCGATTTCAGATTAAAATCTGAATTCTCAATACGTTAGAGTGGCCGGTGGCCGTTATTTTTCCATCCGTGGGGGTGTTGCGGTTGCAACTTAGATTCGCGGATGATATAGCATCCAGCAAAAAAGAATGGAGGTACGCGTCCAACCTGTCTTCGGACTGAAAATCTTATGGTAATGATAAAACCAGTGTTAACCCGAATTTAACATTTCAATAATTAATTTTCAACTTGATTCCGAATGTTTGTCCAAGAACCAGTTTTTTTTCTGTTACAGAAATTTGCATTCAAAATCGAAAGTGGAAATCTTTATGCCCAAGTTAAGAAAACAAGAATTCCTGCGAATTCCTTAAATTTAACTTGATCACCTGATCTGATGCTATAATTTATTGTACGCCAACTATTCTATCCCCAAAAACCTTTTGAGTAGGAAGTTACGTCTGGAGTACTTGATGCCCGTGGTCCAAGCAACCGCATTTTTTTTTGGTCGTCGCGGTGGCCGAAAGTTTTCACTAACCCATTATTAAGACAAATTCGACCTTGTTCAAGTCATGGCATGTTTATGCAAAGTTTGAGGAACCCGTTTCCGTCAGATAAACGGCCCCATCAGTTACCTACGCCTTTTGCAAATGCGAAGTTACAATAAAGTACCTAAGTGTCGTTCAATTCGGTCGAGAAGGATTACCTAATCAACTTGGATTGTAGAAAAATGTTTCGTGCATGCATATTACTAATGATATGCAGAGTAAATCATAGGTAACAAGGTGTCTAGAAAGTAAATTGTACGCTTGATTTTTTACACCTTCAAAGTAATTATTGTTATTTCTTCAATTGCTGGCGCCTGCCAATTTTTCGAGCAGGCTCGCAGCAGTCTTGTCTGGTTGTAACGTTTGATGAAACGTTTGGTACCTAGGCTGTTCTGCGATGAAAGTTCATGGGCTTATAAGATGACCTTCCTCTTGAAATTCACAAGTTCCAGTTTTAACAAGAATATTGTTTCAGCTTCGATTTTTGCGATTATGGTGAACCAAAACATAAATATTATTCAACCGTGCCGAAAGTCATAAAAACCAATTCTTACGAAATTAAATTATCGCAATTATTAGCATGAGCAATAACAATTCTCGTTATTAAACTTGATTAACTCTAATTTATTCTGATTTAAACCGCGGCGCGGCCGATTTTTTTTATGAAATCGCGACGTCGCAGCTCTGCGACCAAATTCTGCAGTTTGAAAATCTATTTGAACAGGTTCCTAAATTAGACGCCAAAAAACGTCATAGAAACTCAACGCAACCTACTTAAAAACAATCTGCACAAACCGATATACGTACGTATGAAATGATAAAAGTCAAAAGCGAATAAATACCATAGTAGTAAACGAATATCCAAATAGGGCATCACAAAAAAAAACACAAATCAAAACTTAACAAAAAAGGGAAATAAGGGTCGCACTACAAATCACATAACTTTTGCTAGAAAATTTTCCGCTGATGCGATACTTGCGTGCCTTATTCCATGGCCTGCTTCGGTTTTATAGCGCAGACACGTCCGGTACCGGGCGCTACCGCAACAATCTAGCGCTCGGGATAAACTGAGTTGAGCGACAACGGCGAATGCAGCGCTAATTCACGAGCAGACGCTGTGAACAGTTGATTGTCGAAACATCAGTACGTTTACATACAATATTCTTACTGCAGATTCGTTTCTTTATATGTCTGTGAGCTAATTACACTTTGTTCGATGTACAGGACCGTTTGAATTAGCACAGATTGAGAACTTTATTAATCAGTGCCATGATTGATTTGGGCACTACATGAAAAATTGCGAAACCCGGTAGTCGCAATGATCGTCATTTGCAGACGTGGTGAGTGGACAAAGCCAGTCGGGAATGAACGGAACAGTACTCTTAAGTTGTACGATATCTGCTTTACACAATAATCTAGTTTGTTCATTCATTTGTTTTGTCTGTGAATGTTTTGAGAAATGTGGCGTCGCACAGGATTGGAGATATTGAGGTACTGATCACAAGCTACTTGTTTTGTACGGACGATGGAACTTTCGACTCGAATACCAATGCCATAGGCTAATCATGACATTATTAATCATCATCATGTAAATCTTCTTTGCTGGATGCTAATACTGCTATATCATCCGCGAATCTGAGCATATTAATAGTTTGGCCCTGTATATTAATTCCAGCAGCTATTCTGTCTTCTTGTCTTCTTGTCCCGCATATAAGTTTCCCAAATATTCATATATAATATGGAGCGCCTTACGGTACTCGAGTAATCTCTTGTGGTCCATCGGCAACACAGTTCTTTAACCTTGAGATCAAATTGTCGTGTAACTACTACAACAGTTGATGTCAGGAATGTTTCCATAAAAAGAAGTGGAATAAAACGGGGTACAAAAAACTGATATTGATGAATATTGTATATACTTATCGAATATCATTAGCCTGGGGCAAGGTTACTTACATTGTGTGGCGCCAACATCCGTACAAGACAGCAGTCGAAGTCTTGTATCACATGGCAGGCGTATCATGTAATTTTAAAAATGGGTGAAAAAGTAAAGCAAAGTTTTGATTGGTCAATTTGACGACGATTTTGCATTATAAAGTCAAACAGACGTCATACTGTAGAATTTCAATTAAAAATTATTGACGATCCAAAATCTTTCCATTATGGTTTTTTTTCTGTATGTATATTCATTTTCGTTTTTTTTTTGTAGATAGATAAGATTATACGAAATAACTAAGCTCATGAATAAAAAAAGTTTAAAACGAGTTTCTGCTGAATTGCCTTGAATTGAATCGCCTTGAACTACAAGAGTTTATTACCTACACAGCAGAAAATAATACTCTATCTCCCCAGCCTTCAAAAATCATTTCATCCTTGAAATGTGCCCAGTTAAAACCGTTTAATACTGGCTCTCTTTCAAGATAACAAAAATTCGTTATCTCATGATCCTGGGTGCTGAGAAACTTGTGATCTGATAACAACTGACATCAGATACACAAAATCGAAAAACAACTTATACCCAGTTAGGTCTATTTGATTCATTCCAACTTATGTTTCTATTTACATTGTAGGTACATAATACAAAAAAGGGTATGATCACCATCTGGTTTTAAATTGGTACTTACTCCTAACCAATAAAATGTTTATGTCGTATTGTTTAATAAGTTTTTATTGTTATTTTTTGCAATGACAGGAGTGCGTACTTGGAGATAAGTGTTTTCAATGAACTGTTCGAAGCGTATTTCATAACAATAATGCAGGTCTTTCAATTCAGGCAATAACCACTGTAAGATATGGACCAGCCGACACCTTGTCTCCTTCCTCAACTGTTTAGTAGGTATTCAAGAGATTGTCGCCGTTATTGTCTGCAAAAGGTGTGGGAGTCTCGCGTTACTAAACCGATCGCTTTGAACTGAAAACACCTAATCCGCTTTAATATTATATTGCGAACAATACGTATCCTACCTTTGATCTTTCGTGGCAAATACATGTTTTGAAAGCAGATAAGACCTGGATAATCCCCAATTTGCGTTCACGAGCAAGAACTACAAAATGGCGTATTTCTAATTCTGAAATGCCATTTCGTGTCTCTGAAGGCAAGATTTATTTGTGGAATCGGCAAGCAAATTTACTGCTTTCAGAGTTGATGTCAGTAATCTACTGGGGACATAACTAGAAGCACTCTGGGTCATACATCAAAATGAAATTCGTTATTGGAACCACATTTCAACACATTTGAATTGCCGTGAAAGTTAAAAGGGTTTCTCGATTACGTCTTCCGATTATCGATATAGACGATATTAAATATATTTGTGAAGCGTATTCCTATTCGGAACAATTTTTAATTGGGCAACTCCATCTTCACAAATTTCAACTTAACCTTGGGAGTAAAAAATCGTTATCAGTTGTTGAAAATTTCAAATGTAATTAACAGATAAAAACTACAATTTACCGTGTTTTCGCCGAGGTTACTCGATAAGAAACTCCTCGCATGACGTAATCCGATGCAAAAAAAAACTTGAAGAAAAAAATGCACTTAAAGTAGCAAAAATATTTTTACTGCACCATAAAAGCCGCGTCGGCACGGAGTTTTCAGATTTTTACGACATTGCAGTTCTCTGAATATAAATTTTGATTTGAATCTTGGCCGATCTCCAAGAAGGCGCTGCCAGAAAGACATACAGCCGGGTGTCGCTCAAAAGATGCATTTATTTTCTCAAACGCATCGTTGTGTAGTGATGGACAGAGCATTTTTTGCTCACTCCGAACAATAAAATTTTCCTGAAGGCCCCTGGCTCGACAAAAACAACAATCCAAACGAGATGCTTACGTAAGATCGGCATCGGTAACAAAACATTTCAGTCTTCCAATTAACCGTTTCTTCCTCATTCTTTCCGCGTCTAGCAAAAAAAGGTGTTTAAAAAACTCGATGGAGTTGGCAGTTTCTGAGCAATTAGTTCGGTCAGTGTAGTTGTAAACAGTCCGGCGCCAGATGAACACAATAAATTGCTCTTTTCGGAATACATTAAGCTGTAGGTATAATGGGAAACTAATAAGAAGTCACGAGACTCATAATTTCCTTGGTAGTAAAAAAATGCACTGTGAAGGCCACGGCGTAAAAGTATGACTTGATTCACGACATGACAGGTTAATGGCGGAGAATGTTTGTATCTTCGTTTGTTTTTCTCAGAGGTTCAGTTACCTCTCGAAGTACGAGCTAATGGAATAATTAGTCTGTCGTAAAATTTACTATCCCAAAGGACTTGTACCTTGACGCAGTTCTAGTAATACTGGGGCGGGTGGGATGGCTTGCGCGCTTCAATGATATAAAGAGCCGAACCATAGGTTTAACCATATTGGAGGGGTTTTTATTTGAGAAGCCAGACTAAATCAAGTCCCTGGAAGGGGGCAGCAGCTCTTTCAGTAATCATAGTGGCAGAGATCGTGAGGGTTGGTATGGCACTGTGATACACACTACTGCGATGTGGAAGGCAACGGGAAACCACCACATTATTTTATCCCTAGTACAGCGTACTTTAATTTATGATGATGGCACCTTCTGGAGTAAAATATTCCGGAGGTAAAATAGTCCCACATTCGGATCTCCGGGCGGGGACTGCTTCGGGGGGAGTCATCAGAAATGATAAGTGTAGCATCTCACGAGTCGGAGCGTGGAATGTTAGAAGCATGAAACAAGTAGGGAAGTTAGAGAATTTGAAAATTGAGATGGATAGGTTAGCATTAGACGTAGTAGGTATCAGTGAAGTGCGATGGCCAGAAGCTGGAGACTTCTGGAGCGGAAATTTTAGAGTAATACACACAGGATCTGTAGGAGGAAATTCGGGAGTAGGAATTGTTATGCGGAAAAAAGTAGGACAGAGTGTAGAAAATTTCTTACAGCAAAGTGACAGGGTAGTTATGGTTAGGTTAGATTCGAAACCTGTAAAAACAGTAATAATACAGGTATATATGCCCACTTCTAACTACAGTGATGAGGCCGTAGAGGCAGTTTATAGTGATATTAAATATGTGCTAGATTTTGTGAGAGGGCACGAAAATTTAATAATTATAGGAGATTTCAATGCAGTCGTAGGCACAGGGCGAGAGGGCGGAATAGTTGGCCCCTTTGGATTAGGCAATAGGAACGATAGGGGAGTTAGACTGATAGAGTTCTGCGATAAACATAACTTAACGGTCGCGAACACTCTATTTCACCATCATGTTAGGAGATGCTATACGTGGAAGATGCCAGGAGACTTAGGGAGATATCAAATAGATTACATTCTCGTTAGGCAAAGATTTAGAAATCAAGTTAGGGATTGTAGAAGTTATCCAGGAGCAGATATAGATAGTGATCACAACATAGTCGTTATGAAAGCCAATCTTAAATTTAAGATTTTGAAAAAAAGAAGCGGAAGAAGGTATCTTGACCCAGAGAAACTAAAAGATGATGATATGCGCAATAAGTTCGAGGAAAAGACAAACGAAGTACTAAAGGGCGCGGGTGGAAATATTGTTAGGGACATAGAGGCAGAATGGAATTGCATTAAAAATAGTTTAGTTTCCTCAGCTAGGGATATTTTGGGTCATAAACAGAATGAAAGTAGGAAACCCTGGATAACAAAACATATTGCGAGTCTAATAGAGGAAAGGCGAAAATATAAAAATAGGTTAGATGAAATAGGGAAACAAAGATATAAGGCGATGAAGTGGGAAATTATTCGGAAATGTAGGAAAGCGAAAGAGCAATGGATCGATAATAAATGCAAAGAAGTGGAAGATAAGTTCGAAGTAGGAACGACTGATGAAGCATATAAAATAATTAGGAGAAATTTTAGAGAGATTGGATCTAGTACCAAAAACATTAGAAATGAGGCAGGAGATATCGTAATCGGAAGCGGGGAGAAGGCAGATAGGTGGAAAGAATATTTAGGAAACTTATATGCCGGACAGGAAGTGCAAGATATATTAGAAAGCGAAAGCAGTGTAGAGGGGGATAACCTAGGGAGTCCTATAATGAGAGAAGAGTTTGAGATAGCACTAAAAAGTTTAAGGAATAATAAAGCACCAGGTATAGATGGCTTGCAGGCAGAAATCTTAAAGTGCGCAGGACAAGAGGTAATAGATCGTTTATTTAAATTAGTTAGTCGCATATACCTGACAGGCGGGATTCCAGAAGATTACAAACGGAACATCATAGTAGCTTTGCCAAAAAGAAAAGGCGCGGATAGATGCGAAAATTTTAGAACTATCAGTTTAACTTCCCATGCGTCAAAAATTTTAACTAGAATTGTGCAAAGAAGGATGGAGAAAAAGGCGGAAGAAATATTAGGAGAAGATCAGTTCGGATTTAGACGAAATAGAGGAACGCGCGAGGCCATTCTAGCTTTACGAGTAATTATAGAAAAAACGATAGAAAAGAGAAAGAGCGTCTATATAGGATTTGTAGATTTAGAAAAAGCCTTCGACAACGTAAAATGGGGGACGATGTTCGAAGTGCTGAGAAAGGTAGGGATGAAATACAGGGACAGAAGAATAATACATAATCTCTACAAAGAGCAAAAGGCAGTTATAGAATGTGAGCAGGAACGAAGGGAAGTGGATATCCGGAAGGGAGTGAGACAGGGATGTGCATTGTCACCTCTAGTTTTCAACTTATATATCGAAGATGCGATTAATATTGTTAAGGAAAGAACAGCCTCAGGGATCAATGTACAGGGCCAAACTATTAACATGCTCAGATTTGCGGATGATATAGCAGTGTTAGCATCTAGCAAAGAAGAATTAGGAGCGGCTTTGAATGAAATGGAAGCAGTTTTGACACAGGGCTTCGGCATGAAAATCAATAAAAAGAAAACAAAAATTTTGGTATGTAGGGGGTGTGAAAATAGAACTAAAATGGAAACACAAATTGGAAATGAGAAGATAGAGGAGGTCGTGGATTTCTGCTACTTAGGAAGTAAAATAACTCAAGACGGTAGGAGCACTAAAGATATAAAACAAAGAATGGCCGAGTTGCGTTTAACAAAAAGAAACAACTGTTATGCTCGAGAACGGTTAATATAAAGACTAGGAAGAGACTCTTAACGTCGTATGTATGGAGTACGGCATTGTACGGGTGCGAAACTTGGACAATAGGAGAAGCGTTTGAAATGTGGTGTTACAGACGCATGATGAAGATACCGTGGATAGATAAGGTTAGCAATAGGGAAGTATTAGAAAGAGTTGGGGAAAAGCGAAAGGTATGGAAAACAATAAAGAGTAGGAGAGATAGGATGGTAGGACACCTTCTAAGACACGAAGGAATAGTTCGTGACATACTAGAGTCAGAGATAGGAATAAAAAGAGGTAGGGGTAGGCCTAGATTAGACTACTGCTCTCAGATAGTTAGGGATGTAGGATGTTCTGCTTTTAGGGAAATGCGTAGGTTAGTTCAGGATAGAAAAGAATGGAGGTACGCGTCCAACCAGTCTTCGGACTGAGAACCTTATGATGATGTAAAATTTAATGACTTTAGACATTTGAGAATTTCGTATTTTATGGGAAAAGACACTTACATGTCCACGACGAAAATTTCATTAAATATCTCCTGTTTCCAAAGGCATCAGTGTACATTTTGTGTTAGGAATAAAGAAGTCGATCCGGGAATTTGTTGTAGAAAATATGAGCACCACTGACCGCCTTTAGAGGCAAAGACACACTAAGGCATAATATTCAAAGTTACCGTGTATCTATTTCGGAAATGAGCTCTTATCTTAATTAATTAAACGCGATGGACCAATTACTCTTTACAATGCAGGTGTGTAACTCGTTGTTTACATACTTTTAATAATCAAGTAAAAGGGTCGCTTATTATAGCCTCTGTCAAAACTGGATCTAATTCCGAGGACCATGACCCTAATGTATACACGCTCAACCGAAATCGAAAGTTATCAAACCGCGTAGCAGATATTAATAATAAATTCTGGAAGTTCCATTTTGGGTAAAGAGATAATATCGGAAATAGTTTGCGTGCAAACCTTATATTATTTTATAGGCACTTCTATAATTTGGTCACGTAAGGCGAGTTATCTTGATCATGGGACCTCTATTGTCTTTAATTTTAAAGCACATATAGCCTCGTTTTTAAAATTAATTGCACATATTATGGACTCGATTGAATAGTTGTATATTCATTCTGTTCATAATTGTGAAATAAGATACGCTGTGGCGCCTCCGCCATATCGTGTAAAAATTACATCTTTAAAACCGCTCGAGATATCTACCTGATTTTACACCTACTTGCGATTGCTTCTCAAAGACTTACCAATTCCCTCATTTAGCTGTAAATTTAAATAGTGGCATTTATGCATCCGATGTAATTTGTAATATTTCCCACGTCGGAGGCGTGCTCGCTTCGGCACCCGGAAGCAGCCCACGACATCCGGCGCGCCATCTGGTTAGACCATCGTACTGATGCTGACGACACATATTTCACCTTACTGCTTAATGGGTGCACCAATTAGTTCTTTATTGGCAGATATTTACATGTCAGATATTGAAGAAAAAACTTTTCTGGACCATCCATTCGTGTAATTTCCACAAAGCGTACAGAAACTTTGCGCCACGCTAATGCAGATGAAATGAATAATAAAAAAACCTCGCCATGGACTGTTTAGTCGGAAATTTTCGACGGGCACAATTCGGTGTAGGTTTAATTTCGGCTTCCTGTTACAACTTTGCGGGAGTCTGAATAAAATATCAACTAATTTTCGAGTTGGTTGGTGATGTACCGAATTGGGAATTGCAATTGGTACGTTCATTAAATAAACACGTATAATACACAGCTGAATTCCCCAAAAAAGTAATCAATTTAGTTTCAAATGAGTTAGAAAAACGGCGTTGAATTATATAAATCGCTTGCCACCACCATCCAGCAGATTTTCTCTTGCTCGTGACAGATCAAGAGCAAGGCAGAAGTGAAATATCATGTTCAGTGGCTTCTTGCCTATATTTGTAATTCTCTGTGCGTTAATAATGCCTCTTATTGCAAACTAGGTTATGAATATACATATAAGTTTTCCACGAAACGAAAATGTCGGGAAAAGCCCACCACTACAGATATGGATAACTTCTGCAACCAAAAGCAGTTAAACATACAGCGATATCATGAGCGTTAACATCGCAGTCAACAGATAAACGATAATGGTAATAGCCCATTGATTTTATAGCTACAATAAAATTAATGAAGTGTGCGTAGATTTTATATTCGCGAGCACCAATTTTTTGAATTAAGAAATTTGCAAAATAACGTTGACCTAATTTCCTCTTGATGTTAACTACGAATAATAACTTGGCACTGTTTGCCAAACGAAGGGACGTGCATCCTCAAAGAAGTCTAGACAACGCCAAAGAGAGGCGTATATAGATCATAGCTATTTTTCGAGTGTCTGAATTACAAGAAACGGCAATTGAAACAAAATGCTATATCCTTTTCCCTAATTTATTCCGAGTGACACTAGAGGAAGATAAAAGCTTTGTTCCCTACGAATGCATTAAAGAAATTGCTCCTCCCACACATCCTGCTTTACTCTGTATGATGTCATTACGTTGCAGTGCGAGATTTGATCATATCATGAATGAAAATAGTACGTTTCGCAAATGCACTATTAAAAACAAAATCGGGAATTAATTATTGTCTCCAAAACGTTGACTCACCCTGTATATGAACAAAATTGACAGTCTTCGCAAAGATGCAACTGGGGGAGAGATTGAAAATGACGAAGCAGACTGTAACCCTTGTACGTTTGGGATATTTCCGCATACGCGATAGGCGCTCGACTTTAACCGCTAGCGCTCGGCTCTCACGCGTGACGTATGTGGCAAATGCAACAGAATCTTTTCGTTGAATATGATCCCCGTACTAGGATACTAAAACCATTTTCAATGTTAATATTCGCAACTCGTATATGTATACATTACAACTAGATTACTTGGAAGTGAAATACCGACTTCAATAAGTTGAATGCAATTATTCAGTACAGTTCGCGGAACCGATAATTGGGAAATTCTCGGGCTGAGTTACTCTGTATTTGAATTGGAATAAACGGCGATAAAAATTCTTTTGTGTTTATGCTTATCGGTAGATACATGATGGAGAAAAAAAACAGAACATCCACACAGTTTAAAGTCAAAACTAAAAGATAAATTTGTGCATTGGTTTGCTGTATCAAATTCGTCCTCCATAAGCTTTCTGTTGACTACCTCACGCACAAATTTGCGTTTTTTTCCTACAAATCGTATGTAAAATTATGCATGATAAAACCGTTTGGTATTAATAATTTATCTCGAGTTTTATTGACATGTTTCTAATAAGTGACGTGCCCATTCATAAAGAAATTTAATTCATTCATAAAGTTAAGACTGTAGGCGAGTGTACACGAGCATATGGTCGCGTAGACTTGTAGGAGTACAGCAAATGTCAGGAAAAAAAACTTTAATTGAATCTATCCGCTACAAGAGCCTACCACCTACAGCAAAAATAATTAATTTTGGATTTACTCATTAGAAATTAAAGATATGGCATATACGTACATAAATCTGAAATTTGTATGTCTCATTCGTATTAAAAGTACCTATTTTCATTACTCATCTTCGATTCATTCATTTTGAGACACCCACGAATGTTTGCCTTACGCCGCCAACCGAAACGAGAGGTTTTAAAAAAGTGGGAAGATGTATTAATTCGGATATTACAACTGAAAAGTATATTTTTCATTGGAAGCGTGGGAATTTTTCATTCACATTTCTAAAAGGTCGGGAGGTGGACACCTGAGGATATTTGAGAATTTCATTATTTACAGTATGACTAAGGCCCGGTTTTTCAAAGAATCCAACACCGGGTTAAGTCTGACACCGGCTTCGTTGCTATGATACAACCAATCAGAAAGCCGGTATCATAGCAACAAAGCCGGTGTCAGACTTAACGCGGTGTTGGATTCTTTGAAAAACCGGGCCTATAAGGGTTAGATGATTGGTTTTCTTACTTAATATGATGTACTTATAGAAAACTAACCTGTTTTGCGGCGGGAACTCCACAGCACCGGAGGGGTTGCGTTACCTCCCGTAAAAGCCAGCTTGTTGGCAATCTGAGGACCTAAAAAATAAAAAAAATAAAATAAACTACAAATAATTCTTAAACGTACATCAAAGAATCAATTTTATCAACGATTCCATGAAACGTCAGCTGTCAAAATCAAAAATTCTACGCGTCACATTTCCAAACTCAAGCAGCCATTTCAGACTAAGTAATTTATAAAATTAAGCATCAAAATGTCTATCAAAAATGCCTTGCAACTATTCAGCAGAAAGATCAACGTCACAAACATAAGAAACTTGAAAGTAAAAAGAACTCAGACCGATATAATAGTGCAGAACATAGAAGAAAAAGGAATAATAATTCTGAACAGACCCAGTGCCCAAAATGCCGTTAACCCGGTTATGATAGAGAGGATGCATGAAATTCTGAAGCAATGGGAACGAGAGCGGGAAAAAATATTGATTATGGTTAAAGGGAATGGCGGGGGTGCGTTTTGTTGCGGAGGAAGTTTAATACAAGCCGCTAAGCACAGAACAAATTCGTTTCAAAAGATCTTGGAACAACAGTACGACTTGTTTTACCTCATCAACAATTTAACCATACCTTACATAGCTATTATAGATGGCATGGTCAATGGTACGGGCATAGGCCTGTCTTTGCCGGGCCAGTACAGAGTAGCAACAGAAAAAACAATTTTCGAATTTCCCCACGGACAAAAAGGGTTCCTCCCAGATATGGGGAGCTCTTACTTTTTACCAAGATTAAGCGGAAGGCTCGGTTTGTATTTAGCTTTAACCGGCCAAAGATTAATAGGCAAAGACGTTTACAAAGCAGGAATTGCTACACATTTCTGCAAAATGACCAACCTAGGTAAACTAGAAACGGAGCTGCTTCAGTGTGAACATCAAAACGAAATAAGCTACGTATTGAACAAGTATAACGTAAACGAAGGTAATTTTTCTTTGGAATCAAACATGGAACAAATCAACAAGTGTTTCGGGGTCTCGACTGTGGAAGAAATATTAAACCAACTAAAAGAAGACGGTTCTGAGTGGGCGGCCCAGACCGAGCAGCGTCTCAAGAACCTCTCCCCGGTGAGTTTAAAGCTGACCATGAAGGCTTTGAAAATGGGAAGCCGGATGGACCTGGAAGAATGCCTCACGATGGAAAGCAAGCTGCTGACGCGCAATCTTGATAACGAAAAATTTCTCGAAGCGGTTGGAATCATCGAGAAAAAATCTAAGAAAAAGCCAGTTGCTCTAGCCGATGTTTCCGACGATTTTATCGACTCTTTGTTTTGGGAAATCCCGAAACCGCTCCCGGAATATTATGATAACTGAGATTTACTAAGCATTTGTAATAAATTTTTTGATTTTCTGTTAGTTTCTAATTCAATCCCTCTAGACTTCCATGAATATTGGTTTCGTTGACCGAGCATTTCCCTGGCTCTCCCGAGCAAATGAAACGTACATAAAGTCTAAACTTACACCCACATAGAGAGACGTGGCTCGATTGCATAAACTACTAAATTCAGACAGGTGAATGAACTTGGTGTAGTAAAACATGGAAATCGAACAACACATAAGTACGTACAAAACCTTCATGTAGGTACTGGGCCATGCTGAAAAGTAATGATTAAAAATCTCGTCTTCAGAATATGTTTACATAAACTAAAATTGCAAATAAATTAATATGACCCTAAGGTAACAGTTAACAAGGGAACTTAAACGAGATTTTTAATCTTGAAACCTGTCAACATTCCAATAAACTATATGATTTTTAAATTTTTTGTTTTCCTTTTTGTAGCATTTAGCCTCCTTTTAATGCGTCTACAAACAAAAACATCTTTTGCGACCCGTTTATCTCGAAAATCTTATTAAAAGACGAAAGCCATCCTATTAAAATATTTAATCTGTGTCTCGAGCAGCAAGAATTGCCCTTTGTCTTAAAGCAGCACTGCAGTTCGGTCTGTGTCGCTCTCATCTATCGTTTTACCCTTGAACTGAAAGGGGTAAAATGTAGCTTCTATTTGGAATTTAGCCAATACTGAATCGGTTTTCGACAATGGACATTCCATAAGAAATTTATGTCGCTTTTATTACCAGAGACAGTACTCTATTACAAAATGTGCGTGGTACTTGGCACAAAAGGTCTTATTATACCGGGTATCCACACTTACTTGCCCTATAAATTACATGAAAACGCTTTACAAGTTGGCATCATCTCCTTCGTATATTGTCACATTTATGTATATCCCGCAGAACTCGGCTAACTAAATGTAAGTCCCACTATATTCGCCACAATTTTTCCAATGAATCATTCACGGATAAAAGGTTTTCCTATCCCAGAAAGCATTCCAGTTATAATGGTAATCGCGCCACTTCTTCAAAGAACTTTTACCCCGCCCCTGATTTATGACTTTCCGCAGTTCGATTTCCCGAACGAATTTTGATACATTTTAACCGTTTTCCTGAAAGAGAAAATATTGGGGACTAGGACGTACACAAGTTATTGGACGATCACATCAGCCCGTCCTTATCATCATCATAAGGTTCTCAGTCCGAAGACTGGTTGGACGCGTACCTCCATTCTTTTCTATCCTGAGCTAACCTACGCATTTCCCTAAAAGTAGAACATCCTACATCCCTAACTATTTGAGAGCAGTAGTCTAATCTAGGCCTACCCCTACCTCTTTTTATTCCTATCTCTGACTCTAGTATGTCGCGAACTATTCCTTCGTGTCTTAGAAGGTGTCCTACCATCCTATCTCTCCTACTCTTTATCGTTTTCCATACCTTTCCCTTTCCCCAACTCTTTCTAATACTTCCCTATTGCTAACCTTATCTATCCACGGTATCTTCATCATGCGTCTGTAACACCACAGTTCAAACGCTTCTACTCTTTTTCTATCCGCTTCTCCTATTGTCCAAGTTTCGCACCCGTATAATGCCGTACTCCATACATACGACTTTAAGAGTCTCTTCCTAGTCTCTATATTAACCGTTCTCGAACATAACAGTTGTTTCTTTTTGTTAAACGCAACTCGGCCCTGCGCCATTCTTTGTTTTATATCTTTAGTGCTCCTACCGTCTTGGGTTATTTTACTTCCTAAGTAGCAGAAATCCGCGACCTCCTCTATCTTCTCATTTCCTATTTGTATTTCAATTTTAGTTCTATTTTCACTCCATCTACGTACCAAAATTTTAGTTTTCTTTTTATTGATTTTCATGCCGTAGCCCTGTGTCAAAACTGCTTCCATTTCATTCAAAGCCGCTCCTAATTCTTCTTTGCTAGATGCTAACACTGCTATATCATCCGCAAATCTGAGCATGTTAATAGTTTGGCCCTGTACATTGATCCCTGAGGCTGTTCTTTCCTTAACAATATTAATCGCATCTTCGATATATAAGTTGAAAACTAGAGGTGACAATGCACATCCCTGTCTCACTCCCTTCCGGATATCTACTTCCCTTCGTTCCTGCTCACATTCTATAACTGCCTTTTGCTCTTTGTAGAGATTATGTATTATTCTTCTGTCCCTGTATTTCATCCCTACCTTTCTCAGCACTTCGAACATCTTCCCCCATTTTACGTTGTCGAGGGCTTTTTCTAAATCTACAAATCCTATATATACGCTCTTTCTTTTTTCTATCGTTTTTTCTATAATTACTCGTAAAGCTAGAATGGCCTCGCGCGTTCCTCTATTTCGTCTAAATCCGAACTGATCTTCTCCTAATATTTCTTCCGCCTTTTTCTCCATCCTTCTTTGCACAATTCTAGTTAAAATTTTTGACGCATGGGAAGTTAAACTGACAGTTCTAAAATTTTCGCATCTATCCGCGCCTTTCCTTTTTGGCAAAGCTACTATGATGTTCCGTTTGTAATCTTCTGGAATCTCGCCTGTCAGGTATATGCGACTAACTAATTTAAATAAACGATCTATTACCTCTTGATCTGCGCACTTTAAGATTTCTGCCTGCAAGCCATCTATACCTGGTGCTTTATTATTCCTTAAACTTTTTAGTGCTAGCTCAAACTCTTCTCTCATTATAGGACTTCCTAGGTTATCCCCTTCTACACTGCTTTCACTTTCTAATATATCTTGCACTTCCTGTCCCGCATATAAGTTTCCTAAATATTCTTTCCACCTATCTGCCTTCTCCCCGCTTTCGATTAGGATATCTCCTGCCTCATTCCTAATGCTTTTGGTACTAGATCCAATTTCTCTAAAATTTCTCCTAATTATTTTATATGCTTCATCAGTCTTTCCTATTTCGAACTTATTTTCCACTTCTTTGCACTTATCATCGATCCATTGCTCTTTCGCTTTCCTACATTTCCGAATAATTTCCCACTTGATCGCCTTATATCTTTGTTTCCCTATTTCATCTAACCTATTTTTATATTTGCGCCTTTCCTCTATTAGACTCACAATATGTTTTGTTATCCAGGGTTTCCTACTTTCATTCTGTTTATGACCCAAAATATCCCTAGCTGAGGAAACTAAACTATTTTTAATGCAATTCCATTCTTCCTCTATGTCCCTAACAATATTTTCGCCCGCGCCCTTTAGTACTTCGTTTGTCTTTTTCTCGAACTTATCGCGCGTATCATCATCTTTTAGTTTCTCTGGGTCAAGATACCTTCTTCTGCTTCGTTTTTTCAAAATCTTAAATTTAAGATTGGCCTTCATAACGACTATATTGTGATCACTATCTATATCTGCTGCTGGATAACTTCTACAATCCCTAACTTGATTTCTAAATCTTTGCCTAAGAAGAATGTAATCTATTTGATATCTCCCTAGGTCTCCTGGCATCTTCCACGTGTAGCGTCTCCTAACATGATGGTGAAATAGAGTGTTCGCGACCGTTAAGTTATGTTTATCGCAGAACTCTATCAGTCTCACTCCCCTATCGTTCCTATTGCCTAATCCAAAGGGACCAACTATTCCGCCCTCTCGCCCTGTGCCTACGACTGCATTGAAATCTCCTATAATTATTAAATTTTCGTGTCCTCTCACAAAATCTAGCACATGTTCAATATCACTATAAACTGCCTCTACGACCTCATCACTGTAGTTAGAAGTGGGCATATATACCTGTATTATTACTGTATTTACAGGTTTCGAATCTAACCTAACCATAACTACCCTGTCACTTTGCTGTAAGAAATTTTCTACACTCTGCCCTACTTTTTTCCGCATAACAATTCCTACTCCCGAATTTCCTCCTACAGATCCCGTGTGTATTACTCTAAAATCTCCACTCCAGAAGTCTCCGGCTTCTGGCCATCGCACTTCACTAATACCTACTACGTCTAATGCTAACCTATCCATCTCAATTTTCAAATTCTCTAACTTTCCTACTTGTTTCATGCTTCTAACATTCCACGCTCCGACTCGTGAGATGTTACACTTATCATTTCTGATGACTTCCCCCGAAGCAGTCCCCGCCCGGAGATCCGAATGTGGGACTATTTTACCTCCGGAATATTTTACTCCAGAAAGTGCCATCATCATAAATTCGAAGTACGCTGTACCAGGGATATAATAATGTGGTGGTTTCCCATTGCCTTCCACATCGCAGTAGTGTGTATCACAGTGCCATACCGACCCTCACGATCTCTGCCACTATGATTACTGAAAGAGCTGCTGCCCCCTTTCAGGGACTTGATTTAGTCTGGCTTCTCAAATAAAAATCCCCCAAATATGGTTAAACCTATGGTTCGGCTCTTTAGATCATTGAAGCGCGCAAGCCATCCCACCCGTCCCAGTATTACTAGAACTGCGTCAAGGTACAAGTCCTTTGGGTAGCCCGTCCTTATATTTCATATTTATTGCATCGTACAGGCGACATCCTGTTTATTTACAGCATCTTTTGGGGTTTCGAGGGTTTAATGGTAAAACGATGGCTTTGTTGAAGGTCCCGATGAGAAAATCGATTATAGCGGTTTTCTTTGGCGAACATACTGATGATGTCCTTGATAAATGAGCAGATAAGTGTAGGTTGACAGAATATTAAATCATTTTTTTCTATATGAAGATGCAATTAAATTGTTTTCCGTCAGAAAGTTCTTATTGGTTTACTAGCAACTTAGAAACAACTAGGAGTGGGTTCCTACAGAAACTAAGATTTATTGTTCCTACTCCTACTGTGACACACTCGTGTGTAATGCTGCTCCCGCTGGGAAGATTAGAGCACACAATATGAGTTTGATACGGTTCCACCGCTGGTTTTGTACAAGGTTACTGCTCCGTGATACATTATAGCTCTGACAAATCACCTAGACCACCGTATCGTGACAATGATTTATACTGAGACAGAAAAAAACACATTTTGCCAAAAATTGGCTCATCATCATAAACTAGAATAATAAATACTGAATCAAACCAGGAGCAGTTTCAATTATTGAAGAATGAGCGATTTGGTTTGGTGCCTACTAACGGTTTATTTATGAAATTAATTTAGGGCAATAATTTATAAGAAGACTACAAGATATGCTCAATGTGTCCACCATTTTGGTTCAAACATTCAATAATACGTTTCTGAACGGCTTCGTTTGTGGCTCTTCTTATTTCACTGTCACTTTCCTGAAATAAATTTTCTACACTCTGCCCTATTTTCTTCTTCATAACAATTTCTACTCCCGAATTTCCTCCTACCTATCCTGGCTATTATACGTAATTTTGAAACTAACAAATCGGCCACCTTACATAGGTCATCGACCCTACATCAAAAATCTTTCTCCCAGTGGTCAGTTACTTATAGAAGTTCTAACACAAAAGATATTACAGTTAGTGTCCATGAACTGCTATAAAATTGTTTGCAAATACCACCTGGGCTTATCTACTTAAAGAATAATGAGATTCCTGGATTCTGTCAGTGACTGGCAGAAATTTTTAATATAGGTACCGTAAAAAACACGATTCACTTGGTAACAAACGTCAAATAATCGTTCAGCATTTTATTCCTCTATTTCCAAGGCTCCAGAAATTGAACCATTAAATCGAAAATAAAAAAAATGGCGGGCACTTAATTGTCAAAGTGTTTTCGTTCTGAATTGAAAAATAAATTAGTGAAAGCGGGTACTTCATTCGGACTAATTCAATTAAGACTCTAGATCTTCGAGTTGATATACATCTCGGTCTGCCAGAGAGAATAATTTAATATCTTCATTTACGAAATTAGATTATGAAAAGCTATATTTACTCGCTTAACGAATCCATTAAGAAATCGTAGGATAACTTCTTTGACATCGTTCAGACACACAGCGATCCAACGCCAATACGGGAATAACCAGATTTACAAAAATATAATAATATTCAGATTGGAGGTCATTGTGGGACCAGGAACAATCAGGTTAGCCGAGTTGGAAGCGTAAGGCTCGTATTTCGTAAAATACTTACATCAAAATGTATTCCATAATAATTTCACTTGAATCCATGGAGCACACAAATAAATAGAAAATACCGGAAATTTTGGTATACCTAGGCAATATTTATTTTTGTTTTGCTATGTGGAATATGAAACCATGAAAAATATTTAATACCGCATATCGTTCATTCATAATAAGCAAATTTGGTTAAAAACAAGATAGATTAAAATGTTTTCGTGTTATCTCCTTGTTTGTAGATAAAGTTATCTACAAAATGACCCAAAACACGAAAATTACGTCCATACAAATTACTTTGCCATGATTGCTTATTGTGAAAATTGGCAACCATTCCGGATCAGTTAATAATTAATTTACTAAGGGCTTGTATTCAAAAATAGGTAAATTTTACAAAGGAAACAACAATTTTAGTTTGATAAACCCAGATAAGTAAATCACGAGCACATTTTGTAGGCTAACAAAAATAAATATAAACCTAACCTCACAAATTTATTCCGCGCTTCCTTGTCACAAAAATTACACCAAAATCAGTCATTTCCGACGAAGTTCGTTGACTAAAGATTATATCACAGGTTAATTAATATTTAGGTCACAAAAACGCCGTCAAATCATATATAAAACAAGTTCCAAATCAAAACGACAGTAAAATTTGGGTTTACGTTTGCACCACTGCGAAGAAAATTGCTACCTCACATCGCGTTTGCTTCTAGGCGCACGTTGCGAAATATATACAAATTTTTGGCACAAAATCCCGTAATATCTTTTTAAAATAATTAATTACACTAATTTTGGTAAGAATATCCCATGCCGATACGAAATTACAGGTATCTTTTTTTCTGTTTACAATTTACGTAATTCATAAAGATAATTCGAATGCTCGCACGTAAATGATAGTAATTATTACATGATTTGCTTGAGGCATAATTTAATAATCAATTTAATACATAATTGCCAAGAATAATAAATTGTATGTTTGTTTGGTGCGCCTCGCGACATCTCTGTGAGAAACGCCGAACTGCTCTACTACAGTTTTCTACTTATCTTCTGCTATAATAAAGATTTCTGCAAAGTAAATTGGGTGATTTATTGAATTTTTTCATGTCCAACATCCAAATTTAGATTTTGGCGTGTTGGACGCTACCTGTGCCCCATTTTAATGCTGAAATCTAATTAGTATTCATAGCCGTACGGGTAAAAGGCGCAAAACAAGAGACACGGAAGGAAAAGCCTGGAGTTCCGTAGTCTTGCCTAACTGTATCAGGGTAACCATAGAAACAGGGGCTGTGCTCCTTGTGATAGCATATTGTTTTCTGCTGACGAGGAGCGGGATCATAAATCATTTTTCCTCGCACCCTGTTTATTCGGGATTGATAATAAAAATACGGTATATGATCAAGCGTCAAAAATTATTCCATGTCAGATCGCAGACCATGAATAATCGCATGGATCACAATAGAAACGAATTTTTTGATACGTGCCAGTCTTCACGAAATAAACATAGAAAACATAATTCGAAAACACTATCGGTAGTAAATATTCAACGACAATTCATTAGTATGTATGAAATGTTGCTTTAGGACCATAAAACTCGTTAGAACTGTAAATAAGAATGCAATTGGGAAAAAATTGGAACGGAATTCATGAATGGGCAATTAATAAGAGAATTTAGGACAGCCTGTTGGCGATGGAACGCAGATAAACTTCGCGAAATCAATTCTGACCATCATTTATCAAGGTTAAATTAAAAAAATATATTTTCTGCTTTTATATTGGACTCACCTAATATTACGTCGGGCATGTTAAAGCTAAACTCGCTGGATTTCTTCTTAAAAAACTTCCTCAAAATCATTTTGTCGCACTTGTCCAAGAGCACAAATTTCATATATTTTTAGCACTTTCCCCGTATATATAATAATCCACAACTTCATGAAATTTAGGGTCGAAATTTTTCGAGAAATCAGAAATGTATGTCCGACGCAAATGAAATTTTAACAAACACTGAAATCTGACTTATAATTATTTATAAGCGATAAGAATTTTCAAGTTTATCAAGTTGTAAACAGCGTTAATTAAGAGATTTTTTGAAGTAACGTGCTTGACTAGATTTTACTTATTTTTATTTGGCAACGATTATAAAATAATAAATAGTACCTTCAGCAAAAGTAGAGTCCGTTCAGTTCAAATAAATCGTATTTGAAGCAAAGAAAAGTGATCGGGGAAAAACTTGTGGGAATTTGAGACGAACAGATCGAGATATTTCGTTATTGACAAGTTCTCGAATTCGCAATATCCTCTCGACGTCTTTACACTCTTTTCACAGAGACATAATCATAAAAGGCCCTAAATTTCAGCACGTCTGTCTACGATGGAAGAGGTGATATTAAAAAAGTAAAGCAGATGCCCTAAATACGTTATTAGGTGAATTTATTATACCGGGTGGGGATTTAGTGCGTAATCGGCTCATATCTCTGGAACTATTGTATATTATTTGTACAATTGTTTGATGTTCAATCGTAATATCTGCCGAAACTATCAGTAGTAAACCTGGCAATATCTACATCAATTAAAAGCTCAGTTGTGCAAATAATATACATGGCATTCTATTTGAAATTTTTGAGAAAAATTCCCTTTTGCATAACTTAACCACCTTGTATAATCCTAAGTATTATGGTGTAAGTATTTATAGATTCCACAAATACAGCAATGTGTAAACCCCTTTCAATAAAAAATCATTAGGTGGCTTTGGTCAGTAGACGTCAGTAGCGTCATAAATTTGGGACCATAATGACACAAAAATGTCAATATCTTATAACAGTCCTTACTCAAAACCACATCATTCTATTTTCATGAAATTTTATGGGGAATCGAAATCACGCAAATACTTGTGGGGTTTCCATTTAAAGAAATAGAACTTTGGTCTGGTACTCAGAATGTGAACATCCTGTATATACATAAATAATTTTAGGAAATGTTCCATGTCGTTCCCCACATACGTGTAAAATTTCATTTTGATATGAACCGATTACACACTAAATCTCCACCCGGTATATCTGCATTTTATTAGACAGACGATGAAACATCTTGCAATATTTCACAGTAAATGCCGCACTCTTTTTGAAATGTTTACTACATTTCCGGAATAAATGCGTTTCCTAAACGAAACAGTAAAAAATGCGGCGCAATACTTCAAAAGAATTTGGCGTTATCCCAATTTTTTAAACGCACCTGTTTGTTGTTATTAATTGTGTCAATATCCGTGGTGGTCCTAAATTTATTTGAA
Source organism: Xestobium rufovillosum (assembly GCA_963966045.1). Lineage (NCBI taxonomy): Eukaryota > Metazoa > Arthropoda > Insecta > Coleoptera > Ptinidae > Xestobium > Xestobium rufovillosum. Next base: position 26,919,974 of record OZ014503.1, read on the forward strand.
TGAAATATTTACGCGTCACGAAGGATTTTAATCGATTTTATCGAAGTTCAGGGTTACTCTTTGGTGGTATTCTACACACTGTATGAACAAAGTCTGTATAGAAAATCATCTACATATTTTGGGAGGCAGTTATAGGAAATAGGATCTGTTGTTTTAACAAATCATAGCCTTAAAGGTACCTAGAGGACCAACTTGTCATGATTCTTTTGATTAATAGAGGAAATGAGAATATTGACTCTACTTCAGACCGAATTTTCTGAATCCAGACCAAAATCAATATTTGGTACGACCCTTTCACAAAGTTGTCCTATATCGTTAACGACACCAGGGGGTAGACAGAAAAATCGTAACCGAAAACCTACGTACACTGAATTTTTCGCATATTAATTGGTATTTCTCGGTTTGATTTGCATTTATACGTATTTTCAGAGAATGTGTGCCACATTTTTTTCTCGCTTTAATAATTATTATGTAACACGCGCAAGGTGGCGCCTGGTTTTGCATAAGATTATAAGTTTTTGCGGTCGGGGGACGATGTTATAAACGTGTTCCTTGCCTGGATGTCTGGCCAGTATCGATTACATTATTTTAATAAGCTGCTTGGGCGGTCATAAAGAGTGTAATTACTGCTCATACTAAGAAAATAAAAAAGAGAAAAATCTTGGAGTTGGTTTGAAAATATGCGTTATTTTTTGTAGAAGCTTTACTATTTGCTTAATGTTTTATTAATAGCGAGGTTCTGTTGATCTTCTGGGAATAGATCTTTATTACTGGGGGGTAAGATTTATAGAGGGAAATAAATTGTGAAAGTGACAAATACCCTTAAGGGTAAATAAGCAGACGCTTTTCACTGTCGTAGAACTCTCTTTCCAACTGCTAGTGTCAGCCAAATTGAATTTTAGTTTACAAGCCCAAGAAAATATATACAGGGTGAGTCACTAAGGCGAAATCGGCCTATAACAAGAGTACAGTTCAAAATGGGAGAAACTTTTTCAAATAAAAGTTTTTGAAAAATAAGTGCTTAATGAGATAAAAATATTTTCAAATATGGCGGACTTCCGGTTATACCGGAAATGGACACTAACTGTGTTATTTTAAATGGAACACCCTGTATTCGTTTGCATTTTTGGATTTCTCATGAAAAATAAATGTCAGTTTGTTAATCAAACATTGGGTCTCAGTCGAACCGCTATGGAGTTTTTTAATTTTTTTTTTAAATTTTGACGTTTGCAGTAGTTGGCGCCATTTTGAATATCTTCGAAACGAAAGCGCTTAGAGGAATGCGGTTTCGACAGTTCGTCTTTGGAAGTAACGGCCTATCACACACAAGTATAACTAAACAACTGAAACAACTAATTCAAACAGGAATAACTCTTTTTTTTTTAATGGAATGCTACATTGATTCTCACCTCATAAGACGCAAAATTAAATTTCCTTTCTGATGATGTATGGTTGTTGGCATCTGTCACCAGCAGTTTTTAAGAAATTTGCGTTTTTCTGGAAATTTTGAATAATATAATGTTTATGCATTAACAATGGTTGACGTTTGGCGATATTGTTTTGTTTTGTCTTATAAAATGTTCGTTCCAAATCTTCTATATTATTTCCAAAACTTCAAAGATCATTAGATAATAACAGCAACAAAAATAAATTAATGTAATTAGATTAAATGTTCGACATAACCGCCATCCTCACGATAACAAACACGCAATCGTTTCAACAAAGAATTGTTCACATTTATCATCATATCTTCATTGATACTTTGAAATGCATCGCGAACTCGTTCCATCATATTTTCTCTAGTAGTTGGAGGTTCCCTGTCAACTAACTGCTTTACGTACCCTCACAAAAAAAAGTCAAGTTTTGTTAGGTCTGGAGATCGCGCTGGCCAAGGTGTCGGACCTCCTCTTCCTATCCATGTGTTTGGAAATGCTGCAGTTAAGTGCTCCCTTACATCCCTCCTGTAATGTGCAGGCGCTCCATCTTGTTGATACCACATCTGTTGTATTGCAGCAAGTGGTAAATTGTCTAACATTTCTGGCAAATCGTTTTGTAAAAATTGTAGGTAGCTATTACCGTTCAAATTTCCATCGAAAAAATGTGGTCCAATTACGTGTCGTCCAATTATGCCACCCCATACATTCAAAGACCACCTATGTTGATGATCCAATGGCCTTATCCAATGGGGATTGTCAGTACTGTAATAATGGCAGTTGTATCTTGAAACAAAACCGTTCTTATGAAACGAAGCTTCGTCCGTAAAGAGAACATGATCGAAAAAGTCATTTCGCTCCTGAAGTTTACGTAAAGCCCTCTCACAAAACTGCAAACCGATTGTTGAAGTCATTTTGATCTAGTTCCTGAACCAACTCAACGTGGTACGGGGGAAATTTATTTTTGCGCAGTATTCGAGATACAGAAGTTTGGCTTATTTCTAATTCGCGACTAATTTCTCTGGTACTTAAATGAGGATCTCGGACAACAGTAGCAGCTACTAAAACTTGATTTTCCTCATGTGTCACTGATTTTACACGTTCTTTCTTCTCGTATCCCACACAACCAGTTCGTTCAAACCTCTCTTTTAATTTTGCGAATGCCGTTACATTTGGATGTCTATGCTCGGGAAAACGTTGCGCATACATTCTTGAGGCAAGTAACGAATTTCCTTCTGCTTCACCCAAGGAATACACCATAGCAATTAATTCTTCTTGAGTGTACATTTTCAGTTTTCTTAATTGTGATATTTATTAAAATCGAAATCAATACTCTCACTAATTGAACTCAAATTGCACTCTTACTTAACAATAATTTAATAGAAATGACATTTCGTTGGCAAAACAAAACAAAATCGCTGAACGCCAACTATTGTTAACGCAATAACACGATATTATTTAAAATTTCCAGAAAAACTCAAATTTCTTAAAAACTGCTGGTGACAGATGCCAACAACCATACATCGTCAGAAAGGAAATTTAATGCTGCGTCTTATGAGGTGAGAACCAATGTAGCATTCCATTTAAAAAAAAAGAGTTATTTCCGTTTGAATTAGTAAATATTGGCATGGATAAATTTCATTTAATTAAAAAGTTATGATTCCATGTTATACTTGTGTGTGATAGGCCGTTACTTCCAAAGACGAACTGTCGAAACCGCATTCCTCTAAGTGCTTTCGTTTCGAAGATATTCAAAATGGCGCCAACTACTGCAAACGTCAAAATTTAAAAAAAAAATTAAAAAAACTCCATAGCGGTTCGACTTAGACCCAATGTTTGATTAACAAACTGTCATTTATTTTTCATGCGAAATCCAAAAATGCAAACGAATACAGGGTGTTCCATTTAAAATAACAAAGTTAGTGTCTATTTCCGGTATAACCGGAAGTCCGCCATATTTGAAAATATTTTTATCTCATTAAGCACTTATTTTTGAAAAACTTTTGTTTGAAAAAGTTTCTTCCATTTTGAACTGTACTCTTGTTATCGGCCGATTTCGCCTTAATGACTCACCCTGTATATTCAAGTTTACCTTGATCTCCGAGCGTTCATTACATAAGATATCGGTAATTTCTATTATCATTGGCTATTGTTGATATCGACAAAACAATGTCGGAACGATCAACAATGCAAATAGAAAAAATCTCTATTACTCAATCGGGCAATTTTTCTGCGAGTTATTTTTTCATATTGCGGTTATTTCATCATGTTTGTCCGGTGTCATGAAATAAACAAAAACAAGTTTTGCTTATACGAATATTATCAAAACCATAGAACAGCGTTGTTGTAAAGAAAACGAAAATTATCATTTTTGTTGTAGCAAAGTTACTAACGTTGTACTTGTAAATTTTTATGTCCGTTCATTATTATCAAAAACGGGCAGTAACTTTACAGGAGAGGAAATCAATAGCGAGGACACCGCTGTAATTGTTAAAAGGGTAGTATGTAATATAAACACGTGTATTTATTTTACGTAAACCCTAGCGACGTGACATTTAATATTTAACTGGAAGAGGAAAAACTAAAAATAAACGCAAGTTATGAAATAATAAACGAGCAAAAACTTTGAGAAAAGTTAGTTGAGAACAATATTGGTGGTTGCGGGTACAGAGAAAGAATTGTTCAGAACATTCAATAAAAATCTTTACAAGTTAATCAGACGCCAAAACATAATGACTTATAGTAAGCTACGTTTTTTTGTCATTATTTGCTCACTCACATGATATAACGCTAACTGCAATAAAAAAAGTGTTTGTAATTATTGTTAACACAAACATTAAGGTCATAAAAAGTTGTTGTCTATGACAAATATTTTCACCTCATGGCTATTCAAGTTTCTTTTTGTTTTATTTTCTGTTCAAATAAAAATGTATCCCAACATTTATTTGATATATTATGTATAACGTAATCGTAGATAGTCGCTCACGTGCTACTCCAAACAATGTTTTTTTTATGTGAACATTTTTATCGACAATCAAACTTTTAAATCGAAATCTTACCTTGTTTGATAAAAATTCGCGTGTTCACCACGCAGCCCCAACTTCAGTATTCGAAATCGAAAGTTGTCACAAAAACCAACTGTGTAGTAAACACTGACGAATAAATTTTCGCGAAACTGGGAGACCTACAGCTGATGCAGTACGCGCGAATAGGATTCACCGATTCGAGTATACCCACGACCCAACATTTTAGATTTTAGCTTCCACGATGCGTCGCGCACGTCGAGCCGTGCAATTTCCAATACACCTAGATTTGTTACGGACTGTCACTTTTCGGGATCTGTCGTCGCTTGCTTGATTATTAATTCATTAGGACTTGTCAGACTGGTTTGAAAAAATTGTGTGACGAGTTTTCGCGCTTTCATTTTAAGACTCGAGTTTTTATGAAGATTTTCTCACAAAAATTTTAAATTTTTCCGCTTTCCCGCATTTTGAAACACTAGTCGCGAATGCGTCATTTTTACAAAATTGCTGTTCAATATTATTTTAGAGGTTCATATAAATTTTATAACCAGATTAAATTTTTGGGCTTTTATCACACTTTCCAGAGGTTATAATAGTGGCATATAAAGAAAAACGATGCCATAAAGTCTTCATTTCGTCGCCTTTTATATGTTCTGAGAAATTTAATAAATGCTTTTACAGGATATAGTATAACTTCAAGGATAATAACAAAATTATGAACTGTAATTAACAATTTATTACTGAAAAATATTTCAATAATGAAACGCCCATCATCTAAGTACATAATGCAAGCAGACAGGCGGCCCTGGAAATTTGAAGTTTCTCAAATAAAATTACCTAGAAAATTACGAAAAACTGTACTTGCCAACAAATGCAAAAATCAATAAAAATATTTTTAATGAACAAAAGAAATTAACAAGAGAATCTTATTCGAAAAAACGCACCTGGCTATCTCTGGTGCAAAAATACTCTTCAAAATTTACAACTACTAATTACGAAAAAAAATACTAAAAAAGCGATACAATTGCAAATAAAATTAGTAACGGTGAAAACCAAAAAAAAAACTTGTGCATCAGGAATTGCACCACTTTTTTAAAACGCTAAATTCGTAACCCTAAATTAAAACCTAACAAGTTCCAGAAAAATTCTCCTCAATCCAAAATTTAATATATCACGATATCTCTATTTATCAGACGATCAATTTAATTTGGCTTCTAATTAGTGCCACCAAACTAAATCTACGCGCTTGAAAAAATCTGTAAAGTATACCAAATATCACGAGGCGAATTAAAAATATCGTCCGATATTTTAAAATTTAAGTCAAAGAAACTGGGATAAAATGTAGTTCACTAAAAATATCACTTCAAACACCAGAAACATCACGTATTAAAAATATCGCGATAGGCGGCCCTGGCAATTTGAAGTTTCTCAAATAAAATTACGAAGAACAGTACTTACCAATAAATCAATAAAAATATTTTTAATGAACAAAAAAAATTAAGAGAATCTTAGTCGAAAAAAAGCACCTGGCTATCTCTGGTGCAAAAATGCTCTTCAAGATTTACAACTACTAATTCCGGAAAAAACTAAAAAAGCGATATAATTACATATAAAATTAGTAACGGTCAAAACCAAAAAAAAAAACTAATGCATCAGGAATTGCACCACTTTTTTAAAGCGCTAAATTTATCCCCAATCAAAAAATTTAATATATCACGATATCTCTATTTTTATCAAACGATTAATTTAATTTGACTTCAAATTAGTGCCACCAGACTAAAATCCACGCGCTGGAAAAAGCTGCAAAGAATACCAAATATCATGAAGCGAATTAAAAATATCGTCCGATATTCTAATATTTAAATCAAAGAAACTGTGATAAAATTTAGTTCACTAAAAATACCACTTCAAACACCAGAAATAATATGTATTTTAAAAATATCGCGATATACTATATTTTAGAATTTAGATGATCAATTAAATTTGACTTCAAATTAATGCCACCAGAAAAGTCTACAAAATATCACGAGGCGAATTAAAAATATCGTCCGATATTCTAATATTGAAATCAAAGAAACTGCAATAAAATTTAGTTAACTAAAAATATCACGTCAAACACCAGAAACATCACGAATTAAAAATATCGCGATATCTTATATGTATTTTAGATGATCAATTTAATTTGACTTCAAATTAATGTCACCAGGAAAGTCTACTAAGTAAATATCACGAGGCGAATTAAAAATATCGTCAGATATTTTAATCAAAGAAACTGCAATAAAATTTAGTTCACTAAAAATATCACTTCAAACGTATTAAAATTATCGCGATAGGCGGCCCTGGAAATTTGAAATTTCTCAAATAAAATTACGAGAAACTGTACTTACCAACGAATCTGCAAACGAAGTGAAAAAAACTCAAAAATCAATAAAAATATTTTTAATGAACAAAAAAAATTAACAAGAGAATCTTATTCGAAAAAAAGCACCTGGCTATCTCTGGTGCAAAAATACTCTTCAAAATTTACAACTACTAATTACGAAAAAAAAAATAAAAAAGCGATACAATTACAAATAAAATTAGTAACGGTGAAAACCAAAAAAAAAACTTATGCATCAGGAATTGCACCACTTTTTTAAAACGCTAAATTCGTAACAAAAAAAATAAATAGTCAGCAACAACTAATGCCCAGAATTAATAAACATTAAAAAAAGGTCCGGCGCATCAAAACTTTTGAACACTCACCCCCCTCTCTTAACCCTAAATTAAAACCTAACAAGTTCCAGAAAATTTCTCCTCAATCCAAAATTTAATATATCAGGATATCTCTATTTATTAGAAGACCAATTTAATTTGACTTCAATTTGGTGCCACCAAACTTAATTCACGCGCTTGAAAAAGTAAAGTATACCAAATATCACGAGGCGAATTAAAAATATCGTCCGATATTTTAATATCTAAATCAAAGAAACTGCGATAAAATTTAGTTCACTAAAAATATCACTTCAAACACCAGAAATATGTATATTAAAAATATCGCGATATATTATATTTTAGATAATCAATTCAATTCGGCTTATTCAAATTAATGTCACCAGGAAAGTCTACTAAATATCACGAGGCGAATTAAAAATATCGTACGATATTTTAATATTTAAATCAAAGAAACTGCGATAAAATTTAGTTCACTAAAAATATCACTTCAAACACCAGAAATACATTAAAAATATCGCGATATATTATATTTCAGATGATCAATTCAATTTGACTTCAGATTAATGCCACCAGGAAAGTCTACTAATTATCACGAGGCGAATTAAAAATATCGTGCGATATCTTAAATGCGAAGAAGTCAAAATTAAAAATGCTTTCGATTTCTGGATGCGAATTAAAAGTATCACCGGATGTTTCTTCGATTCCTTGGGTTTCCCAACAAAAAAAGAAATACCCTATACCTACAACAAAATTAACGGAAAAAAACAAGTTAACCCTTAAACTACGGGGAGTTTCGCGTGCCCGTAGACGAATTCTGCAGTCTCCGCAATTCCAATTCAGGTAATAGATTACTCCAACCGTCGACGGAAGCCAACGTTGGTCCAGTCCTCAAGTGCTGTGGAGGGGGTGGTGGTGGAGGTGGTTGGTTGAAATAGTTAGGTAGAACGACGCCGCTCAATGGCGAACTTTGGTACCCGAAAGTGGAGCTGAGTGAAGAGAGGCATGGGAATCCGTACGATGGATACATAAACGGATTAGCAGCTACCATGGGCGGATAGGGGAGCGTCATCAATTCCGGTTGCGCCACCCTGTGAACGTCCGGTTTGTTCGGGAGGCCGGGGCGAGAAAACCGTTGTCTAGGGGCACTAGATGGAGTTCTAACCCGGGGTTTAATAACGCCCCTTCTTGCGGTGTCCTCAGCATTGCGACTGTTCATTTCTTTTTCGAAAGTCTTGTGGCGTTCGAGACTGCCGCGTTTGCGGCTGCCACTCTTGCACCCCATTCGACTGACGCGTTCTTGTTCGTCGTCGGAGAAATCGGCAAACTCCACCGGAACTTCGTTGTCGCCGACCCACGACGCGTCGCTTCCCTTCATTCTGCAAGGGTTGAAAACAATAGAAAACTGTTTTGGAGACCAAAGCAGCAGCGCTACTTACTGCATGAGATGCTTGACAAACACGTATTGGGTATATTCAGTGTTAGGGGCGGAATACACCGGCATCCCTTCGTGGATATTGTGGGACTTGATGTCATCCCCTTTGTTGAACCGGACGACATACAGCGGCGAGCTCACCGGGCCCATTACGTCGAAGATGCGACCCAACGGGCGAGCTCCCGAACTGAGAAACAATAGGGTCTCGATGTCGTAAGGGGGCGTATTGGGAAGAGAATCGACTATTACTACAATAAAAAATACGTTTTAACTGAGAATTCGGGAAGCCATTTCGTACTTTTACCGAATTGGTCGACGATGCCACTTATGGTGCCCATCGGCACGCACTCTTGTTCGGGCACGTTAATATTCAGCGCGGACAAGTCTGGGACTGGTGGCAAATCGTCGACTGAGAATTCGCCTTTTGTCTTCGGTGGTTGCGGTTCCTTCTTTTTGCAACCGGTCGCCACCTCGACACTGCAATTCATTTAAGGTCTCAAAATAATGCAGAAAGGACCAATTGATTTAATTTTTGCATACAAGCTTAAATACAGGGGCTTTCAAACCCAGTACTGAATTCTGCTGAAGAAGAAACAGTTTCTAAGATAGAAGTATGCAACTCAGCTTGAAAAAACCAGTATTTATAAATCGTTAGGGGGAAGAGGTGATTGTCGTCGCCACAAAAAATATTAGAACGTGCTGGAAAATTATAACACATTTCGGTCCGGTTGTTCAAAAAAACCAACACCGGCTTTGTTGCTAGGATACAACCAATCAGGAAGCCGGTATCATAGCAACGAAGCCGGTGTTGGTTTCTTTGAACAACCGGACCTTTAAGCCACAATGCATGTGAAAATTACGAGGAAAAAAATGCGAAAACTTGAAAATTACGTAGAGTACGTACAAAATGGGTCGCTTTCAAGAATACTTAAACAAAAATTCCAAAACGACAAGAGCAATCATGAAACAAGTCACCCAAGCTGCTACTGCCAAAAAGTGCTTGTTGCCCCCCAATTTGGTCAACAACCCCTGCTTCCCGTGACGTCTACAAGGTGTAAAGAAAATTACCTACACATGTTCCTTTAATTTTAAATGGAAATCTGTCAAAATTCTATTGTTTTTGTGCGTAACAAACATTTTTGACACTTACGTCATTTCTTCTTCGTCCGTAGAAGAATCGTCATCGGAATTGTAAACGATATCGTCTAGTTCGTCGGTCGACGATGAAGACGAACTTAAATTTATCGCGGCGTGCGCCGGCGACTTTTTGGTAATGATTTCGTCTTCGTCCGAACTTCCCGAAGAGTTGTCGTCGCTCGAGTAAATCAACAAATTCGATAGGGAAGCGGACATTTTGTTGTTACCGACTAATTCTGCTTTGCCCGTTTCGCTTCCGGAAATCTAAAAAAGTAACCACGAATAATAGATATAAAACAGCATTTTACGTTAAAAATACACTTACATCTCTTGGAACAGACAGTAATTTTGCTGCTGGTTTGATTAAATCAGGTGTTTGATTGTTTAAAACGACATTTGTTGCATTTTCATTCCCTTGTTGACCACGTTTCAACGAAGCGCTGTTTTCAAGGTTATTTTTCGATTCTCTTCCCATAAAATTCGCAGAACTATCCACCGTATCACAGCCATCACCATTCGCATTCCCGCAATTGCCTTTTAAATAGTTTTCGTTATTCCTATCACCTGGATTCGCAGTCTTACACACTGCATCAGAAATTTCCATTTCCGTAACTTTATTCGCAGATGACACTTTCAACAATGCGCGAGAACTAACTTGGGACACCACAGTCGTTTTAATAATGATCGTGGGTGGGCTCGATTATTTCCAAAACGTGGTTTAGTAAACTGTTTCTTGATACACAAACATGCTACACCTCCAAAGCGTTTTAAAATGGTCGCCACATTACATTTTTTTCTCTGTTGTTGAGCCTGGTGCTACCAACTGCAAGCAGTAATTTTCTAAAACTTAAAATCGTCTAAATCCCAATATGGAGATAGTGCCAATTTCCATTTCCACTAGACTTTTAAACACGATAATTGTGATTGGTCAAGCATTTCATTTGAAAGTGTAATATTTATAGAAATCCTTCAATTTATATCGTCTAAATCGCAAAATGAGATTATACATCAACGATAAAAATAAAGTCAATTTTGCGAGTTTAAATTTTTGTAGAATTGTTTGTACAGTTTGTTAGTATTTGTTCATATGAATAAAGCACATACTTAGAAACCAGTTTCTTTAGTTAGTTTGAAGGTAAAATACCCACCTGCGATGACAAGTAGTTCTATATGTCGGTGTTTCCCGCTCATTTCAAAAAAGTTGATGCAGATTAGTTTGGCGATGCATGCACATCACGCGCGATTTCTCTTTAGTCTCTACTTCCTTCGGCAGTTTTAAGTATGAATAAAGTGCGGTGAACCCGGTCGTGTTTTTCATTCGGAAAAATCAACAAAACATTTTCACAATTATTATTATGTGAACGAAAAATGATAAAATGTTTCCGGTGGATGTTTCGGGGTTGTGTAGAAGAAATTTGGTGGTCAGTTGGATAGATTACATGAATTTGGGTAAGTTGTTTATATAAACTTATTAATAAAGCAGTCTTACTAGGAATGGAATAAATAACGTAGGTATAGGCGGCCTACTAGATGCCTTACAAGAAATATGTATGTCAATAATTGAATGAAATTAACGGAAATACAAATTATAAATCAAGTAGGCAGGTAACGTACTTTTTACTGTAAAACAAAGGCTCAGTTGAACAATTTAGAGCGAGGAAATCAAATTCATTTGTTTCGTAATGTTATTGTTTTGTTTTCGTTGATAATTTAAGCGCCGGTTAACATTTTTGAGAAATCGTCGAATATGTTTATTTGGAGACGATATAACATTCTTCTGGTATTCTATAAAACAGCTTTCCCTTTTGGAGAAATAAATATTTAACAAACTAAGTGGAAAGTAAATAATGTATTGCTTTTATTACGTGGAAATAGCATTATATGTGCAAATAAGTCTGATTTATTACGTCAGAATTTTGGCTAAAACTTGAAATGTATGTATTAAGAATTTTCTTTTCGGTTTCCAATACGTAATTTTGGATGACCATGAATGTGCACATTTTATCAAGGTTGCTAATATTTATAGTAGACAGGTAGTCTAATAATAAATTTTTTAACAAAGACATCTTAGAGATAGGCACTATATTCCTCCCGCGTCTCTTAACATGATGTCATACAGAGTTTTTTGCATTAGAAGTATTTGGACTTCCCCTTATACCAGGGCGTTCTGATATATTATTCATCAAAAACTTGTTTTAGGTCAAATGGCCATGTGAACCGAAGAATGATCCATCCCACCATTATATTTCTTCTTCTTCTCCGTCCGTTATCAAGTCAGGAGTTCAGCAAAGACTTTTTTCCGCCAACTTTACCCAGACCAAAAGAAAATCCCGGCGACTCCGACGTTTTTACAACAGTGCCTTTGGGCAGAGACCCAAAAAGTGGATGCATGTGTCGAGAAGTGCCAGAAAAATTCGTCGTTTGCTTTGGAAGAGAAACGTGTGTTTCTTTTCCTAAAGACGTTGTTGTGAAGCCAAGGATGTTGAGGGTAAAGACGACGCATATTTTGGGGTTGAAAATAGGAGATATGAATAATCTGACTCATTTGATAACTTTGGAGATCGAGGGGAATACTGTTTTTGAGGATATAGAAGAAGGGACGTTTATGAACATGACGAATCTGAGGAATCTATCGCTATCTTTTAATGAACAGCTGAGGGCATTGAAACCGAAAACTTTCGAAGGGTTAATCAATTTGAAACATCTGTATTTAGTACAAAATGGGTTTAAACAGTTAAGAGCAATAACTGGAGCTTTTGCCCCAAATATTTTGCCTAACCTGTACAAACTTGGACTTAGCGAAAATTCTTTTAAGATAATCGAAGAAAATGATTTTTTACCAATGGCTTTAAGCTCCTTAGAAGAACTTAATTTAATCTTGTGCCAAATAGAATACATTCATCCAAATTCTCTGTCACCTTTAATCAATTTGAGAACTTTACGTATTGGAGAAAATACTTTTAATACTACAACAGTAGAAGATTTAATAGAAAACACGATTGAGATGGGAATTCCTCTAAAAGCTTTGAATTTATATGGGATTGGTTTGAGGAAAACTCCTCCCAAGAAGCTGCTTACTGTCATTTCTCGGTCTAACATAACTTATTTGTGTTTAGCTCGAAATCAGTTCGAAGCGATCGAAGAAAATACTTTTCCAGAAATGCCTAACTTAGAAATTCTGGATTTACGAGAAATATTGGTTCTGAATGTAACCAAAAAGTCTTTCAACGGCTTACCGAATTTAAGAACTCTTCTGCTTGGTGGTAATAAGTTATCTTCAATACCAGATGGGGTTTTGTTGGACCAGTTGACGTACTTGGATATTTCTTCTAATTCTGGAGATTCTTTTTACCCAACGTATTTTAATTTGGGTAAAAAGCGATTTAGGCGTATGAAGAAATTAAATTTTATCAATCTGTCGTTCAATCGAATAAATACTCTATCCAACGATACTTTTTTTGGGTTAACAAATTTAGTTGTACTGGGTTTAAAGAACGCGACTATTTTTCATATAGGAAATGGAAGTTTCTCGCATTTACCCAATTTGGCTTTCCTTAATTTAGAAAATAATCCGTTCGGATATACTTACGGCATTACAAGAGAAATGTTGGAAGGATTAGAGCATTTAGAAGTTCTGATATTGAACGGTTGTTCTATTCAACATTTAAGTGCGCAAGCGCCACCTTTTGCACATTTGAAGAGTTTAAAACATTTGGGTTTAGCGAGAAATAGATTAGTAACAGTATCGGCGAGTGTTTTCTTGAATTTGAAGAACTTGGCATCTTTGGATATATCGCAGAATTACTTAACATCTTGGCACGAACGATTGTTTACAAACAACAATTTAAGCAAAATAATTGCTTCGGACAACAAACTTACTCATTTCACTGAAGAAATGATGCAGGATTTCATGCGTCTGCGCACTTTGGACGTTACTGGCAATCCCTTTACATGTGACTGCCATACTATAGAAGTAATCAATAGATGGGGCATGAGTAGCAGTTTTCGAACATTAGTACATTGTGTAATACCAGAAATTTACAGTAATCTAACACTTGATCAATTCGTAACAAATAAAACATCAACTTGTGAAATAAATAAATTACATACACTTTTAAGCCTTGCAATACCAACAACAGTGATATTATTATTAATTTTAATAATAAGTTTTGTGGTTTATAAGTTTCGATGGTACATTCGTTATTGGGTATTTCTGGCTCGTTTAAATTTGACAAGACGAATTAAAACTAAACCTAAACAACCCAAAAAGTGTTTCGAAAATTTTGAGTATGACGCTTTTGTTTCGTATTCCAACGAAGATAGAAATTTTGTCATACGTTTAGTGGCAATGCTCGAAAACTTCGAGCCGTTTTTGAGATTGTGCGTGTACGAACGCGATTTCGAAGTAGGCAGCATCATTTCCGAAAGTGTGCTAGAAAGTGTTGCCAAAAGCAGGAAAACTATATTGATTATTAGTGATTCTTACGCTCGGTCTCACTGGTGCAGATGGGAAGCACAAATTGCCGAGCATCACAGACTGTTTTTCGAAAATGAATTCGGGGATTACGTGGACGATTCTTTGATCTTGATAAAACTGGGGCCTGTTTGTGATAAAAATATTACCCCCACGTTGAGGTATTTGCTAAAAACTCGCGTGTATTTGCCCTGGGATGCTGATACTAAGAAACAAAAGGTTTTTTGGGAGAAATTGAGAAACGCGTTGAACACGAAAACTGTTCCGAACGGCACTGTATAATTTTTTTTATTAATAAAATAAGGCAATTTGTAAAAGTGAACAATAAAAAAGAAGAATTTATTTGTTTTTATTTAACATTTTAATATTTATAATCGTTCAGTTTGTGCCAGTATAATTTGTAATATTTTAAATTTCTTGAAATTCTAGCACTTTTTATGAAACAATCGACGTCCGGGGCCTTTGTCAAGGGGTAGTTCACCTCTTGCTTCCCTGATGCACTATCAAAAAACGGGCCGCATTATTTTATCGACAGCAAAGTGACAGGGTAGTTATGGTTAGGTTAGATTCGAAACCTGTAAAAACAGTAATAATACAGGTATATATGCCCACTTCTAACTACAGTGATGAGGTCGTAGAGGCAGTTTATAGTGATATTGAACATGTGCTAGATTTTGTGAGAGGACACGAAAATTTAATAATTATAGGAGATTTCAATGCAGTCGTAGGCACAGGGCGAGAGGGCGGAATAGTTGGTCCCTTTGGATTAGGTCAGGTCAGGTCAAATAGATTACATTCTTGTTAGGCAAAGATTTAGAAATCAAGTTAGGGATTGTAGAAGTTATCCAGGAGCAGATATAGATAGTGATCACAATATAGTCGTTATGAAGGCCAATCTTAAATTTAAGATTTTGAAAAAACGAAGCGGAAGAAGGTATCTTGACCCAGAGAAACTAAAAGATGATGATACGCGCGATAAGTTCGAGAAAAAGACAAACGAAGTACTAAAGGACGCGGGCGAAAATATTGTTAGGGACATAGAGGAAGAATGGAATTGCATTAAAAATAGTTTAGTTTCCTCAGCTAGGGATATTTTGGGTCATAAAAAGAATGAAAGTAGGAAACCCTGGATAACAAAACATATTGTGAGTCTAATAGAGGAAAGGCGAAAATATAAAAATAGGTTAGATGAAATAGGGAAACAAAGATATAAGGCGATCAAGTGGGAAATTATTCGGAAATGTAGGAAAGCGAAAGAGCAATGGATCGATAATAAATGCAAAGAAGTGGAAGATAAGTTCGAAGTAGGAAAGACTGATGAAGCATATAAAATAATCAGGAGAAATTTTAGAGAAATTGGATCTAGTACCAAAAACATTAGAAATGAGGCAGGAGATATCCTAATCGGAAGTGGGGAGAAGGCAGATAGGTGGAAAGAATATTTAGGAAACTTATATGCGGGACAGGAAGTGCAAGATATATTAGAAAGCGAAAGCAGTGTAGAGGGGGATAACCTAGGGAGTCCTATAATGAGAGAAGAGTTTGAGATAGCACTAAAAAGTTTAAGGAATAATAAAGCAGCACCAGGTTTAGATGGCTTGCAGGCAGAAATCTTAAAGTGCGCAGGTCAAGAGGTAATAGATCGTTTATTTAAATTAGTTAGTCGCATATACCTGACAGGCGAGATTCCAGAAGATTACAAACGGAACATCATAGTAGCTTTGCCAAAAAGAAAAGGCGCGGATAGATGCGAAAATTTTAGAACTATCAGTTTAACTTCCCATGCGTCAAAAATTTTAACTAGAATTGTGCAAAGAAGGATGGAGAAAAAGGCGGAAGAAATATTAGGAGAAGATCAGTTCGGATTTAGACGAAATAGAGGAACGCGCGAGGCCATTCTAGCTTTACGAGTAATTATAGAAAAAACGATAGAAAAGAGAAAGAGCGTCTATATAGGATTTGTAGATTTAGAAAAAGCCTTCGACAACGTAAAATGGGGGAAGATGTTCGAAGTGCTGAGAAAGGTAGGGATGAAATACAGGGACAGAAGAATAATACACAATCTCTACAAAGAGCAAAAGGCAGTTATAGAATGTGAGGAGGAACAAAGGGAAGTAGATATCCGGAAGGGAGTGAGACAGGGATGTGCATTGTCACCTCTAGTTTTCAACTTATATATCGAAGATGCGATTAATATTGTTAAGGAAAGAACAGCCTCAGGGATCAATGTACAGGGCCAAACTATTAACATGCTCAGATTTGCGGATGATATAGCAGTGTTAGCATCTAGCAAAGAAGAATTAGGAGCGGCTTTGAATGAAATGGAAGCAGTTTTGACACAGGGCTTCGGCATGAAAATCAATAAAAAGAAAACTAAAATTTTGGTATGTAGGGGATGTGAAAATAGAACTAAAATGGAAATACAAATTGGAAATGAGAAGATAGAGGAGGTCGCGGATTTCTGCTACTTAGGAAGTAAAATAACTCAAGACGGTAGGAGCACTAAAGATATAAAACAAAGAATGGCGCAGGGCCGAGTTGCGTTTAACAAAAAGAAACAACTGTTATGCTCGAGAACGGTTAATATAGAGACTAGGAAGAGACTCTTAACGTCGTATGTATGGAGTACGGCATTATACGGGTGCGAAACTTGGACAATAGGAGAAGCGGATAGAAAAAGAGTAGAAGCGTTTGAAATGTGGTGCTACAGACGCATGATGAAGATACCGTGGATAGATAAGGTTAGCAATAGGGAAGTATTAGAAAGAGTTGGGGAAAAGCGAAAGGTATGGAAATCAATAAAGAGTAGGAGAGATAGGATGGTAGGACACCTTCTAAGACACGAAGGAATAGTTCGTGACATACTAGAGTCAGAGATAGGAATAAAAAGAGGTAGGGGTAGGCCTAGATTAGACTACTGCTCTCAAATAGTTAGGGATGTAGGATGTTCTACTTTTAGGGAAATGCGTAGGTTAGCTCAGGATAGAAAAGAATGGAGGTACGCGTCCAACCAGTCTTCGGACTGAGAACCTTATGATGATTCAATCACTACGTACGTCACCAAGAAAATTATCGAAATACAATTAAAAATAAAAATTTCGTGTTAAAAAAATGATTTTTATTTCTCCAATTTAAGGGAAAATATATCAGCAGGGGAAGGTCGTAGGAGAAAACTTTATATGAACTTGGGGTGTTATTTTCATGTAATCTATACGCACCCGAGAGATTTCCCACCTTCACCGGGACACCCTGTATAACTTTTTCTCTTTTATAAAAAAATTAGAATGTTTTCAAAATCTGGTGCTAAAATTTTTAAATTGTTTTATAAAAAGTGTTATTATTAATGCTAGAATTTCAAATATTTCATATTTTAGACCTTTTGAAATAGGTAAGTACATCAGTCTATTCAAAAATTATTTACAATTTTTTTACCTCATAAATATACTGAATAGGTATGTAGGTATGTATATAATAATTTGTCTATTTTTAATAATAAATAATATATAAATTAATGAAATAATAAATTGCACAAAAACATGCATTGCAATAAAATATTCTTTAGAGTTCATTTTAGAACATTATCAGTATTCTTTGGTCGAGTATTATAATTAATAATTGCACAGGATTTAGTGTTGTAAGTGATGAATAAAAGAAAAGCTGGTCATGAGTATATTGTCATCAGTATTAATTCTTCTAAAGACAACGGATTAGATTTCATTTTTGTATCCAAACTGTGGTACCTTTCTGAAAATTAACCGACTTGTATTGGCGTAATTGAAGATCAAACGTCTTACCATGAGCAAGATGGAGTCTCACGAGAGCCATGACGTAGTTTTCTGTTGTTAATATTCGATTCTTGCCGAATCTTAATACCAAACATTCTAAAACTTTATTACTAACTGTACAACTAGCTTCCCAGAGCAGAGGTCTGAGGTTGTAACTGGAAGTTTTTCCGCTGCCATGATTTCTTTCAAATTTCTGGAACGCTAGTCTCCAGAATTGCAACATACTCATCAAAACCGGAATATCCATTATGTTGATTCTACCACTTATATTGTAGTCCCTTAACATGATGAGACTTTTACACAGTTCCAAACTTGGTTTTTCCGATAAATAGTTCTTCCAATGGGCTTTTAAGAGTTTCTGAAGTTGACTAGCATCCAGTTCTGGTGGATATTTCACTAGCAGTTTGTTCAGAATGATTTTCGCTTCGGGCTGGAAAAAATTGCAACTCTTTTGTTAGGTTATTTTGGGAAAGAAACAGTACGTACAAAAACTGAAGATTCTTCCATAAACTCCGCGGAAATGTTTCTTATAATCATGTTGTCTTCATTTACTTCCCTAAAATCAAATATTAGGAAACGGTTAAGTAAAGATATAACATTACCAAATATTGCTTTGCTCGTCTGTGAATATCCTCAACAAAAATTTTCCGTCTAAATTCGGTATGTTAGTTTGGGGGACCACAATGTAGTCTCCTGGTGGTAGGGTAAAAAAAGTCACCACTTCCCTTGCTACTGAATGATTTGTTACGTCAAGAGGTTTCTGAAATCAAATTTGTAAAAAAAAATAATATTATGTACAGAATTTATTACTTGTTCTGCAACGAAATGTTGGGTTAGCCTCTGCATTGAATGGGGTACTTCATATACAGCAAATCCGATAGCGAACAGCGCCTTTTTCTTTTTTAAATCTAGGGGATTCGTTTCATAATACTGGGTGATTGAGACAACCACGTGACACTTGTTTGTTGAAGTCCTAGGGATTTGGACATGAAACTGAGGGTTCATTGACGTTGTGTCTAAAAAAAAAAATCACGAGATTTTTACCTTTTCGTCGATTTGTTTCAAGGAAAATTGTACCTATATAGGTGGGCCCACCCCCGGCGTTATATCCAGCTCTCCACCTTCTCCTGGCTAATACAGCTCTCCATGGCTGCTTAGAGTGAAGAGCTGTTTCGAGCATCCAGTCATCCGGACCGACATGCACTAAATCTAGTTGAGTGAAATGTTTGGCAAAATCTTCAAAAGACATCCTGGAACATTCTTTCAAAACAACCGTCTCAAACAACCCTTAAGAACCTCACCAGAATTCACCATCATTTATAACCCTAACACTTAGTAATTCTTTATCTCTAGCAGACAAACCGTCCCATTCCCAAGATCTCTCGCTCCATGGGCCTGTCCATTCTCCTCTCGCCCATGGATTTCTTAACCTGACCAAGGGAGTTTCGCCCTGAACGCCTCTAACCCTGGCCAACCCCGTTATGCTGTAAGCATGCTGAGTTATCAGTCCGTTTCGTAATCTCAGCTGGCGCTTGTTTTCTTTCTCCTGGCGAGAAAAAATATATAATTCATGTAGGGTGTTGTTCCTCGACTTACTTGTGCTATGGTAGCTATTAAAAGACTAGATCTAGGTACAGCGCTGTTCAACACTTGAAACGTTAGGAATCGATCCTGATGCGTTAACCCGAAACTTTGCACAATTCCTCCTGTTAAATCTTGAAGAGCTCTGGTTGTTGAACCTTGGGACAGATTCTCATAACAACCGTAGAGTCTATACGAGAAAAAAATATTTATTTTTATTAACGAGGGTAGATGATTTTCTTTTTTACTTTGCATAGGCTTTTTCTAATAGAGCTGCCCAAAATTCCGTAGAATTAGAGCAGTGCAGATACACCAATCGGCCTTTGAATGTTGGTAATTTGTCGTCTATTATCACGTCCCTCCATTCGCCGAAATGCCAGAATCGAAACCTGAAATATACAGGATGTATATTATGTATACGTATGTGTAAAATCTTATCAGCAAAAATTGTTAGAGGTGTTTGAGAAGGCTCGCAGTGCAATGTGCAAGGAATATATTATTCGCATCCTTTTAGCGATTAGTATATCTCTCTCTGGATCTATTGGCATGTCCGTTGGTTTTGTATTTCTAATTTTAAACGACTTAACGCTGAATTTATTAAATGACACCTGTAACAGATATATTATCGCCAGACATACACGCTTTGCGAACAATTTTTCGGTTCCCAGAATGAATTAATATGTGAATGTTGGAGTGCAGTGTAGAAATCGGACTTAATGGTTAAATAATGAATGCCACTGTCGCAGGTGAATAGAAGTTTTATTCGTTGCGAAGGCAGAGCTATTAAAAAGCAAGATAATCATATTTTTAATGATGCTACTAATTGTGGGGAGTGCACGCACGCGGTATAAGCTCAGGTAAGCACTATATCTTCTGACAACCGATAAATATAATTAAGAACTAGTTGCGTTTTGCATGCAAAGTTGTTTGGAATATACGTGTGCTACTGCCAGATACCATAAAATGAGTGTGCTTCGCCCATGCACCACGTCTTTGTCCCTTTCTTGCAAACGAACGTCTAATTTGTTAAATTAATAAAGTAAATGCTATTAACGAACTATGACGTTAATAAATCGTTATTTTCTGGTATAAAGTTCGCCGAAAATCATCAATAATTCTTATTAACGTTGAACTACGTATATGCAATTAATCAAGTGCTTCCAGCAACAGGTGGTTAGTACTAAGCAACGATGTTGATTACGGGCATTTACTGTACCGCCATATTAAAATGATACAATAAGTGAAAATTCCGAGTGTTGCAGAAGCAGTTCTTCGTTATGAACTGAACTTTTTCTCCTCATCGGAATCACAAACTGGCTTGAATTAGATGTCTGGTGACTAGAATGCGGACAGTTTATTACATGAAAACGGAGTGACCAGAGCGAGATTATAAAACTCTACACACAATGGCAGATATCTCATAATTTTTACCCGGGCATTCATCTCTATGCTGGTCTCGATCGTTCTATGTATTGTTGAATGCAAAGAAAACAACTGACGATGTCTTTACAGTTTTATTCAACATTTCAGATACACTCAGTGCGTAGTGTAATTTACTAAATTAAGAAACCTGTCGACGTGAAGATTTTGGTCGATCAACCTCGCTTCATCACATTTTTCAGTGCGAACTATGCATATAGGCGATCTGCCATTATGAAAGAAGATCGAATCTGAATAACTTTCTTTTATCCCAACTTTTTTCATGTGCTTTTGAACTTCGAATAAACAGGAACAAATCCAGGGATTCCCACCAATTGCAAGGGTGGAAAGCTTTGGGAGTTTTTCCATTAAAGGAGAAATTGTAAATGACAATCTGTTATTGTGTAGGTACAAATATTTTATGTTTAACGTCTTATCTAATGTTGTAAACGAAATTGAGGTTGTGGTTAGTTTATTATTGTCCAGGTGTACCTCGCTTAACGATACAAGCTCTTCAAAAGCATGTTGTTCAATTAATCCAATTTCGTTGTAAGATAGGTGCAAGGCTCGTAGATTTTCCAAACCTCTCATTTTTGGCACTACTTTTACTTTGTTATACTCCATGTATAAAGTTTCTAAATTATGTAAATTGTCGAAAACACCAGGGTTGAAATTAAGATAATTTTTCGATAAGTACAATTCTTGTAAATTTTGGTTTAACGCTCCAGGTTGTATGGTATTAAGTTCGTTGCTGTCCAAAAACAGGTTTTTCAAACTAGGCAAATTGAAGGTGTTGGCTTGGATCACCCTCAATTTGTTAAAATGCAAACTAATCAGAAATAGTTTGGTTGATTCATTGCTGAAACAACCCACCTCTAAAATTTGTATATTATTTTTCTGCAAGCTTATAGATGTAATGTTATCTAAATTTAAAAATGCATCTTTTTGCAATACGGTTAAGGTGTTGTTTTCTAAAGTCAGGCCCTTCAAGTTTCCTAACCCCCCAAAGGCATTTGGCAGTATTCCATCCAACTGCTCAACGATGTTTAAATATTCCAAGTTCCTGGTTCCATTGAACGTTCCCGGTTGCAAAAAATTTTGGCACGTTGCAGGGAAATCACAATTTCTATATTTGTCTCTTGTTACGAACAAATTTGTCCATGTTTCCGATGCGCGATACTTTATATCCTCAATTTCTGGACATTCGACGTAATGTCCGAAACTCCGACAGCCACAATTCACTTGGGCATACAATAAACTTACTAAAAGCGAACGCAATATTATATTCATCCTTACTGCGGCGATTATTTGAGAATTACTGGAGCGAGTTTTGAACGGGCAAAGAAGGTTATCTTTTAAAGTGATATAAGTTCGGGTTATCTATTATATAGTTCCTAAATTCCGAAAGTTCGTGTTTTCTTCGGCATCTCTCCTTCGCGAACAAGTCACGAGCCGCCACTGCTATCAGATTAGCTTCCAGCTCGTTTTGCTCTATTATTCTTTAGCTAATGAGTCAAAGCGCGACTGCCATCTCGTTTATAGCCTGTATAATTAACAGGGAACTATCTTTACTACAACTACAACTTATTTCAGGCAGGTTATCATTTAGAGTAGAGAGGTGATTGCACGACATAAATTTTTTCTACAATATGGGACTTGTGTTGCTTCATGACGTATGTTAATCATGTTCATTGTTGTTCGCAAACGATCTATATTGAAAATCTCATTCAACGTAGCGAGTACCTGTCGACATGATTAAAAATTACCTATCCAGCCTCCTACTCGTAATTCATAAACAATTTCTACGATTATAATCTGAATGACTTACCTAAAAACCCCGCAGTAAGACTGAGAATTGTCGAATCCTTGATCAGGAGGGACAACCCTATCTAAGAACCTTGGCGTGAGAGCTAGAGATGCGACAGCTGCCAGCAACCACTGATCGCCCAGTTCGCCAGCCTCCACGGCAAATCTGTGGGTTTCGTTGTGGTTTTCGTTTACAAACCTCGGCCTCTGACACATCTCCTGAAATATACCTCCAAGCAATATATCTACTTAAACAATTTTTTGCATTTTTTAAAGTTTTTGCAGTTGCTTTAACTTTTACGCTCTGCGACCAATTAAAGAAAATGTTATCAGGTGTTCAGCTGAACGCAGTCGCTATTACAAAGATTTACTAAATGGCAACTGAATAAATTCTGCAGAGGTACACGGTACATGCAGAAAGTAGCACCAACTTTTCTGTTTTATTTCTTTAAATGACTTCCACAAAGGTGTGCAAGAATAAAGAGATACAATCGCGAATGTGCGAAGCAAACTTTAAGTGCCGATAAATTGTTAGGTGTTAAAAGTAATACTCGTGAAGTAATTGATTCCATCTGTCAAATCGACGATAAAAATCAGGGGATTTATGGAGGAAAGCGTCTCTAAAACTGTCCATTGTGAAATATTGCTCTTTTAGAATCTTCAGTGTAATTTGAGCTTCTGCATTTTATTTAATCGCAAATTTATTGCTCAAACAGATGCTGGTCATTACGTGTTTTAATAGCTTTATATATTTTTTTTAATAATCAGTTCAACATAGTAATAGTTAGACCCTGTATATGAATTTTAATCTGGGGTGTTACATTGTATGATAACATATCGAAATGCATAAAAAATAAAATAAACGGTATTCAAAATTCTATAACTTCTTACTTACATGTGGCCTCATCCAAACTATCGGATGTAGAGAGGGTTTCTTGTGATGGTACAGGGCTCTGGGGCCTGCAGGAAAATCGGGGTCCTCAAAAAGTGTCCCTCGCTCTCGACAAGCCCTTCGGACCGCATGGTAATTTGCTACGTTACGTTGCCGTTCCGTCGTGCAGTACCTGGTAAAGAAACCGGTGGTTACAACCAAAGCACAAACGGATGAAAATTATTGCAAGAAAAAATGTGCACCAA
Source organism: Xestobium rufovillosum (assembly GCA_963966045.1). Taxonomy (NCBI): domain Eukaryota; kingdom Metazoa; phylum Arthropoda; class Insecta; order Coleoptera; family Ptinidae; genus Xestobium; species Xestobium rufovillosum. The sequence continues at coordinate 26,943,916 of OZ014503.1, forward strand.
CTTGTTTCTTTTTATATTCTCTTTATAGACTGCAGCGCACAATAACATCATAGGACACGCAAAACACAAGTTAACCCACAGAGAGTAAAATTAATACTGCTTTATAATTATTATTAAGAAAGTTTTAATGGAGATGAGCCATCGGAGAAATATGATTAAAAAAATTCTCATCACCTAAATTCCTAGTGTGAACTGGATTAATAAGATTCTTTTCTTTGGCTGCACTTGTTTCATTGTATTATGATTTATTTCTAAAATATAGACTGTTTTCTGATTATTTGACCTTCGCATGGCTGCAGCTGCTCATATTAATAAACAAGTTTCAGTTCATTTGGAGAAGCATCCGCGTTCAGAATGTTTTTGCAAACATGCTTCAGAAATATTCTAATAATCAATTTGATTTACATGAAAATTAGTGGAAAGTGTTTGACAAATGTAATAACTATCTGTGATAAAATTTCGGATATTAACAGGTATGGCAAACCAGTTTGGCAAAATTTAGTTGTTAAAGAAGACATTTGTGCGAGCAATCCAGCTAAAAACGACGAACTTTTACGGCCGGGGGTTTTTAATAAAACGAAAAATTTGGAACACCTTTACATAGCAGAGAAAATAAAGGAAATATTCCCAGATGCTTTTGGAGGCTTAGAAAAGCTGAAATACCTGAAGTTCTGGGGCAACAAATTGACTGTTATTCAAAGAAATGCGTTTGGAAATTTCGAAGACATCTATAAAATCGATTTGCAAAATAATCAGATAGAGAATTTGGTCCATGGTGTTTTCGGCGAAAGCAACGTTAAAGAAATCGACTTATCTTTCAACAAGCTGACGAATATTCAAGTAAACATGCTGAATTTGCCTAGTTTAAAGAAATTATCTCTAAGCAACAACAACATCAACATGATTGTTCCCGACGCATTCAACGTGAATTTAAAACATTTGGACTTGAGTCACAATATTATGGACACCAATTTCGAATTTTACAAGAACTTAGAAAACTTGGAAATATTTATACTTTCTTTCAACAAAATAAAGTTGATAACCAAAATAGAAAGCATGGAATTTTTGGATTTTTTGGATTTATCAAACAACGAAATAGAAGCAATCGAAGATGGTGCTTTTTCTAACTTAAACTCTCTACAAACATTATATCTAAACAACAACAGGTTGAAATATCTATCACCAAACTCTTTCACTACCAGAAACAACAAATTAAGCATAAAAATTTTGTATCTACACCGGAACAATTTAACTTCTCTAAACATCGATGTTGGAAAGAGATTACCGGACCTTAAAGAAATTACTATTGGTGCTAATCCCTGGCCCTGCCCTTGTCTCTTCGCCCTCAACGAATATTTGAGAACACGAGGAATTCAACAGCCAGATTGCGATAAAAATTTCTTCAAAGATGGAAATACTCCTGTATGTTTAGCAGCGACCAACAAAAATACATGCACTGGTGCAGAAATGTATAACGATAATGTTTATAAACAATTTCAAACTACATTGGTAAATTATCTCTGTGATTAATATAAAGATGCATCTGTGGTAGACACTTGATAACCTTTCTATATCTGGATATATTCCTTCTCATTTTAAACTGGTTTCAGTGACTCTTGAGCATCCGTCGTAACAAGAATGAGTTTAATAATACACCTTCTTTTAACAAGTGCATTTTATATTCGAGCAAACGGTGACTGTTTAATTTCAAATAGTTCAATTAAGTGTTACCTACTCGAGGATATTTATACGCTTGGTACGGAACAATGGAAAACATTGGAGGTTGTAGAAGATGAAAATAATCCTAGTCTGTCTACTTTGCAACCTGGTACGTTCAATCGTAGCAAGAACTTGGAATTCTTGAGGATCGTCGGAAAGTTAGATAGAATATCCCCTAATGCTTTTGGAGAATTGAAAAATTTGAAGTACATGGAGTTAGAAAACAATACGTTGCATGTTTTGAGTAAAGGTACTTTCCTGGGCTTAGATAACATCGAAACTGTTAATCTTTTAAGAAATAATATACAAATTTTAGACACTAATGTTTTCAGGAACAATTCACTATTCACCATCGACCTATCTTTTAATAAATTAAGGATAATACTAGACAATACTTTTAATTTACCTAGCTTAGAGAACCTGCACCTCCGCAATAATGAAATTAATACAATAGAATTAGACGCGTTTAACGAAAACTTATACCTCTTAGATTTAACAGAAAACAACTTACGAAATTTTGATGTAGATCTTTTTGAGAAATTAAATAAATTAAACACCTTGTATTTGGACCATAACAAAATAAAAACTTTGCCAAGAATAAGAGGCTTAGAAAATCTAGATTATTTGTCCCTAGCTCACAATAGAATACAAACCATTGTGCCAAACGCTTTCGCAAATTTAAGAAAACTCTCTGCCCTGTGGTTAGATAACAACAAATTAACTAGTCTGCTGCCCAACACATTTACTGCTGGAGACACTGTTCTAAGCATAAAACAACTGCATATAGGCAACAACAGTTTAACTTTGGTAACTTCAGAAGTCATAGAAAGGATCCCGTATGTTTACGATCTTAAAATTGGAGGCAATCCTTGGGTTTGTCCATGTCTGTTTGCTTTCCAAAAATATTTACGAAAATATCACGTACAGGAGTCTGACTGCGAAAGGAGTTTCTTTAACGATGGTAAATCACCCATTTGTATAGCGGAACCATATTGTTATCCAAGTAGTTGGAATAATTGTACTCTTTCAGAAAAAGTTTTCAAATATCTTAGGTTAGTTAATTACGAATGTTTCTAGATGTACTTAAAACGTTAAATAAAAGTTATCAATTACCATGTTGATTGTTACTGAGGTATGTGCCGCTGAACTCTGCCAACTTGGTGGAATTGTTCCAAATACATATATCTAATTGATAACTCTTTTCAAAATTAAACAATAATTACATTATGTTCGATTTTATTTAGAGTGGCTGCAATGGGGCAGCCGATAATTTTATAAACTTTTGCAATGATAAACTAACTCGCGAAAATATCGATAATGCTGACCGACTTTCCTTCTGGCTCCAACGAACCACTTTTTCCGTTTTATTGGTGTGCTGTACGATGTATGTATTAGCCTGGGTGCAAAGCAGAAAACACCAGTTAGAACCAGTTAATAGTATTTAACAATTTAACTACACATGCATATGCATAATACTTATGGGACTGCTGCGCGCTGAAGCTGGGGACTTGTACGTTATACTAAGTTCTGACGTCACGCGGCCTACTCTCGCTGCAAGGTACGATTTCTAGCCTCGCACCGACGGAAAACTTTGCAACGGCTTCACAGGCGAAGGAATTTTTTTTTTAACAAAAATGAACAACATAACTGCCTTCAGTATAATAAACTCTATCAATTTTAATGAAATTTGAAAATTACCGAACCTGCCTATTCCGGAGTCAAAATGTTTTGTTGGCAATATTGCTGTTTCTCGAGTGCAAATTTACGATAAAAGCGTTAAAAGGCCGGCGTAATCCGTGACGTTCGGTGAGGAAGTAATAAAAACAAATGAAACTGGTCAATTGCAGTGCACGGTTTTCTCACAGCCGTGACCTACTGTAAATTGTACGTTCACACCATCAAGAAGCGAAATAACTGGATTGCCGACTTGCGGAGCGAGGGAATGCGCCATACACAAAGAGATCTGGCTAATTTGAAACAGTGCGGTTTTATGGACAGTTGGAACAGAAGAATTAGCAACTAATCATGAAAATTACACATAGGAACAGTTGTATTTCAAACTTAAATTGTGTTACAGACTAATAGCGCCAGTTCTTGGGGGTTTCTTCGAGTAGACATTTTTGATCGCATTTTCCCGCTCTGCTTTTCCTCGCTGGAACGTCTTGTGAATCTGATGCATCCGGTGCAGACATACTATGATTTCTACGTTTGATTTCGACCCCGTATACCCCCACGGGAGCACTCATGACCTTGTCTTTGTAGGCGACTGTTTTCTTTTGCGGTGGAGCTGTTAAGATTTCTGAAGTTTGTTGAATTTCTTTGGAGATGTTTGAGAGGTGGCTTTGGGAGTCACACATGTCTTTGGAAGAACACAAAGAAATGTCGCAGGAGAGCCCGCAGGATTTTGCGTCTGCTATTAAAGTTGTTATCTTCGTTACTTCCTCATCATTTGGTCTGGACATGTCGGAATCTTTGATAGTCATATCTTGAGTTTTCTTGGAAGAATTTTCTTCGCCTCGTGATTTAGAAAAGACAAGCGGTTCAGGGTTAAGATTTTTCGCTCTTAATCCATGTGTGCGAGGTTTCTTATCAGGGAGCAGCAGGGGACTATCGACTTTACATAAAATTTTCGAGCAGCAACTTTGATTTTCTTCTAATTTCCTTGAAAAATCTTTTTATCATTTTCGCAATTGAAAGCCAGTAAGTTTCGGTACCTACCTTTCAAACTAGACAACTTCTCTAATTCGTTATCAGGAGATAATTCGTCACCTTTCATAGAGGTAATCAAACATTCGAAAAGCTTTTGATTAGTTTTCATCTGCGATCGCAGAACGTCTTGTCGGTGCCTGTAATCTTCAATTTGTTTTTCCAAATCGTCGCATTCCTTCTCCGAAACAACTATATCTGTCTTCAGCCTCATGTAATACTTCTTAACTTCACTGGAAGCAACATTTAATTTGTCCAGACTACCAACGGCGTTTGTAACTTTCGATTTCGTCGATTCCAACAAATGCTTCTTCTCTTCCAATTTGACCGTTAGTTCTTCTAATTCTTCCTGTAATTCCTCGTTGGTTTCCACTAATTTTCCTTCTGGAGTTACTACAGGCAAAGTTCTTATGGGGGCTTGTGAGAATTTTTCACGAAAAGTCTTCATATCACCATTAACAATAATCAGGAATGCTGTTATGCAAGCAGCCGTAGCAAACACCACGGTGAAGAAGAGCAATAACATTTTAAGTTGTTTTTTTTATTAAATTAAAAATTACTTGTAATTTTGACGTTTAAGTTTGTACTTTAATGTCATATGACTTTCCAACGATAGCTTTAAATTCGAAATTTAATTCTCGCTTACCTCGACAGAGTTGATAGTTTGTCTTCAGGTTTATTGGCGTGCCCGTTCATCCATGGTCTTCCATTTGGTCCTCCGCCTGGAAAATTTATAGAAATTAGTGCTGATATAGGATGCGCAAGTTTTTATTCATCAGAATAAAACGAAAAACTTGTCCATATGACAGAGGAATGCGAGGAATAATCAAGAAGTACAGACCCACCTAACAAAATGAATGCATAAACTTGTTTAAGTTGCTCAGCATGGGTGGAGTTGGTTTATAAAGACAAGTACGTGTCCCCATAATTCTAACACATATAGAACAGGCGTCTTAACTCAAAACTGACAGAACACAGATAAATATCATCGCTGGAACATAGTCAAATGCAATTTGAATAAATGAATCAAATCAACTTGTTCACAAAAATACAAACCCGCCTCACTAGAGTGCATTTGGCTATATGAATTCATTTCAGACACAAGAGTGTGTTCACTCATTTGTAGTCGTGAAGTGTCGCTTCTTTCTAGTTTATTGAAAAACGTTTACGTTTTTGGTTGACGTGTTTTAGGCCTGATAGTTACTAATAAACGTAAAAAATCGAGGATAAGCGCACGCGGTCGTAATGGCGTGCGTTATTACTTAAGGTTATAAAGGACGATTCTTCGTCGAACATTTCGCTAGTGCACAAGAAATATCAGCTATTGCGAGACAGATATTATTGTAGCGGCATTAAAGCATGGTAATACGAGGAACGTATATTTCTATCATTGACCGTAATGGCAAAGCACGCCGCCTAGTTTCAATTTAATGGTAATAAAGAGAGAAGGAGAACTTGTAGTTCATAATTTAGATAGCGTTTTGAAATAATTCAACCGTTTTACATGGCTTATCTCAAAACTAATCCGAGCCTGAATGTATTATTAGATTACAGAAATTATTGCCCCGTTTTCAGGGGAGTGAAATTGAAACGGGACAGAATTCTAAATATGCGGTTAATTTATTTCTTGAATAGGTCAGTTACAGAGCGTACAAGCTGCCTCATAGTATCCCATATAAGGACGACAGTAATTCAGGAACTTTTTCATTCCGCGCTCCTGCTATTCTAATCGGAAAATTTATTTTGCGTTCGATTCGTAAAAAAACTGGAGCATTGTTGTATAAAATGCATGCAGGGCGGATAATAGCGTTGCAAACGATAACAACACCAATAAAATATAACTGAGTTTTAGGCTACTGTGCTTCATACGAAGAAATAATGATTAGCAAAACTTATTGAATGATCTCAAATGCTCATTATAAGTATACCGTGTGACAAACTTCCATGAGTACATGGAGAAATAACATGGGCAATTACATTTTTGGGGATTCCTGCTCCCCATGTGTAGTTACAGTGGTGGTAAAGGTAGCAATCGAAAGATTATTTTTTTCTGCGTATGAGGATATCAAAAACTCTACAACTTTCCAATTTATTAAATCATTAAAAGCAAAAATTACATTAATAATTTTCTAACTAAAACACAGAAATTTATCAGATTATCCATGACAACTTAATTTATTTTCTGAACTGTCAACATTTAAAAATGAACAAAAATATTTATTCAGTTCAAGAAAAGGTTTTCATTGTGAAAATATTTTACGGCGGCAATAGTTTGCGCGTAGTCCGTGCCTTATTTTCTGTAAAATTCAATAACGGTCCTATTCCTTCGGTATAACAACAAATAATTTAGTAAGAAATTTGAAGGCTGGGAATCTTTCATATAGAAAGAAGTTAATTTTTACTAATACATAAACTTTTTTTTTTATTTAGATAATTCTCATTCACATTGTTATTGTCATTACCTATAGTTGACAATTAATTGATTACTGGTGTGGATGTTTCGTTGGTGAATGCTGGTCCATAGTTTATGGTAAATTGTAGATGTCGTCTAACCTATTAAAAAGTTTTTGGGAAAATGTTAAAGCAGTAAAATGAAATAATAAAAATTAAATTACTTTAATTTTACTGCAATTATGAAAAATTTAACAAGCGGCAACATTTGTTTATTTTGCTCTAATGAATTTTGTAATCTGGCAATTTAATACTTATTTATTTCATATCTAGGTAAGGACAAAAACTCATTAATATACAATGAAATTAAAGTAACATAAAAAAAGAAAAATAGCTATAACAAATATTCAAATAAACCCCCATTCTGTATCAGACAGTATCCCAGCCTATTATAGAAAGAATTTCTCACATTCGCAAGTTGCCGATCGTTTACTAAGTTGCATTCCGCAAAAATAGCATTCCTTAAAGAATCAATATTTGGGTGACGAGTTTTATAAATATTATTTTTTAAATGACCCCACAAGAAAAAGTCACACGGTGCCAAATCGGGAGATCTAGCTGGCCAGTTTATAGCACCACCTCGACCAATCCAGCTCTCTGGAAATATTTCATTTAATAATTCCCTCACTTGTGCTCCAAAATGTGCTGGGCATCCGTCATGTTGAAACCAGACCTCCCGATTCGCATGTGCAACTTCTTCTAATACAGGGCCAATATGGTTACTTAATTAAGAGATCTAAATAAGCATCTGAATTTAAATTTCCCTGTATTTCAAATGGTCCTATAATGCGATTATTAAAAATGCCTGCCCAAATATTGATTTTTTGAGGGTATTGCGTTGTAGTGGCTAGATTTATTCTGGGATTTTCCTGGGCCCAATGCCTAACGTTTTGTGAATTTGGCTCTTGATTTAAAGTGAAGGTACACTCATCGGTAAAACAAATTGATGAGAGGAAGCTGCGATCCCGATTAGCCCGTTCTTGCATTTCTTCACAGAAAGTTTGCCTTGATTCTTCGTCAAAAGGAAGTAACTCTTGGTGACATTGGAATTTAAAGGGATGATGTTTGTTTTTTTTAATATGTTACGGACAGTTTCTCTTGAAACATTACATTCTAGGGCAATAGACCTTAAACTAGATGTTGGACTAGCAGTTATCACGCCTTATTACCATTTCCTCTACCTCAACATTTAGATTTCTTGGAACGACTAAAAAAATAAATGATAAGATTAATTTTAGTTTTGTTTCACTCCACGTTATCACTTGTTAAATTTCTCATAATCCCAGTAAAATTTAAGTTAGCGAACAATAAGGAATTAGCAACTAGGTAATAATAATAAGCGAATCAGAATTATCTAAATAAAAACCAAGTAAATTTATTAGTAAAAATTACCTTCTTTCAATGAAAGATTCCCAGTATCTTCAAATTTCTTAACTAAATTTTTTATTGTTGTTACCGAAGGAATAGGACTGTTATTGAATTTTACAGAAAATAAGTAACGACTACCCGCAGACTATTGCCGCCTTAAAATATTTTCACAATGAAAACCTTTTCTTCAACTGAATGAATATTTTTGTTCATTTTGAAACCCAAATTTTAAATTATTGTCGATAAATAATGTTGACAGTGCAGACGAATTAGAAATTAGAATCAAAAGGGAGTCTTTGATTAGAATAAATTAAATTGTCATAGGTACTTAATCTGATGAATATCCGTGTTTTAATTTGAAAATTATTAGTGTAATTTTTGCTTTTAATGCTTTAATAAATTGGAAAATTGCAGAGTTTTTGATATCCTCATACGCAGAAAAAATAGTCTTTCGATTGCTACCTTTACCACCACTGTAACTACACATGGGGAGCAGGAATCCCCAAAAATGTAATTGCCCATGTTATTTCCCCATGTACACAAGGGAGTTTGTCACACGGTATGTAGATTTCCCAGTTTGTACGAAATATGTATATTCATTTTTAGATAAAATTACTAACTCGTAGTACTGGATTTCGAAATTATAAAATTACCTTTATAAATTTTTTCTTTGATAGAATTACTTAATTGTAATTTTATCAATTTTATTAATTTAATTAATGATTAATTTTTGCACTGAAAAGTATTACGAATTTTATTTATTATCTTTTTTTAAAGTCACTTCAATTTCTGAAATGAAAATTTCGGTTCTATTTATATTGTTTATATTTGGGGGCAAATTTTGGACCTTTTGATAGTAATTCTGTTTCATTTTTGTCAAAAATTATATTACTGTAAATGGTAATTGGTAATGGTAATTGGAACTGAATGCTGATTTCTTAGAATTGTTATAGATGTCAATTTTGTCATAATTTTGAATATAATTTAAATTATTTAACTTCTTTCACCCTGTCACGAACGAAAAACTACGGTTAGGTAAAACTGTAGCTAATATATTATATTCGCATTATCTCGACTATTAAACAGGGAACAACGCTTCTCGGTGCACACAGATCGTATGTTGAACCGGTAAATGCAATAATTGTATTCTAATGTGGCTTGAATTCTGTTTATTTTATTTTGTACAATGCTGAGAATGATGGGAAACTTATACTTAAAACGCGCTCTGGAAGAAATTATGAATCTGGGATAATTTTTAAGTTTACCGACAAAAATAATATTTCCCCAACAGAGATACTGATTAAGTAAGGTAAATGTACCAGTATTCGTCAGGTTAAGAGTAAGTCACAAATTTCAAGTGTAATATTTTTTAAACTATCATCTTAAAACACTGACCTCTGAAACCAATTTTTAGATGAATGAGTTAAGTAATAAAATTGCATTGTTTTGTAACTTTACATTTGTAGATATATATTAAATTTTATTTTATTTAATAAAGTGTCATGTGCACCAGTCTCCGTCATACCAAAAGTGATTATGCACCAGTATTCGTCATGCGGCAGTTCCAGAGTTCGTCATAAGCTAAAAGCATTTATTATACCATTCTAATACATGCCTGTATCGTTGACAAAAATTGTCCTAAAGGCCTTAGCAAATCATCCAACCTCATAAAAAAATAATAAATCTTTACTTATTCAATACATATAAAACAAACATATTTTTTCACTTTTTTCGAAACTCCCGCACAATTCTCGTGTACCCATTTATAACACTTCATACATTTTATCATGTCTTCTTGGCTACTAGTCTCGCAAATGAAACAAAACCAACTTTCTGAAACATTTTCAAGCAACGCTTCAACTTGTCTGATACCTCTTTTATTAGATTCCTTATTCGTCTTCTTTATTTCTCTTTGCTTTTTCCGATTTTCTGTATATTCGATTTTCTTCAATTTTTTCTCTTCCTTATTTTTATAATATTGTTGCCATTCATTTGAAGTGGCAACTGAAGGAACCTTCTCAGTTGCTTTTCTTTTTTATTACTTTTTGGCGAATTTGGCCAAAAAAGAACTCTTTTGAAAGGCGAGGGTATGCCCTCAGGAATCTTACTCGTGGAAGGTAATGGTGGAATTTTTTCGCTTGCTCTGATGTTTGAGGGTGAAGGATTTTTTTCCGCTTGTTGAATTATGCTATTAATGAGAGAATGTGTAGAACTTGTCTCGTTCTGTATTTCATCAGTGGTTTCGTCACTAAGTTTAGCTTTTTTTACTTCTAGGCTCTTGTTATTAATGAGGCAAGGCGAGGGAGTTTTGTCACTCCGTGTTTCAGTATGGACTCTTCCACCAATTTCAGTAAGAGTTCCACCTTCGTCAACCTCATAAACAATTACTCTTCGATTTTCAAACAACTCTTCTCCAATATTGGTATTTTGTTCTTCATTGTTTCCGTCTAGGTCGAAGTTAAACTCTAAATTCTGCTCTTCAACGTTTAGGTCGCGGTTCCAGTCCAAATTCTGCTCTTCAATATTAACATCTGAATCATCTAGAGTAACAAATACGAGATAATACTTTTTTACTAAGAGTAGGTAGATACCTACCTATTCCAATTTCAGAAGAAATGGTCTTTTTATTGCCTTCTGAAATGGCTGATCTGATTTTCTGACTGAATTTTTTCCATATATAGAAGAGTTCGGCGTCTTGTATGGGACCAGTCCATTCTTCTCCGGATTTTCTAAATAATTCCAATTTTTTATTTGAAATTAAACTTTCAAAATATTTGAAGTGAGTTTTCACTTCATTTTCATTATCTTCATTATTGATGGCATCAATATTATTATCAATTTGACTTTTTATCCTGAAGTACTTTACAGCATTTGGGTTTAGAGGAAATAAACCGCAAGTTCTAAATCCATTTATCAGGAGCAGAGGTTTAATTGTCTTTTGGAGGACGGTATTCAGTAAGATTCCAAAATTGTCGCGACGAAGGCGAATACCAGCATTTTCAATTCTCCAATCATATACTGCCTTTTTCCAGGCTAATTTCAAGGGATGGAACACAGAAACATCCATTGGTTGAAGTATGTGTGTGGCATTAGGATACAACGCTTTCAGTTCAATTTGTTTCGATTTGCAAAATTCACTGAGAGGCAAGGTCAAATGTGATACGTGTCCGTCAAGGTAGAGAATGATCGGAAAATATATATTATTTTCTACGAGCCATGGGTAAAATACATTGCATATGTATTCAAAAAAAGTCTGACCAGTCATCCACCCGTTGACCGATTTTCCTATTGCCCAGCTGGATGGAATGGAAGTTGCTAAATTTTTGGGCACTCTCTTTAAGTTAACCACAATCATGGGAGGTACTACTTTTCCTGCAGCATTACCCATAATTAGAGTGGCTATACATTCTTTTTCATCCGAATTTATAATTGTATGAATGATCTTTTGCCCCCTTTTCACTAGAACTTTATTGTTACTTGGACTGAAAAAAAATGCAGTTTCATCACAATTAAAAATTCGTTCGCTATCTGAAATTGCTTTTAAGAGATCACATTTCTCAAAGTGCTGTTGTATCTCCATAAACAACCCTCTAATTTTATCTTCTGTAATTATTGCCCTCGTGTTTGTAAAATTTTGAGCAACTCTTCTTGCAACTTCTGGATGCCCACGAAGAAATGCTTCGTACCAGTGTCTTCCTGGTGGATCGTTAGTAAAAGTACAATTTGGTTTTCTCAACTCTTTAATCAACATCTGCACGCTATTTAATAATTGTTCCTTTCCCACAGGAAATCCTTTTTGAGCCGAATGAAAAATCCAGTTTACTAGGGCTAACTCCTCTTCGTCGGAAAGAACAGACGGAGGGCCCATATTCCTAAAAATAGGAGTTTTTCCTTTCGCCTTAAGGTGCTTCGAGGAACTTTAAAATTTTTTGCGTCAGAATAAATGGTCGATCCATTTAAAGCACTTTCCATGTCATCTTGACTATAATTTAAACGGGCTATATTCTCTAAAAATGAAAAACCCAGTGTTCGCCAGTTCAATGTTCCAGTGTTCGGCCTAAACTCTAATAACGCACAGCTCCTTCGGTTAAACTATATTTATATGACGACTACTGGTACGTATATTTGTTTGGTTCACAGGAATATCGCCAACAAATTTAATTTGATGTAAGCGTTATAATAAATTAGAAATTGCAGTTTTGTTTTTAGTCATCATGGTTCCAGTGTTCGGCACACATGACGATGATTGGGAAATAGCCAATAATCTGAGTACCAGTAATCGCCACAGTAAAAAATTTAAATTAATTTAGTTTTAGCGTACGAATTCTTGTATTGTCATAAAAAATATAGTTTATATGTATATTAAGAAAAACTTACTTGATGTGGTTCGAGTTGAACTAGACCGGTTTTTTGAGTTTAGAAGTGGGAGTCACTTCCTTAACGGAACTAATCGTTTTAATATGCACTAGCACGCAGTCGCAAAAAATGAAAATTTTCAAAATTTTTTACTGACAAATAAATTGACAAAACAGTAACGTAACTTTACAAAGCTGCACTGAAAAAAATGTATGTAAATTCACATTAAATTTACATAATAGTTTCTGTAATATTTACATAAGAAATACTGTAAAAAATAATTACAGTGGCGTTATTCATAAAAATACACAATAATGTAAATGTTTTGCAAATAAATGTATATTTCCTTTCAAAGTATGTGAAAATCTAGAAAGTTGTAAATCTAAAGTGTAGTTTTGTTGGATATAACGTAATAACACCATAAAATTGTAAAATTTTTGACAGAACTATAATAGTACGGAAACTCTGTAACGTCTGGCCATTCGGATTCATAGTATGCTAAACACGTGAACAGAAACGGTGGCGCTTGCGTTCGAGCGGCATATTACAGTTGTTGCATCAATAATCAGAATCACACAATATTTTTGTTAGTGTGCGCGTTTTATAAAGTGCTACAGTTGAATGTTTTGTTAAGGTAAGTGGTTATCTTATTCATATATAATATAAGTAGTTATTAATTGATAAGTATACATTATTAAAGAATGATCACCTGCAAATTTTGTAAAACAAATGTAACTACGAACTCCATCAGTACTGTCATCGAAATTTGCAAATGCCATTTTATTGCCTACGTCCAAATTTCCAGGTAGTTTTAAATACCTACAGTAAATTTAAAAATCACGTTTCTAAATAGATTGCATACCTAAATTCAGCGAAACTAGATATTTTTATAACTCAAACTTTATCTGTAACATTTTTATATCAATTTTATGAATTTCTGGCAATAAATAACTGTATAAGTATATAATATATCGACGTTTCGTCCCCGTTTGAAACAAAAAATGTGTCATCATCATCATAAGGTTCTCAGTCCGAAGACTGGTTGGACGCGTACCTCCATTCTTTTCTATCCTGAGCTAACCTACGCATTTCCCTAAAAGTAGAACATCCTACATCCCTAACTATTTGAGAGCAGTAGTCTAATCTAGGCCTACCCCTACCTCTTTTCATTCCTATCTCTGACTCTAGTATGTCGCGAACTATTCCTTCGTGTCTCAGAAGGTGTCCTACCATCCTATCTCTCCTACTCTTTATTGTCTTCCATACCTTTCGCTTTTCCCCAACTCTTTCTAATATTTTAAATATTTTATATTTTTTACATGTTTCTTTTAATAAAACTTGACAAGGCCCCCGAACGGGGGCGAAACGTCGATATATTATATACTTATACAGTTATTTATTGCCAGAAATTCACAAAATGTATATAAAAATATTAAAAATTTAAACTAACACAAATCAAGCAAAAATTTTATCTGTAACGTTCGAAGTTGTGTGTTTCAGTGCAAAGACAGAAAAGAGTTTCATAAACATACTTATAAACACTTGAAAGATGGCATTGGCGTCATTTGCCCTTATAACGTTTTTTGTAAATTCGAGACGTCGCGTCGCAGTCGTTTAGCAATGTTAATAACCTCAGAAATCACATAATGCGGAAACACTCCTATGTAACATCCAACATAGGTGCCGACACAGATGCAAATAATTCAAGCAATGGTGCATGCAAAAGATACGTATGCATTTGAATTTGGATGAACAGTTTCAGATAAACGATAGTAATACGTTAGATCAAAATTTTGACAATGAACAATGAATCAAAAAATCCATAGTTTCCTGCTTTATGACAAATTTCAGTTGAAAATTCATAAAGAATAACTGCATCATAACTTATTATTTAAAAATTAAGATAATAAGAAAATGTTCTATGCTTTTACCGATTACCGCGGTACAAATCATCGAAATTGTTTCAGGATACAATTATTGCTATTGAGGAGCACAGCGCGGTAGAAGTGGTAGGTGAGTAGGTATACTTTAGCAATTTGTTAAATTGTAGAAAATATTACGTACTTCTTGATTTAGTGGCTTCCAATAAAGTACCTAGTCGGTACCTGTTACATAATATGTTACAATTCATTCCTGTTTTTAAAAAACCGCTGAGATAATTTTTAATTTGCTTTACAGATGCACCCGGCAAGAAATATATTTTTTTTTTCGAAAAAGTGCATGTGGGATCTTACACTTCGCTGAATTAGTTGAATTTAATTTTATTTAAAAAAATCTATTTTGTTTACAATTCAAAGTTTTCTAGATTGAGTTACATTTTTTTACCAAACTAAATAAATAAATTATTTTGTGACCATTACAACTTTATATCACTTTCCAAATCTCAGAGTGGTATATGTATCTTAAGGGGCCCACTCACACAGAGGGATAACTGTGGACTTGAATGCACACGCCGCGGGGTACAGTTAAAACTTACTGTGCACAGTCAAGTCGCTGGGAATCAAGCGCTGCTTGATTTTTGGAATGTGCAGTTATAACTGCACGGGGAAGAGTCACCGTGTATGGTGAAAAAGTCCGTGCACGCCTCGGGTCGGGCTAGTGGCGTTTGTTAAGCTGCATTGCATCCGAGATTTGACGCATCAACATGTCGGATTTACACAATTTTTCACGCGAATTTTTAACGGAGTTTATTGAATTGTTCACGTGAGGATATTCATGACGTTTCAGCAACAATTCCTTCACCCATTTGGATCTAGGTCTTTCGGTTTTTGTAACACTTTGTTTCTTATTATTAAGCACGCCACTGTCATCAACATAAGGTCTTTTCGTGTTGCCATCGTACCCAAAACTGACGATTTTACTCATTGCGTGTGTGGGGAAGGACAGACTACAGGTTTAACTTAACGTAAAAGTGTGCAGTCAAACCCGCGCATTCTTCCCTCTGTGTGAGTGGGCGCCTTAAGCAATCTGATGTATGTAAAGGCGCCCAACTCACACAGAGGGAAGAATGCGCGGGTTTGACTGCACACTTTTACGTTAAGTTAAACCTGTAGCCTGTCCTTCCCCACACACACAATGAGTAATATCGTCAGTTTTGGGTACGATGGCATCACGAAAAGACCTTATGTTGATGACAGTGGCGTGCTTAATAATAAAAAAACAAAGTGTTACAAAAACCAAAAGACCTAGATCCAAATGGGTGAAGGAATGGTTGCTGAAACGTCATGAATATTCTCACGTGAACAATTCAATAAACTCCGTTAAAAATTCGCGTGAAAAATTGTGTAAATCCGACATGTTGATGCGTCAAATCGCGGATGCAATGCTGCTAAACAAACGCCACTGGCCCGACCCGAGGCGTGCACGGACTTTTTCACCATACACGGTGACTCTTCCCCGTGCAGTTATAACTGCACATTCCAAAAATCAAGCAGCGCTTGATTCCCAGCGACTTGACTGTGCACGCCACACGCTTCCCCATGCACAGTGAGTTTTAACTGTACCCCGCGGCGTGTGCATTCAAGTCTTCAGTTATCCTTCTGTGTGAGTGGGCCCTAATATGAAAAACATATTTCCAAACAATTTTACTCTTGAAATTAGCATTTCAGTATTGTCGACTTGTCTGAATAAATATTATAAATATTATGTTTTTTAATGTAATTATGTATACATAGATACTATATAATAAATAACGTATTTTAATTTTCGAGTTTGATTCATTTACCTATCACCAAGCAGCAATAGTAATAAAAACAGATTAAAATGTAAAACTACAAAGTAACGAAACACATGGTAATGCCACAGTGCTTTATTACAAAAAAAATGTAGAATTACAAAATTTATGGAAATTTAGTAATGAAAAATACGCAACTGTTGATTAATTTACATACGAGCGTTAAATTTACAATTCACATTTAAGGTAACTTCTTAAATTTACATTATGGTTTGTAACTGGCTTACAATCTCCTTGTAAATATACTATACTAAAGCTGTACACAAATAACCAACAATAATTACAGTAAATTTACAAAATACTTTTTTCAGTGTGATACGAGATGGCTCTAGAAGCTTAAAACATTGAGATCTAATTTGTATGGTCCTATAAAGTCTTAATTTATGTTGCCAAAGTGATTTTATGTCGATCACTGGGACAATGACGGGCACTGGTACATTTACCTTATCGTGTTTTCTACCGTGAGTTTACCAGCTGGTTCCGTCACTGCAAACGTATGCAAATATCAGTAAATGCCGGCAGTACTGACATACTTTTCCTTAGCCATTAAACTCTGCAAAAGTTTTATATGGTACCATTGTTAGAAGTACAAACAATTCCTTTTAGCCATTAACAGAAACGAGTGTTGAAGTAAAACATATCTTGGTGGCATACATTACCACGAGTAGAGGATAACACAAGCGAACTGAAACAAACTAATATACGAAGTACTATATCTTTTCCTGAAATCTCATTTCCTACGCCAATATATAATTTAATACTTAATAATTTTATGCGGTGCTCGTGTGCAGTTAAAATTTGCCGCAATCCGAATCTCATTACCAGTCATTAATTATAACAATTTATCTAATCTAAGAACGGCATTACACCTATCAAGCTGCTATCGTCTCAATCTATGGCGATCCAATTGAAACTTACCAGAGCGCAACACTTTTTAACGCGCTCCTCTTCTAAATCCAGCTTCTGAAAGAAGATGCCGGCAAAATTATGGCGTCGGTAGTGCGGTTTCTTGACATTTCGCGTCCGCGAAGTTTATTTCAAAGCTACCGCTAGTTTTTTAAAAGTCTGAATTGCACACAGCTGCGCTCCTGTCACAGAGAGCTGTAAAGTACAAGCAATTTAGTAAATATAAATACCTAATATTGTATCCGATATCTGAACAGTTGGAGAGAACTTGCAAACACTCATAATAATAATAATATACTAATTCACAATCGCATTTAACGGTAGAATCCGCTTATCATCAAAGCAACACCAAACACAAACTAAAATTAAACTATTAATAACCTCAAGGTGTTGGTACCTCACACAATTTGGTATACAGTTAGTATTTGAGTGCTAATTGGCACAAGATAATTGGTAACAATAGCAGGAATAAATAACACATACATCATGTAGTTTGAGAGGTAAACAAAAAAAAAACGTACACAACAGTTATAGCAACTGGGACCAATTTGTTTGCTTAATTTGTACCGTACAAGGCTGTATTCAATGTCTACATTTACGTAACAGATATGATTCTAATTATTGGGATTTTATAGTGAGACTGAAGTACGAACGCTAATTCGACAGCCTTTATGGGTACTTTCCGACGCAAATGACAAATTTTTATCATCTTTATTGTCCTTAGGTATTTGTATTCACACGTGACCTTAAAGATAATTAGAGCAAGAAGGCATGAGGTACAAGTGCAAGAATTCCGCGAAATTTTCAGTTTTTCTCTAAGTTTGCGGTTTTAGACATTACTTATAATAAAAGAGGACATCAATTTTATAGGATTTTTATTCATTTACTGTAAATTTACAGTAAACTTCGCTGGGCAAATACGTTTTTGTTAAAAATTAAGTCTGAAGCTAAAAAATTTACATATCTTGATAATTTCAAATAAAAACGAGTGTAACTGTAATCCAGCATAATAAAATTACAAGCATCTGCTATGGGTGTGTGATAAAACCAGTTCAAGGTGAAGAAGAATTATGAATATGAGTTTCGGTTTACAAAAAATTCCTAACGGTAATGCTCGTGATTTACGATACTTTGCAGATAATTTAGAATAGGAATTTGCGTCCCTTTCTGATACAAACTTTCCTATTAGTTTCACATGAAAACCCTGTACAAGACTCTGGTACATTTCCTTTAACAGGATTTTCTATAGTTGTAGAAATAACTTGGTTAAGAAAAACGGAGTGGTCGTTGACCGTACCAACTATTGAGCAATCTGTTTACCTGCAACCTATTATGATTTATACACCTTTAATAGGAAATCTTCACTGGAGCTTACATAATGGAGTTGTTATCTGATAACTGTAACCTTCGAGTGTAAATGAAATTATAATTTATACAATAATTATAAGTTAAGATCACTGCTTATGGATGAATGGAAGGTTGGTTATATTTAAATTAAAAACAACGGATTTTGAATTGACTCATTTAAATGTAGAATTGAAGCATATAATGTTGCATCAACAATATCGCAGCCAATATTTTCCCACAAGCATTTGAAATTATTTATATACTGTTGCAGCGGACTGCCCACGAAGCCAACATACCGAACGCAATAAAATACCACTGTAATCATTTAAGAGATACACTTACCTGTAATTGAGCAATTGACGAAGACCTATTCACAAAAATGTTTCACCATTTTACGATTGCCACACCGTGATCTGGCATAGGTCCTTTCATTATTTAATTTCATAATAACTGGTTCAGAAAATCCTCTACTACAAAGCCTAATAAAGTTGTGAGTTGTGAGGAAGAAAACTCCTACACATTGTATGCAGCTTATAGTTTCTAAGTTTGCTCATTAGCGATACTGTTTTTCTGCCTCCCACCTCGAGCGTTAGTTAGAGGTGTGTGGCGGTGATACGTAGTAAATCAAATGTTTCAACAGCCCATGTCAGGACTTTAATAGTTCTGGTTAATAAGCGAACATTGGCTTGGCTTTTAAACTCCTCCAAGTCGCTGAAAAAAGCCTGCAAATTAATAGCTGATGGCGTCAGATGCAGCTAGAAAACCTACACGAAGAAAATTGAAATTTATATGCATAAAAATGGATGTTCCGTGTTTCTTCAGTCTGTTAACTTTCGCAGATCATTAACTACACACTTGTTAATTCAACTTGTTTAATGAAAGTTAACGTTAAGTATACAAAACCCAGGATGGATGGAAACTATCATAGAGATTTAAAGAATATAACTTTGCGTATAAGTGTTCTCACAGTCCCAACGAGAATGCAGTTGAACTTCTTCCTTTTCATTGCAAATTCTTGTTTTTAATTAAGAAAATAAAGCTAATTGTATACGTTCAGATAATGGTGAACATGCACCAACAAAATTACACAATAAAATTTGAAGCAGTTGGTTCGTGTAAGTGCACGCAGGTATCTTGGTTAAGCATGTGGGAATACTTCAGTAATAATAGTGAGAAAAGTTGGTATGAGTTCTGTGGATTTGCGAGAAAAATTAAATTCAATGAAACCACCTGTAAAAACATATGTAGGTAATTATACTCGGTATACACAGCGTGAGCTACAAATGATACAACACTTTATAAACACGTGTCTGCATATCTGAGGTGTACAGGTAAATTTATTGCTACGTCAGTCTTGTTAAAGCAGAGAAATCTGTTCTTGTACTATACGACCACACACCATGTCAGTCAATATCAGCAAATTTAATAATAATTTCTTTAATGAAATCTTTTCCTGGACTCTTTTTTTACACTTCTTTGGTCTTAAAAATATGTTTTATTGAAAGTTTTTGATCTACTTCAGAGCAGTGTGTTTCTAAGATACCAACACAGTTTCAAAGAAGTAACATTACAACTGCGTCTAATTGGCCCTTCTAGCCACCAATAAAACAAGACCTCACCTTTATAAAAGCATTTTCAATATCAACAACAACCTGTTAAAAGCAGCATACTTGTACAGTACCTCAACCACCCACCTTATTAATTTAAATATTTTATGTAATTCCGAGTCAGCAATTTCATTTGAATGATGTAACCGAGTTATTATGTTAATGTCGAGTATTACCTAAACCAGCTGTGTATAGTATGTTGTTAGTTATTGAGGCGGTGGTCAAGGTCTGCACTTGTGGAATTTAGGAAATTTTCGACGAAAGGATGTGGTCAAGAAGTTGGGAGCTGTATATACCGCTTTATAAAATAATAATAATTTGTATCTGAAGCAAATCGCAAATGCTGGGACAGTTAAGTATACCGTGTTTTATACGCTCAACAGTCATACATTGAGAAATAACGTTATATAACGTTACTTTAGTAGTTGATTTCCGTAAGATCCATAACACCGGAAACTCGATATTTTATATTAAGTATTTAATTCTAATAAATGTTTGAGAATTAGTTTATGAACTGTGGATATACTCAATAGCCTATATAAAAAAAGTGTATACGTCACTGTCGCTGATCATTTTTTCATTAATATTCTAAACAAACTGCTCGTGCATTTACGTAAGTGATTTTTAAATATCTATAAACGTGAGGATGTTTATCGTCTCGTACTAACAGGTATGTATTGTTCCTATATTTGTCAACAATTAGTTGCGTATACACAGCAAAAAGCACAAATGCAAATTGAGTTGTACGTATTTAGAACTGATTCTCAGAACGTTAGAAACAAAATTCATAATACTTTTCAGTGCAAAAAGTTAATCATTAATAAAATTATTAAAATTACAATTACATAATTCTCATCAGCATAAGGTTCTCAGTCCGAAGACTGGTTGGACGCGTACCTCCATTCTTTTCTATCCTGAGCTAACCTACGCATTTCCCTAAAAGTAGAACATCCTACATCCCTAACTATTTGAGAGCAGTAGTCTAATCTAGGCCTACCCCTACCTCTTTTTATTCCTATCTCTGACTCTAGTATGTCGCGAACTATTCCTTCGTGTCTTAGAAGGTGTCCTACCATCCTATCTCTCCTACCCTTTATTGTTTTCCATACCTTTCGCCTTTCCCCAACTCTTTCTAATACTTCCCTATTGCTAACCTTATCTATCCACGGTATCTTCATCATGCGTCTGTAACACCACAGTTCAAACGCTTCTACTCTTTTTCTATCCGCTTCTCCTATTGTCCAAGTTTCGCACCCGTATAATGCCGTACTCCATACATACGACTTTAAGAGTCTCTTCCTAGTCTCTATATTAACCGTTCTCGAACATAACAGTTGTTTCTTTCTGTTAAACGCAACTCGGCCCTGCGCCATTCTTTGTTTTATATCTTTAGTGCTCCTACCGTCTTGGGTTATTTTACTTCCTAAGTAGCAGAAATCCGCGACCTCCTCTATCTTCTCATTTCCTATTTGTATTTCAATTTTAGTTCTATTTTCACTCCATCTACATACCAAAATTTTAGTTTTCTTTTTATTGATTTTCATGCCGTAGCCCTGTGTCAAAACTGCTTCCATTTCATTCAAAGCCGCTCCTAATTCTTCTTTGCTAGATGCTAACACTGCTATATCATCCGCAAATCTGAGCATGTTAATAGTTTGGCCCTGTACATTGATCCCTGAGGCTGTTCTTTCCTTAACAATATTAATCGCATCTTCGATATATAAATTGAAAACTAGAGGTGACAATGCACATCCCTGTCTCACTCCCTTCCGGATATCTACTTCCCTTCGTTCCTGCTCACATTCTATAACTGCCTTTTGCTCTTTGTAGAGATTATGTATTATTCTTCTGTCCCTGTATTTCATCCCTACCTTTCTCAGCACTTCGAACATCTTCCCCCATTTCACGTTGTCGAAGGCTTTTTCTAAATCTACAAATCCTATATATACGCTCTTTCTCTTTTCTATCATTTTTTCTATAATTACTCGTAAAGCTAGAATGGCCTCGCGCGTTCCTCTATTTCGTCTAAATCCGAACTGATCTTCTCCTAATATTTCTTCCGCCTTTTTCTCCATCCTTCTTTGCACAATTCTAGTTAAAATTTTTGACGCATGGGAAGTTAAACTGATAGTTCTAAAATTTTCGCATCTATCCGCGCCTTTCCTTTTTGGCAAAGCTACTATGATGTTCCGTTTGTAATCTTCTGGAATCTCGCCTGTCAGGTATATGTGACTAACTAATTTAAATAAACGATCTATTACCTCTTCACCTGCGCACTTTAAGATTTCTGCCTGCAAGCCATCTATACCTGGTGCTTTATTATTCCTTAAACTTTTTAGTGCTAGCTCAAACTCTTCTCTCATTATAGGACTCCCTAGGTTATCCCCTTCTACACTGCTTTCACTTCCTGTCCCGCATATAAGTTTCCTAAATATTCTTTCCACCTATCTGCCTTCTCCCCGCTTTCGATTAGGATATCTCCTGCCTCATTCCTAATGCTTTTGGTACTAGATCCAATTTCTCTAAAATTTCTCCTAATTATTTTATATGCTTCATCAGTCTTTCCTATTTCGAACTTATTTTCCACTTCTTTGCATTTATCGTCGATCCATTGCTCTTTCGCTTTCCTACATTTCCGAATAATTTCCCACTTGATCGCCTTATATCTTTGTTTCCCTATTTCATCTAACCTATTTTTATATTTGCGCCTTTCCTCTATTAGACTCACAATATGTTTTGTTATCCAGGGTTTCCTACTTTCATTCTGTTTATGACCCAAAATATCCCTAGCTGAGGAAACTAAACTATTTTTAATGCAATTCCATTCTTCCTCTATGTCCCTAACAATATTTTCGCCCGCGCCCTTTAGTACCTCGTTTGTCTTTTTCTCGAACTTATCGCGCGTATCATCATCTTTTAGTTTCTCTGGGTCTAGATACCTTCTTCCGCTTCGTTTTTTCAGAATCTTAAATTTAAGATTGGCCTTCATAATAACTATATTGTGATCACTATCTATATCTGCTCCTGGATAACTTCTACAATCCCTAACTTGATTTCTAAATCTTTGCCTAACAAGAATGTAATCTATTTGATATCTCCCTAGGTCTCTTGGCATCTTCCACGTGTAGCGTCTCCTAACATGATGGTGAAATATCCTATCCATCTCAATTTTCAAATTCTCTAACTTTCCTACTTGTTTCATGCTTCTAACATTCCACGCTCCGACTCGTGTGATGTTACACTTATCATTTCTGATGACTCCCCCCGAAGCAGTCCCCGCCCGGAGATCCGAATGTGGGACTATTTTACCTCCGGAATATTTTACTCCAGAAGGTGCCATCATCATAAATTCGAAGTACGCTGTACCAGGGATAGAATAATGTGGTGGTTTCCCGTTGCCTTCCACATCGCAGTAGTGTGTATCACAGTGCCATACCGACCCTCACGATCTCGAGCTGCTGCCCCCTTTCATAATAATTCTATTAAAGAAAAAATTAACAAAGATAATTTGATAATGTTACAGTAACA
Source organism: Xestobium rufovillosum (assembly GCA_963966045.1). Taxonomy (NCBI): domain Eukaryota; kingdom Metazoa; phylum Arthropoda; class Insecta; order Coleoptera; family Ptinidae; genus Xestobium; species Xestobium rufovillosum. Next base: position 26,967,637 of record OZ014503.1, read on the forward strand.
TCAAATTCATTTCATATACCTTTTGTCAAAAAATGTCTGCTTAATTCTATGGTACCGCTATCTTTGGATAAATTGAATAAAGAGCTAAACATAGTTATAGAACAATTGCTATAAATAACGGATTTAAAATTGAAATCATCGATAGAATCAATCTTTTGTAACCATCTATACCAGTTGGAATACAAATATTTCCGGCTATAAAAATTGGAAACAAGTTTAGATCGATCACTCAAGAAGACAAGATCATTATCTACCTCTAACAAGGTATAATATCTATTAATTTCGAAAACTTCTGTAACTCAAACGACGAAAGTTCAAAACTCGAAACACAGTAAAAAGGAAAAGTTTTAAACTGACAGCTCATGTAATAATTTCTCGTGACTTGTTCCTTTGAACGGGGGTACTTAAAGTCATATTTTGTGACAAGGATTTTTTTGTATAAGCAGAGCAGACGCAATTTTTACCTGTATGTCCATTGATTTTGCTATGAATGTGTGTGCCATATCCATTTTGTGTGTAATAACCATTTCCATTGTGATGGGTATATCCGTTATGTCCATGGCCGTGTCCGACATGATTCATATGACTGTTATGACCAGTATGATCGCGCAAAAGAGTCTGGGGCATCTTGAAACACTATTATTTAAAATTATTAATCGTTGTTCTTTACATTGTTATTAATTTTTAAACGACAGGCGCGCTCCTACACACTCACAATTATTTTATTAGTCATTAAGAATTTTTGAAGACCTTCCAAACAAAACTAGCAAAGTCTAACATTTGTGTCACTTTCCGAAATCAATGACCGAGTCGACGACATTTCGAAACAAAACTGATGGTTAGTGAAGGTTGAAAAACCTAAAAGAAAAAACTTGTGACACACTGTATACTGTATATGATGCTGTGAAATATCTATAATTAAAATATAAACATTCAATACTGAAATATTTTGAGCGGGTTACTATCTTGCTCTACTATTGAATTCTCTGTTTTAAAGTCAGTTATATCGTCTTAAAAATGGGTATTACAGAGTAGACTTGGCAAAAACTCTAACTTGGCCATAAAGAGTTAAATCACGTAGAAAGTATTTTTATTCGACCGAGCAATAGTTATTTCTGTTTCACACTGCTGATACAACCTCTACCTACTTAAGTAACAAATCGAATAATCTAGCAAAGTCATTCATGAAATAAGGAATTACTTTTTTCTATTATTCCATTGTAGGATTATTCTATGCAGAGGCGCCGAAATACCAAGCTAGAAAAATGCGTGTCGAAAATTTTAAATGTATTTCTACTTCCGATGCGGGATAAACCACGCATGTTAATAACAAATGGACGTAACGTTATTAATTGAGATCACGGTTTTTCCGTTATTAATATTATTAAGATCTAGTCGTTAGATAGCGTTAAAAGGAAATTATTTTCTGTCGCTGTTATACTATAATTATTATAATCAGTCGATTTAATATTGCTACTCTTGACCTGCTGTTGGTGTAGAATTTCATGGAGATAACGTGTTATTATGTTCATAAATGTAGTGCTATGGAGATGGAGCTCAATGGAAATACGTTCCATTCTAACGCAAATTAATTATAATTAAAATAAATGCGTGCGGATAAGATTCTTTCATCTCATATTATCTGAGTGAAATAAAGTACATACTTGGACCTAGCAATCCTACATAGAATTTTATTCAAGACAAGGTTTTTGAGAACACTTTCACAACAAATTATAATAACAACATTTAAATTCACTTGAAAAATTAAATAGGCACATCTTTTTGAATTTCTTAGTTAGGTATAATCCTAGACGCGTGTAATTCTATAGGCCGTACCGACGCGTACTATTCAATGTTACGTTCACACGCTACTAAAATGTTGAATTAGAAGTTTTGTCCGTTCTATAGTCACAAGACCCTAGCCGCTGCGCACGGCTCACGGCGTAGAGATTTCAACGTTAGACTGGGACACGAATATTATATAGGAAGCATAATGTGTGTTCTAAACTTCGGTGAGACTTCCGACTTTTTTCGATTGTTCTCGGAATAGTTCCTAAACAGTTGGTTGATTTCTTGGGGGTAGGTTCATGGTTGACGAATTTTTTCGACAGGTGTTGAGCGTACTCCGTCAGGTGTTCGTCACTTTCCCAGTAGAGCAAATACATAAAGATTCTCACATTGAGATTTTTGGTACTTACCTAAGCTTTTCTCTGTCAAATTATGGGCAAAGAAATTCTGAAACGTTTTGTGTTTGAATAAAGAAAGAGTTAGTTATTTGTATTTGAAATTTTTATTTCTTTTTACAGTGACATTTTATTAGGATTGCGTGACAGCATTTTTACAAATTATGTACAATGCAAAGTTCTAAAAATCGCTAGAAAGTTTTCATCGTCTAAAGATACATTTATAGTTTTTTTTTGTTTTAGTTGAATGTTAAAAGGCACAGATTGCACATATGATCCACAGTTTCATACGTATAATTATCTACATTTCTCATACAAGTATACTTATAACAGCTAGAATTTTGACGTTAAAATGACTAGAAAATTACAAAAAATGGGAATTATAGTATACTTTACACAGTTCCAGTGAATTTCAAAATAATTGCCTAAACAACATAAGGAATGTTAAAAGTATCTTCACTGAAAATATAACCCTACTGGAAACTATTTCTATACACACATCAGAGTGCAAAATAAAAAATACAGCGTGATTTTCTTAACGTGCCCATTAGAAGATTTTCAATTTGAAATTTGGAACCCGGCAATTCAATGAAAATTGTCTTGTTTGGCACTGCAAAAAAACTTTGAAAATGTCAACGACAAAACTTCAAAAACTCAATTTTTTCAAATGGTACGTATAGATACCTATTTTTATATCGTCATCCGATAAAAAATTAAATTTTAAGGGCACTTTTATTACCCTTTGTTATGTCTATTTCTATTAGGTAGGTACTTAAGGAGATATTTAAGTTTTTTGAGAATTTTCTATCGCAAATATATCGTTTTTGAAAGTGGCTAGTTGGCCATGAACGTAAAACAATTGCGGCTACTGTCACAACTTTTTTTAGTTGTCAAATTGATAGTTCTCTTTTCACGTACCTAGCTATAATAAAAACTTGTGTGTGTCAGCTCCGACGCACGACTGGAGTTCACTCTTTACAAACGATTATTTTAACTTCAATCACTTGATAAATAATTTTATCTAACCCCGCTATGAAATGTCACATTTTAAATGCATTTTTGACATTACGAAACGTCATATTTTTCATAACTATCAGTTCATTACGTAACTAGTTATGTAATGAACTTTCATTACATAACTAGTTATGTAATGAACTTTTACGTAATTGAATATTTAAAAGCAAAAACAAAAATAAGAATTTATAACGTATAATTAAATGCGTGTAATAGCAAGAAACTAAAATTAATTTTAAACATGCAATTCCGAATTGTTACGGTTGCAGTTGTGGTTGGTTTGTATGTACATTAATAACAAAATTACTACAAACACAGTTACTAAACCTAAGTCCTGAACCTGACGGTATATTCATTTCTTTCTCCGAAATAGCAACCTGCTCCTGGTATTCTGAGCCCGATAGATTTAATTGGATTGAAGCAGTTTCCTCGGAATCTTCTCCTAGTATGTTATTTGCAGTTCTTTTTTTGTTGGCCAAAGAATTTTCGATGTAGCTTTCTGCCACAGTACTCGATTTCCAGCCCCCATGCTGCTTAATCTTTAAAATGTCAGCTCCTGAATCTGCGAGCAAAGATGCAGATGACCGCCGGAAACAATGTCCAGTATAACCGGCAGGATTTGGTAAACCAAGATGTTGGGCAATTAATTTTGGTAAGGATCCAAATGTATTGATACCTACAGGCTGCACTCCACACTTGCTATTACTATATTTAACAAAAAAACGATCATGCTTTGTAATTTGTGGTCGCAGGTTGACGTATTTTCGAATAATATCAACCAAATTGTCTTTATATCCAGGAATGTTGCTATTTGTGACCACAAACTCCCGTATCACATGTGTTTTTGTGTTTGGAATAGTAATTTTAAAAAAATTTCCTTCATTTACAACATCTCTGATACGCATCTCAGTCAGTTCCGCTTTTCTACAAGCACCGGCTACTCCAACAATCATTGCCACCTAAAATAATCAATAAATTAGAAACGGAAATGTTTCAAATACAAGGACAGTAAATTATACCTTTGCGAATAAAAACTTCCTGTCATCAGCCTCTCTAATGAAAGTTTCAAAGTTTTCTCTTGTAAAAATCATAGATTTTTTGGCGTGATAACCCGCAGATCTCATATAATTTGCAAAACTCGCTCACTTCGTTCGCTCGTTTTGGCAAATATTATATTCGTCAAATAAAATTAGTCTTTTCATAACTGGTTACGTAAATAGGTAACTATTATACCTACATGTACCATGCCACGACGCGATTGTCCAACAACAAACAAAAAACGTTGATTGATGAAAACTGGATTTGATTTTCCACTTCTATGGCCAAATAATAAGGATTTTCGGTGGCCCAAAAATGACGATTTCTTCTATTAGATACTCCTCTTTGAGCAAATTTGGCCTCGTTCGTCCAGATAATCCGTTTCAGAATATTTTCATCTTCTTGTATTTTGAAAAAAATGAGTTTTTGAAGTTTTGTTGTTGACATTTCCAAAGTTTTTTTTGCAGATCAAACAAGACAATTTTCTCAACAAGGGGCATACTAAAAGACACCTCAAACTTTGGGCTAGGGATTAAAAAATCTTCCAATGGGCGCATTAAAAAACTCACGCTGTATAAAGTTCTCAGGCATAATCAGGAAATCTTAATTTGTGGTGCAGTTTTCTCTATATCTTCCTACTTCTAAACTTTACCTGTTGTCTTACAGGTGGCAGCATCATCCAATACCAAGTAGAAATTACAGTATCCTGATAGTTTACTGGCTGTCTTATTTTTTTATTTATTTATAAACTGCTACGTCTTAGTTTCTTATTTTAAATTATGATCACATTTTATCTAACATTATCCTAGTTTAATACTTTTTTTATTAAATATCTGGACCAAAAACTTGGGAGAATTCCACATTTTTTGGCCCACCTTAAACTTTTCAAATATATGTACATAATCACTCGCGTCTCTTTTCTTAACAAAGTGTCTCTCAAAACTTAGATTCGTCACCCCTGGTGAATTTCCCCTCATACTATGGTTTCAAGCGTTTGAAACCGGCGCCGTCTTGACCTAGTTTCAATTCTTCGTATAGAGTTGGATTCACTTCTGTAGAAGCTGGTACATGCAGAGATTCTTGCTTCCAACCATGGCCTCCTGAAGTTGATGAAACTGATACACCATTCGCCGTTCCGTTACCTAACATCGCGTCTGATTGGCCTTGAGGGACCTATTCACAAACCCAGGCATAAAGAAAATTATTGAAAAACTATTTTGGAATGTATTATACTTGGACATGTTCCATGTTGACTTCCCTGAGATAACTGGGATTCTCAAAAGCCACCCCTCCCGTTCCTTTACTCCCCAGCATCTTTTTGGCTCTGATGAACCAAATTACTCCAATTACAATAGCAGCTACTCCCACTAAAGCCAAGACCACAGCCACTGCGACTCCAGCATGCGAATTCTCTTGGTCTTGACTCGCTGCCGATGTTATATATTTATTGTAACCCATGGTGAATTTCACTGGGTCCGGAGTTGGAGACATTCCGTAAGTGTTCGAAGCTCGGACAAAACATTCGTAGTTTACATCATCCTTCGGAAAAATATCATAAAATACGACCAACCAAATAAAGAACTTACCTTGAAAATTCCGACTATTATTTCAGTCTTCACAGTGTGGTTCCTGTACACAACGTTAGTGTCTGGAGTTCTACAAGACACGTCATAACCTTCGACAGTCTGAGGATTTTTACCAGGTGGTTCCCACATAATTCTCACAGCGGTCGAGTTGACATAATTCAAATGTAAGTCCAGAGGTGGCCCAGGAATCTTATCTCTGCCGTGATGGAAACAACCCATAATAACTTTCGTGTACTGCAAGATGCAGGTGAAGCTGTTCACCGGTTCGCCTCTGCAGAGGTTGATACACATCCTAGGTACTTCCATGTGAGCGCAGCAACTCCTGTGGTCAGCCCCATCCGATGCACACTTGATGATTTTATAGAAGTCGTCTATACATTCCACTTTTTCTATGACCGCGTCTATATCTAAATAAGAATTGCAGGCGTCCATGCAAGGGGACGTTACGTTTTGCTCTGCGCAACACTCGGTCACGTTGTTCACCGTTGGGATATTACGTATTCGAACCTATACAAAAATTCAAAAATCGGTCATGAAAAGGTTGGTTAAAAGATACTTGCCGAAACTGGTTGAGTAGCACTTCCAAACACGTTTTCAGCATGGCAGAAGTAGTCTCCAGCATCAACAGCAGTCATATCCTTTATAGTGAGTGTCATGGTGTACTTGTCTTCTTCGAATTTCGATGGCTGAATCGAGATGTCGTATTTTCCGCCTTGGATGACAGGTGTTCTTTCTTCGTGGTTTCTCCAGAACATCATCTTTGGTTCAGGGTGGGCGTCCACTTTGCAGTTCAAAGTGACAGAATCGCCTATGGTTGCCATTGTTATGCCGCTTACCTGGATTTGGGGTATATCTGAAAAATAATTTATCGATTCAACATGAATTACTACCAAGAAGTAACCTAAGAAAGCATAAACTACGTAAATAATGCCAGCACGGCCAGCACTTTTTAAAATATCTCTCTTATGCACTTTTTTATTGGGTTTACGACATGGAAAATACATCAAACTTACGACTGATCGTTATTTTTCTGGATGCCTGCATCGGAGTGCCGTAGCCGTTGTCTGCATAGCAAGATATGTGGTTCATATCCCTTGTTACATTATGGATTACTGTAACCATGTGCCTTGTAGTCGCCTGCCTCAGCAAACGTCCCGATATGTATAGAGAAATAGTAGGCATTGGAGTACCCATTGCTATGCATAATACAGTCATACTGCTACCCTCTATGACCAGACTAATGGGATGTACAGTTGGGGGCTCAACAATAGCTGGATAAGCAGGATCCGTCCAAGCTATGAGTGTCTCGGAGGGAGCACTAAAACCTTTGGCAGAAATAGCTTTGACATAAACAATATACTGGGTGTTGGGATTTAAATTCTTCAACATCTGGGAGGTTACGCTCGTGTTTGTTACTTGAAAATCTTCATCGGATGTTGATTTGTGATATAAACTATGAACAGAAACTGGTATTCACTTTAATCAAATACAGCGCCATCTAGCATACCTGTAACTAATTATTTCTGATGGGTGACTAAATTCAGGTGGTTGCCAGGATATTGTGACCCAGGTGGCGCTGTGACTGGTCACCGCCAAGGAGTGTGGTGGGGATGAAACCCCGTTCACTCGTTCACCTTGTTCATTTAAAGAAATCATTATTATGGAAGAAGGCAAAGAAGTACCATGCTGATTTCTAGCCAGCACGAATAGATGATACAAAGCACCTTTTTCCAAGATACTGATGATGGTCGAAGTTGTTGTAACGTTTGTTTGCTAAAAAACAGCCGAATTTAAAACAAAGAAATACAACGTTAACATATACCTGGTCCAGCTTCAGCAATGTTTCATGCATTGAAGTATTGTCCACTTTCTGATAATGAATAACGTAATCCGTAACGTTGCTTCCATCCCCAGGAGGTTCCCATTCCACAAAAATAGCGCTACTATTCAAAACGTCCGCGTGCAAATCCTCTATAGGTCCCGGTAATAATCCAGTTCCTTCTTCAAAACATTGAGCAATATTTCCGATAAATGGGACACAAGTAGTCGCAGTTACATACAGGGAATCCACTACTACTCCTGAACACAACGAGAGACAACCTGGCGGAACACCCCTTCTGTTGCAACAAGCCCCGTGGTTCCTTCCTCCGGCACCGCAGCGTATTAGTTTGTGGAATTCGGTGCTGCAAAGCCCTGCCAATAATTTTATATCGCTCATGTTCGCATCGTAAGAACACAGTGGGAGACACATGCTGTTTAATTTGGCGTCCACGCAGCAAGCGGTTACGTTGTAAAATGATGAATTTTCTAGTTCTTCTTCGACAATCTAAAAGTAATGAAAAATACTGAAGCAGCAATGGAATATACGTAGGTATACATATATACGTGTTTTTATTCTAATAAACTACAATACATCGAAACATTAAAGTTTTTTATTCTGGCCTATCTTGTTTTCTTAATTCATCCCTAGTCCTTTTTAGCCAATTAGCAGGATTGCCTCCCTTAACCCAGAATTTGTAAACTACGGTATGTTTGTAGGTTTCTCCGGGTTTCAAGGTGCAGTTTGGGAAGTTTTTGTGGTGAATGGCGTTAGGGTAGTTCTGAGTTTGTAAGCAAAATGCTCCGTGTCTCCTGTAGACTGCTCCCAATTTGCCTATAACTTTATCCACTAGGCACATGCAGATTTTGTCGTCTTCGTCAGATATTGTTTGTTCTAGTATTTTTGAGGAAGACTGCAGTTTCTTCTCGATGTTTACCATTTCCTGCTTGCTTAAAGATTGGTTTGTAGATCTCCTAGCGTTTTCATTCGATAGGTCTATCAGGCGTTGGATTATTATTGGAATATCGTCGTATTCTACTAAACTACCGTTTGCGATCGTCTTCATACATTCCAGGTAGTGAAGTTGGAGGTTTGTGAGTTGGAGCTCTGGTTTCGAATTTCTTAGATTAGCATCTAAACCGCTGTTTGTTGTCGAGTTTAATTTTCGTATTTGACGAATTAGATCGCGTAAATCCCTATAATCCTCAATTTGGTCTAAAGCGAAAGCTTCTGTAGTTTTCGCGTGTAAAGCATCAACTAGGTCAAAAATGGTTTTTGATTCTGTGGTCCCATGTGTAATCGCGAATTCAGATCCTGGTACTATGATGGAGCATGAGCCTATTTCATTTGCTGTTGAGAAGTTTATACCATATTGGTTCGTATATATTTCTAACATGCGTCCAGTTGGGATGTGGGATATCCGGGCAGCGAAACAGTTGCCTTGATCCACTCCTCTGTTGATACAAAAGTTTTGGTTGTATCCGTCTCCTGGTATTCGGCCAATGAGCTTTCCAAGAAGTCTTGGTATTTGAAAATCGTATTTAGTGTACGCAACATTTTTTATTTCCCCTGTTGGTAAACTATTTTCGTTCATCGGCGTGTAGCAATCGGCGTTTATAGCGAGTGTATGGCGGTATAGTTCTTGGGCACCAGCATTATGTCCAGCTAGGTTGAAATACAAGAAATTTGTTAAGTTTATTATGGTCGGTTCTGTACAAAAAGCTTCCATGTCCACGGAAAACTCATTCTTAGCAGATAATTCGAAGTTTATCCTTACAAATAAGTCACCAGGGTACCCATCATTTTCACCCTTAGAAACATAGGTTAAAATGACTTTTTTTCCTTGTACATACGATTCCCAAACTGCTGTATCTAAAGCTTTATAACGTCCAAAGGAACATTTGGTAGCATTTTTTCTTAACCACCGTTGCTTACCATCTATGACATAAGTGTTTTTTCCCAATTTGCTGGCATATCTGCCCAAAACAGCGCCTAAACAGAAATCGTCGTTTTGGGTATACCCATTCATGTCTCCGAAGCCCATCACGACATCCTCTAAATTTCCTTTCCTATCCGGCATCTTAATAGACGTCACTCTAGCACCGTACGTTATGATTTGTACAAAAATACTGTTTTGATTCTTCCAAGTGAATCGTTTGATTTTGTGAACCTTTCCATATTTTTCGAAGTAAATGCCAAAAGTATCTTCGATCAGCTCTACTTTTGCGTTACTCGTATCTTCTGTCGTCTTTGTTTGTTTATCTCCGTCAGAACTGGCCATTTTTCTCGAGATTTAATACTTGTAAATTTTGATAAATGACGTTTAGTCATATGACAATGCCAAAGACTATCAAACGCTATAACGCTATTGTGTACCTATTTGATTACAAATATGTATTTGACCGCGTAATAAGGAAGTTATGCAATCTGCATCTGTTTTTAACTTTTCCGGGTGCGCCACTGAACTTGTAAACCAAAATCTTTGTACCCTCTTTATAAATAATATAGTTTGACAGGTTTCACAGGCTGTGGAAAAGTATTCGCAAAATCGTTAATTTTTTTGAATTTTTGTGTGCACCCTTCGGGCGCAACACAGGATCCACCCAGCCCAATATCTCAACAAATGTGGAAACAATAAACATGCACCCCACTGAATGTCACTGAAAAATTGCACAAAACACGTATTTTTTTCTATTCAAATAATATACTAGGTATTGGCATATATATTTTGTAATTAATTGCTTGATTATTTAGAGATTATTCTTATTCGAGACTCCCCCAGGTGAGGTAGACAGCCTCAAGAAAACCGAAGATTTCGGAAAACACGCCGCGATCTGCATATCGAAATGCAATCCCGAAAGGGGGTATAAACTGTATCGACAAAGAACGCGCGTCGGGGCTGTCTCTGAAAGCCACCCCGAGCCTACGAGCATGGGCAAATTTTGACATTGGAGACAAAAATGCACCCCTCCGGTTTTTCCGTTAATACAAAACTGGACTAGTAATATATTCTCCTGCGAGAATAATTTACAAAAGTGCTTACCTTACTTTGAGTTCTGAACGTGAGTCTGGGGCTAGGTTCACCTACCCCATGTACATTGACAGCTTCTACGAAGAACTCATAATCCATCTCGCTTTCTAATCCTGTTAAAACATACGGACTATTCACTCTTTCTATGACCTTGTACTCAATGTCGTATACAGTATATGGTCGGTAATGTACATTGTAATAGCGGACTGTATCTCCTAAAGTTTTTGGGGAAGACCAGTGCAGTATAGCGAATTCTGTATCCAGGTTTGTTATGTGAACTTTGGTAGGGGCACTGGGAAGGACTCCATAGCCTTGCATGAGGCAATTCGTGAACTCTCCCATATACCTCAAGCATCTAAAATTAAAAATATTGGAGGAAAAAATACAAACAATGCCTTTGGGCAGAACACTAACTTAAAGAAACTAAAATCTATACTGGTGACATTGCCAGTACATAATTGTAGACAGACCCCGGAGATTCCTCTTGATCTACAACAGCCAGTGTGATCCATTCCGTTTGTCAGGCAGGAAAATGTATCGGTTGCCCAAGGGGCACAGATCATGAGATCTGTAATTTCTGCGGTGTCTGCTAAAACTGGATCGCACAACTTGTTAACACAAGTCGTGTGTTTCACTCCTTTCTTTGTACAACAACTTTTAATATCTGGCAATTCTGGTGTTTCTCCAACAGCAGTAGACTTAACAGTACCAGGCGTTAAGGTTAACGTTCTCACTGAATAGGATGGTAGACTAGTACCTGAATAAACCAGACGACAATCAAAAATTAGCATTTGTTAGAACCAAAACTTACCATGAACATTCCTGGCTGTAACACTTATTTCATACATAGTGAAAGGAGATAAGCCAGAGAGGACTGCATTACTATGAGAACCTGGAACGCTAACATGGATTGTATGCGAGGTAACAGTGACAGGTTTCTCAGAAACTCCTTCCTGTGGATCCATCAAGTGGTCATCGAAACTCCTCAGAGAAGTAGCGTTTATAATAAAGTCTATGACAGTCTCTGAATTCGTAGAAGGCAAGGACCAAGAAACGTTCAAAGATTTCTCTGTTAAAGCATCTACTGTTATGTATTCCGGTGGACTTGGTAGAAGCTCTACAAGAGTACTGTTTTTTAGAAAGTTATGTAACGAAAGTTTTCTTATAATATAAAAAAATGTCTTACCTATTCCTTCGACGATACAAGCTAAAGTCTGTTCGGTATAAGCGGAACAAGAAAAATGAGTCTTAATGTTGTCGGTGATGGCAGTATATTCGCCTCTGCACACATCTTGGCAAATATCAGGTACCCTCTCTTGGATGCAACACGGTACATGGTTTCTACCATCAGCCATACACTGTACTATCGAAGGAAAGTCGTTCTCACAGTGTTCCGGGTCTTGTCCTGTACTGCCTTTAACAAATTATTGTTTATCTCCTAAAAATTCAATATATTACTGCACTTACCTTCAAGTATACTTTGGATATTGCAAAATCCAACGCAGTTCGACGAAACGTTCTGAGCAATGCAACAATCCGTATAATTATGGTTCCTACTGCTGAATTGTTTTTGATCTTCGTAAACCATGGGGTCTGTTGTATTTTCCGGTGGCAATAGGGCCTTTGATAATACTGAAATTTGAAACTGTGAATTTAATACGAAGAATATTATTGAATTAAATAGTACACTAACCACTGAGTTTGTGGAAACTCCGCACAATTGGGTTGCTATTTACTTCGCACACGTATATGCCAGAATCCGAAGGGTTTGCATTACTTATGACGAGAACCCAGACATCCCCTCCAGACGGTACGTCCTGGCTTTCATCAGAAACGGCTGCGAATTAAATAATTCATTTAGAAGAGGTCATAACCCAGGTGAGAATATCACTCATACATCTGTGATTCTACAGAGTGATGGATGAAGCTTTAGTACCAAGATTTAATTAATTCTTTAGCTGTGCATACACCATCCAAAAATAGCTTGAAAATAAGCTAAGAACATAGTGTTCTTCAGTCCACACCTCATCAAAATTCAGATATGAGTGAAAATTGATTTCACTTTTGGTGGAGGCGCCGCCATAGTAGATTAAGTAATGAAGAATAAGTAAACATTAATTCTTACATGAGTCATGCAACACTCCAAAGCGCTTGTCTGCCGTTACTCGGGATTCTTTGGCTGTGAGGATCTTTCTGCTGTGTCTTTCCCTGTCCTCCTTCTTCCACATCACTGTATTATTTCCTATATTTCTTACTACGCATGTGATAAGAGCGTCATCGCCCTCGTACACGTGAACTGGATTCGTCAAGCTGTCTCGCATCGATGGCAAACCTGCAATGAATTCCTCATTTATTCCATCGAAAACATTAATTTCTTCCATAGATAAGATAAATAATTAATTTGCAAATTACCACGACAAACATAATCAAAACAAAAAATAATTCGATTTTATCCAGAACATTTTTTTGCTGCATTTTACCCACTCAACAAGTAGCTGCAGTTCTAAGCAAATATTTCCAAATATTGGACAAAACCAAAAATAATCTTGCTAATCATTTTGATTGTATGTAAGTACCGATAATACCCGAAGCTGGGATGTATCAGTACGACAATTCAATGCCAGAGAAAGTGCGAGGCCTTGTGTCTGTATTCGTACGGCGCATTTTTCAGTTTTCGCTTTCAGTTACGAGCCTGTCGCGCTTTATTGAACATAATCTACATTATTTACTTGTTACAAAAATATAATAATTGCGATAACGGGCCAAGTGGTTTCGGTTATAATTATTGTTATCTAGAATCCTCCTACTTAGTGACTTGCAGTTTTCGTTACTCCATATAAAACTAGCAAATTAGTGTTTGTTTCGTTTAGATTGTGAACGAAAATGTCTGCTAAACATCTGGCGCAAGGTATGTAGTTCATAATCATTTTCTTGTTTCTGATTTTCTTTATTTTTAGGTTCAGTGGAACCACCTAAAGTAGAAGGATTATTGAGACTGTATTCTATGGAATATTGTCCCTTTGCCCAAAGAACCCGCTTAATTTTGCAAGCCAAAGGGTTGCCTCATGATATCGTCAACATCAATCTAACAAAAAAGCCTGATTGGTACTTCAAAATTCACCCAGAAGGTAACTTTAATATTCTATAGCAGGTGTACAATATCTCTTAAATTTCTTTGCTATTTTCAGGAAAAGTCCCGGCTCTGTTCGATGGATCAGATAACATAATAGAAAGTTTAATAATCTCAGATTATTTGGACGAAAAGTATCCAGAACCTCCCCTATATCCTTCAGATCCCAAAGCTATAGAAGAAGATAAGAAACTGATCGAAAAAATTGCACCAATTGCAGGAAAATTCTATCAAGCTGCCACAGCAGCAGAATCAAAGTCTAAAGAAGAATGGGTCAAAGAATTGGTGGAAGTCTTGGATGTTTTCGAACAAGAACTGAAAAAGAGGGGCACCCCATTTTTGGGTGGTGATAAACCAGGGATGGTGTGTATTTATCAAAATAATAATATTTAGTTTAATTCGAAAAAATATGTTTTTAGGTTGATTACATGTTGTGGCCCTGGTTAGAACGCAAGCCCCTGGTAATATCTAATCTATTAGGAGATTCAGATTCGGTGGACGCACAGTTGCCTTTGCTGAAGAAGTATCGGGACAACATTTCGAAAGATCCAGCTGTCCAAAAAACTTTCAATACTATAGAAACGTACAAGAAATTCTACAAGTTTAGAACTGAGGGCATCTATGATTTCGACAACTTGTAATTTATTTTGTATTATTGAACTGTATTTTTTAAACAAAAATAAATTTTGCTGCAATTTTTCCCATTAATACCAAAGAACTGCTATTGTGCATACAATACATATGTTTCTAATTGATACTTTATTGTTTAATGGGTTACCTAATTTTTATTGTACAGGACTAAAGAAAAACTAAGTTAATCAACAACAAGCGAAACAATAGTATTTAAATCGTTTCTCCTGGCAACAGAAATCATTATTGATTCAAAATGCGTCGCCATAAAGTTCTTTTTCTTCTTTCCATTTGTGCCCTATATTCTCCAGGTAAGTTTTTATCTCTATACCTACTCAAAGATAAATCATACTTAACAATAGGCAGGTTCGGTAATTTTCAAATTTCATTAAAATTGATAGAGTTTATTATACTGAAGGCAGTTATGTTGTTAATTTTTGTTAAAAAAAAATTCCTTCGCCTGTGAAGCCGTTGCAAAGTTTTCCGTCGGTGCGAGGCTAGAAATCGTACCTTGCAGCGAGAGTAGGCCGCGTGACGTCAGAACTTAGTATAACGTACAAGTCCCCAGCTTCAGCGCGCAGCAGTCCCATAAGTATTATGCATATGCATGTGTAGTTAAATTGTTAAATATTATTAACTGGTTCTAACTGGTGTTTTCTGTTTTGTACCCAGACTAATACATTGTACAGCACACCACTAAAACGGAAAAAGTGGTTCGTTGGAGCCAGAAGGAAAATCGGTCAGCAATATCGATATTTTCGCTAGTTAGTTTATCATTGCAAAAGTTTATAAAATTATCGTCTGCCCCATTGAAGCCACTCTAAATAAAATCGAACATAATGTAATTTATCGACAGTTTTCTGGGACCCCTTGGTACTTGGTAACGTGTTACGGTTAGCATAATATGAAACAGGATACTAGGAGCATGACGGAGCCAAATACTGAATCCCCAACTATTTGAGAGTAGTAGTCTAATCTGCTCCAACCTCTACCTCTTTATTCCTTTCTCTAACTCTAGTATGTCGCGAACTATTCCTTTGTGTCTCAGAAGGTGTCCTACCATCCTACGATCCTATCCCCTATTCTTTATTGTCTTCCATACATTTCTCTTTTCCCCAACTCTTTCTAATTCCTCCTTATTGCTAACTTGTCTATCCACGGTATCTTCAACACCCGTCTGTAGCATTACATTTCAAACGCTTCTACTCTTTTTCAATCCGCTTTTCCCATTGTCCAAGTTTCGCACCCATAGGTATTATTTCGTACTCCATACATGCGTCTTTAAGAGTCTCTTCCGAGTTTCTACATTAACCGTTCCAGAATATAGCAGTTGTTTCTTTTTGTTAAACAAGTACCTAGTACCTACGTAGCGTAGTTTTTTGATTCGCGTGAGTTGTATTTGTTTCCGTTTTTTTAAAAAATTTCCAATCCGTTGCGGCACAGCTCAAGTCCGAACATAGTAATTTAAAGTTTTCATTCAATTTGTGCCAGTATAATTTATAATATTTTAAATTTGGTGAAATTACAAAAATTAAATAAAACTAATATTCCTCTCATACCAATTCCAATTCAAAGCCCATTTTATAAATTATCAAAATTTTTGGCCAACATGCTGTCTAACATCACAGGACAAAATGAATTTTACATCAAAGACTCCTGGTCTTTTAAAGATTATTATCTCAACTAATAAAGCATATTTTTGAATTTAGTGGTTTGTGTCGTGAAATAGTCATGATGAGTATCATTCGAGCTTAGATCTTACCTGGCAAAATTTGTCGAGGTGCCCAATTTCTATAGTGATCTTTTCAAAAATTACTCGACTGGCGTCTCGTCACTTAAGAAATTGCCAGGCAACCTATCGTGACAACTGAAAAATTTTACCGGTAAAATCTAAGCTCTCATGATATTATGTACTTATGAAAAATTGTTCGAGTGAATTCACATTATTTCAGGAGTCGCCTCAGGACAAAAACTTGTAACATCGGAAGATCTACCAAAACCAGATTTCACAAACAAAAAAATAGGAGACCTAGTAGGAGGTGTCGTAGCATCTAGAATTGAGCACACATACGATAAAGTTATAGGAAAACCGATGGACACATTTGTGGATAAGTTGCAAAACACAATTAGGCAATCTGCCGAAAAGAAAGCGCATGAGTTAAGGGGACAGAGTCGACCGGTTGGGGCTAGACTTGTTTTACTTCAAGCAAAACTTACTAATGCTGCTATCGGGATAGCAAAATCAAGAGGTCGGAAAAGGATAAAGAAATTGGGGAAAACAGCGATACGAATAACTGTGGCATTGTCTCTAGTGCCACTTTTAGCATCACCTCTAGCACCTATAGCAGCACCTCTAGCAGTTTTGTACGGCGGGTACAAAATTGGTAAAGGCGCCCGAAAAATTAGGAAAATGCTCGGCATCAAACCCGGGCCCGTGGGTAGACAACTGGATAAAGTAGAAAAGAGAAGAAAAGAAAGGTGGGACAGGCAGGACAAAGCAATAATTAAACATGTAAAAAAAGGTGCGAGCAAGATTAGGAGGATTTTTGGGTAATTACTCTAATCCAAGGAAACCAAGTGAGACCAGGGAATATCTTATCTTTTTTTGTTAAAATCATACTTTTCGGAAATTATATTGTTAGATATACAGTACCTTAACAAGACCTAATATGAAATTTAGTCCCTAGTTTGTGTTTCAACGCTAACTCCTTGTAGTATTGGTAGATCAAAATGATCCAACTGGACTTCTCAAGCAGTTTTTAGAAATACTTCTAGGTAGGTATAGGAAAAGTAGTGAAAACTATGCTATTACTTTTAAATTTTTTATATTTATTTGCGCCAATTCATTTAAAGAATTTTTATTTTTCCGAATATAATAAGACATCTTTGCTTGCGGAATAGTAAAAGAATTTTGGCTAGGATGTAAATAATATGTCTAATCTTTCAGGATTTTTAGAGGATAAAAACAACGCGCATTTCAGGCATCGAATTGATACGAAGCTGGTATGTCCCCCTCGTACATTGTATCATTAATTCCGAGAGAGAGTGAAAGAGTATACAGCGTGGCTGTCAACGGAAAACACCTCTTCAAGCCTCTGAGGAAGACGAATGAACCGACCGGGTTTTTGTATCTATTTTTCCGTGTTATAAATATTATGATATATCATACATCCTGACAGCTATATAAACTGGAAGAAGTAAACTGTTGCAAGGGTACAAATGATTCCGGTGCCATAAATTCTTGGGAGGAATTCCATTTTGGGCGTTATTGTACGAAGAACGACAAACATTTATTGTTGTTAGCGGGAAATTCGGCTTTCGTGAGTTAAATTTTTTCGACACGTTTTCTTTGGCCGTGGAAAGCACGATTTATCGCAGGAGATTTTCACTCGCGTCCACTAAAGAAGTGTCAACTCTCCAGCCGTATTATTAATTTTGCCGTGGCTTGGGAGAGAAAAATGCGTCGTTGCCAGGATCTCGTAGTCGAAGGAATTTACAAACTACCAAAATTATTGCGAATTACTATTTTGGTCCAGCTTATTCAATTTCACGGCAAACTTAGTCGCATATATGGAGCTCGAGGCACAGAAAGAAGAGACCGACAAATGCAATTTTGAATACGCTCTAAATTATTCTCCAGCTACCTTGTAATTTATAGCTTGTTTTGATACCCTGCACGTCGTAAATCTGCAGGTTTTGCTCAGTAGCGCGCCTCTTCGGTTTCATAGGTCATAGTTGTTTCAGTTCGGTGCAACGAATTTCCCTATTTTAATTAGCTAAAGTAGTTTTTCGTGCACAAAAAAATTATCATGAAATAAGAAACTTTTTCAATTATTTTTGCAAATAGGCATTGGACAAAGTTGCTGTTCTGAATATGAAATAGGAGCTTATTTTTTGCGGAATTTCACTTTCAGGGTCTTATCTCAGTAGCAATAAAACAGAATAGGAGTTGTGGTCGGCTTAGAACAGTCTCTAGGACCGAAACACGTCGTTGTTAGTAGACCAGCAAAGCTATGTAATCCTTTTCCTTTTGAATAGATTAATTTGGATAACCTCTTAAATCCAATTCAGCTAAAAGTAGGCACCACCACCGTCCTTTATAATCCTTCCGAACAATTTATGTTGTCTGGTTTACTTAATAGGCGTTACTTTCTGAGAGCCACCTTGTAATCCTTTTTGTGAGAGAACGCACATTTAGAATCATTCGCTCAAAACAAACCAGAATTGCATAATCGAACAAAAAAATCATTGTGGACGGTTATGGACTTTATCGACTTCTGGTTCATCCTTTAGAATGTTTAAGTTCTGAAGCTGTAAATTGCTTTAAATGCCCAATAAATCCGAGAAAGTTCCAAGGAAATCTAAATTGAAATTAAATATTTATCAAACTTCTTATTTAGTGCTCACCTAAAACACTAGCTAAAAGCAACTTCTAAGACGTTCTGAATATTTTACGGTAACCAACGAGACATGTGCTAGTTTAATATTTAATCAAATTTAATGTTTTGATTTTGTGAAGGTAGGAATGAAATATAGGGACAGAAGAATAATACGCAATCTCTATACAAAGAACAAACGGCAGTTATAGAATTTGAGCAAAAACAAAGAGAAATAGATATCCGGAAGGGAGTGAGACAGGGACTTCTTGCATTAAAAGGTCTTTTTTAACACACTTCAAAAAAGGAGGAGGTTCTCAATTCGACTGTATTTTTTTATGTGTGTTACCTCTGAACTTTTTTCTAGGTGCACCGATTTTGATGATTTGAAAGCTGGTGCTTCTCATGTGGTCCCATATAATTTTGATCAAGATCGGACCAGCAGTTTTTGAGTTATCCTTAATAATGCATATTTAATTGACTTCGACTACATTGATGATGTTCTCATTGTATATTGAAGTCAGTTTTCTATTTTGTAGGACAAAAAATTATTACGTCTATTTACACAGAAGGAAACAAAAGAGAAATCCAGGATACTTTAAACGAATTAGCTTTTTTTTTAAATTGAAACAGCATTGTGTAGCAGTGAAGAAGATAAATAGTGTTACCTACACGGCACATTTTGGAGATGGCTGCCACGCGTCCAACGAAGCAATAAATATAAACCTCGGAATGGTATTTAATTTTGCACCACATTGATATGTACGGGCAACGGATGTGAGAAATTTCATTAAAATTTCATATTAACATGTCAAAATTTCTCTCGAGGATATTGTTTTGTTCGTCTTGTTGAACAGTTCACCTATGCACGACTCTGTCCATCTGCTGTATCGCCTCCGAATTTACTATTTTTCGATTCAATTTCGTTTAATTGTGCAAGTGGACGGTTTGAGTGCAAATTCGTGTTTCAATCAATTCGCTTGACATATCCGGCTATAGCTCGTTTATTCTCAAAGTTCGAATGTTAAAATAAAGCTTGTTGTTGAATTTTTCATAGCCGACCCCACGTAAAAAATTCTTCGGAAGTTTTATTAAAAACTTTTCTGTGAGGAACACTTTTTGTTGGACGAGTAATTAAAAATCCATCGCAAATCGACGTAACCAATTAAGAAAACTGTCATTTCTTAATAACTCAATAAGTTTCTGTTTTAGACACGTCATCCATCATAATCTATACTTATGGTATTGTCTGTAGGACGAAAAATTTAGGGCACTTTAGTTTTGACGAATAAAAGTAAACTGCATCAACGCTTCCAATAAATTTATGTATTATATTTAAGAAAATTAATATCCTTCATGAAGAACAATGATTGTTAATTTATAACTAGGTAAATTGGTGACGTGCGGTTGCTAACCCCTTTAATCTAGTAGAGTTACAAATACCCCAATTATTTGCAATTTGAATTAAATTCGAGTGGTAGTTACCCTTGATCGACGACTTCATCATTAGTTACGTGAACAAATCGAGGAGGCGCTGGAAAATTTAAATAACTTTTAACTAAAGCTCTAGTCGGGGAGCAGACACCCTCTATACAACTCGAACACACACAACAAAATGAAGCTGATTCATGTAAAATGACCTACCGGATTCGAATTTTGAGGTCGCGAAAAGATCGGGAATTGCGAAATTTCCTAAATAAATTTTCGACCATTTTTAATACTTTTCTTGTTGTATTTCACCGACGAAAAGAGTTAGAGATCTGTTTCTTTCGTGGATTATACACTGAAGTGTGCTGATTATCACAGTGTACTCACGTTGCCTCTACAAGTTTCCAATTTTATGAAAAAAATGTTTTCTTGCTATACCACAAATTTGTATAATGTATTTTTCATTTTCTTGTGTGTGTTCGAGTTGTATAGAGGGTGTCGAATTAGAGCACCTTGCTCCCCGACTAATCTTCTTAGAGGATATTTTTGTAGGATAGAAAGTCATGTAAATAATAATCTCCATCGGCTCACGTTTCAAATTCATCAGATTATCCTTACGCGTATTTCGAAGTCTGGTATAAAAGGATTAAATGCGGGCTTTTCTTTAAACATGATGTATACGCATTTCCATTGCCGAATAAACGTATCCGAAGCCTTGTTAATTATAGTGCAGTACAGATTACTCCGAATCCGGAATGCAATAAATTCTCACCGACGAATCCTTCCCTTATAAATGTGTAATCTGCTATATATCCGATTCTATCCCTCTCTTTCATCGACGTAATTTATATAAAGGCCGAAATTATCGGGAGTGAATTAAATGTACTACTCGCTTTTTGCGCTTCTCTCTCCTCGGCAGCCGCTGAATTGGGAAAGTAACGGAACGAATTTTTCTCGAGCAGGCCACAAATTAGAGCGATTCCGTAGGACTCGATATTTCCGATGGCGTTGATGTCATCTCGTTTACTTTTTGTTGGGCGTCTTGAAAAGGGGGAAACTTCAAAGGGATGATACTCCATTTGGTGTATCACTATAACGAATCTCTCCCGTGATTAATTTGAAAGTTGTCTATTTAACGACGAATGAAACAAAACATTCTCGTACAAAAAAGTCCAATTTTCGCTGCGAATATCCCGGCACAATTTAACAAAAGGGTGTGTTTAAATTGTAATTTGGAAGCGATTTGCGTTGACAGCTCAAAAAAAACTGTAAACGAGATTGCGAATATAGTCTGTATAAAATTCAGTGAAAATATCAGAATTCTTTGCTTACCAGATGTGAGTTCCAGCGCACAAAATATGGCGGCAAGCGTCACTAGGTGCATCATCCTGGACGGACTCGAACACTCTGAAACAGAAAAATTACTCAGGAATAACCAATTTTCTCTGAGTTTCCAATTTCACTCATCCGCAAATTGAATTTTAAAACTTTCGTGCCTAAAGTTAATTTTGTTTTCATAAAACTTCTCGTATCTGGATAATTCTCTCATTTTCGCAATATAGTCAATTATTTTTCGTAACTTTTGATTAGTGAGAAAACTTCATGAAACATTGAGTATACATATTTCCTGTTTCTCTAAAGACAGAATATCATATTTCACCTGCTCGGATCTGTATTAATATTCCGTTTATGCCTGATGATACTCCATTTCTTGTTTTATTACGAGAACGTGTGTATGGGATAACAGCCAAAGGTTTCATTTTCAAACTAAAATTTACCTCAGAACACGAAGGTAAAATCTCAATCTCTGTCAGAATATAAAATTAAACCTTAATCATTACGAATGTCTTTTGCTCTGTCCTTTGCTCGCATACAGAGACAAATTTTAAGTTTTTAGTATGAAAAGGGCATTCCCAAATCGAATGATAATAACGAAAAACCAATAACACTTTTGGTGGAGGCGCCAGGAAAATGTTTATATTTTTACGAAACCCGAAATTTTAATATTATAAATTCGTGAGCCCTTATCTCTCAGAACGATGTTCCAACTTTACTAACTCCCAAAAGTTTCGTAACTGAATTACTTCATTATATTAATTTCCTAAATAAGAGCCTGTGTACCCTCTTCTCGATTTAACGAGCAACCTACGAGTATATTTACTGAAAACCACTATTTGCTCTCCCCTATCACTCCCGTCTCCTATTTTTTTAAGTTTATCATAGTTTAGTGATGATTTTAACTTAAAAGCTTGTACATCAAAGTTCAAAGGACTTTTCTTAACAGACCCGTGGCTGACGTAAAAAATTTTTCACGTTAAATTAATTTCGTGGAGGTCCATGAACAGCTCTGAAGGAAGGCAATAAAGAAAACAATAAAACACACTTCTACTGCGACTCTTGTCCGGCGCGGAGGTTTTTATTGCCGAAAATTAGATGATATAAGTCTACGTCTACGGCATTTTGGTCAATATTTAGAGTTCTCGTCCTGTCACAAACACGTTGCCGCCCATCAATGAACTGGGAGAAAAAATAATTTCGATTTAAACGTTCTTAACGTCAAATGAGATTACGTTGTTTTTAGTTCTCGCGTCACATCCTTTATATGAGTTGTACACACAAAGAAACCGGGAAGGGTCAGAACTTGCCCAGAATGAAATATAATATGATAGGTAATTAAATAAAAGAATTGGGTCGGTAAAAGCCCGATGTTATATGTATTCTGTTCACGTATGTAATAATGGAGATCGCTAGAACAACGTGTCGAATATAGGCAGAACTATAAACTGTTGTCTTCTGCAATTTGGACCAACGTAACTCAAACAATAACAGTTTTAACACGGTACATTACTTCCTGCAAAGTACTTTCCCTAATGTTCCTATTGCAGCGATAGTTATGTCTTTATTTAAGGGAGTAATAACTGAGATAACAGCGGGGTTTAGCCGGTCTATGGAACTCGAGCAGTTATTCTAAATGCTTGTGTTCGACAGATTATTAAAAGGGACGATCGATCGGAAGAAAATTTCGCGTAGAAATTCAATCCGTTAAAGTTATTTTAATTTAAAATTTTTAATAACGGATATCCTGGAACAAAGTCACAAATGAAGCCTATAAAGGGTCGGGGTTGACGTCTCATCCCCATTCGAAATGGAGATAATATTAAATTGGAATGAGCGACGCAGGGTAATGGGTAATGGAGCCGACTTTCGGTTCGAATTATGTGGTAGAACTTCGACTTAGAGGTGTCTAAAATCAAAATTTTCCTCTGTCATTCAACATATTTTATATAGAATGCGTGTAATTCTCGGGGGGGTTTAGACCCTTCTCAAACAAGCTTAAACTGTGCGCCTTAGCTTCCGCAACATGAATAATTTCTGGGTCCCTTTAAAATATATATAGTTTTTCTTTTAAAACATATTTCTTGTTTGGAAAGAACGGGGCAAGCAATTCTAAGCTTTTTTTTATTTTGGTAGCTTTTGGTACCTAAAAAACTGTGTTTCTTCAATATCCCTGTACGGTTTTGAGTATAGTGTATTTCATGTCGCGCTCAAGAGTCATCTGGTGAGCAATTCGAGAAGTTATGCGGTCCCTAGGTTGCCATTTTCACCTTATATCTAGCTATAAATCAGGGGGGCTCTTCGATTTTTTAGACGTTAGTAGTATACTGCAATCGGATTTTATGGAACCGTGTAATTGGACCATCGAGTTCGATTTATTATACAGTGGTTTTGTTGTGTACAACAAACTAGTGAGTAGTGACTTTATATTCTGAATTTCACAAAGTTTAATAAACTAAGCCGACGACGACAAAGCAGCAGCCCAAGGGGCACAGGGTGATTAAATCCAGACAAGCAAAACTTTTATCACTTTTTCTTTGTGCATCTTTCTCTCTGCACTGCTGCATTTTACTGCATTTTTATTGAAATAATGAGATTGTTCATTGACTAAAACAAGAAAGAAGCACCCAGGAGATTACGCGAAGTGGAATTAAAAATCGGGAGCAATTTATATTTTAATGGGGATTTTCGCAAAACAATGGGCGCGCTTTTGTATTCTCGGGGATGTCTGAATGGGGTGGTAATTCTGGCCAATTACAGCGAGGGCGAAAGTGTTAATTTGGAAGAACAAAGGAAAATAATACTGATAGCACTCATAAACTTCCATAATTTGAATAACGAACGGCTTGATCTTGAACAAAAAACTTTGCCGAATCATTTCTACGATTCTGAATCTCATTTTTTAGAACAGACGTTTGAAAAAGTTTTAGGACGTTACAGGTAGTAAATTTGGATTTCATTTCTGTGAGACAGCCAACGTATATTAATGATAAAAAAGCCAAAGTAGCTGGCACGTTCGGATTAAATAAAAGCCGGCGATAACAAATGAAATATATTATTCTCTGTCAGCAACAGATACACAATATAAAAGAAGTAAATGTATAGTGTCTGAGTACAACATTTTGTACGACGTATCTTAGAATTCATTGGTCTTGCCAATAATAATAACTGTCAAAGGTGAGAGGGTTGTAACGCTCCCCAATTGAAAATGGCACCATACGCTGCTCCAAAAAGCAATTCCGCTCAACTGTATTAACGAGAAGGTCCTCACTTGAACAATTTAATACGTATGGTGTCAGTCAGTCGCCTAAATCTCCCAGAAACCGCGGCTGTTAGAAGGAGGACTTAATTAAAGCCCTCCTTCGTACCTTAACCACAATGTCATGAGAAACGCTCTTGTTTATTTGAGCTACAATTTATGTACGTAATAATTTTAGTTTAAGAGGTATAAAGGCGGAAACATATTAGAGCGACGCGACGCGACGCGACGCGACGCGACGCGACGCTACACCACGCGACGTGACCGAGATCTGATCAAACTCTATTCCATAAGACAACGTTGATATTCTCTCCCGCCGTGCACACTTGTCTGATGCAACGTGATGCCATGCCATGCGACGCGATACGACGTTGTCGACATCCCTTCGTCCCAGATTTTTGTAGCATCGCGTAGCGTGGCATCGCATTGCATCAGACAAGTGTGAACGCGAAACACGCGGACATAATAGTGGACGAAACTTTATTAATAGAAAACGTCAGGAATTATGAGTGTAGTGTATATATAATTCAAAATCAAAGCACTACAGAAATCAGCAAATGAGACTTGAAGCGTGGGAAGAAATTAGCAAGGAACAGGTAAGAATCAAATCAGTGCATTCTTCAATTTCGTCTTCGAACTCTTCAGAGGACGAGGTTTCCATGATGGCTACACGCACGAACAAACTCAAATGAACTAGCAACAAAAATTATGCACACCGTCACCTCTCGTTGCGTAGTGTAGCGTAGCGTCGCGTCGATTAAATATGAACACCCGCGAAATTTTCACGTCGCGTCGCGTCGCGTCACATCGCGTCGCGTCGCTCTAATATGTTTCCGCCTTAACGCTATAAGTAAAGGAACAAGAGTAAACACCAAACGAGCAAAGGATTATATTTTGATGTGTACAATTTTGGACCCCTATGGGCAAGAGTTAAACCATAACTGTTTACCCTTGTTCTGCATTTCATTTTCGTATACCTAGAAAGCAAATATTGCACTGTATTGCATACGTGAATGACGTTAGCGCCTGTATAATTAATTATTTGCCTAAAATTCCAAGTCAAATGCGAAATTTCGTCGGCAAAACGTGACAGTGTGCATAAACGTCTAGCACCTTCATACAATTAACGTTGCTCAAGAGCTCTGCACTCTAGCATAAAGCAAACTACGTAAAGAAGGAAATGTTTCCGCTCGCTGGTGTGATACGACAAGACCATAGATTAGAGACTTATGTAGATAAGCGACTCCCTGTATTTTCGCCGGACCAAATGGTTTAGTTACGCTTTATGGCACCAAGCGCTAGTATCGCAAACGCCGGGAAATTTGAATATAAGCTCCTAGTTATAATGAAATTTCTTCTTATTTTATACTTATAAAAATTTTTGTATCCAGTATTTGCTACTTTTAGAAGAACATAAAAATAGTAATAAAGGATACAACAATTTTTTAAGTAGAAGTAAAATGTTATATATGGAATGTTTAAATAAAAATATTTTCAAAATTAAATTTATGTATTTTATAAATAATGTAACATTGACACAATAAATTACCTACTAATAATAAAGGCTACAAATTCCTTAAAAAAGTTTGCTTTGCCAAGTCGAAGAACTGTACTGCAGAGGTTAAGTGGCATTCGTTTTGGCGCTGAAATTATCAATGCTATATACGAAAGTTTATAAAAACCTCATAACAATAGGGAAATATGTGCATTTTCACTTTGTTAAGAGTTGTTTCCACATTTCTTCACAACACATTTTTGATACCCCACTTTTAAAGTCCGTTTTAAAAAATGTTTCACAAAAATCTTGCACAAAAACAACAGTAAATTTGCTCAAAGCTTGGTACACTCTCTAATCAGTGGCTTGGAAAAAAAACGAGTGAAAATTCAAACTTTTACACGACTGGCAAACACAACACGCCAACACCAACCAAGAAATTGCAAATGGCGCACGAACATAGATTAGCACGAACCAAACAATTTCCAGATACCGGTTACCGGCAGTCCGGCAGAGATCACATTGAAACATAGAGCATATACTTTATCATATCTGTGGACTCTGGCCTTACATCAGCGCTTTTGTGCCGTCAAGCGTAACTAGTACTTCGTCCGAGTTTTCAGGATAGAGTGAACATAGCCTGGACAAGACATCCTTGGACGCTGGAATGCATTTTATAAGACTGAGCGCACCTTTTGGCGAGAAATAACAAGTATTTGCACAGTGAGATCCTTTCGAGGTGGATTGAAAAGAAAGCGTGATTTTACAGGGTTTGTTTTCTCACTATATTAAAATTTTTAACAGGTATGTCCGCTAGTAAAGTGAGTCAGCATAATTTCGTAATTTATTTAGAGAAATTTAGGACCGTCTCAATTTCATTAACATAATTGCGAGTGACAAGGGTTGGCATAAAATTCCCCTATCCCTTTACACTTCTATTAAAATGAAAGGTCCAGAAAATTAATAAATTGAAAATTGCGACGAATAATTTTGTATCTCGCGTAAATTCCTCGGGGCATGTTTTGCATCAAACTTTACGGTTATGAAGTTTAAAGCGGAGTTTTGCGAAATAAAACTTTAATATTGCCTAATTTCTTCGGCGGAATTACGAAAATGAGGTAATTTTGTAATGTCTGATTGAAGCAGACTTTAAAAAGTAATTTTGTTCCGCGGAGCTAGACTTGCATCCTGAAAATATTGCAAAAGTTTTGCGGCAGACGCACACATTTTCCGGTATTATTAAGTACTACGATGTAGAAAGTTTTGCAGAAGCAAACGGTGATTGGTGACAAAATTCGTCTTCAAGCAACGCAAACCTCTTCGACTGCACAGGTATAGATTGAGAAATTTTTGTGTATACAAACTGTTCCCAAATCATCTATTGTTCTTATTAACCCTACCGTATCATATCTACCCCGGGTAGAACAAACACCTTAAACTCTCGCCCTCGCAATGTGTCATCTAACAATCCACTTACAGGGAATTTAAACCTAATTACTATTCAGGACTTAATCCCATCGCGTCTCTTCATAGCTGTTCAGATGGAAGTGAACGTGATCTCGGGGCACCACCTCGTTTCGAGAATCCTTCAGAGACCTCTTATTCTAATGATGGTCGGACATAGAACGTAAGGGTCACCGCTAACTCGATTGCAATTCTACACTCTCCTCAAACTTCAAAATTTTATTGTACATATCTCTATTTGACTTTGTTTATCTCTATAGGTAGTTGAGAACATGACAATTATATGTCATGTCGATTTTCGACGTTATTCTCTATGCCGATGGTGAGATAATCGGTAAAAGCCGAGAGAAGTAATGGGCTGAATTAAGCGTACGAGTCTGCTGATGATTGTGATATATTTCTGAAAGGGGGAGGCTTAAAATTAAACACGTGCAGTTACACTTTGTTGATTAATAAAACGTTTAAATTAAATATCTGGTCGGGAACAATGGATTTTACATCCTCTAGAAATCAGATAATGACTAAAAAACGGTTAAGTATAAAGTTCAATAAATTATTAAAACTGCTTGATTGTGCATAAATCACTGAACTAGTTTCAAATTTATACATTTTGGACTCTACTCCTACCAATAATTTATAAAGCATCCAGAAGCAGGGGCAATAATGGTTATATCTTTATTCGAAACTTCTCCCTTATCTCAAATAATTCAGAAACATCGAATTGTTTCTCCGTGAATATAAATTCTTTTTATTAGGCACCCAAAAACTGGAATAAACCAATATGAATATATTTCTCGATCTATTCCAAAACAAAATACACATAAAAATTCTATATAGAGTTGGCAGGATCGGTATTGATAAGAATTACTGCGTTCGTAAAAATATTTTTTCTTCTGGAGAATATCTTTGTTCGTTGAAGTGGCTCCAGAGGCGGAAAATACAGACTTTTAGCCAGTCCGTATTACAATTGGTACGTGAAGTCGATGGCTTTATCCTTCCATCTGAAAATATTACGAATGGACTTGAGAAAATGAAAAGCGGTGATGATACACTATGTCTCATTTATGATTAAGAGTCTGCTCAATCAATTACCTTCTAAACTAATTTGCGATTCGAATGAATACAATTTTCTATTAATTCCAGCAGAAAGGACGCAGTATAACCAATTAACAGGCGTCTTCCTAGCGGGTTTCCTCTGGGGCGTTCTTGTGTGAAGCAGATATAAACCGTCTTTTATTCGTCTTCCGTCAAGTAGATTATACATCTTAGTGATTGTTGCATTCATATTCACTGAACTGTACCTCAGCGGTTTGGAATCCGACTTAGAGCGTCAATCACTTCATTATGGAGGAGTCTTATCAAAAGGCGCCACAACACGTGTTCGACAAAATCAATTAGATCTGGTTCTAATTAACTCAGTCTTGGATAGTTTTCTAGGATTTGTCTTTCGCTATAAAGTAATTACCTACATCTGCTCGTCTATTTCGGTAACGTGTTCGTAACTAATGAATACAAGATATCAACTCGCCTCTGGCAAATTTGCTTATGATTTACTGATCATAAAGCGGCTCAGATTCAAATACATATCTAAAAATACCGAGCTAAAAATCGTAAAGTACTTGATTTACTGTAATCCTAGTTCAGCTGAGAAAATACATTAAATGCATTTATATAAGTGCCTGTCGAAATGAAAATATTTCTACAAATCTTGCAGAAATTGCTGCAATGTGGATTATTATGTAGACATAATTCTGTTCGAAATTTTGTCGCACAACAATTTTTTAAGTGAAATTTTACATTACTATTGTGGCAGTGAAAATTTATTTTGTGTATCGATAAGGATATACAAATATACATGCATCATTGTTACTCGAATACTGTTTCCTGTTATCTATTTAGAAGAACGGTAGTATGTTTTACATCTCGCTAATGGTTCAGTACTCAGACTCTAATGGAGATGCAGATGCACTATTCACAGACACAGTGCGAAGCAATTCTCCTTTCATAGTTTGAAAATAAAATCAAAGCACGATTTGCATAGATAATATGTCCTCTGTTGCGCTAATCAAAATTACGATTTGTCTGAGAGAAACAAGGAAATTAAGAGTAGCTACAAGTCTATGAACTACAATTAATTTAACTGTCAACGATAATACGTACTCCTTGTACAGTAGAATTTCTTTTGTGGAGGTGAAAACCCATTAATGAACTTCTTATCTTAAAAATTGGATTTTTAACGAAGAAACTTTTTAAATGTAAGTATCTTCTAAGCATTTATGAGGGACGGAAATAATATGAAGTTTCAGTTCAAATTAATTTCTTGGAGAACTTTTTTGAACCCTTCAAATCTTTTAAATAACGCGCTTCATTTCTCAAAGTAATTATGAAAGAGGTTTTTATAAAATTGCTCGACACTCGTCAATCTGAGAAAGAAGTTGAAATACATATTTTCAAATAATTTTTTATGGACGTGCTCTAAATATCTGTCAATATTTTGAAACTCATCCATGTTATTAGTAAATAGGCAATTATTACCTTAAAACTTGGTCATCTTGATCATTAATCAAGAGCACCTCAAGTATTAATTTGATATTTAATATCCTTACAAACTTTTAATTTGCACTGTACCCGGCAGAATTTCCATATTCTTAATGAAATTTCCGACAGGTCGATATGATTAATTAGGATTTTGTTTTGGTAGCCATCAAGAAGATGGTTGTATCAAGATATAATAAAATGAATGAATGTTTTCGCCCGGAAATTGGAAACATTGTGTCAACTTAAGACGGGAGATTCCAGAGCATACGGTGATTTATTGTTAGAAGAGAAAATTGTCCAATGCGGGAATAAAATATATTACATTATGTTGGTCAATTTTATATGGTTATAGGAGTCCAATTTATTTTTCATAATAGCAGAAGTTTTGTCAAGATCTAATAAACCAGATTTAAAGATGATAGAGTTCCAATAACCCAATTAATTGGCAGCAGCTAAGCTTCTTTTGCGGTCAAATGGAAACCAATAAATTAAGATTAAGACTAATAGAAATTTTCGTTAGATAGTGACAACGAATTAAGTGTGCAGCTTAAACAGGGTGCACCACTAATTTTATAGAACTCGGGAGTGTTTTAATAAACATCAATAACGTTGAAATAGCTGTAAACATAATTTACGGGTCATTTGTCAGATCGTAAAATCTCTATGTGATTATATCGAAATAACTACCGTTACTATATCAACGTGGATATAGTAAAGGGAAACAAGTTTTTCGATAATATCGAAATATTTTATGATATACCGGAAATAGATTTCGATAAAGTTTGATTGAAATTCAGTTAGGTACTGGTTTAAGTTTCTGGTTTTGTTGTGTTTATGGATTCCATTGTCCATAATTCATATTTAAAAGGTGGCCTTGGATATTTGAAGTATTCTGATAAAAAACAGAAAAGCTAGTTTGTCAAAGGCATCATGATTTATGAGAATGCGACAAAAGTTTTGTAAGTTTTAAAATATTCATATGATAAAGCTTTTGATAATACTTGGACGGTAACTTAGAAATGTATTGTCCCAGATTGATCGATTTGTGGGATACATGAAAAACAAAACTACAGTCCATTAAATCGTTAATGAAATGATGAAAATTGAACTCGCACAATGCCCTATTTTTTTATTATTTCCCTAAATGAATAACAGAATGAAACAATTGCGATTTTTCTGGGCTTTACCAATTTACAACGGACACATTTCATTATCGGCAAATTCTGTAAATAATAAAAAGCAGACAGTTGCATACGACAGCAAAATTTCCAAACGTTAATTATAGATTATTTTTAGTGAACTATCAAGTGTCGCCACAATAATATTGGTGGACATATACCTGTACAAGTTATTTCTTAGTCATATTTTCAGATACATAAAATAATCCCTGAATGAAACTCGTTTTCCTCATTTCTAGGTGTGATATTTTCCAGTAAACCTCTATTAACAGAGGGCTTTTCTCATGTTTTGCGTTCCCGCAAAACTGTTCTTTATTAGACCAATTTATATTCATGTCCTATTTTCAAACATTTTATTAAATTCTGCTTGAGCACGATAAGGACGGCGATCTTTTTGTTAATGTCCTGGCAAAACTAAGCACCTGGTGTTTGTGCCTCTTTTTCTTTTTATGATGTTATTATTCTAGTGAACATCCCAATTACTGCAGAAACGTGACCGGAATGGCATGATTTATTATTTAAATTGAATCGTTTACTTGGACTTGTTTTTGTTCTGTGCGAATTATTCAATTGAAAGCTACTTTTGTTTGGAAAAAAATGTGATCCTCAACATCGCTAATCATTTTTATAATCCACTGTATTCATTTTCCTCCGTAGAGTGTTTTCTGAAATAATTTTCCTGTCGGCCCCCTATCAATTTCATTTTCAGTGGCTCATATCATTTATTCATGATCACGTATCGATTATTCTGCGAGGCGGCGGAGAAGTTAATTTGTAAAGTTCTGTTTATCCGGTACACAAATTTATACACCCCATGAAGCCGCTACTTTTTACACTTTCTGTATACTTTCACAAAAACCATGTCTATGTGAAATATTTCTAGTTGCTTGTATAGCTGCTTCTGAATCGTAAAATATCGGAGTTCACTAATGATTCTGCAAAATTTTTCACTTTCCGTTTGATTTTTCTTTCTCCCGCTTCGTTGAACTTTCGTTCAGTTACAGCTTTCTTCAATATAGGGCGGCCGAGTTCGTACCCCTCATGTAAAAGCTAAACGTTCTCCATTTGATGTATGCGTCTACTTTTTTCTTGATAGTAATGAAATGGTGTGCAGATCGCTTTATAAAAGGGGCCCGAGTTAGTCGACAAGCTTTCACACTTGATTGGTTGTTGACAAATTTGTAGGAAAAAGAAATAAAATTTCTAGTCGAGAGAAGCGGGAGTTGATTTAAAAGAGGTTGAATTATTTACGTAGATGATGCATTTTGGAGTACAGTTCTCTTATCATTATATTGCAAAAATGCGGAAATGCCAACATAAACGAATAGCGTCAACCGAACTTTTTGGGATGTAAAAACATTTAAAAAGCTAAGTATATTTTACAAAGTTCTACGCAGTTTCTCGCTGTCGGGAAGTGAAAAAAGAGGTTTTAATGTACACAGATTTGTGAGTTAGCTTAACTGATTAAAGCACGATTATCTTCCCCAAATAAAGGGGTGGGATACCGATCCCCTTTTAACCTCTGCATTACTTGAAAGTAAATCCACTTTGTGGTGCATATTTTATTAGTTTGGTTTTCAGGGGAAATCTCCATATTTAACATCTATTCAATTGCATCACCGTTGTGCAGTTTGTATCCAAAATACTGCAGTTGAATATGAATTTATCCGCTATAAAGGCAGATAACTACATTTTGCAGCGCTAGAATCTACATATCTTTGAATAATAAGTACTTTAATGCACTATTTGTCACGTTTGCCAGATTTAGTTTCACCACTATATCTAACATCTATTTGGCGTAATATGTGAGCTGTTGATGTAGGTAAACGACTGCGCATTTTGTTATAAAATGAAACTTGTTTTAGTAAAAAATTAAATAAAATTCAATTTTGGTGGAGGTGCCGGGGTTTACACGTATACTCTTTTATTGTACAATTATTCTGTTTAACGGCATTCCCAGTAAATCTTTTCGAGCACAGCTGTCATTACAACAGAAACTAACCCTCCAATCCTGGTAACATCCGAAATGGTCTACAATGATGAGACAAGCTGGTACTTAGTAGGGATAATGGGCGTAAAAAGAGAACACATTTCTGAGCTAAGCCGCGTCGATCTCGAGCTTATTTCCAAAGAAAACTTGTGTTCAGCGTGTAGTAGAATTACGGGGTGATGATTTTCATACGTTTATTTTTCAACCTCAGTTTCGACTGAGAACTTTATTACTTAACTAGCGGCCCGCTCCGGCTTCGCACGGGTATAAAATATATAGCCTATGTCACTCACTGAAAAAATGATTAAAACCGATCCAGTAGTTTTGATTTATTCATTACTGCCCGTGGCCCGCACTCGAAATCTCGTAGGGTTCAGCCTGCGTGCATACATAGGGATATAGGGACAGAGAAAGCGACTTTGTTTCATACGACATTATTAATGTTATTATTATTATTATTATTATTATTATTATTTTGATAAATCTCGTAGGGTTCAGCCTGCGTTTGCAATGTAAGCGGAAAAAATGTAATTATTTACATCACATTAGAAAACTCAAAAATAAAAGTATCACTATTTAATGGATGTTATTATACATATAAACCTTCCTCTTCAATCACTCTATCTATTAAAAAAAACCGCATCAAAATCCGTTGCGTAGTTTTAAAGATTTAAGCATACATAGGGACAGAGAAAGCGACTTTGTTTTATAAGATGTAGTAGATATGAGTGATATTTGCGAATAAAGAAATCTGCTGTCTCAGATTCATGCAAATCTAATACAAACGTTGAAGAGGCCCACTTTTTCCCCATCTACTATCTTAATATTAAACGACGCGGTCACCCTTCTCAGTTATCGTGTCCCTCGTGCTTAGTTTGCAGTTTGGTGTCGGATGCAAATTTGACCGGAATCTAAGCTCGCCGCCTCTCTTATTTGAAACAATAACCCAGCCCCTAAAGTGTTTGCGTTCGAGTCTGCGATTTTACAAAGCGCCTCGTCGTGTTTAGCACAGGAAACGACGAGTTCCCTGTGCAAACATTGTCGCTGGTGTGTTTTGTCCCTTTTTGTGCGGTTTTACTGGGAATGTTTGAAGAGGTGAACGAAAATTGGAGGTGTCAGCTTTGTTAACAAATAAATTGGTTATACTTAAACAACCGTAACTCTTAAAGCGAAAATAATTACCGAACTTGTTGGGCATCATCGATTGCTGTTTCCGCTTCAATATTTTTCTTCTCTCATGCCGTTACTTTGAAACAAATTTTGACAGACGCTTGCCGACAGCATGATGAATAGTGTTCCAATACTCCACATGCACATACACGAGTAGCAAACCGCCCCTTCTGAATTTCTTTCGGGGTAGTTTTGGCTCCAGGGCTTTTAAAATAATGTATGCTTAGAGAGACATTTCAAAAAGTTTTCAAACCCGCGAACAAAATCCCTATTCCCATTTGGTTTTAACACGTCAGTGTAAGAGACGAAATTTCTCGCGTTTTATTATTAGGCTGTCCCAGGTGTGCTCTGACAAGTGAAAAGGTTAAATCGATATTAGAAGAAAGTAAAATCTATTTCTCTGTACTTTTCGTCGTTATTAGAGGAAGTTGTTGTATCTGTTTGCAGGTTTGAAACTGACTAAACCAAGTGTATCTATTTCACTAATTTAATTGAAAACCAACTCAAAGCAAACTAGGAAACTTAATTTGGCTTATATTAAGAGACCCCAAAATCCGATGAGAAGCACGACAAAATAATTCATCATTAAGAACTTTATTTACGTTAATCTTGTCTTGTCAGTTTTATAAATACAAGAACGGGGAAATAAAAAAACAATTTACATTCATTTTATTCCAATAGAAAGGAAGTCGAAATTGTGATTCTGTAAGATTTAGAGATAAGCTCTTCCAGGCGCTCTGAATTGTTCAATTTATAAAAAGACAAAGGGAAACAACTGCACTGCAGCCCGGAGGAAAGTGTAAGTAAAAAAACGCCAATAATGCCGAGATAAATTTACTCCGAGGAGTGAATAAAGGATGTCCATCAGAAGATTTGTTTTGAAATATACGGGGTGTACAGAAAAATACAGAAGCTCAGCTGACATTGCGCAGGCGCACTTCAATTCAGTAAAATCAGTTCATCTGTTATCAACGTCCATTACACGGCACACGAAATCAAGCACACTAAGATCGTTTCATTAATCACGTCAAAAAAACTTGTACCCGCAGGTAATTAGTCGAAACAATTGCGGCAATTGTGTAACTGTTGCGGAATAGTAAGTACTTGTGCAGGTAAAAAGTTCAGGCTAGGTTAAAGTAGGTTAGAACTAGTAATGTTAAATATTTGTGTCAAGGGACATCGTTACTAACGAGAGTTTATTCTAAAACAAACATCTTTGTAAATCCGCGCGCGTGTTTGGAATTCAAATGATCAGAAATGAGTTAATACAGAAAATATGCAAAATTGTTTCTATATTATCATTATTATTATACCACCACCTAACTTGAGCTTTATTTATTAAATTTGACATGGCATGATGCACGTACATACATTTTTGTGTTATAATTATTATGATTATTATTCAACTTTTAGGGAAATGTGTAGCTTATAGCTTTGGGCCCAACTTATTTATGTATGCCTAGATTATTGTAATATAATGAAATTAATTTAAACTTCAATAATTCTTTTACAACGGAGCTTTTCATGTTTCGTTGCAATTATTGACGTGTGCATAGGTATGCAAATTCTGACCGACAAATTTCAGTGTTGGCATGATGCAACAAATTATGCTATAAAAAAGCATAATACCAAACTAAAATTTCATAAAATAAGTTGCCAAGTACACGCTTGTTCTGTCCACACAATCTGTACATTATCGATACTTATTTTTTGATCAAAACTTTTCGTAAACGTCGAACAAAGTCGCTTTAAATTCTCGAGACAACCTCGGAGACCATCGATCGCCCAACATGTAATCTGCGGCCGTCCATTATTTGCATGAAACTCGGTAGAAAGTTTTTTAAACAATTTCCGTGACGATGGCATTGTTTAAAATGTGCTAAGAAGGCGCGGTTCGTCTTTTGTGCAAAAGTAATTTCCTTCTCGATTGCGTACTTATATTGGTTTTGTGAAGTATTCCGTTTTGAAAGACATTAAATGTTGCGCAGCAGGATTGTGTAGTGTAATCAATCTTGGAATCTACATTGCAGGTGTAGATGATTTATTTCGAATTCCATTCGTGTAGTTGAAATGAAATTGGATGGGGAGTAATCGAGATTAAATTGTTAAGTAGTTGTATAAGGAAATTTTCCAAGACACACACGCCACAAAAACTTTATTCTATTTTTTTAATTTGTGATGTCTGGACTGGACACGAATAAGTTTTATTTGAATCGCTAATCGAAACTAGAAGCTTGGTGGCAAATGCAGAAACTATTCGGAAGTACATTGGTATTCTAAGCGTTGCAACGAGAGTGCTTGCTTCTATCCACTAACTTTGTTACTAGAATTACTTGTTCTATCGTTCTGTATAGGCTATTTACCGTCTAGCCTTACTAATTTGAAATTCTCTCGTGTCATCAACTGAGCTACCTTTTACTTAATTTGCTAATTGCTTTTGAAATTGCGAGGTGCATCCAAATTGAGCTTTGAGCTAATTTGAAACGATACAATCATCTGTAAGAAAATAACGAACTCTATTTTACATTTTTATCTGATGTTCATTATTATTTAAAAAATTATAATATTTCAAGATATCAGTTAATTTAAAATAACGCGGCAAGCGACAGTTGTATTTCATTTCTGGGCAGATGATATATCTAGTTACGTAGATAGAAGCAGCTCATTGTGATTCCTGTCAGGCCTTCCAAGGAAATAAATTCACTGCCCGTTTTTCGATTCCGTTGATTTATCAACATTAATAACGCAGTAGCGCGACGACACAAGAACCATAGTATATATGTTGAAATTTCAATATCCCCATAAAATTTATTTCTACTTAAGCGGAGGAAACGATTCGCGATTTTCCAATATGAAGAGAAAAAAATTGAATATGGTGTATCGGACTGGAAAATTTATTTTTGATGTTTTCAATTTCACGGTTCTTTTTCCCGATATACTGTTTTCTGGGTGTATATCCCCGGATGTGCCGGAGCTCTCGGGTTTCGACGATAAGCTTTGGCGGAGATAAATAAAAGAAATTGATGTTTTATTCTTGCGTTTACACAATGCCGAGAGGTCCCTTAATTGCACTTAGCGATGTGGGAGTGCGAGTGTCAAGAAGGGAGAAATACAGATGGCTGTAGACTTACCTACGTAACAAGGCTGTTATTAATGATAATGTGAAGTTTCTATAATCAAAATAGATTATAACACCCGAAGAATAGGACACCTGATGTACAATTTCTATCATACATGTTGGTACCAGAACACCATTCTATATATCCATAACTGACTGAACACGGGGCACATTTAATAATAATTCCATAAAACGTATCGCTCGTAAATTATTTTAAAGTGCGACCGTCGCCTGTCATTTCCCTCTAATTTTATAGAGGTGCAATAAAAATGTTACTTGAAATATCCTTTATATACCCATGTAGAGTTTATAGGATTATTCCAGCTGCTTTTTCATCTTTCAATCGGAATTTTCTTTCAACTTTATAGCTCGTAACTCGAAGAAAATTGTAAAAATTTACATGCTATTTTGACTTCCCATATAATATTATTTGTGGACATTATTACCGTGTTTACAGGTTTAAAATCTAACACAAGTCATCCCACCCGTTTCAGTATTAGATACTGCTAACAAATATTGACTAATAATACGTACGTCGTCCACGAGTTATTTCAAGATATCCTGAGAAGGAAGTAACAAATTTTGAGGACATTTACATCACAACCTTGCATTAAAAGTAATTATTTGCTGCTAATTAGTTGCAAAAGAATACGAATGGGAAAATTTTTGAATATAATTATTAAATATTTCAACCACGCCCACTAAACATTGAAATTTCGAAGCATTTTATAATGACATCGTCGTTGTAGTCCCGACATAAATCTGCTACCTTTATTTGGTAATAAACAATATATTACACGTATCCTATGTTTTATCACCTAATAAATAGAGAGCCGATATTTTCTTCGCGCTGTTCCATCGCTAGTCGATTTATTTTCACCTGAGCATACCGGTCGGTATCAAGGTTCAATGAGCATAATTTTCGAGTCATTACTATAAAGGGCCAAATAATGAACGCAAAATGGTTCATATATTGAATATCCCAAAAGTTAAGTGGAAATTCAGCCCTCATTAAAAGGAACAAAATGCCTTCCTTGTCTCTTCGTTAGTGTTCCCCGCATAATTATAAAGCTTTAAAATTAATTTATATTCATCCCTACTATAAAGCCAAGAAAATTTACCGAGTGCTAAGCGGCCCGGATTATTTGAACTGTTGAAAACCTACTACATTTTTAATTACTTTAAAACTTTCCTCCGGCACGCAAAAAATTATGGCATTACCCACTTTGATCTCGTCTTAAGTGCACTTTTTAAAGTCTCGGGACTGTAAAAAAGTGGGAGTACACGAGAGAATGTTGGATCTTAATGAAAATTCTCGGCGTTTTATGAACTGTAAATTTTAGGAAAATTGGTGCACGATGGATAAAACTAATTGATGGGATCATCTCTGCCTCCACCATGTTGCAAACTAATCTTTCGTGTCTCAAATTGAATAGCAAACATGGAAAGAAAGAAAAGGAACAAGTTATAGATTACTATGAAGAAAATTTCCTCACTGGGCAAAAGACAGAAATCTTATGCGATACGATTATAATTATCGTATACAAGAAACGTTAGAGTTGAGAATGATAAGATAGATATTATACAACTGTTGCACTGTTGGAGAGAAATTAATGGTCTGAGCGTGATGTTTCTCTATGAAATATGCATTTTCCTTTTGACTTTCAATGGTTGTACGCGCAAGAGCAAACGTCAAAATATTGGGAACTTAATCGAAACTTGATTTGTCTGCGACTAACCAAGTATTCTGCAAATAATCTTGTTCAGCACAGAATTGAAATAAAAAATATCTAGTACAACAACCGCAGTCTATTTAAAGATATGAATGCCCTCTGGAATTTTCAGTTTAAAATCACTTACCTACGGGAGATAGAATTTCAATTACTGTTAACAAATTGTAGACTTAGGAGGGAGACTATCCTGCGCATCTATTTTTCTTTGCACTCGAACACCCGAATAATGAGAACGCCGGTCGTAAGCTGAACGCTATTTACATACTTTGATCGAATTTATTTAAAGCGGTAATCGGATCTCACTTTTTTGTTTACATTTACTCGATCATAATATTTGCCACATTTTCCAGTCAAAAATTCAGAATTTCTGTCAGGGCATATTTCAACCTATTTGATTTTAAATGTATGCTGATTTGGAGGCGAACTCCATTCTCGTGTTGTATGCAAAATTTTGACATTGAAACCACAGAACGATTCTCCGAGACGTATAATTTTCAGAGATGCCCCGAGTCAAAGACAATGAAGAATGATATTGAAGCCACACCTCAGCTATTGTGGCAGTTCACGAAGATACGATTAATAAAGAAGACCTTGACAAAACTCGAAAGTGATGGATAAATAATAGGAGGCTGTGTTACAAATAAATATGTATCATTTTTGCATTAGGCGTTTGAATATTCAGCAGTCTCGACCTTGCTCCTTGGTCTACGAAGATTGCGCGTTCTTCTTTAGTAATCTGGTAGCTTTCCGAATGTTTGTCACTATACAATACGAACTTCCGACATCAAAAAGACTAAGAAGCAACTTGTTGATGTTATCATCTAGCCAAAATACAAGAGAATTTCTCGTCGTAATCAAAATGCATTCCTTTCCAGGACGTATTACTTCTCCCAGACGAGCGATATTAATATTATGTTACCACTGACGCTATGTAAACCACAAAATTAATACATAGATGGAATAGCTGGGGTTAGACAACCCCTTGTCTGAAATTCCGCCGCTGCAAATTTAAGATAAATTCAGGAAGCTGCGGCAAGAACTTCAAGAGTGCTTCAACCATAGAAAAACAGCGCTGAAAGTATAAAAAGACTGGCTGAGGTGAAGTGAAGATTCTTTTCTTTAAAAATCCATGTTACAAGTAAATAATTTTGACCTTTCCATTGCAGCCAGCATCAAACTTATTCTAAACAGAAACTTTGCGTGTTATACACTTCCTAATAGACTTTAAATCTTATGATTTATTTCAAAGTTACTGACTCGGAAGTTAAGTTAAAATCAGATATTTACGCTTACGTTGGTGTATATAGAATAACACGTTACAATTTGGATACATTAATCAAAGAAAATATATGCCGCAAAATTTATCTGATTTAAAATTCACTCTACAAAGCATCAGACTGTACTTATTTTGAAGTTGGAAAATGCAAAATTCAGAGACTCGGGGCGAACATCGGTAGACCGAACCGAGTCCAGTCTTTGCATAATGCAGATATACAAAATCCAATCACTTCAAATACAGAATCATCGTATGTATCATGGTTTCATACCGTCCTTCATCCTCCGTGGCAAATGACGAGAACAAATTAATTATAATTTAGCTTCATCATTATCAAGATGATGGTTAGATTGTTTGTTTCATAGCGCTATATAACTATGTATTACATAACAAATCAGGCGCTGTGTACAGGGTCAATGCTAAAACACTATATCGATCAGATGGCGTTGTAAGGTACATTAGTTCAAAAGCGCTCGATAGATGTCAGTGAGACAAAGCTCAATTTGGCACAATATAACACAACAATAAATTGTAAAAAGCAATTTAATAATATAGAGTTATTGTCAGTGTCGGGCATTGTTTGTTTCTCACTGAAAATAAAATGCTTTAAGTGATTTAGTTCAAGGTGAAATCAGTTGGGTACGTAGTAAGAAAAGATTCAGTCTTGTTTGTATGAATAACCAATTCTTTTATGGTTTAATGTATTAGGTTGCGTGATTTAACGATTAACACTTTAATGATAATTAGCAATTACATCTTGTAATGTATCATATTGTTTACGTACTGGGTGGGCAGAACCGCACTGTTTACTGTTTACTTTGCTAAAGGTTTACTTATTATTAAATATTTGTTAACAAGCTTTCCTCAGAGAACGAGCAAATCGCAGTCATAGAATTTCAACAGGAACGTAGAGAAGTAAATCATACCAAGTGCGCATTTAAAACTTCCACAGTTATTGTCTTTTTTGTGAACTTATCTATTTTTTCCTTCTGTTTTGTCTGTTGCAGTTCAGTGATTTTCGCAAAAAAATATGTCAGCAACATTCCAAGATAAGGACGTAAAAATATGTTTTCATAATTACCACTGTATGAAATTTGCATATCTTTGTTCGCTGGTTGTTTTGCATAAAATTTTCGTGCGATTAGGTAGTTGACTGCAACATTCGTCATGTCCTCGTTGTACATTTAACACATGTTTGCATATTTTTGCTATTCATCAGGTGCTTTAGGCGGAACTCGCATGGTACAAACAAAATTGTTGGGAATTAACTATTAATATCTGATTTAATTAAAAATCCTAGTAAAGTTTAATAAGTTTCGTATTTCCATCTCCGTTTTAGTTAATTACTTTTATCTAAGCCGGTGTTTTTAAGTGCTTTTTCTTATCTGTAAAACTTTACTTTTATGAGTTCCTCTCGTACCTAGTTTTACATACGTACAACTTTTCTGTTTGGAAATCTAGGATAATAATTAAATTTTCACTGGCACTTCACTTGCAACAAAAAAACGGCTCATCACACTTGATTCGTGTAACAATGCGCGTACTTATAAATAAACTGTACCCATTCATTTATTTAATTTAAGTCAATTGAATGAAAATCTACTCAACAATCTCAACAAAGTGTGAACTGTAGTGTCAAGCTGTAAACAGATCTTTTAGTTTTCCATTTTCTTTTTATTATGCATTCTCATTCTTGTTTGTGTACTTCTAAGACTACGCAAAATATTTGCCTTACAGCAAATTTGAGCGAAAAAAATTGTCATGAAACAAACACTTCTTCCTTAGAAATCCATTCACAACAGCTAATTATTTTACGATTTGCAGTGTATCACGACCTTCTGGTAACAACCTTGAGACTGACATTGTCCTGGAGACTACTTACGGAATCATTGTTTACAAACTTCCATTTCCACTTTTCTGCCCCTTGAATTTCGTTGTCGAATTTTAAGACACCCTGTATAATATCGTTTAAACTGACCTGCAGCTATAATAACACAGACGATTCTCTAAATGTCAACTGCCTACGCTTTTAAGAACGATCGCTATTCCTGCCTATTTTTGTCATCGAAATTTATTCTGTTTTGGATCGTAGACATCTTAAATTAATTGTTTGGTTAGAGATCTGAAGTTGTAAAATCGTGGTAAGTTTGTTCCAAAACAAGTAATTGTAGAATTTTGAGATACATACTTGTAAATTTTGTTATTTACGAAGCACTATTAATTAGTTGTCCTATACAACAGCACAATAATTAAAATTAACTGCTAATGTCTCTGTTACAAAAGTGCAATTTCAAAAATCCTTGGGACTCGCCCACAAAATAATTTTGTAATAAAACATTAAAAACAACACATTTTGTTGTAAAATTGGAAAAGTAATTTGTTCATAAGTAGTTCCAATATTAAAAAATCTTAGGAACAATTTCTTTGTTCATTGAAAGACAAGTAGTAGTTGTTGGATTCAGGTATAGATATTGATGAACAAAAGGGAGCAAAAATGACCATATTATGTAAGAATGATTCAACAGAAAATTTTTACGTCGTGTGTTGATGAAAAAGTTGTTTATAACTAATGAATTTAATAAACTTAACATTTTTGTTCCAATATTTTGTCAGTGCTAGTAAAAGTATTAAAGTTTGGAGAGAAAAAGTATAACTAATACCATAGTTTTTAAAGAAAAACGCATGTATTTTTGATTACTTCCGCAAAATGTGGAAAATTTTCGCTGCAGACATAGCAAGTACAACATTTTGACGTAAACTGCTTTGTATGAGATAACCACGGATAAATATTAGTTAAGTTGTATATAAATTGATTATAATATAAAATAAATATGAGACACATTAACATGAATGACCGTAAAATGTTTGGTTTTGAAATTATAGATATAAATTACGATAAAATTAATATAAACCAATTAGATCAAACCTTTTATGAAATAATGGGGATATTTAAAAATTAATTCTTTATTAGTTGTTTGTTAAGTCGCCAAATTGCCAGTAAAATCAAGCGTGTAATATTGGTTTCCGATTTTTTTAAACGTCCGGTATACTGACTGTCAAAGTACATTTCTCACATCTGGCTTTATAAAAAAAAGCGTCGATTTCTCAATGTATCGGTTTGGTAAG
Source organism: Xestobium rufovillosum (assembly GCA_963966045.1). Lineage (NCBI taxonomy): Eukaryota > Metazoa > Arthropoda > Insecta > Coleoptera > Ptinidae > Xestobium > Xestobium rufovillosum. Next base: position 27,011,554 of record OZ014503.1, read on the forward strand.
TAGTTTAGCAATTTGCGTAAACCGTACTACCCATGTCCTCAAAATTGTTATAATTTAACTTTCTATAAAATTACTTAAAAAAATTAATTTGTAATAACTAACGACTGGCACCTAGTTTATTATTATTTATGTCATTGCTTGTATTTATTTAAAGCGTTCTCTTGAACTTGAAATGGTTGCAAACGTTTTATAACCATGTTTATTTTTATCGTGTTCAGTGGGAAATGAAAAGTAAATAAACTTGAACTATCTTTTTCAAATCAAATTTCCATTATTTCCTCGTTATTTGGAGTAACAACAAAAAATGAAAACCCAAATAGCAGCTTCTACGAAGCCAAATTTTTAATCCGTTGAAAATGGTTGAAAAATTAAAATTGTACCTTTCCCAAGAATTTCTTTAATTATTTCAATTATAGTTACCATTCTTAACAAACTATTTGTCGCCGCTCGTCTGGGTTTTCAAGCGTGAAAAACGTTCTTTTTTTCACGTATCCGAAACGCGTTTACAACATAATTAAAAATAATTGTGCTTCGAAAACAACCTGAAAATATCAGTTTTACTTTTTGCTGCGAGTGCGTATACTGATACTACAGAAGACTGTTCAAGAAGAAATACTGAACGTATTTTTCTCTAATTAAGTTAGGTAATCACGTATTGTTTCTCTGGCGTCGGTTAATACAGCTAACTGACGTCAAATTATTGTCCTTGTAAGTCTTACACTTTTATAGTTTTTTTATGTCTTCTATAAGCAGTGTGTTATGTCTACTACAAAGGAGTTACGTAACACAATATAAGTAACATACTAATATTATGATTTGTATACAAAAAAGGACAAATAGTGTCACGTTAATAATCAATCGGAAATAATTCGATCTATGTCTATTTAATGGAAATCAGAACTTCTGTAATAAGGAAGTTGGCAATACTGCGCCGCTCTGAATAGGAAATCGCGCTCGCGAAGTAATTTGAAGTTCAGCGCAAAATGTTACAAAATTATTAGAAAAATAACTACAATAGCGCTAGGTATCTAAAAATAAAGTTTAATAATATATATGTGCATATTTTGCATCGGTGCTCACTATAAAAATTAATCTGATAGCCTTCCTATTTTTTCCTTTTATTAACTAATTTATCCGTCCAAGGTAAACCCGCGAGATCTCGTATAAATTTGCGATAATCTGCAAATATTACGAACACTTAAAAAGTTAAAAATCAATCTTTATTATGCTGCAGAGATAAATTTGTGCTTAGGAAAGTTTCCAGAAATTTTACGAGTCGTAAAACGTTTCAAATTTTTTGATTATAAAACTGGTTCTTGGTGGGAATATTGGCAGAAATTGCAGATGGTTTCCAGAAAAACCTGCATTTTTACACGATATTAAAAGTTGTTGTCATTTATGCGAATTAATAAATTTGCATTAGGGGATCAAATGGGAATAAAATAAAACATGTTACCACCGTAATTATAATAAGTACACCTTATTGTCTATTTGAAATAACATATATTTGGGTTTCCTGGCTCTAATAGCCTTGAAAAACCGACAACCATAGCGTGCTTCAGGTACTCAATCTCCAAAAAAACTGTTGATGGTCACCTACATAACTTATTATTTGAATTATGCAACAGCAAAAAAAGCAACTTCTACCTGTGTTTAAAACGTGCATGTTTGTTGAAAATTTTGTACTTATGCACCCACTAAACACTTACGTCATTTGTATAATAAGACCTCAAAATTCACAGGTGTTTCGTATGGACTTTGTAAAGAAATTGTCAAGATGTTTGGCATAATACAGAGATTGTCGAGGAAGTTGATTTGGAGATTGTGGAATCATATTTTCAAATTAGTTAATAAATTTTTAATGATTTAATTATTTATGAATAAAAACAACAATTCCTCTACATTCTTCAAAATAATGTCCATTTATTTTTACCAGATGACAACCAAACAAACTTCCTATTAATTAATATAAAAACCATACCAGCCACCAGAATTTCCAAGTGCGCAAATCGTATACGAATAAACTTGAATATTTATGAACCAACAGCCTGGAGCAAAAAATCTCTTCATGGGCCGTCCAAAACAGCTGTTATCAAAACAAAGAAACGACGATCGAGACCGATATTCAAATCATAACGTTAAACACACCTATATTGAAACATAAGAGCAAGAAAGTGTTGATTACCTTGTATCGTAGAACAGGTGTTATACCTAAACTGACACAATAAAATGGTCTATAAATACAAAGTACAACTTGCAACCAAGCAACGAGCTCTTGCAACAAACCCCTTCGACAAAACAAATTAGCGAACGCCGCGGGCGCGTGAGACGCGCGCTATTCGACACTCGTCCTGAAACGGGCGCCGCTGAAAAGGACACTGAACACCGATTTCAGCGACGCTGGTAATACTGACGTCTAACAGTCTATACTTCAATGTTTAACAACAATAGTGGAGAGATCGCAAGCGATCGCCGCTTATTCGGGACGGTTCGTTTAAGGATTGCATTTTAGAATCCTGCAATCCTGCAGGAGCATGTGCAGGTATACATAATTTGCGATTATGATTTACGATGGTGGAATTTTCGTAGCAAGCTGTCGTCTGCAGGTGCAACTGTTTTGGTGTATGAATATTTTTTAGTTACGCTCATCCGCAGTTGCATAATTTAAAATTAAAACATTGTTTCTCGTCTGTTTTACAAAAAATATTGACACTTTTGCTCTTCATAAAACAATATACTAATTTTGTATCAAGAAATATTAGGTGTTACTTTATTGGGTGCTCGAGTTGACCATGGAGATTAACTAAAAAGGTCATTTATAACGAAAAGACCCAATACAGCATCTGAAATTGCGACGATCTTGTATCTAAAGAAGCGATAATTAACCTTGTGACAAGAAACCGTGACATAATAACCAACAAATCTGTTGTATTATTGTACTTATTTCTAATAGTGTGTGCAATACTCATTACTAACAGTACTTGTAATGCTGTATTGTCACAATTTTCAACGATAGATAATGAACCATAACGTGATTCGACGTTTAGCAATTTCTATCAACTATACAGACAAGCGAATAGCTATGAAATTGAAAGTATAAAATGCGACGAAACCAGTACGCATTGTAATTATTACGTAGGTAGTTAAAGCGCATTGAAATCAAGGTCAATGCCAATTTTCTTGCTCTTCGGCGGTTTAGTTACCAAGAATGATGACCATGAACATCCCTTTCAGCGAATTCTTGTTCTTTCAAATAATAAATTGTTTAAATTTACACATGGTACACACAAACCATGAAGTTCAGATTTACACGTGAGATGTTGAAAAAATACTTGTCCAAAGTTTGCGCTTGACAAATAAAAGTTTTAAAATTTCTATATTCGTTATTTACGAAATAGACACTTTTATCAACGATTTTATTGTCAAAAGATATTTTGACGTGTTATGTTCAACCTTTTTCGTTGAACTAACCAGCTGAAATACGGAGAGACTGAAGCTGAAGTGAAAATCATCTGCAGGTCTGAAAATTGAATGAACATCGCCAACTTAAACGTGAATTTAGAAATAAACTGCGATAAAGAAATATTTCATTTTATATCTATTTCTGGAAAGATTGGATATTGTTGTGAATGTGCAAGGATCTGACAAGAGATGGAAGATTAAACACCGGGAGAAATTCCGTATATGTGTCTGAAAAATGTGAGCGAAAATGATGGCATTCATTTGGAAATATTTATTAAAAAATATATCATAAAGTTTTCAGTCCGAAGACTGGTTGGACGCGTACCTCCATCCTTTCCTATCCTGAGTTAACCTACGCATTTCCCCAAAAGTTGAACATCCTACATCCCTAACTATTTAAGAGCAGTAGTCTAATCTGGGCCTCAGAAGGTGTCCTACAATCCTATCTCTCCTATTCCATAAATTTCGCTTTTCTCCAATATTTCTTGCATTTTTTGTTAAACTTTGAAAATTATTGCACAAAACCGTTCTCTGGTGCACATTGTATGGTTCTGATACTCGGAATATAATTAAAACACTTTGGGGACATAGAAATCGCAATTTTCAAATTTCCCGCGTTAAACAGGATGCTTCAGAATTCCTGGGACACACGGTATATAACTAATTTAAATAAACGATCTATTACCTCTTGACCTGCGCACTTTAAGATTTCTGCCTGCATGCCATCTATACCTGGTGCTTTATTGTTTTTTAAACTTTTTAGTGGTAGCTCAAACTCTTCTCTCATTTAGGGCAGGCTACGTTGTCCCCCTCTACACTGCTTTCGCTTTCTAATATATCTCCTACTTCTTGTCCCGCATATACATAAGTTTCCCAAATATTCTTTCCACCTATCTGCCTTCTCCCCGCTCCCGATTAGGATATCTCCTGCCTCATTTCTAATGTTTTTGATACCAGATCCAATTTCTCTAAAATTTCTTCTACTTAATTATTTTCTATGCTTCATCAGTATTTTCTACTTCGAACTTATCTTCCACTTCTTTGCATTTATTATCGATCCACTGCCCTTTGGCTTTCCTACATTTCCAAATAATTCGCCTTATTAAAAAATATATTCAATGTTTTTTTGTAATTAAAAACTCGAACTAAGAATATACAACTATCATCAGCAACATTGGTGACCGCTTTTCTGTCTAATCCGTTTATGTAGGTACTACATATGAATACACAATAACACTGTTCTAAATCTACATACAAAGGTTAATATCTGGTATTAAACACCCTCATTGTGGTCGACTACCTTTGTATTAAATTCTGCACAATCTAAAACGTAGTTCCGCAATTTTCCGAATTACCTAGCTGTTGTCCTACGGAAAGGCAATTTAAAGGCTATTTCGTATATTTGAGCTTGGTATGTCCGAACGCTATAACTTTAAATAGGGAGGAAACTGTTGGTAATGAATACATTGAAGAGCAGACAGTAGATTGGGGTGCAACATGAATGTAGAAAGCTATTCTAAAATACCGGAAAATAAGGCAACCCCACGATAAGGAACGCTTCCGGGTTTCGTAGATATTAACTTTCGGGGATCCTACTTCCAGGCTCTAAACTAGTATGTGTGCGGTTTTAGTTGACCAGCGCGCTCTATTGAACAAGAGCCACACTACAGCTAAGAGCTGATAGTCTACAGGTAACTGTACAAGGTTTTCTACCAAAGTTGCAGTCCAAATTAAATTTCTATCAGTACTAAAGTTCCTTATCGAGAGGATACTATTGGTCTATTAATAATTGTGCACAAGCACAATTATTCTAAGCTATTATACAAACCTTTCCCTGTAATCTTTTATTCCAATCGCGGTCACGTTGCTGCATAAAACAAACACCCGGAAAAAGTACCAATTTATTTTGTAAAATAGAATTACATAAAAATAAATTAAATATATCAACGCATCTTAAAAATTCTTCAGTCATAAAAAAACAACCATAACAACTTTACATGGACACTTCCGTTTCCATCAGAAGATCCTCGAATAACTTGACCAAATTCTCGATCCCATTCAAATAATTAGTGTCGGTTTCCCTATTTTCCGCGGGAAAAACATGCGCGAAATCGATCATTTTCACAGTCGCCCAAATGCCGGATTTCTTTTCCGCCATCAAATTGTCCAGAATAAAAGCGTAGTCTTGCTTTTTGCTCTGTACGTCTTTGTCGTAGTCATTCTGAAAGGAATGTGTTCGTTTCAGGTTCCTGTAGCTCTTCTGCCACGGGTGCGTGTTACAGAAGCCCTGAAGATTATTAGCTGCCACTAGTTCGTTCATTTGATTCGGCGGCTTTCGCCCGTGCAATATGGGACCTTCTTTGGTAAACTGTCCGCTAAAACCGGTAGGTATCTTTTCGTTATTATTCAACATCATCACGCTGATGGGGCGGTACAGACTCGTCGATCTTTGCAGGGCAGGCCTGCTGTTTCCCACTCGTGAATCCGTTTGATTTATTTGTAGGTTTTCTTTCAGGCGACGGGCGTCGTATATCAATAAAATTGAGGAGGAATATAAGTGAATTTTGCGCTGATTACGGGCCCAGTGCAGGATGCGCCAAAGGTAGGTTAGAATTTGGACTAATAAATTGCGAGAGAGACCTACGTCTGCGTTGAGAAATATCCTAACAGCTGAAATGAAAAATTAAGATGGCACATGAAAAATACAAATGTTATAAGAACATACATTAATACCCCCTTATAAAAGTAACAGAAGGAAAGATACTAAAGCAAAGACGAAGAAAAACACACTTACCACTTAATAAAGAGTCCTTATTTAACCTCTTTCCGTAGTCTTTCCCATATTTGCACAGCCTATTATTAGATATTCTATAAACTTGAAAACCTGGTATGCAAAATCCCAAATCTCTTTTGCAGTCCTTGTATTTGCTCTGAAAGCGACGTATTTTTTGTATATTTGTAGACACAGGTGTGAGGCAGCTGAGTTTTGCGCTTCTTTATTATAAATTTTAAAGAAAAAAGAGACAAATTCTTATTTCTAGTTCTTCTAACTTTGTTCTTTCAAATTCATAATAAAAGTGCAAAACTCCTCTGCCGCAGAATATTCAAGGTGTTTCTAAATTGAGTACCATAAATTTAGGAGTTTGTAGAGAAAGTTAAAATAACACTAAAACATTTATATAGTTTTGTACAAAAACGCTTCCCTTCCAAAATACAGGGTGTTATAATGCCGACTGGCGTATCAGTTATTTAGCTATATATGTAACTAGAGCAGCCTGAGGAATCAAAATTTTTGTGGGCAAGTGCTACTCAACACTACAGATAATCCAGCATTATTTTAAGTATAATACGATAATTCAGTGGCGTAGGAAAAGGGGTCGTGTAATACCTTTTTGTTAATAAAAAGTTTGAGGTTAGGTTTTTTGAAAATATCGTTTTATTTTTAGATTCTCTAATCAAAATACTGCAAAAAAGATACTCTTTTTAAATATCTCTAAAGTCTTTCGTTTTCGAGATATGCACGATTTTATGTGGCAGTGCTATTAAAATATTGTCTTTGTTTTGCTGTATTATCATTAGTTATGTAAAACTTGATAACAAAATCATCTAGAAGTGCTTGCAGGTATAAATTACGAAGGTACCTACAAAAACATGTAGCAATCGTATGCGATTTTTTTTTCGAAAATCAACCGTAAGTAGGTAGATACCCCAGTTCTCATGAGCACTGCTACATAAAACCACAAATATTTCAAAAACAAACGACTTTAGAGATATTTAAAAAGAGAATCTTTTTTGTGGTATTTTGATTAGAGAATCTAAAAATAAAACGATATTTCCAAAAAACCTAACCTCAAACTTTTTATTAACAAAAAGGTATTACACGACCCCTTTTCCTACGCCACTGAATTGTCGTATTACACTTAAAATATTGCTGGATTATCTGTAGTTTTGAGTAGCACTTGCCCACAAAAATTTAGATTTCTCAGGCTGCTTTAGTTACTGATATAGCTAAATATGTAACTGATACGCCAGTCGATATTATAACACTCTGTATTTTGGAAGGGAAGCGTTTTTGTACAAAACTATATAAAGGTTTTAGTGTTATTTTAACTTTCTGTACAAACTCCTAAATTTATGGTACTCAATTTAGAAACACCTTGTATAATAAACGTACTTCTTCATTTATTATTTTTTGGTACGTCGCCGTGGGATCCCACGTTCTCTTTCCAATTTTAATATCCATAATACACGGTTCCTTGTACTGTTTAGTTAAATCTTCCAGTTCTAAACAGGTAATATCTCTTCCGTCTATGGGTACGACTTTCGTGCCGTAATATTTAGGAACAAACTGTTTTAGGACTAACAGAGAATGATCTGCGGTTTTATTTAATTCTTCGTAAAATGCTATTTCTGATTGGCCACAAACGGGCTTTGTTATGGGTTTTAATACTGTTCCATTGCATTTTATCATTCCTGTAAAACATATTGCCATATTTAATAATGGCGGCAAATTTTTTTTATTTTAGTTTTAGCCCTATTTTATCTCGTCTATCATAACCTTGTACAATTTCGCCAATTTGACAATCACTTATTATAAAAAGTCCTTCCAATCGATTTGAAGGGCAAATAATTTAGTTTAGACAATACCTATTTGAATTTTAGACATTGTTACCGAAAATAGAAAAAAAATCACGCCGCGTTTCCATTATAAACTTACCTATGGATGTGTCCTTGTCCATATGACCAGCAACTTGATCCTTAAAGAACTCCATATTTTGCGGCAACATTTTAAACTTTTTTGCCTTGAAGTTCACCATTTCTATACTCTCTTGCATGGCCGGCATAAGCAAATTGATATTGTTTTGCTTTGTTATAGGTAATGTGGCTACTTCTGACTTGCCCATTTTGACAAATCTTTGGCTTTAGTTTGTTGATATCTTATCCACTTAATCCTGGGGAGAATAAAACATACTTAGACTTTTAAAGCTAGAATTAAATAGATTTGAGGTAGAAAAACGAAAAACAGATAACGAATTAAGATACACACATTTTGAACCATTCCAGACTTTGTCTTCCAAAAATTACCTGTTTGAAAAATCACGCCACAGTACGATGAAAAGCTGTATCTGTTACAGCAGCATGTGAACAAGTGATAACAAAACTCTAATAATAAACAAACATGCTAACGATAATAATTTGTTACATGATATCTGTAGGTGTTATTTTTGCAATAATCACTGTTGGATATGAGTATTGAGTTGCAAAATTGGTTACAAAAGTTGGTTATATATCGGTATTTTCCAAATTGCACGAAAATAAAAACATTTTTAGTTATATTTATAACAATAGAAGTTGCAGGATTATTCAAAAAAGGCCCAATAGGCAAACCAATGGAATTTAAAACAAGAATCATTTATGTATAAACTACAGTTGTGATTCATTGCTCATTATTTAACAATTTCCTCCAGTTTCCCTATTATTTAAATAATCGAATTAATTATAGAAACAATTCAATAAATGTGTAAAATAAATATTTTTCTATAAACATACAAGTCATACTTTTCACACAAACACGTAATAATTGATACCTACACATTTTCCGAAATAGAAATGACCCTCACAAATATTGATGGGTGTTACGCCTATGCTTCATAGCCCGGTTATTGCACCTTTCGAAATTCGCAATTAATTTTGTGCGAAAATATTACAACTCGGGTAAAGTACGTTCAATTTATATCAAATTCACTGTGAAAGAAAGAACAATTTTTTAATTATACGCACTATGAGATATCATTCGCAAATACAATGACTTATCTAGAGAAAAGACGAAGAATTCATAAAACACAAATTTCGTGAAAAATACGTACTTCTCATTCAATCACTGTTAAAAACACCGTACGAAATACCCATGATTAGGATTTCATAACCTTACTTTCTACGTTGCACTAGAAAAAACAACAAATTTGATGGAGCTGTCAACGAGCGTGAGATTTTATATGAACTAGGAATTCATAAAGTGCGCATGCGCCTTTCTCGCCGTTGTATTATTAATTTTGCATTTCAAAAAATTTATTTATTAGCTATTGTCGCTAATTTAATTTCAAACAATAAATGTCTGACGTATTATTTTCTAGAAAATTTGCAACAGTGTATTTCCTGTTGAAATGCACGTATCTATATATTTGCGACACTGGAAATTACAGAATACCTAGGTACTTATAAATTTGTTTTTGTTTTGCCGACAACAATAAAGTGTGAATGCACACTAATACACTAGCATTAGTTAATAATTGTATTTAAATTAAACGAGTAATCATTTATCACGTTTTTGTAATTAATAACAATATATCAGAGTTCAGAGTGAATCATTTTGCCATTAGATAATGGTTATGAAATTAATGTTAATTTTTGGCGTTACGTCAATCGTCAGATATAACATAAACATTTCAGCTGTCAAAATTGGCAATGTCATTTTACTGTCAAAAAAAAAAACAAATTGTAAAAATAGAGTACAATATATTGTATAATATTTAATACAAGAGGAAAAATAATATAATAATTAGAGAAATAAAACGCGAAAAAAGTTCTTTTTATTTATTGTATTTATAAAATCCTTCGCCGGTTTTTCTTCCCAATTTTCCCTCATCAATGAGCCGCTTAACGACTTCATTCGGTTTAAAACTGGGCTCGTCGGGGTATTTTTCAGACCACCCCTTCAAAATAAAATACCCCGTGTCGAGTCCGGTGAAGTCCATCAGTTCGAAAGGTCCCATTGGATAACCCGCGCCTAGTTTCATGGCTATGTCGATGTCTTCTTTTGTCGCGTCACCTGGAACGAAAATGAAAAACACGCAAATAGTTTTCGTGTTCTAAAATAATTATTTATTCAAATACAGATTTATTTATCGACGAAAATTATTGCACGTGACATTTCTTGTTTGATTTAAAATTTGCGAACTCGCGTGATAATGGACCTTATTTTGATTTCAATCAGTTAGAACGCTGGCATTGTGACAGTGCCGTTTATTTATATCCCAACTAGGTTTTGCCAAGTAAGCCACTTCCACTTTTAAGCGCTTTAATAGACTGTTAAACTTCACACCATGCAAGCAACAGGCTTGGTGCAGTACCGAAAGGCGCGGGAACTTCCAAGACGCGCGGGGAGTTTTTGTTCCAATCTTCTCTTCTAAAGCTTGTTGTAATTTACAGAATTTTGCACTCCATGTGTTCTGTCTGGTGGCCCGGCACGAAAGGTATGTGTTTAAAGGAAATCCGCGATTACTAATGGAAATAGCATGCTAAAACATTGCATTGGCAAAACCTAGTTGGGATATAAATAAACGCGTGACAGTGTGTGGCTTAGATGAGGGAAGAGTATGGATACGTAACGCCCGACCCTTGCCGTGCACGTGAGTGTTACCAAAATTTGAGCGTGTTTGGTGCCAAACAAAGTGATGAAACCAGGTTACTGTTTAGAATTCATGTAATTTATCTAAAAATAACGAAAGCAGCGTTTGAAATAGTGCAATTAGTCATATCATTTTAAGAATTTTCGTTCAATTCTCGGCGTAAAGGGACTAAGAAGTTTAGGTTACGCCCCTTTTTTTGGTGCCGAATGGTAACAGGAACACCTGCTTTGTTATTCCTCCTCTTCTTCTCTCCTCTAAGGTGTGTGGCGTCGCCGTTGACATCTGGTGCGTTCAGAAACAAAACTGTTGCAGCGTTTTCCTTTTGAATTATGTGATTTTATCACTGTTGTGCTGTCGGAGAGTCACAAGATTACGAACGGTTTTAGTGATTAACATTATTTCCCAGTTTTTGTCCAGTTTTTGACGTAACACAACAGGTAAACAATATTAATCATAAAGCTTGTGAACAATACACCACAAAAGTGGCGCGTCGCAAACGTCAGATTTTCATTCCAAACAAAACAAAGCCACGTGCTTTCTGACGTTTTAACCTAACCTCTGAAGTAAGCCCAACACACAAACTGAAAATAAACTGTTTCCACTGCAAAACGTATATAATTATATTGCCAAAACTAGTTTAAGACGTTGTAAATAATATCGATAAACGTCAAATGGCACGTGCTTTTTTGTTTGGAATGAAAATCTGACATATGACGGAGGCACTTATGTCCTGTCTTGTGTATTTTCATGGAACGCTGACGTTGAAACGCTGTTTCTGAACGCACTAAAAGCGCCACAAAATGCCAAATTTCAAATGTCACTGCAGAGAAGGTATCTGTCAGAAGCAGTGAACTCGATGTTCAGTTCACTGGTCAGAAGGCTCTGGACGTTACAAATAAGCGAGTTCCTGTATTTACAGGGACCCTACAAATAAGTAGTGCTGGCAGCAAAAATCGATTTTCCGATTAATCGTGATTTTGGGACAAATGGAAAACCGATTAATCGATTTTTAAATTCGGCTTTAAAAATCGATTTCTAAAGTCGACTTTCAAAATCTGTTTCTAAAATCGACTTCAAAAATCGATTTCTAAAATCGATCTCTCTCTATCTCTGTCGATTTTGCCAGCACTACAAATAAGGTCTATTAATTTACCAGAAGTATAGAGTACTTGACAACCAAGTGCTCATATATAGCACATACCTCTCTCGTACATTCTAACTGCTTCAGCCATGTACGGAACCAGCAACCTGTTGACGACAAAGCCCGGGTTGTCTTTACAAGTGATGCACGTCTTTCCTATAGCTTTCCCAAAAGCCATCAACTCTTTATAAGTCTCCTCACTGGTATCTCGTGTTCTTACAACCTCTAATAATTTCATGACGGCGACCGGATTGAAGAAATGCAACCCTCCGAACCTATCCTTTCGGTCGGTCACTTCCGCTATATCTGTAATCAATAACGAACTTGTGTTTGAGGCAAAAATTGTCCTCGGAGGTGCATTTTCATCCAGAGCCTTAAATAATTTGTGTTTTGTCGCCAAATTCTCAACGATGGCTTCTATCACCAAGTCTGCATCTTTAACAGCAGAAATTGGGTCTGTGGACCCTGTAATGCGAGCTTTGGACTCGTTTACAAATTTTTCTGCATCGTTCGGTTTGTCCTTATGCAATTTTTTAGCAACTCTAGCTAAACTCGCTGAAATACTCGTCTCCGCTTTCTTAAGAACATCGGAGTTAACCTCAATTAGTTTTACGTTGTGTCCTGATTGGGCGGCTACCTAGCAACAATATCGAAAAGTTTTTACAACAAAACTTTTGGAAATAACCCGTTTTTGTTACCTGGGCAATTCCAGAGCCCATCAAACCACCTCCTATTACCGCGACGTTCTTTATCGCACTCATGGTTTTGCTAGTGGAAAAATTTCTTCGCAAAACTGTTACTGGAAAGCTCATTTTTCGCCTGTATTGTTCTGCACACCTCACTTTAGTATTAAATGATAAAATTTTGGGTTTAACTTTTTGTTGTTTACGACTGGATATTGGGTCCGAGATCAAAGGTCAACATCCACCAGATTTTTTTACCTGCTATCGCAGCGAAAGCCATCTATCCATAGATATGCTGCAATTAGTGAGCAAAGTACACATTCTCAAACGGGAAAGTTTTCAACTTGTCTGGTATGGTATTCCGTGTGGTTTCTGATTTGTTTGGTTAATTTGTTTGATGAGAGGAACGAGGAAGTGACTGTGACGGTCCCCTGAAATTTTATTCCAATACGGTCGGACGTGCGCATCTGCGCATTACTTCATGTTGGAAAATGATGTTTATGTAAATCGTTCTCAGCGATTGCTGCCAATGGTCTCGTTGGGTGTGCGAGTATCGTACAGAACTGCCATTTTGTTCTCCTACGGCTAGACGAGTTCTGCTCCCGTACGGGTTTGTTTTTACATCATATTTTTTCCAAGAAATGCATGTGTCTGGTGCGAGGGCAACTAAATGGTCCGTTTCAAAAATGCGTTCTCTCAGCTTTAGGTTTTTTTACACCTTCAAAATGCAAATTGTGTTGACATTCTGTAATGCGCATGCCCGACCGTGTTCAAACAAAATTTCAGGGGACCGTCGGCCGGAGCAGTAGGCACTACCTTCATAGGAATTCTTAACCAACCACAGGGAATTTCTGTTTGGAACATCTGGTGACACTGCACCCTGCACGTCAAATGTCATCAACAAAATGTCAAAATTGTCACAGATGTGATAATCAGGTGATTATTAATAATGAGATATTGCTAGTAAAAAGTGATCATATTCGTAGGTACGCTGAATAAATGAGTGATGCGTAGACATTTTGGACAGAAAGGTAACTAAAAATCACGCAATGCAGTGAATGGTGCGCTGCACCTGTCTTTATAGTAAATTTTCTTGGTTCTAGCTAATGCAATGGACAACATTCCTGGTGTAACAGGTTACATGGTATTAAATGAAGAAGGTGCCGTAATTAATTCGAGCGGCGACTTACAAAATGACGAGAAAACAGCGGATGTAATAATGGGTCTCATAAATTTATCTTCGCACCTAGATCTGAACAAGTCTGTTACCGAAGATAGTTTCAAAAAAGTTGCGTTGAAATACGAAAATCATTCTTATACTATTTGCGTGTCAAATAGAAAAATTCATATTGCGAAGAGAAGTCAGAGTTCAGGAGAAAGTGTAAATGCCGTACCGGCATAATTTTTAATTAAATCGATATGGATATTATTTTGTATTGCACGAAGATGAAATATATGCAGATTTTCATTTTATTCGGGGGAATTTGTTTCTCGCTATATAAGTTGTATATAATACTTCAAACTTTGTAATACCGGTTTCTTAATAAAAAAAAAACATTAAAATGTACGATATTTATTTTAAAAAGACTACTGCTCCATTTGATTAATAACTTCCCTTTCCCGTGATTGTTCCTCGGCTTCTTGATACTGATCTCTCCAAGATCTGGGATTACGGTCGTCGAACATCTAAAAGAAATTGCCGTTACGTTCCTCCTTAAACTCTTCATACAAACGCATACATTTCCAACAAATTTCAGCAACTTCAGTTTACTTATATCACTGTCTGCTCTTGGGCCCCATCTATAAACAAGCCTCTTGGTACCGCGATCTGCTTCAGTTATCAAATATTTGTCTTTGACCATTTTTACATTAATAAAAGCCTTTACGTCGCCAAATAATGAATGTTTCCCATCCACATTGATATCCAAATTTTCCAAGAATGCAAATAAAGAAGCTAAAAGGTCATTATTTTATAAAAAAAGAGATCAAAACATGCGGCGAAGTTACTCTCGTTAGCAGCCCCAGCAGACATAAAAATGTGCGTTAAAACCAACATAACCAAAATTTTATATGAATCCTCTGGATAGGATTCACCATTTTCATCATCGTCACTATAACTCGCATCAGTATGATCCAAATCGTTGCTAACAATATAATATTTCAACTTCGTTCCAACAGCATTCTCACAAAAAACTAAATTATATCCATACACGTTTTTCAATATCTCCGTAGCTTCTTTCACAACTTTATCGAAATATTTACCACCTTCGTCGCCTTGTAAAATAGCTTCTTGCATTTCATTTCTTCGAATAACGCCATTAGAATGTGCCCTAAAAATTACGTACCGCACACAATTATGCGCCAATTCCTTCAACTTCTCCTCGGAATTTTGCAACTGAGATGTGAAAAAACTACCATCTAATGTCGTCTGAGACAACCCATCGTGTCTTTTAGTCGAAATGTTACGTTTACTTTGCTTTCGTTGTGACATTTTGGAGAACCGCCAAACGTTTTTTTAGGTTATATTACAAATCAACTACTAGGGATGCGCTACACATATCGATGTTTCTAAAACATCGATATCTGTCGTTTGTTCGATATTATCGGTCTGCTCGATGTCTTAAAATGGTATATTATAGTTGTAATCTATGGGTAATACTAAGATACTAACGTCAGCTGATGCTAGATAAAAAGGAAATCGATGTTCTGGTTCCGATATTCTGAAAGACGTTTGACGTTCAAATTTCCGTGATATTGCGCATCCCTAAGTTCAAAACAAATACCAACTTAGAAAAGTCACCACAACACTAGTGACTTTTCTACCAGGGTAGAAAATATTCAAAAATGACAATTAAATAATTTATATATTTTAAATTCGATTAATAAAAGTAGCAAATGTGTTGTATTTGGGAGGCGTAAGTATTTCAATTACTTGCCTCTACCACTTACTAAACTCTTAATTTTCAGTCTTTCATGGCCGTTTAGGATAATAATTTTAATCTGTATCTTGGCTATTTTAATAGGAATTACTTTGTTAATTTTGTATGGTATTGGTACAATATAAAAAAGAGTTTTGCATTTAATGTTTTCTGGCTGATACTTGGTACTTTCATATTTCGTATAATCACGGTAAAAGAGGCGACTGAATTATTCGTAATAAATTATGACGTTTGCGCGGAAAGTTTTGTCATTTTTAGGAAATGTACCGTTTACGCGGGATTTTTAACAAACTGCCGGTAATGAAAAGGAATTACTATTGAGGCAAACTTTTTATAACACATGAAATAGAAAATTTCAACTAAATATGTGTTGTATTTTTCGAGGGTAAGCTAAAACATTTTTTTTAAATACTTACAAATTTAATTAATTTTCTTTTAGTATTCTTAATCTTGGAAGATTGATACTTGCCATCATATGTCTTATAATTATAGTAGCAATAGTGATTGTAGTTCTCATTTTTACCGGAATAATTAACATATTCCGTTGGTAAAACTGTAATTATTTTAAAAGGGCCAAGCCAAACACAATTTAACTGTTAAAAATGTGTATATTTCATATAAAAATATAATCATTTTAATCCTTCTTCTCAATAACATCAAGGAATGCTCGACTCTCGCTTATGAGTGTCATCAGTCTCTCTTTGGTTGCGGAAGTTTGACTTTGTTTTAACTTTTCTTTAGCCGTTTCAATCGCACATCGATA
The DNA here is from genome assembly GCA_963966045.1 of Xestobium rufovillosum. Lineage (NCBI taxonomy): Eukaryota > Metazoa > Arthropoda > Insecta > Coleoptera > Ptinidae > Xestobium > Xestobium rufovillosum. The sequence continues at coordinate 27,027,951 of OZ014503.1, forward strand.
CCCGGTAACGTTATGAAACACACGTATATGTTTGTCAGCAGCACACAACAGATATTTACCCAAGGAATCGAACATTATCGCCGACATACGGACTGGAAAACAAAAAAGAATCGATTCGTAACGGTTTTCGCAACTGACACTCTTGACAGTACTAGAGTTATATTTTGAGTAGGGAAGAAGTAGGGTGTGTTACCATTTGAGATTTGACGTCAGCAAAAAAAAAAAACCGGGCGTAACGTTTTAATCATTTTGTGCCGCAAATTGGACGATAATTCTATGTTTGGCAATTATTTTTTTCTGCTTTACAACAAAGGGAGGAAAACGCGAAGACGGGGTTCAAATAAATAATGAAATAATCTATAACTTTTTATTATTTACAATAAAAAAAAATAAAAACCACTTACCTGAACACACCTTTTCAATCGTATGATCCAACTTTGCTGTTCTAGTAGAATAGAAATATAAAGAATTGCCGGAAGTAATGGCAACGACTTCAGCGTTTGGCGATAAGGCAATTTTGGCGTCGGAAGAAGCTTGTTCGTATTTTCCTGTTATAACCAACTTGGGATCTTCTCCTTTCATGTACTCGACTTAAATCAATCGATATTAACCGAGTTTTTGCAAACGTAGAAGACACAAATAAACTATTTTTTTCTTAAACGGGACCCATAACCCCATTTACCATTTACCTACCTTTTGTGTTAAATAATTTCCAGGTTCCGTCTTTCGAAACGGTGGCCATATGCGAAGTATCAACGTCAAATGCTACATCATGAACACCAGAGCTATGTCCTGTTAACTCGTAAACTCTTTTGAGGTCTTGGAATGCCCCCGTCTTGTCGAATCTGACTTCCCAAACATGCACGTCGGGCGCAAAACCTTAAATTCGAATTTTAAAAAACGCACATTTAAAGCGAGGTTATACATATATGCGACATTTACCACAAGCAACAACAAACTTTCCGCATGGCGATATTTTCGCACAAGAAGTTGTCATGAGGTAGGTGTCTGCATGAGTCAACTTTTGTCCTTTTAAGTCCCAAATAATTAAGTCCGTTTTATTGGAACAGTTCATTATGAATTTCCCCGTACATGCAATGCCCATTCCTACAATATCTTCATCAAAAGCCTACGAAAATATTTTTGTAATACCTATCTTATTTTTTTATTTTTTGGGATACTTTTGGAAACGTTGAAGTTTTTATCGCCTGTCCAAACAAACCGTCCTTTCTCTTCTCGACTTTATATACTTCTATATAATTTTCGTGGTACTTTTGCAAGAGGAACGCCTTCGTGTCTGGACTCCATTTAACGAAGGTGCCGTAGTCAAAGTCTATGTTAACCCTCAAAGATTTGTGCTCCCTTTGGTACAAATCCTTCACGTCCCAAAGCAAAACTGTGCGATCTAGCATAAAAGGTCAAAAATATAATAATTCTGAAAGATTTGCCTGTGTGAACGAGATTTTTTTAATGTTACGGACAACGGACTTCCTTTTTTGCGAAGCTCATCAACTTTAAGAGACTCTAAGTGATAGTGAAAGTAGAAAAGAAAGTTGTTTGAACGATTTATTTCACATTATTGCACCTGGAATATCCAATCACAACTGTTTTTTTTGTTGAATCTGTTGGGTTACCTGTCTCATTTTGCGAATGAAAGACATTTTAATGACAAATAACTAGAAAGCAGAATTTCGCCCACTACGTTATTAATTTCGATAGACGGATGTTTATTTGTGCACACCCCGGGTATCTGTTATTATTTTGATAGTCATCAAAACACGTCGAATTTTAAAAGGGTAAACAAAGCAACAACAAGGAGTAGGTAATTTAAGTTACTGCGAATTGCGAAATGTTGTTCGCATTATTCTGAGGAATATTTTTTATAGAAAAAATGAAAAGCAATAAAACGTAAACATTTTCTAGTAAATATACGAGATTATAGTGCGTATTTCTTTAAACAACTTTATCAGCATTTGTTGATACCATTTTCTTGTTTATGCACATTTTATTGACTGCGTAAATGAACCTGCTAATAATTTATGTTACGGAATTTTTAATTATTTCAAGCAAATTCCATAAAAATTGCTGAAAATAGCAGACGATTGGATAACAATTTGGAGGAAACTATTGCATTTTTGATGCATATCAATACGGTCCTTTGAAATTTTGTCTCCTCTGGATATTTTCTGAAATATTCTCAAAAACTGAAAAATGTTCTTTCTTTCCTTTTTTAACAACTGCCTCCTCGTTTTAAATTTGCGGCGAAAAAACACCTCAAATCAAATCAATGTTTTAGGCATTGGAAGAGCGCGACCGAAAACTATATGCCCAATCTTTCGGTTTTGATTTTGCTATGTACTTACCGACGAACGGTAATAGGAGGTTATCACCGTCAATCACTGTATACGTGTAGTAGAAGATTCATTTTATTACGAAAATTTTATTCGGAAGTCTGTAGTTTCTTAAATTTTACGTAGTCATAATTAGAAAATTAGGAAAACTGAACAAAATGGCGCAGGGCCAAGTTGCGTTTAACAAAAAGAAACAACTGTTATGCTCGAGAACGGTTAATATAGAGACTAGGAAGAGACTCTTAACGTCGTATGTATGGAGTACGGCATTATACGGGTGCGAAACTTGGACAATAGGAGAAGCGGATAGAAAAAGAGTAGAAGCGTTTGAAATGTGGTGCTACAGACGCATGATGAAGATACCGTGGATAGATAAGGTTAGCAATAGGGAAGTATTAGAAAGAGTTGGGGAAAAGCGAAAGGTATGGAAAACAATAAAGAGTAGGAGAGATAGGATGGTAGGACACCTTCTAAGACACGAAGGAATAGTTCGCGACATACTAGAGTCAGAGATAGGAATAAAAAGAGGTAGGGGTAGGCCTAGATTAGACTACTGCTCTCAAATAGTTAGGGATGTAGGATGTTCTACTTTTAGGGAAATGCGTAGGTTAGCTCAGGATAGAAAAGAATGGAGGTACGCGTCCAACCAGTCTTCGGACTGAGAACCTTATGATGATGAACAAAATTATTAGCTTATAAAAAACTTTATTTATAACTAACCTCTACCAAATATACAGGTTGCGCCATTTAAGCGTATTTCTTCTGTTGCACCTTTATTATTATACATTTCAGAGAAAAATGTCATGTGAGAGACCAACCTTTGTTATATAAAATTATTTTCACTTATACAGGCTGTCCCATATCTTCCGCACAGTACCTAAATTTGTTATTTTAAAATTTCTTAAATGAGGTTGTATAAGATATTTTTTCGCCTAAAATTCATATTTTTATTATTAACAGCATTTTGTTGAAGATATTGACAGATGCATTAAATATCTCGGGATTGAACAATATTATAGCAGTAGCATTTAGATGACAAGACAACAATATGTAAGAGAAACTGCCGCTGCATTTAGGGTTGCCAGATCTCTGGTTTTGGCCCGGAGTTTCCGGTTTTGTATAACAATATCCGGTCTCCGGCCGGTCATGAAAGTTCTTCGGGCGAAAATAAATTATTTTCTTATATGACGCATTAAATTATTTATGCCATGATACCTTATTAGTAGATAAGCTATGCGGGTTCTCGCTCAAAATATACGTCATATATACGTCTTTTTAACGTCATTTTATTTTTACTTCCGGTCTGAGACAACAGAACCAAGGGCTTTTTCATGCGAACGCTTCACGTGCTCATGCGCGCCAAGGGCTTTTTCATACGAACCCTTCATGTGCTCATGCGCATTTTCATGCAATAGCTTCCATTCGAAGGGATCGCATGAAAAAGCCCTTGGCGCGCATGAGCACATGAAGGGTTCGCATGAAAAAGCCCTTGGTTCTGTTGTCTCAGACCGGAAGTAAAAACAAAATGACGTTAAAAAGACGTATATATGACGTATATTTTGAGCGAGAACCCGCATAGCTTATCTACTCTTATTACAAAAAATTCGCCGCTACTGAAGTGATTCCCTGTGCCGTTACGGATGTCAGCTGGCAGCAGATTGAAGCGGCAAATTTTTGAATTTTAACGCGAGGTCAAAAATTAAAAACAAGCTTGATGCATTTAGCCATTTAGCATTTACGCGTGTCTATTTTGATTAGATGGAAGAATCTGAAGCAAGCATTAATTGCCGAGTCTACGACTTCGAGTACCGAAATTTCACCGCCTCAAAAAAATACTTTACTTCATTCCAAGATGCTTGGGATATAAACGTTTTCATCGATAAGAAAAGCTGATGACTTGAATGCATTATGCACTCTATGCAATGGTAATTTTACCATTAAATTTGATGGTGGAAAGGCAGTTAAAAAGCATGGTAATTACTACGCCAAACACCTGAAAAATGTAGCTGCGAGCAAAAACAATTTTTATCCGGACTTTTATCTTGTGTTTTCCATTAGAAATATAAACAAGTTTAACAGTAATATACGAGTTTCATTATTACTTTTTGTTAATGGCAATGTATTATTATTATTAATCTCCGGTCCTACAACAAGTGGCATCTGGCAACCCTAGCTGCATTACGTAATCGAAAATGTTATGCAGGGAATAGTTACACTGCTAAGTTAGAAAATTTCGTATTTTCATATTATCCAATAAGTGAAACCAACCTCAATTTCAGAATTTTTGAGTTGTTAGTGTGTCAGATTGTATGAAAAAAGATTTTCGGAAAATCTTAAATTGCACACAATTTTTTCCGGTGAACCTGAACATGGAGTAGGTACCTATGATGAATATAATATGTAGGTAGATACATTTTAAAGTAGATAAATTTAGGTATCTAGTTTTTGTAATAAAAATTAATGCTGATATATAAGCTGCCTGACTTCAATAAAACTTTCTGTTCTGTCCGTAGTGTTTAATTTGTGGCAAAACAGAAATAAGCTAGGTTATGTAGAAGTCCCAAATGACAGATGAGAACAGCGATATACATATGAACTAAAATTCGAATCAACTAATTCCCTGTGCTGTCAAATAATTCAGAGTAAGAACTTACTAAATTCATATTTTAGTAGTTCATTTCCGTTTTCTCGGAACAATTTTTGGTGTTTTGCAAATGTTTCAGTTTCATGTATACAATTAAAATAATTCGCTATTGTTATAGAAGTAGAAATAATGGATTAAAGTTACAGAAATGACAGTCGGATGCACGCATGACGGGCGTATAGGAAGTGAGCGAATATCGTTTAGCAGCGCCTCAGTGTGGCGAATTTATAAATTTTTGGTGTTAATTCAGTTGTCATCTGTCAGTGCATATTATTGGTGTTAAATTAAATCAAACTATAAAAAAAATTCAATGTCAACAAAAATTTGACAGCTCAATACCACCAGAACTTTAAATGGTAATTCCTACAGGGAGTCAAATATTTTCATCCAAATATTCAATATTTCAAACAAAAAAAAGTCGTCCAGTTGCTCATACTTACTTTTCTTTGAAATCACTTGCAGTTGCTATTTATTTTCCTTTTGTAAAGAAAAGTTGCTTGATTTTTTTCGCTTTTTATCAAACTTTTTCTAATGTCCGCCAACTTTGGACGAGGTTCAGGATTTTCAGAAAAAAGCGAGTAAATTTCAATTTAAAAACACTGTATTTATATAAAAAATACTGTCCGGTACAAAAATCCGTATGTACATACGTCGTCTTAAAATCACAGCCGTTCGCGAGTCTCTTAAATTTTAAATACAAACAAAACTAGAGATCAAACCAGAAAACGTAAAACTTTCGAAGACATCGCAAGGCAGTGACCAGAAAAAAAAACTAAAATTCCAAAACAAAAATTATGGCGAAGACTAAAATTAAACGAAGGACGCGACTTAAACTTAAGATTACGAAATAAAAAAAAGAGATTCGGTTTTTCGTCTTTTTCACTGTGAAAAATTACACTATATCACAAGCCTCTATGAATTAATGGATGTAAAGCGTCAATAAATAAAAGCGGGCGAAAATATCACTAAAAACACTCGTCTTCAATGGTACGTCTTAAAGTCCAAGTTGAGCTTCCACAGCATCAGACCGATGCACGCGAGTGAATCGTCGACGCTATTATGGGAGATCCCGTACTTATGCAAGTTGTAATTCAAGTACATGGACACGAGTTCCTTCAACGACATCCGGAAGTGCATGCCCCTGGGGTGGGGAAACACGACTGCCGTATCGACCACGTTGTAATGAACCATCTTCAATACGCGCAGATCGCCTTCCAGAGCGTGCCCGATCAGAACCGTCTCCGAGTCGATGAACCCCAACAAATCAGTCTGGACTTGCTTCAAAGTCTTCGCCCCCACCAATTTCTCCGCGGTGATCCCAGAAAACGCGGTATTGTAATCCAGGACCTCGTCGGAGGGCTTAACATAAGAATCGTAAATCAACTCGCCCTCTAAATCGACGACGGTCACCCTAGCCAGCTCCAAACCGTGTTTCGTATAAACCATCTCGCAATCCAACGCGTATGCCGAGCAAACCCCCGAGCGGCCGCGACGCGTAGGAACGTAATCGTAGGAAACGTTCTCTCCTTGGTGAAATCCCGACCAGACGTGATACACTTTGCCTGTGCACCCCGGCTCCCCCCTAACAGCCCCGCAACACTCAAACGCGTCGCCCATTTTAACATTGTTCCGCTGCAACTTTCCCGGATGATACCTGCAGCAAATCGTCGTGTTCGAATGCGAAACGTCATCGACCCTGTACATCTGGTGGCACCTGCTGCACGTCGCCATCGTCACTTCTTCGTTTGTGTCCGTGGAACGATAAACGAAATTTTTCGTGTACACGTGGTCCATGTAAAAGTACGACTCGAAACTGGAGCTGCTGTCCTCGGTGTCTACGTCCGAAGCGTCGCTCGATTCGCCACTGGTCGTCTCCAACCCGGAGTCCTCGGGTTTCCTCGGCCGAAACTCCGTCGCGTTCGGATTGAACTCGGAAAGCTTAACTTTACTCGGCGATAGAGCCTTATTCTTGTTCCCGTTAAAAACTACCGACTGTCCGTTCACGGCATTGCGTAAAATCGGGTAGCCCCGCGCGTACATCATTTCTAAAGGGAGGGCGTGGTGCACCACCAGTCTCACGATCACGTGAGGAGGCACGTGCAATTTCCTCCTATACTTCTGGACCAGATGCGAAACGCTCTGCTGTATTTCCCGGGGCATCTTGGATTCTTTTTTGCGGTTCTTACGCTGCCGACGTGACAACCCTTTCGTTCTCGGCTTAACACTCGAGGAAGGGGGGCTGTTTTCTTTGTCCGCACCGTCCGAACTGCTGTCGTCTTGGACCTCACAGGTCGAGTCCAGGTCTTCTGTACAAGGAATTTCAATTTCACTAACGCACATACTTAAAAATTGACAATTTCTTAAGAATCTTTACGCGTCTTTTGCTCAATTTGGCACGCCACACGGCCACACGCTAAGTACTAGTTATACATCTCTACAACTAAAAAGATGGTAAAAAAAAGAGAAGAAAAGTCGTACTACTTTCTTCTCGTTCTTGTCATCTTTTCTAGTTCTAAAGATAAGTGGTATAACAATATTGTTGTGGCTCATGTAAAGCATGCCTATTTCATTGCTGGGATTCTTTGAAAGTGTTTGTAAATGCAGGAACAGTTCAAAAGTTAAGAATTTTTTACTATTTAACCAACCGATCTGTACCGGTTTCACTTATCTCAGTGATGGAAAGAATGAAATAGACATCCTGTAAGCCCTTCTCGCCTAGTATACATAACGAAAAAATAAAATAAAAAGAAACGATTAAATTTAAATTGTGGCGAATGTATATTCTAGGTGCAACTTTGTTCGAAATATATCAAACCGAATGCGAAAGACCCGAAAAGCATCAGCGACAATGTGAAAACCAATCACCAAATGAGCGAAACTAACCTTCGGCGCAGGACGCTAAATATTTTCCGTTCGAAGAGAAATCCATGTCGAGGACTTGTCCTGTATGACCCTTCAAGGAAGTTAATAACCAAGGATGAGTGAAACCCTGTTTATCAGCTCTGCCAGTCCATCGACTGTCGAGTGCTTTTTTCTTTGCTTTTTGCGCTTGTTCCCTCCTTTTCTCAGGGTGTTCGGAACGCTCATCTATAATGAACATCGTTACTTAATGGCGGGGACGTATTTTACAGAAACACTGTATATGCATTTGTATTTTGTATAAAAATAAGTACGCAACATGTATATTTCTTTATTTGAAAAAAATTAAAAGATGCATAAACTGTGTTTTTTAAATAACGGGCAATTTAATAATATAATAGGCAACTTTCGTGTGTTTTGACAGCTGTCAAATAATTACAGAAAAATGTGGTTACTTCACGTAATACGTGGGTGAAAAATTCTAAAAATAAGACAAAAACCACGTGCCATTTTAAAGTACATAGATTACGCTCGATCCACGAATATCTAACGCGTAATTTTTTCAAACTTTGCCCGCAGAAATTTTGTTTATTATTTGAATAAAAATCGGCTTACTTTTTGGGCGCGCTTCATGCTTAACCTCAACTTGGAACAACTTCAAAATATACATCAAAATGAGTACGGAAGCACCCAAAATCACGCCCACAAGCACTGTATAATTAAAAACCGATCCAAATCCTTCGTTTTCCATTGTTATGAACGAAAAAAGTTGGCAAAAATCAATCACAACCTCACGCACAGACCGCACTGCTCAAACTGAAACGTGCTCGTAAAACGGGCGAATCTGGTTGGTCAATATTTTAGGGCGCGTTTTTTCAAATACGAAGGCACGGAATCTCATCCACTTTTGGTCGGTGAACATTCTTGTTCTTGCTGATGAACTCATTCGATGTAGTCAACTGTATTCTTCTTTTGTGTATGCCGCTCAACACGATAGCTTGTCGAGAACTGAGACGTTTCGTAGAGAGAGGTATATTATACGCGCTTTCTCGCGGGTTTAAAAACTTGTCCTCGAAATAATTGTACGGGTACATGATTTTAATTCGCATAAACGTGTCTACTTACTACAGATAAGAATAACGCTTCCTATGAATTGCGAAGTCAGTATTTTATTAAATATAAATTGATAGCACGCCGAGCACCTTGGCGGAAGAATTAGCCTGAATTTGAACTTTACGGGGCTATCATTGTTTTTATGAAAACGCTATTTGTTCCCGTTGTTGTTAACGAGTGACGCATCGGAATCTGATGATGCAAAGTAGTAGAAATAAGCGTCATCTGTAAACCCACTGATATCACCCCATTTCGCAGAAGAATTGTATAAATTTAGAGAAATAAGCGGAACTGTATTAAATAATTCGAAACTTGATGAAGTAATTTGTTCTCGCATATAAAATGCAAAGAGTATTTCTACAAAACGAGCTAATTGATCAATGATCACGAAATTTTCCGGCTTTGCATCAAACATTAAAAAAAATGCTGCGTATTTGGAATTGAAGAAGCGACATACACAACATCGTGAGCTACCACTTTTGTACCTTTCCCAAGATGCCACTAATTCGTTTAAGATACATACAGGGTGTTGATATATATTTGAACAAACTTTATATTTTTGTTGTAGGTAGTCAATTTTCTTAAATGCAATATGGAATGCAATGTATATTATTTCGCCATTTTAAACAGAATGAAATTCTACTGCAAAAATTATAAGCATTCCATAATAATATTCATCTATCGAATTGTTTTTGTGATCGATCTTTATACAGCCTGCCCAAAAGGATACACACTGGAAGCTGCAATAGATATACGGGGATTCGGTCAAATGCTGAAAGAGTTGCGCATTTGAAAAATTGTTTTTCGTTTTTGAATTACTAAATAAGTCAAGTAATTTTTGAAATTTTATTTTATTTCTTCTTCACGTTATTATCAGAAATAGCGAAAACCTAAAAATACTGCTTCACTACATTTTGTGGTACTTAAGCTTTTGTGGCAATGCCATTTTTCTTCTACGACCTTTTGATTCCGTGGAACCATCATCAACTTACATTTTCAAATAGGTACGTACCTAGAATTTTTAGCGGACTTTGGAAGCCTTTTCTATTCTGATCTCACCTATGTATCACACATAGTGGTTAAATTATGTTTTAAGATAGTTTTAGTCGTCTTAAAAATTTTCTAAATTGCAGCTATTATTGTAGAGGAAAAACGACATTTCTTCTTTAAAGTTCATCACAAAATAAACAAAGCAAAGAAAAATAATGAGACGGATAGCAAATACATAAATAATAAGTATGGAAAACGTATAACCTACGTTAAATAATAAGAAAACGCCTGCATATAAAACGAACCAAAGTTGCACCAGATAAAAGTGAAAACAAAATAAAACAAAAATCGAACAAAAATTTATTGCTGTGCCAAAGTGAGCAAAATAAAGAAGCAAATTCATAAGATGGCGTTTACTTTGATCATTTGTCAGACACGCTCTCAACAGGCAATAGAACTTTTAGCATTTTACGTATCTCGTCTGCATTTTTGTCGCAATTTTATAAAATTTGAAAAGAAAACTTTCATACACCTTAGTATCACAATGTGGAGTTCACATTTTCATACTTTTGATTTAAATTGATACCAAATAGCACCCCTTAATTATCAAAATTGAAAACAGACAAAAAAAACATACAAAAAAAATATTAAAAGATGTTTCGACTGCATATGAAATCGCCGTAAACGCCAATCTTAAAAAAATAGAGGTAATAACAATTGATCAGTACGTACCGATAAAGAATAATCCTTGGCAGTACGATCACAGTCGCAATATTATAAAAGTTCTAGAAAATTATTGGTTTGATTTGGACTGGCACAAAAAATCACTTAGTAGCACGAAATTTTCACTGAAGAAACAGAAACGAGCCACAAGCACGTTTTGAAAAATACTGATTTTCACCCCCAAGAATCGAAGTATTTAAAAGGAACCTTAAGTGGGTAGTAGGGGGTTTATGGTTCTAACGACCATTGGTCAATTCCTTTGCAATAAGCTAACTTACCCCCTTCGCGCGGGGGGTTACTTGGAAAGTCGAAATGCAAACTATGAACGTCCAGGTAGAACTTTGACCGATTATCTAACTTTTCCAGAGTTTTTTATGATTTTATAATTCATGAATTAATCTGCAATAAGTATCTAATACAACAGTTGCAAATAAAGAAACATGGAATGTGGTAAAGCAAGAAAAACTTTTACAGAATGAAAATATGTAACTTTAAAGAAAGAAGATGTAGCCAACAAGAAAAATGCATTTTTTCCAATTTTCTTGGGCCGCTTCATTAGCTTCTTTCAAATCTTCAAAGTTGAATATTTCCAGAGCATAAAAATTGGAGTCAAACCATATTGGTAGCGAAAATTCAAACTAAGTATGTATTTCGATTTTCAGTTAGGAAAAATAGTATATTTTACAACAAGAGATGAAAATACTGTTTTTTTCGTGAGGTGAGAATTTGTCCACGAGCGAAGCGAGTGGGGCAATCTCACGAACGAAAAAAACTTATTTCATCTCGAGTAGGAAATGCTATTTTTTCTACACATATATGTATATTTGGGGGTCTCCAGATTCACAGTATTCACTTTCTGAGTCCATTTAAAATGCTATTAAATTATAAGCGAACCCTCACAATGCAAATTATTAATTATTTATTTAGTCGTTGCTAGGTAACATACGCAGGCTACTAAATGAAAGTGTTTCTTTTATCCATTATTAAAACTATAAATTTGACATTTTCATTTTCACTTCTAGAGATGAAAATATTTTCATCTCTAGAGTAAAAAAATGTCACTTTCATACAGAGTAGACAGTTGAAAAATTGCTATTTTCATACATATGTGTAGAAAAAAAATGTTTTCTTTCCTAGAAATTTGAAGTTTGATTGAATTTAGATTGAATTACACGTGATGAGGAACGACACACGTTTATGCTCTTGACACATTTTTATTGCATGTGTACCAAGTAAAACAAAACAAGAAGAATAATAATATTGCGTTTTCCTTTCTTGGAAACGTCCGCTTTCTAGCAAAAACTTTTAATTTTAGGTTGTCGGTTTTTTATTTATTTTATTTGATAACGAAAAAGCGCCGTCGGTATTGAAGACTAGATTCGTCATTTTTTTTTGTTTGACTGATGCTTTTCCAATAGATGCCTTATTTCATCACCCTGTAGAATCTAACCGGGTGTATCAGTACAAAGGCGCAATCGAACAAAACGACATGTATTTTTCGTTCGCTTTGTTTCAGGTTAATAATTTTAATAGATATCTATTCCCAGTATGTAACATTCTTTGGCGTCTTTCGTTATGTAAGGTTACCTAAGCTTCCTTTTTTGCAACAAAGTATCTAACCTTCATGTTCACTGTATATGGTTAGAAAACTGTTTAATTGAATTAGAGAAATTAATCGATTAATTGCATTGGCAAATAATCACTTGGTAGAAAATTAAACGTGATATCCTACGACACTTTTCCTTTTCAGCACAAAATCCACTTCAAAATATCTATAAACATCCTCAAAGGTGGTAATGAAATTTTGAGACTCAGGAGGTTGTGTATTGATATGTTCGTAGTCTACTCTATAGTAGCAGAACTGAGCAATAGCTAGTGTAGTTACAAAAGAATTATATCGACAGAATTCTTCAAGATACACTGAAGACTAAACTTTGATATCTCCATATCTTCTTATGTTTCTCAAAGTATAGCGCCTCCTAATATGATCAGAAAATGGGTGCTCGCGACGGTCTATTATGTTTACCACAAAATTCTATCAACCTAATTTCATTCAAATAAAAATATAATTATTTGACAAAATTTGTAGAAAACGCCTATAGATTTTGTAGCAAAATCTCAGATTTCTATTTTATGACTGAAGCTCCAACGAATTTTAGGAATTTTCGTTGTTGTAACAAAAAAAGATGTTATAATACAAATTAATAATGATTTACCATCTAAAGTTATTGTTTTGTGGATATTCTTACATACGAGAGGAAATTGTGCAGGAAAGTCAATATAGTTGCCAGATTTGCAACATTTCGGTTTCATTCTTGTTGTTTTCCTAGATTTCAGGTACTTTTAGGTACCTATCTATTTATTACTTACAAATTCATGTGGCGGGTATTTGGTACAGGAATCATAAATAAAATCATTTCTTGCTTAAAATATTGAAAATTAATCGGCTTTAGTTTCAATCTTTTGTGGAGTGGTTTGCTGAAACCCTTTTAGGATAGGTAGGAAATTTGTTGTCGTATGATTGTAAATCTTCATGAAACGCAAACAGGTAGTAAGTAGAGATTAAAAGGTGGAACGGCAGATTTCTAATTATCATACTGATGTGTCAGTAACCTGCGAATAATGACATACGCATATTCTTGCCAATTTTTTAATCGCATATTTGGTTTTATATCACGTTAGTAACAAATCCATACTTTGATAGGCACCTTCTGTTAATTGGTAAAATTCGATTAAAAATTGATTAAATACGTTTAATTGAGATAACGTACCTATATAGGGTTGTTTGAATTTAAATCCATGATTTAGGTACGTTACAACTTACTAAATAATCAGTGCCACGAATGTTTGGATGCGTACCTCCCTATACCTGTGTGTGTATTGACAAAATTAAATAGATAATACCTAATTTATATGACAATTTTTTAATTGAAGCGAAGCCTCAGATCTCTATCTGCATTTTACGATCGAAGTCCTTATCAACTTATCTTTAGAAATTTTCATTGTTTACCTCGCGAGATTTCCGCTTCAGATGATGTAATAAGAAAAAGAATTGCCCTAATAAAAATGATTCACTATCTAAAGTTGAAGCCACGTCGATGTTCCACGTTGCTCTTACGTATTTCACAGGAAAATTATGCCCGAAAGTAAAATTGTTTACTTCCAATTGTCTGGTTTTTGTTGATTTTGTGTATTATTTATATTTATCTAACAAATTCATGCAAGAACCGTAAATCGATCCTTGCTGGAAGTTGTACGGCTTTAGTTTAAACCTTTTGTGGAGCGATTTTCTGAAAACTGTTAAGCTTTAAGTGAACCTTTTGCGTCAGATTATTGGTCTTTGGTACGACTGTAAATCTTGCTCAAACGTAAACAGGTAGTAAGTAGGCATCAAAGGTAAACAAGAAATTTTCAGTATGATACTATTGCAGTAGTCTGCGAAAATTTTGGCTAATTTATTAATGATATGTTTGGTTTTATATCACGATAGTAAAATGTTCAGATACCTGATACAGGCAGGTATACCTAGGCCCTTACTTGAAAACAATACAATGCGAATTTTTTTCCACTACAACTTAAAACACATCTTTTACGACAGAAGTGGGTAATTATGACATTATCCATTGTGCAAAAAAAGGACAACAAATATTGCAATAAATTTGCAGCAAAATATAAAACTGCGCTTTTTTTATTAGTTTGTTTTACAAGGCGAATAGTTACTCAATTTTAATTGGCATTATTTTTAACATACCTACAAATCCTATAACCTTCTAAAATTGCATTTTAAAAAAGGTTTGGCCTTCTACCGCAGCACTTCAGTGATTTCGCACCAACAAAGATGCGGGTGAGAATGTACGGTACAAACTATCAAAAGAGAAAATAGCATTTAGGGCGATAATCGTTAATTTGAGATCACTGTTCTATCCCAAGCTTATAACCAAAAGCATTTTCAACTACAAATCTAATATGGACCTCCTAAATTGGGATGTTGAAATATTGGTGCACGCTTTTGAGTTTTGACTTACACCCTGTATAAAAATCGATCTTTTTGCGTTTATGTGCATGCGGTGTATAAAATTTATCGATACAACATGTACCTATATACAAACTCGTACACATTTTTATCAATGTGACTTCCTGATCATTATTATCATTTCGCAAGGATACATTTTTGTACCTATATCGTGAGTAACCTTCATTACTGATAAGAAGGTCGTCACAGATCGCGGATTTAAATTTGAATAAAATTTCCATACTTGGTTACATTTACGTTGTGAAATTCGCACGAAACATCCACCAGAAAATCAATTAATAAAATTAAATAAATTATTTATGATAAAACTTTCCTATAAAAACTACAAATCGATTCGGAAATACACCAGCATTTGCGGTAGTTTATATATTATGCAGGTTGTAAAGTAAAAAATGGATACAGTCTTCTTTGTTGCAAATTTGGTATTTTGATTAGCGCGATGGGATAGATTGCGTATTTTTGACGCTCATGTATGCATTACTTACTCATTCTCGCTGACGAATAAGAGTAGATTTTACTTTATCTCTATTCACTGCACAGTTTGATAAGAACTGAGCAAAATACGTAACAAAAGAACTGCAAAAGTTATTCAACTCGAAAAATGTTACGAAATTAATATTTAAAGGTCGTTGGGGTACTGCAAATGTCTTGTAATATAATGATTGGAGCATTTTTTTCGTTTTTCTGCGGCAATAATAAATTTGTGCCGAGAATGGTATAAGGTAAGAACTTTTCCCATATTGGAAGAAATTTCTTGAATTCTCAAGGGGACAACCATTTGCTATGCTGGTCATACAGTTACCTGGTAGGTGCCTGACCTCTATTAAAATTGCATTAATGGCAGTAATCCAGTTACGTGAAGAATCGTTGCTATAATACGGTACTTTTAAACTTGCGTAACGTATGAAGAATACTCTTGATCCAGTTGTCTGGTAGACATTTCACCATTGCGAACAACATACATTGTACGTACATATAAGTAACTTGGGGTCAATTCTTTCATTGTAATCACTTTTTGTCAGAAATTCCCAAATAATACATAAGGGTTTCGAATTTCAGAAACTTTTACGTTTTGTTAGATGAAAGGTTATTCTAACTGTTTTTCGAGGATTCGTGTAAATTTCGAATGATGACCTAGACAGAGAACGAAGGTTAGATTTATTCAATTTAAAGTAGCATTGAGCACATCAAGAGATACCAACCGTTGACTTAAAACTTGCGTTATAATAACTTATTACAATAATAATTGCAAAACTATTGCCTTAAACCGATAAAAATTCGCGTTTGTGACCGAGATTATATTATACAAGGTCTTTTTCTTTTACAGTCTCTCCAAGAATTACTGAAAAAACTGTGGATAATTTAAGGATACTTTTGTTTCGGTTTTTGACACTTGAGAGATTATAAACGTCAATTTCAGTTGTTTTAGAAAGCCACGGATTTATACTAACAGACAATAATAATTATAGTTCAACTGAATTCCCTAAAAAAATATCCGAATACAAAAGAAATCTATTTTCTGCTATAGTTTATTTATATAACTTATCAAAATAACAAAAATAAAATTCAAACAGCAATAAAACCTATAATATTTGATTACTTATTTCACAACAAAAATAAACAATTTCACAAACTGTTCAAACAAAAGATATGTACTCACCACATATGGTTTAAATATTTTAAATAAATAATCCTAAATAATAATTATTACACTAGAAGGTAGCAACAAAATTACAATTTTTCTGGGTTCAGTATGTTAAACTGCCACAGAAATTACTTTGAGTACCTATACAGAGATAAAAAGTATTAGGTATAGTTCACTGTTTCGTGAAAATACGTGATTCATTACAAATTAAAAAAAAAACTCCTGTTGAAAAATTGAAACTGGCCCCTGTAATTGCATTTCCTAAGTTTACAACAACTGTTTTCTCTCAACGTCTTCACTTTGTCCGCGAAGAACGGTACTCGTCGGATACATAATATCGTGTTAATGTAGGTCGAAACGTTTTTTGGGGACAGTAGGTCATGTTTTGTTGGATTAAAAACCATTAAACGGTTTTACCCGTTAATTGGCAAGAGGCGACTATTCTTTGTCTGCGATCTGGTCTAGTTTCATGAACAAACCAAACAACGACTCTTGAATTTTAAAATTCGAACGTTTACAACAATTAGTGCAGCAGTTCACGTTTTATCTGCTTTCTTCCTCGTTACCGTAACGAGGAAGCAAATTAACCAAGGTGAATTCTGATTTGTCGCATAGCGTATCGTTTCTTTTGTTCACACTATTCCCTTGCGTTTTGCGTACATTTATGCATTTTTTTTATTTCTGACGGCCGCCCAACCAAGATACCTTTTTGTTTTATTCCGCTATACAAACGCGCCTTAACTTAGTTGGTTGTGGTGTTCATTGCAAAATAATACAAATATGGAATATATTAAATCTAAGGTTATTTGCTCGAAAAATATGAGTCATAAAAGCGTAGACAAAAACAAAACAACTTTTTATAAAATGGTCTGATGACCAGGCCAGTAAACGTCTTCCTAGGTAGCCTTTGGTTTTGTAAGCTCTCTGATAAGAAAAGAAAGTCTCCTGCAAATTCTAGTAAAGAAGGTATACAGTGTTTATTTAGGCTACAACTAGTACCTACTTAAACGAAATTTAACGAGATTCGGTATTCGGTTACTATTGTTTAGACACCTTACCTTTTACTATACTCATAGGCTGTCTCTAAAATACATAAAAACAGATTCCTGAACCAAAAATAAGGCGTAGTCTGGTTAAAAAGCAGATGACAAAAAAAAAACCGTTAAAACTTATTCCCTTCTAGCAACATTTGTTAGTTATAAACTCGAATGGCACAACTTTGAACAAAAAAATTTTGCTGAAATGCTTAGGACAGGAAACAATGGAGGTACGTCGAAATTGCATCATTGCTTTCTACCTACTTTGATGGTTGAACAATCAAATTTGGACATCTAGAACTTTCTTGATAAGAGATGTGCAATTTTAAAAACAAAAGAATTCGTCCAAGTTGAACAACCTGTCGGATTTCGCAGATTTGTGAACAATAAAATGTACAAAACCTCGCAATACAATATAAAATAACTTTACTGCTATTTTCATACATCCCATTTACAATATTGTTGTTTTTATCTTAATGTTATCGTTTGAGGTCGTTGATTCGCACCTATTTCTGACGTTGTTGAACTTTTGTAATGCGTTCAACACTCATTGAACATTAAAAATCGAATTGCAAATTATTTGAGTAATGCTGCATTCTTTTATGTAATATTTACAACTACATACTACGGTGCAATTCAAGTCAAGAGAACAACATAAGCAGAATAGTAAGTGATTTAAAATAGCAAGTACGATGCCTTACTAGTTATATAATCCGAAAAATCCTGTCTTGTCCACATCATACTTGATAAGGCAGATCTAGAACCGACATAACAGCCAGCAGATGGGTTCCTTTCGAAAAGTTTCACGTAATCTGGGCAAAAGGTTTTAACACTAGTACATATGTGTGCAAATGACCCAAATTGCGATGGTCACCTGACAAATAGATTGTTGTTCGTCGTCATAGCAATATTAACACAACTGTCAAATGTCATATTAAACGTAAACTATTGATTAATCGAAGATATTTGACCTCAAAAATGCTTATAAACGAAAAAAAAGGAAAGGTTCAATATCTGTTTAGCCATATAACACAAATTGGACTTATTATTCTTCTTTTTTGACGTTTGCAAACTGGTTTGATCTGACGAATATTGTTAGTGGGTCAAATTCTAAATATTTGTTACTTTCATTGTAAAAATAAAGAGATACAGGACAAAACTAGATCGTTGCATTGTATGTTCTACCTTCTACCTCAAAAAAAGTAAAGCCAATAATTAGATTTGTTTAAAAGAAAGTTTTTGTAGCGCTTGTTTTTGTTCAGCACCAACACAAAAAGTTTCAGAAAGGGAGTATTATAAGAACAGAGATTTTTGTTGATGGGGGTTAATGTTTGAGTATACGAGTATACGAGTATTTCCGGAGAGAACCGGTACAATTACGTAAAAAGTTTATAAAAAATTAAAGCAGGTTATTAATTAGTAATGACTCACCATATTAATATACAACTGAGATTGTTAAAAACTATTCAATTTAATTCCGTATGAATATTATGTCGATAACTAGTTTATTGCTCATTCTGATTCATAAACTATGAGCAAAGTAAAATTATGCACCAGCGTCACCGAGAATACAGAAAACAAAAACGTGTCTATAATTTGTAGAATTTTCGCGATAGAGCATGTTTGTGTTTCCTTATATTGATAAATAATCGGAAATTTTGATGTATTTTTTGCATTGTCCAAGTTGCGTTTGTAAAGTCATTGCTGACGTGATCTTTACAAACATTTCTGATATTGCCTAAGTAAAACGTTCTCGAAAGTTATCAGAGAACAGAGACGCAAAATACAATCGGCAAAAAGGACCTAAGGTTGGTATAAAAAAGTGTGTCGATAAGTCCACAAATGTAATACATAATATTAAAAACAATGAACAATATTTTTTATATGTACATATGTATAATGGAGAATCTGATGAATACCACGTCTTTACTGTATTAGTCAAACAGAAGACACTATTATTGTCAATGCTGTTTATTATTCAACAACAATCTGAATGTATAACAACATTATACAACGCGTTACGTGTTGTATGCTTATGCAGCAGCTCATGTTAATTTCGTTTAACCAATGCAGAGGTTTTGTTTTATATTAAATTTATGCTCTGTTTGTTTTTAAAGTTACAAATAATTGACCGGGCTTTACAAGAGGTAAAGAACACAAAACTGTGTTACCTATCTTGATAAGACAATTTGAACGGGTATTTCTTTTTAATCGTTCAGATTATAAAGAATCTAAAGTGCCAAGGATTAAAAAAAACATTTTTATACGTATTTGCGAAAAAAAGTTCGTCAAACTCATTAAAACACAATTTGGAGCTCATTTCTGTTTTAAACATTACACTAGAAAACACTACTAGGTAACAAAAGTGAAATTCGACGACTTTGCATAATATCTACTTCCTTGTTTTGTTCAGCTTTTTCAGGAACACTATTATTTGCCAATGGAAGCACAAAACTTGAAATTATAACTGCCTTTGTTAAGATTTCCGGCACTTTATAGTCATCTTCCGAACATAATAAAGCCTTAATTGTCTTACAGTCCAGTGAGAATTATAACTACGAGGGAATTGCAATTCATTAATACATAGTTATTTATGATGTTAGTGTTAAAAGTGACATTTTATTTTGTGAGAAGGGAAATTAGATCACGAGCGTAGCGAGTGATCTAACCCTTCAATCCTCCCGTCAATTCGTCAATTTTTCCTGAATGAGCCGCTGGAAGGATGTTTTGGATGGTGCTATATAGCTATACTACATTTTCTGTCGTCAAAATGTACGTTACGCACGGCCTTTATCGATCAGGTGCCCTTATGTGACATCTCTAACTCTATTTACCAATTTCCCTTCATTCATACTTTCTACATAAGACGCATCTCCAGATTTTTCTATGTTAGATAATCCTGCTGGTATCGTTTATTGAAAAACAGAGTAAACCTTCAACATCAAAATATGTACTTGTCAGATTCAGTTGAGAAAAATTTGCCCACAATCTGAGCAATTTGCAGACGCCCACAATTTTACCGTTTTGTATGTGTTGGTAAGAGAAAGTATTTTACACTTTCACTACTCCCTCAATATTTGCATCGAACCTGACCTACATAAGACACGATTGTTCGTTTCTTTATTCGGAGAAATTGTTTTTGCCAGTTTCGTTTGGCGCCAAACTGTTTTGTTGAGGTGCAACCACAGACCTGTGACAAAAGTCTGTGCCTGTTTTTTGCATTATTTAGCAATTAAAAAATTAACAAAGAAATCCGATTATGCATATGTTTATATAAATGTAATTTTGTTGGGATCTGTGGCGCTTTAGAGGTTCACGTAACACACAGTTTGTTTTAAGAATAATTGAGCAGTTTTATACAAACTTTTAATTAATTGTCACCTACTTTTCTAAAATAACATTCATAGGGTCGGTTTTTCGAACGTCGATCAAAATGTAACGCGAGGCTAGATTTAATTCGGCTTTCGTTGTTTCATAGCAAAAAAAAGTCAAATTAAACAATGTAGCCTTGCCTTACATTTAAAAACCGACCAATGGGCCCATAGGCTCCTTTCTTGTTTTTTCACGATGCTATGGGGTTGCTTAGTTTCCTAATGAACACCGCCACAGGTCTGATAAACAAGCGGGCTAACTAACGCCATCACATGTGTTTATAAAAATAACTAATTCTGTGGTCTGGCTCTCAAAATGAGGGGCGCCAGGAACCATTCATTGAATAGACCATCTAAATATATTCAACCTGCGATTTCTGGGAACCTGATACTAAATCTGAAATTACTGAACAGAAAACGCTATGTGCACGCTAATCTAACGACAGAATTTTGTCCCAAAATATGTCAGTACTGGGCATGATCGTAGTTTTGAGTTTAATCTCATATAAGGATTTTGTTTTGAATTTAGATACTTCTGGACTTACCTGCTTTCTCATTCGGTATCAGGTATTCAGAAAGCAGAAGCGACAAATAACGATAAGATCCCTTTTTTCTTCGAACGTCAAAATGTAAAGCAATAAAAGATAACTGCCGATAACGTAATTCAGCTATTTTAATATAGGTGATGATTGTTTTGCCATCTGTCGGCGTTCAACGAAATCGTCTCTGTATAGGAAGTTCTGTTTCGAGTCCTAAAAGAAATCTGTAGAAATAGGAATTACATACTTTCGTCAGTGTTGCTCTTATCCACTAGATGGCGGTACTGACTTACCTGCGTTGCCGTGTTCAACAAGTAAGTAAACAAACCCATGGCAACGTGAAAAAACAAGAAAGAAGTATGAATGTTATATTAGAAAAGTACAGTTAGGTGACAATTAATTAAAAATTTGTATAAATCTGTTCAATATAATATAATATAGGTGATGATTGTTGTACCATCTGTCGGCGTTCAACGAAATCACATCTGTATAGCTCCGCAATTATTCTAATACTCCGTTGGTTTCTGGAGTCCTGATACGAAGTCTGAAATTAACGAACAGAAAACGCCTATGTGGACGGTAATCTAACAACAGAATTTTGTCCCTAAATATGACTGTACTGGGCATGATCGTAGTTTTGAATCCCCTTCAAGTTTAATCTCCTATAAGGATTTTGTTTTGAATTTAGATACTTCTCGACTTACCTCCTTTTGAAACAGCAACTTCTCATTCGGTATCAGGTATTCAGAAAGCAGAAGCGACAAATAACGATAAGATCCCTTTTTTCTTCGAACGTCAAAATGTAAAGCAATAAAAGATAACTGCCGATAACGTAGTTCAGCTATTTTAATATAGGTGATGATTGTTTTGCCATCTGTCGGCGTTCAACGAAATCATCTCTGTATAGGAAGTTCTGTTTCGAGTCTTAAAAGAAATCTGTATAAATAGGAATTACATACTTTGGGCAGTGCTGCTCTTATCCACTAGATGGCGGTACTGACTTACCTGCGTTGACGTGTTCAGCAGGTAAGTAAACAAGCCCATGGCAATGTGAAAAAACAAGAAAGAAGTATGAATGTTATATTAGAAAAGTACAGTTAGGTGACAATTAATTAAAAATTTGTATAAATCTGTTCAATATAATATAATATAGGTGATGATTGTTGTACCATCTGTCGGCGTTCAACGAAATCACCAGGGCCGTGCTAAGACTTTTGGCTGCCCTGTACAAAACTTAAGTTGACTGCCCTATGCATATGTAAATTATAATTATTTTTTGCTAACAGAATATGAGTAAAGGTGTCCTAAAGTACAAATTAGATAGGTAAAGAAATACATATACATGATACATGATCTATAATGAGTGTAACAAACTTCTAGGCTAGATAGAATACTTAAAAATAATGCGAAAAACCTTAATCAACGTATGACCAAAAATGCCGGCTAAGCGAGATATAAGGTGTTGAAATTTTTTAAAAAAATGTAATTTTTTTAAATATCTGGAAAACTACCGGAATTTTGGACATAATAATTTATTGAAGTTATTTACTAATTTGTAAATTTTGAGTTTTGTACTCTCACCAGTGGCGTCACTACGAGGTGGGGAGACCACATTTATTACCGAAACTATGTTACGCTACTGACTTACACAGATATGTTGCAAAATATTTGAATCTTTGTTTTATTTACAAGAAAAAATCTCTCTTTTGTTTTTTGCGTACGAAGCATAGTTTCAGAGAGAAATAATTATGTGTTTTTCGCATTATTTTTAAGTATTCTATCTACCCTAGAAGTTTGTTACACTCATTATACATCACCCTGTATACTGTATCAAGAACATATTATAATAGGAACACATACTGTTTACATACAGGTACATAGCTTAATACTCGTACTTGTGGACACAGAGCATCGCTGAAAGCTGAACTGAAGTTACTTTGTCATTGGTGCGCCAGTTCATAGTTATATGGCGAGGCGACCTCTAGTGACAGGGCGCCCAGTGGCCCAATGCCGATCCGGATCCGCACATCCGCAGCCCGCAAGGTGGCGGTATTCGCTATAAATTTGGCAATAAAAATTATTTTTTTAACGTTCGTAAGAATTTTTCTTGCCCGACCGAGTTCGAGATTAGCCGTCCTCCATTAGCTGCCCCTAAAAAACGGCTGCCCTGTGCGGTCGCACGCTTGCACATAGCCTTAGCACGGCCCTGGAAATCACATCTGTATTATAGCTCCGCAATTATTCTAATACTCCGTTGGTTTCTGGAGTCCTGATACGAAGTCTGAAATTAACGAACAGAAAACCCCTATGTGCACGTTAATCTAACTGCAGAATTTTATCCTAAATTAAGTCGGTACTGGGCATGATCGTAGTTTTGAATCCCCTTCAAATTTAATCTCTTATAAGGATTTTGTTTTGAATTTAGATGCTTCTGGACTTAACTCCTTTTGAAACAGCAACTTCTCATTTGGTATCAGGTATTCAGAAAGCAGAAGCGACAAATAACGATAAGATCCCTTTTTTCTTCGAACGTCAAAATGTAAAGCAATAAAAGATAACTGCCGATGACGTAGTTCAGCTATTTTAATATAGGTGACGATTGTTGTGCCATCTTTCGGCGTTCAACGAAATCATATCTGTATAGGAAGTTCTGTATCGAGTCCTAAAAGAAATCTGTAGAAATAGGAGTTACATACTTTCGGCAGTGCTGCTCTTACCCACTAGATGGCGGAACTGATTTACCTGCGTTGCCGTGTTTAGCAGGTAAGTAAACAAACCCATGGCAACGTAAAAAAACAAAGCAGTATGGATGTTTATGTTATATTAGAAAAGAACAGTTAGGTGACAATTAATTAAAAATTTGTATAAATCTGTTCAATATAATATAATATAGGTGATGATTGTTGTACCATCTGTCGGCGTTCAACGAAATCACATCTGTATTATAGCTCCGCAATTATTCTAATACTCCGTTGGTTTCTGGAGTCCTGATACCAAGTCTGAAATTAACGAACAGAAAACGCCTATGTGCACGTTAACCTAACTGCAGAATTTTATCCTAAATTAAGTCGGTACTGGGCATGATCGTAGTTTTGAATCCCCTTCAAATTTAACCTCTTATAAGGATTTTGTTTTGAATTTAGATGCTTCTGGACTTAACTCCTTTTGAAACAGCAACTTCTCATTTGGTATCAGGTATTCAGAAAGCAGAAGCGGTAAATAACGATAAGATTCCTTTTCTCTTCGAATGTGAAAATTTGAAGAAATCTACTTCCAATAGAGATAACTGCCGATAGCGTAGTTCAGCTATTTTAATATAAGGCAGGGTTTTAATAAGGATAAGATTCCTTTTTTCTTCGAATGTCAAAATGTGAAGTAATCTACTTCCATTATTTAAAGATCTATAAAAATGTTACTTCCAATAAAGATAACTAAACCTCTTAAGGCGCCACAGATCTAGTATTGCTCTGCCATCTACGGAACAACTAGTCGACTACTTTGCAACCTGTATTATTTCCAAATAAAGATCCCTGTACTGCAGTAGTGGCAAACGAAAATAAAACAAAAAATGTGTCTGACATTTTATGTTCCAAAGAAAATTATATAAAAGTAAACGTCGATCCGTTTCTAATTACTGCATGATGAGAAGAAATAACAGAGGTTCGGCAAGAGCGACGTCCCCTAGATTTTCCAAAGCAGCTCCTAGGAGGCAATATACGACAACCCCAGCGTAAGCTACTCTTATTTTCAATTTCATCACATTATGGAAATGATCGTAAAACGAAGTATGATAATGAAAAAACAAGGATGTATTAATAATAAACCGCGTGATAATATTTGTATTTTGAAAATTTATCGTCATCCAATGGAGGTTGGACTTTGCGCATGTGACGTTTCATATTTTTATAAACTAGTACGGACTTACGCAACATCGATCATCTTTCTTGTGTTCATTACACCTCGCATCGCTTCTTTAGGTACGTTAAAATGGTCGCGATTCGTGGATAGATTCAATGCGGATTTTCTAGAAAATTTGCTGGGATGCAAGCGTATTAGAACGTGATTTTTACGTAACATTGTTAAAAAGTGTGAAAAAGGTGTATATTTTTACGGAAAATTCATTAAAAATGCCAAGACGTGGAAGATCTGCTAGCCCTCCACCGGCAAGGTAATTAATTGTAATGAAAATAGTTTAGATTAACAGGGTAAAATTACCGGATTAATTTTCACAATTCTTTGCCAAAAGGAAATTAGTGTTTGCCTTAAACATAAGGACGTAAAATTTTAGTTTGTTCCCCATTTTTAGCAGTGGTGTAACATGAAAAGGGGTAAAGATTATAATTTATAAAGATATATTTGTTGGTTTGCAGGAGTCGTACTACCACTCTCCCGGCGAGGGCCGCACCTCCGCCGCCACCACCAGCACATGCAACCCCTGCGCCAGCGGCACCTCAACAACCGGGGATGTTTGCCCAAATGGCCGCTACTGCTGGTGGTGTAGCGGTCGGTTCGGCCATAGGGCACACTGTGGGCCATGCAATGACAGGTACCTACCTAATGCCAGAAACGTTGAATAAACTTGCCCATTTACAACGTTTTTGTTCATACAGGTATGTTTAGTGGATCTGGGGGCGAAGCGGAGGTCCAACCTGCGCAGGCTGCACCAGCTGCTCCGCAATATCAGTCTTCGGGGTCTCTTGAAGATACGGGACCGTGCGCTTTTGAAATAAAGCAGTTTTTACATTGCGCTTCGACGCAATCTGATTTGTCTTTGTGTCAAGGTTTTAATGAGGCTATGCAACAGTGCAAAATTAGAAATAGTACGTATTAATTGACAACGGAGAATCAAATTAGTTTCTATTAATTAATATTTTATTACCATCATTTGCAGACCTCCCCTTAGAATAAAAAACTTTCAAGATATTATGATATGAAATTCTAGTAGTAAATGATGATTGTTTCTTTATTTATAATACATTTATGTAGATATTGTTTATTTGCGCGTAGTCCAAATTAAATTTTGGTGATTGTCCGAGTAAAGTATGTATTCTGCATCGGTTGAAATAAAAACTATTGGTCGTTATGTCACTTAATTTTATCGAGTCGCATTTTAGTACTAGCGTCGATTGAGAAATCTTTCTCAATCAACGGTACTAGTCGGAGAACATCAACTGATCCATGTATGTATATTGCTGCTCTCCATCCGTCACTTGTGACTTCTACATACCCTACTTTATTGCTGGTTTGCCACAAATTAAACACTACGGATAGAAAAGAAAGTTTTGCTTAATTTAGGCAGCATTTATGTATAAGCAATAATTTTTATTACAAACACTAGAAGGAAACGGCACAATGAACATAACTTATAAAACTTGCTTACTCAACCTAATTTGTTAGGTAGGTTATTAATTTTTGCTGAAAAAACTAGGTACATGTATTTTACAACATATCTACCTACGCTACATATTATATTTATCATATCTACTCCATGTGTAGGTTCACTAGAAAAAATTATGTATAATTTAAGATTTTTGGAAAAATCTTTTACAAACAATCCGACTACCGCGACAGCTCAGAATTTGAAAATGAGTGTGACAGTTGACTTCTACAAAGGCGTAGAAGGGCTAAGAATAAAATTTTATGTTTGAATCTCAGAATTCTAGCAAGGACCAAGAGTAAAATGTTAATTTTGTATCTCAGAATTCAGTTCGTATTTCGGAATTCTTTCTTTTATCGCAGAATTCTGACGTGGATCTCAAAATTCTGTCTTATAATATCGCAATTTTATCTCAGAATTCTAGCTTGTATGCCAGAATTCTGACTGTATCTCAAAATTCTGACTTGCATGATAAAATTCTTACCTAAATTTTAGAATTCGAACTTGTATCTCAGAATTTTAATGCTCCAATAGTAAAAAAAAATTGGAATTCCGAGATACCCAGTCAAAATTCTGACATATAATAAGTCAGAATTTTGGCATACAGGTTAGAATTCTGAAATAAATGTCAGATTTCTGAGAAAAAAAATCGGAATTCTAAGTCAGAATTCAGAGAAAACATCGGAATTCTAAGATACCAAGTCGGAATTCAGAGATTCCAAGTCGGAACTCTGACATAAAATTTTATTCTTGGCCTTTCTACGCCTTCGTAGAATTCCGACTTGCGTGTCAGAAATTCGACTTATATGTATATCAGAATTCTGTCTTGGTATCTAGGAATTCCCACTTGGTATCTCAGAATTCAGATTTTTTCTGACTACTGGAGCATTCAATTTCTGAGGTACAAGTTCGAATTCTGACATATAAGTCAGAATTTTGACATACAAGTCAAAATTTTCAGATAAAAGTCAGAATTCCGAAATATGCCAAAATTTCGAGAAAAAGTCGTAATTCTGAGATACCAAGACGGAATTCCGACATAAGTTAGAATTTTGACATGCACGTCAGCATTCTGAGACAACAGTCAGAATTCCGAAATGTCACAATTCTGAGATTAAAAATCGGAATTCTGAGATACCTACCAAGTCAGAATTCCGAAATACAAATCAGAATTCTGAGATATCATGGTGATTCAGAACGGGCGTGCCAGATTAAAATGGGTGCTAGAGGAACTCCAAATAAGACGAAAAGTTTATATTAACATAAGATGTTCTAAAGTGACTACTAACAAAGATACAGAGTGTTTTAATATTTTTTTTATCTTCGTAACTAGGAAAGTTATTGAGTTGAAATTTAAGGTGTCGTTTTCATTTGCCAAGTTCTAATTTTCCAAAAAAAATTGCTCTGCTAGACCAATCAGTAGCGTTGCTACGGAGTAGGCCGTTTATTTATTTCCCCAATCCAAAGTTACGCCACTGGCGAATGCAGGTAATATTAATGCATTTTTTGAAATCTACGTTCAATTTGGGAAGAAATTGGTATCTTCAAAATTTTTCGTAAAATGCTTAGTTTTTGAATGAAATAGCTGTTTGTGAAATCGTGCATAGGCACTGAAATTTTCCATAATGCAATATTGGCTTCACCGATATGCAAGGAAAGCGAAAACTGAAAAAAATAGTTTATTAAGAATAACACTTAACAAAACTAACAAGAACGAGAAAACACATCAATTATTACATTACGATATTTAAAAAAAATATTAAAACTTTTACACCCTGTATCTTTGTTAGTAGTCACTTTAGAACATGTTTATGTTCATATAAACTTTTCATCTTATTTGGAGTTCCTCTAGCACGCCCGTTCTGTATGCAAAAATCGGTTGCAATAACTTTAATATCAATATTTAATAAAAAATTTATTAAAAAGTAAATACATAAAAATAACTATGTGTCCAATGCATTCTTTAGATTTTCATTCAATTTCTCGTTGATTTTTCTTTGTACACTTATGCTGTCGCCAAGGTCTTTCATTAGTTTTTCTAATTCGTCGACTTCCTTCTTCCTTTGACTCCTTTCTCCTTGATTTTCAACCATTTCCATCGTGATTTTATTCAACATCTCATCTAAATCAAGGTCCGCTTCTACGTCCAGTTGTGTCGTTCTTTCTTGGATATTGTCGGGCTTTTGTCCAATATTGTGAATTACTTTCTTGATGGGAGGGTAATTAATGTAATACCAGTTGTTGTCTCTATACTTTTGTAGATCTTCTTGGTCGTATACAACGAAATTTTCGTTAAAAATTGATTTGTGAGAAAAGTTGGAATGAATTTCAAATTTTGCTTGCTTGATCCTTTCTCCGGCAAGAATTTCCATTATTTCTGGCCAAAACACATTGGAAATTTTATCGGGATTTGTGTTTTTCAAAATAACGCCCATTATTTTGTAAAAAGGCTTTTCCGGTTGGGCGAAAATCATTTTACAGTAGTCCGACAAGTTTTTCTCCAACGTCTCTTTGTTTTTTGGGGGCCAAGGATTCGTGTACTTTGGCAATTTAAATCTGTCAATCGTATTCGTCAAGTTCTCGTTATACTCTTTGGTTTTCCAAAAATGCGGGAAATATTTGTAGTCGCACGGCAAAAAGTCTGGTACGTCACGCGCAAGTTCGTTTTTCAAAACTTGCGGAAAGTTTTGGTAAGCGAATCTATTTTCGTTCGTAACTAACTCTTTAATCTTTTCTAAATTATCGTTGAATATATCGACGGCAATTTCAGGATCCCTCAAGCATTTCCTGTAGTTCGAATTCCATCTGGAAAAGCTGGTAATCCTCTTCCAAATTTCCGTTGATTGGTAACTGCCCAAAAACGATCGTAAAGTGTCTAATTCCAAATTTTGCACTTCTTCTCTATTTGCAGCTAGAAAAATCAAACTTTCTTTTATCATACTCGTCAAAGACGTCGCATTAAACGAATCTTGTTGTATTTTATAGTTAGTAATGACCCCGTCTTCAAGGAGACCCGCTAAAAAGTCGTCGCAAACGTTTTTCTCTTGTAAAATTACGGCCACTGGCCGAGGGAAGTTTTCACCACTTTTTAGTAATTCGACGTATAAATAATTTTGCGTTCTCTCGTCTAAATGATCGGCAATGAAGATAATTCCGTTAGAATCCTCAAAATCCCCCGAATTTACGCAATATGTAATTTTTCGATTGCCCGTCTTTATTTTTTGGATGAACACATCGTCGCAATTGAAACAGTCGTCCAGAATTTCTTGGACGCTTTTCATAGATTTCTCGCAATTTACGTTGTCCGCAGAAGCCACGGAAACCATCCAAAACAACTCGTTTCGGAAAGTCCCCCCCAACTCGTGATTTCTTCGCATTAGGACATCGTAAACTAAATTATGAACATCGATTTTCCCAGCTTTTTCTTCCTTATACAAAGGAACGTCCTCGGATTGACCCACCTTGTATCTTTTCATCATTTCCAGCGTCAAATCCTTGCTTTCCATGTTGAATTCACGAGCATCTTCTTCGACAGTGTGCGACAAGAACATGGGGCTCAAATGTAGCGCTTTCCGCTTACGTCCTACGATTTTTGCGTTTGCTCGCCACTTTTTAAAGTACAAATTTGCCTTTCTTCTGGCGATCTTTTGGCGTATTTCTTCTAAACGATCCTGTTTGAAGTTTTCTTCGACAGCAGTCAACAGGAAATCAATCGTTTTGACAACAGCTTTCTTTATTTTCGCGTTCTTCTTACGTTTCTCTAGTTTTAAACGTTTCTCCTCCAATTTTCTTTGTCTTTCGAGCTCTTCTCTTAGTCGTTTATTTTCTTCTTTTTCTTTACGGACGCGTTCGCTTCGTTCAAATTCTTCTTGTAACTTCTGTCGGTTCATCAATTCTTCTTCCACTTTTCGACGAAGAATTTCTTCTAATTCTCGCCTTTTCTTTTCTTTTTCTTCTTCTTGTTTTTTAATTAGAAATTCTTCGTCGCGCTTTTTTTTTGTTGAAATTGGAGAGAAATGAAATCCCATATCAATTTTTGGTAATCCTTCTGTTTTTGTCGAAGCAAATATACCTCTTTCTGTTTCTTTTGGTGTATTGAAGATAATTGTGGTTTGAAATGGATTTGGACTCCAAAAATCTGAAGGTTTATCTACAGTATCTGTTGAAAACATTGGCGACCTCCTTCTTTCAATTTCTTGGTCTTGAACATTCGAAAATAATTTAGAACCGAAAATATCTTGAGGTTTGACGATATTTTCTGGCTCTATCGGTTTAATGTCTTGAATCTGTGGTTTTTCTGGACTCTCTTTCGATTCTTCCGCAGATAAATCTTTCTCGCAGATTCCCAAATCCCTCAGAACATTTTTGGCTTTGAAAAAGCCAAATTCGTCGAAGCTACTTATCGGTACCGGCATTGAATATTCATTAGCGAAAAAACTGAAGTCGCGTGTCACCACTTGTCCGACAGAACATGTCTGTTTAACTTCGACCACTTTAATCGCACGGTCTAAAACATAAGGCAACTCAGGCAAATAAAATGATCGCCTGTCCAAAACGAACTGCGAATCGTCTTCGTTCAAACTCAGTCCGTGATATTTCAGAAAATCCACGGCGGCGGCGTCACTTTCAAAAGCTAAAATGCGAGTTAATTCAGCGACGGGATACAATCTGTGCGGAGAACGAGGAGAAAAACTCTTTAAGATGGTCTGAAGAGCATTTAAACGAACCTGAACGAAATAGCGTAATAAAAGACAAGCGTTCAGATACGTAGCAGATCTGACCAATTTGAAGAATTTTACGTAGTTGTTTTTGTCTAGGGACGAATAAACTTGAAGAGCGAAATTCACTTCTTTCGACTTCTGTATTTCCGGTCGCAGCTGCTGCACCTAAAACACCAATAAGCAATCATTTATTTAACACGTCATGAACATGGATCTATTTTAATTTTTTCAATAGGGTTCAGCATATTTTCTTTTTATGATGTATGTACTAGTTAGAAAAATTATAGCACATTTGAAGTTTCTAAAAACGTCTGAATTCAATTACAACGATCTCAATTTCTTTGGCATTCTTTTAAATCGACCATCAGACATAATATGCCGGAAATGTAAACGGAAGTCTTTCGTAAATACACTTATGTAGTATTAAAAAATTAGATATGGAATAAAAACGATTTTTGAATAATTAAAAAATCGTTTCTATTCCATATCTAATTTTTTAACAATTATTGTTTGACCGAAATAACACCAAGGCCCGGTCGTTTGAAAAAATAAAGCAGTTTGTAGACTCACATCAGCTTAGTTGCTGCGATACAGCCAGAGAGCCGGTATTATAGGGACAAAGCAGGTGTTAAAGTTCATTTCAGCTATCTTGGCGTGTGTATGCACTAAGCAACGCCTCATGTTTATGATGTTTTCGTTCAAATCACAATGGTTTTTGTATTGAACGTATGTTGATGCAATAAACGCCATACGTATCAATCAAAATATGTATAAATTTTATTACTTTGGCAGCTAACGCACGTGCAATCTTAATTCCTTGGAAACAGAACGCACAAAAATGTTTTTTGGCATTTCATAAGTTGTAACGTCAAGTTTATTTCATTAACTGTCAAATTAGTAATTTCCAATATTTATTTCTAACAATTTTGGTATTGAAATACTAAACTAAAATGCCTGGGTGTACTATAACAAAACAGTGCAGGCAATTTGTACTAGATCTTATGGAGTATTTTAAGGCAGAAGCAGAAAATAAAGGACCTTTGATTCCATTTTCTTCTGTGAACGAGAGAGTTTCTGCCACGTTGAAAATAAGTTTAAGAACCATAGGTCGTATCAAAGCAGAATCTACATCTGGCGATCCTCTTACTACGACCGGAAAATCGCATAACAGGCGAAAGTTTAAGAGTGACGATGCAAGTGAAGAAATAAAATGCGAAATTCGCAACACGTTTTATATGATGAGAGAAGACAAGAAACACATTACAATTCAAACGCTGAATGAATTAGCAAAGCAAAGGGGTGTCATAGATGTATCTAATACGAGTATGTGGCGTATTTTAAAGAACTTGGGGTTTTGTTTCAAAACGGAGAATAATCGCCGTTTTCTTTGTGAGCAACCTCACATTGCAAGCAAGCGCATTGCGTTTTTACGAGAACACATACAAAATATGAAAAGCGAACATTCCAGACAATTTGTGTTTCTCGACGAAACATGGATTTTTGCTAAAGGAGGAAGTAAGCGCACATGGCAAGATGAAAGCGTTAAAAGCTGTAAGAAAGGCCATGCTTCAAATGGGAAGCGATTTGTTGTACTTCATTCAGGAACTAGGCATGGTTTTGTACCGAATGCATCGCTGCTGTTCTCTACAAAATCAAAATCGGCGGACTACCATGATTCAATGGATCAGAATTCGTTCAAAAAGTGGGTTTTAGAAAAACTAATACCAAACCTTGAGGAACCGTCGCTAGTGGTAATGGATAATGCATCATACCATAGCTTCTTAGTAGAGCCAGTTCCCCATGCATCCTGGAATAAATCAAAATTAAAAGATTGGCTTGTAACTAAAAATGTGCCATTTTCGGAAACGGCTTTGAAAATTGAACTTCTAAATTTATGCAAAGAGAATAAACAACAGCCAAGGTACGCTATAGACGAAATGCTCCAAGAGCATGGTCATCAAGTCCTAAGACTGCCACCCTACCACTGTCAGTATAATCCAATAGAGTTGGCGTGGGGTATTTGCAAACAATATTATGACCTGCATATTGGAGAAGTTGGTTTTGGAGACAAACAAGTTTTAGATATGTGGCAAAAAGCTTTAGACCAAGCCACTCCAGATGTTTGGAAAAATTGTATAAATCACACGGAAAAAATTGTGGAGGAAGACTGGGAACGTGAAGTGCGCTTTGATGAAGTTGAACCGCTTATAATAAACTTGAATGATTCATCTGAAAATTCTGAAGATGAAGACGATACATTTTTTGAACTTTTAAGATCCTAATATGTAGTTATTACGACAATTAATTAGAATTCTTTTTTATAAATTTTTTCTTTCGTAAATGTTTCAAATTAATTTTCTTTTCAACTTTCTTCAGTTCATTATTTCAGTTAGGTAACATGTATTATTGTATTTTATTTATATTATACTTGTTTACGTATTACCGACCACTTATTTAGCATCACTTTAGTTATTGTCTGCATTAAGTTTTGTTCATTTAGCTAAAATTGAACTTCTGTAATTTATCTGCGTCGCTATATTCCAATGAAACTCCTGAAAATATAGTAATTATTATACTGATTGAATCGTTAAACTACTTTGGGAATTACATACATAGATAAGTGCATGCATTTTCCAGCAATTTATTAATCTATGGTGCCTTCTTTCAAATAATCATAAATTCTACTTGTTGAGAATTGCTGGAATGCAATACATATTTGACCCATACTGTCATATTGACGTACGAGCCAAAATAACTGAAAACAACTATAGACTTAAGTCTGTGTTACTTTTTTGAACAATCGGAATTTTTTTTCGGTGTCTGTGTTCTACAATCCCAATTTTCGATAAACCAAATTCTGAAAAAATATGCGAAAAGGTGACTCCCGCTTTTTAGAAATGTGTTTATTGTCGAAGAAAATTTAAAGTACCTAGCTTATTTATTTATAGTCTAAATGCATTCAAATTTGAAATGCAAGCAGTTTAATGTTCATATTCAGATTAGATTTCCAGTATTTGCTTTTTGGACCAAGTTTCTAGCTGCTAAAAATACACCAAAAGACAAATTTCACGTCTGGTTTCTATGACTATTTTTTCATAGTTTGGTTTGTCAGAATTGTGGAACAAAAATCTTCTTCCTGACACAGAATTTTTTTTGTAAAATATTCATCACTATGAGCCTCTGCATTTCGTAACGTAAAGCTTGATATTGACTCTGTTTACATCGTACGTGTTTAATAAATAAAAGAGTTCCCACACCCTATTTTGCTTAGGCCCGGTTTTTCAAAGAATCCAACACCGAGTTAAGTCTGTCACCGGCTTCGTTGCTATGATACAACCAATCAGAAAGCCGGTATCATAGCAACGAAGCCGGTGTCAGACTTAATCCGGTGTTGGATTCTTTGAAAAACCGGGCCTAAGAATCACTTTCTAGAAATGACTCCCATTGGTGATTTTTCGCATTTTTGTAAAATTATTTGTTCTTGCTCGAGACAAAAAATTAAATTTTCTAAGGGAATACATGCAAAGAATGCACAGAGAATAACTAAATAAGTTCGAGCCAAATTTTTCTCGACAGTAATGTGAATCATAGACATTATGAGGAAAAGGGGAAAAATGTTGGCATTTTCAAATTCTGAAATTCCATATACATTTGAAGTCTTCTCTATGCTTGTCTCCCAGCAATATTTTTTCCCTTTCCCTCGTGCCTATTAGAGAAACAAAAACTGGAAGAGACAAAATCACGACGGAAAAATAAATAAGGACTTACTTCCCACATGAAATTCCCGTCGTTGAGATTCAAAAGAATTATGTACGCTCTAAATTCGGATTCATTAGGACACTCGACGTTCTTCAGCCGCAAATCATGGTACATATATTTCAGGGTTTGCAGGCACTTTGTTAAGTTTTCGGTGTTAATTTTTTGGTCGAAAACCGAAGGGTCTTCGGCCACCAATCGCGCAGAACAATGGATGTGAAATCGAGCGCACTGCTCAACAAGATCCACAGACTCCTCGCAGCACAACTCTTGCTGAGTGATGTCCTTGCGTATTCCTCGAGTTCTGTCCCACAGGAAGTGGTACCATTCGGCAAAATTCACCTGAAATGGCTCGGTTAATGGGAAGTTGTCAGGGCAAAACGTACTCCATTTTTGACATTTATACTTGAAAATACATATTAAGCTGACTTAGTGGTCGTTTTCGTGGAACATTGTAAAATGGAACCGATTTTTTACATTTCATTTTGCCGCTCGATTTGTTAAAATCGATTCGGAAATTTTCACGGTCAATGTCACACAATGAACGTACGTTTTACATATTATTATGTATTATGCTGCACAACATCGTGTAGAGCAGCTTTAATTCTTACGTCGGCAGAATCGCCCAAATTCATAATTCCATAAGCGAGATATCTCATAGTTGTTTTTAGTACTTTGACAGGTCTCAGCTCGTGCGGCAAGGGTACTTCTTGATCAGCCGAACTCCTGGAATACTGCTTAACGGCCAATATGTGATTCATAGCTTTACCGCCATATTCTTGTTCGTAAACCGCAACCTAATAAAAAAAATGAATACGATTGAAGCTGCGGGCGCAATTCTTAAAGTGAATTACTTGGCGCTGGATGTCTCGCAGTAATCGTTCTTTTTCCGGACACATATCTGGACACGTGCCAACGGTGCGACTAGCAGAAGACAAATCCGTAAACCTTCTACTAGATATTCTTATTAGTTTGTCCCTGGCGTCTAACACTTTGAATTTATCTTCGGCAGTTATAGCCCTTTGCTTAATCGACTTCAAAAATTCTATTTTTTCGTTAGAACCCGTAGGCGTTGCTTTTAATACGGACTTCCATTTACTCTTAACCGACTTCTTCGCAACTACAGACAGGGAACTCTCATCCACAGACATATCTACAATAAGACGCAATAACTAATATATATATAGCGTTATTTCAATAGAAACCTACGTTCTGGTCGCAAATTATACTTCTTCCTCACAAACGGTGCGCCCATTGCCTCTAGTTCAGCTTGTACTTCAGGATCGGGAATCCAGTCTGGGTCTTGTACTTTCTTAACACGTTTCTTTTTGACCGGTTTTGCATCCCGAGTAATATTAAACTTCATTCCTTCATAATTCCCACCAAGCGAGATCGCCAGTTCCACGCTTTCTTCATTTTCGTATTCTATTATGCATGTTCCGCTTTTAGGTCTTAAAATTACCCGTAATATTTTACCAAACTGAGAGAAATAGAGTTTCGCCGGTTGTCTTAGCAAAAGTTCTTGAGGAACATCGCTACAACTAGAAAGTATCGTAGTAAAATAAATCGGAAATTATTTTTTTTCTAAACTTACGTTATTTTATAAGGGCTTTGAGGAACACTGGCCTTTTTCATTTTGTTCAAATTGTTAGATCATTTACGGACAAAGACTCGACATAACCTAAAAGGCAGTGGCTTAGTGGCTATTTGCACGTCCGACGTGCAAATTATTATTTACACGTCCGACGTTAACAGGTGTTGTTAACAAAGACTTATAGAGGGGACTTAGCTATTTACATTTTCGATTGAAGCAGGGTGAATACTCACAGTCCAAGCGTTTGTGTGTGGAAAAGGCAAAACAAAACAGCCGACCAGTTGTGTAGTGAACAGGTGCCGCCGCGGAAACAGAATATCGCGGAACATTCGCTTGGTCCGTTGCTTGAATATAATAACAAACAACAATCCCCGCGACCCGCTGGCCAACGAACGTGTAGGCTTCAAAACAAAATCAGCTGTTCCATAAGGACGCTAGGTCCATTATATGTTTTTCTCTGGCTAGGTCCATTCTAGACGTCTTTGGTTGTTAACTGTCTCTCACTGAACGTTAATTCTTAAGGTAACAGGTCGCGTGACGGCGATCCCCTAGCTGTCCTTTTGGACCAGAACCGATTTTTTGGTCAAAAGAAAAAAGTGAAATCATCAAAACAAAAAAGAACTACGGCGAGGTGCGAACCCTCAACGTTGCGACTTGGGAAACTGGCACATCGATCACTGAGCCACGAAGATGTGGTGCGCCACGAACGTTTAGGGAAATAGTATTATATTATTATGTAAGTAGAAAAGACGTCGGACGTGCCAATAGCCACTTCGAATCAACCTAAAAATGCCACGAGAGCTTAATTTCCCGACCTGGCACCCCCCACTACCGGCAACTTGTTAACAATGGAGATTTATAAAATCAAATGAGTGGATGTCTGTCTCGCGTGATGACGATCCCCTAGCTGTCCTTTTGGACCAGAACCGTTTTTTCGGTCAAAAGAAAAAAGAGAAATCATCATAACAAAAAAGAACTACTGCGAGGTGCGAACCCTCAACCTTGCGACTTGGGACAATGGCACATCGACTAGTAAGCCACCAAGGTGTGGTGCTAAGAACGGTTACGAAAATAGTATATTAAGTAGAAAATACGACCGTTACCGTAAGTACGGAATTATGCGGTAGTGGGGGGTGCCTGGTCGGGAAAATAAGGTCTCATAAAAATGCCTGGCACTAGGGATGGGGCGATGGGAGTAATCTGTAATCGATTCTAGCAACAAATGATTCCGAATCCGATCATAGACACCTGAATGTAATCAAGGACTTATAGAATGGACCTGGCGTCCTTATGCAACAGCTGATTTTGTTGTGAAGCCTACACTGTAGAAGGCTGGCGAGTCGCGTTGTTTGTTGCTATATCCAAGCAACCGACCAGGCGAACGTTCCACGATATTCTGTTTCCGCGACGGCACCTGTTTACTACACAACTGGTCGGCTGCTTTGTTTCTCCTTTTCTACCAAAAAAAAAAAAAAAAAAAAAAAAAAAACACTTAGACTGTGAGTATTCCGGCTACTTCACATAATATTTGTTTCCGATTCTCAAACGAGTAGGTACTTATCTGAATGTTTGGAAATGACTACGAGCAAATAATTTGCTCGTAGGGAAATGAGTTTGTTTTCGCTACATTTGTGCGTTTAATATTTTACCAACCTTGATTATTACAAGAAAGTTGCTAGTAGATATTAGAGTAAAAACTGCAGTTATGGAGGTACCTATATTCAAATAGAGGAACGATGCCATGGAAATAAACTAAAAAAATGATAACTTTCTACATATTAAGAGATATTTTAACTTTCAAAAAAGCGTTCTGAACCTTATCCCATAAGGAAATCGATCTTGCCCCATGTATATTTAAATGTAAATGTTGTACCCGATAACGCACTTCCCCAATCATATAATGGGGGGAAGTGCTACCCAATGGGCAAAAAAAATAAAATACCCATCATGGCTCCATGCTATAAAAGTATGATCCGATATTTTCGGAATATGTGACTAAGACTACCGCCTTTCTATTCCCATGTTTTTGTGGTCATACATAAAAGAATATATTTTTTACAGCAGACAGAACCTAAACTTTACAACTTTTGGGTCGCAGTTACCCCACTTCACCTTACCTAGTTACACATTGCTGGCCTGAATTATTTTTAATAAATAATCTTCCTACATCTTCTGGTCCAATTTTCTCGGTAGGTACTCTGCCAGAAAAGCTTGAACACTTAATTATTTTACAGCACTTGTTTCCAGTCATAAATGGCACCACTCTGCTGTTGCACTCATCGGCAGTAAAGCACACCTATCTCAGAAAAATAACGTCCGTTTGCAAGCAAAATGAACAAGTTAAACTGACCGATTTCGGCTGTTCTTTATTCCTATAAGCAAGATAATCCTATGAACTTCAATAAATGGGCTTCACTGTATTTGCGCTAAAAAAACTTTTGGCCATATTAATTTTAGTTTTTTTTATTAAATACATTTATAACAAAAAACAAAACAATTTTATGATAAAGACAAACATAAGTATGTTCTCTAAGGGCGAAAAACCCAAATAAAGGTATATATTCCATATATCGTCTGCATATTTAACAATAACTTTTATAATACTCGCTCGTATCATCTAAGCTTGTTGGATCTAATTTTATAATATTTATTATCAATGCCGACCGATATTTTTTGAAATCGCTCAATTCAGCTATGACTTCGACCTAAAAGTTTAAAAAATACATTAATTAAAGTCCCATTACAGATTAACGAAACAATTAGGTACATAGTTTCCGATTTTGAATGAAGTTGGTTTTGGTAATGGTTTTAATTTTGATTTTAACACCCCCAGGAATGTATCGACAGTTTGTCTTTCTTGCAAACTTAAATTTTCAATTCCACTGTACCAGGTCGCTGGATTTCCAACATTGCCTCGAATGTATTCATTTAGGACTTCTTTGGGGGCATTTGCGCTGAAGACGCATTCTATACATTCCGTGCTATCATCCACTACAGAAAAAATTAAAAATTATACGATTCTCACAGTTCAGCCAAACAAATACATCGAGGTACATTTTGACTTATTTCAAGTACCTAAGCATCGTAGTGCAGATAGGTGCATTCTTTTAAAGCTAATTTAAGTGACTTTGAATTAAATGCCTAACCTACTATGCGACGTTTTTCATTCCATGTCATACAATCTACGATATGGCCACGGAATTGTATCGTATTGAACACAGTATCGGAATTTTTTAATTTATATTCCCTTTTTCTTAATTGCACTAAATTTCCTCTATACAGGTTACACAATAAAACAAAAACTGTGCCATTTTGCTGTCGCTGTGCCACCAGGTTTCGAGGAACTATTGTCTCCATAAATTCATCGGAAGCCATTTCATATAATTTCTCTTGTTTTATAAAACAGTAAACTCTCCAATTTTCTAATGAATTGAGTTTAACTTATTTAACAATAATTTAATAACAAAACTGAATCAAAAATCTGTTTTCATGTCATTGAAAATGTGCCATATGATATTGCCATTGTTTCATGCGAGTGACTACTGCTCCGGCCGCCGGCCCCGTAAAATTTTGTTTGAACACGGTCGGGCATGCGCATTACAGAATGTCAACACAATTTGCATTTTGGAGGCGTAAAAAAAATTAAGCTGAGAGAACGCATTTTAAACAAAGCCCTTTCTTGCCCTCTCGCATTTTGTGGAAAAAAGACGATGTAAAAACAAGCAAAATATATCAAACCGCTGCGGGGTCAGAACTCGTCTAGCCGTAGGAGAACAAGATGGCAGTTCTGTACCATATCCGAACACCCATCGAGACCGTTGGCGTCAATTGTGTGACGACTACTAACTTGTCAGTTGTCACTTGTTTTAGGTTAATGTAACGAATTGTTTGCCCGGTTTCTTAATTCAGTATTCAGTTTGTTATTTTTTACGTACAATGAATGCTGATTGTAAAACATTTGTAAGCCCCAAGATACAGTATAAAAACTACAATAAAATTGCATGAAAATTGATTTTAGCTTATTCCAAATGAACTGTGCAGGAGATCTGGTATTGGGGCATCTTGGTTGCCGTTGAATCAAATGGGTATATTTCCTTATAACCACAAGAAAATCTCGGCAAAAGATGAACCAAGCCCTTTTGCATCAAGTGACTCAAAGATATATAATTTACAGCAAGAAGTTATATTATTCGAGCCAGTTTTACGTAAACTTGTGAACGAGGCAAATGACACTTTTCTGAGTGTCCAAAACTTGATGCTAACAAAAGATAACGATCATAAAACTGAATTGTTAAAATTGAGTCGCCAGTATAGGTCAATTGTACGTGCTTGTTTAGAGGGTTTGCAGGAACAAGTTATGAAAGCAAAGAACAAGAAACAGGAAGAATTTCAAAATTACGTCACTATTTTTTATTCCGTGGAATGCATTTGGCATCTTTGCGAGATTCTGTTTGTCGACACAATTCCAGGTTATGTTGTCTTACCTCATTTGCTGGAGTGGATAAGATTTCATTTCCCGAAATATGAAAGAAATGCATTTTCGATGTTGGCCGATGATTTGGTGCGGGTAGAGTCACGTGCGGATTATTGGGAAACAGTTATCGGTTGTTTATTACAAGGACGAATAGAAGTAGTTCGTGATTTGTTGAAAATTCATTCCTCCGCAAACTCAAATCCATTTAAAGTCTTGGATCAAGTCTTGAAAACGATGCCGTTGTTCAACGTAAGTAGTTTCTTCTTCTTCTTCGAGTATCATATTTTATGAAAGAAATTCTTAAGATGTTTAGTGGCGTATCGGTAACGGAGTACAATGTGCGTAGAAAACAATGGGTTGTCGATACCGAAGCTAAAATCAACTCAAAAGTCTTCCTTGTGGAAGAAAAATTGGATTTCATCGCAAGAGTAAGTTAATATCGGAGACCTGGACAAAAAAATGTGGGTTTCCTCGCTATTCCGGTACTTCCATCATTAAAAATATACTTGTTTAGGTTTTAATTTGGTAGTGGTACTAGGAATAAATGTTTGACCCAATTTAGGTATCGCAAAATTAAGAAAAACATTGTAGGTACCAGTTGGTATCAGTAATTCTTTGCTTGCTTGCTTGTTTGTTTGACCCTTTTGCTACGGACGTTGTTTTTCCATAAACGTTCACTCTGTGCTGCATATTTTCGTTGTTTAGGTGTACGTATGTCGTTCGTAGTCCATTAATTTTTTTATGCCGTCTACATACGTATCCCGTAATTTTGTCCCATTCACCCAAAAACTGAACATTAAGCATATCCTTTTAGATAGAAAATTCTTAACCGTACACACGTACGGCTTATGTAACGAAAAGGTTTATACAGGGTGGGGCAGCTCGCTCTGTTTGGTGGCTCAGGTATTGCAGCAAAGTATTTAAGACTGTTCGTCTCGTATTTAGGATAATTATATTTTTGCGGTAGGCGGGATTATTAGTAACATCTGTTTATATTTTGTAGCACTTTATCGTAAGTTTTCATATGTATCTGCCGGGCGCGAATGCTCCATGTTTTGTCACACCTCTCTCTAAGTGTGGGGTAAGTGAATCTTAATAGCTCTGGTGCCGTATAGACGCGAGATAACTGTGCAAAACTGTCGCCCTTACAACTAGGCACTTGAGTCCATGTTAAATTATTATAGCGATATGTTTAAGGGTAAGGTTTTAAATAATTAGGTGCTACAACATTTTATGTGTTTTGGAAAAACCGCTTGATTGGACGATCATTCGTACTCGCAAAATCCCTTCCAACATTGGATTGGTCATAAGTTAAAGAAGGAGTGGTTTACTTAAAATTTGAGGGTAGGTTTTGTTATTATAAAAGAGTTCATCTTCAACCTTTGAGTTAATCAGTACCTACATTGTTCATATAAGTCTAGTTTGTTCGAGTTGATTTTCACGTTAAGAGGTTTATGTGCGTTGTTGATTTTTGTAACATATTAATTTAAATTAAATTGTATCTAGTTCAGTGCATCGTTGTTTTATTACATCGACCGGATGTGCAATTAATTACACATGGTGTACGTTTACGTATAAGTCATACGTGAACAAGTGAGAAAACGCGACGGGGACGAATAACGAAAAGCGTTTAGTTCCGTCACCGTCAACGAAAGTTTACAAAGACAAAAGTTGTTCGCAGTTAAGTGGTCTATCGTGTAAAAATGGTTTTGGGTATACCTATAGGGAGTTTCGTTCAGTCCAGACGCAACCAAACTTTCTTCATTTCAAATGGAACACTCTTATATTATCGCATTTTCGTATTCCTTGTTGTATTTAAAGGCCGCTTTGTTAAACCTACATTTGGTCTAACTCCTACCCTTTCGGAGTTATTTCACGTTAAGGTTTTCGATTTTTATCAATTATTGTAACTTGACAGTGGTAATGCACAGTAAGATGGAAAGTTAATAAAAGTTCCAGTTTTATAATGGTTTTCACTAAATTTAAAATGCAGGTTTCGATGTAGCGGCAGTTCCAAAAAATTAGGTACAGTTCCTGGTGGTTTCTGGTCCAGGTCTCCGATTAAAATCTAATACCCAT
This sequence comes from Xestobium rufovillosum, assembly GCA_963966045.1. Lineage (NCBI taxonomy): Eukaryota > Metazoa > Arthropoda > Insecta > Coleoptera > Ptinidae > Xestobium > Xestobium rufovillosum. The sequence goes on from OZ014503.1 coordinate 27,071,257, forward strand.
CACTTATTCTAAACAGTAACCAACAATTATTATAGCTCACAGTAAACGAAGAAAAGGCTTGGGAAGAAGCTCGAGATCGATGTGAAACTTGGTACGAATATCTGGCCGCCTCTTTATTTTATTCAGATCCCACTGTAAAAGCTTACGAATTGGGACATTTAGCTAAACTTTCTATAGCCAGAATAGGCGCCAGAGATCACATGAAACATTTAGACACCGTCTTATTGGCAGCTATGGAGTTGAACATAGTACAAGTATGTAAAAACTTTTTTTTTTTAATAAAATCGTATTTTATACTGTTACTTTTTGTTTCCTTTCTGTTTTATGTGGACGTAATTGATATTTTTATAGAATTTATTTTGCAAGAATGTGTAAGTTCAGCCGGAAATTTGAAAATGCGCGGTTAGTGCTCGCTAATGTAATTTTCTCTGATGTGGTGCAAATACAGTTTCAATAAATGTTGGATCAGCTACGTAGGAAATGAGGAAAATTTGAAATAGTATGAATGCTGTTTGATTATTTCGGACGTAATTCTGATCTTGCCGGCTTTTTTGTGATCAATTTTTATTTCAGATAATAGATGAAATTCAGCATATGGCAGAAAATGGTTGGTTCGCGACGCATTTAACTGATCTGCTATTTCACTCTGGTTATTTCAACACTTTGGAAAAGGAAACGGAAGAATCGTAAGTTGAGAAACCAAACAAAAATAACTGCAAATGTACGTGAAAATATTTTCAGACTTGGAAGTAAGTTAAGAGAAAGTTTCATACTCGATTATGGGACATTGTTAGCTGGTCATAACTCCTTATGGCAAGTAGGCGTAAGTTATTTAGATAGTTGCCCGCGAAATGGATTAGCAACTATCGAATTGCTTCTCGCAAGGTTGCCGTTGGGTTCTGAAGCTAGAACGCACAAAATTATAAAGGAGGCGCAAAAGAGAGACCTGGCGAACGTCGGTAAAGATGGGAATAATTTTTTTGTTGTTTCGCGGCTCTACCAATATTTTTTAGTACAAGGGATATGTAGAGTGCGAGCGATGAGCTCATTTAAGAGGGACAGATTGGGAAACGCCCTAAATTGGGGGTTGAAATCTCAGGACGGGAATTTTATATCCTATTTAGCCGAGGAGTTCTTGAAACAGTATTGCACGAGTGGGAAGTTGGAAAATGTGGACTTGTTGGATAATTTAGGATCTTGTATGTTACTCAGTGACCGATTGGTGTTTTTGGGTACTTGTCTACGATAATTTTAAAGCGGCGATTTATTTTTTTTACGATCTTTTAGGTAAATATTGCGAATTTCATAAGATGTATCAAGAAAGGCAATATAAAGAGGGGGCAGACCTACTCATGTCGCTTATTTCGTCAAAATTAACACCGAAATAGTAAGATAAGCGCGCCAAACAAATAAAATCTACTTGAACTTGTGTAATTTTTAGTTTCTGGCCTACGCTTTTGACCGATGCGTTGCCTTTGTTAGAGTGCGATGTTTTGATATTTTCTGCCAACGATACATTTATTTTGATGAATTGTTTAGAGGAAAAGCAAGCCGACATCAATTTTAAGGATAAGCTGGATTTAATTCGCCTGGCGTTGTCTAGGAACTTGGCCAGGGCATTAACGTATGAAACTCAAATTTGTTGACGTTGATTTTCGTACATATTTATGTTTACCGATTTTTTGTACTTTTAAAAAACGTTGTAAAGATGGTTATTTGATAAGCTCATTAAGAAAATAATAATTATTGTTTATAAGGAATTTTTAAATTATAAATTCCTTGGACTGTATTTTATATCATTTTTATTTTGTTTTGCCTCTATTCTGTAATAGTAGAGTGCTCAACGCTTGCAATGACGCAGTAAAATGCGTTTGGTAGGGGGATCGCTGTTACAACCTGCAACTTGTTGCAATCTGAAGTTCATGTCTTGACTATAATATATCCAAAAGCTGTCAAAAATCGTACTGTGCAAAAGGGCATTATATCCAAAAACTGAGTTATGCACACTGGCGTAAAAATTACTATCGTTTGGCACCAAGATCATTAAATTATTTGTGGAGCTTCTACCTCTAAAAAACTGCTAAAGAAACAATTTAGTACAGGCCCTTACGGGAGAAAATTTTTTGAAAGCTGAATATCTCCGTTCGAATGCCGAGAAAATTTGGAAGATATCGACAATTTTGAAATTCACATCGCGATAACTTTTAAGTTATCGCCTAAATCGAAAAATTTTGTTCTTTATAAAATCTTGTACGCTTCTTTCGGAGTCTGATGGTTCGACATGCAGATTTTTATCTTCTAGGTATATTAAGTTGTGTAATTAAATATAAGAAGTTGTAAGAAGCGCGACCGGTCAGCTCCCGATAGCAGTACGCGTCCCCACCTCGCTGCGCTGGTTTGCATCTCACTTTTCTCCATAGCTCCGTCTCCGTCTTGCTAAAGGATACGAAAATAAAGTTACTTACAACAAATTTACAAACTAATTTTCTTCCGAAGGATCGGACTGACTTTCGTCCTTCGGCGGCAAAACTGACAGTTTTGTGGTACCTATATGTCATCATCATAAGGTTCTCAGTCCGAAGACTGGTTGGACGCGTACCTCCATTCTTTTCTATCCTGAGCTAACCTACGCATTTCCCTAAAAGTAGAACATCCTACATCCCTAACTATTTGAGAGCAGTAGTCTAATCTAGGCCTACCCCTACCTCTTTTTATTCCTATCTCTGACTCTAGTATGTCGCGAACTATTCCTTCGTGTCTTAGAAGGTGTCCTACCATCCTATCTCTCCTACTCTTTATTGTTTTCCATACCTTTCGCCTTTCCCCAACTCTTTCTAATACTTCCCTATTGCTAACCTTATCTATCCACGGTATCTTCATCGTGCGTCTGTAACACCACAGTTCAAACGCTTCTACTCTTTTTCTATCCGCTTCTCCTATTGTCCAAGTTTCGCACCCGTATAATGCCGTACTCCATACATACGACTTTAAGAGTCTCTTCCTAGTCTCTATATTAACCGTTCTCGAACATAACAGTTGTTTCTTTTTGTTAAACGCAACTCGGCCCTGCGCCATTCTTTGTTTTATATCTTTAGTGCTCCTACCGTCTTGGGTTATTTTACTTCCTAAGTAGCAGAAATCCGCGACCTCCTCTATCTTCTCATTTCCTATTTGTATTTCAATTTTAGTTCTATTTTCACTCCATCTACATACTAAAATTTTAGTTTTCTTTTTATTGATTTTCATGCCGTAGCCCTGTGTCAAAACTGCTTCCATTTCATTCAAAGCCGCTCCTAATTCTTCTTTGCTAGATGCTAACACTGCTATATCACCTATATGTATTCTTGCACAATTTTTGTGCCATGCACTTGCACGCAGTTATGCAGGTTTGTTTATTTTTCCTGCAAGAACACACTTTGCTTCCACAGTCTGCAATAAATTACGAGATTTACGATTAGGAAGTCAAAACTTTGATCACTCATATACCTTTCTTACATCCACATTTATTTAAAATAAGAGAATCGGTCGGGAAAGGGGGAAGTGTCATTAAAATTGGTTGGATACTGCAGTCATCTTCTAATTTCCATCCGAACTCTTCCAAATTTGGTAGTTCTTGTATTGGTTGCAGGGCATTTGTCCAGATTTTAACTTGAAAGTATGCTCTCAAACAGTGTCGTTTAAGAGCATCTTCTGTCGATGGTAATTTAGAAACGGGAACAGATGCAGCCATATGTCCTCTCAACGTGTTTATTGATATACTATCTATGTTCCTTGAATATAATTTAATGACAAATCGCTCCATTCTGGTGAACATTTCCTTGGAAAACTCATCTATCCCTATGCCATTCAAGTAATGGTAATGCTGCCGATAGATTTTCCAGCACGTTTTCTTTCCAATGCCTGGGAACGCATGAAGGGCTAGTAAATTTTTTATCAAATCGTCATTTATGGCAATATTATGTACAGGAATATATCGAACAGAATCTGCTTTTCAAATTTTCATCCAAACTTCGGGTGTAAGGTGTTCTCGAAAATAGAGTAATAAAAGTAGCACGTCTGTGTCACTGCAATCTACTATGCATCTATGGTAACCGAATTTTTTGGCTGATAGTACATGTAATAGAATTCTTGTATCAGCCTCCTCGTGTTGGAAAATGGTACTGTACTCGAGGGTTCTTCCTGATTCCTTAGCAGCCAAAACATGTTGTAAAAAGTGTTGTCCCTGCAGAGTCTGTTGATCTGCTGTAGGTGTTTTGGTACCATGAGGCGTTACTGTAGACGATAACTTCAGTTTCTTCAAAGGCTTATAAAAATTCATGGTATCGATATTGTTGACAAAGGACTTGAATGCGGCTTCTCCTGTCTTCTGCAAATTGTATTGCTGTTTTCAATTCATCAGAATATATTTCTTTCCTCGAAATAGATATTAGATGTTCTGACTGATATGTAAATACGCCATACTCCACAAATTTTTCAAATAAAGTTAACTGTTTGCTCATCTACAGACATTCACATTTTTCCTGTTTCAGTATTTTGTGTTGTGATCAAAGTTGTTTGACTTCCTAATCGTAAATCTCGTTATTTATTGCAGACTGTGGAAGCAAAGTGTGTTCTTGCAGGAAAAATAAACAAACCTGCATAACTGCCTGCAAGTGCATGGCACAAAAATTGTGCGAGAATACATATAGGTACCACAAAACTGTCAGTTTTGCCGCCGAAGGACGAAAGTCAGTCCGATACTTCGGAAGAAAATTAGTTTGTAAATTTGTTGTAAGTAACTTTATTTTCGTATCCTTTAGCAAGACGGAGACGGAGCTACGGCGAAAAGTGAGATGCAAACCAGCACAGCGAGGTGGGGACGCGTACTGCTATCGGGAGCCGACCTGTCGCGCTTCTTACATCTTCTTATATTTAATTACACAACTCAATATACGTAGAAGATAAAAATCTGCATGTCGAACCATCACACTCCGAAAGAAGCGTACAAGATTTTGTAAAGAACAAAATTTTTCGATTTAGGCGATAACTTAAAAGTTATCGTGATGTGAATTTAAAAATTGTCGAAATCTTGCAAATTTTCTCGGCATTGGAACGGAGATATTCAGGACCTGTACTAAATTGTTTCTTCAGCAGTTTTTTAGAGGTAGAAGCTCCACAAGTAATTTAATGATCTTGGTGCCAAACGATAACAATTTTTACGCTCTTTACGCCAGTGTGCATAACTCAGTTTTTGGATATAATGCCCTTTTGCACAGTACGATTTTTGACAGCTTTTGGATATATTATAGTCAAGACATGAACTTCAGATTGCAACAAGTTGCAGGTTGTAACAGCGATCCCCCTACCAAAGTGAAAATTTATACCCTTGAGCTCTGTACTATAATAAATGATTTGTCAACTGTGGTCTAATATATTTATGAAAGGCTTTTCGCATTGCTACAAGGCATTATGTGTAGATGGCCACGCAGTGTAGGAATCTGTAAATGTCGACAAGAGCTATTGTAATACCCGCTACTCTTCAATGGATGGCCCTCATAGGCAAGTATCTATTCTCCAATAGATGGCTGTTAATTCGTTAATTGTAACTATCTATAGTGTCTGCAGCTATTTATATGAAACAGGTAACGGTTTACTCGCATCGGTACAAGTTACGCCTATATAGATGGCGTCTCACCGTAGGTATGGTATACCAATAGATCATTAGTATACCATACCTGCGGTGATACCTAATGTCTTTATTAATTTATTAGGACATGGGGAAATAACATGGGTAATTACGTTTTTGAGGTATCCTGCTCGCCATGTAAAGTTACAATGGTGGTAGCAATCAAAAGATTTTCTTTCTGCGTATGAGGATATCAAAAACTACAACTTTCCAATTTATTAAAGCATTAAAAGCAAAAATTACATTAATAATTATTTTAAAACTAAAACCAGTAATTTATCAGATTATCTATGACAACTTAATTTATTGTAATCAAAGATGTCTTTGATTCTTATGGATTTTCTAATTCGTCTGAACTGTCAACATTTATCGACAATTTAAAATTTGGGTTTCAAAATGAACAAAAATATTTATTCAGTTGAAGAAAAGGCTTTCATTTCGAAAACCAAATTTTAAATTGTCGATAAATGTTGACAGTTCAGACGAATTATTAGAAAATCCATAAGAATCAAAGACGTCTTTGATTACAATAAATTAAGTTGTCGTGGATAATCTGATAAATCTGTGTGTTTTAGTTTTAAAATAATTATTAATGTAATTTTTGCTTTTAATGTTTTAATAAATTGGAAAGTTGTAAAGTTTTTGATATCCTCATATGCAGAAAAAAAAATCTTTCGATTGCTGCCTTTACCACCATTTTGTAACTATACATGGGGAGCAGGAATCCCCAAAAATGTAGTAACCCTACATATGTTATTTTCCCATGTACACACGGAAGTTTGTCACTCGGTGTACAGGTGGTCCATTAGTGCGGCGACGGCCTCTATCTCTTGAACCATTCAAGGCATCAAAATTAAATTTTGCAACTGCTTAGGAAATCCCATGTCGCATCTTGTAAAATTATTTTGTGCTAGGACGTTAGCAAACAAAATTCGATTTTTTTGTTACAATTCTTGTATTTTTTAACAATAAGTACGTAGAAAACATTATGAAATGTTCATTTGATATAACGTTATTAAGTAAACAAACAACTCTGACACGAAGTCGAGCAACAAAATAAAATTCGAAAATAAAAAACTCATCCTAGAAAATCTATTCTTAAAACTAAAAAATGAATATACACGGTATGTCGGAACCCGTGGACCTATTATGTACAACAGTATTAGTTTTCTAAATTAATTTTAATATAAAGTTGTAAAAGGCATTTTTTTCATCTGCCAGAATTAAAAAAAATATTGGTAACTCAAAAAATATGCAGCTTTGGCCATAAATACAGTATTGGCCAAAAGTAAATTGACAAACTTAAATTTTATGTTTTTGGTCTTATGTTCGGTTAATTATTCATGTTTACAAAGCTTTGATGTTTACAATATCCTCTGTCAGGTATGCGAACCTAGAATATGCATTCTAAATGTTACCTGATTTGAACTTAATTTTAAAATTAATTTATTCTTAACTGTATGTATTTTTAATAACTGGTCAAAAATAAATTGACAAAAATTTAAACATACAAATTTATTTAGAACTGTTAATTAAATTTAACAAAAACACAACAATAACCCTAGCTCCATTTAATATTTTGTGAAAAAACCCTTATTATCAATAACAGCTTGACACCTCCTAGTCATGGATTCCAAAAGATTGTTAATGACACCCTCATCAATTTTGGCCCAATTTTCTTGCAAACTTCGGAATAATTCATGTTGGTTTTTGTATGTTTTTGTTCTAATTAGTCTTTCCAAATGTTCCCACAAGTTTTCGATCGGATTTAAATCCGGCGACTGCGAAGGCCATTTCATAACTTTAATTTTTTCTTTGTCGAAGAAAGCCTGGACTTCTTTTGATCGATGCTTGGGGTCATTGTCTTGTTGGAATGTGAACAGCAGGGGCATATTTTCTTCAGTATGTGGTAGCATAACATTCTGCATTATATCCTTGTAAACAAATCTGTCCATTATACCATTTATTCTATGAAGAGGGCCCATACCAAATCCGGAAAAACAGCCCCACACCATCACTGACCCACCTCCATGCTTCACTGTTGGCCTAGTAAATCTAGGATCCATACGATAACCTGGAGGTCTCCTTACATGTCGGATACCATCGCTGTTAAATAAATTATACTTGGATTCATCACTAAAACAAACTCTTTTCCATTCATCCATGGTCCAGTGAAGATGTTCTCTGGCAAACTCTAAACGAGCTCTTCTGTTCTTCGTGGAAAGCAATGGCTTCTTTGCAGTTCTTCTGGAAAATAATTTGGCTTCCACGAGTCTCCTTCTTATTGACCTGGCACTAATGGTATCCAACCCCCGAGCATGTAGAGCAGCTTTAACCTGATTGGAAGATTTAAACGGATCCTCGGTTACTATTTTAATTATGGTCCTATCTAGTCTAGCCGTGGTTTTTCGTGGACGGCCACTTTTCTTTTTATCGTATAAGACACCCCGCAGCTCAAACCTCTTTAATAAAGCAGAAACAACCTGCCTTGAAACTTGAAATTTCCTAGCAATGCTGCTTTGCTTAGCTCCATATTGGTACTCACGAATAATTCTTATTCGGAGGTCTTCTGAGAATGATTTTCCACTTGGCATGTCAAAATTGCAGTTTAAGCACAAACAAAAGGATTAAAACTATATAAATTCAAAATTTAGACGCAGAACTACGCGTTGTTGCTTACACAACTAATGTCAATTTACTTTTGACCGGCAAAAATATCAGTATTTTGTTCCAATTTAGTTTGACATAAAGCATCATTGTTAACCAGGCAACTATGATCCTCGTAACAAAAGCCAATTGCAGTACCTTTTATTCGAAGTATTAATATCCTACATGCTTTTAATTCATAATGACCAAAAACGGTTTTATAATGTAAATACAAAATGTCAATTTACTTTTGGCCAATACTGTATCTGACCCATACAACCTCATAATAAAATCAATAAAGCAACCCAGAAATGCAGTAAAATTCTTACGAATCGATATACTTTGGACAGAAATGTAATTCTTTAACTCTGAATGTCACGATATTATTTTCGTTATCGTACACAAATCGGCCCGTAAAAAAATATTCTTTAATCACGAAGTGGATCCAATGGATGAGATCGGGAAAGCTTTCGTTGTAGGGGATCTCCTCAAATTTGTACCACATTGGTTCCATTTCGTCTGACTCAATCAGTGTCCCGTCGACACAATTTGTAAAGAAGATATGCATCACACGTCTGACGCAACATTTATTTTCTCCGTCGTAAACAATAAAACCCAAATATTTCAAGCTATTTTCCTTTACAACTAGTCCACTTTCTTCAAATAGTTCTCGCACTGCAGCTTCCACTACAGTCTCTTTCTCTTCTATTTTCCCCCCGTATCCATTCCATTTACCAACCCCGAACCCCCGTTTTTTCTTCCCCAGTAATACTTTCCCTTCCATTTTTACAAAGACTATGGTGTAAAACATCGTTTTATTTTGAACTATCGTCGTCATACTTAATAATTTGGAATGCTGAAAATCAAAAAAATTACGCTAAAAATAAATATAAAAGTTTCGGTATAAAATATGACCCACCTTTTGCCAATATCTGACGAAGCGCTTTATTAAGCTTAATGACAGTTCTGGCCTGCGGTGTTCTCTTCCAGAATGACTTCACCGTACACTTTTTCAAAAATAAGGATAACTGCTGTTCCTTATTATTTTGTTTCAGTTATGGTACAAAAATATGGATCACATTTTATACCATATCCATTATACATACATCTGTCTACCAACTATTAGAAAAACAGTAAAGTATATGGCTCAATACGATGCCCACAAGATGATCCAAACAAAGAATATATCCACATGCTACGATATACAAATAGTACCAGAAAAGGAATACGTGACAGTGACCAATAATGTTTGTAGCGAAGAACAAATTAGTGGGTCCACGTCCCACGGCCTCGCACTTATTTATCTTCCCACTAGCAAATCAACGATAAAACAGAAGAAACAACCTAAAAACTAAGTTGCTCAACCCCTTCAAATGAATCGACTTCATGAATTAAAGTACTATCGATAACTCCTTTAACATAAGTAACGAATGTTAGCGTAAAAATATTTCTCTTTAAATAGAAAAGGGTGCCAATCTCGACTATCGGGCCACATTTTCTCATATGGAAAGTCAGCATAGGAAAACCACCTAATTGGATCCATTTCGTCGCTATTAACAACATTACCTCTAAATTTCGAAGAAGTGAACACATAAACTAAACATTTTTCTTCATTATCGTCCACTTCGTAATGCACAATACCTAAAGGTTTCAATTCCTCAACCTCTAAATTACATTCTTCTTTGATTTCTCTTTTGGCGGCGTCCGACACACTTTCGTCCTTTTCTAATTTACCCCCGAAACCGTTCCATAATCCCTTACCTAATCCCCGCGTCTTTAAACCCAGCAATATTTTATCGTCTTGTTTTAGAAAAGCTAACGTGTAAATCTTTTTATTCATTTTGCTAGAACTTGGAGGTTTTTGGGGCGTTTTTGCAAGTTTGTAAACACAACTACACAACCACAACCATAGATAGAAAACTATTAATAAAAGGAAGCTCATCGAGCACATACCCAAATGGTAAACATTCAAACATTCAAATTCAACCATTCAAACAAGAGTATAATGATCACACAACGATTTGCTCTAAAATTCATTCCCACAGAGTTTCCTACATAAAAATAAGTACGCACAAACCTTACTAAAATTTGAGCAGATTTGGTGCCAAATAAATTAATGAAACAAGGTATTGCTGTTTAGAATTTATGTTTAACTAAAAATACCTAACGGAAGTAATGTTTGCAATATTACAACTTGTTCAATTTTCGGCGTAACTAAAAGAAATTTAGGATACATCCCTTTTTTGGTGCCAAATGTTAACACAAATATCTACTTTGTTTCTCCTCCTCTTCTTCCCTGCTCTTATCAAACATCAAAGCTGTGACCAGTGATTTTTTAATAGAAAATCACTGGCTGTGACCTGTGACTGTGGCGCGTCAGCTTCATCTACGTCAACTGGAAGTACCCAGCATGATCTACCGTCATATTGGTTCCAGCTTTGTGCGAATTTGCAACATTAAATTATTAAAATAACTACCTATGGCAGGTAACAAAAAAATCTACGATAGATTTCGGGATGAAATGTGAAGCAAAAAACCCGTACACATTTAAGAATTTTTGTTATCCGTTAGCCTACCTATTATTTTTTTAGTTTGTATGCATAAACGTTCTAGTACAATACATTACAGCTTGATAAATCAAAATCATTATTACTCTACGAAAATTGCCTACAAGGTAATAGAGTCTATTAGTGCAACGGCGAATTCAAAGCGCGAAATTTAAAACGCTATCCTAAGAGAATAGTTGGATAAAATTTTTCAATGCAATTTAAATGGAGGTTAAATGACCTTGCACTTCACATTCTATTTTTACCTTTCATCCTGATTTCTTAGCATTCAATCATTATATGGCGATTACTATGAAGCCTTTTTTCACCGTTTGTCTTGTAAAAGCATTTATTTATGCAGTCATTTTGTTTAAAACTAAAATTCAACAAACTACTGCAATTTACGGCGCGAGAATGTCGGTGATAGAACCGGCGCAGTAGATTATTTAAATGAAGTCGTTAACAACACTAATTTTTAGCACTTTTTCTTCCTTTTTACACTTTTTAAATATAAATAAGAACTTAAACCACCTATTAAATAAAAATTAAACAATAAATAACCCGGAGAAATAAACAATTTAGCCTCAAACCCTGTGCAGCAAACGTCAAAATAATCTCCAAGGTCAATGGTCTGGTCTGAACGCGACATACGTTCTTTTCTAATATCTACTGTGCTCCGTTTTAAAATATTTCTGAAATTAAGTTGTATTTTAAGTTGTTTTTGAAAATGTAACAGCTGGAAAGAGCAGTCTATATGTCACGTGCAGAATCACCGTTAAGAAATGCACTGAATTTAAATAATCAGTGTTTAAAATCTATGTCCCATAAGAGCTCCATGTTAAGAATTTTGAAGTAGGATAGCCCGCGAAACTAGTAACATAACCTAACTAATGGACTCTATTGAACGAAAATTTATTGAGATCTGATATGCTTGTGACAACTCAGTTTACTCTGGTAAAAGCTGAAAGTAGGACACAAAATGGAAAAATGGTGGTCGATTAATGATTATGACTGGTGTTTCTAGGAGGAGCTCTAACTACATCCGTTGAGGGGAGGAGGTGCCCAACTAAATCCACAAGAACTGGTATAGCCTTGTTGCTTGTTCACAGATAAACAGATATAACTGTGGCCTTCTTCCATTGGGGTTTAAGGGTTTTGCACAATTGCTCACAACAGTAACTCACACTAGTCGGATTGGGAACTTTGGCGTAAATACATTGCACAAGTATCTTCGTCATACGTCTAATTTTCATTCAAAACAAATGCACGTACCAGTTGACGTTTATCAGTGTTATTTACAACGTCTTGAGCTAACTTTTGCAATATAATTAAAGAAGTTTTGCAGTTGAAACAGTTTATTTTCAATTTGTGTGTTTCGTTTACGTGTATAAGCTTGAAAACGACATACTTTCTTATATTGCATAGGTTAGATTAAAACGTTTGTAGTCCATATACTTTCATAATTCTTGTTGGTGTGATCTACGCAGAGCCGTTGGATCTACGACAAAATTGGATTGCCAAGTGTCAATGTCAATCTGTCTTCTGGCAATATTTGTTTTGATCTTAGAGGAGGGAAGAAGAGGAGGAATAACAAAGCAGGTGTTCCTGTTACCATTCGGCACCAAAAAAAGGGGCGTAACCTAAACTTCTTAGTCCCTTTATGCCGAGAATTGAACAAAAATTCTTAAAATGATATGACTAATTGCACTATTTGAAACGCTGCTTTCGTTATTTTTAGATAAATTATGTGAATTCTAAACAGTAACCTGGTTTCATCATTTTGTTTGGCACCAAACCCGCTTAAATTTCGGTAACACTCACGTGCACGACAAGGATTGGGCGTTATGTATCCATACTCTTCCCTCATCTAGGTTTTGATGGTTGACGTACCACTATTATCAACAGTATTTTTTTGAAAAAACTTTGTGAAACTTCTCCAGTATAATATGTATATGGTCTAATTTATTGTAGTGAAAAATCGTAATATTAAATATTACGTTTCTTCTGCGAGTTACTCACTCTGTTTATAAGTTAGTGCAAAATATTCAGTGGCTTAATGTTTGATACAACGAACGGAACAAGATAATAAGTCTGGAGTTAGTGTTTTGAACCGTGAATACAACAATAAAAAAGACAGAAAATTGATATAATTAATTTGATCTGTTAATAATGACAGAATAAAATAGGTGTTCATTTGATCTAACCAGCAGAGAGCAGAGTGTCAGCCATGTTGAATTCTTAGAAAAGATGGTGAGTTGCCGAATGTGACAGTCATTTGGAATCCCTATAAAAACCTTTTCTATTTTGCAATTTCAAATTTAGGGTGGGTTTAAAAGAAATCAAAGAACCTAACGTTTAAAGTGAAAAGTTTTAGTAATTCAGCGATATTGTGCGAGTGTTTGGTAAGTAGTTTTGCTTTGCCAAGATTTTCGTGTTTTCCAGAGCTTCAGCTTTCTAATTGAATTTGTTTTACGGACTGTACGGTAAATAATTCTGTCGCAAAGAACTTATAATTTTGTGCTAAAATTTCATGGTCTTGACCTCTTTGGATGCGTTTATTGGTATGGTTCTAATTCACGTCACCTGTATTTACTTTGAATTTGAGTTTTGATAACCCTCACGTGCTCATAGAGAAAAATATATGTTTTTTAAAATAGATTCCAACGAAAAATTCAAGGTTAGCAGGTTAGGACACTGACTTTGTTTTTGTTTTTTAGAGGTGTTTGCCCTTGTTAACGCCATTTCTGTCTTTAAAAACAAAAATTTTCTTTCAAAAGATATCCCCATAGTAATCAAAACTTTTTATGCTGCCAGATTTATCACAACACAAAGAATCCCATTGCATTATCTTATTTTATGATTAGATAAAATCTACTACATGCGTCAGCTTAATTTTAAGATATTCTTACCAGTTTATTGATTTGCAATTAATATACCTAAGCGAAGGTGAATCCGTACAACACAAAGATGTTTATGTAACTAAAGAAGAGCTAGTGAATTGGTTCATTACGCTCTCAATTTCCATGGAAACGACAAATTCGTCTATTTTATTGGTTGAGGTCGCTTTTGGCGCATTTTAGCGGCGGTTCAAACATATCTATAATAAGCATGACTAAAGCAGTTTGCATGCCGTCTAACAACTGAATGAATATTTTCGCAGGAACAGCTAAAGGAACGTAACAGCAATCACCTATATTGTTAAAAGTAAGTTGTATTTGTGTTTGAGCTGCTTGTTGCCATGTAAGATAAATATTATTTAAATCGGATGTTTTTTTTTTGCAGATGAGGCGTGGATCTCACGATATGCAGGTAAACGTTGCGGGTATTCGTAGAAACCTAAAAAATCTAGCCCATAATTATTCGGATGCTCAACGCAAAGTGCGAGAAGCCACTTCTAATGATCCCTGGGGACCTAGCAGTACTTTAATGGCTGAAATAGCCGATCTAACATATAACGTAGTCGCTTTCACGGAAATAATGCAAATGGTATGGAAGCGTTTGAATGACCACGGTCGTAATTGGCGACACGTTTACAAAGCTTTGGTCTTATTGGAGTATTTGATTAAAACTGGGTCGGAGAAAGTTGGACAGCAATGTAAAGAAAACATTTTCGCTATACAGACATTGAAAGACTTTCAGTACTTGGAAGAAGGTAAAGATCAAGGACAGAATGTTAGGGAAAAGGCGAAACACCTCGTAAATTTGTTGAAAGACGAGGAACGCCTAAAAAATGAACGCGCCAGAGCTTTGAAGGCCAAAGAACGTTTTGCTCAAAGTGCAAGTGCTTTCGGTAGCGACGGAGGGTTGGACACTCCCTCCAGTCCGAAATATCCAGCATTTCGAGGAGACTGGACGGGCAGTCGTGAATCAGGTCTGTTAATGTACAGTTCCCTGTGTATTTTTTATTGAAAGGTAGATTTAGGTGCAGAACTGCCGCGAGATCTGGAAGTTGCGAGACCGCAGACGGCGGGAGAGGAGGAACTGCAGCTTCAGCTGGCTTTGGCCATGTCCAGAGAGGAGGCCGAACAAGAAGAGCAAAAGAGGAGGTCGGACGATGTCAGACTGCAACTGGCGCTGAGCCAAAGCCAGCAGGATTTCAAGTAAAGTTATTGTAACATCGTACATTTATGCGGAACTCAACGGACCGTTTGTGCCCGTAACCCGGCGATTCTCCCCCGCATTCTCCTCGATCGGTGCGCTTTCTTAGTGCTGATTTTGAATCTTTTATTGCCGCTTGTGCATTATCTTATAGTAGAGTGCTCGCACTTCAAGATAACGTATAGAAATCGAGTCTGAGAGTAAAAGCTGGCAATTTTCTAAAATAATAGCACACATTTTTTGTATACCCATCGTTAAATCCAAAGTTGGTCGAAAGTTGCCCTCTGTGCAGAAGGGCTAACTCGAAATTTTTGAGGTATCTAGAGCATGCGATGTGACATTTAATGACAAATTTTTTCATATACGTTTCGATGCAAAATTTGTAGGCGATTGTCAAAAAAAAAAGTAAAAATTCTGGATAGGCATTGGCGCTTACGGCAATTTTAAACGTCGAGAGGTCTTATCTCGGTTTCAGTAGGTACCTTGAAAAACTAATTGATTTTGGGGATCTTTCGCTTTCATCAACTACTGTAATCTCCAAAACGAACCCTTTGATCCAAAAGTCCTTTGGTACCACATTCATATTTTTTGGAATTATAAAATGTCCCCAAAAAATTAAAATATCCGTACAAGTACAATTTAAGTGGTCTCATCGAGTCCGAATGGAATGCCGATCACCCTTGCTCTCTCCTCGACTTCCGTGCGCAGCAGTTGCCTATGTTCTTGCCCTAATAAATAAATAATAAATTATACTAAGCACCAACACAAACCAAATTCATTTAGTTTCAATTAAATGCTAGCGTTAAAAACTTAGATATACCTACATCGTAGTGTTGTTAGACATTTAAATATGTGTCCATGTCAATGTCCGGACATGGACATTTATGGACATGACACATTCAAAAATGTCCGGACATTTCTAAAAGTGTCCAATATTAAGTACCAACAGAACAAGCAGTAACAACTAACCAATTCAAAATAGCATGCAGTTTGCAATTCTTGCAAGAAAACTTACTTGAACCATCCTACTAGAATAGTAAAATATAAAAATATGTGGACAGTATTCAGAAGAGACGAAAAATTTGTTGTTTGTTGTGATTAGTGCCCATTCTATGGCGGCAGTAGCAGACAATCCAGTAACTAACTACATAATTCAAAAAAATTGCTTTTAGAACTTTGAAAAATCTTCAGAAAGATTACAAAATTAACAGACTAACATTGTAACTAAAATAACAAATTTAAATTTAGATTAGAGGCTTAAATCATCCTAAAACCTGACGTCCGATACTGCTATTGACCAATTTGTGAATTTTTCTATTATCAGTTATTTTTGCATTTACTTGGCTTTTGGAAACATTATGATATATAAATAATATATCAAATTAAAGGTCTCGCGAGACCTATAATTTGATTACATTCTTAAGCTATTTTATAAATGTCCAGTAAATGTCCGGACAGTTCTCGGACACATTGGATGGACATGTCACAAAAAATAAATGTCCGGACATTTCACAACACTACTACATCGTTTTAAGTACAATGTTTTCTCACAACTTCAACATAGGTACGTAAATAATATAAGCAGGAACAATAATTTGGTAATCCAGCAGTACCAGAATTACCTAATAACGTTGATTGAAAAGTCCTTTTCACTTTTGAATCAACGCTAATAAGCAATGTGGGGCAATTTTTACAAAAATGGATGGGGTTTGCGCTAAACATTTCGAAGAAAAGTGTATTGTTACTGAATGGCGAAACGATGCAGTAACTGTAAGCGAAGAATAATGGGTAGGGTATCTCCGTTTTATTCAAAATTTGAGATATGGATAGAATACTGAAATTTAATGCCAGTATTCTTAATGAGCAGGTTTCGAAAAATTAATATTTGCCAAGATAGATACGGGGTGTTAAAGTTAATTTATAAAAATTGTATTTATTGAATATTTATAAAACGATGAGATATTCTTATCTCAAATTTTGTATGTGGTAGTAGTGTTTTCCGCAATATAATCATAAGGAGAAAATCCAGTGGTCCCGACGCAGTTGGGCAAAGCATTATTTTTTCAAGAAATTATCACATGCTTTACATTATTTCATATCTCGAAGAATGGTTCAATACTTCAAGAGTCAGGATTTAAAATCCAGATGCATAAGCAAGGAAAAACTCGGGAAAAACTAAAGTGCTCATAAAATTTGACCGCTTTTGTTAAACTGAGGAGTTTTTTATTATATCTTGTAACATAATTTTCGGTTCGGTGGTATTTTTTGGATTTGTTTTACACAAGAAAGTGTTCTGTTTACATTTTATTCGTCGCTTTTTAATTAAAGTCGTTCTTTTTGTAGTTCATAATGATTGTTACAGTGTGCAATAAACTAGACATGCAAGTACAAATAATATTTTACGGATCATCTTGTTATTTTCAAGTCATTAAAACAATTTATTATTCCATCACCGCGTTTCGCGCGCTGCCAGTTAAAACCCAAGTAGTAGAAGGACCTATTGGATCGGCTTTGTCATTTCACATCTTTGTCGCGCCGCGAACGTTATGCCTCGCCAGGGAAGATAGCGGCCGTGCGCACTCCTTTCTATAATATTGTACTTCTTGATTTGAACGGAAAGACCCAGACAGAAATGCAGACTAAAGTGAACGACTTGGATAAACTCGTTAGTTGGCTCGATCCCTTTGGGGATGCCGAGCACTCTACTGTTACATGTTGTTTTCTTATGAAGTATGTAATCGACTCTACGCTCCTGTCTAACAACAATTATTAATTGATCTCTCCAGGGCCCAGCAGGAGAAGCCCCCGAGTCACATGTTGGATTTATTAGACGCAAGTTTGTCCGATTCCAGCCCTGCAGACCCGTGGAAGGTGCCCCAACCTCCGCGTCCCAGAGTAAGTTACCTTTATTCGGGATTATTAGTGTGTTATTCTGTATTAGTCAAATCCGTGGCAGGCAAATGCACTGCCATCTCCGCCTACCCATCAGGCGCAGCCTAATTTGGATCCGTGGCAGGGGCCGAAGCCGGCCGATCCGTGGAGTCCCCCTCTCACCACGTCCTCACCTGTGCAATCAGTTTTGGTAAGGAGCGATCCGTGGTCCCCCGCAAGTCACAGTTCTTCAACGGACCTGGACGATTTCGATATAATAACAAACAGAAATAGAAGTTCTCCTAAAAGTAACGGGACTCACGCTAACAATAACAATTCTGACCCATTCGAGTTGAATTTGTTGGGCGATTCGCTGCCGTCTGCGGGCTTAAGTCCGTCGACGGGTGCCACGAAGAAAACCCCGCATAGTTTTTTGGGAGAGAACTCGGCTCTCGTCAATTTGGATAATTTGGTTACGACAAGTAAGTTCCTTTGTTCCCGTTATGAAAAAGTGAAAAGTGAACCTTCATGTTTGCGAAATGTCTGTGGTGAGCCACAAATTTGACATACTGTGTATTTCTCCCTAGCAAAGCCCGCAAATGCACCTTTGGTAGCAAATCCGTTTTCCGAGGCCCAGCAGCCAAGCCGTCCCGTATTCAGTGCCCCCGCGCCGAAACCTACGATGAACGAAATCAAACAAACTCCTTTCGTCGTTCCATCGCAGTACGCGCCGCAACCAGTGTCTTACCCCCAGTCGGGTTTTCCCACTACAGGGTTCAATAGCTCCACGCAATTCGGTATTAATGGTACAACTTTCGGGGCGAGCACCCAAACTACTATTCAAGATCCGTGGGCACCAGTTGCGCAAAATCCCGGTGGTCAGTTGGGAGCGCCTTGGGTGAAACAGGGAGAGCAGGCTAACCCTTTTTTATCGTGAGGTAAGTTCTTTTAATTGGCCGTCACAATTAACTGAAAATGTAATGTAACCCCCCCCCCCCTTCCTTAAATAAACCAAGTAATATTACGAGCCAATAAATTAAGTTTCCTTCCACCTGAGCGATTTTGATCCTCAGACTAGGGATGAGTAATCCATATTTTTTCTTGGATCAGTTCCGAACTGTTCCAGTTCCACTCTCGTACCTGTTCCACGGATCAGTTCCGATTCCGAGTACATAAAGTCATAGATATAAGATCTCTGTCGCTGATTTCGTTAACTATCTAATGGGAATCGGAACCAAGGAAGCCCAGTATTTTTTTTCTTACACGCTAAGTTACACGACAGAGTACATAACACGTAACAGTAACAGAATAGACTAGAATTATTAGAATTGCAGATACAGTGATACAGTTGCAGTTGCCAAAGAATATAGTTGCAGCTGAGAACCTTACATCTAATAATTATACGTATTATATTTTATATATATCTTTTGTGTCATATGTCTAGTCCATTATCTTTATTGCAGCTTTGCGTTAGGTACATAATGGTTTCTAATACCGGCCGTACGTTCTGGCTCCAATTCCGATATTTGTTTCAGTTCAGGAGTTCAAGTTTAGTCCACGTCCAAAGTTATGTCCGCGTCCGCGAGTCCGGGCTTCGAACCTACTCGCATGTCGCGTCCACAGAAATAGAGAGAAATTGCACAGGTACTCGTAGACTGTACCAGTACTCGTACTAGGCAGGCTGCGGGTGGCAAAGGGAACTGTTCAACAGTTTAGTTTCTGTGCGCGCTGCGCGCGGAAAACCGGCTGGCATGGCATGCGGGTCGCGGACTCGTACTCGTAACAGTTTCCATTTTTGACATGTATCAGTTCCACTGATCCTAACGTTCATACCTGTTCCAACGAATCGATTCCAGTTCCAGCTTCCCATCTCTACCTCAGACTGGTGGTCTGGCTTTAAGTTGTCCCGCAGTAGTCAGCCTTCTCCTTATTATGCGATCCTTGCGTGTGCGGTTGATTGTGCCGATGACTTTAAATAATACGGAGGAAATGCAACGGGTTTTTTCTTTTTTGCAGATGCTGGATTATTTATTCCGAGAATTTAGTCCTTTTTTACAAACACCAACGTTTTGCGGTGCAAGTTTCTCTGTTTACGTGATTGTGATAATTTTGGTCACTTCAAAATTTTTGCTCATTTTTAACTAGCCGCAATTTTATACTGAGCTTTTCAAGACTAGATCTTTTACTTTACTGCGTTTGGAGTCGATTTTAACGTCTTTTTTTTTCTTTACCGAAATTGGATATTTCGGAGATACAGATTGAACATTTCTTGAAAATCTTAACATGGATTTCATAAAGGTGCAGCATTTTGGAGAGACAAAAATAATACCTAGGAAAAATAATAATAGCAGTAATTGTTTCGCCAACACAGTGGCTTTGTCAGATGTTGGTACAGACTGAACTAAATTTTTCAGTGGAAGAGTATTTATACCCGGAACTTATAATGTTTTGGTACTGTTGCTATTCTGGGAACATATTTAATAATGGTGAAAAATTTTAATTGAAATATGTTCCCACAATAGCAACAGTACCATAATGTTGTAAATTCCAGGTATAAATACCCTTTCACTGTAAAATTTAGTTTTAGTCTGTACCAACATCTGACGAAGCCACTGTGTTGACGAGACAATAAATTGTTATGTCATTTAAAATAAATCGTGAAGATATAGATAAGTTTGTCTTTTTATTATCAGTTCAGTTAATTATAGATTTTCATCAAGTAAAGGCAGAAACCATCAGCTATTTGACTGTTTTTGTCTCCAATAATGAGATAGGTTGGTTGGGTGGGTGGGCGGAATTCAGCGTAAGTAAAAGCTCAACTGTACCAGAGATGCCGCATAAAACTATTAAATTACGTGCGTGAATTGGCGACGTTTCGTCCTATTCTTGCAAGAATTGGAGTTACCATTGTTGGAGCTTGAAATAATGAAATTTGTAACAAAATAATGCGCGACTATTTATTTTTTCGCAAAAATTGAGAAAAGAAGTCTTGTTCACTGCGCAACTGTACCAAGGTTTGCAAAAAAAAAAAAAATGCATTTGGCTAGAAAATAAAAACCGCGTACTACTTTTTAGCAACGCATCCGCTTTGTTCAATTCATTTGAAAAACAGTATTTTTATCACCTTTAAAGTTGAACGAAGGGACCAGCCTCTCCGTTCTGGTATTCTTATTAAACTCAGCACCGTATTCACTGACCAACTTCATTTTAATACACCGGACATATAACCTTCAATTTATCCATCAATTTTTTTCAGTGTTGGCTGTGGAATGTTGTAATTTTCTCAACCGAATTCGTGGAAGGGCCTTTTTCGATAAAAATTCCCACCAGTTTTCCTGGTTGCCTATTTTCAGCTGGGATTAATTTGAATACCATAACTGAGGACTTGCGCGATTACCGGTGCCTCATCACAAATTTGAATATTTTGGAATATTTTGGAACAGGTTCGTTCACGAGGCGTTAATTCGGTTTCTGCAATGATATAATTTAATCGTGTATTAAAGTTGGTAAAAATGCAAGATGATCAACGATTAGACCATAACGCTGCAGGAGAATTTGTGATGGGGCACCAGCTACCCGCAAGTTAACTGATTGGCTGGGTGTTTCTAAACCAGTATGAAGAATACCTCATGTTTTTGTTTGAAATATTTATGTTATCCTGTTGGACTGCGAAAAATATTACGCTTTTTGTGTGTGTATTCCAACAATTTATTATTTATTTACAATTACGTTTAATATATTTTAAAAAGTTCAGCAAATATCGTATTTGTATATATAATTTACTAATTTTTAATCGATTAATTTTTAAATATATTCTGAAATTTGTACATAGTATTAACTTTATTTTCTATTTGAATATTGCTAGTGATGGACTGTATAATAATTATTGAATTTAAGGGTAAATGGAAAAAATAATATGTATCGTGATAGCTATTTTCACCTACATTGATATAATAAATAAAATGAAATGTATAAGAGTTACAAAATGTTCTTATTGCGCACTTACGCACTGTAACAAGTCTCTTTTTTAAAGGTAAGTAATGATGAGATGACAACATTAAATATAAAAAAATAGTCAGTTAAATTTGTGCGCTCGTCAACACCCTGTTCGTTCATGGCATGTTCCACAAGGACTGATGGTAAGTAGGTAATTAGATTTTATCGCACTGGTGTCGCTCAGAAAAGTGTAGCTTTCCCTACCACTTGGCACATGCAGCCAACTGAAATCTCTATTAATAATACTAATTTATTGTCCCACAAATAACAAGAATTTAATTACAGGATGATTTAAAGAAAATTCAAAAAAAATATAGGTAACAAAAATATAATATCAGTGCTATCCCACACAGGTGAATCTTGGTGTGTAGAGGGAACCCTAGGTAAAACTCTTAGAGGAGGGAAGAAGAGGAGGAATAACAAAGCAGATTTCATATTTGTTTATTTAACGTGTCAACAACAGTTTACACCAATTATAGGTGACACGCACAACCCAAAGTACATTATATTTATATAGTTCACATACAAGATACAAGATGTAGTAGCAGAAAAAAAAACAGTTATGCAAAACAAGTTACATATTCAAAACCGAAGCACAGGGAAAAGAGGTACGAACGGCGAACGACTCATCAAACCTACATTTTCCTCATCCAACCTATCATTGGTTAACAAGCTACAACTTTCACAAATCACAGATCAATTCTTATTAAAGACCTTTTCAATTTTGACAAATCAATGTTAAACAAATCAATGTGTGGTAGTATTTTGTTTATCATGTTTATGTTACCATTCGGCACCAAAAAAGGGGCGTAACCTAAATTTCTTAGTCTCTTTACGCCGAGAATTGAACGAAAATTCTTAAAATGATATGACCAATTGCACTATTTCTAACGCTGCTTTCGTTATTTTTAGTTAAATTACATTAATTCTAAACAGTAACCTGGTTTCATCACTTTGTTTGGCACCAAACACGCTCAAATTTTGGTAACACTCACGTGCACGGCAAAGGTCGGGCGTTATGTATCCATATTCTTCCCTCATCTAAGGTAAAACTCATATACCTATTACATGTTGTGTATGCAACCCGTAGTACGGGTCCCGTACGCTTTATGCCGATCCTACACAGTATAACATAGCAACTGTACACTCATCCAGGGCCTACTACAGTAGTAGGCCCTGACTCATCCCTGATTTTATACTTATATACTATTTTCGTAACCGGTCTTGCCACCACACCTTCATGGCTCAGTGGCCTTCCAAGCCGCAACGTTGAGGGTTCGCACCTCGCTGCAGTTCTTTCTTGTTATGATGATTTCTCTTTTTTCTTTTGACCAAAAAAACTGTTCTGGTCCAAAAGGACAGCTAGGGGATCACCATCACGCGAGACAGACATCCACTAATTTGTTGACTTTTACTGTTATTGATTTACTGTTGTTGCGCGGCAGAAATACACCAATCAGGGAACGTTGCATTAGCTCTAATGTTATACCGCGTAGGATCGGCATAAATGCCCTGTAATGTCGCCACTATGTTAAATAAAGCCACTGTATGTACACAGGTGATGATTGTTGTGTCATCTGTTGGCATTCAACAAAATCATCTCTGCATAGTTCCGCAATTCTAATACGAAGGCAGCAGGCAGGGTTTTGAACACTCCTTCGGTTTCTGAGAACCTGATACTAAATCTGAGATTACCAAACAGAAAACGCCATGTGCACGCCAATCTAACGACAGGAATTTTGGCCAAAATGTCTCAGTATTACGCACGTTCGTATTTTTAAATCCCCGTTCAATATAAGGAGTTCGTTTTGAATTTAGATACTACTGGACGTATCTCCTTGAAAGAACAATTTCTAATTTGGTATCAAGCATTCAGAAAGCAGAAGCGGCAAGTAATGTCAAAATGTAGTGTCGCTGAATTTTACTACCGACAACATAGTTCAGAGATTCTAATGTAGAGGTGAGTGGCTATTGGTAGTTTTGCTCAAGAAAGCATAATTTTGACTACCACTTACAGATGGCACATGCGGTCAACCGAAATCCCTTTTAACTAATTCACATTTTTGACGAACTTTGATAACTATTTTATATTCATAACATATTACAATTTACATATTTTGGGACGTTTTTATGATGAAAATATGTGCTATCTGCAAATAAATCTGATAAACAAGCCGGCTCACTACCGCCATCACAGTATGCGTTCCCAAAACTAGTGAATTCTGGCTCTCAAAATGAGCGTTGAATGGACCGCCTAAATATATTCAGCCTACAATTTCTGGGAACCTGATACTAAATCTGAAATTACCGAACAGAAGAAAACGCTATGTTGACGCTAATCTAACGACAGAATTTTGTCCAAAATATGTCGGTACTGGGCATGATCGTAGTTTTGAATCCCCTTCAAGTTTAATCTACTATAAGGATTTTGTTTTGAATTTAGATACTTCTGGACTTAACTCATTTTCAAACAGCAACTTCTCGCCTGATACCAGGTATTCAGAAAGCAGAAGTAAATAACAGTAAGATTCCTTTTTTCTTCGAACGTCACTAAAGATAACTGCCGATAACGTAGTTCAGCTATCTTAATATAGGTGGTGGCGGTGTTAACTGATTATAGGGTCCCTGTATTTAGAGAGTACCGCAATCAATAGCTCCACTATGTTTCAGAACTCGGGACCTAAGTGCCTCCGTCATACGTCAGATTTTCATTCCAAACAAAACAAAAGCACGTGCCATTAGACGTTTATCGATATTATTTACAACGTCTTAAACTAGTTTTTGTAATATAATTATAGACGTTTTGCAGTGAAAACAGTTTATTTTCAATTTGTGTGTTGGGCTTACGCGTAAAAACTTGAAAACAACTATATGTAATTATAATTATATTTCAGAGGTTAGGTTAAAACGTCAGAAAGCACGTGGCTTTGTTTTGTTTGGAATGAAAATCTGACGTTTGTGACGCGCCACTTATCTGCCGAACTGTGAGTAAACATGGCGGACTGCCGTGTCAGCAGCAAAATGTCATATGTCAGTCAAAGTCCAGCTGAAATGTTGGTTTGTTTGGTGTTTATATTTTATCGTCTTTTGTAAATCAGTGATATATATTTCCACAATCTGGTATGTAGTATTATTCCTCAACGTATTACACTCAAATTTTATTTGTTTATGGATCAAAAATCAGAAGGTGAATTCGCAATTTGTAACACATGTCAAATATAAAATCTGACGTTCCCGCACAATTCAAATTTGGCGCCTGTTATTGTGAGTAAACATGGCGGAGATTACGGTACTCTCTCAATACAGGGACCCTAACTGATTATAAGACAATCAACGATCGGAAGATCGGAAAAAGCGAACAAGGACAGTCCGTCCACAGTCATTGCGTTTCATGATTCGCGGTAAAAGAAGATTCGGTGATCGGCGCTGGGTGCCTTGCACTAGCGACTACAGACAGGAATCGCGGCGCCGAAGAACATAATGCGCGCGCTACACGCGCTCGAATTGTCCGAATTCAGTGCAATGGAGAGGGTAGTTTTCGTTGCTTATTACGTTATGAATAATTAGGAGTTAGGGTAAAAAGTAGATAATAAATAGTTAACGTGGCGTTTCTGGCGTTTCTGTAGGTACAGTGAAGGTAAGACCACCACTTTTTTGTTCTTTTATGTTCTTTTACGCGTATCTTTTAATTCCACAGTTAGTTATAATGTCAGACATGGAAGTTAGAACTCGTAAGAATTTTCCGTGTAAAATATGTAATTGCAAATATAGTTTTAACACATCTTTAGCAAGACATGTAAAATTAAAACATCCTGAACTTAGCAGAAAGCAAAATTTGAACCAATTTAAATGTCGGATGTGTGAAAACCAATATCTTTTGAAGAGTTCTTTGTTAAGGCACATAAAAAAGAAACATTTTCAAGAACCTTCATCACTTGTTCAACAACCTGCTCCTTCGCAAAAATTTTGCTGTACTGAGTGTAATTCGGCTTTTAACGAAAAACATAGTTTGAAGAAACACATTAAGAAACACGGTAGCAATTCTCGAATCGTAAATACATTTAAGTGCAATGTTTGCGAATATTCAAATAATGTATTTGACCAGTTGTTAAATCATTATCTTGTGCATGAAATTGAAATTAAAAGAGATACATTACGCTTTAACGATTTTAAACAATTTTTACTTTGGAAAGAAAACGAGGAAGTTCATACTTATACCAAATATGTCAAGCTTTCTGGCACCAAACCTACTAAGAATGGTTGCCAAACGACAACATATTTTTGTCACCGGTGGGGATCTTACAAAAGTAAAGCGTGTAGTCCTAGGCAGCGTCATTTAAAGATTCAAGGGTCTCATAAGACTGCAAAAGAGTGTCCTGCACGCATTATAGTTGTAGTCCCGAAAGATGGAGAAGTTCTAGTTGACTTTATAATGTCACATGTAGGTCATGAACTTGATTTGGGTCATCTCAACTTATCTTTAACAGAGAGAAAGATTTTGGCAACCCGTATTTCCATGAGAATTCCATTTCAAGAAATACTTGATGAGGTTAGAAATTCAATTAGTGACTCAAATCTTAAAAGATGTGACCTTCTTACCAGAAAAGATCTGCTTAACATTGAGAGAAGCTTTAATTTGACTAGTAACAGAGGAATGAGGCATCGAAATGATGCTGTTAGTATCGATTCTTGGGCTTCTGAATCCGAACATGTTTTATTCTACAAAAGTCAAGGAGAAATAAAAGAAGACTTTCCAGAATTATTGTCTGATGATTTTTGTATTGTGATAATGACTGACAGCCAAAAATCACTTTTGGAAAAGTTTGGAAAGAACTATATTTGTGTGGACAGTACTCATGGGGTTAATTCCTACCAATTTGAATTAACGACGCTACTTACCCTTGATGAATTACATCAAGGATTCCCTTGTGCCTTTATGATTTCCAATAAAACAAACGAACAGTTTGTTTCATTATTTTTTCATTTTATAAAAGTTAAAGTAGGCTCTATCTGCACTACAACTTTCATGTCCGATATGGCGGAAGTTTTTTATAATTCTTGGTTAAAGATAATGGTACCAGCAAAATTTAGACTCTTTTGCTCCTGGCACGTAGACCAAGCTTGGAGGAAGAATGTTAATAAGAAGTTGAAATGTAGTTTTGATGCCAAAAAGGACGTTTATAAGAAACTTAGAACTTGTCTGGAAGAAACAGACCCAAAAGCATTTCAGACCATGTTGAAAAATTTAATAATATTTTTAAAATCTGATACTGACTTGGTTGACTTTGGTCTATACTTGGAAGCAAATTATTCCAAAAATGTAGAAAACTGGGCATTCTGTTATCGCCTTCATTCAGGCCTTAATACAAATATGCACCTAGAAAGAATGCATAAAACTATTAAGTATATATATTTTCGAGGCAAAAAAAATAAACGGTTAGATACTTGTGTCTTTGCTCTAATGAATTTTGTGAAAGACAAAATTTTCGATCGACTTATTACAGTTACCAAAGGAAAATTAACAAGTAAAATCGCAAATACAAGGAAACGTCATAAGGCGTCTTTTCAGTTCACAGACAATGACATTCTTTACTCAGAGACAGAAAATAAATGGACAGTGATGTCCTCAAAAAATTGTGAATTATACGACATTAGCATGAGTGATGAAGTGTGCAATTGCAGATTAAGATGTGAAGAATGCAATATTTGTATACATAAATTTATTTGCACCTGTATAGATTCATCAATTAAATGGAATCTATGTAAACATGTTCATGCCTTAACCAGACTGAAGATGGCATCCAGCAGCAACGAAACTCTATTAATTGCTGAAACTAATCAAATTGATAAGCCTAAAAGTTTGGAGAACAATGAATTAATAATTAATGAGACTGATGAAAACACAAAGTGTAAAGAGACTTATAAGAATTTGATCTCTGACTTTTCAGAGAATTCACGCGTTAATACAGCTGTTACCGAAAATAATTTCTTGCAAGCCAAGGAAAATTTCTTAAGAGATGTAGACCAAACTATACGGGACATTGTCAATACACCAGAAGAATTATCACTGGCCAAAAAAATATTTAGTCCACTTATGCCCACCCTATTAGCATCACGAGAAAAACGATCACTTGCAACAGCAAGTCATAAGGAACCTGCAAATAAAAATATTGTTCAACAAAGACTCTATCAAACAAAAAGGAAATCTGAAAATAGTGACAAAGGTATGAGGAAGCCCACGGAAGCTGAAAAGGAAACTTTATCTCTAAATCTTATGGACACGATTATTTAGCCATGAAACTTCCTAATCTGTTATAAAATGTTGTTTTCTGGGTATTTATTTTATTTTATAGAAATCTAATCTATTCATTTCATATTTTTGTCTCTATAGTTATTGTATCTCAAGGAAAATAGTAAATACACTTTTGAAGTTTTTGCACTTTCTTTTAATGACTATACTGACTATATTTACATAAATTATACAACGTATATGAACTGACTTTTTCGTAACCTAACTTCTATTTTTTATTGTAAGGCTGCAATTCATATCGAATAAATTCCAATAAATGCAAAAGATTATGTATATAAACTTGTAACAATTATTCTATTTCAATTTAAATTGCGCGCTAGTGTACCTACACACTCGTCTAAAATGTTCATCGGCGCCGCAATTCCTGTCCATAGTCGCTAGTGTGCCTTGCCGCCGTAGAGAGAGTATTTAGCAGTTTGAAAAACATAAAAACTGATCATCGGAATAAACTTTCAACACAGACCATAGCGAGCACTTTGCATACAAAAAATGGAATAGACCAAGAAGGAGGTAGGTATGTATCATAAAATTTGAACCAACATCAAAATGACTGAATGTAATATTTGGACGTGAATAAAAGCTCCATATGTATTTAAAAATGTTGGACTTTTTATTATAATTTATAATTAGTACTACAGAACGTTCGCGATGTATATTATGTATCGTTAAATTATTGTTTTGTTGAATGAGGTATTTGCAGTGATTAGAAAATCACTGGGTATTTGTGAGGAAAAGTTAGGAAGTTGTGAGGAAAATTGAGGAAGTTTGGCAATGTTGCAGAGGAATATTAGGTTAGGTAATTGGCAACACTGAACAACACTGATAACTGTTTTGTGCTGATACCATATAAGGCAATAAATGGAATCCTACGCTCTGATTGGTGCATTTGTAATAAAACTACCCTCGCGACTCACGAGTAGAGAACGCGACGCGTGGTTTGAGTTTAACCGTTGATTTGATTACATTAACGGTTGTGTATTATAATGGTGTAATATCTTGATGTGTTTCATACATTTTTGTAAACCGCGGAATTATTCTTCAGTCGTTTCTGGATGGTTCCGTAAATTCCAAATTCTGCATTCTGTATGCAGGTAGAGGGTAGTTTGCTGGAAATTAAACCCAACAAGCACCAAGGAGTGAAGGATTAGCTGGACCTGTGGCTGGACCTTAAGTGCAAGCACGTGTTTGGAAGATTTACCCTATTGTTTTACGTGTTCCCTGGTTGTTAGCTCCATAATTGGGATTTTACTTTCATTGGCGTTGTGATTGTGAATTGGTTTAAAATTGGTCTCATTGTGTTTTGGTAAAACTTGTGAATAGGGAAAACCGATCCGTTACGATTTAATTCGGCCTTATTTGCACACCAAAATCAGGAATCCAGTGCTCTTCACTAGCTCTAACCAAGGTCTTAGAAATAGGTGTCTAGGAGACGTAACATCTGGAAATCCTGCAGTCCTAACACGACACTATGATACCGTCAGTGGACAACTAGAAATATACGAGGAGGTACCGATCCTATATAGGTATGCTGATTGACAGAATGCCACCTTCACCGCATAACAGCATTCCGATTTGGCGACGACAGCTTTCCACAGAACAGGAAACAACTTTTAAGGTCAGAGTCAGATATTTTATCTTTTTATTGTGCTGTGCTATCTCTGAGTAACCACCTAGCCGGTAGAATTTAAAGTGTTTGTCAGACGCTGTCTTGTTTTGGCGTACGTATAACTTTTGGTGTGTTACTAATATCGCCGGACCTCGGTGTTCCTTTATTATTGCCTGTCAATTTCGTTGTTTTGTTAGCTTTGTTAGTAAATTTCGGTGTTTTGTTTGCATGATATGTAAATTTTCTTGGTTTTGTTTAGCGTTAAGCAGATTATGTTGTTTAATAGTAGGGAATAATTTGGCATTGTTGTAACCACCATTGTACCATTATATTAAGATCTCGGGTTGTGTGCCTTATTGTATTCGATCTTTCTAACTAGTAGACTTGTGTACCGATCTTTCAGATTGTACGTAACTTGTGATCAGCGATTCGGTTATTGCGCCAGTTTTATGTCAGTATTTTCTCGGTTATCTATAGGATATGATTATGATGCTTCATCTCTGTTAGGAATACCGGTTTGATTTAACATCTGATTTTCTGGTGGCACGCGGTGCCGAGTTGCCGAACGTTCACTGTGGACCGTCCAACTTGGTCATATTTTGATAAATAATTTTCTTCCAATATTTACGACTGAATTTGATATTCATTTTAGGTAAACATTATCTTAAAATTCCAACCTTTCTGTTTATGATATTTTTATTCATTTTTAATACATTTTTTATTAAAATATTTGTGTGCATTTTTGGATACTGTCTGGCTCTTTTGTGTACCTAGCAGTTTTTAGTAATTGTGGCTGCTGGATGTTGTTGCTTATTGGAGGATCATTGACAATTACTTGGCTCCTTGCTATTATCACTGTTATTTTAAGCCCACCCTAACTCCGGCTTGATCTAGTCGCAGTGAATCCTCCTATTTTGTGACGGTAGGTATTTAGGCCTGTCGCAAATTCATATTACCGTACCTGTAAGTATTGTACCTAGCACGATACTTGTATCGGAAATAACTGTTAACAGATCCGCTAACAAAACTAATACATACTTTCGAACTTTAAATGTCGAGCAGTTGGCAACCGTTGTGAATTCAACATTTCGTACTTAACAAAATGGCCTACAGTACATGCTCTTTGAATCTGTATTTTTAACTTAACTATTTGTACTTCTTAGATGCCTCCAAACGCAGATATATATTGTGAAGCTTTGGGGATCAGACATATCCTCAACACCAGAAATACTGGCTACCGAGATGGGTCTGTCTTTGCATAACGCCAAGATAGGGGGTATGGACATTATGTTCGTGGCGTTCAATATTTCGCACTTCCGGCGAAGAAGACCGAACGCTGCAAAGTCTGCTTCTGTGCGAGAAGTTTCAAGATGATCCTTACGATGTTGCCCTGCATCCCACTGGTTTATATGCGTTGGTGGGGTTTTCCGATAAGTTCCGCTTTCTGACCATCTAGGTCTAGGTGGACACTTTTGACAAGACTAGAGCGTTCAATATCAGACGATGTAAGAAGTGCTGCTTCAGCAGTTTGGGTCATCTTTTTGCCGTCGCAAACGGAAACGTTATACAGATTTAGTTGACAATAACGTTTACGCAGCAGTATGTTTTGAAAGGACACAGTGGACAGGTAAATAAAATACCTATGTATATACCGCCCAAAAGAATTTTACGAAAACTTGTTTGTACGTCTCGACAGGCAGCCATCGGACAAAACAGTATAGGACACTTCTTGTTAGAGAATTGACTCACTTCTAATTGCGGCATTTTCCTGAAAAGTTGATCACAACCAAGGCATTTAAAAAAAAACCGTCTTGTCGGGGCGTTCAAAACTGTTATTTGTTTGTAGAAAAAAATTCCCAAATAATTATTAAGTACCCTGATTATTATTATTACCCTTAAAATAGAGGAGTAAATGATAAAATAATTTAATCATATGGTTTTTGTCCTTAGCATTGCTGCTAGTATGCAGCCTATATGGCATCCAGTTAAATGGACCAAAATGCATTCTAACCTTCAGTGTGTTTGTCGACTGAACTATTTTCTTTTAATCCTTTCGCAGATAACCGGTATATCTTGGTCAGCTGACGATTTGGAAATGTGTTCGTGTGGCAGCGATGGAGCCGTGTACGACTGGAAAGTGGCAACTGAGATGCGAACGGCGGAGGTGATTGTGGAAAAGTGTTTCTTCACTTGCGTGGTGCTAACTTCAGATGGAAGATCGAGTTTTGCGGTGGGAACGGACGGTCAACTGCACGAACTCATCAGCTCCAACATATCGAGAGATTTGAAGATATCCGACAAAGGAGTGGATGCCGTTTTACTTTCCAATTGGAATCAAATTTTGTTTGTGGTCGCTCATCAGGGAAGCGCGCTTTCTGTTAAATTGCCGCTGCTGGATGTTGCGGAGCACAACGAATTTCCCGTTCATTTAACGCCTGTCACTCAAGTAAGTATAATTTTTGGAAAGATCAGCATTGCAGAAAATCATCCATTATCGCAGACCTTTGATAAAGCCAGCCCAACTTATTATGTAGCTAAATGATCAACGTTTAGTTTATCTATATCGTCGAGCAGGGGACAGAAATATAATAGCTAGAATCGTATCTTCTGTTCAGGACTTGGATAAATCCAAGAAGAGTTCAATTAGTGGTAGATTAGTGTTTATTATTAAGTATTATCCTTGTCTATCATATACAGGGTGTGTTTTTTAAGCGTCCGCGGAAGATTATGCCTAAATGACGAAAAATATCAAAAAAATCTTTTAACTAACCTCACCTCATTTTTTACGCTCTATAATCTAAAAATGTTTTTACTTATACCAGGTTAGTCCAAATAGTTGGAATGATGGTCAACTTTGTTTTTTCTTATGGAATGTGCATTATTTAATTTTTTGCTTGATACAGAACAATATTTTAATAGCACTCTCATAACATAATATTATAGTAATTTTCTTTCTTTTTTGAGATAATATTATTTTTCTCGATATTTTGACAGTTACATCATACATTTTAAAAATTCATATTTTTGCACTGGTTGAAGATAAAGTAATGATATTTTTAACAGCGGTCCTCATGATAATCATGATTAACACTGTTTGCTCAAATTTTGTATAAAATATACGAGGAGCATTCAAAAATTTATCATATGAAAGCGACAAAACACCAGAAAAAAGTCAGCTTTTTTAAATGACATGGTATATTTTTTATTACTCCATTTGAAAGAGCGGAAAATTTCGCATGGGCTGATCCAATAAAACAATATTGTTACATAACTATAATTTTTAAATATTTACAATATTAAAATTTTCACTTCAAATATCAAAAATAAAGTAGCTTTGGAATGTCTACAGTTTTGTTGTTGTTTTACTATAGGGTTTTATATACTGTGGCTGTATTTTTACAAGGCTAACTTTATTTTTGATTTTTGAAATGAATATTTCAATATTGTAAATATTTAAAAATTATGCTCATGTAGCAATATTGTTTTATTAGGTGAGCCCATGTGAAATTTTCTGCTCTTTCCATTGGAGCAATAAAAAATATACCGTGTCATTTGAAAAAACTGACTTCTTGATGGTTTTCTCTCATTTTTATTTGATAAACTATTGAATGCTCCTCGTATATTTTATACAAAATTTGAGCAAACAGTGTTAATCATGATTATCATGATGACCGCTGTCAAAAATATTGTTATTCCATCTTCAACCAGTGCAGAAATATGAATTTTTAAAATGTATGATGTAACTGTCAAAATATCGAGAAAAAAATTATTATCTCAAAAAAGAAAGAAAATTACTATAATATTATGTTAAGAAAGTGCCATTAAAATATTGTTCTGAATCAAGTAAAAAATTAAATAATGCACATTCCATAAGAAAAAACAAAGTTGACCATCATTCCAACTATTTGGACTAACCTGGTATAAGTAAAAACATTTTTAGATTATAGAGCGTAAAAAATGAGGTGGGGTTAGTTAAAATATTTTCTTGATATTTTTCGTCATTTAGGCATAATCTTCCGCGGACGCTTAAAAAACACACCCTGTATACTAGTCTGCTAATCCAATGCAATTTTTTTGAAACCGGTTTTTGGGCGCCACGTATTTTAGTTCTGGACGCAGCTGGTTAGATGGGGCTCGATACGCTTAGTAAACTTCCAGTTTTCAATCTGCTAACGTGGCACTTTAGTTGATTTTATTGTTTAACAGATGGCAGGCACGTCGATTTTAATTCTGTGGTGATGCGAGACGGCGCCGGCCGGCACGACGGGACGTTGCGGTGTTGCGGAATAAGATATCAAATAAGCTTTTATGCATTTACAATACTTTTTATGTCCAATTTTGTCTTTCCGAATTTGTTCACATATACCAGCCCCAATTATTTGAATGGCCTTATTTCCTAGAAACCAAAAATAAAAATTAAGAGACAGCCCAAAAAGATGTTTTACTCTCGACGTTTTAACGTATTATTCGAAAAACCAAAAAGCGCACTTTTGTTTTTTCCAGTAACTTTCGTGTTTGAAAACATTTTGAGGATCTGTATGCAGCGCCGTAGCCAGGGTCAAAACTTAGGGGGGCTACCAAAATATTTGGTAGGATGTCTCTTGGAATACCTATGCGATTAAAATCATTCTAAAAATTGGAAATTATAATACTTTACTAAACTAGATAAATTGATAAATACCTATATACCTAGTTTGAGGATATGGATGCAATAAACAGTACATAAATATGACTAATTCTTGTAAAAAATTGAACAACGAAGAATGAAAAAACTATTCAGTAGAACTTCACAATAAACTTATAAAATCTTCACTTACAATGAAACAAAATACAACTATACAGGGTGTTAACAATTAGCGGGGCAGTATTGACAGCTTTGATATTTTTGGAGCCACGATTCCTGTTAAATGACCATACTAGTAGTATTTAATTCTTAATAGATTACGGAAACGAAAACAGAAAAACAATTATTGAACATCAGGTTTTCGAGTTATGTGACAGATAAGTAGTGACAATTCGGTTAGTTGTACTCGGAATTAAATGCCGAATTCAAATATGAAATCGAAATGACTGATTGTCATTTAAGAAACAAAGATGGCGTCTACTTTCGCCATTTTTAAAAGTGACGTCATCCTGTAAATATTTAATTTAGTCTCGGAATTGTCGATTATGGCTAGGTTCCAAGTTTCATAACTCTAGCATAAGTAGAAGTCGAAAATTTTCTAATGTGCGGTTTAAAAGAATCGCCCTGTATATGTAGTGTTTTAAATGGCTCAGATTTCACGAAAATTATTAATTATTAAGGCTTATTTGTTAAGAATTTCTTTCGCTTTCAAAATATGTACGTATATAAAAATATACAGGTTGTTCAATTAAGAAAAGGTATTTTTGTTGACAACGCGAAAACCCGAAGTTCAATTACTTTTCCGATTTCACGACCTGAATCTACGTAAAAAATTGAGTAAAAATACTACTACCATGGGCGTTTGGTACATAATGAAATATGGTAGGTACTATATTGCTATAATGAAAACCAATCAATTATATGCTAAGAAAATTTTGCTTCCCCCCCTGGAAATTTTGGAGGCGACGCCCATGACTACTTGTTCGTCCAGTTAACCGGAATCGTAGCTCCAAAGTTAACAAAGTTACCTAGTAATAGTGCCCCGTTAATAATTGTGAACATCCTGTATATGAAATCTAGAATAATTATTATTGCAGTTTCCTATTTCGACTGTCATTAAATTTTCGGGGCACTTTTTCTATATCAACGTTTTTTGTTCGCTCTAGGTCGAGGGGGGGGGGGGGGGGCTAAGGACCTGTCTGTATGGCATGGTTGTTCAATCCCTAAGTTAACGCTGGAAGTATTTTTTAATTATTTTGTACTTCATGCACCTTATGTTCAATGAATAAATATTTATCTTAATTATTTTGTACTACAAAGTCGCTGTTTGAACACTGCGCACTTTCTTAAAATTTGTTTAGTGTATGGAAATCCTTTTTTGACAGACCATTAAAATGTACAATTTTTTGATTAATTTAATTTTTTCGGTTTACTTACTGTCTTTATTATAGTAACCTTGATTTAGTTTGGGTTTTTCTATGCTTACTAACTCAACCGTCTACCCTTACGCGCATCTTCAATTCGCTGGAATAGCATAGTATAAACGGTATAAATAATTTTCGTTAACATGGGCTCCTGCCATCAGGAAACTGCTTAATTCTCATAGTCCGACGGCTATATCTGTTCCACTATCTCATAGAAAGAGAAACCAAAAAATCTCTATTTAAACTTACTTTTTTCCTGGAAATAAACAATCATGTTCTCATTCTTGCCTTGATCCCTTTTGGGCATTCCTTTCCACATATTGCTTTTGTTTGGTTTTAACAAAAATGTCCCTTGAAATGCTTTTCGAATAGGTAAAAGTAAGAATTAACCCAGCCATTTATTTGAGCGGCTCTGACATTCAACTAAAACCGTGCCGCTCCTCTCAAATTAATTAATTTTCATTTTTCTTGATTTTGTAAATTAAGTATGTACCTATTTATTTGTGGAACAGGAGGCCGATATCTGCCAGCACCCGATTTTTGAAGTTCCCAAAGATATAAAATATCTATTGTAAAGTAATAAAAATGACTAGAACATTTAAATCACATTGCTTGCCGGCTGTCAACTATATACATAATTTATTAGTTGAAAGGATGGCGGCGGTCTTTTGATCACCGAAGTGCAAGAAAACCGACGACCACCTGCTAATGCGAAACTCTTGTTCGCCATCTGCAATGAATAGATTTAAAACATCTCTTCTCAAACTGCCAAAGAAGGTGCGTATCTATACTTTTGAAACTCAAAACCATTCCAAATCGCGCTTTGTCTGCCATCTAGCGGAAATGTGAGTACTACTTTAAAAGGCGTCAAGGTTAATAGACTTCATTGGCTAACTATAATGTATATAAACAAGGGTATTATTAAAAATCTACGGACGTTCTTTACAAATTGAAATCATGTGATCAAAGTTTGTAATCACTTCCTTAAGGGTGGCGGAATTTGAGCACTAAAAACGGGACGTGGGCACATTTTTATTCAAACACCATTCTGAAATTGAAGTAGATAGGGCGTTAAATAAAAAAAATATTTATCAATAAAGGATCAACTTAGAGACTCCCACTACTTTTATAGTAATATTTTTCGTTCGCCTTAAATAAATCTCCTTCAAATTATTGAAAAATCCGTCATAAACTCGACACCTTTTTTACTATTTGTACACATATTTATCGTAATTAGAAAGTAGGGTTGTCTAAGTTAATTATTCCTTATTCATTTTCGACCAAGAACGTCTTGATACGTTGCTTCGTTCAGCCAGCATGTTGGAATAAAAATTTTATTACATTCTC
This sequence comes from Xestobium rufovillosum, assembly GCA_963966045.1. Classification (NCBI taxonomy): domain Eukaryota; kingdom Metazoa; phylum Arthropoda; class Insecta; order Coleoptera; family Ptinidae; genus Xestobium; species Xestobium rufovillosum. The sequence continues at coordinate 27,108,390 of OZ014503.1, forward strand.
TAGATCTTGTGCATATTTGGCCAAAATGCACAGTAAACTGCACGTTTGACAGTAGTAGTAGTGTGGCCACGGCAATGAAGATGGCGGTAGCGCTTCAGTTGGTTCTCATATTTCTAAATAGAAAATAATAATTTAAAGATAGGACCACCGACTAATCCTCCTAGATTTATTCGGTTGCCGCTAAAGCAAAAAACCTTGAAAATTCCTAGTTATAGAGGCTCGGTCTGAAGAGTTTGCAGCTGTGACACAAACCAATCATACTGTATTTTACATCATACTAATCACACTTTTGGGGGATAGGGGATAGGTGATAGGTGGCACCATTTTATAGACTAACAGCTGATAAATCCCAGCCTTAATAATTCGAACTTCGAACTGTACTTTCTACAAAAGTTTTTGGAACTTCCCCTGTATGGTGCCAGTCCATAATAATTCAAGAAACGTATGTCATCTAGTTTTAAATCCTCTAATAGATGAGTTCCACTATATTTACATGGCGGCACTAGGAAAGGGCGGATCCAAAACCTTTTTCTTAATTTTCTTTTTCTTTTGCCTTCTTCAAATAAAATGACGCACGCCGCTGCTGCAAGAAGTACATTTCTTTTGCTTGAAGAGTTCATGATGACTCACTTTAAGTCTGGGCGTAAGCTCGTTTTTTCAACTTGTTACATGTAGCCTGTTATTTCGTTATATGGCAATGTTATATAAGTCTGGAACGGGCTTTACACAACAATTTTAAATCGCCGATTTTTTTTCAAAGTTTCTCGTCTCTGTGAATGTTCAGATATTTCGATTAATTTTCCCGATATTTAATAAATTCCAGTGCGATGTACAGAAACCTCCCATAACGGACACCTCTATTAATTGGATACCTCCGATAAACGGACACTATTTAGTGAACGAACTGTCGCTTATGGGGCTTTATCATTCTCTATTAAACGGACATCTCTCATAAACGGACACAAAATCGGTGACCATTGGTGTCCGTTTAAGAGTTTTCACTGTACTGAACTCACATTTTTGACAATTCCAATATGAGAAAGGTGCGAGTAGTGATTTCGGTTGTTTAAATGTATCATTATTATTAACTTTGCAATTTTCACCTTCTACTCTTTTCTATTTATGTACTATCAGCGCCAAAATTCCTGTTCCACTTTACGGTTCAATTCCGCTTGAAATGCCATAACCAATTACATTCTGAGGTAAAAAAACCTTAGCAACTGTCCTCCAATTAAAGTTTTGAAGGCGGATCTAAACGATTTTATTTGAATGACAACAAACGTGTTATACATGGGCCGCTGAACATACGGAGTGATCACCCTGCAATAACGAGCTCTAGACGGAACCACTATCAATTTAGGACGACAGAACCACAGTGATTCGCTTTCTTTAGACCCAACGAAGTCGCATCACTCCAATTTGGTCGTCATAAATTAATATTGGCCCCGCTAGAGCACGTTCTTGCAGGGTGATCACTCCGTCTGTTCGCCGGCCCAAGTATAGCCTTGCACTAGTAAACAAAGGGCAGCAAAATAGATAAATAATCCTGTTCTTTTAACGAAAAATCACATTGTCTAGGGGGGGGGGGGGGGGGGGGGCTGACGAAAACAGCAACGTCCGGCATAAACGAAAAGACGACTTATGCATGTTTTTGTCTTTTTGTTAGTCCACTCCACATACATAGAAATAAAAATGAAAAAACAACTTGAATTTCAGATGCGAATAACGTACGACGACCGAGTGCTAATAACTGCTGCCCAGGACTGCAACATCTGCATCTGGAAAATTCTAAATGCCAAAAGTACGCAGATCAGAATTGACGGGGATTTTAAGGAATTCACAGATATTCTAATAACTCGAACTGATCTGGAGGCGAGACGAGACCTGACACAGAGGACGCATGAGTTAGTAACGGAACATGCGTGCCAGATGAGACAGAGCGAAGTGGCACACAACCAGAAAATGCAGGAGGTTCACGAGGGATATTGTGGGGCCATAGAGGAACTGAAAGAGAGGAACTAGCAAACGGAGGCCGATCATGTCCAAGAAATGAACAACATAAACATGGAGATTGCTAAAATGAAGACGCAACACAAGGAGTTTGTCCACAAACTGGAAGCAAATTATAACGAGAAGTTGATCGTGGAATATGACTGGTACCTGAGATTGGAAGACAAGATGTCCAAGATGAGGAGCAACTATGAGAGGGAATTAGCCGAACTGAGGAAGCCAAAAAGGACTCCGAAGATAACATCACGACCGAGTTTTTGCAAAAGTTGCAAGAAAAAGAGGTCCATCTGGAAGAGATGGTGATGCAAATGAGATTGATGACGAAGGAGCACGAACTGATAAAGCAGCAAATCGAAGACGACGCCGACCGCGAAATATAAGAGTTGAAAACGGAGCACGAAAAGGAAATAAAAGAGGAACAAGACACCAACGTCCGGTTGAGAGGTGAGACGGGCATCATAAAGAAGAGATTGGCCACTTCCATAAAACGAACACATCAAATTCAAGGGAGTTACAATAGGTCAGTAATTTATTATTCTTATGTCCACCTTCCCATATTTTCATTAGGCCGCAAATTACATTTCTAAACAGCCTTAATTCCTCTTAACGGTTTATACAGGGCGAGTCGGGAGGAACGCGCCAAATTCCGGGGGTGTATTCTAAAGTAACATTTACATCCAATTCGATATCGGCATACTTCGAAATCCGATTGCAAAGTGGGTATTTCACATATGCATTTATGTATTTGCTTTTACAACGGCACTTTGAATTCAGCACGGATCATGTCAAAATTCAAATTCGAATTGCGTGTTTGCAAACCGCAAACGTCCAATTTGAATTGTGACAAAAATATCGAAGTGACAGCTGTCAGTTACAAAATATGTCCGATATAATGTAATTTTCTCCATTATCTAGTCAGAAAAGCGGTGAAAAGTAATTAATAGATGAGGTTTGTATTCTGTTATATTCTTTTTACTTTCAATTTTAGCTGAAAGCAATGGTTCTGTCAGATAATACCACCGGCGAAGTCACATTTAGAATTTTCAATGTAAATGATACCCAATTTCACTTCAAAGTTTCTAGCACAACTGGCAATCCGATTTCGAAGTGTGCCGATATCGAAATGGATGTAAGTGTAGCTTAAGCCTAAAAATTATGTAAAAAAACTCAAATGTTACCCAATTTTTATTCATTTTCAAGTTATAGCGTCTGTTTGTAATCTTATCGCCTTACTTAAGTTTGTTGTTATTTCGGCTGCCCAAGCGCTGCGACGAATTTTATGTATTATGATTTCAATGTGCTATTTTTAAATGTCCCTTTGATTCATATCCAGCTAAAAATTCTGTCTTTGTTTTTAAGAAACAATATTCATTCATTCAACTCATAGACTTGACAATGAAAAGGTCTTAATTAAAGTCTCAAGAAGTATCAATAAGTTGTTTCTATTCAATTATTGTCAATTTAGTGTACAGTTTGCCAATATATTGTGAATTTGTGCATGTGTTTTTAATTAAATTGCAAGACGTGAAAAAATCTAGCGATGTGCGAAAGCATCATTAAAAAAATACCCACACACATTGTTCTAATCATTGCGATCTCGTAATAAATTTCCAAAAATACCGCCACTGACTTCCAAATATTTTGTACTTCGTCTATAAAGTGCGTCCGTTGCTCTTTTGATTGTTTCATGCCTCTCTTTAATTATTACCGACTGCAGCATTTCTAATACGTCAAATTAGTACATCCCGAGTGTTGAATTTTCCTTTATAAAACTCACTTTTGAATCCGTCCCGTGGATAATAGTGCAATGGTGTGAGGTCTGGAGACCTCGGAGGCCAACTAATAGGACCACCGCGACCAATCCAACTAAAAAATGAATTTGCGGGTTGCGACTCACTCGATTAAGATAGCCAGTGTGGGAAATTTTTTAATTTTTTCGTTTTCTTCATGACGCTATAACTTGAAAACTCGGATAACAACACTTGAGTTTTTTTGCGTTACTTTTACATCTAGAGTACACACTCAGAATTTGACGCGTTCCAGCCGACTCACCCTGTATGTAATTTTAAATGATTTCCCCCTGGGCAGGCTACCCTCTAGTTCTTCAGCACAGTCCCTTACTTTATTCTTGAAAATGGAACAATCTAATCGAGCACATCTGCATAATTGTTCAGTTGTCAGAGTTTTTTTGCAGGCTTGGAACAAAACAAATATTTCTCTTTGGTTAAAACCATTTTTAACCAGTGTCCGAAATCAAAATTATATTTTGTTAAATTTAACCATTAACATTTGGTGTCGTTGTCGTCTGCATGTTCAGGAAACACGTGTAGAGTTTAATTACTGCGTCACTGTTTCGGTGTGCGAGGTAAACTTATAAAGAATTGATCGAGAGTTTACACCAAAGTTCACGATCCAACCATTATGTGAATTAAAAGATATATCCAATAATTTATTACTGTATTATTTATTTAGAAACGTTTTTAAAAGATAACATATTTTAATGACTATCGGGGATTTGAAAGATGTAGTAGACATTTTGAAAATTAAATTGGGAAAACTCGATGAGCCTCCTTAACAGGGAATGAAACATTTTCATACCTGAGTGGTACTGAACCGTTTGAACAATTACTCCTCGAGCAAGTACCCTGCCAGGCATTCAATTATAGAACTGAATCCAGATTTTGTGTACATACTTCGAGATCTCTTACGGGATGCTGCCCCAAACAAATCGTTGGGCTTGGAGCACCCTTGTATCTCTACATACTTTCGTGCTTATACTAGCATTAACTATTCATGTTAAATGTTTTTCAATACGGCATGTTTCGAATGTGCATGGAAAAACCGTAGACCACTGGTTTTGTCCCTGTAGGTCTCATCATTATGGTGTTTTGCCCTACACGTGAATCATGCAATATTACTTACTTTATACACGGTGTCCCGTTTATGCTTCAAATAAACCGTGAGCAAGATAATCACGCCAAATAATGAGGGTCGTCTTATAAAATTTTTCACTTAGATGCTTATTAGCGAAGATACAGGGTGTTAAAAGAAATGACTTTTTGCTGTAACTTAAGAACTAAGAAAGGCTTATGTATTTCAAATTTTATTTACCTATCTGTTTCACTTTTCATGGCCCAATAAAAATAATTTTTATCTACGCCCGTCAGTTAAGAACTTCTTAACGCACTCATTTTGGGTGCTATAAGGAATTTCTTACCGCACTCGTTTTTCTTGCTTTTCAACCAAGTTAATGACGGTAGCATTAAATATATTAATATGTATGTCAATTTTTACAACTGCCATCTCGATGTGTCGCTATGAAGTTTCAATGTTCTCTGTCACGACAAATGTCAAATTATAATTACCGTTTATTTTCACTGTTTAGGGGCGTAGATAAAAATTTGTACCATATACGTGTGATAACGCTTTATTAACGCACTCGTTGGTCATATCCCACTTACATGGTAAATAACTATTAATTTATGGCTATTATTTAAAGGAGCGGTACTATATTACAGTTTTGGTGAAAATACAAATACAAATACAAATTGTATGTTCAATAACAGATTGAGTGGTAAAATATGAGCAGTAAAAAAGTGGAAAGAGGAGTAACAACATATCTTCAAATGAGTAGCTCAACAAATATTTGAATGCGTGAAAATTCAATCGGGCAGTAAAATGAATTAAAGGCGGGGCAGTAACGCGTGTGCAGTCATTAAATCAGAATGGGCCTGTTAGAAATCGTGGGACAAGTAGTTCTATAAATACTTACGCAGTACAAAATATGATCGGTCAGTTAAATGATACATACATATAATGTTTATTTAAGTTAGGCAGCGAAATAAAAAATAACAATTAACAATAATATGGATATTAAGAAAAAAATTAAATATATTGCACCATTAAAATTATTCAATGCTAATGACTGAGACTTACAACGCTCCGCTCGCTTTGCTCCTCTTGACCTTAACCTGACAGATTTTTGGACAAAAAGTGTCAGTTGTAAGCGTTCATACTGTTATTCTCTTCAAAGGTGCGCATTTTCACGTGAATAATATTTGAAAAGAATAACAAACGCTAACGACTGACACTTTTTAATATAAAAGTCTGTCAGGTTAAGGTTAAGCGGAGCGAAGCGAGCGGAGCGTTGTAAGTCTCAGTCGTTAGCATCCAACTGATGCATTATTTGATGCAGCATTACAAAAATGCTTTGCAAAGGGATGAAGCAAAATTAATATTTTTTTAGCTGTGAGGGGCTGAGTTCAGTATTTTAAACATTTCTATGGGAAAATGGGGAGGGGTGCGTTGAATAAATTTAATGGTGCAATGCTAGAAGTGTAATAGATCCAAGCATTCGCAACTCAGTGATAAGGTAATGAGCGAAACGACCTAATATTTAAAGGCAAATCTCTTCCAATTGACCGCCCACGGTGCGCTGTCGCGTAAGCTGCCCGCCTTTTAACGGAAGTGTGCCGCTCTTTTCAATGAAAATGACGTTCGATTTTGCCAAACGTCGAGAATTGGCGAACTATTTATCTAACTGCCAAATTAATACATTATACTGCCCATTCAATCATTTTACAGCTCAAATAATAATTGCACTGGACATTTATTTAAACTGCCGCTCGAGTAAGTTTTGAACTGCCGTTTTATGATTAAATAACCGACCAAATTCTTTTATATTGCTGGCCACGTTCTACTGCCATATTAAGTTAATTACCGCCAAAAAAGTTTAATACCGCCAGAGTGAATTTTTAACTGCCCGATGAAACTGCCTGGATGTTAAAACAACCGCCCAAATAATTACTTCCCTTAATTTATTTTTAGAAAAAAGCATAGCCCACTAAGTTAAATGCAAACATTTTGTTCGTGAATTTAAAACTCGAGGCAGATTTTTATTTTAAAATAGTTTTTCAACTTTCTAACTATTTCTATGTATTCCGCCTCCTGACATTTTAAAAATCTGTGCACACAATACCAAAATAGAAAATTTTTGTTTATGAACCGGAGATGCCGGAAGATTTGCTTGGCGCTTTCGAATGCTAGGCTTTTGGAATTTCACTCAGAAGACTAAACAGAATATATCTACATTTTTTTTTGCTCTCTAAATAGGTCTGGAGCGGGACATAGCGGACTCGAAGAAAGAAATAGCGGAAAGGGACGCCACAATCCAAGACAAAGAGCGCCGCATTTAAAGGCTGAAATGCAAGAACCAAGAGTTGGAAAAGTTCAAGTTCATCCTCAATTTCAAAATCAAAGAGCTGAAATCCCAGATCGAACCTCTGGAGAGGGCCATACGTGAGCAAACCGAACAGATCAACGACATGGTGAGGGAACTGGAAAATCTGCAGAGGGTCGTCATCAGTTTGGATTTGCAAATCGCAGAACTGAAGGAGAAGTTCTCTTCCGCCGGTTCTGAACTGAGGAAGGAAATCGAAAGGAACAGGGCCATGAAGCTGGCTTTGAAGACCATTCGGATGGACATCCATCAGGCCAGCGGTTTCATCAAGGACATTCCAAAACTAACAAAGGTATTAAAGGTAGGTACTCTTGAGATATTGATATACTGAAGGTAGAGAATGGAAGATAAAAATGATATTGCTTTAAATTATCCCAAGGTGACGTGAGACAAGGGTGATGGTGGCGGTTTCCTCCCTTTCAGGAAGGATCTACCGCCCGAAACCTCTCGTTTTACGAAGTACCCAGGCTTTTCGCAGAAAGGTCGATTTTGCGATATGACTGTGACACGTACACATCTACTTAGGATGTTATTTATTTACAATGGAAGGCTGCAGCATGTGTCTCAACGCATTGCAAGTAGAATTCGTTAGAAAAAATAATATACTTTCCACCGCAGTTGTAAATTACTCCAATGTGCTTGGATGTTACCCGAAAAACTGTGGTCCTTCGAAAAATATGAATCCGACCTTTCTTACTGTGAATTTTATAAGCTTTATTTTCTTATACGCACATACTTTTGACTGAACACGTTGAACAACCGTACTCTCGCACGTTGCCTGCTAGACAGAGGTCAAGTCTGACCTTGGAGCATACTTAGGCCCTACCCACTAGATATGTAATTTAAAACGATAACATTTTTATCCTAGATCATTCCGTGGTTTTCATCATACTTCTCGATCTGTCGCTTCATCAAATAGGCGAATGTTGCCTGCCAGTGATTTGTTTATAAAATTTCCAGGAAATGTACCACAAACACAACGCAGACAAGGATTTCGCGACGACACAGCAAGAAGATGTCGAAGCGAAGAACGAGTTTTTAAGACGGAGAGAGTTTTTGGAAGGAACCATAAAAACTTTAAAACAGCAGGTAAGTCGAAAATTTATGTGTTCCGATGAGATATTTTGCTGGGTCACAGCAAAATCTATATTGGGAAGTTGTCTCAATTAGACTTTGACGTTCGTTCCGAAAATGACATACATATCTGCAGTCTGCACATAAAAATAGTTACTTTTTGCTCTGAGAAAACATGCTCCAGCTGGTCTCCGAAAGAAGTGTCGTCAGAAGACAGCATTCTTGCCCTCATCTGCACTAGGACAAATATGAAATATTTTTCTGTATGTACTCGAGTTTAAGTGCTCGTTGACTAGGCTTGATTTTTAGTGCCCCGTTAGTTGAACGGGTATACTTGGGCCGCCCAACAGACTGAGTGATCACCCTGCAAGAACGTGCTCTAGCGGGGCCAATATTAATTTATGACGACCGAATTGGAGTGATGCGACTTCGTTGGGTCTAAAGAAAGCGCATCACTGCGGTTCTGTCGTCCTAAATTGATAGTGGTCCCATCTAGAGCTCTTACTTGCAGGGTGATCACTCCGTCTGTTCGGCGGCCCAAGTATAATCCATCGGGCTGGTAATGCGCTGGGCACGGGATCGATATTTGTTTGCATCAATTGAACGTAGTTTATTATGCCGGAGTTAGTCAGACTTATTCCAGTATTCCAGATGAATTAGAAACTTTGTTGCTGTTTGTTGTTTGATATAAATATGTAAGTATAACAAACGACGGCATAAATCCGTAGCTAGAAGACACTTCTGTCTCTGAAAGCCTTCCTGAACAAAAAAATGGTGAATTTCAATGAAATTTGATTGTTCTGTGCGGACACTTTGTGTATTTCATTACCTCCAAAAAGCATGAACGCAAAAGTACACCCTTGCAGCGAAGCTCAATTAAAATATTTACAAACGTAGTAGATTGCCAATCATAATTTGTTCTGCGAAGACGCCACAGCTCCTAGAAATAAGAAATAAGGGGAGGTTCGACTTCAACCGTGTACACGTTGCAGAGACTCAGGAATGTTGCTATTGCTAGGTTATAAATAACAACGGAAGTGCTCGTAAACTTTTTATTTCACCTACATGTTACAAGTTAACAACAATCACTTATGCCCGTACTCTTCCGGCACAAACTGCTCGCGTCGACCGCGTGACTTCGTTCCGCTCTCGCAGCCGACTGACTTCGCTTCCAGCTCGCATGATATGTCCTGCTCCCCACGCTACTAGACGCGCACACCCGGTACTTCACTTTTACAATGTAGTTGCAACACATTGAAACAAACAAAACATTTAACTTATGCTACACATTTTCAAACAATAACTAACTAAACAAATCCAACATCGAACGTCCTAGAATACCTAAATTCTATCAGAGCAAAGAAACTACTTAACTAAACACACAAACAACCTAACTTATACAACAAATAACTACAACTTGTTAACATACCCTTACTATCTATAACATTTCAGGCATTTTGCGATAGGGTTTCAAGCCAGTTACATTATAGGTACCCAACACGCTGCCTCCTTCTTTTCCTACCTGGTAGGAATTATGGCCTACCCGACACAGGACTACATAGGGCCCCTCATATAGGAGAAACAATTTTTTTATTTTGCTCTCAGGTGCAGAGGAGAGATGGTGCGTCTTTATCCTCAGATTGACAGCAGCAAGTTCCCAACATTGTTCTACACCCATCGGAGACCCCTCCGCCTTAGGGTACTTAATTAGTTTACAAATATTATTTTCTTCTACCTTACCATATTGAAGCCAGGCTGGAATATATCCCGCAGACCCATGTACAACATTACTTGTACAATGTTCTACCTCGTTCAACACGGAGGCCCAGCGAGTGTGTTTTTCATGACAAAATAAACGAAGCAACCGTCCTATTTCACGATTAACTCGCTTCGTCAAATTTCCTTTCGGAAAATACACCGAAGTGTGTCTAATCTTTATCCCGACATCTGACAACCTAGAAACCCACAACTTGGACGTGAACTGGGAGCCATTATCTGATAAAATAGACAACGGCATTTGCACATGCACGAAGTAATCGTTAGTCAACCTGTTTAAAATTGCTCTCGCAGGTGGTTTTTTTAACGCGTAAAGTTTGGAATACTTTGAAAACGCGTCTACTACGACCAGCAAACTGGTCGCCTCAAAACGCGAAATGGGTAACGGCCCCATGAGATCTATCGTCACGATTTCCCCAACTCGTTCAGGGAGAACCGACCCTTCTAATCCTCGACAAGTTTTCGAAATTTTCGTTTTTTGACAACTATCGCATGCCGCAACAATCTTCCGAACAAGATGCTTCATCTTGTGGAAAATAAAGTATTGTTTCATATGCAAATACGTCTTTAAACCCCCAAAATGACCAATGTCATTATGTTGTTGCAAAACTAAACCGAGAACCTGGTTCTGCGGAACACATAATTTACAACCACCCTCCTTCTCCTCACTCCTTTTAAAGAGAACATCATTATATAACAGGTACCATTTATGCACGTTACCCGCTAAACCCGGACTACACAGCCTATCCACAATGTTTCCCCACCTCGGATCCTGCCTTTGATCGCGGACTATAGTTTTCAAATGGTCTTTCACCAGTTTGAATTCATTAGTAAGCCTTAACATCGATACCTTTACGTCTTCTTCCACATACGGTCCTACCCTTTTAAATCCCCTGATGGGGTTACACGATAACATATCCGCCATAGCATTTTCAGACCCTGTACAATATTGAATGGTAAAGTCGAATTCTTGCAAGAACATGGTCCACCGAGTAAGGCGAGCGGTCCTTAATTTGCATCATCATAAGTGTTGATTAGTAGTGGGGGGTTTAGAAATGCTGCGGCGAAACTTAAAACTTTCTGACCACACCACGTAGTTACCCAACTGCTGCGGCGAAAACTTAAAAACTTTCTGACCACACCACGTAATTACCACTGCACTGCTTGTGCTAATTATCTTTGATTTGGATTAAAAATGTCTGTGTTCTTTAAAACTATACACTTTATTTACACAACAACATTCGTACATTACTTGTTCGACGAGTGCCCAGACAACACTGTCTTCCTTTTTACCGAGAAAACTAAAATCTACCATTCTCTAACAAAAAAATACACTTAAAAAGATATACAAACCAGACGGTTAACTAATACAGATTATAAGTTTAGCAAATGAATTGTTGATAGACATGAACCGGTACCTACGGCACCTCGCCCTGTATCGGATTACACTGTAAGATGTTTCTCACTAAGTGCACATAGTTTGACTTATATCTGCATTGCTATTGATTTTAAACAGACAAAAAGATAAACAAATTATACAGAGATGGAATTGTAACAAAACTTTGTGAAATGAATATTATTTAATATGTTCGCAACTGAACAATAAGGTTCACAGTCCGAAGACTGGTTGGACGCGTACCTCCACTCTTTTCTATCCTGAGCTAACCTACGCATTTCCCTAAAAGTAGAACATCCTACATCCCTAACTATTTGAGAGCAGTAGTCTAATCTAGGCCTACCCCTACCTCTTTTCATTCCTATCTCTGACTCTAGTATGTCGCGAACTATTCCTTCGTGTCTTAGAAGGTGTCCTACCATCCTATCTCTCCTACTCTTTATTGTCTTCCATACCTTTCGCTTTTCCCCAACTCTTTCTAATACTTCCCTATTGCTAACCTTATCTATCCACGGTATCTTCATCATGCGTCTGAAGCACCACATTTCAAACGCTTCTACTCTTTTTCGATCCGCTTCTCCTATTGTCCAAGTTTCGCACCCGTATAATGCCGTACTCCTAATTCTTCTTTGCTAGATGCTAACACTGCTATATCATCCGCAAATCTGAGCATGTTAATAGTTTGACCCTGTACATTAATCCCTGAGGCTGTTCTGTCCTTAACAATGTTAATCGCATCTTCGATGTATAAGTTGAAAACTAGAGGTGACAGTGCACATCCCTGTCTCACTCCCTTCCGGATATCTACTTCCCTTCGTTCCTGCTCACATTCTATAACTGCTTTTTGGTCTTTGTAGAGATTATGTATTATTCTTCTGTCCCTATATTCATCCCTACCTTTCTCAGCACTTCGAACATCTTCCCCCATTTTACGTTGTCGAAGGCTTTTTCTAAATCTACAAATCCTATATAGACGCTCTTTCTCTTTTCTATCGTTTTTTCTATAATTACTCGTAAAGCTAGAATAGCCTCGCGCGTTCCTCTATTTCGTCTAAATCCGAACTGATCTTCTCCTAATATTTCTCCCGCCTTTTTCTCCATCCTTCTTTGCACAATTCTAGTTAAAATTTTTGACGCATGGGAAGTTAAACTGATAGTTCTGAAATTGTTGCACCTATCCGCGCCTTTCCTTTTTGGCAAAGCTACCATGATGTTCCGTTTGTAATCCTCTGGAATCTCGCCTGTCAGGTATATGCGACTAACTAATTTAAATAAACGGTCTATTACCTCTTGACCTGCGCACTTTAAGATTTCTGCCTGCAAGCCATCTATACCTGGTGCTTTATTATTCCTTAAACTTTTTAGTGCTAGCTCAAACTCTTCTCTCATTATAGGATTCCCTAGGTTATCCCCCTCTACACTGCTTTCGCTTTCTAATATATCTTGCACTTCTGGTCCCGCATATAAGTTTCCTAAATATTCTTTCCACCTATCTGCCTTCTCACCGCTTTCGCCTCATTCCTAATGTTTTTGGTACTAGATCCAATTTCTCTAAAATTTCTCCTAATTATTTTATATGCTTCATCAGTCTTTACTACTTCGAACTTATCTTCCACTTCTTTGCATTTATTATCGATCCATTGCTCTTTCGCTTTCCTACATTTCCGAATAATTTCCCACTTGATCGCCTTATATCTTTGTTTCCCTATTTCATCTAACCTATTTTTATATTTTCGCCTTTCCTCTATTAGACTCTGTTATCCAGGGTTTCCTACTTTCATTCTGTTTATGGCCCAAAATATCCCTAGCTGAGGAAACTAAACTATTTTTAATGCAATGCAACTATATGGGCAGGAATCAGCGATCATCACGCTCTAGCTATAAAAATTGAAATTAATAATCAGCGCACACCTATCACAAATGAGAGAAGGCGTAATTTCACAAAAAGAGCGATCGAGAAATTTCTCGAATTATTAGAAGTAGACTTATCAGAGTATAGAATTGTGGAAAACCCAAACTTAGCGTTTGAAAACTTCCTGTTCTTATTTGTCAAAGACTTCCACGCTGCATTCCCATTAAAAGATGTGGCAAAAGATAAAACTCGCGCAACCTCGAAGTATCTGAAAAACATAAGAGAAACCTTAAGTTTACTGACCAGAATGCTAGCAGACAACTATTCGCAAGTTTTAAGAGATTATGTAGCAAAATATAAGCAAATGTATTTTCATGAAGCGAGAATTGAAAAACAGGCTTACAATCTCACAAGAATACAGAATGCCAGCAACCAACAAAAAGAGATTTGGAAGATCATAAATGAGGAAACAGGAAGGAAAAAGCACAACAGTAATAAGACTACACTATCATCTGAACAGTTTAAGGAATATTTTGAAACGATTGACCAGTTACCTACGTCAACATCACAAAACACAGTGGAAGGGATGGAGAAAATTGTTACCAATGGCTGCTCGATGTTCTTCTGGCCAACAACAGCACCAGAAGTTCAAGGCATAATAATGAATCTCAAGAGCACCTTAACGAAAGACATTTATGATTTAAACACTAAAGTGGTTAAAGCAAGTGCTGCAATTATATCGGAACCCCTAAAAGAAATTTTCAACAATTGCATACATAAAGGTATATTCCCTGCAAAGCTTAAAATGGCGAGAGTAGTACCAATTTACAAGAAAAATGATCAAAATGACTGTAGCAATTACAGACCAATCTCAGTTTTACCAGTTTTTTCTAAAATATTCGAGAATATCATTAATAAGAGAATTATAGATTTTTTTAATAAACATAATTACTTTTGTGAGGAGCAGTTTGGATACAGACCAAAATCAAGCACAGAAGATGCCATGATGTCCTTATTGTCCTATATTGGCAATACCATAAACGAAAATATGATATGTACAACACAACTATGCGACCTAAGCAAGGCTTTTGATTCGATAACACATACTAAACTGCTACAAAAACTTGAACATTATGGTTTTCATGGTTCAGCGCAACAACTTATAAGATCATACTTGGAAGATCGCAAACAAATAGTCGATTATAACAACAATTTAAGCACATCGATGAATGTATCAAGGGGTATACCGCAAGGTTCGATATTAGGCCCAACGATGTTTATAATCTATGTCAACGATTTTTCCAAAAACCAAAACTGTCATACTGTCATGTATGCTGATGACACTACAATATCAGATAGTGATTTCGACAAAAATGTTCTACGGGTCAAGTCAACGGAAAATCTCAAAAAAGCTGAATTGTGGTTCACATCAAATGATTTAAATCTCAACAAAGAAAAAACAATAACTTTGACATTCATAACAGACAGATGGGAGGAAGCTCAAGAACATGCTCTGTTCCTGGGTATTCACTTGGATCAGAGACTGTCTTGGAAGTACCACATACAGCAACTTAGCAAAAAACTTGCAAAAATAACGTTTGCAGTTAAAAAGATCAAACAGACAAGTGGTAAAGAGGCAGCACTAACTGCGTATCATTCTCTCTTCCATTCTACAATGTCTTATGGTATAGCCGTATGGGGAATCTCCAGTCACCTTGACCTCATACTAAAGGAACAAAAGAAAGCAATTCGGAGCCTGGAGGGAGCCTCATCTAGAGAGACTTGCAGACCTCTGTTTGTAAAGTACGGAATTCTAACAACTCCATCGATGTATATATTCAAAATCTTACAGAAAACTCATAAAGAGGCTGGCACCGCTAAGAAAGTAAATAACATGCATACTTACTCGACTAGAAGGGGTGAGGACATCCATGTACCACGAGCTCGAATAAAAACAACAGAGTTTATCTTCAGGGGTTTTGAACTGTTCAACAAATGTCCAACAGAATGGAAAAATCAAAACTTCGCCCAACATTTGAAGTCATATCTAGTGAATACACCATTATACAAGTGTTATGAATTTTTGAAACTTTGATGTATACCACTATAATTATATTTTCTTTTTCTTGACTTGTATCTTTACAGATGTTAATAAATGCTTATTCTATTCTATTCTATTCTATTCTATTCATTCTGCCTCTATGTCCCTAACAATATTTTCACCCGCGTCCTTTAGTACTTCGTTTGTCTTTTTCTTGAACTTATCGCGCGTATCCTCATCTTTTAGTTTCTCTGGGTCAAGATACCTTCTTCCGCTTCGTTTTTTCAAAATCTTAAATTTAAGATTGGCTTTCACAACGACTATGTTGTGATCACTATCTATATCTGCTCCTGGATAACTTCTACAATCCCGAACTTAATTTCTAAATCTTTGCCTAACAAGAATGTAATCTATTTGATATCTCCCTAGGTCTCCTGGCATCTTCCACGTGTAGCGTCTCCTAACATGATGGTGAAATAGAGTGTTCGCGACCGTTAAGTTATGTTTATCGCAGAACTCTATCAGTCTAACTCCCCTATCGTTCCTATTGCCCTGTGCCTACGGCTGCATTGAAATCTCCTATAATTATTAAATTTTCGTGTCCTCTCACAAAATCTAGCACATGTTCAATATCACTATAAACTGCCTCTACGACCTCATCACTGTAGTTAGAAGTGGGCATATATACCTGTATTATTACTGTTTTTACAGGTTTCGAATCTAACCTAACCATAACTACCCTGTCACTTTGCTGTAAGAAATTTTCTACACTCTGCCCTACTTTTTTCCGCATAACAATTCCTACTCCCGAATTTCCTCCTACAGATCCTGTGTGTATTACTCTAAAATCTCCGCTCCAGAAGTCTCCGGCTTCTGGCCATCGCACTTCACTAATACCTACTACGTCTAATGGTAACCTATCCATCTCAATTTTCAAATTCTCTAACTTTCCTACTTGTTTCATGCTTCTAACATTCCACGCTCCGACTCGTGAGATGTTACACTTATCATTTCTGATGACTCCCCCCGAAGCAGTCCCCGCCCGGAGATCCGAGTGTGGGACTATTTTACCTCCGGAATATTTTACTCCAGAAGGTGCCATCGTCATAAATTCGAAGTACGCTGTACTAGGGATAGAATAATGTGGTGGTTTCCCGTTGCCTTCCACATCGCAGTAGTGTGTATCACAGTGCCATACCGACCCTCACGATCTCTGCCACTATGATTACTGAAATAGCTGCTGCCTCCTTTCAGGGACTTGATTTAGTCTGGCTTCTCAAATAAAAACCCCTCCAATATGGTTAAACCTATGGTTCGGCTCTTTAGATCATTGAAGCGCGCAAGCCATCCCACCCGTCCCAGTATTACTAGAACTGCGTCAAGGTACAAGTCCTTTGGGAAAGCCTTGCAAGACATTAAAAAGGCTAACGCTTTATGATCTGTCACTACAGTCAATTCTCTGCCTAACACGATCGTCCGCCACTGTTTCAATCCGAATACTACCGCCAACGCCTCCTCAGTCACGGTATAGTTTAACTCGGCACCCCTCAAAATTCTACTCGCAAATGCAATATTTAACTTCTGCTTTTCTCCCAACCAGGCTCCCAAACCGTACCCAGAACTATCGCATTGCACAAAATAGCCCTTACTGGTGTTGATGTGGTTAACCAGGGTGGCTTCTACCAAAGCTTTTATAATCGCTTGAAAAGCTTCTTGCTCTTTTTTATCCCACTTTCAAAACTGCCCTTTTTTAATAGATTGGTTAACGGGATCGTTAAATCAGCAAAATTCTGACAAAACCTACGGTCGTAATTCACAGAACCCAAGAAACCCCTTAACTCCCGGATATTCCGAGGGCAGTTTAACTTTTCAATTGCTACCACACGCGAAGGGTGTATTGCTACCCCCGCAGCCGAGATAATATGCCCTAAGAACTCAACTGACTGCCTACCAAACGCACATTTTCTCAATTTAATCGTAATATTCGCCTTCCCCAACTTTCCCAAGACTGTTTGCAAATGTTGCAGATGCTCTTCCACACTTTTTGAAAAAATAAGAATATCATCAACATATACCAGTACAAATGTCGACATTTCCTCCCCAAATGCTTCATTTAACCCCCTTATAAAACTCGCAACCGAAGTCGATAAACCAAATGGCAATACTTTGAAACAGTACGTTAAGTATTTGTCCATGCTGAAAACGCATCAACAGTTCATCGAACGTTTCGGGAGCTACATGGTCTTTACACATTCGCGAATTTAGCAATCGCGCATCAAGACAAACCCTCACTGAATCATCCTTCTTTCTGACAGTTACTAAAGGCGAAATATATTCGGTACTGCGCAGTTCTATTACACCGCAGTTCAACATAGCCTTGATTTGTTCATCTACTATCGTTTTGTACTTGTGCGGGATTGGATATGACCCATTTGACACCATGGCGTTGCGTCGCGCATTTTTATTTCATGTTCATAATTTTTCATTTGACCGGGAGTCTCAGAGAAAACGGACTCAAACCGCTTTAATATTTCATATAACTCATTTTGTTTTTTGCTATCTAACGTTTCCGCACCCTCAGCTACCTTTCTAAAATCTATCTCCGAATACCTGTGTCTCGGTATTTCCCCCTCCATGGAAACAGCATTCACTTTAAAATTATGCCAGTTATATTTTTCTGTTTTAAAGGGGAACACCATAACTGTAGACCCTCTTCGTAACGATAGTGTCCAATGTGCAAAGTTTATTTCCGCATTTCTGACCGCTAACCAGTCGCACCCCAGGATCACCTCCCTATTTAGCCCTGGTATAACCAACAATATTAAACGTGCTTATATTTCAAGTCAATTTTAGTCTTCTTCAGTTCTGCAAAATGGTGTGAGTAGCGGAAGCAACGTGCTTTTTAATTTAAATATTGGTTACACCATGTTTAGCCCATATAGCATCATTAGAAAATAAGCACGGATAGCAAAAAAAAAACATTTTTACACTACATCCACAAATCCAGTCGCACAAATTGTAGGTACATTGATTCTTTAAAATATCTTGGGACATCTTTACCCCTATTATACCACACTACACGCAGAGGAACTATTCGAGCCTACTGTCAATATGCGGTGACCAACAGAGGCAGAGCAGAGAAATAGGTTTCCTCTGCGATCTTCTGCTGTGCTGTGCTGTGCTGTGCTATGGTGGGATATGTTCAATATCCGGCCGGCCTAAGCCATTAGAGCTGTGCAGGGTCAATTTGAATTACGGCCCGACTTGCAGGCAGGCGTTTCATGACTATTTCTAATATTGCTGCGAACGCAGACCGCTGAGGATTTGAGATTGTTGGACAAAAAATATTTTTTGAGATATTTTTATTAAAATTACGAATACTTATATTCAATTTATTTACCTTGTTACGCATAGTTTTCCGGAATATATACTTATCGTTACTATGACAAAGAAATTCTTTGAAAGAATGAACTGAATTAAAATTAGGTACCTATTCATTTTTAACGCACATGAATGGGGTGCAAAGCACACTTCGAGGCACACTTTTAGAAGCAGTTGTAGGAAAACCCCTTTTTCACATCCAAGTCCAGGGCGCCACCGAATTTATTGAAAAATGCTTTCTATGTCTTTTAAATGTTAAGTGAAACTTTTCAAAATAAAATCTTAAGTGTTCCTGAAAAGTTTCCAGCTCTAAGATGTTAAATTGCACAGGGACTGCTGAAAAGTTTACAAGGAATATACAACTGGATAGCAAATATTTGACTATTTTCTATTTCCCGTGTTAACTTGCCATGTGTCGCTCAGTCTGAAATGCAACGTATATTTTAGCGTTATTTAACTGTATTAAGAATTTGCTGTCTAGTAATATAATCATAAGTTAGGGTCCTGATTAAATATCTTATAAATCAAGTTTACACAAAATTCAGCCAGCAATGTTTCATAGGAACCCATGTTTTCTCTATTAGGTACTAAAAAAGCCACTCTTGAGCACGTCTTATTCAAATGCCAGAGATGAATAATTTTACAGGCAACTTCTTTAAAATAAATGGCCTAAATGCCCAAAAACATCAAGTACAACCTTGTTATTTTTACACTTTTATAACTTTATTACTATACCGTAAAAGTGTGTTACAAAAATATTTTAATAAAATTCGAACGAATTCAAATGACAAATGCAAAATTTCAAATGAATCAAATATCTAACACTATGAGCCATAATAACTTAGATCTGGATTATGTAGTTGCTGCAACACTTTCTGATCGGTTGTAGCTTAGTTTGTTTAGGTCAGTACCGGGTTAAATACTCGATCAATCTTTGAACAACCAAATTTGATATAGTTAATCCATTACATCCATACCTTTAATATTTCAAAATTCCGCATGATTTCTTCGACAACAAAATTTCTGGTACCACCGTAAGCGCACTTGCATAATGGGCAATTTTCTACTTTTGGCTTACAGGCCGAACAAATATGATGACCAAATAAGCATTGTTCTACAACCCCATTTGAAGGCTGCTCAAAACAAACCGGGCATTGAAGAAGTTCTTCCATATCAGACCATCCCTACTAAACAAATGAAGGGTGTGGGGAAAAAACAAGGTATGTCACATATTTCTTATTTTTGAGTTTATAGTGCCATCTGGTATACTGCAGCGGTATTCAGCACTGGGTAAATTTGTTGGGGGAAAGAAGTGGGTAGGTGCAGATTTATTTTACAATTTCAAATCACTGGAAGGGAAAAGAACAAGGAAGGTCCGCGTGCATTGTGGAAAGAACAAGGAATGTCCACTTTGCATGCAGTTTTTTTTTATTTTTAGTTAGGTCATGGTGTGCTTGTCATTAAATTTATGTTTAGCAACTGTTAAAAGTTTAAACTGTCAGTGAAGTATTAAGTTGACTGTTTGAATTGACCATGCCATCATTTAGGCACGTTGATTCTGGCACAAGTGAAGTGAGTGAACAAGGCAATCGTGAGAGCAATTTGTGCAAAAAAAGGAAGTCGGCGGGAAGAATGTCCGCTGTTATGAAGAAGCTGAGGCTTCAGACACATGAAGAAGGTGATCCTTGCCAATGTAAACGCCTTAAATGCTATGAAAATACCACATCTGAAGAAAGAAAATATATACTTAAAAATTTCAATAATCTACAAATACAAAATGCTCAGAACTCCTATTTGTGTGGCTTAATAAACATTATTCCTGTGCAACGTCATCGCAGTAGAAAACCAGAAGACGCAAATTTTCACCAAGCTTCGTTTTCTTACAAATTGAGGTTGCAAAGAAAGGATTCTTCTGAGGATGTTTCCGTGTGTGCTCAAGCTTTCCGAGCAGTCCATGGTATAACCAAAGGAAAACTAGAGTATCTTCAGAAATCACTAAAAGACAGTGGTGTTGCACCGCAGGATCAACGGGGAAAACATAGTGGCAAACATCGAAAATTAAAACAGGAATATTTTGAGGCTGTTTGGGGACACATAAATTCATTTAGAGCAAGACTATCTCACTATAGTTTGCACGATTCCGAGAAAAAATATCTCCCCGAAGAATTAAATATTATGAAGATGTTTGGAATGTTTCGAGAAAAGAATCCCAATATAAAAATTTCATACGATACCTATAAACACATATTCAATACAAAATTCAACTTGTCATTCGGGTATCCAAGAACAGATACCTGTTCTTCATGTGTTAAGTTTAATGCAATGCTAAGAACATTGTCAGCTGATAGAGATGCTGGGGAAATTAAGCAGCCCACCTCAGCCAATGACTTGCATAAAAGAAAGGCCCAAACGTTTTACGATAGGAAAAAGAATGCCCGCCTGAATGCAAAACGGAAACCTGATTTTCTTGCAATTGCTATGGACTTTCAGAAGAACATGGCACTGCCCAAAGTTTCTACGAATGATGTGTACTATCGAAGACAACTGTCAATTTTCTCTTTCAATATCCACGTTCTGCATTCAGCAGAATCAATCTTCTACACGTATCCAGAGACCATTGCTAAGAAAAGCCCAAATGAAGTTGTGTCCTTTTTATTACATTTTTTGTATAACTACGTTCCTGATGAAGTGAAACATTTGCACATTTTCTGTGACGGTGCCGGCGGGCAAAACAAAAATTTTATTGTATTTAGGTTCATGAATTATGTAGTCCATGAAATGAAAAAGCTACACACCATTAAAATAACTTTTCCGGAAAGGGGCCATTCATATTTAGAATGCGACAAAAACATGGGAAACATTAATTTAAAAACTAAAATTGAAACTCCAGATGATTGGTATGAACTTCTGAAGGTGTCACGCATGAAACCATCATCATTTGCTGTAGAGGAAGTCACCCAAAATATGGTAATGTACTGGACTTCGTTTTTACAGAACTGGTATGTGAAAAAATGTCCGTTTCCTGTACAAAAAACCAAGGAAGTTTTATGTACTGTCGATTATTGTCGATTTATACTACACAGAGATATGTACAATGGTTCTTGGAGTCAAAGTGTAATCAAGGGAAAAATTCAGAAAGAAACAAAGTTACTGCCCAACGAATTCAAACTACCAGATAAATTATACAATGGTGAGTATAAAAACTGGCCTGTATGGTCGTTAAATACATGTTCGTGTTATTAATATTGCAGTTCTAATACCAATAAACAAAGAAAAGTTTAAGGACTTAATGGTGCTGAAGCAATTTTGTGGTCCAGTTGCTGCTAAGTTTTTCACTGACTTGCCCCACGAATAACGGACATTCCTTGTTTTTTGCGCATTTCACATACCTTATGGTTAGTTTAGCTTCATTATCCGGTAGAGGGGAAGGATATTGTTTAATGTAAAAGTTCATTTAGAAAATAAACATATAGTATCATTTCTGTACTTAATTTGACTTTGATACATAACCAAATTTTGATATTTTTGCGTAATTAACTTTAAAATTTGGTTTACTCAGCTGTCTGTCTGAAGGACATACCCTGTTCTTTCCCCGTGTCCTTCAAATATGATCAATGAAAAAATTCAGTTTTATTTTTTTATTTGAATACAGTCACTTAATAAACTAAATTCCTTATCAGTTCAATAAAATAAGATTAACTTGCCTCAACTTTACTTCCCATTTTGAAAAAGAGTTCCAAGTAGGCAACTTGTTTGAAAATAATAGAAAATAGAATAAATGCCGACAGAATAAATGGCGGTTAAAACTTCAAAAGCCCTACGAGCATTATTTGCTCCTAGTAAAAGTCTGTCATACAGCATACAGTGTTGCCAGTTGCCAGCAAGATTATTTTTTCTGTAATAGATGGCGCTAAAAATCGTAATTTGTAGGTGCGTTTTTTTGAGTAAAACAAAATCCACTTCTACCCGTAAAAAAACTATTACCGTTGATTGCCTAATCTTGATTAGTCAATCAACGCTATTAGGGACCTAAGTGGCGCGTCACACACGTCAGATTTTCATTCCAAACAAAACAAAGCCACGTGCTTTCTGACGTTTTAACCTAACCTCCGAAATATAATTATAGTCGTTTTCAAGTTTTTCCACGTAAGCCCAACACAAATTAAAAATAAACTGTTTTCACTGCAAAACGTCTATAATTATATTGCAAAAGCTAGTTTAAGACGTAAATAATATGGATAAAAGTCAAATGGCACGTGCTTTTGTTTTGTTTGGAAGGAAAATCTGACGTATGACGGAGGCACTTAGGTCCCGAATTACCAAGAAAACGATGGTTCAGTGTTGCCATCATAAAATATACTTTTTGGAGAGAGAAAACAAACGTAACTAGTAACTACACCGATGACATTATTTGTCAAACGTCATTTGAGATTTGATTTGAATGATGGTAGATGGTTAAAAAAAGAAATGGAAGCTTTTAGGAGCATGAGCGGAAGAAATGAAGAACTTATATACCATTTTTGTTGTACAGATAGTTTGCCCTGCAATTCATGTACCTCAAAGTTTTCATCAATTTTTTGGACAATTTTGACAATAATAATGTTTGTTAACAAAATAAGCACCGGCCGTATTATGTTACCTATGGCCGTATTGATCATTTTAGAATGACGTCACACAATTGACAGCTGGAGGGCACACATTTGTTTGTTTTAAAGCTTATTGGAGGGAAGAAGAGGATGAATAACAAAGTAGATGTTTGTGTTACCATTCGGCACCAAAAAAGGGGCGTAACTTAAACTTAGTCTCTTTACGCCGAGAATTGAATGAAAATTCTTAAAATGATATGACTGGTTGCACTATTGCAAACGTTGTTTCGTTATTTTGAGTTAAATTACATGAACTCTAAACATCACCACTTTGTTTGGCACCAAATCTGTTCAAATTTTGGTAACACTCACGTGTGTAATGTTGTTTATCCATGCTCAGCCCTCCAACAGTAAATGGCGGCCTGTCAAAATCAGGCCATTCTAAACTTAGAGGAGGGAAGAAGAGGAGGAATAACAAAGCAGGTGTTCCTGTTACCATTCGGCACCAAAAAAAGGGGCGTAACCTAAACTTCTTAGTCCCTTTACGCCGAGAATTGAACGAAAAATCTTAAAATGATATGACTAATTGCGCTATTTCAAACGCTGCTTTCCTCATTTTGAGTTAAATTACATGAATTCTAAACAGTTCCCTAGTTTCATCACTTTGTTTGGCACCAAAGATGCTCAAATTTTGGTAACACTCACGTGCACGGCAAAGGTCGGGCGTTACGAATCCATACTCTTCCCTCATCTAAGATTCTAAAACAGTCGTGGTCATCTTGGTAGCAGATAAAATGTTATACAATACTCGCCCCTTAATGGGGGACATAAGTGTCTCCCGTCAGATTTTCATTCCAAACAAAACAAAAGCACGTGCCATTTGCGTTTATCGATATTATTTACGTCTTAAACTAGTTTTTGCAATATAATTATAGACGTTTTGCAGTGAAAACAGTTTATTTTCAATTTGTGTGGGCTTACGTGTAAAAACTTGAAAACAACTATAATTATATTTCAGAGGTTAGGTTAAAACGTCAGAAAGCACGTGGATTTGTTTTGTTTGGAATGAAAATCTGACGTTTGTGACGCGCCACTTATCTCCCCCATTTATAATGCATGAATTTAGTCTTTTTGTCAGCTTATTATTTTTTTCTAACACCTTGGCGAAGTTTAAGAATAAAAAGTGCTCCTACCTTCATCAGTAACTCCTTGGGTTCATATTTGCTATTCGACGTAAATGATGTCATCGTATCCCACCACCCATACCATATAAGGCAATAAGTGGAATCTTACGCTCCGATTGGTGAATATGTAATAAAACTACCCTGGCACGCCTCGCGAGTAGGGAACGGTCGAACGCTTGCGTCGCTTGCCGCTTGGTTTAATTTAAATTTAACCCTTGTTCCTTGATGCTTGATGCGTTAAATAACGGTAATTGTCGTGTAATGGTGTACTATTAATATGTTCACGTGTTTAATTCATTTTTGTAAACCGCGGAATTATTCTTAAGATGTTTCTGGATGGTTCCGTAAATTCAAAATTTTGCAGTCTGTATGTAGGTGGAGGGTACCTAGTTTGCTGGAAAACCAACAAGCACCAAGGAGTAAAGGAGTAGTGACTGTTTTGTGAGTAGCTGGACCTTGAAAGTGCAAGCACGTGTTTGGAAGATTTACCCTATTGTTGTTTTACGTGTTTCGTGGTTGTTAGCCCCATAATTGGGATTTTACTTTCATTGGCGTGGATTGGTTTAAAATTGGTCGCATTGTGTTTTGGTAAAACTTGTGAATTGGGAAAACCGATCCGTTACGATTTAATTCGGCCTTATTTGCACACCAAAATCAAGAATCCAGTGCTCTTCACCAGCTCTAACCAAGGTCTTAGAAATAGGTGCCTAGGAGACGTAACATCTGGAACTCCTACAACAGTCCTAACACGACAATCTACGATACCATCAGTGGACAACTAGATTTGCTGACGACAGCTCTCCACAGAACAGGAAACAACTTTTAAGGTCAGGGTCAGATATTTTATCTTTTTATTGTGCCGTGCTATCTCTGAGTATGTATACACGCAGCGATAACGTAACCTTTATTAAAAGCACCTTTATTAAAGGAGCTGTTAACCTACGTGTATACGGACCAAAACCGTCCTTAGTAAGGGCAGCGTAAATAATGCAACGACTGTTTCCCAACAGCCTTTGCATTAACAACGGTGCCTTTAAATTCTGTGTATACGGGTATTTACATAACGGAGTTGCGTTTTAGTACTTTTAAGTTTTCTTTGGTTACATGCTGTTGACAGTTGAGGATAAAAATCGCCTTTTTTTGCTTGACACTTTGGTTTTGACATACTGCTGTGTAGTACTGTGAAAATAATTCAGTATTTGTGCTTCGTATAAGGATACAAGTGTATTCATATGCTTAACGAGAAAGGCCTAATTTAAATTGGAGAAAATTAATAATTTTGAAGAGTTTGACAGGAGGCAAGTTTTGATAGAAGACATTTTGGAATGAATGGGCGAAAATATTGCACACTAAATAAATAAAAATAATATATAGGCCTAACAAAATATTTATTTGCGTTTAGCAGGTCTGTCAGCTATCACTGATCCAATCAAGCGAAGCTAGTTGGAAAAGATATAAAGCAAAAGTTACTACCATTTGGTGAACTACTTCAGTTAGCAGTTAGTTATAGTAAGTTACTTTAACAACGTAAATCTGTCTATCTTGTGTACACACCTTATAGAAATTCCGTTATTTAGAGGAGCCTTTATTAAAGGTGCCTTTAATGCTGCGTGTATACATACTCTCTGAGTAACCACCTAGCCGGTAGAACCTCGTGTGAAACCAAATAAATTGAAAGTGTTTGTCGTAGTAAGGTGGGATTTCCTAGCGACGTCCACGTCCAGCGTTCGTGGCCCGCCGGGACGGCTGGCAGTTAATGACCGAATAATGCATTTTGAATGCAACTGTTTTCTTTGAAGCTTCCTGACTCGTCGTCTCAGCGTCCGGCCGTCAGCGGCTGTGACCCGACTGCTCAAAAACATGTTAAGCCGCGAACGTAGACTCCAGCAGTCACATGTACCTATCAGTTGAAATAAGCATATTGTGGTGGATATTACGACTGAAAATTTACACATGCAGACAACGAAGTATTGATTGATCGTGTACGTGAATTTCCTTGCATTAAGACCACGAAAATAAAGACTTCAAAGATTATCAAATTCGGGAAAATTATGTTAGAGTATTCCTATTCAACATGACAACGAGCCACTGTTACTTAAACTGCAGTCAACTGTACCACCTGAACACAAAAAACACTTTTGATACTACGGGCGGTTTTCTCGCTACTACAAAAACGCGGACGCCAGACGTTTCAACCAAATCCAAAAATCTTCGTGGCTAGCCGTTACTGCTGGACGTCGCTAGGAAATTCCACCTGTACGCTGTCCTGTTTTGACGTATGTATAACTTTTGGTGTGTTAGTAATATCAGCGGATCTCTGTGTTCCGTTATAATTGCCTGTCAATTTCGTTGTTTTGTTACCTTTCTTAGTAAATTTCGGTGTTTTGTTTGCATGATCTGTAAATTTCCTTGGTTTTGTTTAACGTTACTAGCAAATTACGTTGTTTAATAGTAGGGAATAATTTGGCATTGTTGTAACCACCATTATATTAAGATCTCTGGTTGTGTGCCTTATTGTATTCGATCTTTCTAACTAGTAGACTTGTGTACCGATCTTTCAGATTGTACGTAACTTGTGATCAGCGATTCGGTTATTGCGCCAGTTTTATGTCAGTATTTTCTCGGTTATCTATAGGATATGATTATGAAGCTTCATCTCTGTTAGGAATACCGGTTTGATTTAACATCTGATTTTCTGGTGGCACGCGGTGCCGAGTTGCCGAACCCCAGGCGACAGGCCTGTCGCAAATTCATATTACCATACCTGTAAGTATGTATTGTACCTAGTAGTGATGCCGCGGATCCACTTTTCATAAAAACCGGGTAACGGATACCCGGCGAAATTTGTTGGCCGAATACCGGATATCATTAAGCGGGTACCCGAAAACCGGGTACCCGGCGGCCGGATACCGGGTATCGCGCCCGAGCCATATCCGAGCATGCCCGGACAGCGCGGAACTCTATTTACGGAGCTCTGAGATCGCGTCAAAACAAACTTAATCGCGTGATCGGCACGTGTCTATGACGTATCGCGATTCTCATTGGAAAACGCGTGAACGAGCGTGCATTTTTATATTTTTGTGATATTTTGATTTTCGCTTCAAATATGTATTAAGTTTTTGCTTTTGTTTCAGAATATGAATAATATTACTTTTCCTTTGTTTTTAATTGTTTTGTTTGCTTATTTATTTGTCATCGTTTTTCAAAATTTGTAATACTTAGTTGTTCTTTAGTTCCAGAAGTCTATATTTTATGTTTTCTTTATTTTTAAACATATTTTCGTATTTTATATACTAAGTAAGTACATATATAGAAAACGAAACTCTCACTTTAATATGCAATAAAAAATAAAAGTTCAGTTTTAAGATTAAACTGTTTATTTTTAACTTTGCTCCTATATCCGGCCGGGTAGAGGGCGTTATCCGGCAAAACCGGGTATTTGCAAAAATTGGCCGGATAGGCCGAATACCGGGTAATGGCCGGGTACCCGCGGCATCCCTAGTACCTAGCACGATACTTGTATCGGAAATAACTGTTAACAGATCCGCTAACAAAACTATTACATACTTTTGAACTTTAAACGTCGAGCAGTTGGCAACCGTTGTGAATTCAACATTTCGTACTTAACAAAATGGCCTACAGTACATGCTCTTTGAATCTGTATTTTTAACTTTAACTTAACTATTAATTTGTACTTCTTAGATGCCTCCAAACGCAGATGTATATTGTGAAGCTTTGGGGACCAGACATATCCTCAACACCAGAAATACTGGCTACCGAGATGGGTCTGTCTTTGCATAACGGCAAGATAGGGGGCATGGACATTATGTTCGTGGCGTTCAATATTTCACACTTCCGACGAAGAAGACCGCACGCTGCAAAGTCTGCTTCTGTGCTAGAAGTTTCAAGATGATCTTTACGATGTTGCCCTGCATCCCACTGGTTTATGTGCGTTGGTGGGGTTTTCTGATAAGCTTCGCTTTCTGATCATTTTCGTGGATACTTTTGACAAGACCAGAGCGTTCAATATCAGACGATGTAAGAAGTGCTGCTTCAGCAGTTTAGGCCATCCTTTTGCCGCTGCAAACGGAAATGTTATACAGATTTAGTTGACAATAATGTTTACGCAGCAGTACGTTTTGAAAGGACACAGTGGACAGGTAAATAAAATGCCTATGTATATACCGCCCAAAAGAATTGGACGAAAACTTGTTCGTACGTCTCGACAGGCAGCCATCGGACAAAACAGTATAGGACACTTCTTGTTAGAGAATTTACTTACTTCTAATTGCAGCATTTTCCTGAAAAGTTGATCACAACCAAGGCATTTGAAAAAATCCGTCTTGTCGGGGCTTTCAATACTGTTATTTGTTTGTAGAAAATAATTAAGTACCCTGATTATTACCATTAAAATAGAGGAGTAAATGATAAAATAATTTAATCATATGGTTTTTGTCCTTAGCATTGCTGCTAGTATGCAGCCTATATGGCATCCAGTTAAATGGACCAAAGTGCATTCTAACTTTCAGTGTGTTTGTCGACTGAACTATTTTCTTTTAATCCTTTCGCAGATAACCGGTATATCTTGGTCAGCTGACGACTTGGAAATGTGTTCGTGTGGCAACGATGGAGCCGTGTACGACTGGAAAGTGGCAACTGAGGTGCGAACGGCGGAGGTGATTGTGAAAAAGTGTTCCTTCACCTGCGTGGTGCTAACTTCAGATGGAAGATCTAGTTTTGCGGTGGGAACGGACGGTCAACTGCGCGAACTCATCAGCTCCAACATATCGAGAGATGTGAAGATATCCGACAAAGGAGTGGATGCCATTTTACTTTCCAATTGGAATCAAATTTTGTTTGTGGTCGCTCATCAGGGAAGCGTGCTTTCTGTTAAATTGCCGCTGCTGGATGTTGCGGAGCACAACGAATTTAACACCTGTCACTCAAGTAAGTATAATTTTTGGAAAGATCAGCATTGCAGAAAATCATCCATTATCGGGGACCTTTGATAAAGCCAACCCAACTTATTATGTAGCTAAATGACCAACGTTTAGTGTTTGGACTTGCGTCGCGTTGTTTCGTGTATCAGTACGCGATTGTACTGGATTAAAAAAGCGTGGAGTTTTTTATGATTTTTATTATAACAACTATTCACCACGAGGGTTTACAGAGAACTGAGAAATAACAACTTAAAATGTACCTACATAGACTACCCTTAAAACTAGAATTTCTGTACCTGCTGTACCGCAATAAAGTAAGAATTTAAAGAATGCGGCCACTACCGGGAAATAACAGGGTCGGTCACAACATACCGCCCGCCTTGAAATATTCAAATTTAAAAAAAAAAAAACATTAAATTCAACAGTGTTAGACCTACGCAACCAACTTTAGCGCGAATGTTTATGCACTATTTTGTGGTAAGACGCACACTTTCGCAACACTGCGTCTAAATGTCCCACTCACAGTTCGTACGTCGACGACACGGATTAGGTCGTCCTTTCCTGGATAAACTGCAGTAATTCTACCCAGCTTCCATTGTTGAGGAGGGCAATTGTCCTCCTTTAATAGAACCAGTGACCCAATTGCATAAGATTGGCCACGGTTAGTCTTCCATTTACTTCTCTGCTGTAGCGAGTTTAAATAGTCGGATGACCATCGTTTCCAGAAGTGCTGTAAAATTTGCTGAGTTCGTTGGTACAATGTCAGCCTATTTACTGGTACATCATTGACGTCCAATTGGGGTATTGCAGTAAGAACTTCACCAATTAGGAAATGGCTAGGTGTCAAAGGGATTAAATCACTGGGGTCGCTGGAGAGAGGGGTTAAAGGTCTAGAATTGAGGACGGCCTCAATTTGACATAACACGGTGCTCAAATGCTCAAAAGTCAGATGAGCATCCTTTATATCTCTTTAAAATGTTCAAAAAACAGTTAGAAGTTAAGTCGCCGGCTACTTCCAGGTGCACGGCCTTGGTTTTGAAACATAAAAATGCATATATAGGATTTAATAATTTTTCTAGATCGTGACTTCCCATCTTTAATTAAAATAGGACCTGCAAAATCTACGCCCACAACGGAAAACGGACGACCAAGGGTTAATCGCGCTTCGGGTAAACTTCCCATTAAAGGCATACTATTAGAGGGTCTAGCTTTAAAACACGTAATACACTTGCGTAACACACCTTTCGTAACATTTTTCCCATCAATCGGCCAGTATTTATTTCTCACTGCAGATAAAGTTGTTTGAGGTCCTGGGTGTAAGAGTCGTTTATGTTCGGATTCGATTATCATTTTTGTCAAAGCATGATTTGGCGGTAACAAAATCGGATGTTTTTGGTCTGGAGTGACCTTTGAAAGAGTAATTCTACCACCAACTCTCAACAGTCCGTGTTTATCAATGAAAGGGTTTAATGAATATAATTTGCTAGTTTTCGAAACGTATTTACCTTGGCTCAAGTCTTTAATTTCGAGGTTAAAACGTTGAAATTGCATCATTTTTATGAGTGTAAACAAAGAGTGATCTAGTTCATTTCGAGTTAAGGTTCCCGTGTCCTTTGATTCCTTTGATTTTACATTGCGAATGAAACGCTGAACATAGGCGTAAACTCGAATCAGTTTATTCAAGTTCGAAAACCTTTCAAATATAGATTGATCTGTGTAAAGGTAGTTGACAAAAGAGAGCTGAATAACCCTTTTCCTTTCTGGGATATCTGCAATATCGTTCGAGGTCGGTTTAAGTGAATTAGGCCAACAATCTTCATTCATTTTTAAAAATTCTGGTCCTAACCACCAAAGTCTTGAATTTTGCAATTGTTGGGGGCTTGAGCCACGAGATAATATGTCGGCGGGGTTGTGTACAGAATTTATGTGGCGCCACCGAGATTTATGCGTGAGTTGGTGAATTTCGGCTATCCTGTTTGCCACAAAGGTTTTCCATTGACAAGCTTCACCTTCAATCCACGATAGTACAATAGTGGAGTCACACCAGTAGAATTTTTGTAAATTTTGTATGCTTAAAGCTTGCTCCGCTTTCCTGACTAACTGCGCCAATAATAACGCGCCGCATAACTCTAAGCGCGGCAATGTAACCGTTTTTAATGGAGCTACCCTTGACTTGGCGCACAATAATTTTGAAGTATGAGTACCGTTTTGGTGTGTAGTTCGAATAAAAAGGCAAGCGCCGTACGCGATTTCCGATGCGTCGCAAAAGCCGTGTAATTCAATTTTTACAAAATGTGGTATTGTGACTTGTCTCGGTAGCTTAATGTCATTAATAAGAGGTAAGTGATTATAGAAATTGTACCAGCTTGTGTGTAAATCAACGGGTAATGACTCGTCCCAGTCTAATTTGTGTTGCCATAACCTCTGCATTATAAGTTTGGCTCTGATAGTAATAGGACCTATAATACCTAACGGATCGAATATTTTCGAAATTATTGATAAAACCTGGCGTTTCGTTACAGAGTTATTAGAATCGAATTTGACCGAGTAACTTAGGATGTCATCGTGGGGATTCCAAAAAAGACCTAATGTTTTGCAAGTTTTATCATCTGAAATGCTGTAGTGTCCTAAGTCACCTGAATCGCAATTATCGACTAGTTCTTTAATATTTGAGTAAAATTTCCTCAACGGGAAAGCAGCATTACTTAAAATGTAAACGATTTGATGTTTCAATAATTTTGCCTCTTCTATAGATTGGGCGCCGGTAAGTAGGTCATCCACGTAGAAATCTGACATAATGACTTCGCTAGCTTGGGGATAATTCGATATATTGTCTTTAGCTGCCTGATGCAATGAACGTATTGCCAAAAATGAAGCGGATGCAGTACCGTACGTAACAGTGTTTAGGCGATAATGTCGTAATTCTTCAGTAGGATCCGCCCGCCATACAACACGCTGCAGATCGCGATCAGCATCGGCTACATTTATCTGTCGGTACATTTTCTCTATATCGGCGGTAAAAACGATGTTGTGTTTGCGGAACCTTAGAACAATCGAAAAAAGATCTTCCTGAATTACCGGACCAACCATTAAGGTATCGTTAAGAGATAAACCGGAATCTGTTCGTGCAGAAGCGTCAAATACGACGCGTAGTTTACTGGTGGTACTGCTTTCTTTAAAAACACCGTGATGGGGTAAATAATGAATTAGATCGGTATTTTTTGTGTCGAGCGGATTAATTTTCGTCATATGACCAAGAGTTTCATATTCTTGCATAAACACGCAATATTCAAGTTTGAGTTTCGGATTTTTACCTAGTTTTTTCTCTAAATTGTAAAATCTATTAATAGTTTGGGTTTGTGATTCCCCGAGATTATTAATATTTTCTTTAAATGGTAATTTAACTGTAAATCTGCCGTTTGTGTCTCGTTTGTAGTTTGTGATGAAATTTTCTTCGCATTTTAATTCTTCTATTGTATTATGGGATTTTGTGGGGCACTCCTCAAGTTGCCAAAATTTCTCGATTTGATCGCGTATATCAATATTTTCGAACATTGCAAAATTACAAATGATTTCATTTTTCGGCTTAGTATAAGAATTAACTGGGCCAGAAACTACCCAACCTAGCTTAGTTTTCTGAAATACAACTTTATTGTCGCTTGATCTAATTTGCCCTATGCACAGAATTTCAAAGAATATGCTAGCACCTAGAAGTACGTCTATTGGTTTGGATATACAAAAGTTTTCATCGGCTAATTTAATGTTACTCGGTATCTGTAAGCAAGAAGCACTAAATGATGTTTGAGGTAAATTTTCAGTTATTTTGTTGACCAGCAGGAAACCTTGTTTTGTTTTATATCTCTCATCGAGTGACAAAATTGTTGTTTCAGTTTTGTTTTTTTAGGTGGCTTAAAGAATTATTAATGCCTGCGATAGGTATGTGTATCTTCTGAGTTTTTAAATGTAATTTATCTGCCAGCGTTCTCGACATAAAATTTGTTTGGGACCCGCTGTCTAATAAAGCACGACATTTTACAAGTTTTCCGTTGGAGTCCAAAATGTTAATCATGGCAGTTGCTAAAAGTACTTGAGTGGATTTAATTTGAGGTAGGCAATGCATGACGACATTTGTTTCATTTGAATTAATTGGAGTGCTAGAAGATGAAGTCTGTGCGGGTGTGATTGTTTCTGTATTAGAATTATTTAAAGTGTGATTTGCATGTGCGGATCGTTCAAAGTTATCATTGTAAGATTGATGCAAAAGAGAGTGGTGTTTTTTACCGCAATGTCTACAAAGGCTAGAATTACATACTTGCTGAGTGTGATTGGGACGTAAACAATTTGTGCATAATTTGTGTTTCTTAACTTCCGCGAATCGATCATTTATGCTCATTTTGAGGATTTTGTCGCACTGATAATTATAGTGATTTTGACTACAAAAGGCACATGATATTTTTGTGGTAACAACATGAGCGAGTGTTTTTTCTTCGCGGCTATTAGAGTACGGTTTTTGAATTTTTACTTTACTCTCAATTGTCTCCAAAATTTGACAACGTTGTGTAAGAAACTCAGTTATATCCGAAATTTTTGGAAAGACGGTTTTATTTACTTTTTCTTCCCATTCACGTTTGGTGGTCGGATCGAATTTGGAGGTAATAATATATATCAATAAAGCATCTAATATTTCAGTCGTTTCACCTAAAGATGTTAATGCTCGTAAATTTTTTGTGAAGTTATCTAGAAGTTTTCTTAAGTAATTGTGTGATTCGATTTTAACGTTATTTAAATCAAAAAGGGTCTTAATATGGGTGTGCACGATAAGTTTTTTATTTTCAAAGCGTTCTCTTAGCAGGGACCAAGCGATATCGTA
This sequence comes from Xestobium rufovillosum, assembly GCA_963966045.1. Classification (NCBI taxonomy): domain Eukaryota; kingdom Metazoa; phylum Arthropoda; class Insecta; order Coleoptera; family Ptinidae; genus Xestobium; species Xestobium rufovillosum. The sequence continues at coordinate 27,142,739 of OZ014503.1, forward strand.
GTTATCATTTGATATCTCGATTGAATGAATTACTTGGGATGCTTCCGATTTTAAGCAAGATTTTAAATAATAAAATTTTTGCACGTTACTTAACTGTGTGTTATCATGTATCAGTGATTTAAAGCTGTCGTGAAATGTAGTCCATTGTGAATAGTTACCGTAAAATTCTGGCAATTGTATGTGGGGTAGTTTTACCTGTCCTTGTATCTCATTAGAGAGGGAAGCGTTGCTGCTATTTAATGAAGACGAATTATTTTTTACAAGTTTTTTTGCACGGGAAATTAATTTGTAATAACCATTTTCAAACGCCTCACGTTCATGCTCATCGATACCATCGCCAGCGAGGCGTTCTATTGAATTTTGAATTGCGTTAAATGAATTTAAAACATCTGTCTGTAATGCTTCAAGCCTCGCGCTTATTTCGTCAACATCAGGATTAGAGGATAGCCTTTCAAGATATTTTACAAATCTTTTGACTTGAAGTTTTATTTGACCACGCTCTAATTTTAAGTTTTCCAACTCATTTGCCATTTTGAACGTTCGAGAACAGTGATATGCCAAATTGAGTTAATAATAACAAAGGATGTAGAATAGAGTATAGTGAATGAGAAAGAAGGATGGTGACTTACTTGAATTTACTCCTCGTGTGTGCAGAGAAGAATCTTGCGTCGTATTGCGTATTTGTTGTTCGTTTTGTTGAACACTTTGCTTTCTTGAAGAAAGGCGTATGAATGTATGTAATGCGTTATTTTCCGGACAATCCCGGCCGAAGGACCAAATGTTTGGACTTGCGTCGCGTTGTTTCGTGTACCAGTACGCGATTGTACTGGATTAAAAAAGCGTGGAGTTTTTATGATTTTTATTATAACAACTATTCACCACGAGGGTTTACAGAGAACTGAGAAATAACAACTTAAAATGTACCTACATAGACTACCCTTAAAACTAGAATTTCTGTACCTGCTGTACCGCAATAAAGTAAGAATTTAAAGAATGCGGCCACTACCGGGAAATAACAGGGTCGGTCACAACATTTAGTTTGCCTATATCGTCGAGCAGGGGACGGAAATATAATAGCTAGAATCGTATCTTCTGTTCAGGACTTGGATAAATCCAAGAAGAGTTCAATTATTAGTGGTAGATTAGTGTTTATTATTAAGTATTATTAAAAATCTACGGACGTTCTTTACAAATCGAAATCATGTTTTCAAAGTTTGTAATAACTTCCTTAATAATTCGAACTTCGAACTGTACTTTTTACAAAAGTTTTTGGAACTTCCTCTGTATGGTGCCAGTCCATAATAATTCAAGAAACGTATGTCATCTAGTTTTAAAACCTCTAATAGATGAGTTCCACTATATTTACATGGCGATGGCGACACTAGGAAAGGGCGGATCCAAAACCTTTTTCTTGATTTTCTTTTTCTTTTGTCTTCTTCAAATAATATGACGCATGCCGTTGCTGCAAGAAGTACATTTCTTTCGCTTGAATAGTTCATGATGACTCACTTTAAGTCTGGGCGCAAGCTCGTTTTTTCAACTTGTTACATGTAGCCTGTTATATCGTTATATGGCAATGTTACATAAGCCTGGACCTGACTTTACGCAACAATTTTAAATCGCCGATATTTTTTCAAAGTTTCTCGTCTCTGTGAATGTTCAGATATTTCGATTAATTTTCCCGATATTTAATAAATTCTAGTGCGATGTACAGTGAAACCTCCCATAACGGACACCTCTATTAACCGGATACCTCTGATAAACGGACACTATTTAGGGAACGAACTGTCGCTTATGGGGCTTTATCATTCTCTATTAAACGGACATCTCCCATAAACGGACACAAAATCGGCGACCATTGGTGTCCGCTTAAGAGGGGTTTCACTGTACTGAACTCACATTTTTGACAATTTGAATATGAGAAAGGTGCGAGGAGTGATTTCGGTTGTTTAAATGTATCATTATTATTAACTTTGCAATCTTCACCTTCTACTCTTTTCTATTCTAATTTGTAGTACATACCTATTTACAGTAAACATGTTAACTGCCAGTGGACAACAGTCTATTACACATGAACTGCTTCTTTGAGTTTCGCCCTCCTATAAAAGACCACTTATTGCATGTTTTTGTCTTTTTGTTAGTCCACTCCACATACGTAGAAATAAAAATGAAAAAACAACTTGAATTTCAGATGCGAATAACGTACGACGACCGAGTGCTAATAACTGCTGCCCAGGACTGCAACATCTACATTTGGAAAATTCTAAATGCCAAAAGTACGCAGATCAGAATTGACGAGGATTGATCTGGAGGCGAGACGAGACCTGACACAGAGGACGCATGAGTTAGTAACGGAATATGCGTGCCAGATGAGACAGAGCGAAGTGGCACACAAGCAGAAAATGCAGGAGGTTCACGAGGGATATTGCGGGGCCATAGAGGAACTGAAAGAGAGGAACGAGCAAACGGAGGCCGATCATGTCCAAGAAATGAACAACATAAACATGGAGATTGCTAAAATGAAGACGCAACACAAGGAGTTTGTCCACAAACTGGAAGCAAATTATAACAAGAAGTTGATCGTGGAATATGACTAGTACCTGAGATTGGAAGACAAGATGTCCAAGATGAGGAGCAACTATGAGAGGGAATTAGCCGAACTGAGGAAGCCAAAAAGGACTCCGAAGATAACATCACGACCGAGTTTTTGCAAAAGTTGCAAGAAAAAGAGGTCCATCTGGAAGAGATGGTGATGCAAATGAGACTGATGACGAAGGAGCACCAACTGATAAAGCAGCAAATCGAAGACGACGCCGACCGCGAAATATACGAGTTGAACACGGAGCACGAAAAGGAAATAAAAGAGGAACAAGACACCAACATCCGGTTGAGAGGTGAGACGGGCATCATAAAGAAGAGATTGGCCACTTCCATAAAACGAACACATCAAATTCAAGGGAGTTACAATAGGTCAGTAATTTATTATTCTTATGTCCACCTTCCCATATTTTCATTAGGCCGCAAATTACATTTCTAAACAGCCTTAATTCCTCTTAACGGTTTATACAGGGCGAGTCGGGAGGAACGCGCCAAATTTCGGGGGTGTATTCTAAAGTAACATTTACATCCAATTCGATATCGGCATACTTCGAAATCCGATTGCAAAGTGGGTATTTCACATATGCATTTATGTATTTGCTTTTACAACGGCACTTTGAATTCAGCACGGATCATGTCAAAATTCAAATTCGAATTGCGTGTTTGCAAATCGCAAACGTCCAATTTGAATTGTGACAAAAATATCGAAGTGACAGCGGTCAGTTACAAAATATGTCCGATATAATGTAATTTTCTCCATTATCTAGTCAGAAAAGCGGTGAAAAGTAATTAATAGATGAGGTTTGTATTCTGTTATATTCTTTTTACTTTCAATTTTAGCTGAAAGCAATGGTTCTGTCAGATAATACCACCGGCGAAGTCACATTTAGAATTTTCAATGTAAATGATACCCAATTTCACTTCAAAGTTTCTAGCACAACTCTGGCAATCCGATTTCGAAGTGTGCCGATATCGAAATGGATGTAAGTGTAGCTTAAGCCTAAAAATTATGTAAAAAAACTCAAATGTTACCCAATTTTTATTCATTTTCAAGTTATAGCGTCTGTAATCTTATCGCCTTACTCAAGTTTGTTGTTATTTCGGCTGCCCACGCGCTGCGACCAATTTTATGTATTATGATTTCAATGTGCTATTTTTAAATGTCCCTTTGATTCATATCCAGCTAAAAATTCTGTCTTTGTTTATAAGAAACAATATTCATTCATTCAACTCATAGACTTGACAATGAAAAGGTCTTAATTAAAGTCTCAAGAAGTATCAATAAGTTGTTTCTATTCAATTATTGTCAATTTAATGTACAGTTTGCCAATATATTGTGAATTTGTGCATGTGTTTTTAATTAAATTGCAGGACGTGAAAAAATCTAGCGATGTGCGAAAGCATCATTAAAAAAATACCCACACACATTGTTCTAATCATTGCGATCTCGTAATAAATTTCCAAAAATACCGCCACTGACTTCCAAATATTTTGTACTTCGTCTATAAAGTGCGTCCGTTGCTCTTTTGATTGTTTCATGTCTCTCTTTAATTATTACCGACTGCAGCATTTCTAATACGTCAAATTAGTACATCCCGAGTGTTGAATTTTCCTTTATAAAACTCACTTTTGAATCCGTCCCGTGGATAATAGTGCAATGGTGTGAGGTCTGGAGACCTCGGAGGCCAACTAATAGGACCACCGCGACCAATCCAACTAAAAAATGAATTTGCGGGTTGCGACTCACTCGATTAAGATAGCCAGTGTGGGAAATTTTTTAATTTTTTCGTTTTCTTCATGACGCTATAACTTGAAAACTCGGATAACAACACTTGAGTTTTTTTGCGTTACTTTTACATCTAGAGTACACACTCAGAATTTGACGCGTTCCAGCCGACTCACCCTGTATGTAATTTTAAATGATTTCCCCCTGGGCAGGCTACCCTCTAGTTCTTCAGCACAGTCCCTTACTTTATTCTTGAAAATGGAACAATCTAATCGAGCACATCTGCATAATTGTTCAGTTGTCAGAGTTTTTTTGCAGGCTTGGAACAAAACAAATATTTCTCTTTGGTTAAAACCATTTTTAACCAGTGTCCGAAATCAAAATTATATTTTGTTAAATTTAACCATTAACATTTGGTGTCGTTGTCGTCTGCATGTTCAGGAAACACGTGTAGAGTTTAATTACTGCGTCACTGTTTCGGTGTGCGAGGTAAACTTATAAAGAATTGATCGAGAGTTTACACCAAAGTTCACGATCCAACCATTATCTGAATTAAAAGATATATCCAATAATTTATTACTGTATTATTTATTTTGAAACCTTTTTAAAAGATAACATATTTTAATGACTATCGGGGATTTGAAAGATGTAGTAGCCATTTGCGGTCCATGCGCGTCAAATTATTCCGCTCAAAAAATGTTAAATTTTGTTTTGTTTTCATTTCAATTGCTTGATCACGAGCAATTTTCTGAGATCTAAGCACGAGATGCACACACAAACGCATAACAAAGTATACTGCACGATTTAACACTGATTTAACACGATTTCTGGGAAGAAATGGAGGGAGATTAAATTAGCCAATAAGCTCCGATTATGGACGTTATTGGTTATCATAATGTTGCCCCACTATCAAACCGCGGTAGTTTTCCGCTCTAAACCTGCTCTCCAAGCGTTCAACTTTAGTTGTTTCGCGTCTGGCGGGCAAAAATTTTTTTTGCAACTCCGGTCGTTTCCCGTCCCGAAAGGGTTAACAGGGAATGAAACATTTTCATACCTGAGTGGTACTGAACCGTTTGAACAATTAGTCCTCGAGCAAGTACCCTGCCAGGCATTGAATTATAGAACTGAATCCAGATTTTGTGTACATACTTCGAGATCTCTTACGGGATGCTGCCCCAAACAAATCGTTGGGCTTGGAGCACCCTTGTATCTCTACATACTTTCGTGCTTATACTAGCATTAACTATTCATGTTAAATGTTTTTCAATACGGCATGTTTCGAATGTGCATTGAAAAACCGTAGACCACTGGTTTTGTCCCTGTAGGTCTCATCATTATGGTGTTTTGCCCTACAAGTGAATCATGCAATATTACTTACTTTATGCACAGTGTCCCGTTTATGCTTCAAATAAACCGTGAGCAAGATAATCACTCCAAATAATGAGGGTCGTCTTATAAAATTTTTCACTTAGATGCTTATTAGCGAAGATACAGGGTGTTAAAAGAAATGACTTTTTGCTGTAACTTAAGAACTAAAAAAGGCTTTTATGTATTTCAAATTTTATTTACCTATCTGTTTCACTTTTCATTGCCCAATAAAAATAATTTTATCTACGCCCGTCAGTTAAGAACTTCTTAACGCACTCATTTTGGGTACTTTAAGGAATTTCTTACCGCACTCGTTTTTCTTGCTTTTCAACCAAGTTAATGACTGTAGCATTAAATATATTAATACAGTCAACTCCTTCTAAGTTGGCATCTCTGAAACTCGAATTTTCCTCTAACTCAAACGATTCGCATAGCAACAGCACCAGCGCATTATTTTACCTTAAAATGCCATCCACTTACTCAAATTCCTTAAGTCGAATTTCCTTTAACTCGAACAAATTAAAAGACACAACTGCGAAACATAGTATGCATACCACTCCCTGCAAGACTAACAGTTTGCTTTGGCGTTATTTTACTGTTGAAAATTCGGTCGCTTGCGCTTGGTAGTTTTAATAACCGTGCATTGTGTTTAGTCAGCTTCTGTGTTCCGATATGTAATGCAGCTTACATTTGACAATGGGGAAAACCCGCAAATTTTGAATATGATCCTATTGAATAGTTTACGATGGAAAACAAATTCCACAATTTTTGTTTTTTATATTTGAGACTTATTTTCGTCATAAATAAATACTAAACGTGCATCACACTTGAAACACAATATTTGAATGACGCTGTGACGTACGGAGCCTACAGATTAGGTAGGGATTTTCCATGCGCAAACCGATCCGTTAAAACCCCGGGCTCCCGATCATTCTTCGACTCCTCCCCACTTTATCCATGGAGACGCGTTATACCACGGCGCAACGGATAGGCCTCCTACGTCACAGAAAGTGCGCGTTTTGGCCCTCCCGGTTATGCTGCTTTTCTAGTTGCGTGTTTTTCTTTTAGCAAGGCGCATAATCAAAATTTTTACATGGTACGCGATTCATGTTCTATTTGTGCTTGATAATACAGTACTAAAAGTTACAAATTCGATTAAGCGGGTCTTCCCCGTTGACAGTATACACAAATGCAGCCATGCTGTACATATTCTCTTAATTTTATTCTTTCTCTTCAACTCGAACTTCCTCTAAGTCAAACAATTTGAGCTGGCAATAAATTAAGAGTTTGACTTAGAGGGAGTTGACTGTATGTCAATTTTTACAACTGCCATCTTGATGTGTCGCTATGAAGTTTCAATGTTTTCTGTTACGACAAATGTCAAATTATAATTACCGTTTATTTTCACTGTTTAGGGGCGTAGATAAAAATTTGTACGATATACGTGTGATAACGCTTTATTAACGCACTCGGTCATATCCCACTTATATGGTAAATAGCTATTAATTTATTTTTAGAAAAAAGCATAGCCCACTAAGTTAAATGCAAACATTTTGTTCGTGAATTTAAGACTCGAGGCAGATTTTTATTTTAAAATAGTTTTTCAACTTTCTAACTATTTCTGTTTTCCGCCTCCTGACATTTTAAAAATCTGTGCACGCAATACCAAAATAGAAAATTTTTGTTTATGAACCGGAGATTCCGGAAGATTTGCTTGGCGCCTTCGAATGCTTGGCTTTTACAATCTCACTCAGAATACTAAATAGAATATGTCTACAAAGGCCTTGCTTATATCAACATTTTTTTGCTCTCTAATAATAGGTCTGGAGCGGGACATAGCGGACTTGAAGAAGGAAATAGCGGAAAGGGACGCCACAATCTAAGACAAAGAGCGCCGCATTTATGAGCTGAAATGCAAGAACCAAGAGTTGGAAAAGTTCAAGTTCATCCTCGATTTCAAAATCAAAGAGCTGAAATCCCAGATCGAACCTCGGGAGAGGGCCATACGTGAGCAAACCGAACAGATCAACGACATGGTGAGGGAACTGGAAAATCTGCAGAGGGTCGTCATCAATTTGGATTTGCAAATCGCAGAACTGAAGGAGAAGTTGGCTTCCGCCGATTCTGAACCGAGGAAGGAAATCGAAAGGAACAGGGCCATGAAGCTGGCTCTGAAGACCATTCGGATGGACATCCATCAGGCCAGCGGTTTCGTCAACGTCATTCCAAAACTAACAAAGGTATTAAAGGTAGGTACTCTTGAGATATTGATCAAGTAGCGGGTAATATTTACTGAAGGTAGAGAATGGAAGATAAAAATAGTATTGCTTTAAATTATCCCAAGGTGACGTGAGACAAGGTGGCGGTGGCAGTTTCTTCCCTTTCAGGAAGGATCTACCAGCTGAAACTCTTGTTTTGTAAAATACCCAGGCTTTTCGCAGAAAGGTCAATTTTGCGATATGACTGACACGTACACATCTATTTAGGATGTTATTTATTTACAATGGAAGGCTGCAGCATGTGTCTCAACACATTGCAAGTAGAATTCGATAGAAAAAATAATATATTTTCCACCAGAGTTGTAAATTGGATGTGCTTGGATGTTAGCCCAAAAGCTGTGGTCCTACGAAAAATATGAATCCGACCTTTCTTACAGTGAATTTTATAAGCTTTATTTTCTTATACGCACATACTTTTGACTGAACACGAACAACCATTCTCTCGCACTTTGCCCACTACACAGAAGTAAAGTCCGACCTTGGAGCATACTTAGGCCTTACCCACTAGATATGCAATTTAAAACAATAACATTTTTATCCTAGATCATTCTGTGGTTTTCATCATACTTTTCGATCTGTCGCTTCATCAAATAAGCGAATGTTGCCTGCCAGTGATTTGTTTATAAAATTTCCAGGAAATGTACCACAAATGCAACGCAGACAAGGATTTCGCGACGACGCAGCAAGAAGATGTCGAAGCGAAGAACGAGTTTTTAAGACGGAGAGAGTTTTTGGAAGGAACCATAAAAACTTTAAAACAGCAGGTAAGTCGAAAATTTTTGTAACGATGAGATATTTTGCTGGGTCACAGCAAAATCTATATTGGGGAAGTTGTCTCAATTAGACTTTGACGTTCGTTCCGAAAATGACATACATATCTGCACATGAAAATAGTTACTTTTTGCTTTGAGAAAACATGCTCCAGCTGGTCTCCGAAAGAAGTGTCGTCAGAAGACAGCATTTTTGCCCTCATCTGCACTCGGACAAATATGAAATATTTTTCTGTATGTACTCGAGTTCAAGTGCTCGTTGACTAGGCTTGATTTTTAGTGCCCCGTTAGTTGAACGGGTAGTCCATCAACAGACACTAATAGTAGCTCCCGGTTGCATACAATACGCATGCGGCGCGACCATTACCTATATCAATATTATAACGTTTAAGTATTTTGGTCTTGGAATATATCGGCAACGATCTCGGTGGGTGTTCGGGTATCGTGCAGAACTGCCGTGTTGGTCTCTTACGGCTAGACAAGTTCTGATCCCGCACGGGTCCCGCATCTTTTGTTTGTTTCTACATCAACTTTTTGCCAAAATATTCGTGTGTCTGGTGCGAAAGGGCAAGTAAGGGCTTTGTTTAAAATGCGTTCTCTCAACTTTAGTTTTTTTACACTTCCAAAATGCGTGCGCATGCGTATTGTATGCAACCGGTACCTACTATTAAGGTCTCGTAGTCCATCGGGTTGGTAATTCGCTGGGCACGGGATCGATATTTGTTTGCATCAATTGAACATAGTTCATTATGCCGGAGTGAGTCAGACTTATTCCAGTATTCCAGATGAATTAGAAACTTTGTTGCTGTTTGTGGTTTGATATAAATATGTACGTATGACAAACGATGGCATAAATCCGTTGCTAGAAGACACTTCTGTCTCGGAAAGCCTTCCTGAACAAAAAAATGGTGAATTTCAATGAAATTTGATCGTTCTGTGCGGACACTTGGTGTATTTCATTACCTCCAAAAAGCATGAACGCAAAAGTACACCCTTGCAGCGAAGCTCAATTAAAATATTTACAAACGTAGTAGATTGCCATTCATAATTTGTTCTGCGAAGACGCCACAGCTCCTACAAATAAGAAATAAGAGGAGGTTCGACGTCAACCGTGTACACGTGTACATATACACATTTGGAAGAAAGAAGCATGCACCATATGAAATGGGGGACAAGAGATTTAAGAGACTGCTAATGATAGCACACTGTCGCATATTGTACAGGCAGCACTAATACCCCCGTTTAGAAATCTCTAAGGCAATCGCAGAAGCAGCCCCCATCCATCCAGCTTATAAGAGGGGCCGTCGAGGTGGCCGAGAATTCAACTTCTTTACCACATCCCATCATTGACAGATTGACTTCCCAACTGCTCTGATTGAACGTTTTTGCTTTGCGGTATGATTTTCTAATATACGTAATCATCGTTTCCATATAAGTGTCGATGGTTATTAATTTGTATCATAGTCTAGCTATCAATAATCAATCTATTATCCAACCACCTGCATCTGACTGATTTGTGACATACAAGCCTGGTGAAATTGGGAGATGTCTGCCCGGGTGTCTGCCGATGCCACTTCCTGCGGTGATCGGTTCTCATCCGATCAATCGGCCTTCTTTGGTGTATGCTGGTTACTTATCCCAACCTAAAATGACCGCATTTTTATTAGAGGTGTACTGAGTATCCGGTATTACCCGGTACCCGGCCCTACCCGACCGATTTGGCGGGTACCCGGTACCCGGCCAAATTTTGGACTACCCGGGCCGAGTAGTGCACTTGGTTCACTATTGCATATTTTACACACAGCGTCCCTTTCGCAAAGCTTGAAATAATCACACCTTGCTTTTACTCATTTTTGTAGTAGAAATTCACATGCATACTATAACTGCACTGTTATAGTATGCATGTGAATGCATGTGTTAGAACACAGTTTCTAAAGGTCACTGCTAGAGCGAATGCGCATGCGCAACTACCTGGCGGCCGGGTACCCGGTACCCGGCCAATAAAGATCGCAGGGTACCCGGTACCCGGTTTTTCTAAAAATCACTACTCGGCGCACCTCTAATTTTTATGTGACCATGTAGATCCCATACCTAACCCCGACAGACAAGAACCGAATAGAGAACCATTAATATCTTAAGAATCGTACTTAATTTTCCCGTAAACATTTTGCGCATACCACCATTTTACCGAACCTAATTTTACATAGTTAAATGAATAGTTTCTGTTTTGGGGTTTATTGCCGTTTAGGAGTAGAGAACCCCGTACCCTTCTTTTATTGAAAGCTAAGGATATTATCGACGAATAGATGTCCCACCGATTATCTTGGTGCAACAAGAGCATCAGTAGTTGATAAGTTAACTATCCGATAAGTAGAGAGATATATGGCATCCCATGATGCAGACTAGAAAAATGCAGAACGATTTACTTGATGTCTCTATGTCTAAACTGAGGACACTTTGAAACAATTTTCTATATAACACCCGATTGTTGTACTTTTGATCACCGTACATAATGTTAGGGATTTGTGGCAACAACACAGCGACACCTATCATTGCATAGCTCAAGTAACAAAATTTAATTCTTGTATATGGGTTTCAGGTGGCACTGCGGTGGGTATGGGCGATAAGATGCGTTTGGTGGAAGAAAACGTCACGTTGATTACGGAAACAAACGTGTTGCGAGCAAATCTGAAACAAGAAAATGCCCGTTTGCTGGGGAAAATATCCGAGGACGTTGAACCTGAATCGAAGCCGTTAAAGAGACAATTCTCCTATAGACGATCCAGCAACTAATTTTTTCTTGTACTTATTTATATTTTTTATTTTACATGTATACGCATACAAGACATTCAGGCCTATTCTGTAACTCCAAATCGAATAGAAATACGTGAAATCGAATAGAGGCTTTACAAGTAGAATCGGAATTATTCGAAATCGATATTCTGTAACTCCTTGCAATTTCTACGATTGAAATGTGTGATAGAAATCGATTTCGACGACTCAAACTTTCTCGAAGTGCAATTCCGATATCGAAATATGCTTTGACTCATGCGCAGCATTGTTATATTCGCGAGCGAGTTTGACACTTTGCATTGTGTAGTGTTAATTTAACGTTAAAAACCTGCATGATTGAAGTATGGTGGATAACATTTCCGTATTTCGAGCAAGAGCCAGGTACGCCTTGGGGATTCAGCCTTTTACGAGGGATATCACTGGGAACTAACATTTGTAATTTTCCGTCTTTCAAACATCCTCCTTGTTTGGTATTTTACTACATATTTACTTTCGAATATTCTACACGAAGTTTATATGCCGCAGCCCAATCCATTTAAATTTAGTGTTAATTCGTCCCATAATTTTTCTACTGAATTGTTAGCTTCTGTAGGCTTTGTCTTCCCGTGAAGCAGTATTCAATTTTCACTTATGAAATCGACGAAATTAATTATTTAACTGCTCCGGAGAAGATTTTTTTTGTTTGGAGTAGCACACGACATTTTTAAAAATTTAGGAGATAATTCAATTAATAATATGAAGGTGTTACCTTCTTGCAAAAATGCAACAAACTGAATGTAAGTTCGTAAAATTCCTAGCCATACAATCTTTATTTTTACGGTGCCTACAGTCGTATTTCACAAACATAACATCTGGACTACAAATAATAATGCTGTCTTCCACGATTAATTTGAATACTTCTTTGGTTAGGTTTCACAAGAAAACGTCAGTTGGTTAATAAGGTCTATAATTGCTCGCCGAATGCTGCGTTGCCATTTGTATCAAGCGCCTTCAGATAGAGGTCGCATTTCACGATCCGAGCTGTTCTCTATGTCCCTAACAGAATACCGATTTCGCTAGCGGGATGATGCGATAGATATTATACATTCCGATTTGGCAGAGATTCCGATTGCTACCTACATTTCTATTCGATATGTTAAAAGTTACAGAAAAAGCCTGATTATTAATATTATCCCTGCACGAAATTAAATTATTCACTCCTAGATTTTTTTCAAATTTTGCTATTTCATTTCTACTTGCATGCAGTACTATGGGTTTTCCCAAAATATAAGAGAAATACAAAAGGTTTTCCCTTCGAGCGGTGAGATCTCGGAGTGCTTGTTCTAGTTGTTTTATAATGTAAATTATTCTCTGCTATCTGGTGAATACTGAATCGCCGTTGGAATAAATTAGCTAGTTTTATAATTATGTTATATAGTTTTATAATTATGCATTTGTAGAGCTAAAATACTCGAAGCCAGTAATAAGTACAGTAGAACCCCTATTATCCGTGCCTTACGGGACCGGGTAACTCACGGATAATTGGAAAACACGGATAATCCAAATACCTTTTATATCACATAATAAGCTTTATATTATACATATTATGACCTAAAATAAATACTTTTTATTTCATAAAACAAACTACATATGTATATACGCAACATAACATAAACCGAATACTTTTAATTTTATACATATAACAAACTATACGTGATGTAATAACGCAAAGCGAACTAAACTGAACCAACGCAAACACAAGGAAACGTGTCAAAACAAATTCTCAGGTGCCGCACGGATAATCCGCATGCCGGATAATCCGCGCACGGATAATGGGGGTTCTACTGTACGACCCTTTGGCGAGTTTAGGATTGACCACATTAAGTGCACTTTTTATTATAATGCAATTACATTAAATATACAAACGAATAAAATTATATTTAGACATAAAGTTGGAATAATATAACTTGGCGTATGATTGAAATAATCTACGCATCATGTTAGTTTGATGTCTCTCTCGCACGCAACTAGTTGATATGGCCGCTAATTAACGTAAGATGAAATAATCAAGATTTTCCATCGTAACTCTTTATTTCACTCATCTTCATTTATAATGTTGCATAACAATGTATTTGTACGTCTTTGCTTGTTTCGTATGTTATCATGGAAACTAGGATTAGTGTCACAGTACTGTCGATGTCGAAACAAATTAGTTCACATGCATGGGTCAACCCATACGCCAAGTTATATGATTTAAACTTTACCTGGTATAATCACTTTGAACTTGGATTTATATTAACAGCGAATCGATAATTGTTTTATTGGTTGAAACAAGCTTAGAAATGCGACTATTTCTCTCAAGGACTCGAAACCTTCTCCCTTGCCTAACTAACGTTAGGTTCAAAACTGATGTGCACAGTGTGAATATTAGGAGGAAGGATATGCTCACAATTCCTAAACACAAGTTATTCTTATTTAATCGCTGCTTTTCTTCCTATGTTCGTACTGTGTACAATGCTGTACCTCTGGAATACAAGTTTATGTCTGTTTGCATTTAAAAATTCGTTACACCGTCACCTGCAGTCTGCCACTATAAATAATTGATTTCATGTGAACCTATCTTATTGTTTGGATGTCTAGCATTCTTTTTTTTTAATTTTTTGTGTTTTATGTACATATTTATTATACTACTACTTATATCGTTTTCTTTATGTCTATTTTTCTTTTGTCTGTAGAAAATAAGTAGTTATTATTCCTTAGGCTGCTCAAACAAACAAATGTGTATGTTATTTCGATCAGTTAAGTGGAAGAACAGTTATTGTCTTCCGCAAGGATAGCCAATGACTGAACTTCGCCGTTTGTCGGCTATGTGTATATACCTCTTCATTTTTCGATGTTACTTATGTTGTATGCTATAGCAGATAATAAAGTCGTTTATTATTATTATACAGAGGGCGGCAAAAGTCAGTAAACGCTATCAAAAAATATGCATGCGCGCGCCTTCGTTGTGTGTACAATTAAATACATCCTGCTCAGTGGGGGCAAATGCGGCAAAAGTTTAGTACACGGGTGTCGTACATGATGTTTGCATCGCAATGGCAGCGCAGCTCCGTATAAAGTACACGAAAGCCGAACGTATCTGCCTGGTGTCAGGATACCTACGTTACGATGCCGATTACAACTCAATTTTTGGAGAGTTTGCGGTGCGGCATCCTGGTAGACCTATTCCTACAAGACAAATGGTGTACAAGCTATACAAGAAATTCATGGAATCTGAGTCGGTTTCAGATGCGCCGCTCAGTGGCCGCCCCTCCACCGTAATCACAGAAGAAAATATGCATCTCGTTGCCCAAGCGTTCATTGAGGCACCAACCAGATCTGCACGTCGTACATCTCTCGAGTCAGAGATATCGGACCGTATTTACGGCGTATGTTGAAGAAAATGAATACGCGTTGTTATCGTCCGCTTTTGTTGCACGCATTGAATGAAGACTACCCTGATCGTAGGCTTTAATTTTGCGAGTGGTACATGGGGTGCGCGGAAGACGACGCAAATTTTTACCGATCCATTCTCCGGGCCGATGAAGCGCAATTCAAATTGAACGGACGAATTAACCGTCACAATTGCGTTTACTGGGCATCTGAGAACCCTCATGCAACCATCACAGAAGAGTTAAATGTTCCTGGTATAACAGTGTGGGCTGGAATTCATGGGGGTGGTCTCGTCGGTCCGTATTTCTTTCACGGAACGGTGAATGCGGAAAATTATCTGGAACTTCTCACGGATTTAAAGGGAGAACTTGAAAGTAATCAGCGGTTAGAAGTTATTCTATATTTTCAACTAGACGGCGCTCCGCCTCATTACGGACTACAAGTTCGTGCTTTCCCGAATGACGAGTTTGGCAATTGGATAGGGAGAAGAGGGAGAATGGAATGGCCAGCGCGATCGCCAGACATGACGCCGTGCGATTTCGCCATGTGGGGAGTACTCGAGCATAAAGTGTTTGCCACCCCACTACGTGGTATCGAACATTAATTTGCAAGTGAGAATTGAAGAGGAATTCGACGCTCTCCGTGCTAACACGGAATTCTTTCGGAAAACCTGCTTCACTGTGCTCAAGCGATGCCGAAAATGCATCGATGAAGGTGGTATGCAGTTTGAACATAAGATGTAATGCATAAACTTCATTTTGCATACTTATCGAAGCTTCGTTCAACAATAAACTGCATTTTTGCATCCTGTCATTGCTGGTTTTTATTAATATGCAAATCGGTTAACTGACTTTTGCCGTGCCCTGTACATATAACCTTCCTTTCCTAACTTAACGTTATATAACGTTACATCGCTGGTTCGCGCCGGATCAGGCCGGATGCCGCCGAATCAGGCCGGGTCACCCAGGATTAGGCCGGATAAACGCCAGATCAGGTCGCATCAGGCCGATCTCGACGTATAACGCTCTATCACGCCGGATCACACTGGTTCATGTCGGAACAGCACCGGAACACGCTGAATCACATCGGAGCAGGCCGGATCAGAACGGACCAGGTCAGATTATGCCGGAACAGCGTCGGAACACGCAGGATCACACCGAATCACGGTTAATCTCACCGGATGAGCCCGGAACATGCCGGATCATACCGAATCAGGCCGGACCAACACCGGAACACGCAGGATCACCGCCGGAACAAACCGGATAAGGCCGAAATAGCACCGGATCAGCCGGATAAGCGCCGGAACACCCGGGAACACCGGATTAGGTCTGATCGGGACAGACCATGCCGGAACAGCGATGGATCAGGCCGGATCAGTCCGGATCACCGTCGGAACAAACCGGGTAAGGCCGGAACAGCACCGGAGTAGGTCAGACCACCGGCGGAACGAGCCGGTTCTGGCCGGAACAGCGCCGGATAAGCGCCGGAACACGCAGGATCAGTACCGGATCAAACCGGAACAGGCCGGATCAGCTAAGGTGAACAAAGGTAATTATAGGTTATCAAAGGTCACCGAAAGTCATAAAGTCATCAGGGGTCATCAAAAGTTACCAGGGGCTATCAGGGCCCACCGTCTGTCACCAGGGGTCACCACGGGTTATCGGGGATCATCGGAGTCATAAGGATTCATAAGGTGCCATAAGCGGCTATAAGGGTTTAAAAGGGCTCATAGGGGCCCATAGTAATCACAGTTGGTCATAAGGGGCCATAAGGGGTAATCATTGTAATAAGAGGGTCATAAGGGGTCAGAAGGATCCGTAAGGGGGCATCAGGCGTCATTGGGGCTCGCAAGGGGCCATAAGCGGCAATAGGGCGTTAGAAGGTGGTCATAATTTGTCATAGGGAGTCTTAGGGGCTTAAGGGTTCTTAAGGTTCATAAGGGGTCATTAACCATTCTATGACTTTCTTTGACGTTCTACGACCATCTATAACCTATGTCCTTCATTCTGAAGAGTGGGGAAGCAGTTCGGTATTATACACAAGAACACGCAGAACGTATGGTGTAATAAATATCCGAACTTGGAGAAATAAATACTCTTATAATTAAATTGTTTTTATAAGGGTTTCTACCCTTATTTACTTATATATATATATATATATATATATATATAGATTATATATATATTATATGTATGAGATATATATATATAATATAGATTATATGTATATATACATTTTTATGACTATATGTATATATATATACCTTTTATCTATATATATCTAATATATATATATAACTATATATATATATATACAATATATATAACATGAGATGTATATATATAAGGTATATATGTTATACATATATATAAGGTATATATACCTTATATATATATACACATACGTATAATATGTATATATATATAAGATATATATATACATTATATATATATGTATAAGGTATTTATTTTATACGTATATATAAGGTATATATACCTTATATATATGTATATCCACGTATAATTTATAATATGTGTATATATGATATATATATATATACATTATATATATATAGAATATGTATATATACATATATATAATATATAAATATATATCATATATATACTATATATATATTATTATATATATATATTCATAGAAGGGCATAGAATGTTATATATATATATAAGGTATATATATTATATTATATATATATATATGTTATCTATATATATATATTCATAGGACATAGAATGTTATATATATATAATGTATATATATTATATATTATGTATATATATATATATAAGTGCAGGTCAGGTCATAGAAGTATGTTATATATATAATTATATATATATATATATAAAATGTATATATATACCTTGTATATCTATATATATAATATATATATATTATATATTACATATATAGTTATACATATATATGTCATATATATATATATATATATATGTAATATAGTATATATATATTTGTAATATATATATATATATATATTATATAGTTATATATATGTATATATGGAACAGCACCGGAGTAGGTCAGACCACCGGCGGAACGAGCCGGTTCTGGCCGGAACAGCGCCGGATCAGGCCGGATAAGCGCCGGAACACGCAGGATCAGTACCGGATCAAACCGGAACAGGCCGGATCAGCTAAGGTGAACAAAGTTAATTATAGGTCATCAAAGGTTTACCGAAAGTCATCAAGTCATAAAGAGTCATCAAAAGTCATCAGGGGTCATCAAAAGTTACCAGGGGTTATCGGGGATCATCGGAGTCATAAGGGTTCATAAGGTGCCATAAGCGGCTATAAGGGTTTAAAAGGGCTCATAGGGGCCCATAGTGATCACAGTTGGTCATAAGGGGCCATAAGGGGTAATCATTGTAATAAGAGGGTCATAAGGGGTCACAAGGATCCGTAAGTTGGCATCAGGCGTCATTGGGGCTCGCAAGGGGCCATAAGCGGCAATAGGGCGTTAGAAGGTGGTCATAAGTTGTCATAGGGAGTCTTTAGGGGCTTAAGGGTTCTTAAGGTTCATAAGGGGTCATTAACCATTCTATGACTTTCTTTGACGTTCTACGACCATCTATGACCTATGTCCTTCATTCTGAAGAGTGGGGAAGCAGTTCGGTATTATACACGAGAACGCGCAGAACGTATGGTGTAATAAATATTCAAACATGGAGAAATAAATACTCTTATAATTAAATTGTTTTTATAAGGGTTTCTATCCTTATTTACTTATATATATATATATATAGATTATATATGTATTATATGTATAAGATGTATATATATATATATGTAATATAGATTATATGTATATATACATTTTTATGACTATATATATGTATATATATATGTATATATATACACTATACATATATATATATATATATATATATATATATAATATATTATATATATATATATATATATATACAATATATATATAATATATATATATATATAATATATAATATATATATATATATATTATATATATTATATATATATATATATATAAATAAATAGCACATATATATATATATAAGGTCAGGTCATATAAGGTCAAGGAAGGTCATAAGGCACAGAAGGTCAAAGAAGGGGAGGTCAGGTTAGACAAGGTCACAGAAGGGCAGATTAGGCCACGAATTGGAGACAGGTCAGGTCAGGTCAGGTCAGGTCAGGTCAGGTCAGGTCAGGTCAGGTCAGGTCAGGTCAGGTCAGGTCAGGTCAGGTCAGGTCAGGTCAGGTCAGGTCAGGTCAGGTCAGGTCAGGTCAGGTCAGGTCAGGTCAGGTCAGGTCAGGTCAGGTCAGGTCAGGTCAGGTCAGGTCAGGTCAGGTCAGGTCAGGTCAGGTCAGGTCAGGTCAGGTCAGGTCAGGTCAGGTCAGGTCAGGTCAGGTCAGGTCAGGTCAGGTCAGGTCAGGTCAGGTCAGGTCAGGTCAGGTCAGGTCAGGTCAGGTCAGGTCAGGTCAGGTCAGGTCAGGTCAGGTCAGGTCAGGTCAGGTCAGGTCAGGTCAGGTCAGGTCAGGTCAGGTCAGGTCAGGTCAGGTCAGGTCAGGTCAGGTCAGGTCAGGTCAGGTCAGGTCAGGTCAGGTCAGGTCAGGTCAGGTCAGGTCAGGTCAGGTCAGGTCAGGTCAGGTCAGGTCAGGTCAGGTCAGGTCAGGTCAGGTCAGGTCAGGTCAGGTCAGGTCAGGTCAGGTCAGGTCAGGTCAGGTCAGGTCAGGTCAGGTCAGGTCAGGTCAGGTCAGGTCAGGTCAGGTCAGGTCAGGTCAGGTCAGGTCAGGTCAGGTCAGGTCAGGTCAGGTCAGGTCAGGTCAGGTCAGGTCAGGTCAGGTCAGGTCAGGTCAGGTCAGGTCAGGTCAGGTCAGGTCAGGTCAGGTCAGGTCAGGTCAGGTCAGGTCAGGTCAGGTCAGGTCAGGTCAGGTCAGGTCAGGTCAGGTCAGGTCAGGTCAGGTCAGGTCAGGTCAG